>JALIGW010000003.1:136769125-138097875 GCA_023053685.1 Diadophis punctatus similis
ACCAGAGGAAGGAGATTCTTTTCAAGTTGGTATATAAATTAATATACCATATTCATTTCTGTGTGCATTGACAGGCGGTCCTTGGCTTTCGTTCACAACCGAGCCCAAAATTTCTGTTGCTAGGCAAGGCAGCGGCTAAGTGAGTTTTGCTTCCATTTTACAAACCTTTCTTGCCACCGTTGCTAAGTGAACGACTGCAATGATTAAGTGACTGGCTTCCCCACTGACTTTGCTTCTCAGAAGGTCGCAAAAGGTGATCACGTGACCCCAGGACACTGCAGCGTCAGTTGCCAAGAATCTGGATTTTGATCACATGACCATGGGGATGCTCCAATGATTGTAAGTGTGAAAAACGGCCACGTGTCACTTTTTTCAGTGCTGTTGTAACTTCACACGTTGACTAAACTAATGACTGTAAGTCAAGGATTCTAAGGTACATGTTTTGGCATGAACTTTCTAGTGTAATACAGGTTTTGCAGGCAAATTCTTTATTTTTTTTCTGAAAAATTGTACACATTTTTTTGAGTAATGGGGGGAATACATCTGGAGGTACATCAGATGGCTGGCCTTGGCCGATCTTAAAGAAGGAAAATAAGATCATACTTGGTTAGTACTTTGATGGGAGAGCATCAAGAAGTCTTAGGGCTGTAGATTAAAACTAAGAATAGCAATAGCAATAGCAATAGCACCTAGACTTATATACTGCTCAGGGATGGGCTCTAACTTTATTTTTTATTTATTTATTTATAGTTAAATTTATATACCGCCCTTCTCCGGGGACTCAGGGTGTGAACAGCCAAGTAAAAATACAATATAAACATTAAAATATATATACATTTAAAAGAAAATAATATACCAGCGAACCTCGCTGCTGGTTCGCTTCCTCCCGCGCTTCGTGGCTGCGCGCACATTGCCAAAAACTCGGCTTCTGCACATTGCAGAAGCAAAAATTAGCTTCTGCGCATGTGCAGAAGCCAAAAACAAGATGGCGGCACCCACAGACCAGCACTCACAGAACTGGCTCCGTGTCGTCACCACCGGTTTACTAACAGTTCTAAAGAACCGGTTAGAACCGGTAGGAACCCACTCACACCGCTTCATAGTGCTTTACAGCCCTCTCTAAGGGGTTTACAGAGTCAGCATCTTGCCCCCAACAATCTGAGTCCTCATTTTACCGATCTCGGAAGGTTGGAAGGCTGAGTCAACCTTGAGCCTGGTGAGATTCAATCTGCCAAACTGCTGGCAGCCGGCAGTCAGCAGAAGTAGCCTGCAGTACTGGACTCTAACCACTGCGCCACTGTGGCTCATTTCAAGAAATTGATGAATTTCTGAAAAAAGGCAGTGGCAAACCATTTTTGCATTATTACTAAGAATAATACCCCGGCATCTCTATTTAGTCACCACTCAACTTGAGTGACACTAGTTTTTCTTTTTTTCTTTTAAGGCAGCAACAGCTTCAATCTATCTATCCTTCAAATTTAGGTGAGCATTGTTCAGTGTTGGGCAGTTCTTAACCTAAAATTGTCCAGGGATGTTAGAGCATAATTCTGCATCTTCTCCAGCCAACATGGTTGCATCATAAATAAGGATAATAGAAACTCTAATCCTATACATCTTGCAATGCCACTTGGCTTGTGAAGACAGATCTAACCAAGGCCATTTATACTGACAACACTGTTATGGGGATCAGGAGAAGGGATTTTGTGTGGTCCTTCAAAGAGTTGGATTCATTCAGGGGCGGGTTCCTAATTTTTTTACTACCACTCTGTGGGCATGGCTTATTTTGTGGGTGTGGCTTGCCAGCCATGTGACTGGGTGGGTGTGGCTTGCTGGACATGTGACTGGGTGGGCGTGGCTTGCCGGTCACATTAGTTATTTCAGAGAGATGTTACTACTATTTTTGCTATTTTATACCTTACATGAAAATCTTTGCATACAAAGTGTGTGGCACCATGGCAACACAGCAACCTTTATATGCAGAAAATGCTATAGTTAAAAGACAAGCAATCTCTTACAGCATTTTTGGTTTCAGTCATGGATTCCTTAGACGATAATATTGAGGACTGCTAAAAGAACAGTATCTTTTAACAGTCCTCAATGTTTTTGTCTAAAGAATAACAGTATAAAACTGTATAAAATTAACAGTATAAAAGGTTAAGCTTTCGGAAAACGGCCACTTTGGGAAGCTTTAGGCAAAAGCGAAGGAAAAGTGTCAAATGTGACCGCACCAGTACTGTGACGTCACCAGTGGGCTGCTACCGGTGCTATAGAGTGGACCGCACTGGTAGGAACCCACCACTGGATTCATTGATTTCTCTATTAACACGTCCTTCACTTTATTGCCCCAGTGTATTGATTACATAATTGACTACATCAACCACATGATTACACAGCTTCAGATTCCACCCTTGGCACCTATTTTTCTTGCGGATGTAAAGAAAGTTAGTCCAGAGCTGGAACAGGAATGCTATGCCCTCTCAGTGTTATTGAAATACAATTCCCAGCAGCTCCCTCTACCATAAGGAGTGTAATGGAACGTGTGGATGACCTTGGGAAATGAGAAGAAGAGACGCTACCTAGAAAACAACCAGACAAGAGAGGGAGGAGCCCCCCCAATGGATTAATGGTCAGAGGAAGAAATTTAGGAAAGACCCACCTTAACTGATCAGACAGTTCAAAGTGGTAGCAGGAAGTATGTCCCCTCAGACTTGCAAGATTCTGTAAATATACTGTAGTTTTACAATGAAGTAGAAATTAGCTCATCTAGTCTTTTTTCCTATCTGGATTATGTGGAAGGGCTGACCATAAGGGATGATAGGAGTCTTATTCAGCAATATCTATCGGATTCATAGGTTTTCTATCCCTACTGTAAAGAAATCAGAATGTACTTTTAATTCTCCAGAACAGGGACCTGCTCTAACATGGACCTTTTTATAATGTCTCAAAATGATGATTTCTAGAATTGGAAAGATGTATCAGAAGGTGAAATGTGTCCTTTAATTATAATGCTTTATTTTGGCTGTGCAAATATTAATTTGATCTAAAATTACCAGAAACTATAAAGCGTATTTAGGAAAACAGATACCTAATTCTCAGTTATTTCATTGATGTGTGTTTTTAAAGTTATGTATGCTACTTCTATATGATTAAGTTACCATTACATTGATTGCAATACTTGCATTTCTTTTACTAGATAGCATTTTTAGTATGCAGTAAATCAAATTAATTTATTCCTGTTAGATTTGCGCGTAAAGGAAGAGGCGAGGCACAGGAACTGTTCAGCACCTTTATTGTCTATTAGCTAGAACTAATACGGACTGCCGGCAGGTTGCAGGGAAGCCGCTTTTAAGGGCTTCCCTGGAGCCTGCTAGCCACTGACAGCAGTTTATTTATCCCGCCGCTAGATTAACCAATCAGCGCCGGCTATGCAAATCTGTACTCCGTACGTCAGTACGTAACAATTCCAGTTACACGTTTGAACCTGTGGTTCTTGACCACTGGTGATGTTTAACTCAAATGTGGAAATTTGAAGCATGGTTTATGTAACCAACCCAATTTCACAATCAATGATAATTATCAATGTAATTATCAGAACGATATCGTTTTCATAGGTAACCCAGTAGCAATGTTGTGATGTATTTCAGCATCACCTCCCACTATTTTTCTTTTAAAACAAAAAATACATTTTCCTTCTATTGATCACTTTGAGCTTTCAATCAAAAGCTGGCAGGAATTGCATGTCATGACATGCCACAAGAATAAAAATATCCTCAGATCCGTTTTATTTCATGGGCACATAGATCTGGCAGGCCATCTCTGCAGTTGGAGAGAACTTGGTCCTTTGTTAGAGCGGGTCTGTAGAAATAATAATCAGTCTGCTCTGGGATTGTATTCTAGTGCTGTGTTGTGTTACTCATTTGTGTTCAAATCATTAAGGGCAGAGCCAGCATTTTAAGGCCACAGATGGCAGTAATGCAAACATTTAATAAAGCCATTGTGGATATTATTATTTTTTGTAATTTCCCATTTCCCCCCTTTCCTCTCAAATGCATTACACCTAGAAAGTACCTTGGCCACCCAATATACCTGTGGCAAACTTATGAGCTGGCACATCTGTTTCCCCTTCCCTTAATTCTAAAAGTGCCATGATTCTGGAGAGGCTTGTTTTATTTTAGTGTGTAATTGTGCTTGCTGGTTGTCAGAGTGGCAGCAGAGAAAAATCATCCACTGGTGGATCCTGTGGGTGGCAGCAGGAAGAGTGGTAGCTAGAACTAACAGCAGCAACCAGAGACTTCCAGATTGAAAAAGTAATATAGGAGGTTATCTGGGGCAGCATAGGAAGCACTATACCAGTGATGGCGAACCTTTTTTTCCTCTGGTGCCGAAAGCGCAAGCGCGTGTGCTATCGTGCACGTGCGAGTGTCCACACCCATAATTCAATGCCCCCCTGCCCCCCGTGCATGCGCGCATGACTCCACCTCCCCCCCATTTCCCGACTTCCGGTGGACCTGGTAGGCCCGTTTTTTGCCCTCCCCAGACTCCAGAGGCTCCTATACTACCACCTCTTACAATACTAGACAACACAGTATCAACAGTAGAGTCCTTCAAGTTTCTAGGTTCTATCATATCTCAAGACCTAAAATGGTCACCTAATGTCAAAAACATCATTAAAAAGCTCAGCAAAGAATGTTCTTTCTGTGCCAACTCAGAAAGCTCAAACTGCCCAAAGAGCTGCTGATTCAGTTCTACAGATGAATTATTGAGTCTGTCATCTGCACCTCCATAACTGTCTCGTTTGGTTCTGCAACCCAATAAGACAGACACAGACTTCAACGGATAATTAGAACTGCAGAAAAAGCAATTGCTACCAACCTGCCTTCCATTGAGGACCTGTATACTGGAGGAGTCAAAAAAAGGGCTATGAAAATATCTACAGACCCCTCACATCTTGGACATAAATTGTTTCAACTTCTACTCTCAAAACGACGCTATAGGGCACTGCACACCAAAAAAACTAGACACAGGGATAGTTTTTCCCTGAATGCCATCACTCTGCTTAACAACTAATTCCCACAACACTGTCAAATAATTTACTAAGACTGTATTGCTATTATTGTTCTCTTCCTTACTAGTATCTATCTCTTCCCACTTATTACTATAACCATGTTGCTTCTATCTTTCAATTATATTGTTTTTATTTGTTTCCTAGTACAATTTGATAGTTTATTAGTAACCTTGACTATCACTAAGTGTTGTATCTTTTTATTCTTGATGAATGTATTTTATTCTCCTTCTGTACACTGAGAGCATATGCACCAAAGACAAATTCCTTGTGTGTCCAATAACACTTGGCCAATAAAGAATTCTATTCTATTCTATTCTATTCTATTCTATTCTATTCTATTCTATTCTATTCTATTCTATTCTATTCTATTCTATTCGATTCGATTCGATTCGATTCTGGAAGCAAGTCGTTCCACTTAATTATTCTCACTTTCAGGAAGTTTCTTCTAGATTGGTTCTTTCCTTGATTAGTTTCCATCCATTGCTTTTTGTCCTGCCTTCAGGTGTTTGGAGAGTAGGTTGACTCCCCTTTTCCTTGTGGCAACCCCTCAAATATTGGAATCATGTCCCCCCATGTCCCTCTTTTCACACAAGCAGCACACAAGCAGTTCCACAGCAGAAGCCTGAAGCTTCAAGGATGTCGCATGTGCTGTCTTTTGCTGTCGATCAGGAAATCTGATTCATCCATTCTCTTTGTCATTTGATGACAATTGGTAAGGAAAAGCACTATGACTTGGAGCTAGCTGGTGGCAGCTCAGCATTTGTGTGTCAAGATGGTACTTACAAAACTTCATGCAGAAGGATTAACCATTTGACTATTCTTCTTGTATGCCGCTCTGGTTGCCAGAGAGTTCTGTATTGTGCTAGCACTTAGGAAGAAAAAAAAATGCAAAGAGTGACAGCTTCCCTTCTTGCCAAGACTCACCCCCACATGAAATAAGCCCCTGAATTACTAAGCTAATCAGCACTCCCCACCACGATGTGCTCCAGATGTGTCAGATCAACATCCATAAGGCTCGGTGAGCATAGTAAAACCTCATGCTTTGCTTAGTTAGTTAGGACACTGAGGCTTAGTACATATGACCACATAAATTTGGGTAAAATGATTAATGTGTAATCCATATAATCTTAAAGCTAGCACTAGCACTTAGACTTATATACCGCTTCATAGTACTTTACAGCCCTCTCTAAGCGGTTTACAGAGTCAGCATATTGGTCCCCAACAATCTGGGTCCTCATTTTACTAACCTCAGAAAGATACCTGTACAATTAGCACAGCCCCCCCCCCCCAAGGCTGTGTGCTCTCTCCATTTCTCTTCTCTCTATATACCAAAGACTGCATTTCTAATGATCCATCTGTTAAACTACTGAACCCTAACCCTCAGAAAGACAGAAAGCTGAGTCAACCTTGAGCTGGTCAGCATCGAACTGCTGGCAGTGGAATGCAAAGTTAGCCCACAATAAAATACCTTATTCCACCAGACTTGAAATATTAGGATTAGACAATTTACAACTACGTCGCCTCCGATCTGATCTAAATGTAGTTCATAAAAACATATACCAAAATGTCCCTCCTGTCAATGATTACTTCAGCTTCAACCGCAACAATACACGAGCACATAATGGATTCAAACTTAATGTAAAACGCTCCAACTTGACTGCAGAAAATACGACTTCAGCAACAGAGTGATCAATGCCTGGAATGCACTACCTGACTCTGTGGTTTCTTCCTCATACCCCAAAAACTTTAACCTTAGACTGTCTACAGTCGACCTCTCCCCATTTCTAAGAGGTCTGTATGGGGCGTGCATAAGCGCACCACTGTGCCTACCGTCCCTGTCCTACTGTCCTATTGTCCTCTTTTATTGGTACCTTTTACTTATGTTATGTTTACACAAACAACTACTATCCTGTACATGTTTGACAAACAAATAAATAAAAATAAAATAAAAATAAATAAATAAAAATACTGCATTCTAACCACTGCATTCTAACCATTGCGCCACCATGGCTCAAAACAAGGTGAATTACTTTTTCCAGTAAGAGTTCAGATCATTTGCTCAAGAAATGTTTCTGTCATTTCATTGATTAGATCGTCTATTGGAAGTTCATTTTAAGAGAGTATCTCAAAAATAGCAGTTTAATGGCAATTTACTTAGTCATTTGGAAAATCATACCACAAAGACAATGAGCAGGAGCTGTTTTTGCACACGGATCCGAAGAGAGGTACGAACAGAAAGAAAAACTTCAGAATGAAATGTTACTGGTTTATTATAATTCCTTAGTGTCTTTTATCATTGTGCACTGTCTGACTTCCAACAAAAGAACGAGAACAAAATAATTGCACTGGCTTTTATTTTAAAAAAATATGCATAGATAATCTTAATTTAGTTCAGCCTGTAAGTTCAGTGCTTGAAATGAACTTCCAAGCATTGTGCACTTATGGAACGATATCAGCTCAGTTTTTTTAAAACTGGGCAAATGTGAAGGCTAGAGGGAAACTGCTTTGCAGAATCAAAGAGCGAGAGAAAGAAAGAGAAAAGGAAAAGAGAGCAGTTTTGACAGTGCTGTTGTTCATACTCTGTTTTGGCTTGTGTGTTTAGCAAAAAATGTTGGCATATTACCTGGTGTTTTTTTTTTGTCTGAATGTTGCAGAAGGTTGATTTACACCATGGAGATGGCCTTATTCACTGCACTCAGGCATGCTGTGTCATTTCAGCGCATCTAGTAGCTATAAGATGATATTGCAGAAATCATCAGAACAACATGAAGCAGAGGAAAGTGGCAGCTTCATTTTGCTTTTGCTTTTTAAAACAAGGAGCTGGTATGATACTTGAACACCTCAGAGGAGCAGGCAGGGGAGGGGCATGACCATTATCTTTAAAACCAATTTATGGTCTAGTAGGATTATTTTTCATATATGTACTGTAGATGTGGGACCATGAGCATTTTATTGATGCATCAACTCTCTTGCTAGTGGAATTGAGTCCTAAATTGATGTTGGTATTCGATACCCATTTTGGATTGGTTTGTCTGGAGCAGCTTATGAGATCATGGCAACATTTGCTCAATCCATGTTGGTTACCAACTAAATGCTACACAAACATCTTAATAGTATCTGATTATCTGTGTGAGCCCGCTGATGACACTCATACTTGTTCCTTGTTGACCTCTTCAATAGGGCTACCATGTCCGGGCTGCTAAAATTTGGATTATTACTGGATTTTTGCAGCTCAGATATGGTAGCTATCATGTCAGTACAACCACAAAAGAAACTGAATCTAAAGAAAATGATCCTCATTTAGGGAATCATAATTCTATTATAGCCATGAATTTTCCCTTTCCTGGAAAGAGTTACATTGTCCCCAAAATAAGTATATACTATGCACAGTTTGGGATCCTACAAGTTTTGTATTTCTTTCTGATCTTCCAGACTGAGCAAGGAATAAGATTACCTTATATCTGTTTTGGCATGCTTTGGTCTTATCCAGGCTGGGCAGTGCTCTCTATGCTGGGCTGCCTTTATACCTACAGTAGTCTGGAAATTTAGATAGTGTAGAACTCAGCTAATTTCTAGAATGACTAAAGTAATTGGCTGTTTGATTATCTCTTTTGATTGGTATGTAGATGTTGTTTATTTCTATGTACCTGTCAAGGGGTGATTTGTCTGAGTGCCAGGCTTCCAGGAATGTTCTAGGATTTTTGGAACTTGGCTTGGACTAGGATGCACACAGTTTACCATTTGAAACTGTAGTTAAATTTGTTCATGTGTTGTGCAGTTAAAGAGTTTTCATCATGTCTTCTGACTCCTAGTTGGTGTTCATGGATGTGTTCTGCTAGTCTTCTGTCTGTTTTTCTTATATAGTAGCTGTTACAGTCCTTACACTGTATATTGTAGATGACAATATACAGTGTAAACAGTGTTGTTTTTTCCTCTGGGGCTGCTGGGTCTTTTGATTTACTTGGAATGTTTTGGAGGGCTTAAATTGGCTTGTAACTACAATGATGCCATATGGTTGTGATAGTCTATTGGTTGTTTCAGAGATGTTTTTGATGTAGGGCAGTGTTATTCTTTTCACAGCTTGTGTTTGTTGTGTTGTGGTGGGTTGAGCGGCCAGGCAATTATTATTATTTTTTGCATTTTGTTGGAAGATGTTCAAAAAGTCAAAAAGGAAACAAAAAGCCCTAAATCATCTCCTTGCCATCAATCAACACACAGATCAGCAGAAATTAACACCAAGATTAATATTAGACCAACAATGAAGCTGTAAACAATATCCCAATCAGGAACTACTAACTCAGACAAATATTCTAACAGTAAATAGCAGCCTAATCAAGGAACAACCAAGGATACTCCCATCAACACTGATAGGGCAAGGCACTAGTATATAAAAAGAGAGCAAACCCCATTCCCTTGTAGCGTGGAGGATGTAACCCAGTTAGATAATGAAATATCTGCAAGAAAATAACCAAACTCAGAGAACACCAAGGATCCCATGAACAGAAGCTCAGATGTAGAGGCAGAAATTCAGCACGTTTCAAATCAAATCATCAGATTATTGGATTTGATTTGATGTTTGTAAAATTAATGTTTGAAGAGAGCTAGGGAAAAAAAGATATCTAAGATGTCTATTTGGAACAATTGAAGAAAGATTTTGTATGTGTTTATTCTCAATCTCACTATGTTTTTTTAAATATTTATGTGCTTTTCAGGGAAAAGTGAATACAAAAGTAACAGATATATATTTCAGGTCTTCTGTGTAGTTTCTCTATTGTTTTCTCTCTTGGCCATCAAAATAATCTAAAGAGGCAAGCATGGGCCCCAAGATACCCTAAAAACCAATCTGGTTCTTCCAATCAACTGGAATTATTGATATTCCACATAGGGTCCAGTCCAAAGACTCCAAAACTGGAAGGATGAGATTATAAAATAACTGGGAAAAACAAATCCATATTTGTTCTTATGAAAGCAAAATGTATATTTTTTGGTTTTTTTCATGTTCAGATTCCTTGAAAAATATGTGATCTGGTATTGGTTCAGTGGTCCCACATTCTTGGGACCTTAACCAAGGGTTAAAAAGTCTCCTATATGTTATTCGAGCCTGATTGGTATTATCTGAATAAATCTTAAAGATTTGACAAGATTTTATTTCAGGAAACCTACCAGCTGCCTAACTATATCAACAACTTTCACTATTCATGGAGTTACTTGGCTTGTTTCATTCTAGCTGCCAATTCTTTCTAAGCATCTTGACTCTGTTTAGAACTGAAGATGTGTTTTTAACAATTGCAAGCCTCAAGACAAGAAATTGGCATGTGGGTGGATGCTGAAAACAATTATCTGTCCAACAAACTTATCTCCTTTCGTGGGTGTACTTAAGCATCTTCCACTGAAATAGTCTTGGAACAAAACTCGTTCTCTGCAATCTTAGGATTCTTTCTCAGTTGCCTTTAACAGCATTAACATGGTAACTGCTTTTTTGTTTCCTGGCATGGTATTCATGGTATAGCCTTTGTCTTATCCTCAGGCCATGCCTGAGGAAGCTTAAAGCCATCCTTTTACTCTATCAGTTTTTAAAAAGTGGTTATTCCTCTGTTCTTTCTGCCATTGATATAATGTTGTAGCAGCTGTTTCTGCTACATCATAGCTGTTTATATCTTATTTATTTATAAGATAGGCAGCCTGTGTCCTATTCCATTTGGGCTTTGGCAGCACTTGTGCCATGGTGAAGAACGTTGCTGCTATGTGTGGGACAATCATAACTGTGTGAAAAGTCCAGTATAGCATAAGAGTTCAGAGAAGAGCGACAAAGTTGATTAAGGGACTGGAGGCTAAAACATATAAAGAATGGTTGCAGGAATTGGGTATGTCTAGTTTCATGAAAAGAAGGACTAGGAGTAACCTGATAGTAGTCTTCCAATATCTCAGGTGTTGCCACAAAGAAGAGGGAGTCAGGTTATTGTCCAAAACACCTGAGGGCAGGACAAGAAGCAATGGGTGGAAACTAATCAAGGAGAGAAGCAACCTAGAACTAAGGAGAAATTTCCTGACAGAACAATTAATCAGTGGAACAGCTTGCCTCCAGAAGTTGTGAATGCTCCAACACTGGAAGTTTTTAAGAAGAGATTGGATAACCATTTGTCTGAAATGGTACTATAGGGTCTCCTACCTAAGCAGGGGGTTGGACCTCCAAGGTCCCTTCCAACTCTGTTATTCTATTCTATTTCCTCATCAATTATCCATACTTGCTTCTTTTTTATTACTATTGCTATTAACTATCTTGGATAATCTCTTAAGGTTAAGTGTAATTCAAGTGAATTAAGGAATAATGCATTGAATAGAGTTAGGAGAGCATAAATTTCAATCCCAAGATCGGCATCCCACAGTTAATCAGTGTAACAACTTGCCTTCAGAAATTGTGAATGCTCCAACACTGGAAGTTTTAAAGAAGAGATTGGATAACTATTTGACTGAAATGGTATAGGGCTTCCTGCCTGAGCAGAGGGTTGGACTAGAAGACCTCCAAGGTCCCTTCCAACTCTGTTATTCTGTTATAAGTATTCTCCATGGTCATCTGGACACAGGGTCTAGTTGCTTTTGGCAATGAGGTCAATGCTTTTGACTCCTTGCACATTATCAGTAGAGCTTTTGTCTTGTAATACTTGTCAGGGATGGAACTCATTCATTACTGACTGCTCCTCACTGCTGTCTATGCCACCCTCTGTGCCTCCAGAAACCAACCAAATAATAATTGGAAGGAAGCATTTTATAGCTGCAGCTTTCATTACCCTGAGTCATTGTACAAATGGCATACAACCACACTCAGAAATGTCTTTGGATATCAGTTTTGGCAAGGTTTCCTTCTGATCACAGTTATAAAATATATATACAGAAATTACAGGCAGAGGGTTATATTCAATCTTTCTTTGGGTCCATGGGTAAATCCATCCTTAGTAAAAAAAAATAATATTGTAATGAACTTCCACTTTTAAGAAATATTTTATGTGGGAGGGAAATGAAGCAAGAGCAACGCAACCTTACTCAAGAGCATAAGTGGGTTTCTCTGGCAACAAATATTGAATAATACTAATTCAATCAAAGCCAGGTTTATCTATATTTATCAGTCCTGTCAAATATCCAGCCACAATCACTACTGTACTGGGTATAATTGCCCATTGTTAAGCCATTTCCAGAGTTCTTAGACATGATTTTAATATAAGAGTTACTTTAAAGAAGAGTATATACTTATACTGCCCACCTCTGGAATTTAGTGGCTATACAGTGTACAGTCTTTTAAAAAGAACTGACTTTACTTGGCCTCCAATAACTGAAATAAATCTTGTAGAGTTTATATCTTGCAAGCCACTAAAACCATAAGCTGATCCTTTAAAGAAGCTAGTACGATTTAGGTAGCAATCCCTTTCCAATTGAGAAATGGTCACACACAAGTCCATTGATTTGATTGGTTTTTAAACGACTTTAATTTCCTTTGGGTTGAAGCCTGGGTATTGGATTAGGACAGTGCTTCTCAATTATTTTCTGTTACACCCCCCCTAGGAAGAAGTAAACATTTCGTGCCCCCCCAACTCTCCGATCTGGGCCCCAATTTGAATTTTAGTGTTAATATTTATTATTTTACTTATTATAAGCTGCAAGCAAACTATTGGCTGGGGAAGGCTGCTCTACCCACTTACCTGGGAATAAGTCACACTGAACTCAGTGGAGCCTGTTTTCGGCTAGGCAGGCATAGGCTACCATGGTTAGGGCCGTCTTTTGACACGGGGCCAGGCCAGCTTAATCAAGACAATGTTTTGGGGTCGCCGGCCTGGCCCATAAGTGCTGCCTCTGCCGGGCACTCACAGCGAATGGTGTGGAAGGAGGCTTTAGGGTGCCATTCAAAGCTTTCACCCAGCTGCAGAGGATACTCCTCCTTGTCCAGCAGCAGGTTCACCACGCAGCTCATGGCTACCACGGCACCCACCGAGAACAACAAGAACCCACGCAGCCGCACCGCACCGCCTGGCCGCCTTCTCTTCCGGGCTCAGAGCAGCGTGCAACTGGGAAAACACTCCCCGTCCGTGGGAATCGATCGAGAGGGACCACGCATGTTCCCCGGGGTCACACATGCCCCCCTGGCATCACTCCGTGCCCCCCCAGGGGGGGTGCCCCACTATTTGAGAAACACTGGATTAGGATAAGATCTCTTTGGATTCTAATAAACTGTGACAATCTTCTACATCATTGGTTCTCAACCTGTGGTCCACGGACACCTGTCACAGGGAGTCTACGAAGGCTTGAAGAAATGTTATGATTTAAATCTTGAGCTAAGTCTTCGGGGTCTGTGGCCATGGTCCATGGCCACAAAAGGTCTTTAAAGGGAGTCCGTGGTGAAGAAAAGGTGGAGAACCACTGTTCCGCATCACTATGAATTCACATGAATCCTAAGTGACTTATTTGACATGGCCACCAACTCTTGCTGATAATGAAGCCAACTGCCACAATTTCATGTCTGATGCTAGTTAAGAGTTGGAGCTGAAGAAAACCAGTTTTGCTCCCACTTTTCCCTTATTATTCAGAAATGTTTTATACATGATAGGAATTATCATTCCTTCTCTGAAAACAAAAAGCCTTTCTTCTTCCATTTGCTTAGTATTAATTAGTTTAATTACTACAATTTTGAAAATGACTTGCATGAATTGCCTTTTGTAGTGAGAACAGGGGAGATAAAATGATTGCACAAATGGAGTGTTGCTGGGGGAAAAAAGAGCAGCTGCAGAAGAACAGAAAGATGAAAAGTAGATAGGAACTGATCTTGCACCCAGGAATTGTGGTGTTTTTTTTAACAGAGTAGAGACCAAAATTTTCCTTAATTTCTTTTATGAGCCCATCATTTAAATTTTAGATCTAAGCAATTTGGCTAGAGAAAATATTAGTGGGGCAGAAGCATAGGACAGTCCAAGGCAATGTAATTGAAACAATTTGAAACGAGGAAGTTCATTGTGAATGTAACACAATGGGGACACAAACAGAACACCTGATTGCAACACCTAAAAGCAGTTGCCTGGTGTTATCCTAAGAAAATGTGTAGCTGTGTTAAGAGCTACATTTGTCTTTCTGTGCATCTTAAAGCAGAGGTCCCCAACCCCTGATCCATGGACAGGCACTGGGCCACAGCATGCCAGAAACTGGGCTGTGCAAACAAGTGAAGCCCCATCTGTGGGATGCATGCAGCATGCAAAACCACGGCCCCTCCGGTCCACGGGAAAAAACTTTCTCCATGGAACCCATCCCTGGTGCCCAAAAGGTTGGGGGCGTATATTGGGTGTATTTTGGATGAGATGCTCTTTGAGGGTGGATTGGAAGTGTTGCACAATCAGTTTTTATATGCAGAAAAAGAGAAAGAAGGGAAGCAGTTTCTTGTTTGAGGTCAGATGAACTGTGTGAGTCTATCAGGAATGCCAATGGTATTCAGAATGATGATGATGTTCGTCCATCGTATTCGAAGAGGACCTTGACATCTATAATTGGGGGGATGTCAAGACTGGCGCGTGAATTGGATTAAAGTGAGGGAGAGGTGCGCATAGTCAGCCTCACTCTCTCTTCCCAGATTCCATCTTGCTCCAAATAGCAGGACAAGAGTCGAGACAGTTTGAGATGGGCTGGGCGCAGTGGTTGACCAGGGCGTCTTTTGTGTCTTGCCATGCTCATAGCGTACCACATCACTTGCAGAGACCGCCTTCATGACCGTTGTCCTAGTAGATTTCATCCGCTCAGTCCACTGGAATCTGTCTTCACATGCTCAGGATAGACAAGTCCCTATCTCACCGAAGGTCGATGACCCAACAGCTTATCTCAACCTGGTTTGGCCAGCCTGTTGAAACTGTTGCCCGGGGTGTGGTCGCTGTGCATGCTACAGCTGTTAGGAGCCACAGGTGAGAGCTGAGTGACAGGTGGGGACCAAAGGTGAATGAGCTGGCCTAAAAGCTGCCCTAAAATGAGCTGCCGTAAAAGGACACAACATGCCCCTACACCAGAGGTGCTACCCCTCCCTGAGCACCCCATACATCCCTATTCAGAATAGAATAGAATAGAATAGAATAGAATAGAATAGAATAGAGTAGAGTAGAGTAGAGTAGAGTAGAGTAGAGTAGAGTAGAGTAGAGTAGAGTAGAGTAGAGTAGAGTAGAGTAGAGTAGAGTAGAATTCTTTATTGAACAAGTGTGATAGTCTCACAAACCAAATGGCTTCTTGTAATACAATTATTATTGGCTTCTTTGAGAATAATACATGAATTGAACAAAAAGATGGATGATATGCAATTAAACTCAAATATTCTACAGGAGAACCTGCTAGGGTGCACCATCAAGATAGATGAACTAACAACACCAAGTCCACTGAAACTGTCCATTAGGACTTAACTTCCTCTGACAAGTTCCTTAATTGAGGACAGAAGATGTGAAGAATAGCTAAAGGATGACTGTAATGTTAATTTCTACAAGTTAAACATGAACTCTGTATCTTCACCATCAATCACCCAAAGTCTTTTAAATTAGAATCATGAATTTGAAATTTTCCCTAGCATAACAATTACCATAGGCAGAAATTGCACATCCAGGATCTCTATAAATCATTGGCTGAAGAAGTATAGGAGACCATTCATCATCAGGTTTTAGAGCAAGGATTTACATTTAAGAATTTAGTGCATCAACTAGTCAATAATATATCTGTATAGCGATGAAAAAAAGACAAAAATCCAAAATAAAACAAAACAACTTAAAACAAAATCAGATTTAAAATTATTATTTAATTCTCACATCAAGAAAAAATATTAAGCTATTAAAATGACAATTGTGCTTCAATTTTAAGCAATGGATTAAACCTAGACCACATGAAATCTTATTGTCATCTGCTCTTGTTTGTCCTTTGGTACTGTTGGAGAAGAGGAGGCAGAGCCACGGGAGGCAGAGTTAAATGCATCATCAGTTTAGAGTTGTTGCATTCCCATAAGTGCTCAAAGTGTAATCTCTCCTGAATTCCATTGATCCTTATCTGGCACCAATTTAGTGTTGAACTTTAGTTGACCAGCTTGAATAACTCTTCTATGCTGCAACCTTAAGGAATGATCCTGATTCTCTGTGTCTGACAGGTATAGGGTTAATCTGTAGACACAGTGCTTGATGTGGATTTGACCAGCAAAGAACAAAATGCAACTATTACTTCCTTGATTTGGAAGTTTTATTTCTGTTGATCCAGGACAGGGATTTCATTTGCTTTTTGGATGGGTGGGAAGAAAGTAGAATGATAAGAATGTGATACCTAGGAACAGAAAAGATACAGAATCCTCAGAAGAATTTGGCACCAATTATTGTGGGCTTTCTCAAAGATCTACTGCTGTATTCTTGAACAAGGGATTTTCTCTTAAGGATAATTGGGGCCCATTTCAAGCTTGCAGTTTGCAACGGAATACTGCCTTGAACCTTTCAAAAGCGAAGAATATTTTCAGTGCGGAAAACGAGGAGCAGTTTCATTCTAGCGGTCCTAGTTGAATAAGCTCAAATCCTTTTTTTAATCCAGTGGCATTAAACCAAATTTATTGAAATAAAACAAATTAGGGAATCAAGTTCTGCTTTCATTTGTACGGCCATCACTTCGGTAAGCCTCAAAAATCCAAGAAGCAAAAATCTGGTCATTGCTGGCAAGGAGATGTTTGCAACAGAAATAAATGGATGCTATAGCCTCAGCAAGTGGCAGCTTCTAGTTGATCTTGTTGGAGCTCAGAAAATATGTAAGGTTGGGGCTGGTTAGTGTTGCACAGGGGAGTGCCATGAATACTACAGCTACCGTATGTTTCGGAGTATAAGACGCACCTTTTTCCTCCCTAAAAGTGACTGAAAATTTGGGTGCGTCTTATACTTTGAATGTAGCTTTTTTTCCAGCCCTAACTAGGTGCTAACAGATCTTCCCAGCTCTTACCTTGCAGGCTTTTTCATTGTTACTCTCTCCAAAGAATGTTTTTCCAGCCCTAAGTCTTTGCAGAATTTTTTTTCATTGCTCTACTTGCTCCGAATAAGTTTTTTTCTAGCCCTAACCAGGTGCTAACTATCTTCCCAGCTCTTATTGGCTTGCAGGCTTTTTCATTGTTATTCTCTCAGAAGAAGATTTTTTTAAGTCCTAACCAGGGGATAAAATAATGTGCTGAAGCTGCTCCGAATAAGTTTTTTTCTAGCCCTAACCAGGTGCTTACTATCTTCCCAGCTCTTACTGACTTGCATGCTCTTTCATTGTTATTCTCTCAGAAGAAGGTTTTTTTAAGTCCTAACCAGGGGATAAAATAATGTGCTGAAGCTGACCAGACTAAGGATGCTAGCCAGATGAATACCTGGTAGGCAGATTGTTTTCCCCTATTTTCCTCCCCCAAAACTAAGGTGCATCTTATACTCCGGTGCGTCTTATACTCTGAAAAATACGGTAAGTGGAAAAAAGGCCATGGCAAATCTTTCTTGTGTCCTCCTTGGGAAGAAGAACATTCACATACCTGAAGTCACCAGAAGCCAAGTCGGACTCAAAGGAGTCTTTAACCCTTATGCTGTTATAGCGTAGGTTGAAAAACAACCTGAGAAGTCATGATTAAAGAAAGATTTATTCGAAGTTGCTACTAAAAATATCTCAATTCATACATATTCTTCTAAAGTTCATCGCATCCCCATCCCCCCGTTCATATTTAACTCTCTCATTAAAAAAAATTAATATTAGGAAGTGACTGAGAGTAGAGCAGATGGCTGGAAAGCTAATTGTCAATTTAACAACTCAAGAACTGTCACTCTTTGTAAAATACAATGCTCCATATAATTTTGGTGGTGTCCAGAGCAGATGCTTTAGGCAGAAGGCTATGCTCTTGGCCAAGCAAGATAAGGAAGCTGAGTCATAAAAAAGACTGAGTTCACATCTAACTATTAAGGCTGTACTCGTATTTTTGGGGGTGGAGGGGAACAAAGGCCAAATTCAGAGTAAATCATAGCAGCTGAAGACGCTGTTAGGCACCAAGATGAAGCAGATGGTATTAGCCATCCTGCCCCCGAGTCAAAATTAAATGCAAAGCTCTGTTCCTGATTTGCATTTTTCTACTTTAGCTCTAGTCTGCTAAGTAGTCGCTACGAGGGCTGGTCTGCTGCACCATATTGCAAAAGGCAGCTACTCCTGTTAAATCTGCACTGAAAAAGTTGTCAATCTGATGCAGGGGTGGGTTCTCCTTATCTTCGCCACCGGTTTGCATTGCGACGTTTTGCACATGCGAATGAGCAGAGCAAGCACGCATGTGCTCGTGCCCTCATGCAATTTGGCTTGCGTGTATGCTCAGAAGCAGGAATGAGCCCGAAACACAGCTGAGGAGCTCATCAGCTATGCTTCGGGTGAAGAAATAAAGGTCAGAATTCACCCGCGGGCAGGCGGGAGGGCCCTTTTTCAAGCCGCGGAAGGGGAAAAATTCACATAAAATCCAAAAAAAGATGGCGGTGCGCATGGAACGGCACTGACAGTGACATCACCAGTGGGTCACTACTGGTTCGGGTGATCCGGTCCGAACCGGGAGGAACCCACCCCTGATCTGATGGAGTATTAACACCTTGAGGCTGGTTTTGTAACTGAGCCCTCATAAAGGCCAGGAATCTGAATGTAAATATTCATATCTCTCTAGATATCTCTCTAGATATCTCTCTAGATAGATAGATAGATAGATAGATAGATAGATAGATAGATAGATAGATAGATAGATAGATAGATAGATAGATAGATAGATAGATAGATAGATAGATAGATAGATAGATAGATAGAAATGCAGAGTTCTGCCCTTCTATTCTTTCACAACTGATTTTCAGTGCAGTGTCTAATTGGACCCCTGTTTTCAAAATTCATTATAGGTAACAGGACTGCTTCAAGGATTTGTTGCTAAGGTCATGTAATATGTTGCAGCAGGAAGGATGGGATAATCCGCATATCTCCTGTAAACATAGTTATTATAAAGATGTAATTCATTTATTAGATTGACATTCTACATGCTGTTTTACCTTCTGAGTCCCAGAAAGGGGTCTGATGACCATCTAGCTGATCTTGTCTGGCTTAAAAAACAGGATTTGGTCTAGTTAGTGTTTGGATGGAGATAACCAGGGAATGCGAGGTCTCTAAGCTGGGTTAGGAAGTTGGGGAAAAAAACTGGAAGAAGGCATTAACAAACCCCATTCTATATTGTGCCAAGCAAACTAAGTGGATGTGCTCATGAAGTCAACAAGCACTACTGATGCATTTTCTGATATGATTTGGGAGCAATCAGGAAAAGGGCACAAAATATATATTCTTAAACAGTTCCCTAATAACAAATGTCATTAAATAGAAGTAGTTGCCCTCTCTCCAGGCTTTCCTATCTATAGCTCTGTGCTTTTCTCAACCTCAGGCTGTGCATAGTATTACATTCCTGTTTTCAAAAATTGGTAATTCCAGGGCAGTCTGAAATTGATCTTCAAGCCCCCCCAATTTTGCCCCAGAAAATTTCCAACTGCATAGGGCAGAGGTACCCAAATCCATTTATGGCATCCTTGGTGCTTGATTTAGTGTTTCAGGCAGGGGTGGGTTCCTACCGGTGCGGTCCAGTGCGCAGCTCCGGTAGGGACCCGCTGATTACGCAATTTGCGTGCACGGCTCTGGTGCCGTCTTCGGCAGTCCGTCGCGCACGTGGCCATCTTATTAAAAGAATTTTGGTCCTTTTTTGCTTCTGCGCATACACGGAAGGAAAATCACGCCAAAATCTCGCAAGGGGACACGCGTGCGAGATTTCAGCAAGATTTTGCTTCCGCGCATGCACGTAGTGAGTGTGCATGTACACGAAACATGGAGATGCGTGTGCAGTGCACTGGTATCGGTAAGTGAGCAACCCGTCCCTGGTTTCAGGGTGTCCATAGCACAGGGCTGTCAAACCTGCAGCTTGCAGGCCAGATGCGTCACACACTGGCCACACCAACGCCCGGTTTAGCAAAGGGGGAAAAAGTCCCGATACATCATGTGACGCCGCCATGATGACACAAGTTTGACACCCCTACTCTAGCAGTTCTACGTACCGTAGTGTGCTGAGACACTTAGAAACCTGAAAGTTTGCTAGGATGCCATGGTACACCAGAAAACATGGGCATAGGGGGATCGGGAAATACCTGGATGACCTCCAATTTAATCTATTGATCATTGATCATGATTAGGGTACCTTCGGAATGAGATTCCTAGGCAAAGAGATGGACAAGGCAGAGACAAGATGATAAAATATTTGTACCCAGGTTAATGTTGCTTGATCAAGATCAGCCCATGTCCAAATATCTAGGAATGCTGGTATGGTTCTGATTTGCCACTATCGGCCTAATAAATTGATCAGCATTTGCAAAGCTGGCCAGGTGTACCTATGGAGGTTCCATGTGAAGGCTACTAATATGCATGGGAATCGGTGCAAGATGCAATCTAGTCAGGGGTGGGCTTCAAAAGTTTTAGCAAGGGGTTCTCTGCCCAGTTGCTGGGTGGGCATGGCCATCGTGGGCATGGTCTAGTCGGCCTCCTGCACCACAGTAGGGGGGCGTTTTTGCCCTCCCAGGGCTCTGGAGGCTTTCTTCGAGCCTCTGGGAGGGCAAAAAATGGCCTCCTCAGGCTCCGGAGGCCCTCTGGAGGCCGGAAATGGGCCTTCCCGAATTTCCGGTATGCCCATTTTCCACCCTCTCTGAGCCTCCGCACGTGCCCTGCACTTACCTGCATCAAAAATGGGCCACGTGGGGACTCCTGGGAAGGGAGGGGTGGGGTGGGTGGGGCCAGCCAGGAATGGGATTTGGGGGTTCTCTGAACTGCACAGAATCTTAGCTAGAGGTTCTCCTGAACCCCTGTGAACCCCCAGCAGCCCACCCCTGAATCTAGTGTGATATGGCTGCAGGACCCAATATGAGACCCCTTACCCACAACCTTTATCTCCACAGCTCTGAGGATGTTTTTAGCTGATATCCAATATTGCTCCCCCCCCACATCAAATTTGAAATGTCAATGTAGTTTTTGGCATGATTACACAGACCAATGCTAATTTTGTTTCTGCGAATGCATTTGACATTTTTATTCATTTCTTTGCAGATATCTTTGTGGTGGAAGGACAGGGTTTTCTAATTTCAGAAATTTTATTTATTTTTATTTTATTTTATGTTGCTCATTCTTATAAGCCGTCCAACTCCCGAGGGAAATAAGTCCTCTTGTGGAGCTAGTATCTGTGTTTGCCTATTTCCTGAAGAGGCCACTACCTTTTAGGCAGTCTTGGAATCCTTGTTTTCCTGCAATGTCTGTCTGATGCCATCAGAGTGACCTTTGATCTCCACTTAGGCATTTCTGTGCATACTTCTAGGACAGATGTGCTTATAGTAACAGTGGCGCCTCAAGCCTTCCATAGAGGTCAGAGCCCTGGTGGGCAAAACAGAAAGTTATTCAGCAAACAGATCCCTCTCTGGAGAGCTAAGAGTGTATATACACAACAAAGCCTAAAGCTGCATGGTAGATTTCCACAAATATTAAGCCAGTAGCAAGACCTGTTTTGGTTCACAGTCAAAACAGTTGCTGTTCCTATATAATGAGTTTAAATGGCCTTTCGGTAAGCTTGGCATCAGTCCCCAAGCAAGAAAACCATGGAGATGACCATATCTTAGCTTTCAGGGACTTTGGCAAACATGGCTAACCATAATCCGTCCCAAGATTGCCTAAGATTTCAATGTTGGCCACTCCTTTCTGATGCTTCATAAGTTAAGGATGGATAAGTCATAAGCCAGCACAATCCTGGACTTAATGTTTTGATACTTACATTGGAGAATCCTGCTCAACATTGTCCTACAGGATTGTCTTCTTCAAGTCAAATGTCAACTCTTAGTGCATGGCTGGGCTGCTGGGGTTCGCAGGGGTTCGGGAGACCCTCTAGTTAAGATTCTGTGCAGTTCGGAGAACCCCCAAATCCCACTCCTGACTGGACCCGCCCACCCTGTCTCGCCCCTCCCACGTGGCCCATTTTGGATGCAGATAAATGCGGGGCGTGTGCGGAGGCTCGGGAGGGTAAAAAACGGGGCTACCAGGCCTGTTTCCGGCCTCCAGAGGGCCTCTGGAGCTTGGGGGGGCGTTTTTGCCCTCCCGTAGGCTCAAAGAAAGCCTCAGGCCCGAGGAGGGCAAAAAATGCCCCCCCCCGTGGTGCAGGAGGCTGACTAGGCCACACCCACCATAGCCACACCCACCCAGCAACTGGGCAGAGAACCCCTTGCTAAAATTTTTGAAGTCCACCTCTGTCTAAGTGTCTTCAGTGCAGTTTTCTTGGCAACCATAATGAAGAAAATTACCATTGCCCCTGCCAAGAAATGGTTGAGTTTCCAGTTTAATTTACTATTTTGATAAGATTTCCCAACCCTCCTTAATCTCCGAGTTCATACATGGTCAACCAAATACTGCCCTCTAGTGAGGCTTCTGCACTATCACAGTTCTCATCAATTAAAGGAACATGATAAAGTAGATGGGAAAGATTACAGGTAGTCCTTGGCTTACGACCACAATTGAGCCTAACATTTCTGTTGCTAAGTGAAACATTTGTTAAGTGAATTTTGCCCCATTTTACAACCTGTCTTGCTACCAGTTTTGCCCCCTTTTTATGACTTTTCCTGCCACGGTTGTTAAATAAATCACTGCAGTTGTTAAATTAGTAAACCTGTTGTTAAGTGAATCTGGCTTCCCCGTTGACTTTGTTTGTAAGAAGATGGCAAAAGAAGGATCACATGACCCTGGGATACTGCAACCGTCATAAGTATGAGTCAGTTGCCAAGCATCTGAATTTTGATCAGGTGACCATGGGGGATTCTGCAACAGTCCTAAGTGTGAAAAATGATCATGTCACTTTTTTCAGTGACGTTGTAACTTTGAACAGTCACTAAATGAACTGTTGTATGTCGGGGACCAGCTGTATTCTTCCCTCCCCAGTTACTCCAAGGGATTTTAGTAAATTCGTGAAAACAATAACCATGTTATTATTGTGTGGAACCCAAAATCACCGTATTCCATTGTTAGGAGAGACAAAAAATGGGAGCATTTAGAATAGAAAATAGAAGAGAAGAGAAGAGAAGAGAAGAGAAGAGAAGAGAAGAGAAGAGAAGAGAAGAGAAGAGAAGAGAAGAGAAGAGAAGAGAATACAATCGAGAGAGTCCAGAAATATTTCACAAGAAGAGTCCTTCACTCCTCCGCTCACAACAAAATACCTTATTCCACCAGACTTGAAATACTGGGATTAGACAATTTGCCGCCTCTGATCTGATCTAAATGTAGTTCATAAAATCATATACCAAACTGTCCTTCCTGTTAATGACTACTTCAGCTTCAACCGCAACAATACACGAGCACGTAATAGATTCAAACTAAATGTAAAGCGCTCCAAACTCGACTGCAGAAAATACGACTTCAGCAACAGAGTGATCAATGCCTGGAATGCACTACCTGACTCTGTGGTTTCTTCCCCAAACCCCAAAAACTTTAACCTTAGACTGTCTACAGTCGACCTCTCCCCGTTTCTAAGAGGTCTGTAAGGGGCGTGCATAAGCGCACCACTGTGCCTACCGTCCGTGTCCTACTGTCCTATTGTCCTCTTTTATCGTTACATTTTACTTATGTTTATACAAACTACTACTATCCTATACATGTTTGGCAAATAAATAAATAAATAAATAAATAAATAAATAAATAAATAAATAAATAAATAAATAAATAAATAAATAGAATAGAATAGAATAGAATAGAATAGAATAACAGAGTTGGAAGGGACCTTGGAGGTCTTCTAGTCCAACCCCCTGCTTAGGCAGGAAACCCTACACCACTTAGTTTCTTATACTATTTATATAGCGTCCCACAGTGAAGGTTCTCTGAGCATTCAGTGCAATCTTGAGGTGAAAAATCAGGAAGACAGCAGGAAGGAACGGAAACTACATGTGGCATCTAACAAAACCCTGATGGCAAAATCTAAGGGAAAAGAATTTGAAAATATGGGCAACAAGGTAATCTCTTTTACTCTTTGGGGATTTTTCCCCCCTCTTCCCATGCTGTTTCAGGTAACATGTCTGCAACTGTAGAAGAGGAAACAAGGTGAAGTACCTACAACTGTTCTGCCCTCCTTTAAGTATTTAAGTATTATTCTTTTTTAAAATTAGTTTATAATGTAGCGTACAAAGAAAAGATAAAAGCAAATAATAGGAAAAACAGGGAAGGGAAAAGTGAGGAAAAAAGGGAGAAAAAGAAAGAAAAGGCATTGACCCTCTCTTTGGTGCAGTAGAATAAGGCATTAACATCAAACCTCAACTTTTTTACTTTTACATGATAGTTTAAACTAGCCATTTCTATAACAACAAATCTATTTAATGGATAAAACCCAACGTCAAAGTTTCATTTCCACCTCAAGCACAAAGTTCAGAAGCGGTTTCCAAATAGTAGAAACAAAAGTATTTGTATTTTTTTTCTTTGATCAAAGCAATCAATTTAGCCATCTCTTCTAACTTCATCAATTTTTGCAGCCATTTGTCCATTGTGGGGATCCTTAAAGTATTGGTCTTAAAACTACCCAGATTTGTGATAACAGAAGGTATTCTCCATAGCAAATAAATGGATTTCCATATATATATATATATATATATATATATATATATATATATATATATATATATATATGTGTGTGTGTGTGTGTGTGTGTGTGTGTGTGTGTGTGTGTGTGTGTGTGTGTGTGTGTGTGTGTGTGTGTGTGTGTATCAAAGGTGGGTTCCTGCCGGTACGCTCTTACCTGTCGGTCGCCGCAGAGCCGAAGAAGCTGGTGGCGTTCGCGGCGCGGGGCTTCCCCCACCCGCTTCCCCCGCCCGCCTGGACGCCGCCATTTGCGTTCTTTTGCCCTCTGCGCAAGCAGAACGCTTTGCGCATGTGCAGAGGGCAAAAGAACGCAAATGGCGGGTGGGGGAAGCCCCGCGCCACGAACGCCACCAGCTTCTTCGGCTCTGCGGCGACCGACAGGTAAGAGCGTACCGGCAGGAACCCAGCTCTGGTATGTATGTATGTATGTATGTATGTATGTATGTATGTATGTATGTATTTATTTATTTATTTATTTATTTATTTATTTATTTATTTATTTATTTATTTATTTATTTATATACACATACATACAACACACACACACACACCTGTCAGAACAAAGTCATAATACACATTAATTTGCTTCGGTGAAAACTGAGCAAACACAATGAATCAAATGCTGTGTGAAAAATAGTAACTGATATTCTGTTCAGTGTTGTTGATTTGGGATGAAAGCCGCAAAGAGGCTTGGCTAATCTTCTGAGCATATAAATACAACTCAAGCATTCATTTAGTTTTCTAGAAAGAATTCATCTCTCTGTTGGGTTTATGCCAATCTATGTAGCACAGTTTCAAAACAGACAATACGTTCACCTGGTGGGGCCTCATTTATGTTTTACTGAAATCCAAATAAAAAACCTGAGGAGAAGGGTAAATTTAGAAGTGTAATACTTAATGTTTTGCTGAAGCTATTTACCTCTGTCCTCAGGCTGTTCAAGCATATCAGCATAATTAAAATATTGCTAAAATAACTATCCACACAAATGCTAAAATAAAATTCTTTCCTATATCTTGAACATTTCAATGCTAAATTACCGTAGATGGGATTATTATCCATTTCCCCTCTTCTTCCTTCCCTGCCCAAGGCTGAGTGAAAGTTTCGCAATTATTTCCAAATTTTGCATTGTATTTTCTAAAACATTTGTCTGGTTTATTCTCACTGATTGTAATGTCTTGTTTATGCAAATAACTGTAAGTCAAAACTGAGACAAATGTGTTTATTTATGGTAAGGTGCCATTTAATTCCTTCTGTATTCCCAAGGAAAACAAATTCATTCTGGAACTGTTTAGATCTAAAATGCCAAAGCAAAGTAGATAAGAATTAAATATACTTTTCCATATTTTAAACAGATTGTAATAATCAAAAAGCTTCTAGCCAGGAAAACTCAGAACAGCCCTGGGCATGTTTACTTGGAAGAAAATCCATTGAAATCAAATGAACTAAGTAATATACACTAACTCAATATAAAACAGAAATTAAGCCAGATTCAAAATTATAGGAAAAACAGTACATACAAAATGCTGACCCATCTATAAACTATCAAATCAAATCTTTATTACAATCATAGACTAGCATAGGAAGGTGGAATATAGCTATTTAAAATGCATGAAGGATACATCAGGAGGAAAGATAAAAATCTAAAAACTGTCAAAAGCTGAAAGATATAAAAAAATATGCATTTAAATCTAAAAGTATTTATGAAAAGCAAGAATCTAAAAGAAGGGATAAGAGCATTAGATGAGCATGAAAGAGCATAAAAGTTTAGTATGTTGGAAACTATGTCTATCAAGTCACAAAGCAGTCTGATATGGTGAACAAGGTGCTCAAGAAATCTAGTTTATAGCATAGGTCATCATCCAACGAATGTGGAACCCTGTTGCAGAACCTGACAACATAGCATGTTGTGGCAGGTTTGGTATCTGCATCTCCAAAATATATTTCAGTTCTGAGAGCCCAGTTAAGCAGAAGTCAGTGTTGTGGCCCGCCAGCGGCCTATGCAGCTGGTAACTGATTGAGACAGCGAGGAGGCTGGTGTGGTGATTCGCCAAAGGCCTGTGCAGCTGGCACCAGAGTCAGACAGTGAGGAGACTGGAGAAGACTTGGTGCCAGAGGCAGGGATTCAGCCAGGGCCTTCAGAACCTCCAGAGGCTGTCATGAGGGAAGAAGAAGAAGAAGAAGGAGGAGGAGGAGGAGGAGGAGGAGGAGGAGGAGGAGGAGGAGGAGGAGGAGGAGGAGGAGGAGGAGGAGCCTGTTCTCAATGCGTGCACGCGCAGAGCTGCCAAAAGTCCTGAGAAGGACTACTTGGGAGTAAGGCTTGGGGTTAATTGGCCACTCCCATAGCCTATTTAAGTGAGGAAAAGGACTGACCAATTTGCAGGAAACAACTTCGTTCATTCCACGTCTTGTCTTTGACTTCAAAACTCCTGTTTGGCTCTTGTTTGGAAGATGTCCAGTTTCCTGCAAATTGCTCCTGGGCATTTTGCCAACAACATTAAGATTGTGTGCTGTTATCAGACAGACTCTTCGTTGGACTTTTGGTTCTTTTTGCTTGGACTATTGCTGGCTGTTAAGAAGGTTAATTAACAGCTGTTGCACCGAGAGGACTGATTTATCATTTCATTGACTTTAGAATGACTGCTAAGACAGATAATTAGTAGTTCGTTAATATTAAAACAAGGTTTGTTCGGACGCTGTTTGTGCTGTGTTTCTTGGTCCGGCAGCTGGGTCAGAACAGTCAGTCATGCCACTGAGCTTCGAGAAATTGTTAAGGGCTTTGCAGGTGGGAAAATCTTTCAGGAAGGCCATGAAAGAGAACATGGGCGTATTGCAGATCACACGACTGCATCAAGAAATCAGAGGGATTAAACAAAAATGAGGTTAAAAGCTAGGAATTAGTGCAAAGGCGGAATGGATACATGTTTTTGAAATGAATCTTTTTTTTTTCTTGCTATGTAGAGATTTTTGCATCATACAGTGCCATGAATATCGAGCAAAACAATATGGGTAAGAAAAGACCAAGAGAAGTCATTCACATCATGATATCATTGTAGCTTCTATTGGATGTCTGTGCCTCCAAGGCTTTTCTTGACAATGTACGTCATGACTGGAAGTTGTGTGTTAGAAGATGATCAGCATTGTAGCTTGGCACAGTACAGAACCATAACATCAATCTATCAATCAATCAATCAATCAATCAGAATAGAGCTGGAAGGGACCTTGGAAGTCTAGTCCAACCCTCTGCTCAAGCAGGAGACCCTATATCACTTTAGATGAGTGACTGTCCAGTCTCATGGTGATCTGAAAGAGAATTGTATGGTATTGTATTGTATTGGCTATTTGAAGAGGTTAGCATCTGCAGTTTTTCTGAACAAGACTGGTTCTCTAGAGTAGTATTTCTCAATTTGGGCAACTTTAAGATGTATGGACTTCAACTCCCAGATATCCCTAGGACTAGCATGGCTCATTGAGGAATCTGGGAGTCCATGCATCTTAAAGTTGCTGCGGTTGAGAAACACTGCTCTAGAGTAGCGGTTTTCAACCTGAGGGTCGTGACCCCTTTGGGGGGGTCGAATGACCCTTTCACAGGGGTCGGGAGACTTCGCCTGGATGCCGCCATTTGGGTTCTTTTACCCTCTGCGCATGCGCAGAACGCTTTGCACATGCGCAGAAGGTAAAAGAACCCAAATGGCGGCAGCGGGGCGGGGGTCACAGCGGCGGGCACGGTGATGGGGTGGGTCATGGTGGGGGCGGGGCATGCGTCATGGCATTAGGAAGGTTGAGAACCATTGCTCTAGAGGATTTTTTTCATTACAAATTATAGCAAGATTTCTTATAATACTGTTCTGTAAAATGACAGAATATAGCAAGATTAATTAACAAAAGCATGTTATTAATATTCCAGCTTCACTGGGGAACCTCTCTTTGCTTTTAAATAGTTTACCAATCAATCAACTTTTACGCTTCTCTTAAAATTTGAAAGCAAATCAACACTTTTATTTATGCAGTTGCATAATGGTGCCTATCGACACAGCGTGGTTGTAGCAATAAAGGAGAAGAATACTATGTCAAGCTCTTAATTAGGAGGGTTTTGTTCATAATTCTGCCATAAAATGTCACCCTACAAAGAAACGTAGAGCACGCAATGAAATCTTTGCAAAAAGAATAGAAACTAGTGTATTCTGCATAGGGTATGCAGAAGCCAATAATTTACCAACTAAGGTGAATTTAATTGATAGACTGCAGAAATACAAGGCTGTTTTGGGGTATGAAGAGAGCTTTCCATACTAATAATAATAATACACTAGGAGAAATCTTGACTGTGTGGCTTTTTGATTAAATAACAAATTGCATATGAAAACTGAATATATGAATTGCTTATAAGATCATCTAAGTGAAAATAATCTGAGGGGTCCTTAGTGGTCTCTGAGATTGGTTGTTTTCTTGCAAACGTTTCGTTACCCAAACTTGGTAATGTCATTAGATAACGTCATCAACACAACCCCAGTGATCTTATAAGCAACTCACAAGTTCAGTTTTTATATGCAATTTGTTACTTAATCAAAAAGATGCATAGTCAAGATTTCTCTTAATGTAGTAATAGTATCATCAGCACTGATGATGTTACCTAGTTTGGATAATGAAACATCTGCAAGATAGCAAGCTCAGAGAACACCAAAGGCCCCTTCAGTTCAACTCTGAGCCATAAATATTCTATATTTGTATATTTATTTAAATATTCCTATATTACTTTATAATAATAATAATAATAATAATAATGATGATGATGATGATGATGATGATGATGATGATGATGATGATGATAATAATAATAATAATAATAATGATAATGATGATGATGATGATAATAATAATAACAACAACAACAACAACAATAACAACAAATTTATGAATGATGAATATTATGAATATTTATGATATTTATGATATTATGAATATTTATGAATAATATTTGTTCATAAAAACAAATATTCTCCTTTATTGTTAGGTAACATCACGAGTACAGATTAGCACTGATGATATTGGCTAGTTTGGGTAATGAAACATCGGCAAGAAAATAACCAAGCTCAAAGAGCACCAAGGACCCCGCATTTCAACCCTGAGCTACAAATATTCTCCTTTATTGAAAATAATTTCTTCAAAGCCCCTGTGATAAATCCCCCCCATATTCCTTGTTGCATTCCCAGCTACTCTATATCCATTAAAGTTCAAAGAACTTTAGTAATATATAGTCACAATGACATTTTCATATTCTTTTATAACAATTCCTACCCACCCACTCCCAAGTTTTCTTATCAGCAAATCATCAGTATAACTAATCTTTATAGGTTACTTTTTGTTTTTTTCATCATATTTAATGTTGCATAGTATGCTGCAATAGCTGAAAAGTATAAGGTAAGTGTTCCAATGCTAATGCTTTCCCTGTCACAAGAATAAACACAGGACGTGCAGCACCCACCCTAACAGAATCAGAGGTACGGTATGTGCTGAATATTTTGGTGGATGGGGCCTATGTAATTACTTCTCAAAGCAGAAACATGGTCGCTGCAAACAGTACAGATGCTTTCTGTCAGTGAATACTGGCTTACTCCTCAAATAATAAGGTTGCCTTTATATAGCCCATTTCCAAAATCATACAAGGCTACCACAACGTATTTAGCTATTGACTAAAATCCTGTGGTCCACGCAAAGTACAAAATGGTGTCTCAGAGCAAAGTAAATTATCTAGCAGAAGCCATCCATTAAGAACACTTGTGTATATAAACATGCACAGTTATATGAGTTTCTAGGAGGGAGGGAGGGAGGGAGGGAGGGAGGGAGGGAGGGAGGGAGGGAGGGAGAGAGAGAGAGAGAGAGAGAGAGAGAGAGAGAGAGAGAGAGAGAGCGCTCTTAGTTATTTTTCTTATTTTTCATGTCTGCTATTTTGGCAATCTGTATATTGCTGTTTAATCTGTTTTATTTTTGTATTGATTGATCCTTTATTATTTATTAGATTTATTTGACATCCATCTAATTTATGTTTTTTAATGCTTTCTAAATGAAGTGAGCTACCTTAGATATATTATTCAGAACGGAAGATACATTATATATCTATATAAATTATATAGATACATAATATCATTGAATATGCAGTGAGAAAATTCATAGTAGATACACGGAAAATTACATACCACATAATAAAAAAGACAAAAATTCAAGTGCTTCAGTCCAATATATATATTATTGCAAATAAATCCCAGGAAAATTGATTTCCACATAAACAGGGCTTGAATAAGTATGTTATTAATTCTGTTCACATTACAAGGACCAATGATTATGAAAAGAAAGTGTTTCCTCTTTTGTGTAGCTTATGAATCATCCTTATTTGTTGCCTTAAATTAGAGACATCCTCTTGCAAACTGAGTCATCACTTCTTAAGTGATGACAATCCCTTAATTGGTTCCTGATTCTTCATATTGATTTCTTTTGTTTTATGCTAATAGTGTCCCTTCTTTTCTCCACAAATATTTTAATGAACAAGATTTAAGAAAAACTATACAGTAGGCTTGCTCCATTCCTCTATTCAGTCTTTCCACTAACTCTATTCCACTTTCCACTAACAAGTCATTTAATTAGGAAAGCTTTGGCAAATATTATTTGCACTTATGCTAGGTTTCAGTAGCCTAGCGGTTAAAATGCTGGGCTTGTCGACTGGAAGGTTTGAGACCCAACCACCGCATGATCAAACCAAAGTTTGAGACCCAACCACCGCATGAGGGGGTGAGTTCCCGTTCTAGTCTCAGCTCCTGCCAATGTAGCAATTCGCAAGTATGTAAATGCAAGTAGTTAAATAGGTGGGATGGTAACAGTGTTCCATGTGCCTCAGTGTATAGTCAATTTGTCACATGACCAAGGAAATATCTTCAGACAACACTGGCTCCTTCTCCTAAGAAATTGAGATTAGCACTGGCCCCTGGAGTCGGACATGACTGGATAGGGGAAACCTTTACCTTTATTTGTACTGATGGTGCTTTGGTTAGGTTTTGGTCTTTGAATAATAAGCATACATCATTACACATAATTGTAATACATAATTCAAATAAGAAATAAAGGTCCAATGCATATAAAGAGATTGTATAACACTTTAGTGGAATTAGATTCAGAAACAGAGCTAGTTAAGGATTGTATGATAAAATGGGCTCAGAATATTGGAGAACCTATAATGATGGAAACATGGGAAAAGATATGGGTCAGAAATGTAAAATTTACGCAAGCTCAAAATTTAAGGGAGAACTTCTACAAAATGGTTTTTAGATGGCACTTAGATCCAAAAAAACCTAGCTCGTATGTATCCAAATTTACAACCTAAATGTTGGAGATGTGAATGTGAAGATGCTACGTATTTTCATATATGGTGGACTTGCAAAAAAATTAAGGCTTTTTGGATAAAAATATAGTGGATTATTCAAAACATCTTAAAGAAAAAGATTAAGTTTACACCACAGGTTTTTTTTGTTGGGAATAATTATGGATTGTACTGTAATAGAGACTAAATTGGTTTTGAATTTAATAACAGTGCCAGGTTGCTGGTGGCACAGTATTGGAAGAAGAAAGATATACCTACTATCGAGGAATGGACATTAAAAGTTGTACATCTGGCTGAAATGGCAAAAATCTCATCATATCTCAAAGACCATTCAAATGAGTAATATATACTGGAATGGAATAGATGGACTGATTATATTCAAAAAAAGTATCAGATTAAGAAGATACAAATAGTCTAATAATGATATATGTTTAATTTTTAGATTATGTTTAAAAAGTTTTGAGTAACAAGGAGTTAAAGAACTAGAGAAATTTTTGAAATTAATAATCTGTTAATTTATTTTAATTTTATGTTTATTGAATACTATACCCTGTGCTTTTTCTGGGAAGTCGGGGTGGGTGGGTGAGTGAGGGGGGGAGGGTAAGGGGGGTGGGGAGGGGTCTGGGGGGAAGGGGGGGAGAAAAGAGAAAAATGTTTGTACTTTGTACTAATAAAACTTTTTGAATAAAAAAAAAAGACTTGTGGACTTCAATTCCCAGAATTCTCCAGCCAGCATAGCTGGCTGGAGAATTCTGAAAGCTAAAGTCCACAAGTCTTAAAGTTGCCAAGTTTGAGGACCCCTGATGTATACCATTAATAGATGCTAACCACATGGGTGGAATAATATCTGCACCTAATTTAGGGAGATTTTTACCTGCAAATGTCTTGATTTTTAGACAGTTTTATTTATTTATTTATTTATTTATTTATTTATTTATTTATTTATTTATTTATTTATTTATTTATTTATTTATTTATTTATTTATTTATTTATTATTTGCTTTTATAGCTGCCCATCTCAGCAAACAACAATTCAGAATATATATTACAATTAAAATCACAAAAACACTTTAAAACAATAAAAACCATTAAAACACTAAAAAAAATATCCAAATTTACTTAGACATGGTATAGCTCCTCTCTCTATGGCTTTGAGTCCCATTAGGATGTCTTGATCATAGAGTTGATCAGGTTGGTGAGCCTTGAGCTGTTGAACTTGCATCATCTTAATGAGTTCCTCAACTATCTTAGTCTGATAAAAATTGGGTTACTTCTGCCATAAAATTTCACATTTTTAAAAACACTTTCCGAGTCAGTCTTGAATAGGATTTGCTTCCCCAAGACATTTTGTACACAATTAACAACAAGCAACCAATTAAACATGATCTCAAAAATGGCATCAAGCCCTTCAACCTTAGTCATGGGAAGTCTTTTCAAGTTGGTCCAGTACCCTCAATCTTCCTTTATTCTGAAAATATATAAATTTCAATAGGATCTACTGGAAATGTTGGATTGATTTTGATAGCAGTTACCTCTGTCCACATCCATCTGTTTGCTCCAGGTAAGGCACAAAACACCAATGTCCTTTAAAAAAACCCATTAAAACTGTTCATCTTCTCCTTTAGATGAACAGGTAAACTAACATACATTGATAATATATTCCAACATTGGAACCTGGGATTCTGGATTATGGCTCTCCAAAAGGCAGGGTTCCTAAGCCAACAAGCCTTAATTTACTGCTTGGTTACATATATTGGTTCACATTGTAGCATTGAATGATGATGTACATATTGTCCAATCTAAATATTTAAACATTACATTAAATAGACACAAGAGCACGGAACACCTGATAGTTATCAGAAGACAACTTCCTGAGCAAGACTAGTGTGCCCCTCACCTTTTTCTTTGTATATAACCGTGGTGGCGAACCTATGGCACGCGTGCCAGAGGTGGCACACGGAGCCATAGAAGCCGGCACGCGAGGGTTCCCACCGGCAAACCGGAAGTGCGAAAAAACGCACTTCCGGTTTGCCGGTGTGCTGTTTTTTGCACTCCGGAGGGTTCAGGGAAGCTCCCTGAAGCTCCGGAATGCAAAAAACTACAAAATGGACAAACCGGAAGTGTACTTTTCCGCACTTCCGGTTTGTCTGTTTTGTAGTTTTTTGCATTCCGGAGCTTCAGGGAGCTTCCCTGAACCCTCCGGAGTGCAAAAAACAGCATACTGGCAAACCGGAAGTGCGTTTTTTCACACTTCCGGTTTGCCGGTTTCGTCGTTCCAGGCTCCGGTAAGCCTTTGTGCGGGGGTGGGGGGGTGTGCGCATGCGCAGGGGGCAGCATGGGGGGTGTTGTGCACATGCGTGGGGGGGAGGGAATGGGTGTGGGCACGCGAGCGCGTGCGAGCGCGCCCCCCCCTTTTTGGCACGCAAGCCGAAAAAGGTTCGCCACCACTGGTATATAATATAAGAGAAACTAAATGGGCAGCGGTGGCCTACAAAGAAAACATTTACAAAATGTTCTATAGATGGCATCTACCCCCAGCGAGATTGGCCAAAATGTTTCCAAATTTATCCCCCAAATGTTGGAGATGCAATTACAAATGTGGAACATACTATCACATGTGGTGGACGTGCCCATCCACAAGGAAGTACTGGTGTAAAATTTGGAGATGGCTGGAAGAAATCACAGAGCAAAAAATAGATTTGAAACCAGAATTGTTCTTATTAGGAATACTGGACTCGAAAATGGATAAGAAACTTCAATACATTATACTGCATATACTTACCGCAGCTAGAATGACATTCGCACAAAATTGGAAACAAAGTAACATACCCTCAGACGAAGCAGTAATTAGGAAAGAATGCGCTGAAATGGACAAAATGACCACGGAGTTAATAAACAGAGATAATTCGGACTACTATGAAGTATGGAATAAAATGTACAATTGGCTCAAAAATAGAAATCGATATAGTAATTGATGAAACTTGCATTGGAGTTATTAAATAATATCAAACTTAGAGATGGAAATATAAATGTATATAAACCGTAGATATGAATAACTAGTATTTTTAGAATTGTTAAAATATATATCATTACAACGTTACTATATTATACTGCTATTGAGTAGTAATGGACAGGAAGGTAATATAGAATAGAGAAGTATAAAAGCAAACTATGTATGCTGATACGGAAAGCTGTAAAATGATTCTAAATGGTATGTATTGTTTTGTTATGTTATGTTATGTTTTCTTTTCTTTTTCTGTATTTGTGGTTGTTTTTTATGTTGTTTTTAAAGCAAAAACTGTTTAATAAAAACTAAAAAAATTTTTTAAAAAGAGAGAAACTACTGTATTTTTTGGAGTATACCTTTTACCTCCCTAAAAGTGGCTGAAAATTTGGATGCGTCTTATACTCTGAATGTAGCTTTTTCAGAGCTTTTTTTCCAGCCCTAACCAGGTGCTAATGATCTTCCCAGCTCTTACTGGCTTGCAGGCTCTTTCATTGTTACTCTCTCCGAAGAAGGTTTTTTAAAGTCCTAACCAGGGGATAAAATAATGTGCTGAAGCTGACCAGACTAAGGATGTTAGCCAGATGAATACCTGGTAGGTAGATTTTTTCCCATATTTTCCTCCCCCAAAACTAAGGTGCATCTTATACTCCAGTGCATCTTATACTCTGAAAAATACGGTAAATGTTTCATGCAATATGTGCATGTCAAATAACATGTCTTTCCCGGAGGACAAATTTTCAGCTGAAGCTTTTATTCACTTGTTTTTGAAAACGCTTCAGGGCTTCTGAATTTGTGGGCTCCATAGTTCTCCCTGACCTTGGTTGTTTTCTTGGAGATGTTTCATTACCAAGCTAGGTAACATCATCAATGCTAGAAGGGAGTGGGGTTTGCTCTCATATTATATACTAATGGCTTGCCCTGTCAATGTTGGTGGGAGTGGTCTTGGCGGTTCCTAAGCTGTTATTTACTGTTAGCTTGTTTATCTGAGTTGATAGTTCCATGATTGGGAACTGTTGTTCACTTCTTGATTGTTGGTCTAGTGTTAACCTTGATATTAATCTCTGCTCATCTGGATGCTGATTGCTGGTGATGGGGAGTTTTGGTCTTTTTGTTTCCTTTTTGGCATTTTGATTGTCTCTTTTGAACAGCATGTAGATGCTGTTTATCTCTATGTACCTGTTGATGACCAATTTGTCGGAGTTCCAAAAGTGCCAAAATAGCTTGGAAAACCTCCCATGCATAAAAAGTATAACCTACAAAGAAATTGAAGTTCAAAGCAATGCATAATTTGGAATGCAATGTTTCTTTTTGAGTTTAAAAGAGAGCAAAAGTAGGGAACTGATTGCTAACAAATCGAAACATGTCTACAGCAAGGTAATTTAATTGTTCTGCAGCTGCCCCTTAAATGTGTCTTTCATCAATGTTTTCCCCCTGATCTCATCATACAGTAGATGCAGCAGTAGAAAGACAGGGGTTCCTTTGGCCATGTTTTTTCTCCCCACCCCCACCCCCAACTTTCCACAAAGGGATTTCAGTTTTTTAATGCTGTATCAAAGAATTGTTTGCCTAATGTTTTAAATATAAAACACATTGGTGCCCAAATTCGTTGAACTTCAGAAAAATAGATACAGTGAACTCTTGTTCCCAGACATGTGGTTATGTGTAATTAATCAGAGGGTTAAATTGCTTTTTAGAAAACAGAAGCATCATAGCTTCGAGCTAAAGATCGCTTGACGCTTACTAGTATATGTATGTCCATATAATTGATGACTAACAAAACTAAACTGCTTCAATACATTGAATGCCATCACTCTGCTAAACAACTAATTCCCACAACACTGTCAAATTATTTACTAAGACTGTATTACTATTATTCTTCTCATCCTTCCTAGTACCGATCTCTTCCCACTTATTACTATAACCATGTTGCTTGTATCTTTACAATTTATATTGTTTTATTTGTTTCCTAGTACGATTTGATTGCTTACTAGTAACCTATGACTATCACTAAGTGTTGTCTCTTATGATTCTTGACGAATGTATTTTGTATTTCTTTATGTACACTGAGAGCATATGCACCAAAGACAAATTCCTTGTGTGTCCAATCACACTTGGCCAATAAAGAATTCTATTCTATTCTATTCTATTCTATTCTATTCTATTCTATTCTATTCTATTCTACCTTGTGGTCGCTCTCTTATATCTATTGGCTTGCATTAGGTTTGGAAAGAGAAGCTAACACAAAATTTCTTTCTTTTTTTTGGTTTTTTTTATGTTTATTATTTTTTTTAAGAAATTTTTTATTGAAAAAGTTTTATGCGTACAGAGTACAAACCTTTTTTTTTTGTTATAGCTATGAAAAGGACTGTATAACCATGAAGGTAACTCTCTGCTAAATGAAAAAAAAAATCAAATGAAAACAACCCCCCAAAATACATTCCTATCTAACGCCTCCATGAACTCATTCAGCGAAGAGGAACCTACTAACCATCCTCAGAGTGACTTTTGTATTATTCAACTGTTTTTACTGTTAGGATATCACACACACACCCCAACATTCGCTCAGAATCTGTCCTTCTGTAACTTAAAATCATTATTCCACATCTAGCCCACATTCTGAGACAATAGAGATGTACTCTTGTCCTTCCTCTTTTTATATCCTTTTAGATATTTGGAAGGTGCTATTCATTGCTCTCTCTTCAAGGCTAAACATTTCCCAGTTATGTGATTGAGTTTTTAAGCACTTGATTATACACATGGCTCTGCTCTGCAGGTGTCCCAATTTCTGTGAATTTTTAAAGAATATTACCCAGAACTGGACAAAATGCTTGAAGTGGGATGTGACCAAATGCAGAAAAAAAAATGACTTCCTATGATTTAGTAATGCTCATTCTGTTGTGGCAATCTAAAATTACATTTCTCTTTTCTGCAACTTCAAAAATTGATTAGAACTTGATAACTCATATTCATTTTTACCACTACCATTGCCACCCTGTTCTAATATACTTTTCATGTGTATCAACCAGGTATCCTCCATCATATACCTCTGGATTTGATTTAATATTTTTTAGGTGAAGAAGTTTACCGTTTCCCCCCTGTTAGATCTGTTTCTACTATTTTAGCCCACTTCTCTAACTTATCCAGATTATCTTGCCTGAAGAATACTGGGTCCAGGATAGGACCTTGACGTACCCCATTCAATATTTCACTCCAGTTTGATGAAGCACCACTGTAAGCAATTATTTGGGTACAATTTTCAAATCAACACGGTTTTCAAACCAGCTATATGACTCATTCCACACCTACCTACCTTGCTAATAGGAATATCATGAGGTGTATTTGCTGAATAGGTTGCTGAAATCAAGATAAATTAAGCCTAAAGCATTCCTCCAATCTACTAAGGAGAAATCAACATAAATGCAGTCTCTCTTTTGTTGTCTTTGTGAGAACTTTGGGGACAGGGTGGAAAGGGACGTATGTAATTAGTGGGGACAAACTGATGTTGAAGAACTGGACCCTTGAATCCTGGCTGTGATACACTCTCCACATTCATTTGTTATTATTTAAGCATATTTTTCAGTCTCAGGAATTCTGTAATACATCATCGAATCTTTTTGCAATTCCTTTGAATGGGGTAGTATTTAGTATTTAGTAATTTAAAAATAATTTATTGTTGAATCATTCTAATTTATCTTAGCTTTAGTTATATTTTCATGTGTTGCTTAGCAAATCATTTATTAGTCATTAATATTTTTGTTTGTGTATTGTTTTGTATATTGCATATTGTTTTGTTATATATTAGCATTATTATTGTGTTGTTATTATTTTATGCTATAGGTTTTTTCCATTTAAATTCCCTTTAAAGATACTACCTGTACACAAGAGGGAATGTATAGATGGCATTGATTTTGTCAGGTATAAGTTATACATGCCTATAGAAATAGAAAAAGCCTGAGATGCTTTCTATATGCAGTATGTTATATGCAATATATATCTTGTTCAATTCAATTCAATTTATTACAGTCATAGACCAGAGACTAGAGCAAATAAAAACACTCAGTAAATATACAATTAAAAGTTATAAAATAAAATAATAAATATCAGATAAAATCTATGATAAAATCCAGTCTGTCAATTACACATGGTCTACACTACTAAAATTACAGTCCATAAGCTGTGAGGCCTATAGTCAGTTTAATACTAAAAGGGAAAGGAATAAGCAGGGTTTGCCACATTTGTTGTATAAATTAGCTATGGTGGATTAGACACTTAAAGGTTAGCCACAGTTGGTATATATATCACTATGGTGAGGAAAGGCACATATTTGCGATGAATCCCCACTACTGCTGCACAGAATCTGGCCACCTGTGCTGTAGTTATGGCCCGTTCATCCTTAAGCAGCCACTGAAGATAAGTAGTGTCGGAATGGCCAGGATACCTTGCAATTATTGGCAGAATATGTTTTTTCCTAATCTCTGTATAAAAGGAGCATCTAAGGAGCATGTGTCTCACAGTCTCCACCTCTCCTGAGCCGCAAGGGTAAAGTGACCAGATTTTATTTTCTTCAAGCGGGACACCATTGACGGGGGTGGGTTTCTCCATTTGAGTTTTGCCCTCTGCGCATGCGCAGAATGCTGCGCATGCGCAGAGGGCAAAACAGCAAATGTCGGCGTCCAGGTGAGGTGGGGGGAGGGGGGGAGGGGGGACGTGGGAGGCCACTGTACGTCCTACCTACCCGGGACTTTTCCCGGTAGCTTCAGTCGCGTTCCTTGCTAATAGCGTCCAGAGCAGAGCAGCCCCTCCCAGAAGATCGCGAGACGTTATCTTTTGGAAGAGGCTGCTCTGCTCTGGGCGCCAATTAGCAAGGAACGTGACTGAAGCTACCGGGAAAAGTCCCAGGTAGGACGCGCGCCCCGTCCCGTCCGCCAGTCCTGCCCCGCCCCCCCCAACCCCCAGCGCGAGACACACGTCCTACCTGGGACTTTTCCCGGTAGCTTCAGTCGCGTTCCTTGCTAATTAGCGCCCAGAGCAGAGCAGCCCCTCCCAGAAGATAATGTCTCGCGATCTTCTGGGAGGGGCTGCTCTGCTCTGGACGCTATTAGCAAGGAACGCGACTGGAGCTGCTACCGGGAAAAGTCTCAGGTAGGACGCGCGCCCCACCCTGCCCCGCCCCTTTTGCCGCGGCACACTTAGCATGGCCTCATGGGACAAGTGCAAAGTGGCGCTCCCCCCCCCAGGGTTCGCTCTGCCCCGCCCCGCGCCACCCTGTGAATAGAGGGGACTGAATCGGAAGCCTGTCGCTCGGGCGCGCGTCTGGCTGGAGGAAGAAGCGGGGGCTCAAAAATCGGGACTTTTTAAGAGGGCGGACGGGACGCGGGACAAAGCATTAAAAAGCGGGTCTGTCCCGCCAAAATTGGGACGTCTGGTCACCTTACGCAAAGGCAAAGTCTTTCCGTAAATGGTATTCTTTTATACTTGCATAAATTGTTCTAAAACAGGGGTCCATTACCCCTGGTCTGTGAATTGGCACCGGTCCATGGAATGCCAGAAACTGGGCTGCACAAACAAGCGAAGCGGGATGCAGACAGTAAGCCCCTTCCGGTCCGAGGAAAAACCTCTATTCACGGAACTGGTTCTCAGATACATAATTCTGTTGTTTTATCTTTCTTCCAGACTTTTTGGGATGAAGGATGAGTGTGGAGGATTATAAGATAGAAAAGCTTACACTGTTACTATTTTATATAGGCCCCAATGCAGTACCAAGGTATGAAGTCTATTAATAAAACCTTGATGGCACATAATCAATTGATTGCTTGATAAAGAGTGGCAAAGGACTTGTCTTTACAATAGCAATATGAAGTCATCTTTTATGATAAGGGAACCTGGCCCATAGCATCACTGGATGAAATCCTAAATGTAGGATTGTGTGAATAAAATCTATCTCCCCTACATGGCTTCTGAGTCTCATGTTGGTTTTTACATGCTGTGGGGCTGAATATGCATTGCCCAGAAAATGCCTGTCTTTTCTTGCTTTCCCCCCATTCTACCAACACATTTAAAACTACAGATAATGAATATAGAAGATAGAGGAGTTAGGAAGGGAAGATTTTACTAATTCCTATTTTAATATCTTTGCCAGGGGTGGGCTCCTACCGGTGCGGACCAGTACTGCACACTGGTAGCGGCCCGCTGGTGACGTAATTTTTATCCCCTGATCTTTGAGTAAATGGCATATTCTGCTGGTACAGTATACTGTACAAAGAGCTAACCTTGAAAAAACTTTGTGTACAGCAGCAGTTACAAAAACATGTTTTAACTTAAGAAACAAAGAAAATGTCCTGACCCAGCCTTAGCAGAAGCAAGAAACAGACTCCTTGTCATGAAAAACCCTCTTTATTTACTTCTTATGAATTAATTGCATTCACCCACCGAAAAGTCCAGGCATAGTCCTTCAAGGAGTTAACTGCAGTAACAGACCTTATCAATTCCTTGCAATAATTGCAAGGCCGTGAGCTCCCAGCTGAAAGGCTGCAAATTAAGTTCTGGCAAGCAATCTTTGTGGCATGAAACACAATGAGTAAAATCTTCAGAAATACGAACTGTTGTCTCCTACGACAACCATTCCCTTTTCCTTCTATTTATTTCCCAGCCAGGGAGGGGCCATTCAGCGTCCACGTGTGCTTTGCTTCCCGAGTCGAGTTCTTGTCCTCCATTGTTCACCTCTCCTAACTGCTCCGCGCATACGTGCATCTGGAACAGGCCCCAGCTGTTCTTCCTCCTCACTCATATCAGCCTCCAAAGGCAGCTGCCTCTCCGGTGGCTGGGAAATGTCAGACGGCCCTGGTTCTATCTCCGCGTCTGATGCAGAGCATCCATCAGAACCTTCCCCAGACTCCACAACTGGCCCAAGTTCCTCCCCAACCTCCTCATCATCCGAGTCTGATGCCAGCTCTGCTGGTAGCTGGCGGGCCATAACAGAAAAAAAATTAAACACTCAAACTCTGTCTTCCTTTCATGGATATAAGAAGGAGGGAATGGGAAACATAGTTAGGATTTCAAGATTGATGTTAGCTGTTTGACGTAGACTAAGTCAGAAAACAGACTTTATAAGAATTCTGGACATCAACTTTATTGTTATAGATCAGTGTTTCTCAACATTAACAATTTTAAGAAGTATGAACTTCAACTCCTAGAATTCCCACAGCCAACATGATATAGGCTACAAGAACAGAGCCTTGAAAGTCTCACTATATTTTCTCTTCCCTCTCTGGGAAAAAAATTACTAGTATTAATTACTGTTAATTAGTACATCCTGTCAGATTCTGATGGAATATCCCATCAGAAAGGATAAAAGTGAACCTCAAATTGTGTTACCTAAGCCAAGTCAGTAAAGTGATGCACCAAAATAGCATGGTCAAAATAGCAATAGCAATAGCACTTAGACTTATATACCGCTTCATAGTGCTTTACAGCCCTCTCTAAGCAGTTTACAGAGTCAGCCTATTGCCCCCAACAATCTGGGTCCTCATTTTACCCACCTCGGAAGGATGGAAGGCTGAGACAACCTTGAGCCTGGTGAGATTTGAACAGCTGAACTGCTGAACTAGCAGTCAGCCTGCAGTGCTGCATTTAACCACTGCGCTACCTCGGCTCTATCAGATATTTCGCTTTCTCCATTCTTTTTCTTCTTTTTTTGCAAAGTACCACCTAGATGATTATAGACTTTCACTGTTGACTGAATGAACCACCGCCATTATTCTTTTATGCATATTTGCCTATGCTGATATTATTTATTATCTCTTCTTTTAAACATCTGAGTTTATTAATATTACACTGGCCATTTAGGCTATCAAAATTAAGTTAGTCTTGTATCCATATTTGCAAGAGAAAATTGAATTAAGATATCCTCTTCTCAGGAAGTAGCACTAACGACATCTAATTATGAAATCTAATTAGAATTTCATGCCTTCTTAATAAGGAACACAGTTCAGGTATCTTCAGAGAGAGTTTGTTATTGAGAATAATTGTATTATTTGTTACATATGAATGTATCAAACACCTTACAAAATTCAATGATGTAACAAAGCAAAGGAGATTATAGAAAAGTATATTCAAAAGTCACCCTTAATTCTCCCGACCTCTAATTGAGTTGAATTCTCCTGAACTTGAGCTGAATTTTAGAAATATGAACAGAGAATCATCACACTTATTTTTTCAATCTAAAACAGGACAGTCACGAGAGATGGATTGCAGAGTTCCTATGACATCTCACACCATCATCATCTTCTTTTAACGACCCCATAATCCCTTGCGGGGTGGAGTCTGGGCAACTGAATGGAGCTAGCAGAGTGTTTACTGGCTGAATGTCCTTCCTGTCGACAATGCGGAGTTTTGTTCAGCAGATATATTCTCATTGTGCTCAGAGAGAGAAATATCTGCCTCTACCAAGGATTGAACTCACAGCCTCCTGATTGTGAGGTGAGAGCTCCATCTCTAGGCCACCGCACCACTCCTATGACATCTCATATGGTTCTAAAAATTTAAATTTAAATAGAAACTTTGGATGCTGGGTCCAAAAGCTGAAGGTGGTGGGAAAGAATAGAATCCTGTCCTGTAGAGCTCCACAAAAGAAGCCATGACGCCAAGGATTAATTTTCCTATATTTTAAAAAACTGACCTGAAAATAGGACCAGAACCATTGACATAACCTAATTTTAAACCCAGAGAGTCAGCACATTAGTGTAATCACGGAAAGCCTGTTTATGGATCAGCCGTCATAATGTCCCAGCAGCTTGTCTGTCAGAACCAGCCCAAACCCCTACTAAAATAATCCATATAATTAACATTATCCCTAAAATCCTGAATTATCAGTTTGCGTACAGTTGGAGGCAAATGTTAAGTGCTTTGTACTCTAGCTACTTTATAAAATAGCATGAATTAAGATCTGCTGGTTTTTTTTTTCTGAAATATTTTTTATTTATATATTTATATATATTTATATATATTTATATATATATATATTTATCTATCTATCTATCTATCTATCTATCTATCTATCTATCTATCTATCTATCTATCTATCTATCTATCTATCTATCTACTGTATCTCTCTCTCTCTCTCTCTCTCTCTCTCTCTCTCTCTCTCTCTCTCTCTCTCTCTCTCTCTATATATATATATATATATATATATAATCTATATCTATATCTATATCTATATCTATCTATCTATCTATCTATCTATCTATATCTATATCTATATCTATCTATATCTATCTATATCTATATCTATATCTATATCTATCTATCTATCTATCTATCTATCTATCTATCTATCTATCTATCTATCTATCTATCTATCTATCTATCTATCTATCAACAAATATGCAGTAACATATAAACAAATATATTATCTTCCATTATGGTATCAATTATATAACCGTCAAAGAGGAGGGGAAATTTACCCATCTGTTTTTCTTTCTCATATACACCATATTTCATCCAATTTTTACAATGACAGTCCATCTCTTTCTGTCTCTTTCCTTCTCCTTCCCTCCCTTCCCTTCTCCCCTCCGCTTCCCTCTCCTTCCCTCTTTCCTTCTCCTCTCCTCCCCTCCACTTCCCTCTCTCCTTCTCCTCTCCCCTCTCTCCTTCCCTCTCCTTTCCTCTCCTCCCTTTTCCTCTCCTGCTCTCCCTTCTCTTCTCCCTTCTCCTACTCCTCTCCTTCCATCCACTTCACTCTCTTCTTCTCCTCTCCCCTCTTTCCTTCCCTCCTTCTCCTTCCCTCTCCTGCCTTTTCCTCTCCTCCTCTCCCTTCTCCTCTTTCTTCCCCTATTCCTCCCCTCCCCTCCACTTCCCTCTTTCCTTTCCCCTCTCTCTAAGATCTGCCATGTTAATACAGTTTTGAAATTTCCTTTCAGCTGAGTTTTAGGATTCTCTGGCACAGACTTTGAACAGCACAAATGATCTACAAATGTAAACTGTATGATTACTTGTACAGTTGTGTTACTTGTCGGAGGCTGTAAAGGAAGGGGCAGAGAGGAAGTGATCACTGAACATGAATGCTAATTCTGTTCAGCTTGATGGGTCAAACGCTCTACAACCTAGGAAACTGTATTCCATCACTGTTTCAAGTACAACTTTGTGATGTCAAAGCCTCTTTGATGCATTTCAGTTTATATGCAATCTTGCCACAGTGTAGGCGGCACAGAGTGATTTAGCACAAAAAGAAAAGTGTAGCGGGGGAGCACATTACATTTTTTTGTGTATAGCGAAAGAGAACATTAAATGTTACTATTAGTTGCCATAGAGATGGGCATAAGTTCAGTTTAAGTGACAGCTTCTTTATGCTCCAAAATATTTTAAAAAGGAAGTCACGTGGAAGCTTGAATTGTTGCACTTATTATTATTATTTGTATTGTTATAAAAATGTTCTACATGAAGAATGAAGAAAACACTGAAGGGATGCCTCGGACTAATGGAAACCAAACTGAAAGGTGAAAATTTCATTTATTATTGTTCTTCGTTAGGTTTCTAGGCTCTCCTTTTCTCCAGAAATTCAGGTTGGTATAAGACTCTCTTGACCATTTTTTTTACCACCACGTTGACCTGAGAAATGGTAAGAATTCGTTTTCACATCCAGAAACATGCTTAACGCTGGTTTCCTTTCTTTCTTTCAGTAGAAACAGCATAAAAACGGGGATGGGGAATGGATGGGGATGAAGTTATTGGACAGGGAAGGAAAGAAAAAAGAAAGAGGCATTTATAAAAAAGATTGAATTCACAGTTCTTGTTAAGGATGAGAATAAAATCTCATAGAGTCAATGTGGATCTTTACTTGGAATTCAGACAGTTAGAAATAAAACCGAGATTAAAAGTCTAATAGAAAATATTTATTTCAGTACAAAAACAATAAATCCTGAATAATTACATCTTTGCTAAGAAACACGACCGTTCAGGTCAAGAGCTAAGGCAGAAGAAAATTAATGGTGGTTTAGGAATGTAGACTTGCGTAGTCATCATATCACATGTTCTGCTTGTATTGGAATGTACCATCATATTAGAATAGGGGTGCATCATCCTGCATAGACATACAACTGGCAATATTCACACCGTGACAGTTCTTAAGTTTATACTCCGCATCATTCAAGTGATTATAAAGCAGAGATTTCTCATGCCTTAGAAACCGCTTGTTTTTGATGCTCCATAGATTGAAAATTTATGAAATAAAACGTAAAGATTTTCTAAAAACAATGAGGGAGAAATGTAGACCTCTGGGGTAAGGTGTTACTAAACACAGAGGTGTTTAACTCTGTGGGGGCCACCACCGAGAAGACTGGTGGTCTTGTCCACGACACCTGAATTCAGAGGGAAATCAGATACTTAATGGATCTTCCAATTATTTCAATGTGGGCTAGGTGATGCTTGGTGTAACCCAATGCAACTCTATATCGAGTTATAGATCATTACCAGACATGGAATTGGGTCTTTTGGTAATCTGGGCAACAAGTAGAGAAGATTTATCCTGCAATGGTGGGACTGATCATTCCGTAGATGATCAGTCTATAGATCTGTGGATCTACTATAGATGTTTTAGATCATTCTGGACTAGTTGTAGCTTCTAGATCATCTCTAAAAATTTATTTATTTATTTATTTGGTTTTCTTATATGCCGCCCAACTCCCGAGGGACTCAGGGCGGCGTACAGCACAGAAAAAAATACAAGAACAACCAATAAACAATTGGATTAAAATCAGAATATAAAAATTAAAAATTACAATATTAAAAACCATCCAACAACCAGACATACCCGGGGGAATTGAACCACATGGAGCACATTACAGCAATCCAGCCAGCTGCCGACCAAATCATGAGTTTCTGACATCAGAGCAACTTGGCCAAGGTCGTGTCCTAACTGAAGCAAAGTTTGGCACAAGGTACCTTTTCCCACCCAACCTCTACTTGCTTATGAAGTAGGGAGATCCAGAAGGATCTCTAAATCATGCGAGGTAAGGAGTCCCAAAGCATCTCTCATTTCCTTGGATGGTAACTGATATACAGAAGCTAAGTTGATCTTAGGTTGCATCATCCAGAGTTTGACAGACTCCAGGCCCCAGTTTTTCATGACATCTGCATCTTGGCCCAGGGTGGAAATATACACTGAATGTCATCAGCTAGATCAGAGGTCACCAACCGTTTGGACCTCAGGGACCACTAAATTCATAATTTTAAATCCTGCAGACCACTAATATGATCTGCCTAATGACCGGCTGGATGGGCATGGCCAACTCAATGTCACTCATGTCACGGGGCGCTTCGCCAGCCTCTACTCGCTCCTCCCCTCCCATCCACTCCTTGCCTCCCCGCCCGGGCTCCTTAGGGCCCCAACAGGAAGCAGTTGTTGGAGCTAAGCAGCCACCATGAGAAAAAGTTGGCAAAAACAGCTGGCTCATTTCAAATTGGATCTGACCGAGAAGGAGGCTCAGCAGAAGCACCTCACTGAGGACTACGAGCATAGGCTTTCCAAGCAGAGGGAATACCTCTGCGGTAGTGCAAGGCCAGGTACAGGCGCCTGGAGCCTCAGCGGACTGAGATGGTCAGCCAGTTCCAGGCCATGATGCAGTCCCACTGGAACAAGGTCCTCCAGTTCTCCGCCACCAGTGGCACTTCCCTCCAGCCTTCACCCAAAGCCCCGCACCAGGAGGCCAAAGCAGACCCCAAGTCAGAATTTCTGCCCCCTTTGACCCACACAAAAAGACCCCGAAATGGGAGACTCTCTGTAGCAACACAAACGTTCATTGCACGTATCTGTCCTAGGAGCTGTAGTTTGAGGACCCCTGATTTAGTGCAAATAATTTTTCTGCGGACCACCAAAATTTTCTTGCAGACCACCAGTGGTCCATGGACCACCAGTCAGTGACCACTGAACTAGATGGCCTCCCCCCCAGAGTCTTTGTATGGGGAGAAGTCCTGAGCATTGCAGTATCTTGCACTGGAATGAACAAGGCTTCAAGTACTGTCCCTCCATAACTGTTAACTCGGGAGTGCAGTGGCTGCAAAACAGTGTTGCTAATCCCGTTCCTTGCAAGCAATCCAGTAAGATACCATGATTCAATTGTATTGAAAGATGCTGAGAGGTCCATTAGGACCAGGAGAGGAGCAGTCCCTTCATCCATGTCCCAACAAAGACCATCCACCAGAGTGGTTAATGTCATTTCCATCCCACAAGTGGATATGAGTTATCCATTTTTTAGAACTCTCTGAAGTTGAGTCAACACTTCTTTCTCAACAACCTTCCCCCAAAGGGAAGGTCAGAGATAGGATATAAGGAGTAAAAGAAAGCCTCGGGAATCCAGGGCTTCAAGAGAGGGTACTGAACCACTTCCTTTAAAATAGATGTCATTACTTCCTCCCCGAGAGAGGTGTTGGCAATTTCCTAATCCAGTTGCTTACATTCTGCAGGGAAACCATGAATCCTGGCCCCAGGAGGCACAGCTCATACTGCAGAGCATATGAATGTCTGTCGGCTTCCAGTCTTTTTTTCCTTCCCTTCCAGGATCTGAATCATTATAGCAACAGTTATAAGCACAATCCAGTGATTAGAGGGAGGTAAGGCAAATCTGTTACCAATATATAAGTGTGTCCTTTAATCTTTTATATACCAAGCATTCAAAAAGGGGGTTATTAATTTGATCTTTTGGAATCCTGCTTCTTAATCCTGCAAATTCCTTAAAGAGAATTTTTCATGATATGGAAAACAAAATTAGGGTCAGCTAATCCAGAATCCAATTTTGCTAAAATCCAAATGGCAAATTTTCTATACTAATTGGCTTATAATTCATTACATTTGCATTTTTCCTTATCAGGGGAACATACATTGATTTCATTCCCAAATGTAATCTATGACAGAAAGGTTTCCCATTCACGTTGTGATCACTGCTTCTGATCTGAATTTCCTTCCTTCTCTTAAACTTTTTGAAAGAAAAAACCAACAATGTATTATTTAAAGCACATAGGTTTTGCAATATACTAGGTTTCTAGAGTAACAATTTACACAACTAGCTGACACAGTTGCTCTTCTCTATACAGAAATTTAATATTTCTCAGCATCTCTTTTGTTGAAAGATGGTGGAACTGATTTATATAGCATCAATTGGCTGAAAATGGGGGACGCAATACATTATAGTGTTGTCTGTTTCTTCACCAGGTGCACATACCCTTCTAATGAAATGGAAATATTTGTTTCCCCTTTCAATGTACAATTTAACCTTCACCTGATGAATTTCTCAAGGGAGATAAAATCCAGGAACAGTGAATTTTGGCTGGTTTATCATCTTAGTGGGTAAGAGGGATTCTGTAGCTGGGTGACGCACAGAGAAACATTATATAAAAGCTATGCAATGATTTATACATAACCATAGAATACTAGATTGAATTTCTTTTTTTAAAAAGTTTTTTTATTTATAATACAATTAAAAAACAAAAAGACATGGATATGACGTGATAATCCAGTTTACATATTTTCATCAAGTTACTTCTTTTCCTAAATATAAGTCTTTGTCTCTATATTAATATATCTCCCTTTTATATACAATATTAATTCCATTTACCTTCTTTAATAATATGAAAATCTATACATCTCCGGTTTATCGCTAGTGTATAATCCCAACATTCCTCTTAAATTCCCACCAATAGTATAATTTGTCCCAGATTTTGAAATACTCTGGTTCATTTTTATCTTTTAACTCCATCGTAACTCATCTGCGAAAGCCTGTGTTTTGAATATTTCTTTTTTATTTTATTTATTTTATTTATTTATTAAAATTTCTATGCCGCCCAACTCCCCGAGGACTCTGGGCGGCTAACAACAGGTATAGAAACATATAATCAATAAAAGCAATATTTTAAAAAACATGTTAAAATACTATCACTATTTTAAAAAGAACTTTTATTCATACCCCGCCTGCTGGAAGAGCCAAGTTTTTATTGCTTTACGGAAGGCCAGCAGGGTGGGGATAGTCCTGATCTCCGGAGGGAGTTGGTTCCAAAGGGAGGGGGCTCCCACAGAGAAGGCTCTCCCCCTCGGCCCCACCAACCGGCATTGCTTGGTCGATGGGACCTGGAGGAGACCAACTCTGTGGGCCCTGACCGGTCGTAGGGAGGTATGCGGCAGGATGCGGTCCCGAAGGTAACCTGGCCCTGAGCTATGTAGGGCTTTAAAGGTAACGACCAACACCTTAAATTGGATCCAGAGACTAATGGGCAGCCAATGCAGCTGGCAGAGGATCGGTGTTACGTGGGTGCATCTGGGTACACCCACCACAGCTCGCTTAATCTCTAATCCTTGATTTTCTTGAACGTACATTACATTAAAAAAAAACACCACATTTGTAATCGAGAGACTTTAGAAATGGGCAACTATTAATTCAAAGAAAAAAGTTTGGTGAGGTTTAGTCAGGCTTGGAAGCATATTTATTGTGCCATTATATAGAACATTCATCAACATTCTACCAAATGTGAGCAGCATCCCAAAGTGAAAATCGTTTGGCTGAAGCATCACTTAAAATCTTGGGGACAGAAAAAGTGGTGGGTTGTGTAGGGGAAACAGAAGAAAAAGTTTGATTCCTGGACAGCCACAATAATCAAAGGGCTAAGGCAAGAAGACAGACCTCAGTTAAAGCAAAGGGAATACAGTAGTAAATAATACAGGTAGACCTCAACTTACAACCTTTTGTTTAGTGACTGTTCAAAGTTACAAGAGCACTGAAAAAAGTGACTTATGACTGTTTTTTACCTGTACGACCTTTGCAGCACCCACATGGTCATGTGATCAAAATTTGAAGGCTTGGCAACTGGCAGGTATTTCTGACCCATTGCAGTGTCCCAGGGTCATGTGATCACCTTTTGCGACCTTCTGACAAGCAAAGTCAATGGGGAAACCAGCGTCACTCGACAATCCTGTTACTAACTTAACAACTGCAGTGATTCTCTTAACCACTGTGACAAGAAAGGTGGCAAAATGGGGCAGAACTCGCTTTACCACTGCCTTGCCTAGCAACTTAAATTTTGGGCTCTATTGCAATCGTAAGTCAAGGACTACTTGTAACCAGCGGTGAAATCTATTTACCTTACCTACCGGTTCAGAAGTGCACGCTTCGCGCGCACTTTTTAATCCGCGCTCCGCTCACGCGCACACTTTTTCACCCTCTGCGCATGCGCAGAAAGCTTTGCGCATGCGCAGAGGGTTAAAAAAAAGAAAATTGGTGACATCCGGGTGGGTGGGCAGAGCCTCAATGCTGCCGTCGCTACCGATTCACTGAACCACAGGCAGTCGCCGTTCCCTGTATGCCCGTACCGGGCCGAACCGGTAGCATTTCACCCCTGCGTTATAACCCAAGAAGCAGGAATACAATGTAAAAGTGGTCATAGAAGTGGCATGACAAAGAGAAAGGAGGAGAGGGTTGCCAGAAAACTTCCCACCAGGAAGAAAACCCTTCAGAAGATCTAAGGACAGGAAGAGGGGCATGCTTGTGGCAGGGGAAAGGCCCTGCAAACTGGGCATGCTGAGAGTCGGTAGCCTGGGAAGGCAGGGAAGCCATGGGGTGGGGTGCAGTGGTGGGTTCCTACCGGTGCGGTCCACTCTATAGCACTGGTAGCGGTCCGCTGGTGACATCACAGTACCGGTGCGGTTGGTTGCCGGTGCCTGGGCGCCATCATTTTTTTTAAAAAAATTTTTTTTAAATTTTCTTCTGCGCATGCCCAGCCATTCCGGCACTGCGCATGCGCTGCCTTCCTACCCCACAGTGAGTCCAAGCAGGGGAGGATGGCTGAGGGAGCGTGTGAGACACTGAAAAAACGGGCGGCAGGAGCTATCTCCATTCCCTTCCCTTCAGCAGTCCGAGAAGCCACGAACGTGCGGTGATGATCCTAGGCATTTTTGCACGTTTGAGGCTTCTCGAACTGCTGAGGGGAGGGGGGATGGGTGGCAGGAGCCTAGGATCATCGAATGGGGAGAAGCATTCAGGCCGGATGGAGCCTCCTAGAAGAACCGCTGCCGCGGTCTTGCTGCTCCCGCTGCGGGGGGCTGCGTTGCGGGTGGGCAATGCCCCCCTGCTTCTCCAGCCGCTGCCAAGCTCCCGAGGCCCACGCCCACCTGGTCACATGGCTGGCAAGCCACACCCACAAAATAAACCACGCCCGCAGAGTGGTAGTAAAAAAATTAGGAACCCGCCCCTGGAGGGGTGGGAAAAGAGTTCCAACTTTTACGTAATCCTTTAAACTCAACTGCGAAAGGTCTTATTGAGGATTCTTGCTGGTGCAAATCGGGATAATCAGAATAGTTCTACTAGGGTTGGATTGTTACACACACACACACACACACACACAATCAGACATACACTTATGGCTTTTCATGAGCAATTGTTGCCATGCGTTTCCAAAGGGAGGAGGAAAAAGCAGGTTCTGCCTGAGAGAGAGAGAGAGAGAGAGAGAGGTTGGAGGGGTGGGGGGAGAGAGAGAGAGAGAGACTCTGCATTTCATTTTAGAAAATGCCATTTATAATTGCTCACACTGTTACTTGGCTCAGAAGATGAGTTGCGTTGCTTGAAATCACCCAGCATATTTCGTCCTGATTAACAAACACTCCATACCTTTTCAAGAACAGCGAAGAAGACAGACGGGATAATTTTTTTTTAAATGCAAACAAAATGGAAAGGATAGCAGGAAAGAAATAAGACGAGCCAGTAATATTAAGCTTCTCTTCCTGTTGTTCCCCCACCCCTTAATTTTCTTTAGTTAGCAGGCAAACATATTCTGAAACTAGGGGCTCTTTTCATCTCAGGGCAAAGGACTACCAAATTCACCATCTCAGGTAGCAGGTTTAGAAGCCACTTGCTGGAATTGAGAGAGGATTAAAAGAATCCTACAACATAGACCAACTGCTCAGCTTTACTCGATGGTATATAGGACGATTCAGCAAGGGACGTGATATTGGTGAGTACTGTACCTTCCCCCCACTGAAACAGAGTTTTGCTTTCTTTAAAACAAAATATCTTTCATTTGCTCCTGCTCCGTATCTTTTGAATGCCTGGGAGGGCAGGGCGGGGGTTTAAATCTTTATGACATGTATTTTGTTTCCTCCTCTTGTAAATCTATAGTGGCAGCTCTTCATTGTCCTTCTTTCCCATTCTGAATGAACATTTTGGCAAACTAAGGGGCTTAAGCTTTGTGCTCACTTTTCACGCTGAAACATTTATAATGCACCTTACTTTATGGCATTATCGAAGGAGGGGAGAAGCAAGCCTCAAACTGCTAGGATGGTAGTTCTTGATAAGAGCTGGTTCTGGTCACTGAAGCATTTTATTGCCTTGCGTGTTACCATAATAATGTAACTTTATAGCCTCGTTACTCTTTTGGTCAATCATCAAAATGGGCTTTGAGGGGGGGCAAACGGATGAGTACATGACTAGGCGGGAAACATTGATATAAGTTAATAATTGTGTTTGTGTGTTCTTAGCAATTTGGTGCGAAACAACGGCAGAACAAAAGAATGGAGGAGAGTGGAACAAAATCTTGCATATTCATACAAATATTCTCATTCACAGACCCACATTCACGCATAACACACACACACACACACACACATACACACACACACACACACACACACACACACACGCTGTTGTTGAGAAAGTTTGTTTAGTAGATGGAACTGAGGGGGGGGGGTGTCTCATCATCTTGAGGGTAGTGTCACCTTCTGTTGCCTGGTAACGTCCTTCCCTGCTGTTTTGCTATCAGATAAAAGAAGTCCCGTCAATGTTATACATTATTCATCTGCGTTCCAATCAAATAATCAAAATTATTTGCTTGCACTGGGGAATATTTAACCAGATCAAAAGAATCTGGACTAGAAAGCACTGGATTGTTGCCACTGGCAGGCAGTTTTTGGTATGTGTCCATATATGTCTGTATGCATGTGTACACATACACACACACATTATTGTTAGTAATTATATTTTGGTGTGTAATAGATACTAGCAGAAACCTATATTGAAAAATTGCAGAGGTTGGCTGATTCCACAGGCATGGAATTACCGAAATCAGTTAATGCTAACTATTGAAATTACAGTGCTAAATTAGGTTAATAGAGTTGGGGTTTTTTTTTCTTTTGAGATATACACTTTTGAAAGATCTTTAGAAATGCTAAGAAAAGGAAACCATCTCTTTCAAAGCAAGCATTTTCAAAAGAGAAGAATGCAGTAAAATCTATGTCTACATATAATTGTTTGGCAAATGCTGGATCTAAACACATAACATAGCTATTTTGCAGAGGAAGAAAACTTACAAACCAGTGAAAGGTAAGATAGAGCCAGGATTGCTGTTTTAAAAAAAATGCTGTGTGTATATCTTGTATGTGTGTCAAGAAAAACACTACCTCTCAGAATTCAACTTTTACCAAAAACCTCTGACAATGTGGTAAGGCTAATTACTCTCTCTAGCATTTTAAAAGCTGTCAGTGTGAAGTCACTTTAATCCTCCCTCGTGAAATCTTCAAGAAATTAAAATGGACTGACTCATTTCAAGCAAAAAATAAAATAAAAATCTAATCCTCTTGGAACTACCATATTTTTTTCACCTAGCTGTAATTGTTAACATTTATTTGCCAATAGATATCTGGGTTTCTTAGAATGTTAATGCAGTTAACATAATGGGGCATGCATAAGTGCACCAGCGTGCCTACCATCCCTGTCCTAATGTTCCCTCTTATCAGTACCCATCTTATGTATATAAGCAATAGCAATAGCACTTAGACTTATATACCACTTCATAGTGCTTTACAGCCCTCTCTAAGCGGTTTACAGAGTTCAGCATATTGCCCCCAACAATCTGGGTCCTCATTTTACCGACCTCGGAAGGATGGAAGGCTGAGTCAACCTTGAGCCGGTGAGATTTGAACAGCTGAACTGCTGAACTAGTTACAATGTTATATCTATGTATATTACCAACACGTACTTGACATAAATAAATAAATAAATAAATAAATAAATAAATAAATAAATAAATAAATAAATAAATAAATAAATAAATAAATAAATAAATAAATAAATAAATAAATAAAGTAAGTAAGTAAGTAAGTAAGTAAGTAAGTAAGTAAGTAAGTAAGTAAGTCTGGGTTTCTTAGAATTTTAATGCAGTTAACATAATATAGTCACGGTCAATACTTTTAAGAGGAAAGTAGATAGCAAGAGGTGTTTTAAAAGATGTGTTTTATACACAGAAACACCTAAAATCTAAAAACCTTCATGATACATGAAGATATACTGTATATGTGTGTGTGTTTTATAGCGATAAATATTGAGGGGAAAGGTACAAAATGCCTCAATTACTATGCTAGGTTAACGTAAACATTGTCTATATGTTCATTAAATTGAGTTACTTTAAATATTGCAGGAATTTTATATTTAAAGATATTTCTTCCTTTTTCAGGAAACTGGCTATATCAATTTGGGCAGCTGAATAACTGACCGCAAAATCCTCCAAGATGGATAGTCCATTCAAGATGGATTATCTGCTGGATGTCGATGCTGCTTACCGGCTGTTTTACAGTCAAGGAGCTCAAGGTATTGTTTTGAGATGGCTATTTATGCATTGCTCAACATAACATGGTAGCCCTCTGGTGGAAAAGGCACTAGGGAAAATTAAAGCTCCTTTCTCCAGAATGAGCTGAGAACTGAAGACATCAAGGCAGCTTGATGTCTAGAACTGTATAAATGAAGTAATTTTTATTTTAAAAATGTGGAAATATGTTATGCAAAACAGATTGGTACAGATTGTGAACACAACCTGTTCTAGATCAGCTGTCTTCTTCAAACAGAATGATGGGTGCCTTTCTTTCAAATAGTAAATGAAACAAGATAGTGGTGGCAAAGGGCCAGCACTCAAAAAAGAAAAGAAAAAAGACAAACGTTGATAGACTTTTCCTGGCCCAGATTGAAGCCAATGTATAATAATGTACTTTCAAAGTTTAATTAATACCTAAAGATTAAATGCATGACTAATATTCTATTCCATTCCATTCCATTCCATTCCATTCCATCCCATCCCATCCCATCCCATCCCATCCCATCCCATCCCATGCTGTCAGCTTGATGCTGAATCTTAGTAATTTTTAGATTTATTATTAGAGTTGGAAGGGACCTTGTAGGTCATCTAGTCCAACCCCCTGCTCAAGCAGGAGTTCCTACACCATTTGAGACAGATGGCAGTCCAGTCTCTCCTTGAAGGTCACAAGTGTTTGGGCTCTCACAACCTCCGCTGGCAAGCTGTTCCACTGGTTGATCGCTCTCACCGTCAGAAAGTTTCTCCTCACTTCTCACTCCTCACCAATTAAATATATGGACTTTCCATAGGATGATATGTCCTCAACATGGTGTTTTAGGTTTCTCAATAGTGTCTTCACTGGTCCTGTAATTAAGTCCATCTGCCATGTTCCCAGACATCATCTTCTCCTCTTTCCTTTCACTTTTTCCAGCATTTTGTTTGTTTGTTTGTTTGTTTGTTTATCAAATGTGTATGCTGTCCATCTTGCCAAAAACATACATTTTGTTTATCCATGTGATTTTCTTAGTAAAATGCAGAAGGGGTTTAGCATGTGTTCTCTCATAGAGTCTGAAATTATGCCTTTGCTGTTATCACTAAAGTGAACCAATATACTGCAATCATTCCTCCTGGGAATGGCTCTTCCAGACAATTTTTAAAGATTAATAGCAGACAAAATAGTGGAGAATATTAGACAGGAGGGCTAGTATAATCACACACACACACACACACACACACACACACACACACACACACACACACACACACACACCTCCTTCGGGAGTTGGGCGGCATAGAAATATAAACAAATAAACAAACATACATACATACATACATACATACATATACATACTGTACATACATACACACACAATTTTTGCCTTCATACCATAACATATTTGTTATATAAGGAATATAACAAATACGGTATGGTATGAAGGCAAAACTTAGGTAGTCCTTGACTTATGACAACAATTGAGCCCAAAATTTATGTTGCTAAGCAAGACAGTTAAGTGAATTTTGTTCCATTTTGCAACCTTTCTTGCCATACAGTTGTTACATGAATCACTGCAGTTGTTAAGTCAGTTAATGGTTGTTAAACAAATCTGACTTCCCCATTGACTTTGCTTGTCAGAAGGTCACAAAAGGGGATCACATAACCCCAGGACACTGCAATAGTCATAAATATGAGTCAGTTGCCAAGTGTCTGAATTTTGATCATGTGACCATGGGGATGCTGCAACGGACGTGTGAAAAATGGTCATAAGTCACTTTCTTCAGTGCCATTGTTAACTTCAGTCACTAAATGAACTGTTGTAAATCGAGGACTATCTGTATTGTACATGAAATAGATCTATGTTTAAGAATGAACAAGTATACATGCCTCACATTTATTAGAAATGTGGCTATTGTCCAATGCATGCATAGGCTCCTTTTAACCTTCAAAAATGGGAGATGCAATCCTGGGTCTTCCGATCTTATGACTTGTTTGGTCATCTATATCTTTACAACTAAGACCTTGTGGGAAATATTTGATCCTAACTCAAATATTGAGAGTCACATTCTTTCATCAAAGATGAAAGGACAAAGGGATATATATCAGGAGAATGGAGGCAGTAGAAAGTGCTTAAGGAAAATATCTAGGAAAACCTCTAAAGGCATATGCATAAGATTGATGGAGATATAGTATTTATTTGAAGGAGGTATAATATTTATTGTCCAGACACTACCAAGATTTGCAGAAAGTAAATTCTAGTGATTTATTAAGTCATATATTTATCTCAACCCATCACCAGCCACCACAACATAACAATTGGACTTTTGGGCAAAAACTTTGGAGATGGAGAAATATCAGGATCTAATGAATCTAGTTAAAGAGCTGTGTGACCAAGCAATGCCATTTTAATTGGCAATTTGGGACTTGCAATTTTTATTGAAAGGGAGTTCACTTTCCATAGTAAAGTCTTCGTAGCCATCCTCTTACACAATTGGTAGAAGAGAAGAAATGTAATGTAACTGTGGAAAGTTGGAGGAAGTAGGGTTTGCCTCAAGAATGTCTTTTCTTTTGGTGTTATCTTAATATTGGACCCATCCTTCAAAGTTGACAACTAATCCTAGAAGAAAAGGCTAAGTCATGCATTACACTAAATATGCAGTTTAGGACTGGAACTGAAGGAGGTGGAAGGGATATAGATCTTTCATCTACACCAGTAGATGTTTCTCATCCTTTACAACTTTAAGATGTGTGGACTTCAACTCCCAGAATTCCCCAGAACTCCCAGAATTCAGGGAGTTGAAGTCTACACATCTTAAAGTTGCCAAGGTGAGGAAACATAGATTTATACCAGGGGTGGCCAAACTATGGTTCTTTGAGGACCTGTGGACTTCAACTCCCAGAATTCCTGAGCTAGCCATGCATGCAGGTCCACCCCTGATCTATACCATTCTCTGAACAAAAAATGGATCTCAGTTCAGAAGAATTTACTTTTGAGAAACCATGCTTAGCTTCCTTACTGTCCCTCTGAAATAATATTCAGATTGTGATCCATTAAGGATGTCCATCAATCTGGGCAAGAAACTACGGAGAACCAGCCAGAACAAAATAGTTCCCTGATACTGAGTTGATCATGATATTGGCCTCTGTCCTTAGTGTCTTATTCCATGGGTTTAAAGGACTCTCTGAAATCACTCTAAAGTTTAATTCAAAATCTTACAACTATTGTATTCCATGATTATTGGAATTGGACCATCAATTTAATCTATGCTCATCTAACAGACATTAGTGTAATGATATCCATTTTTAATAAAACCAACTTGTAATAAAATAACTTTAAGGTGGAATTATTTTTTTCAGCTTGAGTATTCTGGGGATCTTGCTTTTTTCACTTTGTATCTTCCTGTATGTGGTTTTAAAAGAAAACACTTATCAAGTAAAAGTTCTTGATAAGTTCTTCTCCTACATACACATTTTTACCCTGAAAAATACAGATAGTTGCTACTCAATTTAAATCGCTTCGAAGAAACCCATTTTTAGAAAAAACATGGGATAACTGACTATACTTCAGTACTGTGATTAAGATATTCAACCAGAAAATTCTAATATGATAGAATTATATTCATTAATACAACTACTAAGACAAGACCCATTCTCTTTCCCATACTAATAGATTTCTTGTAGGGGAAGTTGATTTTTGCTGTTGTGTTGTACTAAACACAGCAGTACTTCAAAAAGACTGTAGTTTGAAGGTGTGTATTCTATTTTACCTGCTTAGATCACACACATTCTGCTGTATAAATAAGTGCATGCGATTTAAAATAAAGTGGGATAAATAAGGCTATGAATCAATTGTGCAAACATGAGCAGGATATTAATATTGCACTATTAATACATGGCAAGTTGTGTTTTGCCAAAATGGAAAACCACATTCCCAGAGTAAGTCATTGTTGCTATATTTGAAATGCCTATTCTGTCCTTATTAGACTGTATTAACTGAATAACATTAATTGTAACTGGATTTAAAGTAAACAAAATCATCCCCCCCCCCACCAAATGTAGTAGGACTGCCTCGTCTTTCTCACTTTCTGCCAGCAGGTGGCACTGCATTGGAAAAGGACTACCTCTTCAGTGTGAATTTTCAACCAGATTCAATAACTGATTAGAGTATGCTTAATTGTGATTCTTGTTTTACAAAAATAACTGACTACTAAACTGAATAAATGAATGCATTTTCTCAACGTTAAAAAAAATGGAGGAGAGAGGGTATTTTCCTACATATACATTTTCATCTCACACCTCTATTCTATCAGAATCAGTTTAGTTCATTCCAGGGGTGAGTTACACTTACCTTCCCCACCGGTTCGCATCACAACGTTTTGCACGCACAAGCTTGCTCCGCATGCACACATCCCCTCATGCAATTTGGCTTCCGTGCATGCTCAGTAGCAGGAATCAGCCCGAAACACAGCAACGTCATCAGAGGGTCGCTTCCGGTTCAGGCGATCCGGTCCGAACCGGGAGGAACCCACCTCTGGTTCATTCAGTAATTGAAAGCCAATAGGAAAATCCCACTAATTACTAAATAATGACTAAATAATTGTAATTTCTAATCCAATGATATTTTTATTTGAGATTATAGTTCATAAGCCTAGCAGCATATGTGCCTGTGCAATGTTTTCATTTTTTTTAACTTCAAAGTTGTTGCCTAATATTATGAAAGTTTTTGGATTAAAGAACAAAAGGTATTCCAGGCATGGGCCGACCATCTGTCTGCAATTCTTTAAAGCAGCACATTTATTTTTGGAATTATGCAATGTTAAGAAAAGATACCACTACTTTAATAACCTGCAAACAGATGGTATGTCTGATTCTTTCAACTGCACGCTCTGAAGCACATTTTGAAATCAAATGAAGCACAGTGCACCATTATACCATATAACCCAATACATCCCTTTATCATTCAGGCTAAAATTGCCTCGCAAAAAAATTGAGTTAAGTAAGAATTCAGTGTCACTATATACATATATGGGAATCATTGATAGATCATGCTAACTATAACAGGAGAGTTATAAGTGAAGTGGATTTCTAAGATGTAATGCTGGATCTACCTATGTACGCCATACAAAGTAGTATATTGTGCTCAAATTTCCTTTGTAATATCCTTTTGCAAAATAACATTATCAGACAATTTTGTCGGTATTTTTACTAAAGGAAAGGAGTGGCTCAAGGGTATCTCCAATGCACCTGAAAAAAGTGTCAATCTTTGGCAGATATTGGGGCGTAAAAGGAATAGATGCTTTTGCAAATCCATTTCCACAGAACACAGTTTAATCTGGGCATTGTTCTGATAGTATTTTTGCAGCATGGCATGATAATCAGGATAAATTATACTTTTTAAAAGAACACTGGAGCAATTTAAGAGAAACTGTTGTTATTATTTCAGATACCTTTGGATGCATGCTTTTTCTAGCCTTTTAATTTTTTTCCTATCAAATATTTATGTGCAGCCTTCCACTTTCCCTTTAATAAAGCCTATGCCTGTTAGGATTCCTTCTCCATTCTGAACGAATTTGGTGTGAAACAGACTGGCTGGGGATGACAGAAGTCCAACTCACCTGGAAGGCAGGTCTGGAAGAGCCAGTTCCCTACCCATCGGTCCTGTATTGACCAATTTAAGAAAATCATCTGTAGGAGTAAAATTGAAATAGGTTATTCCTTTTCTCATAGAGGGAGCTGAGAAATAAAATAACTTGCCCAAGAGTGCACAGTAGCCACAGAGGTAACTTGAGAGCATCAACTCCCATTTTTCAGCTTCACCTGCCACTCAGATAATAATAATAATAATAATAATAATAATAATAATAATAATAATAATAATAATAATAATAATAATAATAATAATAATAATAATAATAATAATAACAACAACAACAACAACAACAACAACAACAACAACAACAACAACATAGTTGGAAGGGACCTTGGAGGTCTTCTAGTCCAACCCCCTGCTTAGGCAGGAAACCCTTCACCACTTCAGACAAATGGTTATCCAACATCTTCTTAAAAACTTCCATTGTTGGAGCATTCACAACTTCTGGAGGCAAGTTGTTCCACTGATGAATTGTTCTAACTGTCAGGAAATTTCTCCTTAGTTTTAAGTTGCTTCTCTCCTTGTTTAGTTTCCACCCATTGCTTCTTGGAGGAGCCGAGGTGGCGCAGTGGTTAAAAGCAGCACTGCAACCTACTTCAGCTGACTGCTAGTTCAGCAGTTCAGCTGTTCAAATCTCACCGGCTCAAGGTTGACTCAGCCTTCCATCCTTCTGAGGTCGGTAAAATGAGGACCCAGATTGTTGGGGGCAATATGCTGAACTCTGTAAACCGCTTAGAGCGGGGTGTAAAGCACTATGAAGCGGTATATAAGTCTAAGTGCTATTGCTATTGCTATTCTTGTTCTACCCTCAGGTGCTTTGGAGAACAGTTTGACTCCCTCTTCTTTATGGCAACCCCTGAGATATTGGAACACTGCTATCATGTCTCCCCTAGTCCTTCTTTTCGTTAAACAAGTTGAATAACTTGTCTGTGAACGCATTATCTTTCAGATACTTTATTCAGCTAAGTGTTCTCATTCTTCACTGCCTTGTTCAACTGTCCCTGTTTTTATTTAGAAACAACCGCAACAAACACATTCTGCTTGAAAAACACTGCCATCCATGCTTTATTTTCTAAATGTTCAGCTGGTTGCATATCTTTCATAGATCAGTTATATGAGTTTTTCAGTCAAATAAAAGTGAGACCAAGAATTAGAATGTGATTTTATGAATGAAGGCGAATATACAGGATGTGTTCCAAGATAATACTGCAGGATCCGATCTCTGTGAAGATGGGATCCAGCACAAGTTCGAAAGCTCAGAAGACAAAACCTCTGGTCCTGATGAATGACCCAGATTAGATCTTACAATTTGATTTTAATTGATAAATAAGTAGCAACATCAAATTCAATCTGAAGATTAACTGGTAGTTAAAATTCCAGGAGGTTCTATTACTTTTGCAAATTTTAAGATCTATTTGGTTGAAAACTGCAATAGATAGCAATTATTCGTGTTCCTCTGCTTTTTGAATACCGGTAAGTCATTTCCCAATTTACCAAGGGTCTTAAAGATATATTGGGTACAACTCTCGTAAAATCCAACCTGTATATTGTATTCCAACATCCCTGGAGGGCATCAGATTGGAAGGATTATATTATGACTTCCGAATCCTCAGACCGGTCACAAAAAATATTTGTATAGAAGGTCCTGCCCGTAAAAATGATTTACAGTGCTATTCTATGAATGTCTCCTCAGAAGAAAATCTCATTAACTCATGAGGAGAGATAAAGTGCCGTAGACTTATAGCTAACTGTGTTCTTTGAGGTAGCCATTCACTGTCATTTGTGTTTATTACAGAAAGCTTCACTAAGGGAAGAGCAAGTTCTGAAAAGAAAATGGCAACAAATTATACTGCAAGATCATTAATTAATGAGGACTCTGACTGACACATAATTTTTTTTTTAAAGAAAGACTCTCAATTAACATCATGGGTATCCTAATTAACATTAATTTATATAGATTTCTCCCGAAAGTAACTCATTTAAAATCCACTTCAAAAAAAATCTGTTTTCCCTCCTCTTCTGCCCCTCCCTACAAAGTTCTGAGAAAATTATACATTATAAATGCAAATTTACTCACAATTGGGGGAGGGGAATGCCAGGTGTCTGAGATTTCTTTCAACTACAATTTTTTTCCTGAAGCTAAACAGGTCAAGGTTTCTGGCTTGTTGGAAGAGATGTAATTTGACATAAAATAAGTAAAATCCTTATTAGGCTAGAATTTTTACCAAGGAGAAATAAAAGAATATTTATTTATTTACTTATCTATCCATCTCAACAACATCTCTGGGCAGGAAAAAGAATTAAAATAAAATAAAAATAATAACAAACATTATAAAAACTAAAAGAACAGGCAGCCAAGAAACAATAATTTAAATCACCAACACAACCAAGAAGTGTGTCCCTTCGAATGTTCTTGAACAAAATATCATGAATTCATGAGAGAAAATATTATGATTAATAGTAGTGGTAATCAGGAATATTATTGAAATTAAACTTATATACTATCTCAATCATTATGTGTAATTGCCATTAATCAATTATGAAACAAACAAGCCATTGAAAAACATGAAATCCTAGGGATTCACCAAATAGGAGAATTAGTTGAAGAACTGGGCTCTAATCCCTCAAAAATTTTAAGGTAAAAATTATTTTGAACTCAACTCTTCTAATGGACATACCCAGTGGTGGGTTCCTACCGGTGCGGTCCGGTGCATAGCTCCGGTAGGGAGTGGCCGATTGCGCAATTTGCGCGCAACCTCTCCGGTGCCGTCTTCGCTGGTCCGTCGCGCACATTGCCATCTTTTTAAAAGAATTTTTGGGTTTTTTTGCTTCTGCACATGCGTGGAAGCAAAATCTCACCGAAATTGCGCATGCGCGTCCCCTCGCAACATTTTGGAGAGATTTTGCTTCTGCGCATGCGCAGAAGCAAAATTGCGCAAGGGGGCACGCGCGTGTGGCGAGCACGTGCACAAAATGTGGAGATGCACATGCAGTGCACTGGTATCGGTAAGTGAGCAACCCGTCCATGGACATTTTCTTATCTTAATTTTCTTATCAACAGTACTGAACTGGTTAGTCATTATCTCCTGTCAAATGTATTACATCTCATTATATAGATCAGTGTTTCTCAACCTTGGAAACTATAAGCTACGTGGACTTCAACTCCCAGAATTCCCCAGCCAGCATAGCTGACTGGGGAATTCTGCGCATTTCACTCCACACATTTTCAAACTGCCAACGTTGAGAAACACTGATATGGATTATACTTTATCTCACTTTTTGGAGATGGTGAGGAATAAAGTGAGACTAGGATTACATACTGGAATTGGGCATGTCTATTTTAATGAAAAGAAGGACTAGGGGGGACATGATAGCACTGTTCCAATATTTGAGGGGCTCCTACAAAGGTGGGGGGGTCAAACTATTTTTCAAAGCACCAATAGGCAAGACAAGAAACAATGGTTGGAAACTAACCAAGGAGAGAAGCAACCTAGAACTCTGGAGAAATTTTCTAACCGTGAGAGCAATTAACCAATGGAATAACTGGCCTTCAGAAGTTGTGGATGCTCCATCACTGAAGGCTTTTAAAAAGAGATTGGACAAATCTGGGGCTACCCTTGAAGAGTGTCCGGCGACTGCAATTGGTGCAAAATGCAGCTGCGCGAGCTGTGGTGGGTGTACCCAGATGCACCCACGTAACACCGATCCTCTGCCAGCTGCATTGGCTGCCCATTAGTCTCCGGATCCAATTTAAGGTGTCGGTCGTTACCTTTAAAGCCCTACATGGCTCAGAGCCAGGTTACCTTCGGGACCGCATCCTGCCGCATACCTCCCTATGACCGGTCAGGGCCCACAGAGTCGGCCTCCTCCAGGTCCCATCGACCAAACAATGTCGGTTGGTGGGGCCGAGGGGGAGGGCCTTCTCTGTGGGAGCTCCCTCCCTGTGGAACCAGCTTCCCCCGGAGATCAGGACCATCCCCACCCTGCTGGCCTTCCGGAAAACAATAAAAACTTGGCTCTTCCGGCAGGTGGGGTGAAAGTGAGACCAACTAGATTAGATATGGGTCTCCCCCCTTGGTTGTGAATATGAGATACTCTTTTTAACTTTTGTATGTTTTTTAATTACTGTATTTTATATTTTGTAATGGATTCCAATATGTTGTGAGCCACCCAGAGTCCCCTGGGAGTTGGGCGGCATAGAAATCCATTTAAATAAATAAATAAATAAATAAATAAATAAATAAATAAATAAATAAATAAATAAATAAATAAATAAATAAATAAATAAATAAATAAATAAATAAATAAATAAATAAATAAATAAATAAATAAATAAATAAATAAATTGGACACTTGTCTAAAATGATATAGGGCCTCCTGCTCAAGCAGGGGGTTGGACCTCTAGGCCTCTGAGATCCCTTCCAACGCTATTATTTAATGTTTTGTGTTCTACATCTTGGACGTACTGCCTAATTACCATATGAGAGGGAGAATAGATGCCAGCCAATGATTTTGATTTTCAGAGAGAGTTGGGTCTCAAGACCCAAGCAAAAGCAGAAAAGTTAAATGGGAATGATCATCCAACAAAACAAATGCTAAAAATCAAGTATGATTAATTTCTAATTAATCATACTTGATTGGGGGGGGAGGGAGAGAAAGATTAGACATAGGATTGCCATGGCACAGTAGAAACTCTGGAGACCAGGGATCAATAATCAATTTTTAACAAGCTCTTTAACAATAGGCCTTTTCTCCAATATATTTTCCAATGTGCTTTTCTCCATCCCTGCATGCAGGTATCAGGATTTCTAGCTGATACCCAAAGGTGTAAGATTGAATATTGATACTGAATGTTTGACTGTTAGGCTGGAGTATCAGGCCTTCTGCATTAATCCAATGCCTTTGCCCCTTTTGGATTCTTCTATAATATATGTATAATTACACATTTATAAAATACCTAAACATTTACATTTTGAAATGTTAAGTGCCTAATAGATCCATTTCCTTGTGGTTGTTTGATTAAAACAGCTGCTTATGTTTAATGGTAATAGTTTTCCAATTTTCACAGTACCATCTGCCCCAATGATGCATGCGATAAATACCCACATGGCATTATTTGATGAAATGTATTGTTCTTGCAAATTGGTTTTGGAGTCTGCAAGTGCCTACATCCATTACATTCCACTTCCTTGCTGCACCAAAAACAAATAAATGCACTTAATGTCTCTGAGCCTAATCAGTGTTGTTCATGGAAGACATCAAGGATCTGTTGTGGACTAGTACTAGTCTCAACTGCATATTAAGAGCTGAGGTGGTTAGAGGCAGGTACTGCAGGCCACTTTAGCTGATACTGAACCGCAGGTCAGCGGTTCAAATCTCACCGGCTCAAGGTTGACTCAGCCTTCCATCCTTCCGAGGTAGGTAAAATGAGGACCCAGATTGTTGGGGGCAATATAAATTATACATTGCTTACTGGTGTAAACCGCTTAGAGAATGCTTGCACTGTGAGGCGGTATATAAATCTCACAAAAATAAATAAAAAATAAATAAAAATATGTGCCTATCAAACAATAATTTCTTGGGCCCTGGATAAGGATTTTAGTATGGATTATGCTATCCGTTCCATTGTGCATCTTCCTTTTTCACCACTGCAGGTAAGACAATGCTTTTGATGCAAAGTCTCCGCCATCATTTTGGCATGTTCAGCCTAGAGAAAGATTGAGGGACAAAATCATGCATAGATTAAAACTCTATTTATGTACTACTTCAAAAATCAGAAAGATGTTCTTTGGGGCACTGCTCAGGCAGAAAGGTAATATCAAAATCTGAAATGTGAAAACATGTGCTGTACTTCTCATTATTCCTCTCTATTCTGCATTGGTCAGGTGGCCCTTTCACTATTGCGTCCAATCCTGGGCATCACATTTGAGAAAAAAAAGAATCATCCAGATTGGAATAGGACCAAAGAAGAACAACTGGCATGATAAAAGAATAGGCAGCCCATAAATTTAAATAATAATAGAGCCAAAAGGGAGAAAATGTATGAGGAATGGCTGGGTATGTAGAGTTACAAGGTTGAGATGGGCAGCCATATAAACTGAAATTAACAAATAAATGTTTGGATCAGGTAAAAGAAAAGAAAAGAGGGAGAGATATGATAGCAATCTCTTCAAAAATCTGAAAGAAGAAGATGAGGCTGATTCCAGAAGATAGAACAAGGAGCACTGGGAATCTTTAAAGACAGAAAGTAGGTATTTTTATTGGTCACCAGGTATCGGCCCTATGAAGTCAGGAAACCAACTTCAAAGAAAGTTGAGAACTTTATTTTATTGAGAATACAATTAATGCAGAACCTGGCAAGCCTGGTTGCATTTTACATCCCTTCCCTCTTAGACCTCAGAGAACCAGGGGAGCTTGAAGAGAGCCTGCTTCTCTTCTGAATACTGTCATCTTTTCCCAGGACTGAAAGGACCTGTCAGCCCTCTTTGCTTAGGTAATATTGTAGTTCTTGCCTAGTTCCCTCAAGACCATCTCCCAGGTTCTTCATAGCAGGAGACATCTCCTCCCGGTAAGAGGATGTTCGAAAATGGAACAAACTCCTTCAGGAGGGAATGGATCAGGGGTGAAATTCAGCAGGTTCCGACAGGTTCTATAGAACCGGTGGCGGCGATTATGCGCAGTTCGGAGAACCGGTAAATCGCACCACTGACTGGCCCCTCCCCTCCCACTCACTCCTTCTCCCATCCTTCTCAAGCTCATGCACACAGAGCAAACATGAGAAGGAGATGAGAAGCAGCCAGGTTGAATGCTAGAAGACTTGGCCGAACTTTTCTGTCGGTTCTGTGGGCGTGGCTTGGTTGGGTGGTGCTGCCCCACCTTGCCGTGAGTGATGTCGTTGGCCATGCCCACTCAGTCACATGACATGCCCACCAAGCCACGCCCACCAAGCCACGCCCACAGAATCAGTAGGGGGGAAATTTGAATGTCACCCCTGGAATGGATTCCCCATTGCTGATGATGTTTGAGTAGAAGTTGGGATGGAGGCATATGTTGGGGTGCTTAAGAGTGGACTCCAGGGGATTAGAGACCATGATCTCCAAGGCCCTTTCTAACCTGTACAGTTTATGATTCTCTAATTCCACTAGAAAGATCTATCCTGTATTAATATAGTTACTGAAATAGTTTCTTAGAACACTTTCTCACACAAGGCGATTAATGTTTTTTCCTGCCTCCCAGTAAAGTCCCATAAAAAGTATTTATTTAATCTGTATGGGGTCCATTCCTGAAGGTGTACCAAGGACTACAAAGTGATTCCTTGAATGTAGTTTGTATGGACAAACTATTAATCTGCTCAACCAATTTTTCTTTTTAATTTACCATTGTTGTTTGTCCAATTTCTGGGAGTGCTTGAACTTTTTACTACAATTTGCTGTATCAACTAATCATATTTACATTTATTCATCATTTAGCAAAAAATAGAAAGAGAACAGTTTTTTTCTTGTAATCTCCTATGAACTTCAACTCCCAGAACTTTGCCACCAGAATGGACATTGCTGTGAATCCTGGGAGCTGAAATTCACATTCAGTGGTTTATGGACATTGCTGCCAAGAAGACCTTCCCAGCTGTAGACCTCAAAGTGTGTTTGGAATCTCAACTCCAAAAACTTTGCTGATGGAAACTCCAAGAATTAGAATGCCAACCCCTCATTCTTGCATTCATTTTTTTTAAAAAAAGAGGTGCTGCTCAGGTAATGCATCACCCCAAGGCTTCCTTTCTGTTCTGAAAACACCATAATGACCAAACACTAAACCTTACAACATAATTTGCCGGCTACAATAACTGGCTTCACACTTACACAGAACCAAGAACCTGCATTCCATCTTAGTGCAATGTGCATCCCTGCAGCGTAATGTGCAGTGTGTGTGTGTGTGTGTGTGTGTGTGTGTGTGTGTGTGTGTGTGTGTGTAATCTGCACAGAAAGAGGTTGGTCCACCTGATGCATTGCCATGTCAAAGGGTCTCACGTGTTTCCTCAGCTGGCTTTTTTTTTTTTTTTTTTTTTGCTTGCTGCTTCTCTCCCCTACTACCCAAATGTACAAGGAAGCAACCAAGCTTCTCAATCTTGATCGGCAAATCTCTGGACTTGAATGAGCCCTTCTCCAGGGGCCGTTTTATCTGCAGCTTCCAAGCAAAGGGCCAGGCAGGCTTTGTTAGATTGGGCAGGGTCCCACGTGGAGCCTCACCCGCTTGGCTCAAGGCTGCCAGAAGGTGACAGGGCAGGGTTTCCAGCTCAGCTCCAATCCAGAAATCCTTAACGGGTTTTCTTTTTCTCTCCCCATCTCTCTCTCTCTTTCCCCCCCTTTCCCCCCTCCCTCCCGGTGTCTCTCCCTCTCTGTGTCCCTGCTCCTCTCGTTCCTCTTCCCCTTGGCGTGTGCGCCCTCCTCCTCCTCTTTTCCACCCCCACCCCTCTCGCTGCTTCCTCTACCCCAGCTCGCCGGGCGACCCTGCTCACTGTACCCACATTAATGGCGTCTTCTTCCGAAGAGGACATAGACAGGAGACCCATCCGGAGAGTCCGGTCCAAGAGTGACACGCCTTACCTAGCCGAGGCCAGGATCTCCTTCAACCTCGAAGCAGGTGAGTGTCACCTACTCCGCCTTCGCCCTCCCTCTTCAAGCCGAAAGCGGCGGCCGTTTCTGCACTCCCCCCCGCCCTCTTTGTGTCTGCCGGGTTGGGGGTGGGTGTGTGCGGTGGGGTGGGGGAGAGGGTGCTCTTGCTGCAGGAATGTGCCTCCCTGACACGTCCTGGCTGTCACACACACACAGAGAGAGAGAGACACACACACGCGGCTGGCTTTTTTTCTCCTCCTCCTCCTCACCATCTAGATGCTGGTGTAGTACAAAGCACGCGCGCGCGCGGGCGGGCGGACACACACCCAATGGAAAGGAGCCTGAGAGAAGTGCTTGAGTGAAAGTCTGACATTTCCTGCCAGGATTTGGGGGCCGGGTGGAAGTGATTTCAAACTTCATAGGGCGAAGAAACCCGCACTGCTCCTCATGCCAGCTACACCTGGCAGTATCCAGCTTTCAGCTTCTCTCCTATTCCCCCTAGTAGCCCTTTCTGAATGTTCTTCAACCGCCTCCTCTCCTTCCTTCAGCTGACACACTTTCTCATACCCTCAAATTTCACCTTCTCCCTGGGGGGGTGGGGGATGGGCTTATTTCCTCCTCAGGTCTTCCAGGGTCTGCATTCCCCCTTCCTTCTCGCAACCGGTTAGCTTCCAGATTTCCTTTTAGTCCTGCTTGCATTTTCCAACTCAAACTTCCCATCGAAACCAGAAGACTGGTTTGTGACCCCTTCAGGGGTCTCCAACCTTGGCAACTTTAAGACTTGTGGACTTCAACTCCCAGAATTCCTCAGCCAGCAAAGCTGGCTGAGGAATTCTGGGAGTTGAAGTCCACAAGTCTTAAAGTTGCCAAGGTTGGAGACCCCTGATTTCTAGGAGGAAGGGGTTGAATGTGGTCCCTCACATCTGAAGGTTCTCCAGTTGGGAAGGGCTATTTCCCCTTCTCTTCCTGCTTTCCACTTTCTCCCAGTCCACTTCCTGGTGAAGAACTCCTTACTTTCTCATTTGGTTTTCCTAAGCTGGTCCTCCTCCTACCACAGTAGGGTGTTTCAAACGGTTACTCATTATTCATGCAGTGGTCTGTATGATTGCTCATGGTCGTCCTATGCTGAAATCATACCGCTAGTGCGTTTTGCCACAAGAAGATATGAAACATGAAGTCTTACCTCTGTCCTTTTAAGTTCATATTAAAGATACAGGAGCAGAGCCAATGAGAGCTGACTCCACTTTGGGCCAGTAGTCATGCTCTCCCACACCCCTAACTCATTCTCCAGCCATTTCTTACCATATTCCTCTGGCCCACATTGATTTAGCTCACTGATGGCATTACCAATTTCTATTTGTTGTCTTCATGTTTTTCTTTCTCTTTAATGTGCATTGACTTTTTTCTTCCATACCAAAAATCCATCCAAGATTTTTGTCTGAAATTTGACCCTGTCTCTGGATCTTTCTGATACACTTTAGTCCAGGCCTGGCCCACAATTTAGCCCTGGATTAGTCTAGTTCAGGGGTAGGCAAAGTTGGCTCTTCTATGACTCATGGACTTCAACTCCCAGACTTTCTGAGCCAATCATGCTAGCTCAGGAATTCTGGGAGTTGAAGTCCACGAGTCATAGAAGAGCCAACTTTGCCTACCCCTGGTCTAGTTCCTTCAAGGGAAAGATTTCCCCTTAATACTTGCATCCCAAGCTACGCCTTGCTGTTTTCCCTCCATTTGTCCTTTAATACTGCAGTTTTCAATCCTAATTACCCTCTCATGTCACCTCTTCTTTCCCCAGTTCTGAAGTGTGACTAGAGAAAGGGAAAGCCATGTTTCCATACTGAGCTCCAGTTCGCTTTTTGAAAATGTAGACACACATCTTTCTTGAAAAAGAAGCCACAGAAACCCAGCATTCCATAACAATTGTTTAGCAAAACCCAATGATTTCCCTTAATTAAATGTATGGATACTGATATCTCAGCATATCTATTTGCTGGAATGATGTTTCTCAACTTCCTAAAACATTGTTTGGGCCAGAGCCAATGGTTTTATAGTGGTTTCTATTGAAACTTGGTGCGTGCTTCTGCATCTCCATGACCTCGCTCACATTTTGTATCAAGTAAGATGTGAAATAGGAACAACTCTGCATATTCATTTGATCAGTTTCATGTTCTGGACAACATTGGTCTTGTCATATTGGCTTACTTATTGTCACTGGTTTACTTTAATAGCCCAGGAATTGAAAAATGTTTTGGATTATTGAGGACATATACTGATGACTAACAAAGTCAGAGGATGAAAGATATTGTATAGCATGATGGGATAGGCATAAGACGTGTCATTGAAAATGAGATATTGCATGATTCCAAAATTGCTGAGTGCATGGTAAACAATTTTGTCATAAAAGTTGGCAGGCCTGACGATCCAATGCCCAAGATGGTTTATTAGTTGAAAAATCATCTTCCACCATTACCTTACTTTATAACAAATAAAAAACAATTTCTACCATTCTACATCAAACTCAATGGACTCTTGCAAGTGGATTTAAGAGCAATCTGCACTGGCAACATTTCAGTCATTAATATATTCATATATATTTAGAAGGCATAAGTTTCTTCTTCTAAATACTAGGTTCTGTCATTGGTCTCATTTGGAAGAATCTGTATTCACAGAGGTATAAATTATCAATAGAACACTAGAGGTTGTTTTCATTAACCCACCTTGCATTTCAGAGAATCATAGAATCATTGGATGCCTGGAGTTTAAAAATATGGTATCAATTGGTTGCTAAGCAATGTTTATGTTAATGTGCAAACAGTCTAAGAAATATGCTTGTAGTGGTCATAAAATGTAAAACAAGGGTGCCTAGCCTGGATGAGGATAGTGATTTTATTAAGACTAACTATAAATAGAAGGGGTGTAGTGTGTATCCTTTGGATCTAAAAAAGAAATATATATTTTGAATTGGATGGTGGTAGAGGTTGTTTTTACTCATAATCCACAACAATAATCCTGCTATTGTCATTAATATTTACACAGGCTATTTGCATTTTTAAAAATATAAAATGTTACTTGATGCTAAAACTACAGGTTTTTTTATTATACTATGAAGATATTTGTAGAATAAAATGGCATTTTAAGTAAGTATCACTGAGTTTTGCCTTTGGGTAATGCACTGCTCTTTATAGTTTCTCAACTGGAAAGTCAATTGGACAATTCTTTACATGCCAATAAGGTGTATAATAAAATATTGCGGTGTGGAGTGTCCTGTTGATTTTCAAACCGTTTGCTATGTCCTCCTCCAAGATGTTCCATTTCATCTCCTTCCCAATTTCTTTTTTCCATTTCCACTTCAGTAGTATTGTCTGGCCATTCTGCCTTCTCTGAGATGGTTTTGGGATTTTCTTCCTTTAAATGTTTTCCCACCCTAAAGATGTATATTTCTGCAAATCCGGAAATCATTCAGACCTGCTGAGGTTGGTCTCCTGTATGTGGGGTGTGCCATTTTGGCTCTGGCATATGAGCAAAAGAGAAAGGCAGGAACAGAGTTAGGAGAGGCGGGCGCTGTTCATTTCAGCAGGGTGCTGAAAACGATGCCTGTCTAAAACAACGAAAAGGTACTTTCCGGTGAATAATTATTTTTAAAGAGCTACATATTTATGTACTGTGCTTTCATTTATGCCTGCCTTTGAATGCACCTGGAAGGAAGAAAAGAAATCATTTGTTTTCCAGTTTAACATTGAAACAGAGCTAAAATAGTTCTAGAAGTATTAGAAAGGCTACCTCCCTTCTCACTTAATGCATTTATGATTACAGTCCTTGCCGTTCAACTGCCGGTTGCATTGCTGTATTTACCTGTCAGTTGCTGCTTTTAGGATTCCTGAATCTGGTCACTGTTTTTGTTGTTGTTAAGACAGCAGGTAGAATAAGCTGGATCATAGAACAGCCCTTGCTTATATTTGTATTTGTTCAGCTAAATAATCAAAAGATCCATATTCCATATTCCTTGGGAAATGGCTGGGGACTAACAGTTTTGTTAGCTCTTCGAGCCGAAGGTTATTAGTATTATTTTAGTTATCTAAACATGTAAAGCCAAACATGTAGTTTGGGAATATTCAGGATTTGCTTTTCCCCCCCTCCAGAGTAATGCTGTAAGAGACAATTTAACTGTCATTCTAATCAAATTAGGCTAATGATTGCATTGTTTCATTAGATTAAATATTTTTTAAAAAAATATATTGCATTGGCTTACATAGTTTGATGGCATATATGAAAGAAAAAAAAACAACCTCCTTTGGGTTGAGTTCATTTCTTGGTGGCCTCATGGGTACATTCATGTAGTTTTCACTATCCAATCTAGACTAGCATCCTGATGTTCCCTAGAGGTCTCCCATTCAAATACTAACAAGGCCCAACCCAGTTGGATATATTACATGTGCCACTGGCTTTATGGGATTCTACAGGTCTTGAACTTCTACAGATTCCCCAAACTCTCATGCTGGCTTCTCTAAATTTGAAGAGAAAAATATTGTCCATCTTAAGAGAGTTCTTCTTTACAGCTTTCTGTTAACACACACACACACACACACACAGAGAGAGAGAGAGAGAGAGAGAGAGAGAGAGAGAGAGAGAGAGAGAGAGAGAGAGAGAGAGAGAGAGAGAGAGAGAGAGAGAGAGAGCACAAAATATTTACTTTGGGCAAAAAGAAACTACGAAGTTATATACTGTACACATACTGGATTGTGGTTTTAGTGTTTCAAGATCTATTGTCCAGTGTTGTTGCAAATTTGTAAGCCAAACCTTGGGAAGTTCTGTTCCATGTTCGCAGAAACGTAAGGACCATTACTATACAGAAATGATTGGGAGCTCCGGTTCTTCTATCTATTCCTAACTTCCCTGAGATGACAGAGATGGTCTGCAGGAAAACTGTTCAGTTGAATGTGGTGACATTTCACATAATTGATAGTTCAGTTTCCATTTGTGCAGAGTATTGTAGCTCATTAAGCTGAGTGCAGTTGTGATTTTCTACATCTACTCTATCAACACAGGAATGGAGGGAGCAGATCCAACATGTGCATTTTAATCTCCCTTCAAAGCCCCCACCCCTCTTTGCAAGGCCAGAAATATAGCTAACACTTATTGATCTTGATGGGAATTAGAAAGGATAAAACTTTATTACAGGCAGAAGCCAGAGTCTCAAGGGGAATTCTTTCCTGATCCTTTTTTTTATGGTGATAGAAACACGAGTTCCTTCTTTTGTTTTTAAAGGAATTATTTAAAGTAGTCTTTGATAACACAACCCTGTGTCAGATTTCATTTACTCTGTGGCACAAATATTGTAGTTCAGCAAATATTTTGGGATAAACTTTGGATTTTAATCATACCTCTCAGACAAATTAAAGAAGTTTAAGTGGTCCATGTGCCAAGATGATTTGAGTTTTTTGTCAACCTCATTAAAGACTCTGTGCCCATTAATCCACAGCTAGGCATGCTAGTAAAATATATTATTTAGTTTATGCCAGGAGGAACTCGATTCTTTTTAATATAAGTGATCAAAATAATAACATGGAATTAAATCATTTAGATAAGAGTTATCTAATATTAATTGGCTCTGTGTGAAACAAATGTAGAGGTAGGCTAATTTTGGCAATTTTAAATGAATCCTTAAACATTTCTGTAGTCCCTGATCATTTAAACTGGATTGGTCTTGTTATAAATTATCAATGCTTTATTAATGCAACTCTATAGTTCTTTCAAAAGAAATTTGAATAGATTTGTAAAAATAGGGGGGGGTTCTCACTAAATTATTAAACATCGGTGGTAATTTTCCCAAATGTTTGTCTCAGACTTATTTTCAAAACTTATGTATACAAGCCTTGGCAAAACTTTCCCGCACAAAGTTCCATTGCAGATCATTGCAGGATCTGTTCAGAAATTGTGAATGTGGGTTGTTTAAAATATTCTCATATGGCCTCTGCTTTGAATAGGCTTGTAAATATCCATGTAGTTGGCTTCCCTTGATAAATCCTTGAATTCTTGGAACTCATCTGGATATGTGTAGACTTTGGAGCTCAACATGCATCTTTGAGAAGGATTACCAAAAAAACCCTGACTTAAAATACCAGTTAACAGAGTTTGTTTGAATTCTTACCTGAACAGGATATATAAGCAGAATTTTTACTTTTTGTCATATATTTAAAACAAATTAAACATCACTTGGTTCTTGTCTTTTCAAGAGAATGCCAAAAGTTTTTCAAAAGAAGAAACAGATAAGGAGAGAGAGAGAGAGAGAGAGAGAGAGAGAGAGAGAGAGAGAGAGAGAGAGAGAGAGAGAGAGAGAGAGAGAGAGAGATCTTTTTTACATACAGGTATTTTGTTTTTGGAGCTACAAAGATGAAATAAAACTAAGTCTGATTGCGGATAGCAATGTAGGATACAGTTTAGCAAGTTTAAATTGGCTTTTTAAAATATCTGAAATTTTGCTCCATAGTCTCATAAGCATCTCTGATCTAGTTTACATTAAGTTTTTCTTTTTCTTTCTTTATGGCAGCCACAACTTACAGTATAACACTATTTATAGTACTCTTTTACTGCAACGGTCCTGCATGATTTGTCACTCAGAAAAATGAACTATAACTAGTAGCATTATATTGTGTCCTGACGCTCTTGCTGCACTTCCCCCCCCCTTGTACATCTCTAGAGGTAACAGAAACCACATATTAATCCACAGGTACTCTTGGGTCTGACTGGTTGGTTGGCTGCTTTTGGCTGATGGAACCCACAGTTCCAGACCCTTGCTGTATTTAATCTGCTTGAGAATGGAAAACAGCTTCATTGCAATGCAAGAGACTTAAGATTGATGTAAAGTAACATCCATCAAAGTAACTGGCCTAGTTATAGGTTATCTAATATAAAGGAGTGCCTCTGTCTTTCTAGAAAATCAGCCACTTTAGAGACATTTTGTGTTTTACAATGTGCATCTATCAATAGAATGGAATGGAATGGAATAGAATAGAATAGAATAGAATAGAATAGAATAGAATAGAATAGAATAGAATAGAATAGAATAGAATAGAATAGAATAGAATAGAATAGGAGCTGGAAGGGACCTTGGAGGCCTTCTAGTCCAGCCCCGTGCCCAAGCAGGAGAACCTGTACCATTTCACGTAAGTTACTGCCTCCAGTGATGGAGCGCCCACAATTTCTGAAGGCAAGCTTTTCCACTGGTTAATTGTCCTTACTGTTAGGAAGTTTCTCCTTAATTCCAGGTTGCTTCTCTCTTTGATTATTTTCCAACCATTGTTTCTTGTCCTGCCCTCTAGAGCGTTGGATAATAATTTGACCCCCTTTTCTTTGTGGCAGCCCCTCAAATACTGGAATACTGCTATCATGTCACCCCTAATTCTTCTTTTCTTTAGACTAGCCAAACCTAAATCCTGCAGCCTATTTAGGATATTATTATTCAGGTTAAGAGTAAAATAGTTGGATATTTACAGAATTGCACACATCAATTAAAACATTTGGAGGTAGTGATCTGATTCAGTCTTGGTAATTGCTTCCAAACTTTTTTTTTCAATCTATCATGTTGTGTACCCAAACTGTTGTGGGTGTTTTTTCTCAATTAAGTAGGGAGATCCTTAAGTGATTTTTTGATTCACATACACGTACACCCAGAAATTAGAAAGTGTTGATTTTCCAACTAACAAATTTTATTAAAATTGCATACATTTTTAGGAACTACAGCTCATTTTATCAGAGGCATAGAATGGCTAGACTGCTGTAGAATTTAAAAGTAAGTTTAGTTATGCAGATGCAGGTTATATGTGAGTTAAATCGCAATGATCTTATCAATAAACAAGTGCAAAGTTTTAAAAGCCCATTGCGTTGTTGATATATTTTGAGATTGCCTGAAAGCACTCTGCTGCAGACCTCCACTAGCCTTTAACTCCATTTCCCAAATTGGTTGCTCCAGCTTCCAAATTCCCCTTGTTGTTGCTGAGATTCTGAGACTTCTAGACTCAACACTTCTGAAAGTACCAATTTAGGGAAGGAGGAATAAAATAATATTTATTTATTTATTTATTTATTAAACAGGTTTATTTAGCTGGTTGACTGCCAGAAAATAACTCTAGATGGCAAGCAATAGTAATAGCACTTAGACTTATATACCGCTTTACAGTGCTTTACAGCCCTCTCTGAGCAGTTTACAGAGTCAGCCTATTGCCCCCAACAATTTGGGTCCTCATTTTACCTATCTCGGAAGGATGGAAGGCTGAGTCAACCCTTGAGCCTGGTGAGATTTGAACTGCCAAATTGCAGGCAGTCAGCAGAAGTAGCCTGCAGTACTGCACTCTAACCACTGCGCCACCGTGGCTCAAGCAAGAATAAAAATAATATTTTTTTTTAAAAAAAACCAAAATATTGAAAACAAAAAAACAATATTGATGCCCTGGTAAAACTCACATCCATAAATCAAACCCACCATGCCAGGTCCACTAATGCAAGAAATCCTCAATGTACAACAACAATTGAGCCCAAAATTTCCATTGCTAAGCAAGACGGTCATTAAGTGAGTTTTGCCCCATTTTACGACCTTTCTTGCCACCATTGTTAAGTGAATCACTTCAGTTCTTAACTTAGTAACACGGTTCTTAGATGAATCCGGTTTCCCCATTGACTTTGCTAGTTAGAAGGTCACAAAATATGATCACGTGGCCCCACAATCATCATAAATACACGCCAGTTGCCAAGCATCTGAATTTTGATCACGTCACCATGCTTTGAGAAAACTTATTTAAAACCTAAATTGAATTTAGCTTGCCCCTTCCCAAAGAGCAAGGCTGCCTGTTTGCTCTAGAATATCGTAGAGGCATGCCTACATTATAATAAACATGATGAATGATAAAATGTAAACCATCAACTTTAATCCAACTCTTAGATTGCTGTTATGCATAATTTATAATATAATGAACTTGTAGTTTGATAAAGAGAAGTCTGTTTAATTGTGCTTTTACTTAACCACCCTCTTGGTTACTTGTGCCTCTAAAAATTATTGACTCTGGCGATTGGATTGGAAAATTTATAATTGTTTGTTGAAGTTTTCCCAGTGGGGCCACATATAATTACTGCATAAATACAGACAAATGGGAGTTAATTTTTGTAAACTTATTTTCAAGTTGGGTTAAATCATATATAATAGAACTGAAAATCTGGTGAAGAATGAGGATGATTCAGAAATAACATCTGGGTATAATCTTGGTTTATACTGTTTAATGGCAGAAAAATGAAATATAGCTTGTCCATTTATTTTACAACTGTAAAAATGACACTTGGGAATACAGTGTAGCTTAGCAAGGCTAAAAACAAAGATAATGTTTGCCTTAATAGATGTTACAAATATTGATTCGCTTCGAACTAATGCTGTTCAACTAATGCCAATCCTGTGAGAGGGCTTTTTGTTTTTTGTTTTTTGGTTGAAACTGACCCACACAATCTGGATTTTTTTTATATCCCTTCTTCCTTTCCTATCCTATCCCTCCCCCATCCCCCAATTACGAACAGTGCTTCGCTGATAATATTTTCTGTAAATAGGCAAGCTAAAATGGGACTGGGGGGATCAATCTTTAAATGTAGTTTGATTTGTTAATTTACAATCCACTCCCTGTATTGCGGCTCTCCTTCTGCATTGCTCATTTTTTCTTGGCCCCACTTGCTTTTAATTATAATTTAAAGAGGACAGAACCTAAATGATATTTTCACTGAAACACAGAAGGTTTTGTCCAGATTCATGAAGGAGCGATATATGTACAGTAAGAAGCTTTCTGGGTGAGGAATTATAGACATATATAAACTATGATTTATGATCTTCTCATTGATAATCTGATTGAGTGACTGTGTTACATGTATGTTGTCCATCCCCCCTAAGCTATTACTCAGCAGATCTGTTGTAAGAAGGTCAGATCTCTTCTCTCTTTTGTCATCTTATTGATCACTTTCATTTATAAAACTACATGTGCAAGGCCTTGGTTACTGTTCACAGTCTTTTCAGAATTTAAGTTCCTAAATTAATCTCCCCAAATTCCTAAATATCTCCCAACATTCCATCGCTGCTCAGAATTAAGATACTGCCATTTATTCACATAAATTACATTGTATTATAATTTAAAATTTATTAGAGTTTTCTGGGCATCATTAGATGTCTGATCTAACAGTTTTAGATATAGTATGGACAAAGTGAAACTATTCTGTTTTTAGGCAATTCCAGAGGAGGCTATTAAATGTCATGACGTACTTCTTTATTATGATTTATTTTCTTATTTTAATTTATCCAATAAAAGTGCTCTGGGCCGGTGTGTGCTAAAATAAAATTAAGGAGGAAAAAGATATAATTCATGGGAAAATACAGGAATATTTCTGTTTTCTTTTTTCAGTGATTGGGGATGAAAACTCCATGTATTGACAGTAGCCAAATGTTTGTGATTTTTAACAACAGAAATGGACCCTAACCAGAGGTGGGATCCTACCTCTGATTGCCGGTGCGGTTAATTGCTGACTTCGCGGCAGAGCCGAAGACTCTGCTCGAGCCTGCTCCCGTTCGCGGAGCGGGAGCCTTTCCCGGGAGCTTTCCCCGCCCGCATGGATGCCGTCAATGGCGTTCTTTTGCCCTCCGCGCATGGCCCCATGCGCAGAGGGCAAAAGAACGCAATTGGCGGCATCCATGCAGGCGTGGAAAGCGCCCGGGAAAGGCTCCCGCTCCGCGAACGGGAGCAGGCTCGAGCAGAGTCTTCGGCTCTGCCGCGAAGTCAGCAATTAACCACACCGGCAATCAGAGTAGGATCCCACCTCTGACCCTAACATACCATTTGAGGATGACCAATAATAAATAAAAACAATGAAAGTACCGGTAGTCCTCGAACTTACAACCACAATTAAGCCCAATTTTTCTGTTGTTAAGTAAGACATTTGTTAAATGAGTTTTGCCCCATTTTACAACTTTCCTTGCCACAGTTGTTAAGTGAATCACTGCAGTTGATAAGTTAGTAACCTGGCTGTTAAGTGAACCTGTCTTCCCCATTGACTTTGCTTGTCAGAAGGTCACAAAAGGGGATCACATGTTTTTGGGACACAGCAAAGGTCATAAGTATGAACCAGTTGCCAAGCATCGGAATTTTGATCACATGATCATGGGGATGCTGCAAAGGTCGTAACTGTGAAAAACGGCCATAAGTCACATTTTTCAGCACCGTTGTAACTTTGAACAGTCACTAAATGAACTGTTGTAAGCCAAGGACGACCTGTAAATATTAATAGGGGTTTCTGTTCATGTCTTGCAAATATGAGGATGCAAGTATAGAGGGGATAAGACCATCCATGCCGGTCTCTGTAGATCTTAGCTCTTTGGCTGCTCCTTTAAGTCCACAGAGGGCTGCAGCAGGCTAATTACATTCTTCCTGTTGACTGGAATATTCCTCATCTGGTGCTCTCCAGAGGTATTGGATACAATTCCCAAATTTCCTATATTTTATGACAGAGAGGGGGGGAGGGGGGAGAGGGGAGAGGGAGGGAGAGAGGGAGGGAGAGAGGGAGAGGGAGGGAAAGAGGGAGAGGGAGAGAGAGGGGAGAAAGGGAGAGGAAGGGAGAGAGGGAGAGGGAAGGGGAGAGGGAAGGGGAGAGAGGGGGAGAGGGAGGGAGGGAGAGAGGGAGGGGGAGAGAGGGAGAGAGAGATGAGAGAGGGGGGACAGAGAGGGAGGGAGAGAGAGAGGGAGAGAGAGAGAGGGAGGGAGAGAGAGAGGGAGAGAGAGAGAGGGAGAGAGGGAGAGGAGAAAATCTGTAAGTCATTCAACACAGCTAGGTGACTCAAGTTTAGAAAGAAAGAAATGTAAAGAAAGCAAATATTTATTTTAAAAAACCGAGTCATTTGTTAAAATTATTCTTGACTGTAGAATCATGACATCTGTAGGAATTATTTTACAGGAAGCTTTAAGATATTGATTGATTGATTGATTGAACCTATCCCTACCTAAAACCACATTGCCAAAATAGTAGCATCCAGTGAGCTAAAGTTATTAGGATTTTCAGTGGGGAGAAAAAACCAAATGATGCATTGCATTTTTGGCAAGCTTATCTAACCTAATTTTTAATCCCCAATAAGAGGAAAACTAGGTTTAAAATCCCCTCCTTTCAGATGAGATTATTATTCCTGTGCTGCTTGCACTAAAAAAAAGTACACACATTGATGTTAATTGTGCTGTTCCAACCTATGAAAAAAATTTCTCATTCATTTAACCTCCCAAGCTCCGTTTTTGCTGGCAGAGGGTTGCAGGAGGCCGTCCCAGCCGAAAACGGAGCTCGGGAGCCCCCAATATGAATGACATCAAGCTGCCCACACCTACCCCAGCCACACCCAACCCTGCCCCTCAAGGTCAAACACAACCCTGATGTGGCCCTCAATGAAATCGAGTTTGACACCCCTGCTCTATACTGTTTGTGCAAAGAGCTTAACATCTATCACATAATGATATTGTCATAAGCTATAGCTCCTTCAACCTCTTCTTTCCTAGTTCTTTGTCTTCATTGCTTTTTAGTTACTTTCCCAACCCGCACTTCAACTTCAGGAGAATTTTGTGCCCTTTCTCTGACAGGATCATAAAAATAAAGGAACTCAGTCAAACAGTGATGAAAGAAGATGGCTTAAGACCCGGGTGTCTAACTTGTGGTGTCACATTGACATCAGGTGACATATTATGACGGTTTTCCCCTTCGTGGAGCTGGGGTGGGCTTGGCCTGCGTATGACGCATCCGGCCTGTGGGCCGCCAGTTTGACACTCCTGGAATAGGGGTGGGTTTTAACTTACCTCGCCACCGGTTCGCTTCCTCCCACGCCGCGTGGGCGCGAGTGCATTGCACGCTGCACTGCCGCACCACACGAGCGCACCGCACAAGCACACATGCGCAGTGCTGAAAATCAAGCTCTGCGCATGCGCAGAAGCCAAAAACAAGATGGCGGCCCCTACGGAGCCGCCATTAGAGCCGGTTCGGGGGTGGCGGCCAACCGGCGATCGCTCCCGGTTCGGCGAGCGGGGGGAAATTCCCACTACCAGTTCTAAAGAACCGGTCCAAACCGGGAGCAATCCACCTCTGCCCTGGAAGCCTTTAGGAAGAAAAGGAGAAATTTCACTCCTGCAATGGATTCTCAGTAGCAGCTAGAGAAGTTGGATCACCTAAACTGTGCATGAATCTGCGATTTTGCATCAATAAATTCTTGCCCTGAGCCCTCCCCTCTACCAAAATGCTCAATAACATTCTCACCAGCCCTACCTTTGCTGATTGCAAATGATTCCGGCTGGCTGCAAAGGTTAATCAGATGCTTTTATTGCCTTTCTGGCTTTATGTAGACTTTCAGGAACAAATTTCCCTTACATTAGGTGCAGAACCTCTTGCATTAAACTGTGACTTGGCATGAAGTAGCACTGAGGTCATGACTAAGGATTGCTTCCTTTAGCACAGGCTGACTGACTGTAGAAAAGTGCAATTCAACTAAGAGCTGGGGCTGAATATTCAGAGCTTTTGGTTTCTGCACTTGGGGAAACCTGGTGTTATAATATAGAGGATCCACTAGACCAGTGTTTCCCAATCTTGGCAACTTGAAGATATCTGGACTTCAACTCCCAGAATTCCCCAGCCAGAGAATGCTGGCTGGGGAATTCTGGGAGTTAAAGTTCAGATATCTTCAAGTTGCCAAGGTTGGGAAACACTGCACTAGACCAAAGACATTCTGTTATGAGGAAAGATGCCAAGACTTTATTTATTAATTGGTCTGATATTTTCCATTCATCTTCTGTTTCATTTCTTTCTTGTTGGACGCGAGGCAGAGAGAAAGCTTTAGGTCTGAATTATGAATTGGAAATACCATAGCTGTGATTATGACTTTTTTTTCTCCATGGAACTGTTTACATTTGAAAGAGACTTGCAAAATGGTTAAATAAAGTTGGGCCTTCTTTTGACTGATTGCATATAAAGTTTTCCTGCTTCCTCCCCACCCTGCCCCATTCAAGTAGTGGGTTCTGAAACCCGTTGCTACCGGTTCGTGTGTGCTCTTGCGCGCGCGACACTTCTGCACATGCGCAGAAGCGTCCCAGGCAGGTGGGTGGAGCCTCCTGCCACCGCCGCTACCGGTTCGCAGAACCGGGCCGAACCGGGAGCAACCCACCGCTGCCCCAGTCCAACAAGAAATCCCTTTAAACACTTTAAATTGCTAGATATGTGCAATGTTTTGGTTTAATAAATAGCTAGATAAATAAATGTATAGCTATGGGTTTAATAAATAATTAAGGCTTGGTCCCTGAGCCTAAAAAGCTTGGTAGAATCAGAAACAACAGACTCAACACACTCCTCACTTCACAAATGTGCTGCTGATATCCATAAGGGTTTTCAGTTTATTTTTCTTCATGCTTCTTTAATTTTCCTTGCTGAATGCTAGGGAACGTGAATCAAATACACCAATGTTCTTTTTTTTTTAATCAAAGGCATTATTTTTGCCCATTCTTGTAGAGGTGTTGTCTGGATATATTTATGTGTATCCATAAATTCAGTTATTTCAACTTTAACTGCCCTATTCCTAGGGTTTAACTATTTCATTCCTGCTACAATGTCATTGGTGCTTTTACACATTTGTGAAATCTATCTTGTCTGTCTGTCTGTCTGTCTGTCTGTCTGTCTGTCTGTCTGTCTGTCTGTCTGTCTGTCTGTCTATCTATCTATCTATCTATCTATCTATCTATCTATCTATCTATCTATCTATCTATCCATCCAATGGTGGGTTGCTACCGGTTCTCACCGGTTCGGTGAACTGGGGGCAGCGGGGGCGGCGGGAGGCTCCGCCCACCCGCCCGGACATAATCACAAATCTTCTGCGCAGAAGAGTTGCGCGCCCGCGTGCTCCCTTTCCCGAACTGGTAGCAAAGATAAGAGAAACTACTACTGTATCTGTTTATATACGGCAGGGTGTCAAGCTCACATTGTCATGACAGCGTCACTTGACATATCAGGACTTTTTTCCCCTTCACTAAACTGGGTGTAGCCGGCGCATGATGCATCCAGCCCGTGGGCTGAGAGTTTGACAGCCCTGATCATCGATATCTATCTATGGTATCTATCTATGGTATCTATCTATGGTATCTATCTATGGTATCTATCTATCTATCTATCTATCTATCTATCTATCTATCTATCTATCTATCCATCTATCTATCCATCTATCTATCATCCATGTATCTATCATCTATCTTTGATAGAAGGGCTTGAATCAGTCAGAGCAAGATATTATCTGGAATGCAACTGAAAGAAACTGATATTTAAAAATGAATGCTGGAAAACAGTCAAATATTCATTTGCTATTTTTGAAGCATCCGCCTTAGGATTTATGGCCTTGACTTCTCTATCTCAGCCATGTGCGTCCTGATGTCCCAGAGGTCAGTTAGCTCCCTTAATCACAGCTGCCTTTGAACATTTATGCATCAGCACAGATTTGCCGTCTCCACAAGAAAGTGAGAAGAATTTTGAACTATGGAATCTGCCATGGATAGCTGTGGTATCTATCATAGATAGAGAGATGCCAGGGCTTTCAGGAAGAATATAATTAAACAACCCCTTCAAAGTACTGAGATGTTTATATAATACATTTTCCTTCAAATTTATGATCCCAAGGGAAAGAGTGGCAAACATTTGTTTAAATCTCGAATTGCTTTATTTATGAATTCTGAAAATCACACTCTTAAGAATTCATAGATATATGCCAATTGTGATTCATTGGTGTCACACTTAGGTTTGGTCCTTCCTTAATCATCTACATAAATCTCTTTCATGGAAAATGGTATTCTTGCTTTTATTTTATTTTTTTCATCTTTAAAAGGAGGTTTTTTAAAAAATGAGGTATAAATTTTGTATTGTTTTTCTGTTGTAATCCCAAGGGATTACAACAGCAGTACAGATGTGCCTTTCATGGAACAGCCAACAACTAAATTGCTCACTCATGTTCCCAGGAGTTTTCATTGTTGAGACACAGAAGCATAGCATTTTATCCTGATTTATGTGTGCATTCAAATCAGCATGTGGACACAATATAAATATAACAAATTTATGTTTGTGATTTATGTTTATGTGATCAAAACTAAGCCTCTTCAGTTTCAGGCAAACATACATATTATTATTGTTATAGGACACCAGCAAACAAAGGAATTTTTAGGAGGTATTCTTGCTAAATTTGGCGATCATTTAATTTTTTCACAATTAAATGTTGGACTGTAGACCATAATCACTACATCTTAATTATTCTTCCTCTGCCTACTGTGATACTTATTTGTCTTCCTTGAAAAATAATGCAGTAAACAATCTGCAAAATGTTGAGTAACACTGATTAAGTAATTATTTAATTATTAGTAAATCACTGACTTACTAATAAAAGCTATATTTTCTGCCTTCCAAAAATAAAGTAGTTGCTCCTTTTTGTAGTAAATTATGCTATTGGAAAAAAGATGGAAATAATGCAGGTACATTTGCTTGGTTTAATTCCTCCCCCCCCACACACACATTTGTCAGCAATTTTCTTACTGTTTTCTAGAGCAGATTTAAATGTAAGTTGATGCAACATTTAAGTTCCTAATACTTTTTTTTTCATTCAGTGATGTTTAATTCTTGTAGACTGCTTGGACAAGTCCCTGCCGTTTTCTTGGCAAGGTTTTTCAGAAGTTTAGGAGACTAAAAAAAAAAATCCAAAGAATTAGATGTTATTGGGTCAACACCAAAGGAAATATACATGGGATTTGCCAAGATTCAGAATCTGTTTGATAGTTGTTTGCTATCCAGAGCTGCTGCTGAATATTCCATTTTCAGTGAGAGAACTGTAAAAAACTGACATCATTAAAAATGTAAATGGTAGGCTTCAGGTAATCCTTTAGAACACACTGAATTTATTTGTTGAAATCAAAGAAATATCAACTCATTCTGAAGTTGATTCCATGTTTCTGAAGCATAGTTTCAGTGAGAATTGAAGCAAAGAGAGAAAGAGAATGTAACAGACAAAATGATTGAATTTATGTGGCAGCTCCTTGTGACATGGATGATGCATAGATCGATAAGTAGATAGGTTAGGTTAGGTTAGGTTAGGTTAGGTTAGGTTAGGTTAGGTTAGGTTAGGTTAGGTTAGGTTAGGTTAGGTTGGTAGGTAGGTAGGTAGGTAGGTAGGTAAGTAGGTAGGTAGATTGATTGATAGATGGATAGATGGATAGATGGATGGATGGATGGATGGATGGATAGATAGATAGATAGATAGATAGATAGATAGATAGATAGATAGATAGATAGATAGATAGATAGATAGATAGATAGATAGATAGATAGATAGATAGATAGATAGATAGATAGATAGATAGATAGATAGAGGTGGGTTCCTACCGGTGTGGTCCACTCTGCCTTTCAGGTAGGGAGCCGCCAATTGCGCAATTTGCGCGCGACGGCTCCAGTGCCGTCTTCGCCCGTCCGTCGCACGGCGCCATCTTTTTTTTCTAGAATTTTTGGGCTTTTTTTGCTTCCTGCTCTTGTGCGGAAGCAAAATCGCACGAGGGGACGCGTGCGCGTAGCGAGCGTGCGTGTGTGCAAAACAAGAGGATGTGCGTGCAGCACACCGGTAGGCAGGAAAGAGGAACCCGCCCCTGGATAGATAGATTGGTAGATAGATAGATAGATGAAAGATAGATAGATAGATAGATAGATAGATAGATAGATAGATAGATAGATAGATAGATAGATAGATAGATAGATAGATAGATAGATAGATAGATAGATAGATACATACATACATACACAGACAGACAGACAGACAGACAGACAGACACATAGATAGATACATAGATACATAGATACATAGATAGATAGATAGATAGATAGATAGATAGATAGATAGATAGATAGATAGATACATACATACATACATACATACATACATACACAGACAGACAGACAGACAGACAGACGAGAGAGAGAGAGAGAGAGAGAGAGAGAGAGAGAGAGAGAGAGAGAGAGAGAGAGAGAGAGAGAGAGAGAGAGAGAGAGAGAGAGAGAGAGAGAGAGAGAGAGTTTTGATCTGGTTAGCATTTGTATGGGAGACCATGAGGCAGTACCAGGATGGAAGTTATACTTGGAAATGTTCTAGAAGAAAGCAGTTGCGATGCTCTTATTGCTAAATAAACTACATGGATGTATCCCTAAAGCCTCCAGGAGCTACGTTTTAGTGCAGGGAGATTTTTTGTATTCAAAAGCAGCCTCCTTTGAGGGAATTTGTTTTATTCGATCAATATATATTATTATTATTCTCCTAATAGATAGGAACTATAAATCCAAAACAACAGGCAATCAATGTGAATATGAAATAAGATTGTTTCTTTTTGTTGACTTTCTTCCATAGGTTACCTTTTAAATTGATCTTAAACAGGTAGTCCTCAACTTTTGACTGGTAAAAAAAAACATCCATTATGGACAATGGGTTTGCATAACAACTACAACATTTGCTTAATAACTGCCACCAAAAAATATGGTAAAATTGAGTCAGTCACATGATGACGCACTTAACAGCCAACACAATTTACAATCATAACTCCAGGCTCATTTAGGATCAAAGGTCAAGGATTGCCGGTAGTTGTCATTGCACATTAGGTTTTGCCAGTGAAAAAGAAAATTTTAGCAATGCAGAAATGGGGATTGATTCTTTCTAAAGAGGTTGGTCTTCACTTGTATTTCCCCTGTAAAATAAGAGATTCCATTGTAGTGTTTTAGGGTGAGATTGTTCTGTGATTGCAGCAGGAAGAGAAAGGCAAGACATGTAAAAAATGATGAAAAATTTACTGTTTTGTTTTATTTAAAAGTTATGTATGCTTATGCTGAGCAGAGCTTCCACAGTTGTTTAGAAACACAAGGTAAAGTGCACAAATAAAACAACATGTTAAGATCTTCTCCCTCAAGAAATACCGTATTTTTCGGAGTATAAGACGCACCTTTTTCCTCCCTAAAAGAGGCTGAAAATTTGGGTGTGTCTTATACTTCGAATGTAGCTTTTTTGAAGCTTTTTTTCCAGCCCTAACGAGGTGCTAACAATCTTCCCGGCTTCCTATTCCCTCCGAAGAAGGTTTTTTCCAGCCCTAAGTCTTTGCAGGATTGCTTTCATTCCTACTCCCTCTGAAAAAGGCTTTTTCAGCCCTAACCAGAGGATAAAATAATGTGCTGAAGCTGAACAGACTAAGGATGCTAGCCAGATGAATACCTGGTAGGTAGATTTCCCCCCCCTATTTTCCTCCCCCAAAACTAAGGTGCATCTTATACTCTGAAAAATACGGTATTTCTAAAATGTTGGCATTGTTACATTTAACTAAGACCCAGCCCCTTGGACTTGAATGCTCAGTCCATATGGAGGTTCCCCCTCTCATTTTTTATATATCCTCTAGTTTTTACTCTCCAAGTGAGATGCCTAGAATATTGAAGAAATCAAGTCCGTGTAGAGTTTAAGCTTGTTTGTGCCTGTGTGGATGGATCTTTTGTTTAATTAAGAAATCTTTCAGATTGATATTCTGTATCACATAGGAATCAATGCTGCGCCCAATTGTTCTCATAACATTTCATGTTTGAAGAACTAAATCATTTTTTAAGTTCCGGAAGTCCGAAAACAGGCCCTTTTCCAGCCTCCGGAGCCCGGGGGAGGCAGTTTTTGCCCTCCTAGAAGCTCAAGGAAAGCCTTCAGAGCCTAGGAAAGGCAAAAACAGCCTCCCCGCCATGGTGCAGGAGGCCGATTAGGCCATGCCCACCATGGCCACGCCCACCCAGCAACCAGGCAGAGAATCCATTGCTGAAATTTTTGAAGCCCACCCCTGTATGGGTTGTTTAATCATACCTTGCTAAATATATCACAGTTAGCAACCACTGTCACCTTAGTGATTCATTTTCTGTCAAATGGGACGTCAGCTCAGGTCTTTCTGCGTCGAACATATTACTTCTTATTCAAAAACTTTGAATTTATTTTGCTGTTTTATCTCGATTAGCCCTTTCACCCGATGAGTCTCAGCAGGATTTAAAGTTACCACATCTGTGCTACAAAAATGGGAATGACCACCAGCTAGCAGAGTGAGATAAAGAAAACACTAACATCTTGCCTGCATCTAGTGGTCAACTGGACTTTAGCAGCGCAGATACGGTAGTTTTAAATAAGTCAATGGACAGGCCCACCAGCCCTTGCAGGTTGTCCTCCACTTATAACCATTTGTCTAGTGACCATTCGAAGTTACAACTTATTGACTTATAACCGGTTTTCCCACTTGTAACTGTTGCAGCACTTAATCAAAATTCAGGTGCTTGGCAACTGGCAAGCATTTATGACAATTGCACTGTCCCAGGGTTGTGTGAATACCATGTGTAACCTTCCCAGCCAGCTTCTGACAAGCCAAGTAAATAGGGGAGTCATGACTGCATGATTCACTTAACAACGGCAGGAATTCACTTAACAATTGTGGCATAAAAGGTCATAAAACGGGGCAAAACTCACTTAGCTGCCTTGCTTAGCAATGGACATTTTGGGCTCCATTGGGGTCGTAAATCGAGGACTTTCTGTATAGTTTTAACTCACCTAAGTTGAAATTCAGCAAAATATATATATAATTGTCTATCTGAAACTCAGCCATATCAAAGATGAGAAATTTATGGCCTCCTTGATATTGCTGAACAATCACTCCCAGATCAGCCAGCTACTATGGTCATTTGCCGTGGTTGCTGGAAATGCTAGTTCAGCAATATCTGAATAGCTCAATATTCCCCATCCTTGAGCTACAGCTAGTGAATTCCAGCATTTGGCTGATAGTTCTGTGCATATTTATTTAGGGTGAGTGCAGAATGAGCATTGCTTCAGATATTAACCATGCAAAAGATTATGCTGCAAATCTAGTTTTAATTATCTAAAGATGAACTTATTGGATAAGAGGTTTGAGCGATGAAGGAAAAAGGTCTGTGAAGATTCTCAGTCATCCAGGTCATTGTCTCTTTGAGACAATGAAGGAATACATTCTCAGTCCGAATCTCACTTCTTCCATGAATGTATCAGCTATCCTTAGATAATCCATAATCCATTCTCACCATGCTGCCCTCTTCACTTCTTTTTATCTAATGGACGAACACTAATGCCAATCTATCATTAATGGGTTCACACATTACAGTAAACTATGACTTGTTTTAGCAGTAACCTTGAAATATATCACAATGACTAGATCCCCACAGTATGATGATGCATAATCCAGGTTTTTCTGCAGAGGTGGGTTCGCTGACAGAAACCATAATTTGGATTTAATGTGATATGTGAACCCACTCACTGTTAAATACTTAGAACACTTGTAAAGCTTACAAAACCATATTTTGTTGTTATTTTACCTAGAGTTTTGATAAAAAGCGACCCTGTATAATACTTAGTTGATTGTTTTAGTCCCTAATGCATATTATTTTGGCTACATGGCTTTTTCAGGAGAAAATTTTTTAGATTAGACTTTCAGATGGTATAAAAGAAAGTCCACTATTGCAGCCCACAACAATATGTTCACATCTTGTCTTTAATGAGCCTTTTTAAAAACACTTTATAATGCTTTGGTAGTTAAGACCACACCTGGAATATTGCATCCAGTTTTGGTCACCACTGGATGACCAGATGTTGAAAAGGAGTTCACAGAGAAAAGCAACAAAGATGATTCAGGGACTGGCGACTAAAAGATATGAAGAACTGTTGCAAGAATTGAATATGTCTAGTTTAATGAAGAGAAGGACTAGGGGTGGCATAATAGCAGTTTTCCAATATCTAAGGGGCTTCAACTAAGAAGAGGGAGTCAAGCTATTCTCCAAAGCACCTGAAGGCAGGACAAGAAGCAAAGGATGGAAACTAATCAAGGACAGAAGAAACTTAGAACTAAGGAGAAATTTCCTGACAGTTAGGACAATTAATCAGTGGAACGACGTGGCCCAGAAGTTGTGGGTACTCCAACACTGGAGGTTTTTAAGAACAGATTGGCCTTCCGCAAAGCCGTGAAGACATGGCTCTTCCTGCAGGCGGGGTGAAAAGAGATCCTATTCCCCCATGGATGATTGATTTTTTAAAAAAATTGTAATTTTTAAAATTGTTTTATTATATTTCTTGATTATTCTTGTTCCTGCTGTACGCCGCCCTGAGTCCTACGGGATTGGCCGGCCTATAAGAACTTTTAATTTAATTTAATTTAATTAGATTGCACAACTATTTATCTGAAATGTTATAGGGTTTCCTGCTTGAGCAGGAGGCTTCCCAAGAAATCCTCCAAGGTCCCTTCCAACTCTGTTATTCTGTTAAAACCTCAGAGTTCTTAGTCTTCATAAATTCAATCAAGCATGTTGAATGTACTAAGTTGGCCTTCTTCTATCTGGTGGCAGCCACGTACATCAAATAAATAAAAAAATCCCATCATTTTTGGCCAATGACTGGCATGATGAGATTTGTCTGCTGGTAGAACTTCAGTTTAAAGCTTCAGTTTATAGAAGAACTGAATTAATTGTTTTTGCTCATGGATGTACATGTTATTAAGCTCATTATTATATGTCTACTATATTCTATATCCGTTTTTCCTCCAGGGAGTCAAGGCAATGTATTTTAGATTGCTGATTTCTCCAGAGAAGAATTTAGCTCTTTGTCGCTGTTGTTTATGCTGTGAAGTGCCATTATTAGTGTTGCAGGAGAGTATTAATAACCAACAGGCTTTTAGATAATTAAAATCTGTTGTGCCCATCTAAATCTGTTCCTCAAAGTATTATCAGAAAGGTATGTAAGAAAGTAAGCTATACTGGTCCATAAGGGGAAAAATCCATGTCCACCAAATATATTTTAACATAAGTTTTAGCTTTTAAACTTTCCATCATGGAAACGCTGCAAATCTCTAAATATGTACTGTATTTTTCGGAGTATAAGATGCACCGGAGTATAAGACGCACCTTAGTTTTGGGGGAGGGAAACAAGGGAAAAAGGCCTCTGCCTCCAAGCAATTTGCCAAACAGCAAACAGCACAGATGATATACACTGTTTGCTGTGTATTTCTGTGCATGTGTGCTTGACCCATAGAAATAGCAAAGAATTGGAGAAATGTACATTATGCCAGAAAGTTTTCTTAAATGTAGTCCCACTAACTCCTCCCAATTATTTAAATAGATCTACTCCAAGGTAACTAAACTCTAATACTAAACAGGACACTGTTACATTTCAGACTATACTTGTACAGAGACGTTAAAATTAATTAAAATTTCTGAAAGTATACATTATTCTCTATTATTTAAAAGAAGATACAATAGCACTGGGCCTCTTCAGAGCAAGCATTTATTTTTAAAAGCTTCTTTATTTTGTTAAGTTGTCTAGATTTACAGGGATCTCCAACCTTGGCAACTTTAAGATTTGTGGACTTCAACTCCCAGAATTCCACAGCCAGCAAAGCTAACAAAGCTGGCTGTTGAATTCTGGGAGTTGAAGTCCACAAGTCTTAAAATTGCCAAGATTGGAGACCCCTGGCTCTAGAACAATAATAAAGCAGTCTTTAAAAAATAAGTCTAATAATTTGAACATTCTACAGACATTTATAGTTATTCACTTACCCGCTTCCATCCAGTTCAGCAAAAAATAAAAATCTGTGTGTCTCTCCCAGCTATTTGCCTCTTTGCAGTTTCAGTTTCATTTTAGCACGTGGCAAATCAGCTGTAGGTCGGGAAGCTGCTAGTGACTTGCTTGGCTTTACAGCAGTGGTTCCCAACCTTTCTAATGCCGCGACCCCTTAATATAGTTCCTCATGTTGTGGTGACCCCCAACCATAAAATTATTTTCGTTGCTACTTCATAACTGTAATTTTGCTACTGTTATGAATCGTAATGTAAATATCTAATATGCAGGATGTATTTCCATTGTTACAAATCGAACATAATTAAAGTATAGCGATTAATCACAAAAACAATATGTAATTATGCCAGATCAGAAATTCTCGGGCCAGTCTTTGCAAGAGCACAAGGAATATCATCTTCCACAACAAGTCTACTTCTGTATTTAGACTTGATAACCAACAAGTGTACAACAATATTTCTCAATCTCAGCAACTTTTAAGGTGCCTGGACGTCAACTCCCAGAATTCAAAGCAAAGCTGGCCCCTTAGCTGATGCCGTCAAAGCTCGGCCACCAGGCGTCACAAACGCCTCTCACCGAATGGCACCTCTCCTGACCAATCGGAGGGCTCGGGCGAGTTGAGTCAATATGGCCAGGCTTGTGGCAGTGGGGGGAGCTGAGGATGCCGGGGCGACCCCTGGGAAATGGTCGTTCGACCCCCAAAGGGGTCCCGACCCCCAGGTTGGGAACCACTGCTTTACAGGCTCTTCCCTCTTTGCTGCAAACAGGTAAATTGCTGGAAGACAGAGGCCAAAGGGTGGGGGTGGCTGGCTGGGTGGGGCTACATTCGGTGTATAAGCCGCACCCAAGTTTTCACCCTCTTTTGGGGGGTAAAAAGGTGTGTCTTATACTCTGAAAAATACCGTATATCAAGGGAGAGATACGGACTTAAATGAATTCATCTCTTCTAAACACCCGGCAGGTTTCAGGTAACTGGTTGTGTGAACAAACACGTAAGATCTGAGCCATCATTTTTAAAAATATAAAAATAGTCTTTTTTCCAACTTGAATCAAAACATTCAGCTTGTTACAAAGTAAGAAGAATCTGGCAGTGATTATATTTATGAAACTGTGATCAATTATGTCTGGAACACTTAGTTATAAAATATAGAAACCACATTGGGCAGTGTTGCCTAATGGTTGGATGGAGAATGACCATCCGAGTAAAATTCTGTCTTCAAGCAGTAAGTCCTCCTCTTCCATTTATCAAAGCTTTGTTTCCTCAGCCATCTTAAATGTTTTTATATGTCTTCCCTTGTCTCTTTCCAATATAGGCAATTTTAAATTAAATATACTGGTCGAAAGACAACACCTGTGATCTAGATGTGACTGTGGCAGGTGTGAAACAGAGAGTGTACATAGTTCCTCACCACCCACAGAGAAAAATTGTTTTTGTCTATATTTGACAGGCCCTAGAGAACTTAGTACAGTGATAAGATATTAAGAACAAAGTAGCTGCCAGCTGTCTGTTAGGTGGCTCTATAAGCAATTGCTGTACTGAATTTAAAATGGGAAAACATGTACATCAAGTGGCATCAGTGAGTCACCAGGAAACCAATGACTCAATTCGGTTCTCTGAAATTCCACTGGAGGTGTTAGTGACAAGCCCCCCCCCCACAGCGACTGCCTTTGCAGATTTCCCAGCGGCAGCGAGAAAACCAGACGAGGTGTCATTTCAAATGACATTTGCTGTGTCAGGACCAATAAGGGAACTCTCCCATCGCTCTCCACAGAAAGACTCTTGCCTTATCATACGTTTTCGGTCCTTCCTCTTGGCATCCTTGGGCCTGAATAGGGAATGCAGTAATTTTCTTTAAAAAAAGAGTCTATTTCCATCAAGCTCTTCCTCTTTTAACACAGGACGAAGGCGTTTTTTTGAAGGGAACTGAATCACACACAAGCCAACCAACTCGACTTAAATATCCCATTTCCCACTCCAAAATGGCTTTAGATTGGCATCCTTCATCCCCCCCACCCCACCCCACCCACCCTTGCAGAAATCACTTCCCTGCTACTCACATTGCAGCGGTCGTGCGAAGAGTGCATGGAGCCGACGTTTTCTTTTGACTGAACTGTCATGCTGGGCGAGCACCTCACTCTCTGAATCGCTTTTTCTTCTCAGATGAAAGCCCCACTCTACTCTTTATTTCCAGTGGGGCTGTTCTGCCAGGACTTCAAAGGCAGAGGTCTGGGGTTGCTGCAGAGAGTGACAGACGACGTTTCCCTTTGGTTTCTCCTGCAGGCCAACGGCAGTGGATGCTTGTGCAGGAGAAAGTTGAAGAGTTCGTTTGAAACCAGAGATAGCAGGCAGTTCCACTGAAGCACAAAATTATGTTACTGCAGCACTGGAGGCAAAAGGCAAGCCTAAAGTGTCTGGAGTGGAACCCCTCTGTAGAGACTTATGAACCAGTTTGGCAAAGTAGGGAAGGCACCTGGCTAGAAACCAGGAGACCGGGAGTCCTAGTCCTGCCTTGGGCAAGTCATTCTCTCTCAGCCCTAGAAAGGAGGCTATGGCAAACCACTTCTGATATCTTGCCAAGAAAACTGTAGGACTTGTCCTTGCAGTCACCAGAAGTCAAGACTGACTTGACAGCATGTTATCTCTCCCAGATCACAATATACCTTTAATTGGTTATGAGCAGGGGCGGGTTCCTAATTTTTTTACTATCACTCTGTGGGCGTGGCTTATTTTGTGGGTGTGGGTTGCCAGCCATGTGACCGGTTGGGCGTGGGCCTCAGGAGCTTGGCAGCGGCACCCACAACGCAGCCCCCCGCAGCGAGAGCAGCAAGACCGCGGCAGCAGTTCTTCTAGGAGGCTCCGTCCGGCCTGAATGCTTCTCCCCATTTGATGATCCTAGGCTCCTGCCGCCTGTTCCCCTCCCCTCAGCAGCTCGAGAAGCCTCGAACATGCAGAAAATGTCTGGGATCATCACTGCACGTTCGTGGCTTCTCAGACTGCTGAAGGGAGGGAAACTGAGATAGGTCCTGCCGCCCATTCCCCCTCCCCTCAGCAGCTGGAGAAGCTTCGAATGTGCAAAAATGCCTAGGATCATCAGCGCGCGTTCGTGGCTTCTCAGATTGCTGAAGGGAGGGGAACTGAGATAGGTCCTGCCACCCGTTCTTTCAGCATCTCACACGCTCCCTCAGCCATCCTCCCCTGCTTAGACTCACTGTGGGGTAGGAAGGCAGCGCATGCACAGTGCTGGAAGCTCAGCTTCTGGGCATGCGCAGAAGAAATTTTTTTTAAAAAATATTTAAATTTTTTTTAAGGGCGGGGCCCAGGCACTGGCAACCGACCGCACCGGTACTGTGACATCACCAGCGGGCCGCTACCGATGCTATAGAGTGGACCGCACTGGTAGGAACCCACCACTGGTTATGAGCCCTGGTGGCGCAGTGGTTAGAGTGCAGTACCACAGGCTACTTCTGCTGACTGCTGGCTGCTTGCAATTTCGCAGTTCAAATCTCACCAGGCTCAAGGTCGACTCAGCCTTCCATCCTTCCGAGGTGGGTAAAATGAGGCCCCAGATTGTTGGGGGCAATAGGCTGACTCTGTAAACCGCTCAGAGAGGGCTGGAAAGCACTGTGAAGTGGTATATAAGTCTAAGTGCTATTGCTATAATTGGAATAAGAAGTATTTGATTAGGTTATGGCACATAGCAATAGCACTAGCAAAAGCACTTAGAGTTACCGTATTTTTCGGCGTATAAGACGTACCTTTTTCCTCCCTAAATGAGGCTGAAAATTTGGGTGCGCCTTATACTCCTAATGTAGCTTTTTCAAAGCTTTTTCCCCCAGCCCTAACAAGGTGCTAATGATCTTCCTGGCTTGCAACATTTTTTTCCCAGTTTTTTTCCAGCCCTAAGTCTTTGCAGGCTTGATTTCATTCCTACTCCCTCTGAAAAAGGTTTTTTCAGCCCTAACGAGGTGCTAACGATCTTACCGGCTTGCAGCATTTTTTTATTCCTACTCCCTCCGAAGTAGTTTTTCCAGCCCTAAGTCTTTGCAGACTTGTTTTCATTCCTACTCCCTTCGAAGAATATTTTTTTCAGCCCTAACCAGGGGATAAAATAATGTGCTGAAGCTGAACAGACTAAAGACGCTAGCCAGATGAATACCTGGTAGGTAGATTTCCCCCCCTATTTTCCTCCCCCAAAACTAAGGTGCATCTTATACTCCGAAAAATACGGTATATTCTGCTTCACAGTGCTTTACAGCCCTCTCTAAGCGGTTTACAGAGTTCAGCCTATTGCCCCCAACAATCTGGGTCCTCATTTTACCCACCTCAGAAGGATGGAAGGCCGAGTCAACCTTGAGCTGGTCAGGATTGAACTCCTAGCAGTGAAGAGTGAGTTAGCCTGCAATTCTATATTCTAACTACTGTGCCACCACGGCTCTACGATTGGGCAAGAGCATTTTGTTAAAGAAAATAGTATAGTATAGGTCAGTGATGGCGAACCTATGGCACGTGTGCCACAGGTGGCACACGGAGCCATATCTGCCGGCACGCAAGCCGTTGCCCTAGCTCCGCTCCAGCGTGCATGTGCATTCCGGCCATCTAATTTTCGGCTCTCACAGAGACTCTGGGAGGGTGTTTTCGGCTTCCGGAGGGCCTCCGGCGGGCGGTGTAAGGCGTTTTCACCCTCCCCAAGCTCTAGGGAAGCCTCTGGAGCCTGGGGAGGATGAAAAACAGGCCTACTAGGCCCACCAGAACTTGGGAAACGGGCCGTTTCTGGCCTCCAGAGGGCCTCCAGGGTGGTGGTGGAGGCCATTTTTGCCCTCCCCAGGGATTAAATTATGGCTGTGGGCACTCGCACATGCACGATAGCACGCGAGAATGCTCTTTCGGCACCCGAGGAAAAAAAGGTTCGCCATCACTGGTATAGGTTCTCCTGCCTGAGCAGGGGGCTGGACTAGAAGACCTCCAAGTTCCCTTCTGGCTCTATTCTATTCTGTTCTAAAATGGCATTTCCTCATTGAGGCCCATTCCACTAAATTGCATATAACTACCGTGTTTCCTTGAAAATAAGACCCTGTCTTATATTTTTTTGAACCCTGAAATAAGCACTTTGCCTTATTGCCATGGACTCAAAAGCCCGATTGGACTTATTAATTATCAGGGGATGTCTTATTTTGGGGGAAACAGGGTAACTTTGCGTATGGAAATTATTGTTTTTGGATGCTGTTGAGAACAACATCTCACTTGGTGTTGTCCTGTGACAAACAACTTGGTCCTTTCTCTCCAGAATTTGTTTTTGCAAGTGAAGCATCTCACAAAATTTCAGTTTTGAGTGCTCAGACTGTTTTGGATCACCATTTCCATCATCTCTCATCACTGGCCAAGCTTGATGGGGATTGGAGTTCCACAACATTCCCAATCTCAGAATCTGGACAAAGTATGGGAATAGCCGCCATACTCCTCTCTCTTCTGTAGACAATACTTGGAATAGTTTCCTTGAGTCAGGCGCACCCATAAAAACTATGCAAGTGTTCAGAGGGATGTTTTGCAAAGCCACCCAAGTACCCTTCCAAGCCTGCTATTTCGAGTGTCAAGTCAGTATCCCAAACGCTCAGTAGGCATAAATTCCAAACAAAGCTTACGGCAACTGCATACAGCAGCTATTTTTACTTTCCAAGAAAGCTTATGGCACCCATTTGAAGCACATGTGGCATCCCTGGAATTTAAAAAAAAGTTGTCTGGAAGTTGTCAATTTTTAAAATGATAAAGATCCTTTTAATATGAAAAGTGAAAGTGATGTGGAACGGTGGCCGGAGAGGTGACCGCAGGGATGTTGACACTTTCAGTTAACCTGTTCTGGAAGTTTGATTTAGCAGAAATACACACACACACACTCCACCCCACACACACCTATCTCTATATATCTGTACCTCTACATCCATCCATCCATCCATCCATCCATCCATCCATCCATCTATCTATGATCTATCTATCTATCTGTCTGTCTGTCTATGATCTATCTATCTATCATCTGTCTATCATCTATCATCTATCATCTATCTATCATCTATCATCTATCTATCTATCTATCTGTCTGTCTATGATCTATCTATCTATCTATCTATCATCTATCTATCTATCTATCATCTATCTATCTATCTATCTATCTATCATCTATCTATCTATCTATCTATCTATCTATCTATCTATCTATCATCTATCTATCATCTATCTATCTATCTATCTATCTATCTATCTATCTATCTATCTATGATCTATCTATCTGTCTGTCTGTCTATGATCTATCTATCTATCATCTATCTATCATCTATCTATCATCTATCTATCTATCTATCTATCTATCTATCTATCTATCTATGATCTATCTATCTATGATCTATCTATCTATCTATGATCTATCTATCTATCTATCTATCTATCTATCTATCTATGATCTACAGTATCTATCTGTCTGTCTGTCTGTGATCTATCTATCTATCATCTATCTATCATCTATCTATCATCTATCTATCTATCATCTATCTATCTATCTATCTATCTATCTATCTATCTATCTATCTATCTATCTATCTATCTATCTATCTATCTATCTATCTATCGGATCTGAATATAGGGTCTGCCAAAAATAGTTATTTGGTTCTGTTTAGTTTCCAATTAGATTTCTTGCATTCATTCTCAAAGTCCAGACATGCATTGCCAGCTAACAGATCAAGTGTCTTCATGCACCCATTGAAAATATGGGATGAATGTTTCTTTAATGGAAGGGCAAAATAGTAAAAAGACAAACTTCAAAATCTTCAAAGACATTCATGAATGCCATGCCACATGATCAGTCATGAAACTATAATATTGATTCACTATGTTAAGTGATATAAGCATAATTTTGCTTTGTCGGATCAATGCTCAGATAAAGTATTGATCAAGGGCCTTTGATTTCATAGGATCAAGCCACAATTTTATGAAAAGAAGACAGACAAGGTGTAATGTCCAATGACTGAAGGATAATTACTGTACAGGTAGTCCTCGATTTACAACCACAATTGAGCCTGAAATTTCTGCTGTTAAATGAGACATTTATTAAGTGAATTTTGCCCCATTTTACGACCTTTCTTGCCTCAGTGTTTAAGTGAATCATTGCAGTTGCTAAGTTAGTAACCTGGTTGTTAAGTGAATCTGGTTTCCCCATTGACTTGCCTGTCAGAAGGTCACAAAAGGGGATCACATGTTTTTGGGACACAGCAAAGGTCATAAGTATGAACCAGTTGCCAAGCATCGGAATTTTGATTACATGATCATGAGGATGCTGCAACTGAGAAACACGGACATAAGTCACTTTTTCAGCACCGCTGTAACTTTCAACGGTCACTAAATGAACTGTTGTAAATCGAGGACTACCGGTATTGCAATATGGTTTTTTCAGTTGCATGTATAAATATCGCCTCCCAATTGATTTGCTGGACTCAAGAACACCCAGTCCATAAATGGGCCTTGTTTCTTTATTTCTATACTAGCTGATACTCGTGCTTCGCTAAGAAACTATGGGATGGGGCTTGATAAATTGACACTTAAAGCTTGAAAATTAATGAGTAGTTAAAAAAAGGAACTATATTATTTCATTAGAGATGGTAAGCTAAGATGGTAAAAAAAATGGATCCCAGCACTGGTGCGATGGTTCTCGAGTCTTTTCGTTTTTCTTTCTTTCTTGAAACTGTCACTTCACTTTGAATAAAATAAACCCAATGACAAATGCAATTTAAAGAAAACAGATTGAGATCCTGTTAAAGGAACCATAGGGGAGAAACCTCAGTGACTAATTTTCCATTTTTAAAGCAAATGACGTAAAAATTCCCATGCTGGCCCACAGATTTGTGTGGGATGATATATTTAAGTTTTCTTACGGAAGTACTGTAAATGGGAACTTTGCAAACTAGGAGAAGAAGTATTACTTCTCCTATGTCTGTCCAGTTCTTTTAGAGCAGTGCTTCTCAATTATTTTCTGTTACGCCCCCCCCCCCAGGAAGAAGTAAACATTTTGCGAGCCCCCAACGCCCAATTTTTTTAATTTTTTAAAATTGTTTTATTTTTTTTTAAATTTTTTGTGAAGCAACTCCAACTCTGTATGTATGTGCTTACAAATAAACTGCACTGGCTGGCCGGCAAATAACATGCTTAATGGATCTCTTTGATGTCCTCTGGCACCATCCCTCTTTCTTCCTCTACTTCCGATGAATTCACCTGATCTCAAGACGTGGTTGGATTTAACAATCACTGCTGGATCTCCACTGGTCACCTAGATCTTTCGCTGCTTTCAGGCAGCCCAAAGCAGCTAGCAAGCATACAGTGTGGAAACTGGTTTTGCGCGCATTCCTCCCATGCAATTTCACTTCCGGGCATGCTCAGTAGCAGGATTCAGCCCAAAGCACAGATGAGGAGCTAATCAGCTGTGCTTCGGGCGAAATAATAACCCGGGGCGGGCGGGTGGGCTCTTTTTCAAGCCGCAGAAGAGGATTCCTTCCTTCAAAAATTCCCAAATTCCTTCCTTTAAAAATCCCTTCAAAAATTCCCGAAAAAAGATGGCAGTGCCCACGGACCACACGCCCCCCCTGGCATCACTCCGAGCCCCCCAGGGGGGTGTACCCCACTATTTGAGAAACACTGTTTTAGAGTATGATTGATATCAATACATTGATTGCAATTTGCTCTTTCAGAATACAATAAGAGATGGGGCTGTATATTTTTTTCAAAGAATGGCTAATATTCCTAGACCTCCATTCTGCCTGATTTCTGTGGATGACTGTGAGATGGTCCAATTGTTTGAAACAGCTAGGGGTACAATCAGGGGTGAAATGCTACCAGTTTGGCCCGGTTGGGGCATACCGGTAGTGGCTGCTGCTGGTGGTTCGGAGAACTGGTAGCGGCGGCAGCGCGAGGCTCCGCCCAGCCACCCGGATGCCGCCATTTTTGTTTTTTAACCCTCTGCGCATGCGCAAAGCCTTCTGCGCATTCGCAGAGGATGAAAAATCGCGCGCTTCCGACCCGGTAGGGAAGGTAAGTACTAAGTAGATTTCACCGCTGGGTACAATGACTCCTTTCACCAAAATGCACATTGCCTAAAGATAGCATGTTGAGAACCAAGCTTCAAAATTCATGAGAGTGATTTCCTGATCATAAGTAGCAATTGTGAGTTTATATTTTTAGAGAAACAACTCAGTTTCCTATTGCTAGAAGGAAAGACGTATCATGTCACACATGCACCCAATCAACACTGTCTTTGTTGAGGGACTTCATAATAATATATTTTATTTCCTCTAGAAGTTTAACAGCACAGCCACTCAATCATGGCTAATTGTTTTATGGGAAACTAGTAGAAAACACACATATTTAATTTAATTTAATTTAATTTAATTTAATTTAATTTAATTTAATTTAATTTAATTTAATTTAATTTAATTTAATTTAATTTAATTTAATTTAATTTAATTTAATAGATTTGTATGCCGCCCAACTCCCGGGGGACTCTGGGCGGCTGTTTTCCTGACTTGGACTGAGAACAGTAATGCCTAATTTGTTTAAAAACAGGAAAAAAAGGAAATGGTTTACACAGGATTGGTAAGATTTATTCTATGTGCTTAGCTGCTAATTTATAAATAATTTAGTTACAAATAATTTAGTTATAATATTTAGTTATAAAATTAGTAATACAAATTCTACTCTTATCATTCACTGTGATTGAAGCAATACAAATCCTCCTTAAGTAATCAATTAATTAGGTGACTTCAGGAATATTCCTCTCCCTTCTTAAAGTGGTTCTACTTTGAAAGCAGAATTGGATTGGCTTTAAATGTCTGTTTTCCTGACTTGGACTGAGAACAGTAATCTGTTTACAATCTCATAGCTTGGGTTGATTCTTCAGCTCAATTTTCCAGTAGACTCACAGAGTGTCTCAGTTAGATTAAAACCTTTATTGCAAGGACTTCACAGATAGTAGCTGCTTGCTAGCACCAAGATGTTAGGGACTATACATTCTCCAGTTTAAAGAATTGCTTTTTACGCCTACTCTGTTGTCCATAAAGATGAGTAGTTGTATGTTTACATTATGGCTGATCTCCAGCCCTGGGACTATTACTTCTGGCCTTAAGCCTTACATTAAAAAGCAGATACTTTCCTGCCTGTCCTTTGACAATTAGGGTAGCAACTGAATGTCCTCTGTTAAACAAGCCATTGATTTATCTCTCTCTCTCTCTCTCTCTCTCTCTCTCTCTCTCTCTCTCTCTCTCTCTCTCTCTCTCTCTCTCTCTCTCTCTCCCTCCCTCCCTCCCTCCCTCCCTCCCTCTTTCTCTTTACCGTCCCCTCCCTCTCCTTCTCTCCATCCATCTGCCTACTTATCTTCCAATCAGCTAAATACCCAAAATATTTAATGTTAAATGGGATATTTCTCTTATATCCCTTATACAGGTGGTCCTCGACTTATGACCACAATTGAGCTAAACATTTATGTTGCCAAGTGAGAAATTTGTTGTGTTTTGCCCCATTTTACGACTTTCCTTGTCACATTTGTTAACCAAATCACTGCAGTTGTTAAATTAGTAACACGGTTGTCAAGTGAATCTGGTTTCCCCATTGACTTTGCTTGTCAGAAGGTCGCTAAAGGGGATCACATGACCCTGGGGCACTGCAACCTGGACATGATCCGGGACACTGCAGCCATCATAAATGTGAGTCAGTTGTCAAGCATCCAAATATAAATCACATGACTGTGTGGATGCTGCAATTGTCATAAGTCTGAAAAATGGTCACAAGTCACTTTTTTCAGTGCTGTTATAATTTCGAACGGTCACTAAATGAACTGTTGTAAGTTGAGGATTACCTGTATTGCCAAAACCCTATAGTTTAATTAATCTGTTTACCACCTCAAAACAGTGTTTTTTAGATTTAGATTTTAGATTTATTATTAGAGTTGGAAGGGACCTTGTAGGTCATCTAGTCCAACCCTCCGCTCAAGCAGGAGTCCCTACACCATTTCGGACCATTTCTGTTTATATGAAGTGTGTCTGTTTTTCAACAGTACATTTCTCTGTGGAGGATAAAAATCAGAGAAAGGGTTCCAATTACTCTATTTTAACCCCCATCTTAGAATGACTGCTTCATGTTGTCATCCAGGGATTGTTTCCACAAGATAGAAAAGTTTCAGGCGGTTGATCCTGTATTTGAGATTCTTGTAATCTTTCTCTATAAAAGTCAAAGAGACAAAGTCGTGATATTAGGAGAATGACTCAGAAATCATTTCATCTGATGAATAGTCTTGGAAGCTTGGCAGTAAGTAACACCTATTCAGTCTGTTTTTTTACATTCGATGACAGATTTAATGTATTATTAATATATCATAAAATTTAATGGCGTGTAAGCTTTTTCGGTACCACCATGCACACGAACTCTTCCAGGTATGAAAAAAAGTTCTCTAATATGATTCAAAGTATAAATGTTTATTTATTTCATAGATACACGTTCCATTCTTCTACTGCAAATAGAGCAGAGGTGGGTTCCTCCTGGTTCGGACCGGTTCTATGGAAACGGTAGTAACTTGGTGGCCTGGGTCACTGGAACCGGCGCATGCGCAGAAGCTGTTTTTTTGCTTCTACTTACTATAATAATAGGGGATATGTGTTTTTTAAAAAATTATGTATAAGAAAAAAATGAATAAGGATAACAAATTATGGGGAAAAAGAAGAATGTGGCTGAAATTGAAAATAAGATATATTATTGATTATGTATAAGAAATGATGTAAGAGAAAGCATCCGGAAAACACTTTCTTCATAAAAGATGTATATGTTTTGTGTTAAAAGTAAAAAACTTATTTACAAAAAAAGAAGAAGCTGTTTTTTGCTTCTACGCATGCGCAGAAGCTGGGTTTTTAGCACTGCACATGCGCGCTCCCCCGCGCAGCGCATCAGGAAGCGAACCGGCAGCGAGGAAAATCAGAATCCACCCCTGATATGGAGTATACTACTTAGGATGATTTATAGGTATGCAGATTGGTCTCAATAACTTAGTTTTTTACCCCAACCCCCAAATCCATGTACTTTTCAACAAATTATTGAATGTGTCTCTTAGATTCCCAGATCTATCCAGAATGCAAATATATCTCTTCTCTACCATTCAACTTCATTAACTTTTTCTGGCTGGGTTCTCACCTTCTAATGGCTTTACTTTTTCTAGATTGCCAGTTCTTTCTTTACTCTCTAGCTTGCCCCCAAACAAGTGATCTTTTAAGATAAAGTCTATACGTATTTATCTAGTGTTAAATTTATATCCTACCTTTTCCACAGGGGCTAAAGGTGGAGTAGATAGCCTGCCTTCTCCAATTTTTCCTCATGCAACCACCATAACTCCGGGAGGGAGGTTGGGCTGAGAGAAAGCAAACAGAGCAAAGTTATCCAGTGAATTTCTGCAGCTATAGATGGTCTAGAACTGTGATGGTGAACCTATGGCATGTGTGCCACAAGTGGCACACAGAGCCATATCAGTGCGCATGCAAGCCGGCCAGCTGATTTTTGGGCCTTCTGGTCCCACTTGGAGTCGGGAAACAGCCTGTTTTCAGTCTCCGGAGAGGGTGGGGAAGGCCTGTTTTTTGCTCTCCCCAAGCTCCAGAGCCTTTCTAGGATAAGGTGACCAGATTTTAACATTGGTAAAGAAGGACACCATTGACCGGGGTGGGTGGGTTCCTGATTAAAAATTATTTATTTTTTTTTTTTTTGGTCGTTTTTGTATGCCGCCCCACTCCCGTAGGACTCAGGGCGGCCATACAACTTTCTTTCTTTCTTTCTTTCTTTCTTTCTTTCTTTCTTTCTTTCTTTCTCTTTCTCTCTTTCTTTCTCTCTTTCTTTCTTTTTTTCTTTCTTTCTTTCTTCCTTCCCTTTCTTTCTTTCTTTCTCTTTCTTTCTTTCTTTTTCTTTCTTTCTTCCTTCCTTTCATCTTTCTTCTTTCCTAACATCTTTCTCTCTCTCTTTCTTTCTTTCTGTCTGTCTGTCTTCTTTCTTCTTCCTTCCTTCCTTCCTTCTTTCTGTCTTCCTTCCTAACTTCTTTCTTTCTTTCTTTCTTTCTTTCTTTCTTTCTTTCTTTCTTTCTTTCTTTCTTTCTTTCTTTCTTTCTTTCTTTTTTTCTTCTTTCTTTTTTATGCAGCTATTAGTTCTTGGAGGGATTTGGCTGGGTAAACTTGGCCAATCTGACTAATCCATTCCTTTGGCGTCTTCCTTTTCTCCACTTTTCTTTCTTTCTTTCTTTCTTTCTTTCTTTCTTTCTTTCTTTCTTTCTTTCTTTCTCTCTCTCTCTTCTTTCTTTCTTTCTTTCTTTCTCTCTCTCTCTCTCTCTCTCTCTCTCTCTCTCTCTCTCTCTCTCTCTCTCTCTCTCTCTCTCTCTCTCTCTTTCTCTCTGTTTTTCCAGCCCTAAGTCTTTGCAGGGTTTTTTTCATTGCTCTACTTGCTCCGAAAAAGTTTTTTTCTAGCCCTAACCAGGTGCTAATGATCTTCCCAGCTCTTACTGGCTTGCAGGCTCTTTCATTGTTACTCTCTCTGAAGAAGGTTTTTTTAAGTCCTAACCAGGGGATAAAATAATGTGCTAAAGCTGACCAGACTAAGGACGCTAGCCAGATGAAAACCTGGTAGGTAGATTCCCCCCCCTATTTTCCTGCCCAAAAACTAAGGTGCGTCTTATACTCCGAAAAATACGGTACTCGTGCATGACACAGTACATACAAACATGTATCCTATACAATTTTATTTCAGTATTCCTGTTAGATAGCATTTGGTCAAATACAAAATGCCACTCTTGTTTGTTACTTCCTGGTGTTTGATTATTAGCATGCACTGATATTTTACACATTTGTTTGAGCAGGTGTCAAAGAGGTATTTCCATAACCTGCCAGTCTTCAAAGCATTGAGGAATTATAAAGCATACACAGTTCAAATCTGGGGGTAAAAATGAACTCTCACAAGTCAAACTTGAAAACCTGAATGTTTGAAAACATTTGTTTCACCCCCAACGCAACTGCTTCTCAAATACAGAGAAGTGTGAAACCAGAATGAAATCAACTTATACTATAAGGTTATTTGGCTACCCTCCCCCACGTTTGCTCTTTTGGCCATCTTTAAATCATTATATTTGTCACCTCAAATGTTATGGTAAATGTGGTAATAATCCATTCCTGCAAATCCTCCCCCCCCCAAATATTAATCTTATCATTAGAATTGGAGATGGACAAGAAATAATTATACTATTTATTTTCAATAATGAACATTTTCTCTCTTTCTCTCACACACAAATGAAAGACTTCTACAATTCTACAGTATCATGAACTAGGTGTGGTCTAATTATTAATTAGACCACACCAAGAATACTGCAACTCACTGTTCAAGAAACCCTGAACTAAAAATGTTTCCAGTATCTTGGAATTCCTCTCCTTCAATCCTAGCTATGGGGGCGATATATCTATCTGTCTTAAATCAATTGATTAAATTATGAATTTATGGTTGTTTGAGGAGTGGCAGCAGAAGTATCACTAAAGGTGATAAATTCATCCAAGGCCTCAGTCTGAACCTGACAGATGATGGAGGACCATGGAGGATGTGTTATGATCCAGATAATATTCACTACTGGCAAGAGAATAAATATTCATTACGTGGGGTCAGGAATGCTTTAATTGGCAAGAGAAATAATGACCTTTGATGATTTTTTGGAAAAGGACATAGGCCTTTTCCAACCTAGTATCTTTTAAATGTGCTGGACTAGAACAGTGACCCCCCCCCCAACCTTTTGGGCACCAGGGACCGGTTCCATGTAGAGAGTTTTTTTGTGGACCAGAGGGGGCATGGTTTCGTGTGCTGCCTGCATCCTGCAAATAGAGTGTTGCTTGTAAACAACAGGACTTCTACTTTATCCCACAATCCTGTGACACAAGCTGGGCTTGGAGACAGCAACTTGCTCAAATTCACTGTGTGGGATTCCATGGCTGAGGAACTCCCTCATGCCAGCCCAACATTTAAAGTGCTACCACTCAAGCAGCCTAAATATATCACATAAATACCTTCTTCCCCATGGTTAGTACCATATTACCTTCAAACTTTGTGCGAACACACCCTAACCTTTTGAATTAGCACCTGTGATTCCTGGCTTCATTTTAACCTTCAGCCAAACCTATGCCTAAAAATCCTGCCTAGCTGGCAACTTTCTTCCAAATAAACGATTCAATGAGCGAACAAATCATGTTCCACTCTAAGTGTGGCTTCCATTATTATCTTTCATGCTTTCTTATTGCTGTACATAGTTCTGCAACTCCACTTGTTGGGAGGAAAAACACACAGAGACCAACCCTTATATACTGTGTGGAAATAAGAGAACTAGGATTGTTAGCATGAAACTTTAGTATTTGAGGGAATAATGGATGCAGATATGAGCGCTTTTTTCCCCCCTCATCAGAAAAGTTACCGGAGCAATACCGGAGCAATGAAAATCTTTGCCCATCTCTACTAACCATGATGACCAGACACATATTTTTCACAAACCAACCCCGAGATTCTTAAAATTCCAACCAGCTGGGAAGAAGCCATTTCTTGTCCCATGCCTGATGAAACCAAAATCTCTTTCCTCTTCCTGGGCCAGAAGAACTGAAGCCGTTTTTTAAAGCTGTATTTTCCCTAAGCGAGTTAAGACTCGTTTTCCAAGGCTAACCTTTCAATTAACACGAATTTTCCTTGCCCTTCCTCCTTCCCACGTCGGAGTTGCGAGGCCAGGTTCTGCGGAGGAAAGACCCAGCCAGCATCCCTCCCTACTTACTTGGAATCATTGGGGAGCAGTTCTTTCCCGAGGGAGGAACAAAAAAACAACAACCGAGAAAAGACCTCTCTCTCCCCTGCAACAGGCAGAGAGGCTAAAACAAATTACAGCAGACCAACTTTGTTTCAAAGCAAGCTGCGGGCCCAGCGCCCCTCCCTTTTTCTTTACACTGAAGTGGAAAGCCCTTACCTGAGAACAGGAGCACACCCCCGATGCTCTGGTTTGGCCACTTTGTTTTGTTTTACCGCGGATCTTCCCACCCCTGGGAGCGAGGGTGCTTGCTTGAAGGGGAGCCCCTAGCCATTGGGTGGGCAGCTTCGGCCTCTCCTTTATTCTCCTTTCCTGGCTTTATTTTTTTTAAAAAAGCCGGCACCACGCCGAGTAAGCCGAGTAACCTCTTGTCACCGTGGAAGCCTTTGGAAATGGTGATTCTGCAAGGCAATGTTGCAAGCTCCCTCCTTCCCATCCCTCTCTTCGCCTCCTTAGCAGGAGACCTGAGCCACCCAGGAATTGTAACCTGAGTCTAGTTAACGGCCTTTATATGGTTTCTGAGGTAGCTGAGCCTCTGTGGTCTCGAAGATCGTCCAGTTTTGCCTGGAAAGCTGGAAAGTTTGGCGAGGGGCTCTGCGAAGGAGCAGGGAGAGTCGGTATTTTGGCCGGCTTTGGAAGAAGATGGAAGGGGGCTCAGTGGGAAACCGTAACAAGCCTGAAGGAAGAGATAAACAGGGCTTCTTAACTAAACGAGGCTGTGGAGTGAAATGGAGCGCTCTTTCGAAGTGCCTCTTCTGCGCGCGCACGCTCCGCCGGCCAACTGGAGGGCGGGAACCTCCCCCTCCTCTCCGAAGCCGCTCCAAAGTCCAGGTAGGCCGTGTGCAGGCGTGGGCTTTTCCCACCGCACAGATGGGAGGCGGGGCGTCCCGCTGTCACTGGCAGCATTGCAGGAGCGATCAGAGGCAATAGGCTCAAACTGGGTCGGAGGTTTAAAAAGCGGGACTTTTTTGAAACGCCGCGGGACACGGGACAAATTGCTAAAAAGCGGGTCTGTCCCGCCAAAAGCGGGACGTCTGGTCACCTTATTCTAGGAGCCTGGGGAGGGCGAAAATGGCCTCCCCCCCCCCAGGCCCTCCGGAAGCCAGAAATGGCCTGTTTCCCAACTTGAAACAGGCCATTTCTGGCCTCCGGAGGGCCTCCGGGGGGGGGGAAGGCCATTCTCGCCCTCCCCAGGCTCAAAGAAAGGCTTTGAAGCCTGGGGAGAGCAAAAAAATGGAACTTCCAGTTCAACCGGAAGTCGCCAAACGGAACATTTCCGGCCTCCGGAGGACCTCTGGTGGGGTGGGGAAGGCTGTTTTTGCCCTCCCCAGGCTCCTAGAAAAGCTCTGGAGCTTGGGGAGAGCAAAAAAACGGGCCTTCCAGTTCAACCGGAAGTTGGCAAATGGGCCATTTTCTGTCTCTGGAGGGCCTCCAGGGGGGTGGGGAAGGCCGTTTTTTCCCTCCCCAGGCTCCTAGAAAGGCTCTGAAGCCTGGGGAGAGTGAAAAATGGGTGTGCCATCGTGTGCTGGGAGCAGGGGGGGTCATACGTGCATGCATGGGGGGCGCATAGAATTATGGGTGTGGGCATGCACATGCACGACCCCCCGCGCTCCCCACTTTTGGCACTCGAACCAAAAAAGGTTCACCATCACTGGTCTAGAATCTGGGTCTTCTAGATTCTAGTTTAACACTTTAGCCAGTTAACAAACATCTAGCCCAACAAGAGAAAGAAGAGACATCAACAAAATTAATCAGGGAAATTAAATTTAACAGTTCGATAATTGAGAAAGAAAAATGGTATTTCACATTAACAGGAGACAATTAAACAATGGAAAGGAAGGAACGGAGTGGGACAACTCATCACAGCCAATTCACCGCAGCCAGCTCACCATGGCCAACTCACTATGGGACACCTTGTGGTGGGACAATTCAACAATTTAATTTAATTATATAAATAATTTAAAAAATATTTTAATTTTTTTCATTCAGATTTTATTTTGTCCCTCCTTTGACATTCTTTCTTTAATGATTCTATTCCACTATTTCTTCAAAATTAGTTTAAGTCTTCTCCTGCAGTGAGTTGTCCCATGGCAAGTTGGCCATGGCAAGTTGTCATACGGGCCTCCATGGCTAAACTTCAGAGCAGACAATCTTGTAAAGCAGTGTTTCTCAGCCTTGGCAACTTAAAGATCTGTGGACTTCAACTCCCAGAATTCCCCAGCCAGCCACACATCTTCAAGTTGCCACAGTTGAGAAACAGTGTTCTAAAGGCCGGTCTGTCAGGCAGTGATTTTTATATATTGCCTGTTACATGTATATGCAGGGAGCTGCATCCCTATTCATTATAATGGTTTATTCCTGAGCACGTGATTGATATGTTCTTGTACGCATGTGCACATTCCTTCCTCTGTTCATTCTTTCTGTTCCTAGCTACTATCGAAGCAAGACCTATTTTTTTATATCAGCAATGTAGATTAATGAGGATTTATTGTTTTGTATCGAAATAAATATTTTTACTTAGACTTTTAAACTGCGGTTTCTTTTCAAATGTCTGATGTCCAGGAAAAGATCTATTTTCTCCTTTGTGAGATAAACTTCGCCTCTCGTCACGGTCCTACTATTAGATAGACAAAGCAAAGACCCCCAGGCTGGGGATCATGAAGACAAGCAAGCTCCCACTTGTTGTCTTCTTGCTCTTGCACCTAAAGTAGCAATAGAAGGGTCACATTGGAGGAGGAAGAGAGTAGTGGATCTTCTTTCCATCTTAGGGAACAGTTTCTTTGGGAAGTAGGGAAGGGATGGGTTCCTATCGGTGCAGTCCGGTGCTGGCGCTCTGGTAGCAGCCCACTGATGATGCAATTTAGGTGTGATGGCTCCGGTGCCATCTTTCCCGGTCCGTGCGCACAGCTGTCTGTTTTTGGCTTGAAATGTCCTCCTGTGTATGCGCAGAAGTAGAATTGGTGCTTTTTTTCTGGTTTGGATGGCTTCTCAGCTGTGTTTCGGCTTCAAATTTCCTTCTGCGAATGCGCGGAAGTAGAATCGTGCGGCGGGATGTAGCACACCAGTAGCAAAAGGTAAGTGGAACCCGCCCCTGGGGTCGGGGGCTTATTCCTGCCTTGGTTAAGTACCAACAAAATGCAATTCAGTTTCTTGAATCTGGTGAGAGCCAGCAGAGAACTTACACAGATTTCAACGAACTGCCTAATTCATATGAGAAAAGGCAGCTCTATAATGTCTAATTTTTTAAAAAAGAATCCCTATGCTAACTTATGTTCATAAATTTGCTTTCATTTTATTGATGTCTGAATTGTTCAGTTTGAGTGTCTGTAAAATTTAGAAACAGGGTTTTTAAAAAAATAAATAAAAATTTTTATAGTGGTGAAGACCATGAGCCAGTGATCTACATGCCTGTATTCTGGAGTTATCTCTCAGGGGGCTATTTCAAAGCCCTACTGCTGCCCTTTCTTTCCCATTCAAATTCAGTTTCAATGGGAAAGTCTTGTAAATAAACACGAAAGGAAAATATTTGACACGAGGGGACCTTGGTTCTCTCTGATCTTGGTTGTTTTCTTGCAGACTTGCCAACTAGGTAACAATCATCAGTGTTAGTGAAACCAATGATCCAGAGGTGGTATTCAGCCGGTTCGGTTCGGTTCACCTGAACCGGTAGTGGAAATTACGGGTGGCCCCACCCACCCACCCCACCCCAGCACTATGCTATCCTATTTGTCCACGTTTTTGAGGCTGTGCGAGTGATGCGCATGCGCATCTGGTCGTGTGCATGTGCGGAGGTGGCATGTGCGCTCACATTTGCGAACTGGTAGGGAAGATAAGTGAAAACCATCCCTGCAAGGATCCCTAAATAAATATTGTCTCTAAGAGGCATTTGTTCTTGGCAGTCAGAGGACCATTTTCTGAGAAATAAACTAGGCTCAAAACATATGTCTAGTTTAATGAAAAGAAGGACTAGAGGGGATACAATATCGAAGGAGCTGCCACAAAGAAGAGGGGGTCAACCTATTCTCCACAGCACCTGAAGGTAGGACAAGAAGCAATGGACAGAAGCTAATCAAGGAGAGAACCAACCTAGACCTAAAGAGAAATTTTCTGACAGTTAGAACAATTAATCAGTGGAACGACTTGCCTCCAAAAGTTGGGTTGCTCCCACACTGGAGGTTTTTAAGAAGAGATTGGACAACCATTTGTCTGAAGTGGTGTAGGGTTTCCTGTTTGAGCAGGGGGCTGCACTAGAAAAGGAGGTTGGACTAGAAGACCTCCAAGATCCCTTCTAACACTTTTATTTTCTTATATGCCAAAATCTATGTTCTAACAATTCTTCGGTTCTCCTCCTTCCCCACCCCTACTTATAAATATTTCAAGAAAGGCAGGATTTGACCGATCTGCAAGCGATGATTTATTTATTTATTATAATTAATTAGTGATATTTATATACCGCCTCATAGTGCAAGCACTCTCTAAGCGGTTTACACCATTAAGCAATGTATATATTTACATTGCCCCCAACAATCTGGGTCCTCATTTTACCTACCTCGGAAAGAAGGAAGGCTGAGTCAACCCTGAGCCCGTGAGATTTGAACAGCTGAACTCAAATGATCAGTCAGCTAAAGTAGCCTGCAGCACTGCTCTCTAACTGCTGCGCCACCTCGGCTCTTAGTTAGATTTAGTAAGACTTTCTCTCTGTAACTGGTCTTCTGCTCTGCCTGATACCTATCACAACTATGAAAGATGGATTAGAAAATCCATGGAAAGATGGAGAATAAAATCCAGATGTGAATGTGTGGCACATTTCTTGCAATTTTTAAAACTGTTTAACAGAGGAGCAAAGTGTAGAATTATTTTTGGGTAGGGTGCACAGGAAAAGAAACCTTTTCGTATTTGAGTTCTAAATGGAGTGTACATAAATCACATTAATGCATAATTGCTTGCAGTATTACAATAAAGCCTGAATCCCATTATTTTGGGTGATTTACACTTCCACTGGAAGCATTCTCTTCGGGCATAATTGTGACAGAAATTATAGCAGAAAGCCCCAGCAGCATAAGAAGAAGTTGTTAATGAGTTTTTTTTATTCTCCAAAGAGAACATTGGATTATTTTGTTAATCAATATGCACCTCTGCCAAAATGAATAAAACCCAGTCATATATTCTTCTAAAACTGCTACAGCTATATTGCAGAAAGAAACAGCGAGAATGGCAAAATTTAAGGGATTTAGCCAGGTCCACTGATTTAAGGTACCTACTAATCAAACCATTATGTTACCAGACGACAAAGGTATAATTTGCTTTGTATAATGTAGAAAAATATGCTTGCATACACCCATTCATTCTGGCACATTTAAGTCACATTTATTAAATGAAAAGAAACCTGTCCCTATACTTAGGACATCCATTGGAATAATAGAATATAAGACAGTTTAATTTCAATCTTAGAATTCAATGCAGACTTCTAAGTATGAATATATGATTGCTAATATCATACCTCCTTTTCTAAGACGTCGAAGTTATATGATACAGAAATATATTCTTTAGGATTGAAAAGTGAATGGTTTTTAAAATGCCAGTCTAAACTGCATTTATGCTTGTAAGGTACAGTATATTTTGTGGTATATATTATTGCTCTATTGAAATAATACAAACTGATAGGGAATCTATGTCTGTCTGTCTGTCTGTCTGTCTGTCTGTCTGTCTGTCTATCTATCTATCTATCTATCTATCTATCTATCTATCTATCTATCTATCTATCTATCTATCTATCTATTTTTTAAGAAGGCCATTGCATTACTTCTGTTAACTTTTGCATGAAAACCAGAACAACTTATTTGCAGCTGTTTGTAAAATTATATTTTTTCTTAAAAAGACAAATAACAGTCCAAAGCAAGCTGCTTGACCACTTTTTTCTGCTAAAGATCCTAAATATTTAAAGGATATTTAAATATTTATGTCCTTGAGTCAGTGTTGACTCCTGGCAACTACTTGAATGGGTTTATGTATAACGAATATATAAAATTGGTCAATCATGGATCAGTACATTTGAAAAACTGGAAGCAAATGAGAATTCCTGGATCCAAACATTTGAAAAGACATAAATCAGATTTAATCATCTTAAATCTTTAATCACCTAGTTTAGGATACTATGTCATTGCCATTTCGTTGCTTGAAAGGTGTGACCCACCTCGGAAGGATGGAAGGCTGAATCAACTTTGAGCCTGGTGAGATTTGAATTGCCAAATTGCAGTTAGCCGGCAGTCAGCAGAAGTAGCCTGCAGTACTGCACTCTAACCACTGCGCCACCGAGGCTCATGGGGTACTAAGTAATAATGTTCACAACCAATAGCTAAACCTGCCCTAATAAACCGGAAACAGATTCCTTCTCAGCATTTGAATTAACTTTAAAGTATAATTATTATGAACTCTTAGTTATCTGTTGTGAATGAAAACATCTCTGGGCAAAGAATTTGGGCCAGTTCAAAATCGGCTCCAGACCCGTCTGTTTCTATGATGTCAGCTCTTTTCAGAAGCCATCTCTTTTTCTGGGTTGGTGAGTGAAACTAGAGCAAAACTGCCATGCTGGATGTTCTAGCTACCGGTAGGTTATTTCCCTAGTGCCTCTCCTACTGAATTACACTGAATTGGCTTAACAAGGTAGAGACCCAGGTGAAAACTGGGTGTAATTGCTAGAGGGAAAAACCCACAAAGCATGCTGCCAATTGCTTTGCCCTCCATCTGAACTCTTGCCAGAGAGAAATGGCTGCAAACAGGCAGATCAATCCTGAATATTTTTTTCAAAAGGGAGTTCTGGCTTGTTTAAGGCTGAGCTTCTTCTCCTCTTTTCTCCCATGATTGTAGCAGAATGCACTGAGGATTAGAGCCTCTGGGGGGGAGGGAATTTTTATTTGTCTACAACTGAAGACACCTTGAGGATGCACACTGACTCTGCATTTTTGTGTGTCTCATAATGGTCACTTGGAGCCCTGGAGCACTTCCTGGCTTACGCGGAACTCAGCTTTTGCTGTCTGCCTCTCAAGATTGACAGCGGTGAAGGCAACAGCAGCCTTGCTTCAAGCTGCTCTAAAGAATTTGGGGAGCAAAAAAATGATTGGATAAAAATGCTCACGTGGGTCTTGCATACACTAAAGAAAAACGCAGGTCTACAAAAGGGGAATAAAAGCTGAATCTGTTAAGGGCTTAGCTTACACACACACACACACTATTTTGTAGGAGCAATTTGCTAGGTTTTTGAAGAGAGAGGGACAAAATAAAATGTGCAGCTATCATTTTAACCAATTATTTCTTGAAAAATAAGCTTGTTCTGCCTGGCTGTGTTTAGTCCATGGGTGAAGTCAGTTTTCAATTGAACTATACTAAACATAACAATCTAGGGTTGTCTATCTAGCATTGCCTAGTTCAGGGGTGTCAAACTCGCGTCGTCACATCATCACGTGACGTATCGCAATTTTCCCCCCTTCACTAAAATGGGGGTGGGGGTGGCCAGCGTGTGATGCATCCGGCCCGTGAGCTGTGAGTTTGACAGCCCTGGCCTAGTTTGATCCTCTTCTCCTTCCCCCACCCCTTCTGACAAACAGCAGTCAAGCAATCCAGGGGTGGGTTCCTAATTTTTTTACTACCACTCTGTGGGCGCGGCCTATTTTGTGGGTGTGGCTTGCCAGCCATGTGACCGGGTGGGCATGGCTTGCCGGCCATGTGACTGGGTGGGCGTGGCTTCTTGGACTGCTGAAGGGAGGGGAACTGAGATAGGTCCTGCCGCCCATTCCCCCTCCCCTCAGCAGCTCGAGAAGCCTCAAACGTGCGAAAATGCCTAGGATCATCACCGCGCGTTCGTGGCTTCTCGGACTGCTGAAGGGAGGGGAATGGAGATAGCTCCTGCCACCCATTCTTTCAGCGTCTCACGCGCTCCCTCAGCCATCCTCCCCTGCTTGGACTCACTGTGGGGTAGGAAGGCAGTGCATGCGCAGTGCCGGAAGCTCGGCTTCTGGGCATGCGCAGAAGAAAATTTTTTTTAATGTAAATTTTTTTTTAAAAAAAATGGCGGCATCCAGGCACCAGCAACCGACTGCACCGGTACTGTGACGTCACCAGCTATAGAGTGGACCGCACCGGTAGGAACCCACCACTGAAGCAATCTAAGAAAATGATGCCTACCCATAAAGGGGAAAAAATTGCACCAATGGGAGAAGTATATGGTCAAGTGCAGATTTATTTTGTGGCAAAAAGCCCCTTCTCTTTTTGTTGGATTAGTAAATAGCAATAGCACTTAGATTTATATACCACTCCACAGTTTTTTTATTGCCCTCTCTAAGCGGTTTACAAAGTACTGCCCCCAGCAATCTGGGTTCTCATTTTACCAACCTCAAAAGGATTACTCAACCTTGAGCCGGTCAGGATCGAACTGCTGACAGTGGAATGCAGAATCAGCCTGAAATACTGCATTACCACATTGCTGGGAGTATGTATGTAGCTGAGAACAGGAGGTATGTTAACTCTGTGAGGTTCAGGGTCATCTATATCCATTTGCTGTTATGGAACAAGGCTCCAAGAGAAAAATATTTGACAAAAATAGCATATAACCGATTTGTTTGATTGTGTTTGTTTGTAAAGTTACTCTGGGCAGCGAATAATAGAACCAGCAATTAAAACATTCTATAAAACCAATGAAGCCTTTATTATTAAACCTTTCGATGCCCCGGCTTTTGTTTTCAATTGACATCAATTTTAAGAGGGCCCACATAAATGAGTATCTAACCAACATTGGCTGATCATAACAAACAAACAAACAATCTGGTTGTATCTGGTTAGAGGCCATTGGAAAAACCAAGGCTTATAAACTTGTTACCAAGATTATTACAGAAACATGTCCATAAAATTCCCTAGTCAATTGGAAGGAGAATTTACCTTTTTTCAGAGTGGTATGTCAAATTGTAGCAATAGTCTGGGGGTGGGAAAGGGATGATTAATTCTTTCTCACCCATAGAAAATAAAGAGGAGGTGGATTTTTTTTTTACTGCTGGAATATATTCATTTTAAAACTCAACTTCATTTTTCTGGAAAGAAAAGAAAAGAAATAAAAGAAAAAGAAAAAAGAAAAGATTAATATATTCCAATAGCATTAATAGCATTATATTGAAATAGAAATATCCTCCACAAATTCTCTTAAAAATTACAGTGTAAACATGTATGCTTTTTGCATTAAATTTATCCAAGTACTAGCATCTGAGCCTTGGTTGTGGCAAAGTTGAGGTTTTCTGCATCTGAAATATCATGCCTGGCCTTTCACTGAATGTACTTTTGCCAGCCAAGGATACATCAGCCAAAGAACTACAGACCTACAAACCAGTAGTGGGTTCTAAAACCCTTTGCTACCGGTTCACACTCGTGCTCGTGCTTGTGCTCAACACTTCTGCACATGCGCAGAAGCGTCCCGGGTGGGTGGGTGAGCCTCCCCCACCCGCGCTACCAGTTCACAGAACCGGGCCAAACCAGAAGCAACCCACCGCTGCTACAAACCAACAATGTTTACAATTCATGATATTTGAGTTCACTGCTAGTTTTAGGGTTGGCACAACAACTATGTGGCAGAAAAATGTCCGCCAGAAAAAAATATTTTTAAGGGAAGTATTTGCATTCCTTGGTGCTATGTCTGTAAGAAAGATTTTTGCATAACTTCTAACCCAGTGATTCTCAACCTTGAGGGTTTCAAGATGTGTAGACTTCAACTCCCAGAATTCTCTAGCCAGCATCACTTCCAATTCAGCAGCCAACACCACTTCAACATTACTTCAGCTCTGGGAAATTAAGTCCACACATCTGAAAGCTGCCAAGGTTAAGAAATTCTACTGTAATTGATTTTGAGATGAGTTAATGTATATGCCCTGATTTCCTACCCACTTTTATGCATCATTAAAGTTAAAAGAGCCAAATAGATGCTAGAGGTCAAGAGATCCATTCTCATTTTTCCTCACTTTGGTGAGAGCGCCTTCGGCGTTTAGTCATGCTGGCCACATGACCATGGAGATGTCTTCGGACAGCTCTGGCTCTTCGGCTTTGAAACGAAGATGAGCACCACCCCCTAGAGTTGAGAACGACTAGCATTTATGTGCGAGGGGAACCTTTACCTTTACCTTTAATAGGATAGTGTTAGGATAGACACAACAAATGCACTTTTTTTCTTCAGTTTGCTATACAAGGAAATAATTGGCTACTGGGATTTAGGAATTGTTCTCATCCTTTTTGTGTGTGTGACCTTGACATATGTTTTCCTCCTTGCTTTTGGATTGCTGTCTCTCTGTGTGGATTTCATAGCTTGTGGGCCCTTAAATTAATCTGGTCAAAGACTAGTATGCAATACATGAAGGTTCTGTGGTGGCTTAAAGTTAAGATCAAAAAGTGAATTGCAAGGAGGTTCCCTGTTATTATAAAAAACAGGGGGAAAAGATAAACTTTATTTAGCTTATTTAGTTTAGAACGATAAATAGGTAATAAATTACTGTGGGACTTTTGGTATCAACTCAAATCTCTTTGGAGTAATAGAAATGTTAGAATTTCAGCAGCATGGCCTTATATCAATTTTGAGAATTTAATGCTTCACTATTTAGAACAACCAGAAGGAAGAATCTCAAAAAATGTATAAAGTATTATTATTGCAATTAGAAATAAGAGTTCCAGTCTAAACCAAAGTTTGGGATACTGATCTAATTAAACTCATGCAGGAGATAAATTGGCAGAAATTATGAAACCGGCTGGATTCATCTCAGCATCAATGTTAAGAAGATTCTTACATTCCAATACAGTGGAAGATTCTACATCACTGGTATTTGACTTCTGCTAAATTTGCACACACATATTGAAATTATTCTTCCGAATGTTGAAGAGGTTGTCAAAAAAGAGTTTGGTTTTTTTTTCATCTATAGTGGTCATGTGATAAAAATATACCTTTGTTATAAAACTTTTGAGATAAGTAGCATCACTAACCAAAGAACTGAATCTTCCCCAGAGTTAGGCCTCCTGCATTTATTTACAAGCCTCAAACTTAAAAATAAATGACTTATTATCCATTTAATTTTAGCAACCAAAATAAAATTAATTGTGCAACATTGGAAAAGAGTAGATAACATAACATTTCATTAACAAGAACTCTTACATTGCCACATTAGAAAAGAAGCTACAACTAAAGTTAAAATGAGGAGACACAAGAGGCAGGAACCACAATTTCATCAAATTTGGTTGGATTTTATAATTTACCTCAATAGCAATAGACTATAATATGATATACTTACATATACAGTAAATTTATACATGAACAGTACCTGCCTCTGTATTTATCTTGTAGTAGGGGGTTTTTTTGTAATGTGATGTAATTGTTGGTTAAACATAATTCAGTAAAAACAACTGGAAAAAGGTAAATTGCAGGACTTACACCTCCAGAAGTTCTTTACTTCCAAGTAACAAAAATTGTGAGCTTTTGGAATTGGCAAAATATAATAATTGCATATATGGAACATTAAAAGGAATAATAATAACATATTCTGTGCCTTAATCCCCCCCAAAAAGCTTCTTTCAACTCTGAAGTTGACCTGTTTCTTAGAATTTCTTTGTAGAATCCAAAATAAAAAGCAAGCATTGAATAATGTTGTCTATGTTTAATGGAAGAAAACTTACATTAATGGGAGAGCAATGCTCAAGCTCTTGTAACAAGCTTGCTAGGCCTGGATATAAAATGCTGTATCTCCAAAACAGCCAACAACACCAGTTTGGCCATGAATAGAGACCTGCTGTGACATCTCAAATACATTGACCTAGATGGAATTACCTCTTACAGAGGTAGAACAATTTAATGCCTTGGCACATAAAACTTGTGCTTGTTTTGTTTTTAAAGTAATTGCCTGTGATTGTGGTGACTCTACCCACTCAAGACTAGATTCAATACATACAGAAATAATCATTCACAAAGCAAGGGTAGCAAGTAGGGTTTTAATTACCGGTAATGTGTTGTGAGCAAATGTGAACAAGTACTGCTAGAAGTTCTTATTAACTTTGGTCCACCTTTTTGTATTCTTGTGCCTAGTCTAAAGGCACCTAGATGAATATTGATAAATGCATATTTCACAACGTATTAAATTTCTCCAAGTAAACAGCCAAAGCTTTCCAACATTTTCCCATTTTTTTTACATTATAACAGTTTCTTCTGCCCTTCCCTGAATGAAAGCTTTTAGAGCAAGGAATAAACATAATGCAGCTATTAATTCTCTGCCCTCCTTTCTCTAACCATTTAAAATACTTCAAAATTGCCTCACGAGGGAATAAAAAAAACCCCAGAATGTGATTTGGTACCAAATAATAAATGGCAATTGCTCTGTTGGCTCAAAATATAGTTTGCCTAAAATCCACCCATCCAACTCATGCCTGTTTGCACAAGTGATGGGGCAGTTCCTAAAACAGGACAAGCGTTAACCTTGGGTTGGAAGAAGGTTGTAAAAACATAATCCAGAAAGCAGCAGCATGGGTTCAAGTGAGCATTTTGAATGCAAAATGCCACTGTGACAATCTGATTGACAACCTTGGAACGCTGCCAAGAATCTTGAGCGATGGTTCTTGATCAACACCCACTGGTGTTCTTTGTACTGTGCTTGTAAAAGGTAGCACGCAAGGGTGGATTTCAGTGGAAGGCTTAAAACTTAAATATTTCGCTAGTTTGCCAAGTTAGAGAACTCCATATAGTATTTAGTATTGCTGGATTTTGATGACGGTAGACAATTGCTATAGCTAGTTTAATGAAAAGAAGGACTAGGGGTGACATGATAGCAGTGTTCCAGTATATCAGGGGCTGCCACAAAGAAGAGAGGGTCAACCTATTCTCCAAAGCACCTGAGGGTAGAACAAGGGTGGAAACTAACCAAGGAGAGAAGCAACTTAGAACTAAGGAGAAATTTCCTGACAGTTAGAACAATTAATCAGTGGAATAACTTGCCTCCAGAAGTTGTAAATGCTCCAACACTGGGAGTTTTTAAGAGATTGTATAACCATTTGTCTGAAATGGTATAGGGTTTCCTGTCTAAGCAGGGGGTTGGACTAGAAGACCTCCAAGGTCCCTTCCAACTCTGCTATTCTATTCTATTCTATTCTATTCTATTCTATTCTATTCTATTCTATTCTATTGTTAAGCATCCATGGAGAGCTAGTGTTTGGTTAATAGGCAATATGCTGATATTATTGTAATTCAATTTTTTAAATCAAAAGGATCCTTAAAAATGTAAGGTGGAACAAGAAAGTTGGCACTTGATTGTCAGCATTTTTCATCTTAACTACCTTAAAATACAATACAATTTGGGCAACATATGCCCTTTTTGGAACCTTAGAAAATGCCTTTATATCTCATAGGTTGATATTTATGCCCTCACTTAATCCTAATTTATTCTTGAATTATCTTTTGGAATGTTAACATTCACTGAACAAGATCAGAACATATTATTGCAAGGTTTGCTGGCTACTAAGATATCTTTTTAAAAATCCCCTTGGTTTGCTTTTTCAGTCAATTTCTTTCTACAGAGCCTGTGGTGGCGCAGTGGTTAAAAGCAGCACTGCAATCTGAACTGCTAGTTTAGCAGTTCAGCTGTTCAAATCTCACCAGGCTCAAGGTTGACTCAGCCTTCCATCCTTTCGAGGTGGGTAAAATGAGGACCCAGATTGTTGGGGGCAATATGCTGAACTCTGTAAACCGCTTAGAGAGGGCTGTAAAGCACTATGAAGCGGTATATAAGTCTAAGTGCTATTGCTATTGCTATTGCTACAGAATCCCATTTTAACTATGGATCTTGTACCCATTGGATGTTTTGGATCAGTCCCACAAACTGTTCTTATTGGCTATACCATCTGAAAGGCCCAAAGACATCAGGAAGATTTCTGGAATAACAATTAAAAGTGAATTTTAATTATTTTTCAGTATTAACGCTAGCACCCCTAGCATGAAGTAGTCACCAATGTCAACACAGAGGAGTACATAGAAAATGGATTTTTAAAAATGATTTAATATTAATTGAGTCCTTTGTTTACTTTGTCCCACTTGTCCCTTACCTAGCATAACAAATCAAGTTTGCCAAGGCTAATTCTGTGAGCAAGAATTTAAGTTCATGTTATAAGACTGTGATTCACTGAGTGTGATAGCTAAGGTTACAGATACCTTACTTCATGCCCCCAAAGTTCCCAGCCTTACTGATCTTATATATCTTTTAATTAAATTATAATAATTGATAAGTGGCATGTTGTAAATCAAAATGCCATCTTACCTTTGTGAAATAACCATTAAAAAGTGTCCGGAAATTCTACTTGTTGCAAAACCAAGCAACTGACTATTGCAAGGTGTAGCCATCATGTATTGAAATATTGGCACTTCCTGACTACAAATAGTCCTCAACTTACAACCGTTTTTAGTGACCATTCAAAGTTACGACAGCACTGGAAAAAGTGACTGATGATTGTTTTTCACACTTACAACCATTAGACGTCATCAAAACTTGGGCGCCTGGCAACTGGCATGTATTTATGACAATTGAACTGTCCAGTGTGGTCACGTGATCATCATTTGTAACCTACGTGATCATCATTTGTAACCTTCTTGGCTGGCTTCCACCAAGCAAAGTCAACGGGGAAGCCAGATTTGCTTAACAGATGCATGATTCATTTAACAAATACAGCGATTTGCTTAACAACCGTGGCAAAAAAGGTCGTAAAATGGGGCACAACTCATGTAACAACTGTCTTGCTTAGCAATGGGAATTTCAGGTTCAGTCGTGGTCGTAGGTCGAGGACTACCTGTGTTTGTTGGTTGCTGGACACATTGTAAGAAGATGGTGTTGACCTTGAATTTCCTAATGAATTTAGGATCTGACTATCTGAGGGATCACCTCTTCTACTGTGAATCTTCCCATCAGTGGTGAGATCTACTTACCTTCCCTACCGGTTCGGAAGCGTGCATTTTGCGTGCACGTGCTCGCTTCGCTAGTGCACCCGTCACCGCCATGCGTGTTTTTTCACCCTCTGCACATGCGCAGAAGGCTTTGCGCATGCACAGTGGGTTAAAAAAAAGAAAATGGCGATGTCCGGGCGGGTGGGCGGAGCCTCGCGCTGCCACCGCTACCAGTTCTCCGAACCACCGGCAGCCACCGCTATCAGTACGCCCGGATGAGGCCGAACCTTTAGCATTTCACCCCTGCTTCCTCGTCTATTAAATCAGAAGAAGTTGGCCCTGTTGTTGGAATCTCTACTATCGGGCCCACAGGAAAAATGCCTTTTTTGTTGAGTGACTCTCAGACAATGAAATGTGATTTCCATGGAGATAGATTTGGTTTTTTACTCTCTTAGTATTTAGGAATATGGCAAAGATGCACCTCCTTTTCCAGCTGTTTCACTGCCATTTCATGGTCCAAGATTGAATGATTGATTAAAATGTTGGTTTTGATTTTAACTATATCAGTTTGATCATTAGCTTTCATAGGCTATATTTTTATTTATTGTTCTAAGACGCTTTATGGGTTGGTAGAAACAGAAGGCAGGGATACAGAAAAAGTCAGCAATAAAGATAAATTAAAAATAAAAAGATGCCACATGCATTGTTATAAAATAGAAACAGTATATAGCTGCAGTCCGGTAGTTTGGTTGGAAAAACTAATTTGTCTTAGAAAACGATTTTCTAAGCTTGCCTCAACATCATCTTGGGATTTCTATCGGGCTCACCAATTCCAAAACTATTGGGCAGCCCTGTCACAAGATTTTCCAAAGCATCAGAAGGCAAGACAAAAAACAATGGATGGAAATTAATCAAGGAGAGAAACAACCTGAAATTAAGGTGAAACTTCCTAACAGTGAGAACAATTAACCAGTGGCACAGCTTGCCTTCAGAAGTTGTGGGTGCCCCTGTGAGCAGGGGGCTGGATTAGAAGACCTCCAAGATTGCTTCTAGCTCTATTCTGGTTGAAGATAACCATAGTATGCCAAATTGTATTTTCCCATAGTGGAGTTCCATCCACCATCTGTTTACAGAACATGGTAGATGGGAATATAGACAATTCAGAAGATTGTCTGAATAAGGAAGCCTATATGTGGAAGAATCTTTCATTCAATGAAATAAAACAAAAGAGCAGATGCATTATGTTTTAATAATAAAATAGCAGCCCAAATGTAATTAGTAACTGTGATACATGCAGCCAGCAGTTACATACACCGAGTGGTTAATTAAAATAACAAAACATTTTGACACTATATATGCTCAAATCTGTAATTAACATCCAACTACTCTCAAAAGCAAAGCTAACTAAGGTTCTCCCCCAAATTCACACATGGGGGGGGGGGGCTGAATACATTGAAGCCTGTTCCACTTGGTCAACCAGAGCATAACAAGTTTAATGTTATCTTCTATGCCATGTGGCCCTAAGGTCTTCTTGAGCAAAAATTAATTTAATGTGCAACTGATGTTGGGGGTAGCAGGGCGAGAATTTTATGAGCACAATTTGGGCAATTTCAAAATTCTTCTTAAAAAATTGAATATGTGAAAGATAGTTTGGTTTTTTATTCCTTCCAACCTACAAAATGTTGAAAGGAAATGATGTCCCTCAGTACAATAAGCCTCCAGAAGACAACAGGACCAATTTTGGTGCAGGGAGGAATCAGCAGAAGAAAGATGGGAGTTCAAATATGGGTCAGATCAGGTCCGAGGTTGCAGGGCCAAAAAATTCATCCAGCATATCCCCAGGTGTAAAGCAGTTCAGCATCTACTTGGAACTTCACTAGCTAAAAAAATATTTTATTTATATCCAGCCAGTATTATTTTTATAAATAACTCAAGGTGGCAATCATATCTAATGCTTCCTCCTCCTCCTATTTTCCCCAGAACAAAACCCTGTGAGGTGGGTAGTCGTAAATATGAGTCATCTGAATTTTGATCACGTGACCATGGGGATGCTTCAATGAGTCAGTTGCCAAGCGTCTGAATTTTGATCACATGACCATGTGGGTGTTGCAATGGTCATTAGTGTGAAAATGGTTGTAAGTCACTTTTTTCGGTGCCACTGTAACTTTGAATGGTCAGTAAATGAACTGTTGCAAGTCGAGGACTACGTATAATACAGTAGTGGGTTCTAAATCCCATCGCTACCGGTTCGCTCGTGAGTGCGCGCTCACAACGCTTCTGCATGCGCAGAAGCGTCCCGGGCGGGTGGGCGGAGCCTCCCGCCCACCGCTACCGGTTCACAGAACCGGGCAGAACCAGGAGCAACCCACCGCTGGTATAATATCAAAGCAGGAGAAAGGTCTGACAGAAGGTCGTCAGGGAGTGAGTTACATGACTGTCAATTTATCAAAGTTATATCCAGAAATGCAGTATAAGAGCTCACTCCATGCACCAGTCGACCTGCTCAAAGGTTAAATAGCATCATAGGGGTGCCAAGATACGACTTTGCCTAGGGCAGGGGTGGCCAAACTATGGTTCTTTGAGGACCTGTGGACTTCAACTCCCAGAATTCCTGAGCTAGCCATGCATGCACGGCTGGCTCAGGAATTCTGGGAGTTGAAGTCCACAGGTCCTCAAAGAACCATAGTTTGGCCACCCCTGGCCTAGGGCATCAAAATGACTAGAGATGGACCTGCTTTCAGTCATCTAACAACTAAGCTAAATGTTAGAATCTCATTTTGAGTTCACAAGGATGTTGCTGAAATTTTCTTTTCCTTCCAAAAAGAAGATTGAAAGCCTTCTTCTTTCCTCGAGTCAAAGAAGAAAGTTTGAAAAATATGCAGAAAAAGGTTCAGGCAAGTATTCATTTGATTAAATTATGTCCTCTGCAAAAATGCATAGATATTTTTTTATAGAAAGACTGCAGCCACGTAAGCAAAGAGGGGTGCGTGGTTGATTAAGATAGATAATTAAATTGTCTCGCAATTACAAAATTTGCAGATTCATTTTACAATAGCAATTTATTTTTCTGCTGACGTCCATAGCCTTTTTGCATAGAGCTTTACTCTTTTTTTAAATTAAGCCTGAAAATATTCTAATTAGAGCAAGTAAATTCTGGTATTTAAAACTGCATTTTGCTAGTTTTAAATTGTATTTATGCCGTGTGTGCAAACATAATTACCATGGCATTTGCAAAGCTCATAGGCCATCACTACAGTTGATAAAATATGTATTATAGGATTGGTGAAAATTACCAGCACATGAATGATAGCTGGCAAAACTTAAGGTGCAGTTTGCATGCTGCTTTTTTAGTGTGAGGATTATACATTTTAATTCTAGTATTTTATTGTCTTATTGCAGTGTCAACTTTTTCAAATTGTACATGTTATGTTCTAGCCTCAACAAATTTAGTAAGTGCATACTTAGAGAAAGGTTGGTATATATTTTGTTTTGTCCTGACAACCACTCTGCAATTAAAATATTATATCAGTAGTGGGTTGTCTATTTTTATACTTCTCCCTTTCCTCTGTGCATAGACCTAAATATACTTACAATATACTTACAACTTGCCATCCATGGTAAAAAGAACTTCACATGCATTGTGTTTATGGCTGCTGAAGAACAAGTGGAAGCTTCTAAGAAACTGAAAACTCGGCTTTATGTAGATATCCACACAAAAAGAAAATTAAACATTTCTATAAGTTTTCCCAGTCAGCGCAAGGAGATCAGGAAGGCCAGCATGTATGTTTCTTCTTCACACACTTTGAAGAACCTGGAAAGGGCCAAAACCTTATTTAATTCTGGTTGGTATGATGATAAATTTGATGGTAACAGTGAATCTTACTTTTAGGATCTCAGTTAAGAAAGCTAACTTTTGTTTATTGGGACTTTTTAAAAAAAATTCACCAAGAAACAATTGAAAATTGTGTTTTGTATAGCCAATATAATGGGGATATGGGAATTTATAAGTCCAAGTCTGAAAATTCAAATACATAGCTTATCATCATAGTATTCATAGCAAGCTTCAATGACATTAAAATGACAACATGCCATCATTCATAATGATGAAATTTGTCAAGAATGGTTGACATAGGGTCCTGATTGCTTACTTGAACCCTATGACAACCATTCTTGACAAATGTATCTTTTCTTTTATGTACACTGAGAGCATATGCACCAAAGACAAATTCCTTGTGTGTCCAATCACACTTGGCCAATAAAGAATTCTATCTTGCAAAGGCATGAATATATATATATATATATATATATATATATATATATATATATATATATATATATATATATATATATATATATATATATATATATATATATATATATATATATATGACATCAGATACAAGTATATAAGTCATGTCATTTCCATGGTGATGTCGTCATATGCAAGTCATCCTTTTCTCCCTCTGTAGATGCTCTTATTCATGATGGATTTGCACAGAAGCTGAGTTTTATATGCTTGTTACTTAGATTAATGGTGTAAGGAAATAGGTTGGACCCAGATGACAATGGATGAAAGAAAGTTCTGTCAGTAAGGGCCCTGTGAATTCCTTGGATTCCATTGATGCCAAACATTTCTACGATGAGCATAATTTTATCACTGCTTCATCTCCACAATCTCATTTAGGTTTGCTTTGTTTTGTGATCGAATTTGGTTTCTGCTAAAAATTTTAGACTTCGTAACAACTAGATAGTATGAACTTTGTTAGAACCCAACTCCATCACATTCAAATATGTATTTATGAGTGGATCCCTGCTTAGTTAGACCTAAGGAGATGCTTAGTAGTTCTAAAGCTACTTTCAGTCAGGAAAACTCATGGGAAGATAGTGAGCCAGTCATTATTTCTTAGTTCAGCCTATTAGGGAACTATAAAGAGCAAATCCGTTCCTTCGTCTCTGTGATAGTCCCTCAAGTATTGGAAGGCTGCTATCATGCTTCTCTTAGCTTTCTGTTCTTTGGGTTAAACATGCCCACTTCCTTTAATCATTATTCATAGGATTTAGCTTCCAAGCCCCTCACCATCTTAATTGCTCTTCTTTGCATTCAGTTTCTCAATGTCCTTCTGCTTGAGGACACAGTTTCCCAGGTACAATCTGACCACAATACAGCAGAAAGGAACTATCACATCTGATGATCTCTACATTGTATTTCTGTTTATGCACTTCAAGTTTAAACCTGGACAAGAGAAATGCTAAGAAACACAGCTGTTGGGAAAGCGCAGGAGAGTTGTCAGAACATGAAGGGAGTAAAGTCCTATTCTATATTCTATTCTATTCTATTCTATTCTATTCTATTCTATTCTATTCTATTCTATTCTATTCTATTCTATTCTATTCTATCCTATCCTATCCTATCCTATCCTATCCTATTCTATTCTATTCTATTCTATTCTACTTTACCCTACCCGGCCCTGCCCTGCCCTGCCCTGCCCTGCCCTGCCCTGCCCTGCCCTGCCCTACCCTACCCTTCCCTACCCTACCCTACCCTACCCTACCCTACCCTACCCTACCCTACTCTACTCTATTCTATTCTATTCTATTCTATTCTATTCTATTCTATTCTATTCTATTCTATTCTATTCTAGTTTGCCCTGCCCTGCCCTGCCCTGCCCTGCCCTGCCCTGCCCTGCCCTGCCCTGCCCTGCCCTGCCCTGCCCTGCCCTGCCCTACCCTACTCTATTCTATTCTATTCTATTCTATTCTATTCTATTCTATTCTATTCTATTCTATTCTATTCTATTCTAGTTTGCCCTGCCCTGCCCTGCCCTGCCCTGCCCTGCCCTGCCCTGCCCTGCCCTGCCCTGCCCCGCCCTGCCCCGCCCCACCCTACCCTACCCTACTCTACTCTATTCTATTCTATTCTATTCTATTCTATTCTATTCTATTCTATTCTATTCTACTTTGCCCTGCCCTGCCCTGCCCTGCCCTGCCCTGCCCTGCCCTGCCCTGCCCTGCCCTACCCTACCCTACCCTACCCTACTCTATTCTATTCTATTCTATTCTATTCTATTCTATTCTATTCTATTCTATTCTATTCTATCTGTAGTAATAATATCAGAAATTAGATACTGGGATTTGAGATTGGTTGAAGGCAGTATTGTTAAGAAATAGCTAGACTTTTTTCTTCTTCAGATGTGTTACATCTGATTTGTTATTTGTTATAATATAATATGTCTTGGATCAATGCTCCCCAAATTAGAATAAACTTTTTTTTAAAAAAAATATGATTCAGTCATTCTGTGCTCCTATTTTAAAAACGCTTTATAATTCAGCTTTGTCTTAAGTCGTTTCGTGCTTTTTCAGAAACATGCAGTTGGTATAATTCCCCCCCTTTTTAAATTAACAGGTTGCTTGTTTTGTTCTGCAACCCTGCAGGAAAAATGATAAATATTTTTGCATGAAGGAAGATTTGAAAAAGGACTCTCTGTCATCTGAGTGCACATGTTTTTCCCTCTGGGAGAGTAATTATTGCCTAAGCAGAAAATAGCTAATTTAATTCAAAATCCTGCTTGGCTTTCCTATCCAATCAAATTGCATTTCTGGTGGGCTATAACTCATGCAGACTCAGGCTGCTGAAAAGAGATACGTGTCCCCATTACAGGATGAATAAATGTAATATTTCATGTTAGTCCCAAAGAGAAAAATAGCAGGAAAGAAGGGTTGGTGTTATTATTACACTGAACATTCTCAAATAGAAGGTCTCAAGCAGGGGAATGATTTCAAAGCATTTGCAGAAATCATATAAAAACCAGGAAAGGAGATTTACTACTGGTGGGGCAGAAAATTCCAATTATTCTGTCAAAGAAGAGCATGGAAGAAAAAATTCCAGTTCAGAGCAGGGTGATATATGCATCACTTCTTTAGCACTAGTTCTTTATTCTTTGTTGACAGAGGTTGTATAAACAATTCACACCCTCAGCACCATTCTTTCATCCCAGCATCTCTGATATTCTTGCATTTGTGGAGTGAGAGTAAAGAAATTGTAGGTGCCCACAGCAGAGCTATCATGCTGAAGAAGGAAGGAAGAAGGGAAGGGAGGGAGGGAGGGAGGAAGGAAGGAAGGAAGGAAAAATGGTGGTAAATTAATTTTAGTTCCAACAATTGAGAAAAGTAGAATTGAACTTGGAGTCTGAAGTCTAAGCCAGTGGTGGGTTCTTACCGGAGCTGTCCGGTGCGTAGCTCCGGTAGGAAGCGGCCGATTGCGCAATTTGCGCGTGACCGCTCCAGAGCCATCTTTGCCGGTCCGTCGCGCTTGTCGCCATCTTTTTCTGAGAATTTTTGGGTGGTTTTGCTTCTGCACATGCGCGGAAGCAAAATCTCGCCAAAATCTCGCGAGAGGAGTGAGAGAGATTTTGGTGCGATTTTGCTTCTGCACATGCGTGGAAGCAAAATTGCGCCGAAATCTCTCTCGCGCGTGTGTCCCCTCGCGAGATTTCAGAGAGATTTTGCTTCCGGGCATGCACAGAAGCAAAATTGCGCCAAAATCTCTCTCGCGTGCGCGTCCCCTCGCGAGATTTCAGCAAGATTTTGCTTCCGTGCATGCGCAGAAGCAAAAGTGCACGAGGGGGCGCACATGCATAGTGCGCATGTGTGCACTTGAAACATGAAGATGCGCGCACAGCGCACCGGCATGGGTAAGTGAGCAACTCGCCCCTGGTCTAAGCCCTACCTTAAAATGATATGAGTATGTTTGTTTGTATGTGTATGTTTTCTAAACAAACATGGCAATGAAGCCTAAGGAATACTTGTCTGTCCAAAAAGGAGAATCTCCCTTAGGATCTAAAATCACCCACCCCAAATTGCAAAATGCCATTACTTAACTTACCTGCCTATGGGTTGAAAAATGTCCGCCAGCCTTTGACATTATTTTCAGTCTCTGTTCCAGCAGCACTTTGTCTTGTTTTGAAATGTTCTTGTTTCACACAATGAGAAAAGCATAAATGCCACCTGGAGTGGCCTGCAGGAAATATTTGGAGGGCAACACTTACAATCACATTCAAACCTTTCCATACACTGGGATTCAGGAATGACGTTTTGGAAAGTACAACTGTGTTTGGAAACATTTTCTTGTGTGATTTTGGTCTGGCACTGTAGTAATAAAGATTGATTCTGGTTTTGTTTTTTCAAGTCCCCAAATTACCTCTATGCAATTTTTTTTTAAAAAAAGATGGGGCTTGACAACAGACGGGCTTTTTGGAATTAATTGGCATTTCGGTATATACTTGCACCCAAACCAAAATAGATACTTCCATCTTGTAAATAGATTATGGGTTGATAGTACTCCTCTGGTTCTTCTAAGATAATGCAACTTTAGTTAATTAAATATTTCTCATGTTAGCGTGTTCTTATTTGATTACCATTGTAGACACATGGGCTTAAATTCAATCTTTAAATTATAAAGACACCATTGGGTAAATGTCTATGGAGATTCTCAGTCATCCAGGTTATGGTTGTCCCAAAGGTGCTTTTTCAAGAAGCAACTGGACTTTCTGGTTTTTCTTTGAAGACATCTTGCTTCTCATCCAAGAAACTTCTTCAGAAAGTTCAGTTGCCTCTTGAAAAAGCACCTTTGGGGTACCATTAGGTCAGGGGCAGGTTCCTAATTTTTTTACTACCACTCTGTGGGCATGGCTTATTTTGTGGGTGTGGCTTGCCAGCCATGTGACCAGGTAGGCGTGGCTTGCCGGTCATATATTAGTTATTTCAGAGAGATGTTACTACTATTTTTGCTATTTTATACCTTACATGAAAAGCTTTGCATACAAAGTCCGTGTTACACCATGGCAAAACAGCAACCTTTATATGCAGAAAATGCTATAGTTAAAAGACAAGCAAGTCTCATACAGCATTTTTGGTTTCAGTCATGGATTCCTTAGATGAAAATATTGAGGACTGTTAAAAGAACAGTATCTTTTAACAGTCCTCAATGTTTTCGTCTAAAGAATAACAGTATAAAACTGTATAAAATTAACAGTATAAAAGGTTAAGCTTTCGGAAAATGCCCACTTTGGGAAGCTTTAGGCAAAAGTGAAGGAAAAGTGTCAAATGCAAGCTTCTTATTATTTTCAAGCAGTGGACTCACTGTGGGGTAGGAAGGCAGCGCATGCGCAGTGCCAGAAGCTCGGCTTCTGGACATGCGCAGAAGAAAAAAAATGTAAATGGCGGTGCCCAGGCACTGGCAACTGACCGCACCGGTACTGTGACGTCACCAGCGGGCTACTACCGGTGCTATAGAGTGGACCGCACCGGTAGGAACCCACCACTGCATTAGGTAATTCTTAACTTCTTGAAAGCAAAAGATAATCTTTGCATTTTCTTTTTCCGGTCTGCCTTTCATTTATATTGCATTGAAAATACTGTTAATAATTTCATTTTACAATTACCAAGGCATGGACATTTCTGCTAATCAGTTGTCAACTAAAATCCACCAACGTTAGCATCCGATTAATAGCGTAAAATGGAAGGTGAAGAATATAAGAAAGCTGTCACATATGCAGATGTGGATATGAGAATGTTTCTTTGTGGGATTTTTAATTGCGGAAAGTGTCATTGTTGTTGGTCCACATTCAAGTGCTCAGTCAGCTGTTTGTGAAAGACAGTTCTCAGTTTCACATTCACTCATTTATTTTGCAGTTAAAGTGGAAGCTGAGGCAGAAGCATCATAAAAACCCCTCTGGGAAAGAGAATAAATTTTTAATTAATTTTAAAATAAAGAAGATTAGTCACTGTGGGTGGACAACATCCATTCATTTCACTTGTATAGAAAGGAAATACCGGTAGTCTGAAATGCTTCATTGGTAGATTGCATCTTCAAGGGACATTACCAGAAAAATTAGTCTCAGATTTCATACAAGTTTGGAAACAAACAAAAATTCCAATTAATCCACCAAACTTAGAGGAAAAATGTAAAACTCCCATTATCCACTCTCAGTTGCCAGCTGCAATCCTGGTCCACCCAAACTACCCCTTTAGTGATTGAATATAGGAAGTACATGTAGCTCTTGACTTATGACCACAATTGAGCCCAAAATTTCTGATGCGAAACAAGACAGTTGTTAAGTGAATTTTGCTCCATTTTACAACTTTTCTTGCTACAGTTGTTAAGTGAATCATTGCAGATGTTAAGTTACTAACACGGTTGTTCAGTGAATCTGATTTCTCCATTGGCTTTGCTAGTCAGAAGGTCGCAAAAGGTGATCACATAATCAGGGGTGGTATTCATTTACTTTTCCTACCAGTTTGCTAATGTGAGAGCGTGCATGTGCTTCAATCGCACACGTGCATTCCACGCATGTGCACGGCCTTCCACGCATGCGCTTTGCTCGTGCATGTGGCTTGCACCCGTGCACGCGGCTTCAAAACGTGCCTAAATAGGACGGCATAGCGCTGGGGCGGGCAGGCGGACCCATTCCCACCCGCAGGTCGCTACTACCAGTTCTCCCAAACCAGTCCGAACCAGCTGAATACCACCTCTGCACATAACCCCAGACATTGCAACCATCGTAAATATGAGTCATCTGAATTTTGATCACGTGATCATGGGGATACTGTAACAGTTTTCAATGTGAAAAATGGTCATAAGTCATTTTTTTCAGTGCCGTTGAAACTTTGAATGGTCACTAAAAGAACTGTTGTAAATCAAGGACTACCTGCAGTCTAATTCTACACTTTGATTTTGTTCTCGCTCTATTTTTCCTTCTTTCTTGTTTGCTATGTGAACTGGCAAATTAACAGCATTTTTTCAGAATTTATTTATTCATTTATTCAATTCCTATAGCTGCCCAACTCAATCAAATGACTCTACCCTTTATTTATTTTTTTCCAGTCTTCCTACTCAACATCGTTCATATAACTACAATTATCCTGTGCTTGAAAGCTTTGATAAATATGATGCCAAACATAAGGACATATTAAAATAGCAGGTTCGTTGGAACTGCTATTTTGAGAAGAACATTTGTGATTTTCTTTCCTCTCCCACCAAGAGAACTTTCTAGCCTTCGCCATAAAAACATTAAAAACTTGTTCCTTAGCTCATATTTTTATGACACATTAGTCATGGATATTAATTGTTATGTGAAGGAGAGATGGGTATAGTTGGTAAATCAATCTAGTGAGGGCATTTGGGTTAATACATGTGAAGACAACCCAAAGAATTTTGTCTGAACCACAAAGGAACAGGTGGTATACTTTCTACCAATTGTACATACAGAGGTTGACTGGACTGGCAGTTGAATTTTATAGTATTTGAAGATTGTCTCTCAATGTCTCTCTCCCCCTTTTTTATTTATTTATTTATTTATTTATTCATTCATTCATTCATTCATTCATTCATTCATTCATCTATCTATCTATCTATCTATCTATCTATCTATCTATCTATCTATCTATCTATCTATCTATCTATCTATCTATCTATCTATCTATTTATTTATTTATTTATTTATTTATTAGTTGCATTTGTATGCCGCCCACTCCGCAGAGACTCTGGGCGGCTCACAACAGTAAAAATTCACATGCAACAACAAATATAAAAAGCATTAAAAACAATAGATATTAAAACATTAAAAAAACATTAAAAAAACATTAAAAACCACAATTTAAAAACCCATACAATAAATCATTCATGGGGCCAAGAATGATCGGTGTTGTATTAAAATCATTGGCCCCAGGCCTGTCGACAAAGCCATGTTTTAACTGCTTTTCTGAAGGCTGGCAGGGTGGGAATAATGCGGATCTCGGGGGGTAGTGTATTCCAGAGAGCCGGTGCTGCCACAGAGAAGGCCCTCGTTCGTGGGCCCGCCAGCCGACATTGTTTGGCTGACGGGACCACCAGCAGACCAATTCTGTGGGCTCTAATCGGTCTTAGGGAGGTATGTTGGAGAAGGCGGTCTCGGAGGTAAACTGGAGCTATATGGCATATAGCTCCACCAACACACATGGTGACTCATTATGATAACATTCAGCTATAAGGATGAAGAGAAGGGATTATAATTTTCTACGGAATCCTTTTCCTAGGCATATGGCTATTTTACGTTATTATCACAAATAAAATGAATAATACTCTGGAATTTATAAAATATAACAATAATAAAACTCTGGAATTTTATTGAGGAAGGGAACAATGTTCTTCATCTGTTACTTGATAGCTTCAGGGAATTTCATTATTTTTCATTTATTTGTCTTGCTATTCGTTTGGAGGTTTAAAGGCTGTTAACTGCCACATTGAATTGGCTTCTTTATTGTAAGCTCTCAGGAAGCACTGTAATGTTAAATGTGAGGCCATAAACAACATAAATAAGTAAACCAATCAATCAATATTGACCTTAGATGTTATAATTTCACACCTGCCACTCCTACTCAAATTCATATATCTCTATGCTGGATTTCAGTGCTCTGTGATCCTGGTTAGTAAGCTACTACTGCCTAAAGAAAATGTCCACATTTTTAACAATAATGTAAAAAGTAATATATATCTCAAAGGACCATTGTCAATTTAGTAAGTTATGATATCTACTCTGGATGATAATGTTAAATGGAACAACATAAATGATGTGAATACAAATCTTTCCAAGCATTAGACCAGGCTCTAAGGCAGTGGTTCCCAACCTGTGGTACGTGTACCACTAGTGGTACGTGAGGGCCTTCCAGGTGGTACGCGAACACTTTCGGGGTCATGAACGATTTTTAGTTAGTTATTTTTTAATTCACAAAAATGTTTACTGCCTAATACAAGATAATCTGGCAACAATTTGCAACTGTTGCCACACGCCACCCACCTGGTCCCAGCGGCCCGAGAATCCAGTTGCTACATGCGCGGGGCCAAAAAAGGAACGGTACAATTATGGAAATAAAGTGATATCTGATCGAATTTAGTTTCTCTGGAACCAGATGGTACGCGGCGACTGTACGGGACCTCCAAGTGGTACTCGATCACAAAAAGGTTGGGAACCACTGCTCTAAGGGCTCTCAGTTAAAGGGCAGTAAAGAATATTATTAAATGATTTTGAATTACAGTTGCTTTTACTTCGAGAACTAGGCTGTTTCTATTTCTGTGACTATATTAACATTTTAAAAGTAATTTAATTGTTTTATGTGAGCCACTTAATATTGGAACAAAGTAAATGATTCCTTCATTTCAGTATTGTGGTGGACATCCCCTTTGTTTTGCTTCTAAGCATCCCTTTTTATACTGCTAAAGACATACAGGTAATCAAAATTTTTCAAAGGATTTTCCTCCCTTCCCTCCATATTATGTTAACCTGCCTCCTTTTGCTTTGCAGCCTTAAAGTAAAAACTTGCAAAGATGTCAGTGGACCAGATAATAGGTTTATTTGGGATTAAACACTGGATATGGCTAATATCCTTTTTATTGGTAGATTTTTTAAAAAAGCCATTGTCTACAGTTTGGGGACTCATTTGTTGCAATACTATGCCAAAAATACTGCCTCTTTCCTTAGACCCCCCCTTGCTCAAAATGTCCCGGGTTAACTTCCAGTCCTCTGGAGCTGACTTTTACATTCAGACAATGCAGAATTCCACTCTCCCATCCTTCTCTTGATAATGTTTAAAATTTTCTATTGGACTAGTTAATAGAGTCACCCAGAGCTATTGAGAGTTATATTACTCATTACACTCTTCAGATTTCACCCTCCAATATTTATTTTATTTTATTTTATTTATTTATTTATTTTGTCAAACATGTACAGGATAGTAGTTGTTTGTCTAAATATAACATAAGTAAAAAAGTACCGATAAAAGAGGACAATAGGACAATAGGACAGGGACAGTAGGCACAGTGGTGTGCTTATGCACGCCCCTTACAGACCTCTTAGAAATGAGGAGAGGTCAACTGTAGACGGTCTAAGGTTAAAGTTTTTGGGGTTTGGGGAAGAAACCACAGAGTCAGGTAGTGCATTCCAGGCATTGATGTTGCTGTTGCTGAAGTCGTATTTTCTGCAGTCTATTATACGTATAATATAATATATGTATCTGTATAGCACAATATTACCCAGGATCGGGATAATGACCTTTTGCTGTCCTCTTTACATTTTTCAATGTCGGAGGGGGGGGAGTTATACAAGTTGGGAGACCCAGTTTTGCCTATTTGTTAAGGCACCAAGCTAGAAACCAGGAGACTATGAATTCCGGTCTTGCCTTAGGCATGAAAGCCAGCTGGGTGGCTTTGGGCTAGTTACTGTCTCTCAGCCCAACCCAGGGTTGTTGCTGTGGAGAAAATAGGAGGAAGAAGGAGTATTCGGTATGTTTACTGCCTTGAATTATTTATAAAAATAGTAAAAGCGGAATAAAAATAATTTTTAAAAAAGTCTAGGTCCGTGGTGGTGAACCTATGGCACGCGTGCCAGAGGTGGCACGCAGAGCCATAGAAGCCGGCACGCGAGGGTTGCCCACCGGCAAACCGGAAGTGCGAAAAAACGCACTTCCGGTTTGCCGGTGTGCTGTTTTTTGCACTCCAGAGGGTTCAGGGAAGCTCCCTGAAGCTCCGGAATGCAAAAAACTACAAAACGGACAAACCGGAAGTGCACTTTTCCGCACTTCCGGTTTGTCCGTTTTGTAGTTTTTTGCATTCCGGAGCTTCAGGGAGCTTCCCTGAACCCTCCGGAGTGCAAAAAACAGCATACCGGCAAACCGGAAGTGCGTTTTTTTGCACTTCCGGTTTGCCGGTTTCGTCGTCCCAGGCTCCGGTAAGCCTTTGCGCGGGGGTGGGGGTGGGGGTGTGTGCGCATGCGCAGGGGGCAGCATGGGGGGGTGTTGTGCGCATGCGTGGGGGGGAGGGAATGGGTGTGGGCATGCGAGCGAGCGCGCCCCCCCCCATTTTTGGCACGCGAGCCGAAAAAGGTTCGCCACCACTGGTCTAGGTAGTTTGTACGTGTCCGATTTCTATTGTAAAATGGTATTACCCTTGCTGTATACTAATGTAGTTAGCTGGCTGATTTCTTCTAATGACCTACCAGTCAACTTAGTAGGCATCAGAAATTTAAGAATTAAAGAGGGAACTCAAATGGTAGGTGTTGTTCTCTTATTTTGAAATCGCAATACTTATTTTGTAATTTGGGAAGGAACTCCTCAGAGGTGGTATTCAACCGGTTGGGACCGGTTCAGGTGAACCGGTAGTAGTGACCTGCGGGTGGGCTGGGCCCGCCCACCTACCCCGGCGCTATGCCGTCCTAATTAGCCACATTTTCAAGCCGTGCGCATGCGTGCAAGCCGCACGCGCGATCAAAGTGCATGAGTGGAAGGCCGTGCACATGAGCGAAAGGCGCGCACTCTCACATTTTCGGTGCTGAGTGAACCGATAGGGAGATTATGTGAATCCCACTGCTGGAACTCTTCCATAAGCAGGCGATTTAAGGATTGTTTTACCAATGTAAGCTGGCCTGCTTGAGGAAATCCATTTGAAGCCTAGTTCACATGAGTGACAGATTTTGGACCCTTGAGACTGCAGCCTCAGGAATGAGGGTGTCTGATGGCGAGTTGGCCACTTAAGGATTACGGTTGTGGTGGATGGCTAGGTGGACCCAAGCAGTTAATGGCTATTGACAATTTGAGAAATTCAACTAGGGTGAGCAGGGGCCCAGCCGCATTCTGCGCTTCTCCAAACCATCTGTCTGAGTTACAGTCATAGCAGTTATTACTAGTTAATCTGCAATTGGCTGCCTGGCTGTCCTTGTTTAAATTTGAGCTCCATCTTGTGGCCATGCTAATAACTGCAATTTGAACCGTTAAAGATTTTTTTAAAATTATTTTAAAGAGAGAGAGAGAGAGAGAGAGAGAGAGAGAGAGAGAGAGAGAGAGAGAGAGAGAGAGAGAGAGAGAGAGAGCGCCTGTTCGATAAGCATAGAAATCCTCATCCCATTTTCTCTTCTATATGCAGAGTAAATACACGAAGAAAGAGGCAAATTGTGTTGGTTGGTCTCATTGACATTCTCTGCCTGCCTCCTAATAGTGCTGACACATAGCAATAGCAATAGCACTTAGACTTATATACCGCTTCATAGTGCTTTACAGCCCTCTCTAAGCGGTTTACAGAGTTCAGCATATTGCCCCCAACAATCTGGGTCCTCATTTTACCGACCTCAGAAGGATGGAAGGCTGAGTCAACCTTGAGCCGGTGAGATTTGAACAGCTGAACTGCTGAACTAGCAGTAGCCTGCAGTGCTGCATTTAACCACTGCACCATCCCGGCTCTTATATATACGGTGAAGATTGACTTTTTCCTGTTGATGTTTGATGATTTATTTTTATTCTGTTCACATCTTTAAGCAACCCAGCCTGATTTGCATTTCTCATGCCAATATGTGGATTAACTTTCAGTTATCTTTCAGGTTTCACACTTTTCCAAGTGTTGCAATATTATTCTTGAGGAAAAGAAAAGGTGCATTTTGGGAAATTTTGGGAAATCCCACATCTCTGACTATGCTTCCTTGTGAGTAAAATTAGGTTTGTACAAGTAATACAACAAGAATATTGACCGGATCATATATCTGTGATCATATTGCATCAGTTTTATGTTACCTTCACGGGTTCCCAGTTCATTCCCAATCCCAATTCAGGGAGTTAAGTTAAAAAGTAAAGACTCTCGCGACTTGGAATCACAGTTTGCCTCTTTTCCTGTACTTCCTTACCTCTGTATCCTAGTCAGGGGCGGGTTGCTCACCTTGCTGCCGGAGTCATGAGCGCACATCTCCACGCTTCGGGGGGGCGTGCTCACTATGCGCGTGCGCCCCCTCATGTGATTTTGCTTCTGCGCATGTGCGGAAGCAAAATCGCGCCGAAATCTCATGAGGGGGCACACGCGCACGCAAGATTTCAGCACGATTGTGCTTCCGCGCATGCGTGGAGGCAAAATCTCACCGAAATCTCACACGTGTGCGCGCCCCCTTGTGAGATTTCGGCGCAATTTTGCTTCCGTGCATGCGCAGAAGCAAAATCGCCTGAAAATCACGGGGGGGGGGGAAATGGCGACGTGCCGGGTTGACCGGCAGAGAGGGCTCCGGAGCAGTTGCGAAATCCGCCGCTCCCTGCCAGAGCTGCGTACCGGACAGCTCAGGCAGGAACCCACCTCTGATCCTAGTCGATAAAGCCAACATAGGCTTTGTTCCCTGTATTGTTTGCAAAGCCTGCTGTGGTCTTGCTAGTTTTGACAGGGCTAACTTGTGCCAACTTGATCGGTTAAAAAAATGTGGCACACCTTCTAGGTTGCTCAGATTCCACATAGAGTGTCACAACTCACACTTTGAGAAACCCTGGAAGGAGGAAATCTTCACAGGCATGAGGCAAGGGACCTTGCCTGCTTTCCTGTGACCAATGGCTACCTGGGAGAAGATCTTCTCCGTGGTAGACATCTGTCTCTGGAATTCTCTACCCCAGCAGGCTTGCCACTTTCTACCTTTCTGTATCAAATGTTTGTAAATAAATAGTCTGCCATTATTCTTGTCCTGGATTGTTATTTGGGTTTTAAAATAATATTATATTGTGATTTTGATATGTTGTAAGCCGTACTGGGAAAACTCACTTTGCAAGGCCAGCATACCAATTAGGCAAAGTAAAACATAAAAGGTATAGCTCACTAATACTGGAAGTAGATGTTCTATGCCAGTGATGGCGAACCTATGGCACGTGTGCCATAGGTGGCACGCGGAGCCATATCTGCTGGCACGCGAGCCGTTGCCCTAATTCAGCTCCAGTGCACATGTGCGCACCAGCCAGCTGATTTTCGGCTTGCGTGGAGGCTCTGGGAGGGCATTTTCGGCTCTGTGGGGACGGGGGAAGGCATTTTTGCCCTCCCCAGGCTCCAAGAAAACCTCTGGAGCCTGGGGAGGGCAAAAAATGGGCCTACTGGGCCCACCCGAAGTCGGGAAATGAAGAAGGGGGATCATGCACGCATGCACGGGTGGTGGGGCAGCACGAGGGGATCACATGCGCATGGGCAGGGGGACATTGAATTATGGGTGTGGGCACTCGCATGTGCACAATAGCATGCGCACGCGTGCTTTTGCACCCGAGGAAAAAAAGGTTCGCCATCACTGTTCTATGCAATAATAAATCCATATTTATTGACTGGGATCGTCCTGTTTGCTGGATCCACTAATTCCCAGTCACTCTTACTGGCGGCATTTCAATTTGGAGTCAAAATCATCCACATTCATGTCTCCTAATTGAGGAAAATGTCCCTGCTACCTTCTGTGTATTCCACAAATACAGGGCTATTCAAAAAGAATGAACCGATTTCATGACGCATTGCTTCAGTTCTCAAGCATCGTCATGTAATGAGTCAGTGACCAGTTGAAAGAGGAGTTATCTAAGTTTTGAATGGCTGCCACAGGGGCGATGTAGTCGCGTCGTTCTGCAAGCAGATTCGTGTGACTTCATTTTTCAACAAGATGGAGCACCGCCCCATTGGCACCTGATGGTTCGAGCTTTTTTAAATGAAAAAGTGCTTCAATGATGGGTTGGTCCGAAGGGGCCCCAAGACCTTGCTCTTTGTGCTTGGCCTGCGAGATCCCCAGATCTAACCGTGTGTGATTTTTTCTTGTGGGGATAAGTAAAAGATCGTATTTATGTTCCACCGCTACCCACTAACCTCGATGACCTTAAACATTGAATAACAACAGAGATCAACTCAGTGGATTGTGATATGCTGTTACGCACCTGGGAGGAATTCTCTTATCACATTGATGTTGCCCATGCTGCTGGTGGTGGCCACATAGAACACTTGTAAGACAGGAAATAAAAGTTGATTGTGAGTAGACCACTTGTGACTTGGCTGGAGATTTGTATTACTTTTCCTTAATAAAATATTGCATCATGAAATCGGTTCATTCTTTTTGAATAACCCTGTATATTATTCTGTACTCTGGCTGAGTTCAAGGGAAATATTGATTAGCAAAATGTGGATTAAGTAGCATTTATATCAGCAGTATTCCATTACTGCTAACATCAGCATCTGCACTGTGTTGCTTGGCTGCCCTTATGCCAATTAGGAAGCAGCTCATCCTCCCTGTGCCAAGCCAATTTCAAAGGAATGTGAAAAGATGGAAACCTTGCCAAGTGTGCCAAGAAGTATTTTAACAGGACAATCATGAAGGATATTTGAGTAGAAAACCATTCCCCCATCCCATAGATCTGGGGCATCCCAAGTAAGTTTGAATGTGCTGTCTCACCATCCAAAATGAATTTAAACTGCTGAACCTCAGTGAATGTTGAGATGGAGTCAGCTTTATATATAAAACAAACAAGGAGAAGCAATTTGTGCATTTGCGCTATTGGCACTTTTTGAAGCAATTCCTGAAAAGGTTCCCTTTCGATGTGTTTGGACAACTTCCAAAATCCCCAGCTATTCTAGTCAATGCTAAGGTTACCAGTGTTGTGATCCCAACGTTTTGGAGGGCTACTGGCTTAGAGAAAGTTATGAGTCCTGAAAATGTAAAGGACTTGACCATACAGTTTTCTTAGCAACAGAATAGATGTAATGCCTTCGTCCAAGATTTTCCCCCCACTTCCCTAGCATATACTTCTGGGATACCACAGTAGTCTCTCATCCAAGTAGTAACCAAGCCTCGCCCCTTGAAGGCCCGCTAAGATTAGCCAGGGGCCACCTGCTGAGATATAAGTAGACCTATTTGTTTGTTTATTAAATTTCAGTGGATCTTATTTTCTAGGATATGTGGAATTTCTTTTGCAGTCAAAGTCTGAAATGAGCTTAGAAGTTCTAATAAACTAGGACTGGGTATCAGTACTTTGCATTGATTACAAATGCCACAAAAGCTGGAATCTACCTATAATAGGTTCTATCTATCTATCTATCTATCTATCTATCTATCTATCTATCTATCTATCTATCTATCTCTATCTATCTATCTATCTATCTATCTATCTATCTATCTATCTATCTATCTATCTATCTATCATCTATTTATCTATCATATATGGTATCTATCTCTATCTATCTATCTCTATCATATCTATCTATCTATCTATCTATCTATCTATCTATCTATCTATCTATCTATCTATCTATCTATCATATATGGTATCTATCTACTGTATCTCTATCATCTATCTATCTCTATCATATCTATCTCTATCTCTATCTATCTATCGATCTATCTATCTATATTTATCTATCATCTATTTATCTATCATATATGGTATCTATCTCTATCATCTATCTATATCTATCTATATCTTTATCATCTATATCTCTATCATATCTATCTATCTATCCCTATCTCTATCTATCTATCTATCTATCTATCTATCTATCTATCTATCTATCTATCTATCTATCTATCTATCTATCTATCTATCTCTATCTCTATATCTATCTATATATCTATATCTATATCTATCTATCTATCTATCTATCTATCTATCTATCTATCTATCTATCTATCTATCTATCTATCTATCTATCTATCTATCTATCTATATAATATTTGGTTAATTTTAGTATTCCTACATTTGCTGCAAGTTTCTAGGCCCCTGGGGAGAGCTTAATACTGAAGAGAAGCATTAGTGGAAGAAAATATATTTCCACTCCTTTAGCACATAAGTGTACTCTCTGTACCTCCATGTTAGGTTATAGTACAACTTCCGTAAGATAAGCCAGGAAGCTTTTTTCCTGAATGAAAAACTCAAGCTGGGATTCAATGGCTTTGGGAGGGGGAAGGTGGTAGATTTAGTTCCCCAATTTTAATGCAGCAACTCATGACATCTGCCATACAATCCCTCTTCCAATTTTCCTCATAACGAAGAACCCTGTGACATAGATTAGGCCAAGAAAGAGTGTGACTCTCTCAAAGTCACCAAGAGTCTTTGGGGGCTGACTAGAATCTGGATCTTAATCCCTTCACCAAAATGGCTTTCCTAGCCCTATTCAAGTATTAAACACAAGAACTCCAAAGTGTAGAGTATCCTTGTACACCCAAACTGAATATTTGTAGAAATCCAACTGCTACTTCAGAGAGATCCAAGTTAGCATCCAGGACGGAAAAAGTAGTTGAACATCTGGCTCAATGTAGTAGCTCCATCTCTTAACGTCCTAAGTTAAGGGAAACAGAGTTCCCATTTTGCCTAAGATATATACAAATATTAATTGGGAGAGGGGGAGGAGAGAGAGAGAGAGAGAGAGAGAGAGAGAGAGAGAGAGAGAGAGAGAGAGAGAGAGAGAGAGAGAGGCAAAATTAGTGGTTATAGTAATTTAAGTAGAAATTCAATACAGTACATCTTGCCTGTATGCCTGTCTGACTGCCTCATAAATCTATCCAGCTACTGTTAAATCTTCATGGGCGACATCAGGATCCCCATTTTGCTTCCTTACAATGCTTTGTTTTGAAACTGTTTTGAGAACAGCAGCAAAAATGGGACTGTGGGCCATAAAATAGAACCCACAATGGTAGCTGTTTGTATCAAAAGCAAATTTAGGGGAAAAATTTAAATGTTTCATTGTAGAACGTTATGATTTTGATAATCACCAGTTACATTATCAAATGAGCATAATAATATTCTTTGTGGCATATCAAAACTGTTTGAATAAATGTCAAATTATTTTGAAATAAATTTGACAATTTCATTGTATAGTACTTCATTTGTTCTCCTAAACAATGATGTTCCAGTTGAGTGCATGTATGTGGTGAAAATATAGTATCTTATTACCTCTCTTAATTTAAGCTTTGAAATTGTAGTGCATTTATAAAACACAAGAGGGCAATAAAATAATAAGAAGGAAATATCTAATGTAATAAGACACTACTCCCTGTAGCTTTCTTTAACAGGAATTCTACTAGACTAATGGATCTTTCTGCTATCAATCAAAAGATACCATGGAGGTTTTCCATCTTAATGAACTTTTTAAAATTAAAAACAGGAAAATACACACTGGGAAAAAACGGGGTAACATCACAAACAAAAGAATTACTTCGTTGAAATCCTGCATAGGATTTGGATGCATAGAAATTCCATTAGCAAACCCTCATTCTGAAAGTACCTCGACCACAACTGTTTCATTTCCAAGCTAAAAGAAATTGTTGCCATTTGTTAAAAGGAATTGGACAGGGCTAGAAGACTTTTGATTTCTTGTTAGAAAACTGCTGTGAACCAGCAGGAGTCTGATAATAAAAAGTAGCATCAATTTGCACTTTCAAAAATACCCACAATTAATATTATTTACTCAAGAATGTAGTGGGGGCACCTAACTTCTTTCAACCAAGATTAGTTAAAACCAGTATTTTCTAGCCTCATCTTGGTCTAGAGTCTGCTGCCTTGTGGTGTCTTTTCCTTCCCTTTTTCCTTCCTTCCTTCCTTCCTTCCTTCCTTCCTTCCTTCTTTCCTTCCTTCCTTCCTGTTTTTCAATGTTTGTTTTTTTAGAGTCCTTGTGACCAATATACCGTAAATGGTATGCACTGCACATAAGGTAATATGCATTATTTCATTATTTTCCTATTAATAGTGCCACATTCATTTTCCCTCTGAAAAAGTATGCACTGCTTAAAAAGTTATTTTTATGTTTTGTAGGATTTTGATGTATGCTAGACTTTTTAGCTTTTATTTATTTATGGATGAATGAATTCCTGACCAAAGGATTAGCAATCAGGCAAGATAATCACTTCTTAGCCCTTGGACTACAATTAAATGTATTATCAAGCGTGAAGCAAAATGTTTTACAAATTGTAGTCTTGTTTCAAAAAATGTAAGTATCAACGCACAATCTGCATCTGAGCATGTACCATAGGTAGCCAATAGGTCTAAATACGAGGGTGAGTCAAAACGTAATGCCATTTTCTTTAGGACAGGTATAATTACCAACACAGGAACATGTAGCATACATCAAAATGAAGCTGGTCCTCTGTGGGTCACATCCCTACTTCTCAACATAGTCACCGTTTCTCTCAATAGCAATGTTCCACCTTCGAATGAGAGCATGTATCCCTGCCTCGTAAAACGTTGACTGTTCTTTGAGCCACTTCTTCACTGCAGTTTTCACTTCCTCGTCACTGGATTGCCATTTGACTTCAGACTATCATCTCTTCGGCCCCATGAAAGAGGGTTTGAGAGGCAAACATTATTCCAGTGACGAGGAAGTGAAAACTGCCGTGAAGAAGTGGCTCAAAGAACAGTCAACAAAATTTTATGAGACAGGGATACATGCTCTCATTTAAAAGTGGAATATTGCTATTGAGAGAAATGGTGACTATGTTGAGAAGTAGGGATGTGATCCACAGAGGACCAGCTTCATTTTGATGTATGCTACATGTTCCTGTGTTGGTAATTATACCTGTCCTAAAGAAAATGGCATTACGTTTTGACTCACCCTCGTACTTACCCGTATCAGCACAGGTGGTCTAGAGAGGCAGTGTTAATACTGTCATTATCATAACCCTGTGTTGTGATGCATCATAACAACCCCAATTCATATTCCAAACGAGAAGAACATCAAGATAAGGGATTTCTCTTGTGAGATGCGTCTCAGGCATTCTGATATATTATTTATCGATTTCTGGGATTTATGTCCATCTTGCTGCCAACAGATGGGACCAAAGGAGTTTAACAAGTTAATAATAACAATGTGCATTAAACACAATTACTACATAATTTAAAACAGGCAAAGAGCGCTGTGATAGAAAGTTTATTTTAGTCCCTCCAATCTAGCATTTTAATAACATGTTTTTTCATAGTTTCCGCAAAAGTGGAAAAATTTATTGAAACTTTATGGTACGAATGCTACCTCCAAGTTAAAGTTCCAAATATCGTGCATTTGGCTAAGGAGAAGATTTCATTTGTTTACTGCAATAAAGTGGTTTAGGATGCTGGATCATGGGCATTCAGGGGCTATCTTTAGACATCAAAGTTCACTAGGTGGCTTTAAACCAGTGTTTCTCAACCTTAATCACATTAAGACATGTGGATTTCAACTTCTTGCTGGGTGGGGAATTCTGGGAATTGAAGTCCACATGTCTTAAAATGGCCATGGTTGAGAAACACTGCCTTAGACCTATCACACTCTCTCAGTTCAACCTATTTCACGGGGCTTGAATTGTAGGAAACATCAAAGAAGAGAATGTTATGAATGTCACCTTGAGCTCTGGAGGAAAAATGGGTAATTAATAAATAAATGAATAAGAACATTTGTTTAGGTTGTAATTAACTTTGTTCCATTCAAATACATTTCATTGTTTGCTCACTGTAGTATGTTGCCAGTAATGCTAAGAAACTTAATTCTATTTGTACCGAACATTTGAGATTGGCTTTCCTGTAGCTGGAGTTTTCCAGATGTGTTACACTTCAAATCCCATGTTGGCTAGTGATCATAAGAATTATCTCCAGCACATATAGAATGTAGTATATTGGAGAACATTGGGGAAGAAATGGCAAACTGAAGATGACTCCATAAAAGCGGAACTGACAATCACAACAAAATGAAGAGTCAGCGAACTCTTTGTAATTCCTTTTCTTGAGCATTTGTGGAGAGATCATCCACAATTGCTCCATATAGTTGTTCCTTGAGAAGAGATCACCACATCTTGGTCTCTGGTGGGTTAATAACTCTGGGAGATGAGGGATTGTCATTGCTGTTCAAACCATGGTTGGCGTTTATGGAGATTCTCAATCATCTAGGCGGGGCGGGTTGCTCACTTACCGATACCAGTGTGCTGTGCGCGCATCTCCATGTTTCATGTGCACACGCGCTTGCTACGTGTGCACGCCCCCTCGCACGATTTTGCTTCTGCGCATGCACAGAAGCAAAATCTTGCCAAAATCTCACGAGGGGATGCGTGCGCGTGCGAGATTTCATCGAGATTTTGCTTCTGCGCATGCGCGGAAGCAAAATCTCACCAAAATCTCATGCAAAAGCCCAAAAATTCTTTTAAAAAGATGGCGACGCGCGCAACAGACCGGTGAAGACAGCACCGGAGCGATCGCGTGCAAATTGCACAATCGGCCGCTCCCTACCGGAGCTACGCACCGGACCGCACCGGTAGGAACCCACCATTGCATCTAGGTCATGGTTGTCCCAAAGGTGCTATTTCCAAAAAGCAACTGGACTTTTTTTGGGGGGGTGTTCTTTGAAAAGGAAAGTTAGAACTGAAGAATCTTCGTGGATAAGAAGCGAAATATTTTCTGAAAGTGATTAGAAAAGGAAGTATGCCTATTGAAGGGAGGATGGTAACATTAGTATCAACCCCAGTGTTTTCTTGAATAAAACCACAATACATTCTGTAACATTTCTGCAATGCTTTTATTCTAATTTGCACAAAAAATGTTCTAAAGTGATCTCTCAGGCCTATGTAATGGTTTAATTATCTGGAAACAACATTTTGGGTACTAATTATAGAATTGTACTATCCACCCTTATCTGCAATTACATTTGTTGTTCTTGACTATTAGAATACATGTTGTCATAATAATACAGTTTTGTCTTTATTTGCATATGTGAGCTTTAGAATCTATAATTGTAATAGGTGGGATTGTCAGCTGGGACCTACTTCTATGATTAGCATTAATTGAACATTATAGTGATTTAGCATTCTGATTTGAATAAGTTTTAAACAAAAACCACAAAGCTGCTAATTGTTGTTGTTTTAACTGTGTTTAGAAATTAAATATAAGTAGGCCTTGATACTATGATAAGATATCTTTGTGTTATGTGCAGACCAAATCTAAATCGGATGAGACAAGGAAAGGGCAGAATCGGTCCTTGGAGAGATTCATGGGCTACATGACAGCAGATAAATTCAGACTGAATCCTGACAGGAGAGATTATTGTTGGTGGTTAATTCAGAGGTTTGAAAAGACATAGTCTGGGGTAAGATTTTGCAAAGTGGTTTGAATGAAAACTCTATCAAGCTTGTAAAGGCCAGCTGAGGCCTCTTTATTTGAAACAAAACAGACATTTTCTGGGATGTTTGCTGCGAACATGAGGGTATCTATATAAGGTCCAAGGGGCCGCTTATGTTTTACATGGCAACGCTTATGGTAGTGTAAGAACAGTGTTTCTCAACCTTGGCAAGTTTAAGATGTGTGGACTACAACTACCAGAATTCCTCAAACAGCAGTTGAATTCCATGGATCTTAAAGTTGCCAAGGTTCAGAAATATTGATGTAGAGCAGGGGCATCAAACTGGTGGCCTGCAGGCCAGATTCATCATGCACAGGCCATGCCCACCTCTGCTCCGCAAAGGGGAAAAACATTGTGAAATGTCACGTGACGGCAACATGATGTGGCGAATTTGACACCCGTGATGTAGAGACTTGTGGTCATGGTGGTATATTAATGTTATTTCTGACAAATCTCTTTAAGGGTTTAGGGACACTATTTCTGCTGTTGGTTTTTTTTTTTTCCTTTATAAACACCTTGGGCAACTTCAGGCATTTTAAACTCCTGGTAATCCAATTCCACACTAGAGTCATTCAATAGCTGAGGCTCCCATGTGACAAGGCAATAGACAAGCCATGTGACAAGCCCAGAGTCCCTTGGGAGTTGGGCGGCTTATACATTTGAACAATAAATAAATATGCGTGATCCAAGGGTGATAAGACATTGTCCACAATATTGTCATTCTAAGTGAAGAAGTAATCCAAGTTGAGGAAAGATGAGCGTGCTGCATTCAGTAAACAAGGCCTAGGGCCCTAGGGTGACCAAAAGGTGCTCCATCCAAATATTCAACACAGTCACGATCTGTTCTTGCACGACATTCTCCATGTTGGTCTTACACATTCCAAGATCTGAGGAAAAAAGATGCCCTGTCATTAAGTAGGTGAATATCTGGCTATTCCAGCAAGCCAGATAAAGCCTAGATAACAGCTCTACTCTAGTTTGGGACCAGATCTGGCAAGATGGTTTCATGTCATACAGCCCTATTTACAAAGCCTAATGAAAATCTATACAAGGAACCATTACCCAGTAATTATTGGAAGAAAAATAGCAGCAGCAGCTCATTTTGATTAAATAAACAAAGCACAGCTTTTTACCCGGGCTGCCATCTTCTCTTGATACCTCTGCTGTAGCTCGTAGAGGTACTAGTTTTGGTTCTGCTTTTAATTTTTGTCTTTTGTAAAGATGTAAAACAACATGTGGCTCTCAGATGAAGAACAGTCTAAAAATATAGCAACAGCAACAATCCGGAGCATGTTACCTTAATGAAAAACACAGAGAGCATATCTAGAATTATTGAAATATGAAAACCATTGAAATTTTGAAACAGTGAATCTCCTCAAAAAATGGGACTCCGAATATCTCTTCTGCAGCTTTCTTAGAGATAAGCCTATGTTAATTCAAGGGAGGGGAGGATAGCTATTGTATCAATAAATCAGAGACCTGTCTACAATAAACATGATATTTTATGCTCACAGAAAATGAGAGTGTGGGTTTAAAATTCTATGTTAGCTCATCCAGTTCCATAAATAATATTAATGCATTATTTGGATGTCGTGTTTGCCATTTTAAGTTTCTTTTTTTTATTAAAAAGTTTTATAAGTAATTACAAAATTGTATAAGTATAATTTTAAAACACATTTTCCCCCACCCCTTCCCCTCTCCCTCCCCTTACCCTCCCCCCCATCTCCCCCAGCCCCCTCCCTAGACTTCCCAGAACAAACACAGGGTATAGTATTTATAAACATAAAACTAAAATATGCTAACAAATTGTTGACTTCAAAATCTCTCAAAATCTTTAACTCCTTATAGCTCGAAACCCTTTAAACTTAAACTAAGAATTAAAAATACTTCATTCATAAGCTATTTGAATCTTCTTGGTCTGGTACTTGTTTTGAATATAGTCAATCCATCTTCTCCATTCCAATATATATCTTTAGTTTGAGTGGTCTTTAAGATATGAATAAATTTTGCCATCTCTGCCAAATGCGCCATTTTAAGTTTCTTGAATTTATCTGCCTCAGGCTCATTTGGATAATTTGACTAATTAAATGCTGAATTCATGACTGCCCCCCAGAATAATTGTACATATCTATAGATAGCCATCAGCTGGCTTCTCCTTCCTGTACCTTTGCTAGGCTAAGGGCAAAGGTTGTGTTTTAAAAAATGCTGCTATTGCAGGTTATATAATAAATAATGCTGGAGGTCAGGATGAGGAAAGGCCTGACTCAGAGTGGCTGGGCATTATATCAGCACATGACAACTCCCTGAACTCCACTTATGCAAGAACACACTGGCATTCGGAAGATTAGGCACCAAGCCATTCATAAAATATTGTTTTATAATTGAGCCTCAGCCATTTGTATTTCTTAAATTCTTAAAGCTTCTTAAAATGGGAGCAAATCCCCGACTGAACATTCCATTGAGATTTTACTCCAGTGTTTCCTGTTTAGAAAATAAACTTGGGGCAAGAATGTTGAAGGGGGTTAAAAGTACAGTTTCTGAGATGGTTTCAGTAAGTTTTCAGTGAATCTCTGGGAACTGTAAGTTGTGTATCATATTGTGCTCACTTTTCTGTGGCTCCTATTATGAAATACTTATATTTTTATTCCTTAATGAATCTATAGTCCCCAACCCGAGGTGGCGCAGTGGTTAAAAGCAGCACTGCGACCTTCAGCTGATTGCTAGTTCAGCAGTTCAGCTGTTCAAATCTCACCAGGCTCAAGGTTGACTCAGCCTTCCATCCTTCCGAGGTGGGTAAAATGAGGACCCAGATTGTTGGGGGCAATAAACCGCTTAGAGAGGGCTGTAAAGCACTATGAAGCGGTATATAAGTCTAAGTGCTATTGCTATTGCTAATCCCTGGTCCATGGACTGGCACCAGGCTGCAGCATGCCAGAAACTGGGCCATGCAAACAAGCAAAACTCCATCTGGCGGATGCCGGCAGCATGTGAAACCACGCATCCTCTGGTCCGTGGAAAAACCTCTCTCCTCGGAACCGGTCCCCGGTGCCCAAAAGGTTGAGGGCCATGATCTAGATCTTGTTTTGCAACAAGGGGTGGTGGTGTTGCAGCGGCCTAACAGTTAAGATGCTGGGCTTATCCACTGGAAGGTTAACAGTGCAAGACCCAACCATCACATGATGGGGTGAGTTCCCGTTCTTACCCTAGCTCCTGCTAACCTAGATGTTCGAAAGTATGCAATGCAAGTAGATAAATAGTTACCACTTAAGGGAAGGTAACAGCATTCCATGCACCTCGTTGTATAGTCATGCCAGCCTAATGACCATGGAAGCATCTTTGGACAACACTGGTTCTCTCAGCTAGGAAACGAAGATCAGCATTGCCCCCTAGAATTGGACAGGACTGGATAGGGAAACCTTTACCGTTACACACACACAGACAGACAGACAGACAGACAGACATAAACTACTTTATGGTTACTCTAAAACAGAAAAAAAGGCTTCCAAGGCCATACATGAGAAGGAGAGGCAAAATAAGCCAATGAACAAATGAGCACAAAACCTGCTTAAGCAGGGGTGGGATTGAAAAATTTTAGCAACAGATTCGCTGCCCGGTTGCTGGGTGGGCGTGGCCATGGGGGCATGGCCTACTTGGCCTCCTGCACCAATGTTGGGGGGATGTTTTCACCCTCCCCAGGCTCCAGAGGCTTTCCCCAAGCTTCCAGGAGGGCAAAAGTGGCCTCCCCGAGCACCGGAGGCTCTCCGGAGGCCAGAAACAGGCCCATTTCCGGACTTCCAGTACTTCCAGTAGGCCCATTTTTCACCCTCCCCAGGCTCCAGAGGCTTTCTTCGAGCCTCCAGGAGGGCAAAAACAGCTTCCCCTGGGCACCGGAGGCCCACCGGAGGCCGGAAACAGGCCCGTTTCCAGACTTCCGGTACTTTTGGTAGGCCTGTTTTTTGCCCTCCCAGAGCCTCTGCACAAGCCCTGCACTTACCTGGCATCCAAAACGGGCTGTGTGGAAACTCCGGGGAGGGGAGGGGAGGGGTCAGCCAGTCCTTGGAACAACCGGTTTGGCGAACCAGATTAAAATTAACATCCTGTTCACCCGAACTGGCTGAATCCCACCCCTGTCTTAAGTTTGGTCTCACAAAGCCACATTGTAGTTTAGCAATACCTCCAAAGTAGCCCACCAAAACCAGCCCACTCTATGAAAAATTGCTTGAGACAGCACTTTTCTTGCCTTGATCTCTTTCCCAAACTGTCACACTTATCTTCTACCCTCCAGGGAAGGAAAGCGTGATGATAGGTTGCACCTTTAAAGGCCCTCAAGAAATACCCCCATTGCTTTTGTCTTCAATTTAAAAAATGTTATCTCATATTGCAAGACTTTTGTAGGTTCAGAGGCAAACATTGTTATTTGTTTTGGAGAAGAGGGAATCCTGATTTCAGATGAAAGAAGCTAAAGTGTATTAAAGGTTAAACTACTGATTTTCAAGAGGGAATGAGGGCAAGACAAGACATCTTGTACCATATGAAGATCTACTCCATCAGCTGGGATAAAATACAAGACCCTAACTGGGGAAACCCACCTTGTAGAACTGTCCAGATTACAATTCATTTAGGAAAATCAGACTTTAGGCTCCAGAGTGACAGAGTAACTCAAGGCAGCAAATATATCTAACACTCCTTCCTCCTATTTCCCCCAGAACAAACCTGTAGGACTCATTTAAATTCAGCCCTTTTTGCAAAAGTTACTAAATTCATAATCCATTGAAAAGAACATCTATTTCTGCCTTACTTTTTTAGATGCTTAAAGGAAATGCTTTCATGTGTGTTAGTCTCTCTCTCTCTCTCTCTCTCTCTCTCTCTCTCTCTCTCTCTCTCTCTCTCTCTCTCTCTCTCACACACACACACACACACACACACACACACACACACACACGTTCAGCTTGACCTTTTTTAGAGATTAACAAAGATTTCAAGAACTAGAAGATTTGTATGTGCTTACATGCACAGATGAGTGTGCATATGGATAGATGTGTTTAGAGTTATTTTCATTGATGTGAAGGTTTGCTTCCTGTGATTGTCTATCTATTAATTCTTCTTTAATGATTTTTTGTTCATTAAAAAAAAAAGATGAATCCCAAAGAAAGAAAATCAGTCAAGAACTTTCATCATCCGTGAAATTCCTTAAATGAAGCAGCAGGATTGCATAATGAGTATCTTATCCAGAATCATCCGTTGAGGGCTAATTTTAGGAGCCTAAAATTGGTATCTCAAGCTGCAACCCATTGTATTAAATGCAGCATTTCTATTGGTTAATTTACAGCCATTAATCCATGCATTATTCTAGCCCAAATACTTTATTATTGATTTAAATTAGATACTTGTAGTCAAAAGACTGGGGGGGGGGGGTTCGATCGTTAAGAAGAGCTCTGACTTTTTCTTTCTTTCTAATGGGTTGGCTAAGTGTTTTGCTTTTAATGTTTGCATTTGTTTAATTAATTAATTGTTTAATTATTTCATGTTTATTAATTGAAAACCTTCACTATCAATTACGTAGTATTGATAGATTACTCACTTTGGATGCTATTTTAACCAGTGGATGATATGTTTTTATATGAATGGAATTAATCCAGAGGTAAAGTAGAGAAATACATTTACAGACAATTGAAGACTCCGTGTGGTTGATAGATTTAAAAAAGTTACTGCCTTAGATCTTGGAGATCTGCTAGTCCAGATTGATCAGCCCACCCCGACTGATCCCTTAAAATCTGTTGGATTACCAGACTGGTTATGGACTATGGGAACTGTAAAACCACACTTCTGAAATGCAAATGCTGAAATGAGCATTATTGTGCTGGATTATTAATCAAATAATTTGGCATTTTATGAAAAAGCATATTAAATGCCCCATTATAATGAGTGTAATCAGTGGTGGGTTCCTACTGGTGCGGTCCGGTGTGTAGCTCTGGTAGGGAGCGGCCGATTGCGCAATTTGTGTGCGACCGCTCCGGTGCTGTCTTTGCCAGTCAATCGCATGCGTTGCCATCTTTTTTTGAGAATTTTTGGGCTTTTTTGCTTCTGCTCATGTGCTGAAGCAAAATCTCGCCGAAATCTCTCTCGTGCGCGCGTCCCTTCGCAAGATTTCGGCGAGATTTTGCTTCCGCGCATGCACAGAAGCAAAATTGAATGAGGGGGCGTGCGCGCGTAGCGAGCATGCGTGCGCACAAAACATGGAGATGCGCGCGCAGCGCACCGTTATCGGTAAGTCAGCAACCCGCCTCTGAGTGTAATATATCCATTTTAAAAAGTCCATCCTTTATCAATGGCTGATCTAAATACTGGACCTTCAAATAAATATATCTGTGCTTGTAAGCAATGGCAGGACTGCCAAGAATGCAAATTTAAGCATTTGGAGGATCAAATCTCTAAATTCAATGATATTTGAATTTAATGACTGTAAGATACCATCAAGTGGGTATGGCGCTTAGCATCTGCTGGGCATGGCTCTTGGCCACGTCATATCGCATCTGACTGCTGTGCAGCTTAGAAAAAGAGTGACAGCTTTATATGCTATTCAGCAGCAAGCTTCAACTAGAGATATGCTTTGGCTGCCAAAGAAATAAAAAATTGTGTTCTCGGTATTCAGCATTTGGATCAAGCAGCCGGGATATAAATGCTGAAACGCAAGTAATATAGATAGTGCAATTAAGCATACTTTTATTGCTGGCAGTTCCATTATTTTGATGTCTTCTCTCTGACTCATTGCCTCCAGTGATTATAACCTTTAATCAATAGTTAACAAACACCTTAGTGGCGGGTGTGGGTGTGTGTTTTCCAATCTTGTCAACTTTGAGACTTGCGATCGGACTTCAACTCCCGGAATTCCTCAGCCAGCATATTTTTCTAGAGTATGAATTGGCATCCATCTCATACAGGTAGTCTTTGACTTACAGTCACAATTGAGCCCAACATTTACTTTACGTTGCTAAGTGAAATATTTGTGAAGTGAATTTTGCCCCATTTTACGTCTTTTCTTGCCACAGTTGTTAAGTGAATCATTGCAGTTGTTATGTTAGTAACCCGGTTATTAAGTGAATATGGCTTTCCCATTGACTTTGTTTGTCCAAAGGTTGCCAAATGATGACCCCCGGGACATAGCAACCATCATAAATATGAACCAGTTGCCAAGCGCCCATATTTTCATCATGTGACCCTGGAGATGCTGCAGTTCATAAGTGTGAAAAATGGCCATAAGTCACTTTTTTCAGTGCTGTTGTAACTTTGAACGATCACTAAATAAACTGTTGTAAGTCAAGGATTACTTGTATTTCCCAATCTCTAGGATACAATTTTGTTTCCATATTTCTTGCCATAGAATCCCCCACCCACCCACTTTTCTCAAGTTTTAATCAGTTCCACAGCTACTTCAAATGTCCCTGTACTTTGTCTATCTTCTGCCCTTGGGGTGGCTCTATGATGCGACTTCCACAAATTGGATGCCAAATCTGTGTTAACAGGGTAAGAATCCATGGTAGCGGATTGCAGGTTGAGACTGTGGACTCCACTCTGCCTTTATTTTCCAGAATGAAGCCTTCCAGAACCTCATTTTTCCTTGCCTTTCTTCCTCTTCCTCACAAAACAATCCTATAACAGAGAGATTCCCGGAAAAAAAGTTAGAACTCCCCAGGTTGGTTGAAGCCTGTTATAATTCTTTTCATCAGAGATCTATAAAAAGAAGATTAGTCAGAGCTTCAAATACATTTCATTGGGCTCTCTTCTTTGCTTCCCTATTTGTAGAAATGTGGGGTATGATTATCACTATGCTCCAATGGAATGCTCTTATGGGAATGCATAGTCCTATATCTTGTATTTTCTCATCCTGCTCTTCACTCCCTTAGATGTTTGGGTTTGAGAGACAGGCAGGTAATCTGGAACTCCCTATATATATAGAATAGAATAACAGAGTTGGAAGGGACCTTGGAGGTGTTCTAGTCCAACCCCCTGCTTAGGCAGGAAACCCTACACCACTTCAGACAAATGGTTATCCAACATCTTCTTTAAAACTTCTAGTGTTGGAGCATTCACAACTTCTGAAGGCAAGCTGTTCCACTGATTAATTGTTCTAACTGTCAGGAAATTTCTTCTTAGTTCTAAGTTGCTTTTCTCCTTGGTTAATTTCCACCGATTGCTTCTTGTCCTACCCTCAGGTACTTTGGAGAATAGCTTGACTCCCTCTTCTTTGTGGCAGCCCTTGAGATATTGGAAGGGGCGTGCATAAGTGCACCAGCATGCCTACCGTCCCTGTCCTAATGTTCCCTCTTATCAGTAACAATCTTATGTATATAAACTACCATATTTTTCGGAGTATAAGACGTACCTTTTTACCCTCAAAAAGAGGGTGAAAACTTGGGTGCGTCTTATACACTGAATGTAGCCCCACCCAGCCACCCCCACCTTTTGGCCTCTGCCTGCCAGCAATTTACCTCTTTGAAGCAAACAGGGCAAAGCACAAGAAGAGCACAAGAAGAGATAAACTGCCTCCCGACCTACAGCTGACGGAGGCTTGCAAGCCACGTGGTAAAATGAAACTAACTACGGTGGCTGTAATGTGACAAATTGCTGGGAGATAAACTGCTGGCAATATTAGACTGCTGAAATTGAAAGAAGGCAAGCTATAGCTGCTATGGCTCAGAGATAGAGCTCTTGCCTCACATTCAGGAGGTTGTGAGTTCTATCCTAGGTAGAGGCAGATTCTGTTAATATGTTATTTTGTTAAATGTTTGTAGAGTGTTCAAATTATTAGAATTATTTTTTAAAGACTGCTTTATTATTGTTCTAGACAACTTAACAAAATGAAGAAGCTTTTTAAAATAAATGCTTGCTCTGAAGAGGCCCAGTGCTGAAGTGGTGCAGTGGTTAAATGCTGCGACTGCAGGCTGACTGCTAGTTCAGCGGTTCAGTTGTTCAAATCTCACTAGGCTCAAGGTTGACTCAGCCTTCCATCCTTCCGAGGTGGGTAAAATGAGGACCCAGATTGTTGGGGGCAATATGCTGAACTCTGTAAACCGCTTAGAGAGGGCTGTAAAGCACTATGAAGCGGTATATAAGTAAAGTGCTATTGCTATATTGTATCTTCTTTTAAATAGCAGAGAATACTTCCAGAAAGCCACATCAATTTTAAAGATCTGTAAAAGTATAATCTGAAATGTCCTGTTTTAGTATTAAGTATTAGTATTAAGTATTAGTATTAAAAGAAGGCAGCTGAGAAACCCTGACTTAGTCATGTTTGGAGTAGATCTATTTAAATAATTGGGAGGAGTTAGTGTGATTACATTTAAGAAAACTTTCTGGGATTAATATACTGCCATAAATGTACATTTCTCCAATTATTTGCCATTTCTATGGGTCAGGCACACATGCACAGAAATACACAGCAAACAGTGTATATCATCTGTACTGTTTGCTGTTTGCTTTTTGGCAAATTGCTGGGAGGCAGAGGCTTTTTTTCCTTGTTTTCCTCCCCCAAAACTAAGGTGCGTCTTATACTCCGGTGCGTCTTATACTCTGAAAAATATGGTGTGTATATTACTAACACGTACTTGACAAAAATAAATAAATAAATAAAATAAACACTGCTATCATGTCTCCCGTAGTCCTTCTTTTCATTAAACTAGTTCCTGCAACCGTTCTTCATATGTTTTAGCCTCCAGTCCCCTAATCATCTTTGTTGCTTTTCTCTGCACTCTTTCTAGAGTCTCAACATCTTTTTTACATTGTGGCAACCAAAACTGAATGCAGTATTCCAAGTGTGGCCTTACCAAGGCATTATAAAGTGATATTAACACTTCACATGATCTTGATTCTATTTTGACTCTGTTTATGCAGCCTAGAACTGTGTTGGCTTTTTTGGCAGCTGCTGCACACTGCTGGCTCATATTTAAATGGTTGTCCACTAGGACTCCAAGATCCCTCTCACAGTTACTACTATTGAGCAAGGTACCACACGTACTGTACCTGTGCATTTTGTTTTTCTTGCCTAAATGTAGAACCTTACTTTTTTCACAATTGAATTTCATTTTGTTAGATATTGCCCAATGTTCAAGTCTGTCAAGATCCTTCTGTATCTTAAGCCTATCTTCTGGAGTGTTGGCTATTTCTGCAAGCTTGGTGTCATCTGCAAATTTGATGAGTTCCCCATCTATCCCCTCATCCAAGTCATTGATGAAGATGTTGAAGAGTACTGGGCCTAAAACAGAGCCTTGGGGTACTCCACTGCATACTTCCCTCCATGTAGATGCAGTTACATTGAGGACTACACGTTGAGTGTGGTTGGTCAGCCAGTTACAAATCCATCTGGTGATGATGCTTTCTAACCCACAATTTTCTACTTTTTCTAGTACTAGGTTATGGTCTACTTTATCAAATGCCTTACTGAAGTCCAAGTAAATTATATCGACAGTATTCCTCTGGTCCACTAATTTTGTCACTTTGTCAAAGAACGCAATAAGATTAGTCTGGCATGATCTGTTTTTGACGAACCCAATCAGGGAGAAGAGAAGGAGGACATGAAAACAGTGGTGAATCTGGAAAAATGGCAGCAATATGAGGAGTATGTGTCAGTGACAGGGAGATAGTCCGGAGGGCTTAAGAGTTGCCATTCAGACCAGCTGTGGCTCCAATTATGAACTTGAGAGGAAATAATGGATGAAAATCTACTGTGACAGGAATGGTGTTATGTTCCCACATGTAGGAGATGACCAGGCTAAACCCGAGGGAGGGGTCAAGTGCATCATCAGTCTTGAGTGCCTGTGTGCCTACAAGAGATCTAAATCTAGTCCACCTTGAATTCTGTTGACCCTTATCTACTACCAATTTGCTTTGACCTTTGGTAGCTCAGATTCTTGTAGAAAGTGTTAGCATGCAATAAACCTGTCCTCATTTGACTCCTGATTTCCTGTGCTTGACATTATTATCTTCTTTCCTGTTTTGGAAAACAGATGCTTGGGTTAGGACAGATAAGCCTTACCTAACCAGATATTCTTCGGCTGCAATTGACATGATGTTCCTTTATAGGTTGTAGGGCAGGGGTGAAATGCTCCCGGTTCGCTTTTACCTGTCTGTCGTCGGTGAGCCGATCGCGCAGGTAGCGCGGCGCTCCGCCCACCCGCCGGGATACCACCATTTGAGTTCTTTTACCCTCTGCGCATGCACAAAGCGTTCTGTGCATCCGCAGAGGGTAAAAGAACTCAAATGGCGGTGTCCCGGCGGGTGGGCGGAGCGCCGCGCTACCTGCGCGATCGGCTCACCGACGATAGACAGGTAAAAGTGAACCGGGAGCATTTCATCCCTGCTGTGGGGTCTGTGGAGATAGTTTGGATTCTTGCTGCAAATACAATTCTGAAGGCATGAAAGATATGATCCATGACATCCTGAAGACAGCATGTTGGGATAGACTGCAATAAAAATCATCCTTTATTCTTTCCTCTTCCACCTACTTCTTGCTCTATCTTGAGTAACATGAGTTCCAGCTTAAATAAAAATGAGGATTAAAGAATTAGAGGATTTGCAGATCTATGGCTATCTTTTTTATTTTTTTCTTGATATTGGGAACATTAAAGGAGAAAATGTAATGTATGTCAGTTCACTGCTTCATTTGCAGGCATATATATATACAGTATATACCCTTACTGGGATTCTAACCTGGGCAGCCTGCCTGTAAGGCAGTACCTTTAACCTCCAAGCCACAGGCTCTCCTCCTACATCAACTTGTACCAGAGAAGGGTTATATGGTTTTTTTTCTGTCGAATTATTCTGGTATACCCAAATATGGGAGGGAGCATACTGCTTCCTTTTTGCCTTATATATATAATATATACAGTATATACTGTATGCTTACAAATTTGTGTGTTGAGAGAGCTGATACAGTTCTTGAACCGTTCCAGACTTTCCTCACCCTTGGCCCAGATTACAACGAGGTCAATGATGGATCACCGCCAGGTGAATGATTTATAGTGAGCTCCTTTATGGAGAATGATGTTCCCAAAAAAGGATATGGAGACCAAAAGTAATCGATTGATTTAAGTGGAGAGCCCACCAAGCCAACTGAATAGAGAAATCCATTAGCCAGATAAAATGGATAAAGGGGCACTAATTAATAAAAGAACACTGTATAAATAAAATACTGCAGAGAGTTTGCTAGAGGCTTTAATATTTTATGAGCTACAAAAATCTGTCAGATGAAATAGAGCACTAAGTGATGAGATGAATGTATTTTGGGAATATTTAAATATTTTCTCATGATGAAGCTGTGGGGGGGGGGAATTTTGCGTCCATTTTCAGTCAGCAGAGATGATTACCACCATACTCTGAATCCTAGAGAATTAAATTTTTAAAAAGCTGACATGTTGGAGAAGAGAGAGACATGGACTAAATTCTGGAAGAGCTAGCTTTCAATTTCTTATTAATTCATGTCAGTAATATTAAGCAAATTCTTCCTTTCAAGCAAATCTATCATATATGGCTGTAATGTGGTATGATTTTAAAAATGTATGCAATCCCAAGCATTTTAAGCGAAGGGGTAGCGAAAGGTGATAAATAACAATGTGCCGGTAGTTAGTGGTACAATGTTTCAGTCATGATGTTTCTTTTGAGGAGGAGTCTGGCTGTGCCTTCTGCTTGAAGTTTGTCTACCAGGCTCCGGTTTTGGCTGTGACGGCCTCCTGCCATCCTCTGCCAATGAAAACGGAGCTCCGTTTTCATTGGCAGAGGGCGGCAGGAAGATGTTGCGGCTGAAAACAGAGCTCGAGAGCCCATTTTCACTGGCAGAGTGCTCGGGCCACCACAGACGCCCCTGACACGAGTGACATCAAGCTGGCCACGCCCATCCTGGCCACGCCCACCCGGTCCCTGAGGTCAAACACAACCCTGATGCGGCCCTCAGTGAAATCAAGTTTGACACCCCTGTCCTAGAAGGATTGTACTTTTTCATATCTAGAGAAGTTATTATGTTGTTTGGTTTTTAATTTGATTGATTATAATTGGTAAGATTATATTGGTTCTACCTAATTTATCTGTTTTAACCCAAGTTATGGATGTGGAGAATTGCATTCTGCTCAGAATCAGTTGATTGGCGCTGATGTAGTTTGAGGAAGCCACAGTACCCTATGTGAGCCTGTTTATATTTTTAGTTCTTTGGAGAAGTCAAGCCAGACTTTTGAATGTAGGGAAATTTTGCAAGCACCTTCTCAATTTCTAAAACGCGGTGTCTCTTGGTCATTTTATTTATTTATTTATTTATTTATTTATTTATTTATTTATTTATTTATTTATTTATTTATTTATTTATTTATTTAGCAATTCTTATATGCCGTCCTACTCCCTGGGGATACAGGGCGGCGTACATGTATAAGAACAGCTATGACACAATAGAAAAAATAACAATTAAATAGCAATTAAAAGAATAAAAACAACACAAGCAACAATCTCAATCACCCTGTCATATGCAGTTATGCCTTGTTAGAGTTCTTAGAGTAATTTTAAAGGTTAGTGTAGCAAGAGCCATTTAAGAAAGATACTAGCTGTTGTTGCGAAGGCACCTTCCACCCAGTCCGATGACAACTGGTGAAGCCGCCGGTTATCTGCACGCGGCAATAATTTTTATACCGACTGTATAAGATTCTAACCTTTTGGTTGCAAAGGAGGCCAACAGACACAAAGAAAAAAACCTAGAATTAAGGAAAAAATTCCTGTCAGTGAGAATAATTGTTGAATTATTCAACAATTGGAATTGTTTTCCTTCAGATCAGCTGAACTTCTACAAAGCAGCAAGCTTTCAAGTTTCAAGAATAAATTCAGGTGAATTTGTTTGTTTGTTTGTTTGTTTGTTTGTTTGTTTGTTTGTTTGTTTATGATAAATAAATAGTTAGAAAAAGAACCGCAGGACTAAAAAAATGGCTGAACGTGGCAAGATGTCTGACATGTCTCTGCTACTGAAAGCTTATGGCTATATGAACTGAATCTTAGCAGGAAAAAAAGAGTTGAAGTTGTAATAAGATTTCTCTTAATTCTTGCCTGTAAGAAGAAACAAGCAAACATTTGGAGCTCTTCATATCTGAAAATATAAATTTCAGCTTTTTGTCAGAACAGTTTCCATCCCATCAACATACAATCACCCCTTTGCTGGAATTTATATCTCCAAACATAGTAAATTTACAACTTCCAGGACACATTCTATAGAGTGTAAAGAAGATGGCCTTGATAAAAACGTGCAAGAACTGACTGAAATGTTCTTTAAGTTCGGAGAAACAAAATAAGTAATGGAACAACTCAAGAAAATGCTTTCCTGATTCACTGGAGTATAAGAAGAAGAAGACTTGTAATATTCTGTGATTGTGGTGTATCTCAATAAAGTATATGCTTAGTCCTCCTGCAGAGTTACTTTTCTGGTCTGGTCCCCTTACTGGGGCTGACACATTCAGTCTTTTTTGCAGAATTTCAAAATACACACAGTTAGCATAGTTATCTTGTGATAAAATCCCATTTGAGATACACAAATTCTTAGAATTAGTCTCTGGTCCCTCCAGGCAAGGTGAGAAACTGGTCTTCTGTCCCCAAAATGGCAGTGCTAGCTAATGCCGTTGTCTTCAGTGCTTTCTTGACTTTCTCATTTGTAGCTTGTGCAGGTAAAACAAGGTTTCCAAATGAGGGCTTGCTTTTAATCTTACAATCATGGTCTTGTATATAGAGCCATCACTGTCCTCCCTTGTAAACCTTTTAAAGTTTTTCTATTACTTTGGCTTGTTGGTTTGAACTGAAGCAGGGCGTAGATAGGAAATGAATAAAATGGAAGTTTCCCGAAATAGAGTATTTTTGAAAGCAACTGTTTGCTTTTCCTTGAATGTACATTCCGAATGTTGGTTTGATTTGATTTTGCTTTCCTAGCTGTGGCTTCTAGATTACACACACCCCTCTCCCCACAACAACATTAGCAGCATTTCAATTATATAATTGTGCTGCTTGGAGTCATGTGACTGTCTGAGTAATTCCCTGCAGAAGGAGACAAACTGCATATTAAAAAGCAGAACAAATTGTGTTTTAAAACACCCAACTCCCTCCTCTCCCCCCCTCCCCAAACACCAAAAAAAAGGAGCTTGCTGTTTCCATGTGAATATATCTGAAGGATTTTAGTGCTGAAACAGCCACATGGTGATTTGAACTCTCCTGGTGCTGGATGGGGCAATTAGGCAAAGGGAATAGGCTAGACGTGTGATTTGCTCACCCTTCCCTTCCCAAGTATGCCATGCTTTTGAACCTGTTGTCATCTTATCTGCCACGAAATGAATTACTCCTCGGAGACCTCATCCCGGAGTTAGGAACTGTTGACTGGGAGAGGTAAGTGCATCTCATTCTTTATTCCTTCAAGACTGTCACTGCATGATGACTTTTTCCAGGGACTGTGTACAGTGCAGGTGTGTGTGTGTGTGTGTGTGTGTGTGTGTGTGTGTGTGTGTGTGTGTGTGTGTGTGTGTGTGAGAGAGAGAGAGAGAGAGAGAGAGAGACAGACAGACAGACAGACAGACAGACAGACAGACAGACAGACAGACAGAGAAACAGAAAAACAGAAAAACAGAGAGAGAGACAGACAGACAGGTAAGCAGGCAGGCAAACAGGCAGGCAGGCAAGCAAGCAGAGAGATAGACAGGCAAACAGAAGAGAGAGGGACTGCCTTAGCTAGTAGTCTGCAGATAGAAAGGAAGGAAGGAAGGAAGGAAGGAAGGAAGGAAGGAAGGAAGGAAGGAAGGAAGGAGATGGGAATGAGAAGGAGGGAGGCAGGGAAGGAAGGAGGGGAGGAAGGAAGGAAGGAAGGAAGGAAGGAAGGAAGGAAGGAAGGAAGGAAGGAAGGAAGGAGATGGGAATGAGAAGGAGGGAGGCAGGGAAGGAAGGAGGAGAGGAAGGAAGAAAGGAAGGAAAGGAAGGAAGGAAGGAAAGAAAGAAGGAAGGAAGGAAGGAAAGGAAGGAAGGAGATGGGAATGAGAAGAAGGGAGGCAGGGAAGGAAGGAAGGAAGGAAGGAAGGAAGGAAGGAAGGAAGGAAGGAGAAGAAGGGAGGCAGGGAAGGAAGAAAGGAAGGAATTGAAAGTCAGGCAACTTCTTCCCCAACCTTGCTTCAAAGCTGCAGTAATTTAAGAGGTTGCCATTTGAATTACTCAAATTTACTTTGGGTCCCTTTGCTGTAGGCATTTAAATCAGGGCCTCACTTCCCTCCTTTCTCCCCTCTATCAGTTGAACCTAAAATAAGGGAATGTCTGTCACTCTGACTGTACTATGGATGGAGATAGAAACTGTAGGTGTATTTTCAGAACCGAGACTTAAAGGGACTTGTTTATTTTTAGGCAACACAGCTGTTGGCAGAGAGAATGTAAAGTAAGCTCTGGAGACTCAGAACAGATAGGTAGACATGATTGAGATGGTAAAGCATGTGCATCTTTCTTGTTCTGCAGGTGAATGTCCCTTCTAAGTCATGCTCACTTCAAGCACAAATGTTGTGTTAAAGTTTCAGAAGGCTTCTTGTCAGATTGTCTGGAAGGGCATGTTGCTTGAAGGTAGCAATTGCCTACATCTCTCAAATATAGCAAGCATGAGCAAACAGGGATCAGAACCTGAAATGCTAAGACAGACAAACCAGGGGTGTGTCACCAAAATTGAAATAGGTGGTACAGGTAGTACCTCGACGTATGACCACAGTTCGGCCCCAGATTTATGTTGCTAAGCGAGACATCTGTTAAGTGAGCCTTGCCCCATTTTACAACCTTTCCTGCCATAGATGTTAAGTGAATCACTGCAGTTGTTAAGTTAGTAACACGATTGGTAAAGTGAAACTGGCTTCCCCATTGACTTTGCTTGTCCGAAGTTTGCAAAAAGTGATCAGATGTATTAGAGTTTGTTGCATAAAAATCAAAACCAGAAGCACACAGATGACTGATTCAGCTGGATTCATAAACTTCTTTATAAACATAGTAATAGATGAATTTACAATACCATTAGCAGAGTTCTTCTTCCATGTAGCAACAGTTAAAAGTAAAACACAAGCAGCTTCTAGTTCAGAGTTCAGAGAGGAGAGAGAAGAGAGTGAAGAGTGAGCCACGCCCAGCCTTAAGCTTAAATTCCAGTTTTGATTCTCTGCACAGACTCAGAAGTGGTTAGCTCCCATTGGCTGACTTAGTTGCTATGCCTATTCATTGGCTGACCTTGTTACCATTGGCTCTCCCAGTCATGAATATTCTAACAAGATGAGCCCGGGACACTGAAACCATCATCAATGTGAGCCAGTTGTCAAGCATCCAAATATAAACTACATGACTGTGGGGATGCTGCAACAATCATAAGTGTGAAAAATGGTCATAAATCACTTTTTTCAGTGCCATTGTAACTTTGAACGGTCACTAAATGAATGGTTGTAAGTCAAGGACTATACCTGATTCAGGTACGTGGATATAGATGGAAGGGAGTTCTCATAGTACTCAGCCAATAGATTATTGGTTCTTGCTACTGTATGGGGCCTGAAAGCCTGCACTTCCCATGAGAAAGCAACAGGGATAGAAGGATATTGCCCAGAGTGTGTATCTGATATTTCTGAGTGTGTATCTAGGAGCATGATACTGTTTTGACTGATGCTTCACAAAATCCCGAAACAGACTCCTTGTCCCGACAGAACCCCTTTTTATTTGGCTAATGTGAATTCCTAGCATTCACAGTCAGCAAAGTCCTGGCAAACAGTCTTTCAAGGGTGAATTGCAACCACAGACCTTATCAGTCCTTGGAGAGTTGCCAGGCCGATATCTTCCAGGTGTAACGCTGTACAGAGAAATGCTTGGCAAGGAGTCTCTCTGAGGCACAACTCAGATAAAGCAAATCGTCACACTAATAGCAAACTAATTGTCTCCTGCAAACACCACTCCCCTTTCGTTCCTCTTTATTCCCTATGGGAGGGGCCATTCAGCGTCCCCTTGTGCCTTTACTCCCAAGTTGACCTCTGTTCCTTAATTGTTCCCTTCTCCTGACAGCTCTGCGCATGCGCACATCTGGAACAGGCTCCAGCTGTTCTTCAGCCCCACTTATCTCTGATTCCAAAGGTAGCTGATAACTGTTGGACGGCCCTGGCCTCATCTCTGCCTCCCATGCAGAGCACTCATCAGAGCCTTCCCCAGACTCCAGGACTGGCCCATGTTCCTCCCCAACCTCCTCACTGTCCGAGTCTTCCGCCAGCTCTGCTGGCCATTGGTGGGCCACAACAGATACAGGCTCGGCATAGAGTCCACACAACTATAAAATTTGTCAGTGCTGATATATTTCCAGCCTCATGGCTTGGCTACCAACTGCAGTTCTGTTTTAATGCCATACTCAAGGTTTTCATCTGATAATAACTGTTTCTGCAAATAGGCATTTCCTGAGAAACTGTAGCACAAGAAGATTGGGGGTATATGAGGAATAGAGAGAGCTTTGAAGAAGGAAAGCAAGAGCAGTTATGTAAACATCAGCTTAGCCAAGAAAGAGAAGAGGGGATGAGACAGAAACTCAAGATTGCCCTATTTGATTCTCTTTGGTTGTAAGAGAGAGGAAAGGAAAGAAATTCAGGCTTTATAGGGAAGGAAGGAAGGAAGGAAGGAAGGAAGGAAGGAAGGAAGGAAGGAAGGAAGGAAGGAAGGGAAGGGAAGGGAAGGGAAGGGAAGGGAAGGGAAGGATTCTGTTATCATACCTTGCAACCAGAAAGCATAATTCGAATAATTTTTCTGGGGTCTGTTTCCTGATTTGACCCGTCTTAAAGGGCTGACAGTAGAAGAGAGAGAATGAAGGATATTTTCATGAAACTCACAAGGCACTAAAAATGGATCGTGGTAGTTGTAATCTGTCAAGTATATTTCAAAAATTGTTCTAAGAATCAGCTAGGACTAGATGCTTGCCTTTCTTAAATAATGTAGAGGAAGCTTGGGGAGAATGGCTTCAGGGATTATTTCTATTCCTGGCTATCGGAGCCATTTGGATTATTTTGTGTACCTAGCAGTGTAATGTGCTGTATCTAGGTATATGTTTCTACTTTCCCTCATTTTGTATCTGGGTTTAGGGGGGGGGTGTACATGTATGAAGTGTATGTGAGGAGAACAGGCAGCCGAAGTCACCTGGATCCATGATTGTCAACATCTTTTTATGAGAAGGGGGCTGCTGCAGTGCCCCCTTCTGAAGAAACCAGGTACTGTAACTACAGTTCAGAACAAAGCAACCTGCGTACACTGATGGATGGTCTCTGGTGAGCCCGAGATGGGGGTTATTCCTCCATCTTGGTGCTACTTGATCTCTCAGCGGCTTTTGATACCATTGACCATGGTATCCTTCTGCACCGATTAAGGGAGGAGTGGGAGGCACCGTTTTGCAGTAGTTCCCCTACCTCTCTGATCGGGTGCAGTCAGTGTTGGCGGGAGGAGAGAGGTTGACGCCCAGGCCCCTAGTCTGTGGGGTGCCTCAGGGCTCGGTCCTCTCCCCCCTCCTATTTAACATTTACATGAAACCACTGGGTGAGATCATCCGATGACACGGGGTGAGGTATCAGCAGTATGCTGATGATACCCAGCTTTATATCTCCACCCCGCATCAATTCAGTGAGGCAGTCGAGGTGATGTGCCAGTGCCTGGAAGACGTGAAGATCTGGATGGGAGTCAACAGGCTCAAACTCAACCCAGACAAGACCGAGTGGCTATGGATGTTGCCGCCTAAGGACTCTGTCAACTGTCCATCCTTGGTTCGGGGGGGGGAATTAACTCCCTCAGAATGGGCTCGCAACTTGGGTGTCCTCCTGGATCCACAGCTTAAATTGGAACATCTTTCGGCTGTGGCTAGGGGGACCTTTGCACAAGTTCGGCTTGTGCACCAGTTGCAGCCCTACTTTGATCGAGAGGCACTTCTCACGGTCACTCATGCCCTTGGCTTGACTATTGCAATGCGCTCTACATGGGGCTACCTTTGAAGAGTGTTTGGAGACTGCAGTTGGTCCAAAATGCAGCAGCGCGTGCTGTGGTGGGTGTGCCTAGGTACACCCACACTGCTCCCATCTTACGCGAGCTGCATTGGTTGCCCATTGGTCTCTGTACGCAATTCAAAGTGTTGGTGATTACCTTTAAAGCCCTAGGGCCACAGTATCTGCGGGACCGTCTACTACCACATGTCTCCCTGCGACCGGTTAGATCGCTCAGAGTGGGCCTGCTCCAGGTCCCATCAGCTAGACAATGTCGACTGGCGGGACCTCGATCGAGGGCCTTCTCTGTGGCGGCCCCCACGTTATGGAATCAACTCCCCCCCCAAGATCCGGACTGCCCCTACCCTATTGATCTTCAGAAAAGCCCTTAAGACCTGGCTGTTTCGGCAAGCCTGGGCCCAATGAATGTATTGTTGGGTGGGCCCATGAGTGATTGTGGATGGATGATTGGTTGTTTCTTATTGATAATGTTTTAATTTTACTGTTTTAACCCTTTATCTGATTTTATTATTCTCTTGTATTGCTGTTAGCCACTCTGAGTCCTTATCGGATTGACCGGCCTATAAATGCAATAAAATAAATAAATTTAAAATTTTGGTTTTGGACTTATAACATTCTTTATGGTTTGATTCCTGGGTGGTTTTAAGACCTCTTTCTCCCACTTGAATCGACCCCATCTATCTATTAATATACATATTGATTGACACATATATTTATGAGTTTGAGTGACCCAAAGTTATTTTGGTGAAGCATTTTTTTCTTTGCTTCTTTGTTTGATTTGGGACTCATTTGTGCTCCCACCAACTAAACATGGAGTAAATGGAGTAATTTGGTGGTTCCCAAAACTCTAATTATAGGCAACGACTTGATTGGTTTTCATTAGTTTTCATAACATTACATGGTTGAGATTAACAGTACATTTTTGTTTATTCTCAATATTAGTCTAAAATTGAAATGATTGGGAAACTACATTTGTTCAGAACATCCTAAGTGTGACTGTGCTACTCTATTGAGCCTTTCATATTAAACAATTGCAGTTCAGGAAGTCCTGTTGTTAAGCAAGACGTTTATTAAGTGAGTTTTGCCCCATTTTAAAACCTTTCTTGCCACAGTTGTTAAGTGAATCACTGCAATTGTTAAGTTAGTAACACAGTTGTTAAGTGAATCTGGCTTTCCCATTTACTTTGCTTGTCAGAAGGTCACAAAAGGTGATCACTTGACTCTGGGACACTGCAACCGTCATAAATATGAGTCAGTTGCCAAGTGTCTGAATTTTGATCATGTGACCATGGGATGCCGCAATGTGAAAAATTGTGAATAAGTCACTTTTTTCAGTGCCATTGTAACTTCGAATGCTTACTAAACAAACTGTTTTAAGACGCTCCGAAGTATAAGATGCACCTACCTTTTGGGGGGAGGAAAACAAGAAAAAAAATCTGCTTCTACCTCTGCCTCCCAGCACTTTGCCTCCTTGCAGCAAACAGCAAACAGCCTGTTTCAGTTTCGCTTTCCGTTTCCGCACAGCCTGATTAGCACAAGGGGGGGGGAATCTGCCTCTGCCTCCCTGCAGCCTGAAACAGCTGATGTTTGGGAGGCCGATCCAATCGACAATCACCTGCTTGTACTAATCAGGCTGTGCTGAAGCTGAAGCTGAAACTGAAACTGAAACAGGCTGTTTGCTGCAAGGAGGTAAATTGCTGGGAGGCAGAGGCCAAAGGGTGGGGGCCGGTGGCAGTGGTGGGTTCCTACTGGTGTGGTCCACTCTGTTGTTCTGGTAGCGGCCAGCAGATGGCACTATTTGTGTGCAACTGCTCCGGTGCCGTCTTTGACGGTCCATCGCATGCGTCGCCATCTTTTTAAAAGAATTTTTGGGCTTTTTTGCTTCTGCGCATGTGTGGAAGCAAAATCTCACAAGGGGGCACGTGCGCGTAGTGAGTGCGCGCGTGCATGAAATGTGGAGATGCGCGCGCAGCGCACCAGTATCGGTAAGTGAGCAACCTGCCCCTGGCTGGTGGGCAGGGCTACATTCAGTGTATAAGACGCATCCAAATTTTCACCCTCTTTTGGGGGGCGGGGAAAAGTACGTCTTATACTCCGAAAAAACGGTATGTTTTCTTCCATTGTCAACATCTCAAAATAGTTGAAATTCTTGGCCAAAAAAACTCAAATCTGTGTTGGTTAGAATTCTGTTTTTTGAAATAGAAGAAAGCTTTTAAGGAAAAAAAATCAAGTTTTAACACTGATCTCTGAATGTATTAGAACCTTTAGTTGTTTGTTTATTATGAATAATTTTCTCCAGCAACTCACCTAAAATGTAGTTTACTCGTAGTAGATCTGGGACTGAACATTTTTCTTCATTCACTTTGGCTGTTCCACACTAACAGGGATGAAACTAAAGGACAACAAGAACAACAATACCATATAGTTATAGCATTGTTTATGCCTTTGTATATGGATGTGCTCCTACTTAAATAAGTTGAGCAAGTGCTTTTGATATAATACAACAGTGTGTACTGTTTTTCATAAACCTTGGTATTTTGCCACTGGTTTCGAATGGAAAAACAAAGTAACCACTCAAGAGAACAAATGCCTTTCCCAACTCCCAGTTCTAAATTTAAATTATGCCTTTGTGAGAAGGACTAAGAGGTGCCTTGCCAGCATGTAATTCATGCTAATGAAACCTTTACTATTATATGTAGTGATTTTATGGGGATATATTTGTCTTTCCCAAGATCAGTGGGATTTAACTGGTCAAAGAATCCCTGAATGATACCTGTTCAGGCTTATCACAGTCTGTACACAACATATTTTTACTGTTGAGCAGTTGTTTTGTAACTGGAATACTTTTCCTTGTTTTGGAAAACCTTCCGTCCTGCAAAACTCTCTAAATTACAGGGTTCACAAACAAGATTAAGCAGCGATAGAAAATAGGCATGATATTTATACGTCAGGGACTGTTGCTGTGGGGGAAAATTGGAGGTGGGAATGTTATGTAATTACCTTCAACTCCTGAAGGAAAAGTAGGGTATACTACACATGGAGATGTGGTGGCTCAGTGGCTAAGACGCTGAGCTTGTCAATCAGAAGGTCGGCAGTTCAGCGGTTTGAATCCCTAGCGCCGCGTAACAGAGTGAGCTCCCGTTACTTGTCCCAGCTTCTGCCAACCTAGCAGTTTGAAAGCACGTAAAAATGCAAGTAGAAAAATAGGGACCGCTTTTGGTGGGAAGGTAACAGCGCTCTGTGCGCCTTTGGCGTTTAGTCATGCCGGCCACATGACCACGGAGACGTCTTCGGACAGCGCTGGCTCTTCAGCTTTGAAACAGAGATGAGCACCGCCCCCTAGAGCCAGAAATGACTAGCACACATGTGCAGGAAAACCTTTAACTTTACCTTTATACATATACATATGCATATGCATATGCCTATGCCTATGCATACGCATACGCATACGCATATACATATAAAACTCTCATTGTTTTTATGTTTTTCTTTTTTGTACCCTCAATTTAGCCCAAATTTTCATTATATTACAATAATTTTTGAGTCAAGGTACCTAACATCTGCTAACTTAAAGAATGCATAAAAGATCCGGGACAAATTATTCCTGTGGAATTGAAATTTTCACAATCTTCACACCAGTTTTATTTGCAAAGTTGAGTCCATTGCAGTGTTCCTCCCTGCAGTCCCTGTGTTCAAAGGATTGTGATTTCTTTCTTCGTCTTCTTTTGTATATATATTTTTTTATTTTTAAATATTCATCAACATCAATACACGAACAGTGTGGCATCTGGGTATCGTTCATTTTGATACAAATAACAATAATAACATTAATACTAATATTTATTAATAGTAATATAAATAAATAAATATTTATTTATACAGAAATACATTTTTGGAATTTTTTTAGCTTTTATTTATTTTTTATTAAATTTATATTGCCGCCTGTTCAACTATGGCAGCTCAAGGCAGCTTATAGAATATAAAAACCACATTTAAAACAATAAACTAATGAAAAAAACAAATAAATTAATTGACAGATAAGAATAAATCTCATCAGAGGCAAAATGGATCTTTCCCTGGAACTCTGACATTATAAAAGAAACCGCAGTTTAAAGTTCTAATTAGAAAATATTTATTTCGGTACAAAAACAATAAATTCTCAATAAATTCTCATTAATCACATCTTAGCTATAAAACACGTCTTGCTTCTTACAGAAGCTGAAATAGAAGGAAGGATCAAAGAAAGGAATGTACACATGCGTACTAGGAACATATTAATCACGTGCTCAGGAATAAACCATTATATTTGATAGGGATGCATCTCCCTGCATATACATATAACAGGCAATATAAAATCACTGCCTGACATTAATACCATAATAAAATCATAATAAAATCATAATAAAATCATTCCCCATCTCCCCATCCCACACACCCCCACTCCCACCTTCCATAATTTGATTACTTCATCTGTGTCTTAGCAGAATGCCATGGGACCAACTATGGGAGAAGCAAGTTTGGCTTTCTGAACCTTTGTGGTAAAAGTTCTAGCAACCGATATACATTTCAAGGGAGAGGAGAGCTATATTATTCAAGCTAGATCATGGTTTGATGTTTTATTACCTTGAAAGTTCTGTTTGCTTTCAAACGGTCCTGGCATGCTCTGTTTTGAAAAAGTACAGGCCAGTTTAAGGTTTTCTCATCAAAACATTACTTCATTTTTATCAGAAAACAAGCAAATGTGGAATGCCTCAAAGCTTGAAAACTGAAGCTTTGCAGACACGACAGGATTATTTCTGTTTATATTTTTCCATTCCTACATAGGAGAGAACTATGAACACATACAATCCTATAAAGGAGATGTACTGGACTTTTATTTTTTTTTTCAAAACTTTGTGATGCTCTATTTTTCCCAAAGGATCTGTTGCTGTTGGTTTTGGCACATTGGTGTCTGTGGAGATTCTCAGTCAAACTTGTCTCAAAGGTGCTTTTTTCTTCAACAGACAAGTGGATTGGTTTTTTTTCCCTTAGGAAGAAGAAGAAAACGTTTCGCTTCTCATCCAAGAAGCTTCATCAGTTCTGATCGCGGGAGGATGGAAGGATAGGTACAGACAGTTGAGAGTGGATGGAGAGGAGATGGGAGGATAGGTTCTGATTAGGATGGTGAATGGGGATGGAAGGCTTGGGGATGGAACGATGGCTGCAAAGAAATACAATCCTTCCATTTGCCCCTACCACCACCACTACCACCGTCCTATCAGAACCTATTAAGAGGTCACCAATGATAATGGTCCATTTACTTTTGATTGATTCAGACAACCTGCACTCAAGTCATTACATGGCTGAAATAAAAAACATTTCTGCCATCATTCTATTATAATGATTCTATCTATAAAGTACAGTTCCAGCTCTTCAGAATTTAATACATGTAATATGATAAAACAAGCATTTGCAGATTTATAGAACTCTGCTTCACCTAATGGAAATTACCTATCACTTTACTTAATCAATTGCTAGGTAACGTTAAAGCGTATTTAACAACATGAAACATAGTTATGCTGTGATCATATACTGTACAAGCGGATGACAACAGAAATCTTATTCGATTAACATTGCCTCATTTTTTTTTGATCAGGTAACTTTCCTTAGTAGACACTGATGTATTGCAGTGATTTTATCAGTTAAATTAACGGGCATTTAATTCTTTTTTGGGGGGGCTTCAGTGCAGGAATGAGATTATTAAACAGTTTAAACATTCCACCATCTTCAGAGCCAATGTATTGAATGTAATAGGTTTATGGGCACTACAGTCTCATGGAATAATCTCCGTGTTTTGAAATTTTCCTATTTTGGCAAAGAGGATACATACATAATCACTATTGTTCTTGCATTAGAAGCACCTATTATGATAATAGTATCTAGTGGGAATTTGTCCTCTAGAGCATCCATTGTATTTTTGAGTGGAGCTCAGAAATCCTAAATTTGAAATTTAACACCTCTGGAAGGCATATCATCATTTAATAATATTAGGGCAATCTTATTTGTTATCCTAAATATCTCTATAAGAAAAGAGGAATTACAATCCAGGTTTTTTTGCACTGCCTCCAGATTCCACTTTATATGTTTAACAAGATAGCCAAGTCCCCAAAATAGAAGGCCCATAGAATGTAATTTCCTTGCTGGAATAACCCAGGATCTAAAAATCAGATAAATAATTTGTATTGGGTTTCTCAGAATACAAGTTTCAAACAAATACACTAAGTCAGTGTTTCTCAACCTTGGCAGTTTGAAGATGTGTGGACTTCAACTCCCAGAATTCCCCAGCCAGCGTTGCTGGCTGTGGAATTCTGGGAGTTGAAGTCCACACATCTTCAAATTGCCAAGGTTGAGAAACACTGCACTAAGTTGTATAATTTTAGCAACTCTAGGGAATCCATGTCAGTCATTTGAGCATTCCATCCTATTAAATTCCAAATCAAGATGGATGAATTATTTACAGATCCCTGACTTAATTGTCATGTTCAGTCCTTATTGCTGTTTACAAAACCAGAATGACATGACTCATTTATAGCTTGCACATTATTAGCATCATTTTGAGTAGGTAACTGATGGGTAAGCTTGTTTTTATTTAGTCTTTGACTACCTGGACTGGAGGCTAAAACATACGATGAACGGTTGCAGGAACTGGGCATGGCTAGTCTAGTGAAGAGAAGGACCAGGGGAGACATGATAGCAGTGTTCCAATATTTGAGGGGTTGCCACAGAGAGGAGGGGGTCAAGCTATTTTCTAAAGCACCTGAAGGCCAGACAAGGAATAATGGATGGAAACTGTACAAGGAGAGATTCAACCTGGAAATAAGGAGAAATTTCCTGACAGAGGGAACAATCAACCAATGGAACAGATTGCCTTCGGAAGTTGTGGGAGCTTGATCACTGGAAACTTTCAAGGAGAGACTGGACTGCCATCTGTCAGAAATTGTGTAGGGTCTTCTTGGGCAGGGGATTGGACTAGATGACCTACAAGGTCCCTTCCAAGTCTGTTAATCTGTATCTACCTTTAATTTCATGTATTGGGGCAGAATTAGCCATTGGATCTGGGCATGGTGTTATTTCATTTGAGATATTTAGTCTTATCACATTTGTTTGCTTATTAATTCCAAGGAACAAGTTTGAAACTTCTCCCTGATGGATATCATTGGATCTTGAAAAATTAAATGCAGGTGGATGTAAGGGCCCTGGATCTCTATGGCAAGAGGGTCAGGTGATTTCCTGTCCTTTGGAAAAGGAGGCATGTACATTGTTTTCTTAAAAGAGGAATCTGAATCTATTTCTCTGTTGAGATTGTAAGGTCTTATATTATCTTCTTGAAGAGGAAGTTCATTAAATTTTTTGCTGCTTTGTTTAAGGTGACCAGACGTCCCGCTTTTGGCAGGACAGTCCCGCTTTTTAATAATTTGTCCCACGTCCCGTGGCGTTTCAAAAAAGTCCCGCTTTTTTAATTTGAATTTGCCCTGCACACCCCTCTGCCTCCTGCCTCACCTGCCTCCTCCTGCCAGGCGGGGAGGGAGGGCAATGAGAGGGGCAGCGGCGGTCTTGCCTGTTCGTCGCCACAGAGCTGAAGAAGCTGGTGGCGTTCGTGGCGCGGGGCTTCCCCCGCCCGCTTTCCCCCGGCCACCGGGATGCCGCCATTTGCGTTCTTTTGCCCTCTGTGCAAGCAGAACACTTTGCGCATGCGCAGAGGGCAAAAGAATGCAAATGGCGGCATCCCGGCGGCCGGGGAAAGCAGGCGGGGGAAGCCCCATGCCGCAAACAGCACCAGCTTCTTCGGCTCTGCAGCGACAAACAGGTAAGCCTGCGCCGGTAGGAACCCACCCCTGGCTGCGATGAAGGGGGGGTGTTTGGGGGGGTGCACAAAGCTGCAGGATAAGAGAGACGGACCCCTCCCGTCTTGCTCCCCTAGAAACCCCCCCCCCCGTCAATGGTGTCCCGCTTTACAAAAAATAAAATCTGGTCACCTTAGCTTTGTTCCATGTTGCAGGACATTTTACTTTCATTTTCCTGCCCTTCTTTTACATCTGTCACTGTCTCACCTCCTTTTCAGATTGTTTAAGGTTAGGAGGGGAAATGAAGTTATAGATGGTAACCTTTCCTATTTTTTAACCAACTCTTCTCTTAATCAGGAAAAAATAACTATGATACCGTTTTGCTTCATAAGGAGCAAGTCGTTAAAAGTATTTCTTAGCTCAGTTTCTTCAGGTAAGAAATTCCTGTCTACTATTGGATTGTATTAATTGCATCTATCTAGAGGGGTTACAGAAATACTCTTAAAATATCTGATTACTCTAAGCCCTGAAGGAGGTATTTAAATTTATAAACCATGCATGCCTTTTTATTAAGTTACCAGTGCTCTTGCTATCACACCATTGTAATACAAGCATTTCACCTTTAAAATATCATCTGAAAGAACTCTAAATGGGGTGAAAGTTTGACAAAGATGCACAAAATGCTATCTTTGTTCCATTTATGAGAGGAAGTTGATAAATGCCAGCCTAATATTTGTTAGTATTTGTTGCAAGTAGCATCTTCTGCATGGAACTTTTTCTTAATTCTCAGAAGAACAGAGTTTGCTGAGCTATTTGCTAGATGATTTTGTTCAACAATAATGTCTCAACAGATATTGGACATTGCTGGATTAGAAGACCTGCATTAGTAATTTCAATCTTATCAGAGGCCTTACTTCCTTTATTGGGTACATTATTTGCTTCCATCATCTTCTTGGGTGGCCTTCCTTACTTGATTTTCCACTTGTACTTTCTTTTTCTTTTTCCTTTTCCTTTCCCTTTTCCTTCTCTTGGTTTTCGCCTGGGGCTTTACTTTGTTTTCTCTCTTCTTATTTGTAAAATGAGTCTGGGTTTGGGAACGAATATGCATTAGTGAATTATCATCAAATGCTGTGTTTTTCTGTGGTCCAACCTCCTTTGAGACTAATTTAATAAAAGACGGCAGCAGATCATTTGAAGTAGATAGAAATTCCTTCATAAGTGAGAGGGGAGGATTGCCCAACTTGAGATTGTACTATGAAGCAGCCACACTTTCAGTAATTACTGATTGGATTAATCTGACGGAAGATAGGATATTAAATATAGAAGGGTATGGATTGATTGATTTATGGATGGCATGCTTATTTAGTGTATAATAAAAAAGTAGATAAAGCCTTCAAGAGTCACATTTTAAGGAATGCTTTATTGCGTGTCTGAAAGAAATATCAATGTAAATTGAATGATAAGTTACCTATTTGGACAGTGCCCAGACACACGATAGAGAATATAAATATAGAGCAAAAGCTAGATAAGACTACATATAAAGAATTTCTTTATGATGAAGGAGTGAGATTACAACTAAAACCAATGGAGCAATTAAGAGAAGAAGGAATAATTAAGTCTTGGTTTCAATATGGGCAATTGCAGACCAGATGGAAAGAAGATTCAAAAGTAGGTATTTTGCAGCAAGATGATAACTTGATAATTCAAATAAAGAATAAAGGTCCAATGCATATAAAGAGATTATATAATGTGTTAGTTGAATTAGACTCTGAAACAGAGCTAGTTAAGGACTGTATGATAAAATGGGCGCAAAATATTGGAGAACCCATAATGATGGAAACATGGGAGAATATATGGGTTAGAAATGTAAAATTTACACAAGCTCAAAATTTAAGAGAAAATTTCTACAAAATGTTTTATAGATGGCATTTGGATCCAAAAAAACTAGCTCGTATGTATCCAAACTTACAACCCAAATGTTGGAGATGTGAATGTGAAGATGCTACTTATTTTCATATTTGGTGGACCTGTAAGAAAATTAAGGCTTTCTGGATTAAAATATGGTGGATTATTCAGAATATTTTAAGGAAAAAAATTAAGTTTACACCACAGTTTTTCTTGCTGGGAATAATTATGGATTGTACTATAATAGAGACCAAATTGATTTTGAACTTGATAACGACTGCCAGGTTGCTGGTAGCACAGTACTGGAAGAAAGAAGATATACCTACTATTGAGGAATGGACAATAAAAGTTACACATCTGGCAGAAATGGCCAAAATTTCATCATACTTAAAAGAACATTCAAATGAAAGATATATACTGGAATGGAGTAGATGGACTGACTATATTCAAAAAAAGTATCAGATTAAGAAGATATACATAGTTTAATAATGATATATGTCTAGAATTTTAGATTGGTTTAACAGATTTTAAATAATGTGGAGCGTTAAAAATTAGAGGAATTTTTAAAATTATAATTTCTTAGTACACCTTAAGTATATGTTTATTGAGATTATATCCTGTGCTTTTTCTGGGAAGTCGGGGGGGGGGAAAGGGGGGGGAGAAAAACTTAAAAATGTTTGTACTTTGTACTAATAAAACTTTTTGAATAATAAAAAAGAAATTCCTTCATAAGTAATAAATCAGATGACCACTTCTTGATAAATTCGTTAAAAGCGTCATGTTATTCTCCTAAGGCTTCTGTAATCTTTTGCAAACAGAAATCCACTGAATCCCTCAAATAAGTTACCTCATTTGCCAATAAGGAGTCCCAACCCATGTGGCTCGAAGTGCTTCAAGTTGCCTTGGTAAGGAACTCTATTGTTACAGATTGGGCTCTTAATATACATGGTTGCACCATAAGTATGATATTGTCCCCTGTGTTTTCCATAGTCTTAGTTTTACTTCTCTAAGCAATAGCTATTTCCTCAACAATATTTGGAGTATTGGAGGTCCTCTAATCTAGGATGTTGGTAATATTTGTCCAAGAGTAATAAGGACCCAAAGATCATGCCCGTAGCTATGTTGTTTTCATTTCCATTTTCTTTTGGGTCGCTATCCTGGTTTATTGAGATTACAACCCTGTAGCAAAAGATGGTAATCTTGACTGTTGTTGAGATTTAATGTACACATCAACATTTTCAGGCACTGGACATAACCTCTTTTGTTTGAAGCCATCTCTAGTGGTGGCCATTGTTTTAGCATCTGAGTCTTTCCTTCATCAGTTTTGTTTGTATACAGCTTTCAGTAAGTACATACGGAAGCTCTACAAAGAGTTACTTTAAAAATTCAGATTGAGATTGCAGTCTCTCTTTGTAAGTTTCTTCTAGTTTAGAAGAATAGCATAGCATAGCATAGCATAGCATAGCATAGCATAGCATAGCATAGCATAGCATAGCATAGCATAGCATAGCATAGCATAGCATAGAATAGAATAGAATAGAATAGAATCTGGAAGGGACCTTGGAGGTCTTCTACTCCAGCTCCTGCTCTGGCAGGAGACCCTATACCTGTGATGGCGAACCTATGGCATGTGTGCCACAGGTGGCACGTGGAGCCATATCTGAGAGCACGCGAGGCGTTGCCCTATGTCAGCTCCAGCGCGCATGTGTGCGCTGGCCAGCTGATTTTTGGGCTTCCAGAGGGCAGGGGAGGTTGTTTTCGACTTTCCCAGACTTCAGGAAAGCCTCCGGAGCCTGTGGTTGGTGGAAAACGGCCCCAACAGCCCCAATGGAAGTTCATTTCCGAACTTCTGTTGGAATCTGTTTTAGCCATCCACAGACTCCAGAGCAGAGGTAGGTTCCTGCCGGTATGCTCTTACCTGTTGGTCGCCGCAGAGCCGAAGAAGCTGGTGGCGTTCGCGGCGTGGGGCTTCCCCCACCCGCTTTCCCCCGCCCGCCTGGACACCGCCATTTGCGTTCTTTTGCCCTCTGCGCATGCGCAAAGCGTTCTGCTTGCGCAGAGGGCAAAAGAACGCAAATGGCGGCATCAAGGCGGGCAGGGGAAAGCAGGCGGAGGAAGCCCCATGCTGCGAACGCCACCAGCTTCTTTGGCTCTGCGGCGACCAACAGGTAAGAGCGTACTGGCAGGAACCCACCTCTGCTCCGGAGGCTTCAGTGAGCCCTGTGCGCATGCACGGGGGCAGCGCAGGGGGATTGTGCACGCATGCGCGGGGGAGGGCATTGCATTATGAGTTTGGGCACGTGCATGCACACTATTGTGCGTGTGCGCACCCTTTTGGCACCCAAGCAGAAAAAGGTTCACCATCACTGTCCTATACCATTTCAGACAAATAGTTATCCAATCTCTTCTTTAAAACTTCCAGTGTTGGAGCATTTATAACTTTTGGATGTAAGTTGTTCCACTGATTAATTGTTCTAACTATCAGGAAATTTCTCCTTAGTTCTAAGTTGCTTCACTCCTTGATTAGTTTCCATCCATTGCTTCTTGGGTGCTTTGGAGAATAGCTTGACTCCCTCTTTTTTGTGGCAGCCCCTGAGATATTGGAACACTACTATCATGTCACCCCTAATTCTTCTTTTCATCAAACTAGTTATATGTAACTAATTAATAGTTTAGATGGCAAAGTTCTTTATGCTCAATTGTAATCTTCAACAGAGTGTTATAGGCCACACATTGCTTTATAGGCTTTAAGAATGTTGTAACTAGGCTTATTCCAAGGGTTTCAGATCATTTACAAGGCCTTCTTCTTCTTTTCTTCTGTCAAGTCCCTCTGAGCAACTTAAGATAAACTTTCATAAATAATTAGCTTTAGCGATTATGCTCTGAAAGAGAGTAGATATAATAAAATTTAAGACTCAAAAGCTCACGTAAACTCTGGCTGTCTCATTCTCTGCATTTCCTGGAAGTCCCTCAAGTCTGATAAACCATCTGATAAATAAGTATGTAAAACACCTCCACAAGAAACTATATGTTGCCTTTGTGGGTTTTGTGGCAGCTTTTGATTCAACTGATAGAAACAAACTACGAGTTAATCTAAATCAGTTGAATTTGGGTAGAAGATTATTTGTTTTGATCATGGCTTTACATACCAATAATCAAATTCACGTTAAGCTGACCCCAGCAGGACAGCTGATAGACGATATCAAGACTTTTAAAGGGGTATGGATATGTGCTTTCACATTTGCTATTTAATCTATTTATTAATGATATTGTTCCAGCCTTAAATGGAGATTTTCTTTTTCCAGTTAAAGCAAGAAATAGGAACTTGTCCATATTACTTTATGCAGGTGACTTACTGCTTAATTCCCATTTTCAGATAGGCTTGAGCAGATAGTTAACAACCTTGGGTAGCTATTACTCCTTAAATTATCTAACTATGATTCTGGAAAAATCAACGGTAGTGGTATGGAGAATTGGAGAATGTAACAGAAAATTGGGCATCCTTTCTAATGCTTTGGGTAGTTGATGCTCTTACTCTCAGGCCCAAAAAATAAAATCTGACAAAGCTTTGGCAGGAATAATAAAGTTCTGGCATACAAATTGTCGTCAACAAATTCCTCCAATCCTAATTCTTCTGTGCTAGTTCTTTATTTTCCATATGCAGTATTGTTATGGGGAATTTCTACCCCTCATGGTATGGAATTCTTTCAGAAGAAGCTCCTCAAAATGATTTTAGGTATAGCTAATGGTACTCCTATTCCCTTTCTTTACACAAAAACTGGTACCCAGTTAAAGCAGGAATAATTGTAGGGACATTTAATTATTGGGTTAGACTCCTCTCATTATCAGATCCTCAACTTGGCAAGTGGGACAAATGAATTTCTCCACTTCTTTTTGCACCAGTTGGTTTACATTTTTATCCAATCACATGCATACCTTTGGTTTTTTCCCCAGAATTCTTTTTAGATTCAAATAATACAAACAATAATCTATTATTTAAAAACAGAGTGCTGAATATCTATGCCCAATGAAATTTGATCAAATTATCGCAAAATAAAATTGCCCTTTGGTATGTACATAATAAAACCAAAATTGAATGCAAACGTTATCTGAAACGTGTTACAATGCCATTCCTCTGAGGGGTCTAGGCCAACTCGCCACGGCCAACTCACTGAAAAGAATAGAATGGACTGGACTGGACTGGACTGGACTGGACTGGACTGGACTGGAATGGAATGGAATGGAATAGAATAGAATAGAATAGAATAGAATAGAATAGAATAGAATAGAATAGAATAGAATTCTTTATTGGCCAAGTTTGATTGGACACACAAGGAATTTGTCATTGGTGAATATCAAAGGTGGGTTCCTGCCGGAGCTGTCCGGTACGCAGCTCCGGTAGGGAGCGACCGATTGCGCAATTTGCGCGTGACCGCTCCGGAGCCCTCTCTGCCGGTCCGTCACACACGTCGCCATCTTTTTCTGTGAATTTTTGGGCGATTTTGCTTCTGCACATGCACGGAAGCAAAATTGCGGCAAAATCTTGCGAGGGGACGCACATGCACACGAGAGTTTGGCAAGATTTTGCTTCTGCATATGCACGAAGCAAAATCTCGCCAAAATCTCATGCGCATGCGCATCCCCTTGCGAGATTTTGGCGCAATATTGCTTCTGCGCATGCGCAATATTGCTTCTGCGCATGCGCAGAAGCAAAATCACGTGAGGGGGCGCGCGCATAGAGAATGCACGTGCCCCCCAAAACGTGGACATGCACGCTCAGCACACCGGCACCGGTAAGGAAGCAACCCGCCGCTGGTGCATATGCTCTCAGTGTACATAAAAGAAAAGATACATTTGTCAAGAATCATGAGGTACAACACTTAATGATTGTCATAGGGTACAAATAAGCAATCAGGAAACAATCAATATTAATATAAATAGTAAGGATACAAGCAACAAGTTACAGTCCTGCAGTCGTAAGTGGGAGGAGATGGGTGATAGGAACGATGAAAAGACTAATAGCAACAGTAGTGCAGGACAAGAGTTAACACTAATATCAAAGAAATGGTGGAATAGAATCATTATTAGCACATTTTAGTTTTATGTTTTAAAAAAGGATGCAAATGAAAAGGACAAAATGAAATGTGAATGACAAAAATTAAAATATTTTTAAAATTATTTTAAATACTTCAATTGAATTGTTGAATTGTCTCATACTGAGTTGGCCCACGCTGAGTTGGCCATGGCAAGTTGGCCATGGCGAGTTGGCTGTGGCAAGTTGTCCCCTTCCGCTCTCTACAAAGCACATACAACTTTATGGTTCCAGCAAATGGCTGGAACAACTAGAGAAGTCCAATTTCTCAATGTCCCAAATAATATGTGCTTCTGCCCTTGTTCTAAAGAAATTATAAAAGATTGTATCCATTATTTATTGTACTGTCCTATTTCTACTTTAGTGTATGGAAAATTTCTGGAACCCCTGTTGATAAAGAAAATCATTTTGGCCTGATTCATATAAAATAGAGTATCTAGAGAATATTCAAGGAGATACTGCTGTACTGCAATTAGCAAGCTTTGCACTGGCTGCTACGAAACAGAGAAAATGTTTTATCAAAACCGAATGTTTTCTAATGTTATATTTTCTGAAAGCACGTTGCTTCAATATTTTTACTGATTTTTGTACACTTTAATATATATTTTTAATGCCATTTTGTGCCACTTTTGTGCAGGTTTAACTTGTCTTTTTTATGACTAGCTGTCAAAACAATAAATAAATTGATTGACTGATAGTAGACAACAGGTATGCTGTAAAGAGATATCTCAATTTCAGAAAAAGATCTTGTCCCCTGAAAAAAGAACTGGAAGAAATGCTTCTGAAAATGTGCAGAGAAAATACAACCAGAAAAAGAGCTGGAAATAAACGAGCAAAAAGAAAGTGGAGATTTATACCAACCCTATGATTCTATAATTTGATTTTCTGCAACATATTTTTAGGTCGCCTCTTTAGCTTGAACATTTTTTGATTTCCTGTTCTGGGTTATTTGGAGAATTGAAAGACTACGATGAATAACTTAAAGGCTATGATTAGGAACTTTAAAATGTATTTCTCAGTTTAAACGCTGACAAAGCAAAATAAGAAACCTGACTACCAACAGCTGGAAAAAAAATATCTGCAAGAAGATAATTCAACTGTTCAGGACCCAAGCCCTGAAGTCATTTATATTATCAATAATTTGGCCCTAATCTCATTAAAAATGGGATAGTGGAGGGCATAGTGCATAATGTTCTTCACCTGACTGGCGTCACAGGGACAGAGATGCTATTCAACAGGGCCCTGACAAAAACTCTCCTTAAGATGTGCCAAAGGAATGCAAATGTTTTTCTTGTTGTGTTGCTGTTAACAATAACCAGATACTGGGAGTGGCTTTTATGGTTTTTACAGTGATGAAAACAGGAAAAAAGTGTTGATGTCTGTACTCTGGTAGCATATTCACTGACGTCTCTTTTAAAATAATCTATAACAGGGGTGTCAAACTGGCGGCCCATGGGCTGGATCTGTCACGTGCAGACCACGCCCATCCCAGCTCCACCAAGGGAAAAAACATCGCGATATGTACAGGGGCGGGTTGCTCACTTACCTGGCTGCCGGAGCCATGCGCGCGCATCTCCATGCTTTGGGGGGGGCGCTTGCTACACGTGTGCGCTCCCTCACGCAATTTTGCTTCTGCGCATGCGCGGAAGCAAAATCGCACCAAAATCTCGTGAGGGGACGCGCGTGCGAGAGAGAGATTTCAGTGCGATTTTGCTTCCGTGCATGTGCGGAAGCAAAATCTAGCTGAAATCTCTTGCGCGCGCACGTCCCCTCGTGAGATTTCGGCACGATTTTGCTTCTGCGCATGCGCAGAAGCAAAATCGCCCCAAAATCACCGAAAAACACCGAAAAAAATGGCGACGCGCTGGGTGGACCGGCAGAGAGGGCTCCGGAGCGGTTGCGAAATCCACCGCTCCCTACCGGAGCTGCGTACCGGGCAGCTCCGGCAGGAACCCACCTCTGGATACATCATGTGATGGCAATGTGACGCCATGAGTTTGACATCCGTGCTCTATAACAATGAGCAAAAATTGAGAAATACAGGTAGTCCTCAACTTTCAAGAGTTCATTTAGTGACTGTTCAAAGTTACAACTGCACTGAAAAAAGTGACCTATGACCGTTTTTCACACTGACAACCATTGCAGCAGCCCCATGGTCCACATGATCAAAATTCAGATGCCTGGCAACTGACTCATATTTATGACGATTGCAGGGGTCCTGTGATCACCTTTTGCGACCTTCTGACAAGCCAAGTCAATGGGGCATCTGGATTCACTTAACAACCGCGTTACTAACTTAACAACTGCAGGGATTCACTGAAAAACTGTGGCAAGAAAGATCATAAAATGGGGCATAATTCACTTGACACAGGTTTGTCTTAGCAACAGAAATTTTGGGCTCAATTGTGGTTGTAAGTCGAAGTTGTGGTCTTATGCCTAGTAGGAATGTGCGAAGCTGATTTTTGTTTTTCCACAAGTCGGTAAGAAAAAGAATGTAACTTGTTTTTTTAAAAAAAGTGAGAAAATCCTTATTGTCTGTTGAATTAGAAATAGCCTATCATACATTAGCCAGGCTTTAATTATGGAACAGCCTGCACAAATGAGGAGCTGGAGGTTAGTTGCTGAACGTGTAAGTGTGGTGGGTGGAGTAAAGCATGTCTGAGAATAAATGGAATGCTTAGCGAACGATTAGAAAATGAAGAGAGACTAAGAAAAGGATCTGTGATGTCCCCTTACTTGTATAATATACTTATGGATAAATATACAGTATAAGAGATACTTGGGGTGGCTTCAAAGATATGCTAGATATGGGATATACTACAACTCAATTTATGCTGTTGAAAAGAACAGCCATTATTTCAGAGATATTTCCTTATCTAAACAGAGAAACAGAATGACCATGTGCAGGTAAAAAAAAATCCACTTGAATAGGAGCATTTTCCAACTTCCATCAGTTTCCTCATGATTTTCTTTGTGGGCAGCTCATAGGGAATGTCAAAAATCTTCCTTCCTTCCTTTTTCCTCCCTCCTCTTCCCCCCCCTCCCTCCCACCCTTCCTCCCTCTCTCCCTCCCTCTCTCCTTCCCTCCCTCCTCATTCCTGTCCATCGTCTTTTCCTTCCTTGCTTCCTTCCCTGCCTCCCTCCTCTTCCTTCCTTCCTTCCCTCCATTCCTTCCTGTTCCCTCCTTTCTTCCTCCTTCCTTGCCTCCCTCCTTCTTTCCTTCCTTCCCCCCTCCCTCCCTCATTCCTGTCCACCATCTTTCTCTTCCTTGCTTCCTTCCCTGCCTCCCTTCTCTTCCTTCCTTCATTCTTTCCCTCCCTCCCTTCCTGTTCCCTCCCTCCCTCCCTCCCTCCTTCCTTCCTCCCTCCCTCCCTTCCTTCCTTCCTTCCTTCCTTCCTTCCTTCCTTCCTTCCTTCCTTCCATTACATCTATCCTCTGCAGCAACAAAAGATGAATCTATCCCCTCTTCTAAAGTTCGTTTTCTTACAGTTATTGGAAGACTGCTATCTTATAACCCCCCTCACTTCTCTCTTCTGTAGGCTAAATATACCCAGATCCTTTAATCATTCCATAGTGGGGTTCAAACATGTTACCATCATACTAACCCTCTTCTGAACTTTCTCCTTTTTGAACCATGTAGCCTAGAACTCAAAACACTATTCTTAGGGGGATCAAGGCAGAGTTTTATTCAAATACTTTCTATATGCAGATCTGATCTAGTGTTCTAAAAATATATATATTTGTTCTTGAAAGTGATCGTTGTATTGACAGAATCCATATATAAGGGACATATATTCATTGCATGATTTTATCAAAGCTGGATCTAAATATATCCTAAATTGGATATATTGTAAATATATTGTAAAAATGCCAGCCAAATATGCTTCATTCAGCTATCTTTGGGGCAGAGTGGGGTGGATAATATTTCCATTTCTCTAATAACAAATGCAGGGATTTTAAGTGCTAGATGTGACAACTGCGACAAAATATGATAATGTGAAACCACTTCACTATTCATCCAACCCTTTAGTTCAGCCAGGGGTGAAATGCTACCGGTTTGGGCCAGTTCGCCCGAACCATTAGTAACAAATACTTCCGGTTCTCTGAATGTTAGTAAAAATGCTTTTAAAAAGTAAAAAAATAGTTTTCCATGATCGCACGGCACAGCTGATTGTCACAGCTGATGAACCTTTTTTTTAACTTTTTAAAAGCATTTTTTAAAAACTACATATTCGCTGTAACTGTGACTCTGTGACATTTCTGCTTTGTTGCAGGGGCCATTTTGTGTGAAGTCCAGCTGCTTCTGCATTGTGTGTGAGTCAGTTGGGTAGGAGTCAGTTGTGTAGCTTTTGTGTTATTTTTGTGTAAAGTGTGAAAGTTGGTTTTTGAGCTCTTTGTGGCTCTGTGAGGTTCCTGCTTGTTGTTGCAGGGGGCATTTTGTGTGCTTTTGCATTGTGTGTGAGTCAGTTGTGTAGCTTTTGTGTTATTTTTGTGCAAAGTGTGATCATTCATTTTTGAGCTCACCTGGTCACATGACCATGACCACCAATCACACCCACCCAGTCACATGACCACCAAACCATGCCCAAAGAACCGGTAGGGAAATTTTTTAGATTTCACCACTGAGTCCAGCCCTTTTTCAGAATATTCCATACCAGTTTTGCACCTTTTTTTTCCTTGTGCAGCTGTTTTGGAAGAGGGTGTTGTATAAAAGGTTGCTGTAATTTGTTTAGCTGGATGGCTGATTTTATTGCTTCTTCCATCTTACACGTGTCCATACTAGATCTATCACTTAGGAACATTTTCTATTTATTTATTTAGTACATATAGAGATCATTCCATTGCTTAGTTTTGACAACTTTCAAACACATCTATCCTTGCTTGCCGCAGTCCTTTGCAATCTATCTTGTTAGACATTAAACTCTCTTTATTTACTTATTTTGAGCAAGATTAGTTTGGATGAAGGAGGACAACTAGGACAGCAGATCTGAAAGAGAAAATTAATCACAACCCATTGACATCCATAAAAAGCAAGCTCTTTTGAAATCCCGATTCAATTACTTGTTCTATAAAGGGTAACTTTCAGTTTGACAAAACCCCAGAGGTTAAATGTGATGAAGCATGCAAGGAAAGAAAGAAAGGAAAATGAGAAACCTCATCCTACGCAGACGGCAAGATTGGGTAGTACAGTATTGTTAACTATTATGACAATATATTTCTTTTGACTTTGCATTTATAACATTAGCATTAGCCTTTTGTTTCTCTCTGTTATACATTGTGTGGGAGTCCCTGATTATTTAAAATACACAGGCAGCTCTACTTGTTTCCATGCTGAGAGCAACCATATACTTTGCAGTTGCCAAATCACCACATCTAATTACAACAGGTGCTGGAGGACCTGGCTGTGAATCAGAAATGTGGGTCCATGCTGTGTTTGACATTGTGGTATCTCCTGAAAGTCTGTGGAGAACCAGGTGATCTAGTTTAACGTGGGAGGTATGGATTCGTAGCTCTGCAGCATCCTTACCCATATTGCTTTGAAAGTGGTAGCAGAGCATTAAAACAAAATTGATGTAACTCATTGGCAATCATCCCAGGGCTTGGGTTGTGACAAAAGCAGTTTTCTGTCTTCCAGCAGCCAGACAGCAGAGAAGAGGAAAGTTGTGATGGAGGGAGGGAGGGAGGGAGGGAGGGAGGGAGGAAGGAAGGAAGGAAGGAAGGAAGGAAGGAAGGAAGGAAGGAAGGAAGGAAGGAGTCTGTTATCATACTTTGCAACCAGAAAGCATAATTCCAATAATTTTTCTGGGGTCTGTTTCAGTGGTGGGTTCCTACCAGTGCTCTCCGGTGCTCCATTCTGGTAGGGGCCTGCCGATTGTGTAATATCGGCGCAACAGCTACGGTGCTTTGTTTGCCAGTCTGTGCGCGCCACCATCTTTTTTTTGAATTTTTTCACGGTTTTTGACTCTCTGCACAAGCACGGAAGTAAAATTGTCCTTCTGCGCATGCGCAGAGAGCTGAAATCACGTGAGAGGGTGTGCGCGTGCGCACAACATCACGATGCGCACCGGTAGGAGAAGGTAAGCCCCTGGTCTGTTTCCTGAATTGTCCCATCTTAAAGGGCTGACAGTAGAAGAGAGAGAGAGAGAGAATGGAGGATATTTTCATGAAACTCACAAGATGCTAAAAATTGAAAGGGGAATGGAAGAAAGGAAAGGAAGGCAGGGTGACTGTTTCTGAAGGCCATCTGCTCAGAGACTAGCAAGTTTCTTTGTGCAGTTAGTTGGCCACTGTGAGAACAGACTGCTGGACTAGATGGGCCCTCAACTTGAACCTTTAAGCAATAACAACCCTTGATTCCATTTGCTGAGAAAGGTATAGTTTATTAAAGGTCAAGTGAAATACAGTAGATCAAAGCCAGAACTTAAATTCGCATGCCCGAATCCCCAAATCTAACTTCCCTTCCCTTAAGTACCCCATGCTGGCCTTCAAATGTCCAATCAAAATCATAAAATATGTTTTCAGACCATTTTCAAGTATGGGTTGGAATGCAGCTGCGGTTCTCAGTCATCTGACCTTGAAGTTGCATCTCCACCCAATAGAGTGAACTTTTCATTTCCCCTGAATACTCCCTCATCCCATCCAGTCTCCCCAGAGTTTATGGCAGACTGGCACCAAGCGATAGCAGAGTGTTCCAGCAGAATATTGCTTATGTTCTTATGTTAAAAGAAGCAACTACTTCATACTTAGGGAGTGTCCTGTTTAGGGCTTAATTAGCTAGGCTTATTCTTTCTTAGTTTCAGACAAGAAGCTACAATCATATTATATATTCACATATTATGTGCATTCCAGTGTCCAGATTGTTTCATTTGAGTACTGTTTTTCTCCCCTTTCAGCAAACCATAAAATAATCTGAATGGTTTAAATGAACTATTGTTCCTTTTCCTAATTACTAGTCCATTATGAAATCTGATGGTTTTAAAACTAAGGACTATAGCAATATGATTTGTTGGATTCCCACTCAACTGAAGCATTGACAATTCCTTTTGAAACATCTGGCCCCAGACCAGCCACATACGCTGTGTTGCAGATATATTTCTTATTTTCTGCAGTGCAGACTAAAACGTGGACTGACTTGCATGTGGATTTGCATCGAACTGACGACACTGTAAGTGCTGAGCTCTTTCTATGATCATCTGCTCATCGTTTTTAGTTCTATGAGGCCATACTAGATGCGATCTAAATAAGATTCAAATTACTTATTCAGAGCGCTTCAAAGGAGTTGATTTTTAAAAAGTCCCCAAACATAATGATTAGCTTTGTGAACTGAGTTATGATTATGACTTACCAATTCCTGAACAATCAGCTACAATCTTGTTATGCTTGAAAACATGTGCAACATTTGTAAGACTGGGTGCCGAACCAAAACGAATATTTACATTGTTTTATTAATAATTAAATATATATATCGGCCTTTATATCCAATTTCATTTCAAATGCTCAGCTAAGGGAAGGGAGGGAAAGTTGGCTTCAGTGTCAAACCTTTGCAAATTTTACTTCCCGTGTACTTACTTCTAATCTCTATCCTTGGGCTGTAGAAGGCAGAATAAGAGAATAGATTTTATAGCATTCTTCGACATTTGCTTAAATTACTAAATACTAACTAGCCTCCACTATTTTCGAAGCACTCATTCCTCTTCATGCATCACTGTACTTTATATGATCCAGATGCTAGGTTCAATGACTGTGTTTAAAATTTCAAAATGTATACCTTGCAATCTAATGTCTTTCTGTATATAGTTAAACTATTTAATGAATAAACATCTGAAATGTGTGTGTGTGTGTGTGTGTGTGTGTGTGTGTGTGTGTGTGTGTGTGTCTGTGTGTGTGTCTGTGTCTGTGTCTGTGTCTGTGTCTGTAAGCAATTGTTCTTGAATCTGTGGTATTTCTTAAATAGCCTGGTCTGTGGACCTTGAAAATTGATAAATCCCTAAGAATTATTCAGGTGGAAATATAATTCTAATGTTGGCAGGTGGGGGAGGAAGGAGGAGGAAGAGGAAGAGCATTTGAAGGACTTAGGATCAGTTAGGGGAGAAAATTAGCACCTTAAGTTTCATCAGGTCTCATTTTGCCCTGTGGAATTCCTGATGGCTCCCACCAAATAGCCCCTATCCTGCTTAATTTTGGATTGTGGTCTTTCCCTTTCCAGTTGTAGCTGTTATGCTAATAGATGCTGGCCATTCTTGAGAAGAGATCTGAGCTAATATTTTTTATTAAGCATCAGGGATATGAACTGATGTATCAGATAAATACACTAATGTGTCAATAATCATCCAAAATGTGGCACTCATCCATTTCAGATTGTAAACAGGTTTTTTTTAAACTGGCTTTTAAAAAATCACAGCATTTAAAGGCCCCTATCCTTCCTTCTTCACGTTTTATCAGCCCTATCAGGCAGGAAATACAACCAGGTAAGCTTATTCTATTTCATTATAGAAGAGCCGCAGTGGCGCAGTGGTTAGAATGCAGTACTGCAGGCTACTTCTGCTGACTACTGGCTGCCTTCAATTTGGCAGTTCAAATCTCACAGGCTCAGGGTTGCCCCAGCCTTCCCTCCTTCTGAGGTCGGTAAAATGAGGACCCAGATTGTTGGGGGCAATATGCTGACTCTGTAAACCGCTTAGAGAGGGCTCTAAAGCACTGTGAAGTGGCATATAAGTCTAAATGCTATTGCTGTTGCTATTGTAAAACTACATTAAACAGAATCTTGCAAGTCTGAAAATACAGTTCTCCTGTTACCCTGTTTACAGCCTGAGAAACTAGTGAGGGTGACTTCTGAGCCTTTTGCCCCACCCACTATCCAGCTGCAGGCTGTCTGATCTTCCCTAGGCAACAACTTCACTTTGCCCCTCCCTCCCAAAGCCTTTCTCACATACCATGCCATGTTTTTATCGCCATATATTTCATGAAAAGCTACGATTTCAAAGTAAAATGTCTTAATATACAATCCTACGACGATACTGCGTCGTCTGTACAAAAGTATGTTCTATGAAACGTGATCACATTTACCTTCATCTAATTTTATTTATTTATTGTATCAAATAAATAAATAAAATATTTTATCAAACTTATATAGATAGCTATATAAGCTGACTATCTGACAAATATGACCCGCGTAACAATTTTACCAACCCAGCAGGCTTCAGATATGTTGGGATGACAATTCTCGGAATGCTGGGATTAGCCCAGTGGTTCCCAACGTGGAGCACACCCCACAGGGGGGCAATTTGATTTTTAATGGGAGCAATTGGAACCTTGTTTAAACCAAGTTAATGGCCTTTTAGGCTTCCCCCGCGTGAGTAGGAGTTCACTTTTTGAATAGTAAGAATTATATGTCACGGGGGGGGGGGCATCAGGATTTTAGAGATGCTTAGATGGGGGATGGCCAAAAAAAGGTTGGGAACCATTGGATTAGCCCATTTGTGGATTGGGGAAGGCTGATTTAGAGAAACGAAGCCTCAGTTGAGGCCCAAGCAGCCTTTCGGGTATCAGGACTGAAGTACAATTAATTTTAGGCAAAAGAAAAAAACAAAGGCAGGAAAACAAACAAGATTGGCGCAGGATGCAAGATTATTGGTCCCAAAGGAGCAGATTCAGGAAGGCATAATTTGCTTTAAGACATTTGGTGCAGTTAATTCAATCCAAAACAAATTGAGGCAGCCTATATTTCCTTCTTTGTGAAACCAGTTTCAGATGTGCCTTGTATCAAATCAGCATCAATACAGTGTATTACATTTTATGTTATCCTTCTGCCAAGGACCTTAAGGTTATATAATTCTCTCTCTTTTTTTCTTGCAACAGTCCGGTAAGAGCTATATGAAATGAAAAAGTAGATGCATGGAAGATTATGCTAAAAACAGGGTACTACCCTAAAATATAATTATGGATTTGAACACCAGTCTCCATAGTCTGTACCGTACTAGTAATTTTTACATGAACCACTTAAAACACACTATTTAGATAAAATTTGCCCATCTCTGATATTTAAAAAATCCGTGTGACACAATAGTTAAAGTACTGGACCAGGATCAGGGAGACCCAGGTTCTTTGTCCTTGACTTGTGATCCATGCAGGGGGTGGTGGAATCTCTTAAAAGATTAAAATTTTGTCTCTGGGTCTATATTTGTTTCATTACCCATGATACTGATATTGTTAGAGCAGTTACACAGATAACTTAATTGTATTTGTTTGGGAGTACTTTACTTCAGTACAAAAATCATACCTGTTTCTGTTTATCTAGATTTTCCAAGCATCTCCTTTTTATAGCAGACTACAGTTCCCACCATGACTTCATTGGCCGGGCTAGCTAGAAATTGCGGGGCATCGGTGTGTCTGGTAAATGGAACCGTAGATGTAAAAAGCTACTTTGTGTAAAATCAGCCTCAAAGTCTGCTCTTTCAGCAGCAAATCAAGATGGTTTTTGATGCGTTTGAGGGGCATTCAGCTTCCATTGAATCAACTTTCCTAAAGAATTACCCAAACATATTGAAAGAGATGGATGGATGGATGGATGGATGGATGGATGGATGGATGGATGGATGGATGGATGGATGGATGGATGGATGGATGGTTGAAATGCTACCGGTTCGGCCCGGTTCGGGCGTACCGGAAGTGGCGGCCGCCGGTGGTTTGGAGAACTGGTAGCGGCGGCTGCGTGAGGCTCCTCCCACCTGCCTGGATGTCACCATTTTCTTTTTTTAACCCTCTGCGCATGCACAAAGCCTTCTGCGCATGCACAGCGGGTGGAAAAGTGTGCGCGACGGTGGGATGCGCACACACACGAAGCCTGTTCTTCCGAACCGGTAGGGAAGGTAAGTAGATTTCACCGTTGGATGGATGGATGGATGGATGGATGGATGGATGGATGGATGGATGGATGGATGATAGATGATAGATGATAGATGATAGATGATAGATGATAGATGATAGATGGATAGATATGGATGGATGGATGGATGGATGGATGGATGGATGGATGGATGGATGGATGGATGGATGGATGGATGGATGGGAGAGAGAGAGATGATAGAGAGATAGATGATAGATAGATAGATAGATAGATAGATAGATAGATAGATAGATAGATAGATAGATAGATAGATAGATAGATAGATAGATAGATAGATAGAAAGACAGACAGACAGACACACTTGTTTGAAAAATTATTGTCCAACCTCACCCACTGAAACTGTATGTGGAGCATTCTGTGTACCTGATTCCATGCAAGATCAGATTTTTTGCAATCAAAGTTTTTAGGAACTTAGAAGGTGGAAAATAAATGTGAAGTCCCTGGAATAAAGGCAGAAAGTCTAAAACTGAAGCAATGAAGATAAAGTAGATATGGGGTGGGGGAGTATAACAGCAAGAGTTCCTAGCAAAAGGAAATCAAATGGTAAAGACATTTGGCTTAAGATACAAATTTTATGGTAATTATGGTCACTGGGTTTTATTTAAATAGTTCACAAGTTAGTCTTTCCTCCCATTGATTTTAGTACTAAATGAAAATTTGATGCACTATTCTCAAGACTTCTCAACAAATTTACAATCTGTGGTGGTCTTACTAAGAACTAAAGATACTATATGGATTCATAGAATGTTAATCATTATGTTGTACAGTTATGAAGAATATCGAAATTCTCTATTAACCCCAAAAGATCTGCCAGAATCACTACTAAGCAGGTTCATCAGGTCATGCTGCCAGGCAAAAAAATTAGACTGCTACATGTGAGCAGTCCAAGAGAACTTCAGAGCCCAGATGGGTCATCTGTCAGAGTTGCTTTACTGGATCTTATGATGAGTAGTGAGTTGGATTAGATGACCTCTATGATCCCTCCCAATTCTACAATTTCAGGAAAGCCAAATGCCAAATTATCAAAGCCAAAAAAACAATTACTGCCAACCTGCCTTCCATTGAGGACCTGTATACTGCACGAGTCAAAAAGAGGGCTGTGAAAATATTTACTGATAGTTTCAACTCCTACCCTCAAAATGACGCTATAGAGCACTGTACACCAAGTCAACTAGACACAAGAACAGTTTTTTTCCCCGAATGCCATCACTCTGCTAAACAAATAATTCCCTCACCACTGTCAAACTATTCACTAAGGCTGCATTACTATTACTATTAGTCTTCTCATTGTTCCTATCACCCATCTCCTCCCACTTATAACTTGTTGCTTGTATCCTTATGATTTATATTAATATTGATTGTTTCCTGATTGCTTATTTGTACCCTATGACCGTGGTGGTGAACCTATGGCACGCGTGCCACAGGTGGCACGCGGAGCCATAGTGGCCGGCACGCAAGGGTTGCCCACCGGCAAACCGGAAGTGCAGAAAAATGCACTTCCGGTTTGCCGGTGAGCTGTTTTTTGCACTCCGGAGGGTTCAGGGAAGCTCCCTGAAGCTCCGGAATGCAAAAAACTACAAACCGGACAAACCGGAAGTGCACTTTTCCGCACTTCCGGTTTGTCCGTTTTGTAGTTTTTTTGCATTCCAGAGCTTCAGGGAGCTTCCCTGAACCCTCCGGAGTGCAAAAAACAGCACACCGGCAAACCGGAAGTGCGTTTTTTCGCACTTCCGGTTTGCCGGTTTCGTCGTCCCAGGCTCCGGTAAGCCTTTGCGCGGGGGTGGGGGTGTGTGAGCATGCGCATGGGGCAGCATGGGGGGGTGTTGTGCGCATGCGTGGGGGGGAGGGAATGGGTGTGGGCACGCGAGCGTGCGCGAGCGCCCCCCCCTTTTTGGCATGCGAGCCTAAAAAGGTTCGCCACCACTGCCCTATGACAATCATTAAGTGTTGTACCTCATGATTCTTGACAAATGTATCTTTTCTTTCATGTACACTGAGAGCATATGCACCAAAGACAAATTTCTTATGTGTCCAATCATACTTGGCCAATAAAGAATTCTATTCTATTCTATTCTGAAAATAAAATTCCAGGATTTTTAAAAAAAAAACTTGAATATTTTTTTGCCAAATGTTTTAAAGAAATTTATTTAGAAGTTATAAGGAAGATTCTTCAGGTGGAAATGGAAGATGACTCTAGATCCCATTCCACAAGCTTCCTCATTTCCATCAACTTTTGATTCAGGCATTTCTTTGATAAAACAGAGGAATATGCATTTGTGCAGAAGGGAATGGGAGTCACAGAATGCATTAAATTAGGCAGTCCAAAAAATATGTTGTGCTTTGTTTCCGTGGGTTGAGAGCCATCCAAAGGTTACAAATAGAAATAGCAGGCTATTTGTGGAATAAACAATTTTGTCCTTCTTTCTTCCATCTCATCCGTATTCACTGCTAATTTGAGGAAATGTGATTTCTCTGAACATGACTGACAATTGCTATGAAACATCGCAGTATGTTGGCAGATGCTGTAAAAAGGCTAATTTTTCTACAGTTCATTTTCAGCACTTTTTGTGTTTCACGCTGGCCTACAAACATACTCTCTTTGATGGACAGGGTTCACAGGGTCAATCATTTTGCAAAATTTATGATAGGTCACTTCCACCTGGGGCCTTTTCACTGTTCCAGAAGTAACTTCGCACCTGTGCAGTCTCATAACATCATCTGTGTTTGACTGCTGAGCCAATACGTTTCTTGCTCAACTGCCATGTGTTGTATTGAAAAGATGGTATTTCCACTGGCAGTGCTGAAGTACTGCAGAGCTTGCAGCTAAGCTGTTTTTTGCATTGGCAGGAGTTTGGCTCACCTGACATCTGAGCTGCTTAACCATTCTCCACAGAAGTTCGGCTGCTGTAGCATCATGCGGAGGCAATGTCATCTCACTGGCCTTAATAACAAATGGGTTGCACCTCACCTTTTTAGCACACATTCGTTTTCCTCTGGAAATCACTAGGCAAGGGGATAAAAATGTAGATGGGAGGCAGGACAGTTACTGGTAGCAGTTTTTGCCCTATACTCTTTGTCTGGAATGAAGACAACTGGTTTCTGCTGTTCTCGGCATTTTAAAGACAGCCAGAGTGAAAAATTTAATTTAATTTACCGTATTTTTCGGAGTATAAGACGCACCGGAGTATAAGACGCACCTTAGTTTTTGGGGAGGAAAATAGGGGGGGGGGGAAATCTGCCTACCAGGTATTCATCTGGCTAGCGTCCTTAGTCTGGTCAGCTTCAGCACATTATTTTATCCCTGGTTAGGACTTAAAAAAACCTTCTTCGGAGAGAGTAACAATGAAAGAGCCTGCAAGCCAGTAAGAGCTGGGAAGATAGTTAGCACCTGGTTAGGGCTAGAAAAAAACTTATTCGGGGCAAGTAGAGCAATGAAAAAAACCCTGCAAAGACTTAGGGCTGGAAAAACATTCTTTGGAGAGTGAATGAAAAAGCCTGCAAGGTAAGAGCTGGGAAGATCTGTTAGCACCTAGTTAGGGCTGGAAAAAAGCTACATTCGAAATATAAGACGCACCCAAATTTTCAGCCACTTTTAGAGAGGAAAAAGGTGCGTCTTATACTCCGAAAAATACGGTAATTTAATTAAAAGTTCTTATAGGCCGCCCAATCCCATAGGACTCAGGGCGGCGTACATCAGGAATAAGAACAATGCAATAAAATAATTTTAAAACATTACACTACATTACCTTACAAACTATCTACGGGTTGGCTTCAAGCAGCTCTTGAAGGACTGGCGCAAGGTAACAATGTCAATATGAAAGCGCCCAAAATGTTTGACATTTTGACCATTTCATTTTAAGAGTAGCAGTCCAAAACCTGTGGAGAGCACCAGCTCAGAGAAGGTTTGGTTGGGTTGTGTGGCTCCACAGACCTTCTGTCTACCCACAACTTCGTAGTTTTCCTGTTGTCTTAGCTTTACAATTGGTATGGGGGAGTGGAGAAAAGCCTATATTTTCCCAACAGAGCGCTTTAACAGATTAACAGAGTTGGAAGGGACCTTGCAGGTCATCTAGTCCAACCCCCTGCCCAAGCAGGAGACCCTACATCTGCCTCTACCTAGGATCGAACTCACAACCTCCTGATTGTGAGGCAAGAGCTCCACCTCTAGGCCACAGCAGCTGGCCTGGGTGATGTTGCACTGGATCCTGTGATCGCCATTTTTCTTTTAATTATGGTAGATTATGCTTGGTCATTTGCTGTGTTTCTCCACAAAACCTGTCCCTATTCCAGACAGCGCTCACATTCTCAGCCAGTATAGCCACTGCTATGGAAGTCAGATGTATCTGGTGATTACCAGGTGTGGGTAGCTACTCTATCTGCTATCTGAGCAAAGCGGAAAGTGTATAGCTGTGTTTTAATTTTTGTTTGCTTGATTTGGTCTTATTTATTTATTTATTTATTTATTTATCTATTTATTTATTTATCTATTATCTATTTATCTATTTATCTATTTATCTATTTATCTATTTATCTATTTATCTATTTATCTATTTATTTAGTGCTCTTATATGCCACCCTACTCCCTGGGGATTCAGGGCGGCGTACAACATTTAAAGAACAGCTAAACGAAATACTTTAATAACAATTTAAAAACATTTAAAAAGAAACATACAAAGCATACATACATAGGGGAGACCAAGGAGCACATAGTCTCAGAACCCCGCCTGCAGGAAGAGCCATGTCTTCACGGCTTTTCGGAAGGCCAGCAAGGTGGGGACAATTTGTATCTCTGGGAGGAGTTGGTTCCAGAGAGCAGGGGCCCCTACAGAGAAGGCTCTTCCCCCTAGGACCTGCCAGCTGACATTGTTTGGTTGACGGGACCCGGAGGAGTCCTTAGCCTTTATAACTCATTACAACTTCATTATCAGGCATGATTTTTCTCATTTCTTCCTCATTTTCTACCAGTTCCTTCAGTTCCTTGGCCTGTTTCTTCAGATGGAAGCATCCCTTAGTGTCCAATATTTCTCACACCATCCTTAAGCTTAGTTTCCTTAGAGTGACCCAGTGTCATCTCATTTTAAGCCAGGTGGGAGGGCAATGTTTCTTCTTTCAGCCAGCTGACTAGATTTGACAGATTTGGATAAACGTTTTGTTTAAACTTCACTCAGCTTTTCATTGGCTTTCATTGAAGGAGGGGGGGGGGAATCCAACAGATTTTTGTAAAGGGTGATAAGTATAGTTTTTCCAGGTCAATGGCTCTTTGGAAAAAAGGGGTGATGGGAGAAAAAGGAGGGTATTCATCCACAGATTGTCTATTCGGTGAATCTGCTCTTCTTTGTGTTGACCCTTGACAATTTCGTCCAGAGGGGAGGATCCAAGGGCAGATAGTGCCTGCCCTACTCTCAGTCAGACTCTGCCAACTGTGGTCAATGGGTATCATTGTTAAAAGCAGTGTTCCAGTATCTCAGGGGTTGCCACAAAGAAGAGGGAGTCAAACTATTCTCCAAGGCACCTGGGGGTAGAACAAGAAGCAATGGGTGGAAACTAAACACGGAGAGAAGCAATTTAGAACTAAGGAAAAATTTCCTGACAGTTAGAACAATTAATCAGTGGAACAGCCTGCCTCCAGAAGTTGTGAATGCTCCAACACTGGAAGTTTTTAAGATGATGTTGGACAACCATTTGTCTGAAGTAGTGTAGGGTTTCCTGCCTAAGCAGGGGGTTGGACTAGAAGACCTCCAAGGTCCCTTCCAACTCTGTTGTTGTTGTTGTTGCTGTTGTTGTTGTTGTTGTTATTATTATTATTATTATTATTATTATTATTATTATTATTATTATTATTATTATTATTATTATTATTATAGCAGGACAGCTATAGCGTCTCATATTTTAAAACACTAAATATTTTAAAAAGGTATAAAAATGAAAAATAAAACAATTTAAAAGGTGAAATTAAACTTGATTTATTGAAAACAAACATCAGAAGGGCCTCTTATCTTGGGTGTCAGTTGGCATTCCTTCTCAACCTTTCACTGTATTCTCAAAATTTTGAGAGGATTGCTGGACCTGTTTGAAGCCTACATTTGGATCTATCAACCGAAATTGGGGAGTTATGATCCAATTAGGGTTGCAACCTAGGGGACAGGATTAAAATATTTAGAACTTTGCCACCTATGGCTGTTTTTTATGCATAGTTCATTTCAAAGCCAATAAAACTTTAAAAAGAAAAAGAAAACCTGTCCTTTTTTAATCCTGTTTTTAAATTCAAACTGGTGCACCTCATGACATCAGAAGTTCAAGTGGTCCCTAAGTGACTGTTGCCAGCCTGGATCTTTTCTCCAAATAACTTTTCTAGATGGATATGTAGCAACAGAAAAAAAAATCCCCTGTGTATTTGAAAGAGTGAAAAAAATAATAATGGGCTGGCGGCTAGGGGGACCCCCCCCCCGTTCGACAACCTGAGTGGTTACCATGGACACCAGGCAGTTTGAAAATGACATACCCCCAGAGACTGGGATACTAACAGAGAGCAGCTGTAAAGATATGGAGCATAGATGCCTAAAGCTAGGCTCTTAAAAACTGAGCACAATGTGGCATGGTCTAACTTTGGGTATCTGCCCTTGTTCACACATTGTGCTATGTCATGGATACATAAATAAAGCACAAGGACGGGTTCTAACAGGCTAAGCCAGGGGTAGGCAAAGTTGGCTCTTCTATGACTCATGGACTTCAACTCTCAGACTTTCTGAGCCAATCATGCTAGCTCAGGAATTCTGGGAGTTGAAGTCCACGAGTCATAGAAGAGCCAACTTTGCCTACCCCTGGGCTAAGCCAAACTAATCACAGCAGGTGTTCTCAGGGATTATGAATGTCAGCATTTTCTGTGACTTAGTATTTTCTTAGCTTTCTTTCCCCCCCAAAAAAATAAATAGCAATAGCACTTAGACTTATATACCGCTTCACAGTGCTTTACAGCCCTCTCTAAGTGGCTTTCCATGCCATGGGTTTATGGAGTCCATGGCAAAGCAAGATCTCTTGAATTATCCTAATTCCTTGCTGGTATGAACACACACCAACCATTATAGATGTCTATGGAGATTCTCAGTCATCCAGGTCATGGTTGTCCCAAAGGTGCTTTTTTTCAAGAGGCAACTGGATTTTCTGGTTTTCTCTTTTGAAGACGTTTCACTTCTCATCCAAGAAGCTTCTTCAACTGACGTTTCGCTTCTCATGCAAGAAGCTGAAGAAGCTTCTTGCATGAGAAGCGAAATGTCTTCAAAGAAAAACAAGAAAGTCTAGTTGCCTCTTGAAAAAGCACCTTTGGGACAATCCTTATGCAAAAGAGCATCTCTTTTATACTGTCCCCTTTTAGTTTCTTCTCCTATTTTTCTAGCACCAAAGTAGCTGAGAGTCGTAAAGTGATTGGGGAGGAGAGCTACTGAAGCCTCTGTTGCTTTTCACAGGGAGAGGAATTAAAGAGTTCTTTGCCAGAGGCATGCTGTGTGCAGGAATAAATCAAAAAGTAAGGAGTATCGCTTGGCACCATCACCGTTTTTGATTCATGTTATAAGCTCTGTTGGTTGGGATTTCCCATCTATGCAGAGAGCGTGTCTTTTAAGCGTAATTTAATTCATATTTTTAAGCCTCCATGAAGGTTTATTTTTCTAGACATTAAATCATCTATTCATTTTTCCTTGCTGCTCTTTAGTTCTCCACTTAGAACCTAGAACAACAGAATTGGGTGGGACCTTGAAGGTCATCTAGTCCAACTCCCTGCACAAGCAGGAGAGTCTATACCATTTCAGACAAGTAGCTGAGTCCAGTCTCTTCTTGAAAACCTCCAGTGATGGGGCACCCACAACTTTTGAAGGCAAGCTGTTCCCCTGGTTGATTGTCCTCACTGTTAGGAAAGTTCTCCTTAGTTCTAGGTTGCTTCTCTCCTTGATGAGTTTCCATCCTTTGGTTCTTGTCTTGTCTTTCTGGTGCTTTGGTAGTTTGCCCCCTTCATCTTTGTGACAGCCCCTCAAAACGTTCAGGGCAGTTTCAGTTTCCCATAAAAGAGAAAAAGATGAATGAATGAATGAATGAATGAATGAATGAATGAATGAATGAATGAATGAATGAAGGGATGGGATGGGATGGGATGGGAAGGGAAGGGAAGAAAGAAAGAAAGAAAGAAAGAAAGAAAGAAAGAAAGAAAGAAAGAAAGAAAGGAAGGAAGGAAGGAAGGAAGAAAGAAAGAAAGAAAGAAAAAAGGAAGGAAGAAAGGAAGAAAGGAAGGAAGGACGAAGGACGAAGGAAGGAAGAAGGAAAGAAAGAAAGAAAGAAAGAAAGAAAGAAAGAAAGAAAGAAAGAAAGAAAGAAAGAAAGAAAGAAAGAAAGAAAGAAAGAAAGAAAGAAAGGAAAAAGGAAAAAAGTCAAAAAGGAAAAAGGAAAAAAAGGAAAAAGGAAAAAAAGGAAAAAGGAAGGAAGGAAGAAGGAAGGAAGGAAGGAAGGAAGGAAAGAAAAAAGAAAGAAAGAAAAGAAAGAAAGAAAGAAAGAAAGAAAGAAAGAAAGAAAGAAAGAAAGAAAGAAAGAAAGAAAGAAAGAAAGAAAGAAAGAAAGAAACCTACCTCTACCAAGAACAAGTCCCTGAATCCCAGGTGCAGAAAGAGAATACTAAACCATGTTTTTCTATTATTAAATGGCCTTAATGGCATTTAAGTGACAGCACCTTGCTTGGGCTCCCAAGCTGAGCTGGGCCAGGTCTCCGTTAACCCAGAGATAAGAACTTCCCAGGAATTCCAAGCTTCTGTGTGAAGTGGGAAATGTCCTCTATGAAGACCCGTCCCTGAAGCCCTCCCAGAGCAAGCTCAACTTGAGGGAGTACTTTTATGGTTCAGTGGGTTGAAGAGCAGCGGCTTCTCCTAGAGTTGCAAGAGAAGCGTTTGCCTTGTGCTTCAGAGTCAGGAGCGGGATCAGAAAAACAGAGCTGTGGGCATTGTCAGGACGGGCAGGGATAGTAAACAGAGTTGTGGCCGGGGAAGGGTGTGAGACTTGAACAGCTCTGCTTAAAGACAGGAGGACCAGAGAGGTCACCCATAGATAAGGCTTGCTTTCTTCCTCCCCTTCCCTCCCTCCCTCCCTCGCTCGCTCTCTGCCTTCTCCTCACCATCCTCTCCTCCCTCCCCTTTTAATCCTAGTGTGTATTGAGGGGATGAGACTGAATGTGGCAGAGAGACGCTAGGGAGAGATAGCGAGAGACGCACATACACACACAGAGAGAGCGAGAGAAAACGGGCGCATGGCGGACTCCACACACCCCAGGCGGTCCCGGGTGCTGTCTTGCTCGTCCTCTTCTGGCCGCAGAGATGGCTCTTCTCCAGACAGGGCTGAGGCGAAGCCCAAAAAGCGAGCTTTCTACCTGGTGAGAATGAAACCCCTGAAGGAACCGGCGATCAACAACAACAACGTGTCTTTCGTGATCCACTGTCACATAGGCAAGGAGATCAAGCACATATGCAGCAACTGCAGTTGCGGGAAAGAAGCCCGCGATGGTGAGTGGGATGGCGGTCTTAGTCGCGAGCAAGGAAGAGAGGAGAGAAGGGGAGAGAGATAGCAGAAAAGAGAGGAGAGGAGAGGAGAGGAGAGGAGAGGAGAGAGGGAGAGAGAGGGGGAGGGAGAGAGAGAGAGGGAGAGAGAGAGAGAGAGAGAGAGAGAGAGAGAGAATCTTTTTTGATGGGGTTGGGCGGTTAGTGCCCATCTCCCAATTGTGGAAAGCTGCGCTTGCTGCTCTAAAGGAGGAGGAGGAAAAATGCAGGCAGGGATTCAACGCCTCGACTCGCCGTTTGGCATGACAAGCAGAGCAGGAAAAAAAATAAAGCGCCCTTTCTTTCTTTCTTTCTTTCTTTCTTTCTTTCTTTCTTTCTTTCTTTCTTTCTTTCTTTCTTTCCTTCTTTCTTTCTTTCCTTCTTTCTTTCTTTCTTCCTTCCTTCTCTCTCTCTCTCTTCCCGCCCTCCCTCCCTCTTTCTTTCTTTCTTTCGTTCTTTCTTTCCTTCTTTCGTTCTTTCTTTCCTTCTTTCTTTCTTCCTTTCTTCCTTCCTCCCTCCCTCCCTCTTTCTTTCTTCCTTTCTTTCTTCCTTCCTTCCTTCCTTTCTTTCTTCCTTCCTTCCTTCCTTCTTTTTTTTCTTTCTTCTTTCTTTCTTTCTTTCTTTCTTTCTTTTTCTTTCTTTCTTTCTTCCTTCCTTCCTTCCTTCCTTCCTTTCTTTTTTACTTTCACTTGCCCGGGTCCGTAGCGTTCCCGGGGAATGAATCTGTAATGGCTTTTCTTTGGTGGGGCGTGGGGGGGGGGGTCGTGTTTCTTTTAATCGCCACGGTTTTGGGTTGTTGTTGTTTTTTCCCCAGCTGTGGCACGTCAACTTTTCCTTCTGCCGCTCCTCCTCTTTGCAAACATGCCGCATTACGAGTTCGGCTAAGTTAATTAGGAGGGTTTAGGAGCCTGTTTTTATGGGATGGATGGCATGCGATGTTCCGTCTGTAAAACTAATTGTCTTGGTTCTCCGCGCGCCCTGGGACGAGAGAGGAGGGAGTTTACTGGCGGATGTCTTATTGGGATGAATCGAGCATCTTTAGTCAGGCTGTGGTCAACACCTTCCCTTGCTCTCTTTTTGACCCACAGTGCAATACTCAAAGGGGGTGGGGGGCTTCAAGTAGAAGTCAGTGGAATTGAAAGGGTTTTAACAGGTCGGCCCAGCCCTTCTGTGTGTTTGTCAGAGGGCGAAGAAAATATTTCAGGTTTAAAAACAAATTGTTTTTCGTTTTATCTGAGTCAGCAAGGAAAGTGTCAAGAGGCATAAGCAAAAGCCAAGCAAAAAATATGTTGGAGGTGTTTATCAGCCATATCCTATTAAATATGTTTCATCCTCCTGGGCTGTGTGGTGGGGAGGAGTGTACGGATGTTCTATATTTTAATTAACATATAAATCTACTTGTGGTAGGAGCAGTTCAGAGGAATATGCCAGGCAGTGTTCATTCACTGAAGGTCAGTGAAAGGTTTTTAACTGCAAATTAGAAGAAGAAGATAGAAATTAGAAGAAGATGGGACTCTCACAGCTGTTTGTTATCTGAGTTGCCACTGTTTTATTTCTCTCTCTTTTTTTGAAATACGTTGTGCATTTTGAATAGTCACCATCCTTCCTGGAAGAATTAAATAGTACCTGTATCTCAATTCAGGTGGTACCCAAAGCAGTGCAGCAATTAAATAATTGTGATGTACAGTTCCTCCCCACCGTTCTCCCTTTCACAAATGGAAACTTACTAGTATAATTAGAATTACACACAATTACACACAAACAACAGGCTGAACTGAGATTGCATAGAGCAGCAGGACGGTTTTTTACTATCAATTTTTTTCTTTCAGTTGTGCAACTGGGACTAAGAAATAAAATTCACTCAAATTTTGTCTATGCCTTATGTTATCCTTCTCTCCCTTCCCATTCCTTCTGTGTATTATCTATGTCAGCAAAGTTTACTAGAAGTTAAACCAAGGAATTGGCAAAGCAAGGGCAGTACGTTGCCTTATGATTTTAGTGTGCTTTGTGGATTTCCCAAAAGTGGGCTATGCCACTTATTTAACAGATACACTAAAACAGGCTTTGATTTAATTCATCTTTAGATTGCAGTGTATTTATTAGCATTTTTTAAATCTCACAATGTATCAAGGCTAACAGAAGAGGAAAAACATTACTGATCATCTAGATTTTTGCAGCTTGAATGTGGTAGACCTAATGCCTATCTACAAAAAGCAAATGATCTTGTTAAAAATGTGTTTCTAATGGCTTGAAACACATTGGAACAAGATTGGTGGACCTACACAAATAAGCAATAGCAATAGCAATAGCACTTAGACTTATATACCGCTTCATAGTGCTTTACAGCCCTCTCTAAGCGGTTTACAGAGTTCAGCATATTGCCCCCAACAATCTGGGTCCTCATTTTACCCACCTCGAAAGGATGGAAGGCTGAGTCAACCTTGAGCCTAGTGAGATTTGAACAGCTGAACTGCTAAACTAGCAGTCAGCCTGCAGTCGCAGCATTTAACCACTGCACCACTTCAGCTCTTAAGACCCCTTCTGCAGAGGTTTTAAGTTGACACTCAGTTGTTAAATACCGTGTATGAAGTTAAAGAAGTAAATGATCCAATGTGTAATAGCAGCAAAGGCAGAAGAAGAAAAACTTGAGGTGACTTCTAATTTAGATGTTGCCAATTTCACTTATCTTCTTCTTCTTCTTCTTCTTCTTCTTCTTCTTCTTCTTCTTCTTCTTCTTCTTCTTCTTCTTCTTCTTCTTCTTCTTCTTCTTCTTCTTCTTCTTCTTCTTCTTCTTCTGCTTCTGCTTCTGCTTCTGCTTCTGCTTCTGCTTCTACTTCTGCTTCTTCTGCTTCTTCTGCTTCTTCTGCTTCTGCTTCTGCTTCTTATGCTTCTTATGCTTCTTATGCTTCTTTTTTGAGAGTGGCACAGTCATGATCACTTAGAATCTTGTTCACTGCAAGCCTCTTGAAAGCCAATTGAAAATTAGTAATAAGCTCATGTGCAGATTCTATTCGTTTCAGCGAGACTGGTATTACAGAAGGTCTCAGTGGATTATGTCCATTGTTCATAACACTGTGTGTGTGTGTGTGTGTGTGTGTGTGTGTGTGTGTGTGTGTGTGTGTGTGTGTGTGTGTGTGAGAGAGAGAGAGAGAGAGAGAGAGAGAGAGAGAGAGAGAGAGAGAGAGAGAGAGTTTCCATTGAATTATATCTGCTTCTCGAAAACTACCTCGACAAGTCTCTGCAGTTTTCTTTTGCAAGGTTTTTCAGAAGTGGTTTCCCATCATCTCCTTCCTAAGACTGAGAGAGAGTGATGCACTCAAGGTCACCCAATTGGCTTTGTGTCCAAGGAGGGACTAGAATTCACAATCTTCTGGTTTCTAGTGCAGTGCCTTAACCATCACACTATACTGGCTCTCTACAGCACCATATACCGTATTTTTCGGAATATAAGACGCACCGGCGTATAAGATGCACCTTAGTTTTGGGGGAGGAAAATAGGGGAAAAAATCTACCTACCAGGTATTCATCTGGCTAGCATCCTTAGTTTGGTCAGCTTCAGCACATTATTTTATCCCCTGGTTAGGGCTGGAAAAAAACTTCTTCGGAGGGAGTAGCAATGAAAACAAGCCTGCAAGCCGGGAAGATCGTTAACACCTCATTAGGGCTGGGGGGAAAAGCTTCGAAAAAGCTACATTTGGAGTATAAGACACACCCAAATTTTCAGCCTCTTTTAGGGAGGAAAAAGGTGTGTCTTATACTCCAAAAAATACAGTGTCTAACAGCAAAACAATGCTCATTCTGTGGAGTCCATCACTAATGTAGCACATAAACCTTCATGTAGGCCAGGAGTGAGTAACCAGAAGCTCATGAGTCTCTTTTGGTAGCCCCCCAGAGATACCTTTGAATATCTTTGTCGAAAGCTAGCAAAGTAGTTCTCACCATCTTGAGGTGGAAAACGTGAAAACTGAAGTCTAAGTTTTGAAATAAGCATATCTCAGTGTAAAAACAAAGAGAACCTGCGAAGTTCCCCCAGCCTTCCTATTTCATCCTTAGTTATCAGAAACCCATCTCTGCCTTAGACATTACAGTATCTTTCTCAGAAGGAAAAAAAAGCAAGAACTTGAAAACGATTTTGCCCAAGGAGCAAGCTTTCATTTCCCTATTTGCTGTTCTTGGAAGGAAGACATATTGGTTTTTAAGAATAAGTCTCAAGGATTGAGACTGAGATCTGTTTACAAAGGACACAAATCACTTTTGTTTCCCCAAAAGGGAATGCATTCTATACCCGGTGACATTGATTGAGTGACATTTGCATATGCCAAATGCAGAAATAAAGCCTATGATATCAATAAATGGGAGATTTCTCTTTCACCACAGTCCGCTGCTCAATTTATTATCGTGCTGGAAAGAATGGATCGAGAATTTAAGCATTTCTGGTCTCCATACTCATCATTCTTTCTCTTTGAATTGTACTTGAGCTGAACAATTCTTCAAATAGAACAGGAACTTGAGGCTCTTGGGCATAAATTAAGACACTCCATCTAGCTCATTGGACTCTATGCCCCTAACCCCAAAGCCTACTCTGCCAACTTTAACACACATCCAAAGGCTTTTGCAAATGTTACTCTCTATCAAACACTTTGTGGCTTGGTTCCTTTAGGAAAAGTATGTTGTGATCAAGCTGAAGAAAGAGGTTGGAGGTTTGTTCTCCGAGCTTGTGGGTTGGTTTCCGAATATTTCATTACCAGGCTAGGTAACACCTTCAACTGAGTTTAGGGAATGTCACTGTCGGTGTTCTTCTGATCTATAAGAGCTACATGTGGTCAGTAGGTCTTGTGATGGGGAGGTTAGGGTTAGGGTTATACACTATGGTATAAATGAAATTGGTCTGAAATATTCTCAGCAGTAATGCTTCAAGATTTGGTAGGCAGCACTCTAGCAGCCTAACCAGAAGTCTCAGATTATAATTCAGATACATTCCTACCCTGGATCAAATATTCAAAGGGAGAAAGGGTGCAATTTTTCCGTGCTACCCAGATAAAAAGTTTAAGAGGGTATTGTACCAACATAGGGATATTAGAGAAGGGGCAAGCATGTTACTAGTATGTTTATACATTAAATAATGAGCAGAGGAGTAATAGTTCAGAAAGCACCCGCTCAAGAGTCATTAGTCACCTCCTCACATAGAGGTTGGGGTGGGGGGTGGGTTTGTTAAAACAAGCATTCTGTTGGCATAATGGATGATTTTGAAAGATCACTTGCAGTAGTCCTTTAAGGCAGGAGTCTCCAACTTTGGCAACTTTAAGATTTGTGGACTTCAACTCCCAGAATTCCTAAGCCAGCTTTGCTGGGTGAGGAATTCTGGGAGTTGAAGTCCATAAGACTTAAAGTTGCCAAGGTTGGAGACCCCTGCTAAGGGGTCTGAGTAGATGGGCATAAAAGAAGGACCAGAAATGTTTCTATAGACTACTATTTATTTATTATTTATTATTATTATTATTAGGTTCTTCTATGCTCCCTAGGGCAGTGATGGCGAACCTATGGCATGCGTGCCACAGGTGGCACGCGGAGCCATATCTGCCGGCACGTGAGCCGTTGCCCTAGCTTAGCTCCAACGCGAATGTGCATGCCGGCCAGCTGATTTTTGGCTCACGCGGAGGCTCTGGGAGGGCGTTTTTGGCTTCCGGAGGGCCTCTGGGGGGTGGGAGAGGGCATTTTCGCCCTCCCCAGGTTCCAGGGAAGCCTACTGGGCCCACCAGAAGTCGGGAAATGGGCCATTTCTGGCCTCCAGAGGGCTTCCGGGGGGGTGGGGGAGGCCTTTTTTGCCCTCCCCAGGCATTGAATTATGGGTGTGGGCACTCGCGCATGTGCGATATCGTGCGCACACACGCTTTTGGCACCCGAGGAAAAAAAGGTTCGCCATCACTGCCCTAGGGACTCAGGGCAGCGTACAACATTGTGCAAGAACACTAAACAATAAACAGCGATTAAAACAATTTTAAAAGATTAAAAAAGTTAAACAGAAGACATTCATCAGCATACATACAGGGGGAGATCTCAGATAGAAACTAGTCTCAACCCCCTGCCTGCAGGAAGATCCATGTCTTGACGGCTTTCCGGAAGGCCAGCAGGGTAGGGATAATTCAGATCTCTGGGGGAAGTTGGTTCCAGAGCACGGGGGGCCCCCACAGAGAAGGCCCTCCCCCTAGGGCCCACCAGCCGGCATTGTTTGGCTGACGGGACCTGGAGGAGGCCCACTCTGTGGGCCCTAACTGGTCGAAGGGAAGTGTGAGGCAGAATGCGGTCCCGAAGGTAACCTGGTCCTAAGCCATGTAGGGCTTTAAAGATGATGATCAACACCTTGAATTGTACCCGGAGACCAATGGGCAGCCAATGCAGCTGGCGGAATATAGGTGTAACACGGGTGTATCTTGACACACCCACCACAGCACGCGCAGCCGCATTTTGCAACAGCTGAAGTCTCCAAATACTCTTCAAGGGTAGCCCCATGTAGAGCGCATTGCAGTAGTCCAATCGAGAGGTGACAAGGGCATGAGTGACCGTGAGCAGAGCCTCCTTCTCCAAGTATGGTCGCAATTGGTGCACCAGGCGAACCTGTGCAAAAGCCCCCCTAGCCACAGCTGTAAGATGTTGGTCTAATTTTAGCTGTGGATCTAGGAGGACTCCCAAATTGCGAACCTGTTCCGAGGGAGTTAATTTTCCTCCCTCAAGAACCAAGGAGGGACAGTTGTCATGGCCTTAGGAGGCAATATCCAGAGCCACTCAGTCTTTTCGGGGTTGAGTTTGAGTCTGTTTCTCCCATCCAGGTCCTAACGTCATCCAGGCATCGGCACATTACATCAACTGCCTCTCTGAATTGAGACGGGGTGGTGATGTACAGCTGGGTGTCATCAGCATACTGTTGAAAACTCACCCCGTGTCTACGGATGATCTCCCCCAGCGGTTTCATGTAAATGTTGAACAGAATGGGTGAGAGGACCACATCTTGAGGCATCCCACATGTCAGGGGCCTAGGAGATGACCTCTGCCCTCCTGTTAACACCGACTGCATCCTGTCAGCGAGTTAAGAGGAGAACCACCGCAAAACGGTGCCTCCCATTCCCAACTCGCCGAGACGATGCAGAAGGATACCATGGTCGATGGTATCGAAAGCCGCTGAGAGGTCAAGTAGCACCAGGATGGAGGAATTTCCCCCATCCCGGGCTTGCCAAAGATCATCCATCAGGGTGACCAAGGCAGTTTCTGTACTGTAGCCACGCCTGAAACCCGACTGATAGGAGTCTAGATGATCAGTTTCCTCCAATAGCCGCAGAAGCTGAGAAGCCACCACCTTCTCCACAACTTTACCTATAAAAGGTAAGTTGGAGACCGGATGAAAATTCTTCAAGTCCGCTGGATCCAGGGAAGGCTTCTTAAGGAGGAGTCTCACCACCGCAACCTTTAATGGCTGCGGTACGGATCCCTCCCTAAAAGAAGTGATGACCACCGCCTGGATCCAGCCGCGTGCCACCTCTCTGCTGGCCGAAACCAGCCAGGAGGGGCACGGGTCCAATAAACAGGTGGAAGCACTCATCGCACCCACGGCTATGTCCACGTCCTCAGGAGAAACAGGCCCAAACTCCTCCCACAACGCTGGACTAAGACTTGCCCCGGTCAACTCAATGGACTCTGCCCAGCCGGAGTCCAGATTTGACTGGATCTGAGCAACTTTATCCATCAGAAACTGCGCGAATTCCTCAGCTCTGCCTTGCAAGTGTTCCTCGCTCCCCCCTTTAGCAAGGAGGGCGCGAGTCACCCTAAACAAGGTGGCTGGGCGAGAATCTGCGGACGCAATAAGAGTGGAAAAATGAGATCGTTTTGCCGCCCTTATCGCCACTAAATAAGACTTGATGAAGGTCCTTAGAAGTGTTCGATCAGATTCGGTTTTACTGGCTCTCCAGCGTCACTCCAGACGTCTCTTGTGGCATTTCATCTCCCGGAGCTCCTCGGTAAACCAGGGGGCTTTCCGGGATCCGGAAAGGTCGAGGAGAGGTCGCAAAGGCGCAATCTGGTCTAATGCCCCTGATGCTGCGGTGTTCCAGGCAGCCACCAGGGACTCAGCCGAATTGTGTACCAGGGTTTCAGGATTTCCCCAAGTTCCCTCTGGAATCCTTCCGGCTCCATTAGGCGCCTGGGGTGGAACTATCTAGCACCTCCAAAAGATCAGCCACATAGAATTTAGTTTTCAGTCTGATCAAGATTCTATTCTCACATGCAAGAATCTAAGGATGTTACAGCAGGAAACAGTGAACTCTTAGATAAACACCTTCTAGCCATTCATTCCTATTAACATATTGCTTTTAGCTATTATCCCAAGCAACTCAGGGAAAAGAAAAGATTTAAATGCTCCTTAGGCATAGTATTTGATGACTGATCTGATGAGATCTAAACCAAATCAAATGTTTGGGCTTTCATAGAAGTAAAAAAGAGATCTCAAAATAGATAGGTAATTAATAGTTATTATATAGAGAAGTTTGGTACAGTAGTATTGGTCCCTTACCACATTCTCCTCTTGGTTATATAGATAGATGGATGGATGGATGGATGAATGGATGGATGGATGAATGGATGGATGGATGGATGGATGGATGGATGGATGGATGGATGGATGGATGGATGGATGGATAGATGGGTAGATGGGTAGATGGGTAGATGGGTAGATGGGTAGATAGATGATAAATGATAGCTAGCTAGCTAGATGGATGGATGGATGGATAGATAGATAGATAGATAGATAGATAGATAGATAGATAGATAGATAGATAGATAGATAGATAGATAGATAGATAGATAGATAGAGGGATGGATGGATGATGGATGGATGGAACCCTGTTTTTATCTGTCTGTTAAGCCATGATCTCTGACAGTATTTCATGGATTACAGTTTGTTTTTACATAGCAACCACTTAGCAAGGAGACTATAAGGACATTTATCTCCAGTCTGGTACCTGCTTGGATTACAATGCCTATCATTCTCAGACAACTTGGCTTTTCATTTTCTTTGACCATGTTGGTGGAATGTGAACAGGGCAGTAGTCCAATATATCTGCAGAATACCAGGCTGGAGAAGACACTGGACTTGTGCAGTCTCTTGCAAAGGATTCTCCACATTATTTGAATACTTCTTCCCCTTTTTTTTCCAGTACAGAACATCCATAACTGTGAAATAGCCAACGAACTGAGGTTAACGCTTACAGTGTTCTGTGCTTGTAAGCAGTCTAGATGCGTGGGAGATCTTTGAGCCAGGGGATTCATATGCGACAGAATTAATGTAATTGTTACTAGTTGATGGTGTTGATTGTGAAGGATTGTGTTGCTTTTGATTGTGAAGTTGTGTTGCTGGCAAAGCGCAGCAGGAAAACCCTTGAGCTTTGGCTAATCACAAAGGACAATACCTTTCACCTTTAGAAAGAGAGGTTTCAATTCCCATCTGGATATTGGAACTTTTGACTCAGCTGTTCCAGTAGAAAGGGAGGGGGAAGGAGGGATTCTTTGCTGTTAAATGAAACATTTGCTGTTAAATAAATGAGGTATTTATTTTCTTGCAGTTAAAAGTAATTATTGAATCAAATCACTCTTTTCTAGGGAGGTTATAAACCCAAGAGTTTATGTTTTTCCATTACTAATTGGAATACAACTCCAGGAACTTTAGCAGTCTTTCCTAACCAACTCTAATATGAGCATTGCAGAGGCAGTTACTAATTCTTTGAAATAATTTAAGCCCATATTTACTCAAAGCTGTCTCGGTACAGCCTTTAATATATCCTGAATAGTGGCCGGCGGTGGGTGGGGAGAGACATTTGTTGTAGCATGGAAAACAAAGGAGAACTGTAGCACCATTGATTTTATGGTAATAGGTAGGAAGAAAGGGGAATAATAAAAACAAAATTGTGTGATATGAGATTATGATTTCCAAGAGGGATTTGTACAAACCTGGAGATCCTGTTCTGATTGAGGTAATATACAGGTAATCCTCGACTTACAACAGTTCATTTAGTGACCGTTCAAAGTTACCATGTCATTGAAAAAAGTGACTTACGACCGTTTTTCACACTTATGATCTTTGGGGCATCCCCATGATCATGTGATAAAAATTCAAATGCTTGGCAACTGACTCATACTTATGACTGTTGCTGTGTCCCAAGGTCATCTGATCTCCTTTTGCAACCTTCTGACAAGCAAAATCAATGGGAAGCCAGATTCGCTTAACGACTGTGGTACTAACTTATCAACTGTGGTGATTCACTTAACAACCGTGGCAACAAAGGTTGTAAAATAGGGCAAAACTCACTTAATAAATGTCTCACTTAACAACAGAAATGTTGGGCTCAATTGTGGTCGTAAGTCGAGGTCTACCTGTATTCATGTCTAAGCCAGGGGTGAAATTCAGCAGGTTCTGACAGGTTCTGGAGAACCGGTAGCAGAAATTTTGAGTAGTTCAGAGAACCAGCAAATACCACCACTGGCTGGCCCCAGAGTGGGATGGGAATGGAGATTTTGCAGTATCCTTCCCCTGCCACACCCACCAAGCTACGCCCAGAGAACCGGTAGGGAAAGTTTTTGAATTTCACCCCTGGTCTAAGCCCTACTGATTCAGATGGATAACTAGATCTCATATATTTGAATAACAATTTTAAAAAGGTCACCTTTATTATTTATTTATTTATTTGTTTGTTTCTTTAATCTATTTGGCCGCTTATCTCAGCAAGGGACTCTGGTGGCAAACAATCTTAAACTAAATGAAAAACAATCCTCATCATAAATAGAACAATTAAAATACACAGCAGCCAAGGAAGAAGATTTTACTTGGACAGAAAATAGTCTAGAGCAGGAGTGCCAAACTCAAGGCCCCGGCCCGGATCCGGCCCACGGGGTGCTTAGATCTGGCCCGCGGGGCCACCATAGAAACAGCAAAGGATTGGCCTGTGGTGCCTCTGCCAGCAAAAACAGAGCTCGCGGCCCCACCCCGAGCTCCATTTTCACTGGCATAGGGCAGCAGGAGGCCGTCGTGGCTGAAATCGGAGCTCAGGAGCCCATTTTTACTGGCAGAGCGCTCGGGCCACCACAGACGCCCCTGACATGAATGATGTCTAGCTAGCCACACCCACCCTAGCCACGTCCACCCTGGCCCCTGAGGTGAAACACAACCCTGATGTGGCCCTCAATGAAATTGAGTTTGACACCCCTGGTCTAGAGCATCAGAAAGTTCCAAGTAACTTACAAATTCTGAAAAGCATTTAAGACATGCTTCCTTGACATTTATTTTCCTATGTGTAGGGACTATTTTAAATAAAGAAATATTGGATTCTATGATTCCTTGCCTGCAGTTTGAAACAGTGGTGGGTTGCTACCGGTTCACACCTGTTTGGGAGAACCGGTAGCGGCAGTGGGAGGCTCTGCCCACCCGCCTGGACATTATCAAAAACACTCTGCGCATGCACAGAAGCATTGCGCGTGCGCAAAGCACCCATGCGCACGCTCCCCTTCCCGAACCGGTAGCAAAGGTAAGTGAAACCCACTACTGGTTTAAAATACCCCTGCCAAAATACATGAGGAAAAATTAAACATGGAGTTGACATCGACTGACATTATAGGTGTCAGCTGGGGCAGGAAAACTGTTCCACAGCCAGAAATCTTCCACCTTAGGATATTTATGAAAGAAAATTGAGGTATATATTGTTCTTCTTTGTTTGGCATATAACTGTGCTTGAATTAACTGCAAAAAAATATAATGAAACTGGGCTATTTTTGGCTGATCTTGTAAACTACCAGTTACAAATATCTTGCGCTGGAATTGCATTATTTCAAACAAAACAAATCCTGAATCTAAGACCAGGGAATATAACACTAATGGCAAGTGGAATTGTTTGCTCAGTGCTTTAGGCTTTCTGAATCCTAAGAGAACTTGGGAGGGCCCTTGGGTAGAGGTTAACTATATGGTTGCCAAACCCCATGAGTTTTACATTGTTTGTATTTTCTCCTACCTTACAGCCATCTGCTTAGTTAATATGTGTAAATCTAAAATATACTGGTTTAATGCTTTCTAAGATGTCTTAGATTGACCGTCCCCCCCCCCATGGTTCCCTCCAGATGTATCACTTCACAGTTCTAGTATTCCCCAACTACCACGGCCATTGTAAATCTGGAGATCACCATGTTGTGAAAGACTCATAGATCCGCTGGCAGAGCCCTTCATTATTATGTTGTGTTCTTTGAATACTGCCTTGAATCACTTGGCAACTGGGTGGCCTTAGAAAATAGAATTAAGAACAATAATAGCATTCATGCTGTATGGAAAGCAAAGTAATCAGCAAACATGATCTAAATGTATCACTATAAATTCTTTGTTCCACATATCCAGTGTTTCAAATGATCATATCACTTTCCCTTGAATAATACTGTAAACCTGGGGTCTCCAAACTTTATGACTTGTGGACTTCAACTCCCAGAATTCCTCAGCCAGCCATGCTGGCTGGCTGAGGAATTCTGGGAGTTGAAGTCCACATGTCTTAAAGTTGCTAAGTTTGGAGACCCCTGTTGAGAACTATGGACTTTTTCCTCCATTCCCTCAATTAAACACCTTGTTGCATTCCCCCCCAATGATTTATTCATTTCTTTATATTTATGTTGTACATAATTTATATGCTTGCCTAGTCATAATTCTGGATAGCTCACAAATAGCAGATAAAACAGTCATAAAATATAAAGCCATGTAATATAGTTAATTCATTAGCACAAGATAGAGCAGGATCATAATCTTCCAGCTAGACTCCATAAGCCGGGTTGAAGAGGAGAATCTCCACCGCTTTCCTACACAATAAGCAGAAAAGTGTCACCCTCACTTTAAGCGGGAAGCAATTCCATAGCATTAAGGCATTTATGGGAAGAGCCTGCTGCCACAACTCTGCCCATCTAACCTCTTGGAGAGGGGAATCCAGATCTGAAGACAGTAAGGAAGAGGGTCTTGATGGAGATCATTCTAGATCTGTTGCCAAGGAAACAAGAGGTAAAACATATTTGAAGTGCACAACCCGCAGATAACATTAGGAAATGAATCAGACAGACAGCTTTCTAATTCATTAAACTATAAATAGCTGGAGGAAGTATCACATTATCGGACATGCAAGATTCTATTATTATAGCCACTCTTAAATAAAGATAGCTTTAGCTATTCTGTGGAGTTGATTTCTTGGTTTGTTTTACCTAATGGACTGACAATACCCACCTACCGGTAGGTAGAACATATAAAACTCTGATGGGAGAAAATGCAACCACAGATATTAAGGACCCCAGCCACCAACTGTTGTATAATTAACAATCAACACTTTTAATTATGTCTAGTAACCAATATAGTCATACAGCTGGATGTTTATTTTACTGAAGTGTCTCTGCCCATCAGTTCTAGTTTCTGAATAGTTTTCAAAGCTCCATGTGCAATGCATTATAATCGTCCAACCATGAGGTAATGAGGGTATGAATGTCCAGGGGAGACATGATAGCAGTGTTCCAATATTTGAGGGGCTGCCACAGAGTAGAAGGGGTCAACCTATTTTCCAAAGCCCCTGAAGGCCAGACAAAGAATAATGGATGGAAACTGATCAAGGAGAGATTCAACCTAGAAATAAGGAGAAATTTTCTGACAGTGAGAGCAATCAACCAATGGAACAGCTTGCCTTCAGAAGTTGTGGGAGCTTCCTCACTGGAAGCTTTCAAGAAGAGACTGGATTGTCATCTGTCAGAAATGGTGTAGGGTCTCCTGCTTAGGCAGGGGTTTGGACTAGATTACCTACAAGGTCCCTTCCAACCAGGGGAGGGTTCTAACTTACCTTGCTGCCGGTTTGCTTCCTCCAGTGCCGCGTGGCTGCACTCATGGGCGTGCGCGTGCTTTGCACACGCACACATGAGCAGTGCCGAAATTTTTTTTTAAAAGCCAAAAAATAAAGCCAAAAACAAGATGGGAATGCATGCGCAGTGCCGGAAATTTGGCTTCTGCGCATGCACAGAAGGAAAAAAAACAGAAAAAATCCCCCCCCCCAATTTTTTTTCAAAAAAAAAATCCCCCCCAAAAGATGGCGGTGTCTACGGACCGGCACCGACAGAACTAGTTCCGTGACATCATTGTGATGTCACCAGAGGCTTGCTACCGGTTCGGACGAACCAGTCCAAACTGGGAGGAACCCACCTCTGCTTCCAACTCTGTTAATCTGTTATGTGTTATTATCTGTCTTCACCAAAGCATCTCAGTTGAAGAACAGTTGTAACTGGTAACCAGACTAAGCTGGATGATCCCCAGGCTGAGACCTCCATCTGTTACTCTAGAATCCAAGAGAACTCCAAATTATTTTGTATGTTTATTTGTTTGTTTGTTAAATGCATTTGCTGCCTATCTAGGCAGCTGTGCACCTATTCCTTCTAGAATCTAGAGGAATGCCACTTCATTGAGAGACACACTTAGACATAATCAGTGTACGGTGATCTGCGGGTAAACAGACATTTTATCTTGCTGGAATCTCATTTGGGCCTGCTTCTTCCCACTCAGTTCTTTATAGGCTCTGGAAACCACGCATAATGAAACAAACAAATGTTTAAAAGTTATGATATTTATGTAGTTACTTACCAAGCACATCTAAATTATATTAAAGTAACCAAAATAGCTTTACAATCCCCAAGGCATGTCAACGTTTGAGCACCCCTAATCTTTGGAAATTGAAAGCTGAAAAATTTGACACACCCTAAAATTCCACGTAAGGACCTCCATAGCATCTTCTGCATTTGCAGGGGTGTAAATGCACAGCTGGATATTGGGACTAAATTCATGAGCTCTCCTAGCAATTTCACATAAATATTAAATAACATGGAGGAGCCTTGAAGCAAGAATGGCCAAGAGCTCAATTTCTTGTGTCCTCCTCAGTTGGACTTGCCCATTTAAGAAGGAGCAGAATCAATGTAATATGATGATTCCAGCCCTTGAAAGTGGTTATTATGCTAGTAAGGAAATAAAATCATTTACTGAAAAATTGCTGCACTAGCACCAAAAAAACCAATGTTCAAATAGTCATTTGACTGTGAACCTAATGGCTGATCTTGTACCATTTTTTTTTCCAGTCTAAAACCCACAGAGTTGTAATGACAGTTAACTATATGCTGCCCTAACCTCTCGGAAGAAAGGCAGGTGAAAAATAATCAGAATGTAGTTGTTTGTCATCAAGAATATAAGCATAATTTTTTGCAGTCTATTTTCCATTCTTTTTTCTGCCATCCATAAGCCCGCTATTAATGCAAATAAGCAGCCTTCAGAAATTGCTTTTGGTAAACTAGCTCATGAAATGAGTTGAAGACCAGAGCTGTTCAGTCTTATTCTGGATCATTTTGCCTCCAGATTTTTATAACATTGCTATGACTGTCTTTAAGGACATCCTGCTCTCCTGATGCATGTGGGCAGTATTGCCTGAAGTAGGATTAATAAATATTCTGTTTCTGTTCCTGCCTTCTGTGCATAGTGCAAAGTGAATATTATTTTTAAAAGTTAAGAGAACAAAAAGCTGTTGTTGTTTCTTTTGTCCTTGAAAATAAAGTTTGAATTTTTTTATAAAAAAAACAACATTCTTGTCTAGTACGATGTAAAGATGTAAAGATCAGAGGTGGGATTCAGCAGGTTCTGACCAGTTCTGGAGAACCAGTAGCGGAAATTTTGAGTAGTTCGGAGAACTGGTAAATACCACCTCTGACTGGCCCCGCCCCCATCTATTCTCTGCCTCCCGAGTCCCAGTTGATTGGGAGAAAATGGGGATTTTGCAGTAACCTTCCCCTGGAGTGGGGTGAGAATGGAGATTTTACAGTATCCTTCCCCTGCTACGCCCACCAAGCCACGCCCACCAAGCCATGCCATGCCCACCAAGCCACGCCCACAGAACCAGTAGTAAAAAAAATTGAATCCCAGCATTGGTAAAGATCAGCTGAATCATGCTTAGATATTGCAAACAGTGAAATTGGAAATAAGCATGTAATACAGTAAGTTTATTCTTGTGGCTGCAGATTGTAACATCATAGCCAGAAACAAAAAGCAAGGGAAAATATAATGGAACAATAAAAAAATACATTGTGCATCAAAGAAATTTTAAACACAATAAAAGCTATTGACATGGAAAATAAACATACTATATAGCTAATTGAAGGAGTTTCTCTTTAACATGGAGAAGTCCCAACTTCAATCTAATACTTGAAACCTTCTTCTTTAGATGTCTAATGTCCTAGACAACCAGTGCCAAACAGTAGAAAGAATAAATAAACTATAAACAAGAGTGTTTAGTGTGCAAACCCTATTCTAAAACCTTCCAAAACTGTGACAGCTACACTTCTACAGTTGTGCATTTTTTGAATGCTATTATGCATCTGCTTAGTCCTTTTTTCATTAAGGCTCACCATTAATGGCACAACTTCCTTTGCTTTTCAACAAAGCATCCAGAAAAAAGAGAAGATACTGCTATGTACGGCCCTGTCACTGAAGTCATAGGGCTTGTTAGCCTTATGCTTTAGACCAGTGATGGCGAACCTTTTTTTCCTCAGGTGCCGAAAGCGCATGCACGTGCGCTATCTCACATGTGCGAGTGCCCACACCCATAATTCAATGCCTAGGGAGGGCAAAAATGGCCTCCCCTGCCCCCCCAGAAGCCCTCTGGAGGCCAAAATGGCCCATTTCCTGACTTCCGGTGGGCCCGGTAGGCTTCCCTGGAGTCTGGGGAGGGCAAAAAACGCTCTCTCCCGCCTCCCTGGAGGCTCCCAGAGCCTCCGTGTGAGCCGAAAATCAGCTGGCCGGCGTGCACATGTGCGTTGGAGCTAAGCTAGGGCAACGGCTCATGTGCCAGCAGATATGGCTCCGCGTGCCACCTGTGGCACGCATGCCATAGGTTCGCCATCACTGCTTTAGACCTTAACTTATAAATAAAAAAGCAAGTCTTAAGCTGACTGTACTCATTAGCAGTTTTTAGTTGGATAAAGACAGTTTCACATATTATGCGATTGATTGGCACTCTAAGTAGAGTGTTACTCAATTACCCAATGCTGCATATCCCATAGCAGTAAACTGTAGTTTCAACAATTGGTTAAAAATAATTAGCTCTTCAGTCTGTCTAAGATATGTTTTTGTTTTTGTTTTGTGTTTTTTGTTTGTTAGTTGTATGCTCTTTTTGTGACTAGATTGTATGGTCTAGACCAGGGGTGTCAAATTCAAGGTCGCAGACCAGATCAGGCCCACTCAGGGGTGCTGAGATCTGGCCCGCGGGGCCACCCTGGAAACAGCAAAGGATCGGCCCACGGTGCCTCTGTCAGCGAAAAACAAAACAAAAGGAGAAATGTTTCCCCTTTTGTGTTTGAGCATGTAAGAGGGGCAGAAAGGAGAAAGGGAAAAAGAAAAAACAAAGAAAAAGATGGGAAGAGAGCAAGGAAGAAAAAATAAGGAAAGAGGGGAAGGAAGAAGAAAGAATGAAGAGGGAAGGAAAAAGAAGGGGAAGGAAGGAAGGAAGGAAGGAAGGAAGGAAGGAAGGAAGGAAGGAAGGAAGGAAGGAAGGAGGGAGGGAGGGAGGGAGGGAGGGAAGGAAGGAAAGGAAGGAAGGAAGGAAAGGAAGGAAGGAAGGAAGGAAGGAAGGAAGGAAGGAAGGAAGGAAGGAAGGAAGGAAGGAAGGAAGGAAGGAAGGAAGGAGATTATAATGAGGGTGAGGGAAGGTCTTAGGTAAGTCCTGCCTTAGCACTTGACCACCACAGGTGCCCCCAACATGAGTGACGTTGAACTGGCCACGGCCACACCACACATGCAATGGTGTGATAGCTATATTATATGTTTATCATTTGTTATTTGCCAAGGCAAAACCAAAAAAGCCATTTCATGGCTTAATTTAGCGTGATAGATTGTCAGCTCTGTCGTTGGTATAAAGTTTGATGCAGGGAGGTTGGGAAGCAGCAGTTCCCAGACCAGGGATTACCACCATGTAAATATCCTAGGGTTTGACTTTAAGACCATCAAATGTACAAACATCCACTGATTCAGAGAGTGTAGGAGGAAGAAGCTGTGAGTTTAAGCCTCTGTAAGTATAATTACCGGTATCCTTTATCCTTTTGCACTAGCAATCACCTTTTTAGTATAGTTTCACTCTTTACTTCAAGGAAGATTCTAATCTAACCAAGCTGTGCCTGAGAATTTTCAGCCAAATAAAATCAAATTGCTGAACTTAAACGATTAAGAGTCAGGACTCAGGACATCTGTGATTTATTGCCAAGAACAGGCCAGGGAGCCTGGCAGGATTGATGAATATAATCTTTGCGTGTCTAGAACATCTTTATAATTTTTTATGATGTCCTAACACATTGTAAGCCCAATTAATTGACAGAGACCCTGCTCAAAGGTTTCCACGGGGCATTAAGAAAATAACTTTCCAGTTCCACCCAGGTAGCTCATTGATAGGATCATGTAACCTAGATTGCTCATCTGTAAAATGCAGGGGTCCTGTAACACCATGACTAAAAATAAAATTTCTTTAAACCATGCATTCTGAACAATTATATTTCAAGTGACCGTGCTACAGGATCTCTCCCTTTTACAGTGGAATAATTGGGATTCTTCAGTTTATATCTTTAAGCTCCAAATGAAGAGATAATCAAAGGTCAATGGAAAAAGCTTTTGATCGAGACGCAACATCTGGTCTTTTTGCATCTCAAACTAAGTCTAGAAAAGGTTTGTTCTGTGATCCTGAGGTATTGCTGCCAATCCATCCCCTTCTGCTGTGCCTCAGATATGTGGGAATTCTAGTTCTAATCCCAAAACATCTGGTGAGTATCTGGTTAGACAAGCTAATCAAATTAAAACGACTAATCTAATTAGCGGGCTAAAATGATTTCCCAGGTTCTACTAATTCACGTTTTAAACATTCCCCCCCCCCCCCAAAAAAAGCAGGCCATCTGGCAGGAGCATCTCTGCAGGAGATAAAAAAGTAAAAAACAAAAGCTACTGTCCACGATTGAATCTCCCCTTTTTAATATGTGTCAAGTATGCAACACATGTAAAAAAACAACAACAAAGCTCTAGCTCCGCATCCTGCCGCATACCTCCCTACGACTGGTCAGGGCCCACAGAGTCGGCCTCCTCCAGGTCCCATCGACCAAACAATGTCGGTTGGCGGGGCCGAGGGGGAGGGCCTTCTCTGTGGGAGCTCCCTCCCTGTGGAACCAGCTTCCCCCGGAGATCAGGACTATCCCCACCCTGCTGGCCTTCCGGAAAGCAATAAAAACCTGGCTCTTCCGGCAGGCGGGGTGAAAGCGAGACGATACTCTTTTAACTTTTGTATGTTTTTAATTATTGTATTTTATTGTATTTTATATTGCTGTAATGGATCTGAATTTGTTGTGAGCCGCCCAGAGTCCCTAGGGAGTTGGGCGGCATACAAATCCATTAAATTAAATTAAATTAAATTAGTTGCACAGTTAACAAATGCCATCTTAACTTTTCGGATACTCCTCCTCCTGTTTGGAACCTCTGATCCAATATTTTTATGTCGGCCTTTGGGAGGTGTGCCCAGAGTGCATTCGAGCAGCAAGTAGCAAAAATACTACTGAGTGTATTTTTCAGCAAAGACAATAGGGATTATAAATAGTATGTTAATGCAATCATATTTCAGATGTAGTTCAGAAGGATCTATGTTACATTTTCTATATAATGATTCCCTGATTATCACTTACTACACATTTATATTTTTGAAACATGTTTTAGGATTGGTGAAACGATATCCCTTTTCAGAATTCAGGATGCTTATTTTTCAGAAAGGCATAGATATCAGTGTTGAAATTGTAGACTTTAATCATACTTTCTGCAAGTTTACCAAGTTACAAGTATTATTACCAGGAGTTATTTTCTGTAATGCTTCTTTGATCCTTTTAAAACTCTGCATTCTGTACTTTCCAATTCTTTGCTAAGGAAACTGATTTAGAAATATAGTGATTACTTCTCCTTTAAAGTAATGGGTTTTTTTCATTCTAAAAAAAGTAAAAGTTATATTAAATCTCAATTACTCATATGGATTAGCCAATAGTCTTTTATTTGGAAGTTGTTTGGCTGGTATTATGCTAGCTTTTGGTGAAAGTTTGATTCCTAAAATGAAGTTATTTGTAAAAAATTGATACCTCATGTAAAATTGCCTTATTTAAGTTCAAGGCTAGGTAAACAGATATAAAGATATATAAAGGTTTGGGGTTTAACTACACTGCCATAAATCTTCCAACAGAAATTAAGGTAGAGATAGAAGCAGGCTATTAAGAGAACCATAAAGGCTTGAAAAGATAAAGGACATCTTTTTTCTGTGTAAATTCTGCCAGTATCTTAAGGCTGCTTAATGGAAACAACTGAAGGCAGAAAATCTGGGTCATCCAAGAACAGCCCATGGGTCAAGAAATGGAGGAAAGCTCTTCTAAAAGTAGAGAGAAGTTTCATTTACAGAACAAGCAGAGGAATTCACCAGAGCACCATGGCAAGAAGTGGAAGAGTAGGTTTTTTTTACAGTGTTTCAAGAGTTACAAGGAACTTTTGTCAACATTCTTATATAATCAGAGTTGCTGGCTTTAGCTATTTAGAGCAGTTGATATGCTCTCCTCTTGAAGAATTGTGATCATCTTTACTATTCAGCACTGCTTTACTAGAAAGCTGACTTAGGGTATGGCACTTTCTCAAAGTCAAGGCCTCTTTGTTATCAAATTAGCAGCCACTTGTATTGAATCTGACTTAGCCCTCAGAGATGGCTAACGTTCTGTAGCCTCCTCAGTTACAAGCTGAAAATCTCTAGAGCAGGGGTGGCCAAACTATGGTTCTTTGAGGACCTGTGGACTTCCACTCCCAGAATTCCTGAGCTAGCCATGCATGCATGGCTGGCTCAGGAATTCTGGGAGTGGAAGTCCACAGGTCCTCAAAGAACCATAGTTTGGCCACCCCTGCTCTAGAGTCTCCTAGAATCAGAGGAATCCATAATAAAATCCTGGCTCAAGCATCTCCTCCAGATTTGTTGATACTTTTAAGAGCAACTGGAATGCCACACTGGAAAAGTAGATCAGCGTGAGAAAGAAATTTCTGAAGAGAACTATATTTGTTAGTACAGTTATTTTCATTTACAGTACCCAATGTAACCTGATGAAAGTGGAGGTTCTACAACTGTGTGAACTTCTTCAGTTTTAATAAGCTGGGGGTGGGGGAACTTATGGAATGTCTATATTTTCATCAAAGAGTTGTATTCATTCCAGCCTAATTCCACGAGTGCTCAAATCTCTGGATCAAGGGTCACCAACCTTGGGAACTTTAAGACTTGTGGACTTCAACTCCCAGAATTCCCCAGCCAGCAAAGACATGTTTAATCTAGTCCACTTAAATAATTGTTTGACATATTGTATAGAAAAATTAGGGCTACCAGATTTGGGCTGCAAAAATGTGGACAACTGGTAGATTTGGACTGCAAAAATGTTAGACAACTATTGCCTAACTGGGGTTTGTAACCCACAACTGATTTCTTTAGAGAACATTAGAAGAGGCTGAAAGACTTTTATAGTTGATTTATTACCATTTATTCAGTAATATGCCACCAATCCTACAAGACTCAGGACAATTAGCTGTGCTGTACGTTGCTGTAAATAACTAATAAAACATTTGCACTATCCTCAGTAAAACATACATCAAGCAGCGATGATAAAGATAATGTAATTTAAACATTACATAACAGTTCCACATTATGTATCACAAAGTGATTAAAGGAATGGCTTGAGGAAGCTCACCAAGAAGCCATGAGAGGGACGGCTCCCTTCCCGTTGTCGTCCTGAGTGCTTGGTATCTGCTGTTTTTGATCCTAAGACGATGACCCTCTATTCCACTTGTCCAACTCCCCTTTAAAACTGTCCGAATGGATGGCTATATCTGTCAGCAGAGAATGCAGTAGTTTAAATTTGTGCTCTAAGGAAAGAAGTATTTTCCCTTTGCTTCGAATCCTTCTGCATTTGCACAACTTCAGATTGCGTCCTTTCTTAGATTGTCACTGCACTCAGTCGCTCATGCTAGTGCATCTCACGCTTGGACTATTGCAATGCAGCTACAGCTGTACACGAGCACGCAATAGATTCAAACAATGTAAACCGCTCGAAACTCGACTGCAGAAAATACGACTTCAGCAACAGAGTGATCAATGCCTGGAATGCACTACCTGACTCTGTGGTTTCTTCCCCAAACCCCCAAAACTTTAACCTTAGACTGTCTACAGTAGACCTCTCCCCATTTCTAAGAGGTCTGTAAGGGGCGTGCATAAGCGCACCACTGTGCCTACCGTCCCTGTCCTACTGTCCTATTGTCCTCTTTTATCGGAACTTTTTACTTATGTTATGTTTATACAAACAACTACTATCCTGTACATGTTTGACAAATAAATAAATAAAATAAATAAATAAATAAATAAATAAAAATACAGCAGTGCGATCAGTCTTAGGGGCCCCTAAGGGTGGCCTATGTTACACCACTGTTGTGTGAATGGCACTGGTTGCTGGTTTGCTTCCAATTCAAGGGTTTGGTTATCACCTTTAAAGCCCTTTATGGCATGGGTACAGGTTACCTGTCTCACCCCAATTGGATTGGCCTGCCCCACTCACTCTGGTAGAAAGAGACATGGTCTCCATACCATCAGCCAAGGAACTGTAGTTAGTTGGGTCCAGGAGAAGAGACTTTTTTGTCATGGCTCCCACTCCTTGCAATGTGAGACCCCATTGCCTTCGCCACCCTCTTGGCCTTCCAAAAGAGCCTGAGAACCTGGCACTGCCAACTGACTTGGCAATGGGAAGGAAATTTGAAGCTGGCTAATAGATTAGTAGATTATACCAATTATGTCCATTTGTTATCTTTCCAATGACTATAGATTGTGGGGATAAAAATTATGGATGTTTCACATTGGGAAATACTATATTTATTATTTATTTATTTATTAGTGACATTTATATACCGCCTCATAGTGCAAGCACTTTCTAAGCGGTTTACACCAGTAAGCAATGTATATATTTACATTGCCCCCAACAATCTGGGTCCTCATTTTACCTACCTCGGAAGGATGGAAGGCTGAGTCAACCTTGAGCCGGTGAGATTTGAACCGCTGACCTGCAGATCAGTGTCAGCTAATGTGGCCTGCAGTACCTGCCTCTAACCGCTGCGCCACCTCGGCTCTACTTGGCTATAAATATTATAAATGTGCCATTATTCAAAAGACAATCCCTCTTTCTCAGCAGTACCTACACCAATATGCTTGGCATTCATTTCAGCCTTTGTGACATGAACGTTTTCCCAAACAACATGGGAAAACATATTTCTGAATGAGATTTTATATTAAAAATGCTAGCAGGACATCCTTCTTACGGTGTTCACATTAAACCTCTGATGTGAATTGTTCAGAATGCTGGAATTTTGGTTTGGTTTTTTTTGTAACAGATTCTCCTTATTAGAGTTCACTCTTTCTTTGGCAGAAGCTACACAATTAATGTAGCCTCCTTAAAACTGAGGGGGAGAAGAAACCGCTGAGCCGCTGAGAGAGAAAAAGTATAATGGCTACCATAATTGCCATCCGCTGAGTAACTGAGTACAAGCAAGGTGGGGCTACGGACATGATATACTTTGATGGTTTTTTTATTTATAGAACTAGTCGAATGGGGATCCATACAGCATCATTCTGAACTGCTTTAGAGCAATTTTGTTTAATTCTCAGTTTTTTGCTCAGCAAAATGGTTGTAACGGGTTCACTTCTATTCAGCATAACAATGAATATCAGGATGTTGGGGCAGGGCTTGTGTGAAAGGGGCCTAATGCTTTTTTTTAATGCCCTTCCTTTAAGTATATGGTTGATTCCAGATTTAGCCCTATGGAAATCTGTTACTTATGATTCATATAAGTGTAAAGTGTTCTTCAACACTTCAAGAAAACTAAACAAAATGTGGAGTAAAAATAAAACAGAATAAGAGAAGAGATAATTACTGCTTTCCGATTCTCCTAACTCTTGCGAGTCAACGATTTAAACTATGTGGGCCATATTTTCCTGTCATTCCTACAGCAGAGGCTTCGACTTGGGGGTTTAAGCATCACTATTGATTCGGTTAAATTAAACAATTTGTTGTGGTGGTCTGAATTTGGAAGAGAAAGAAGTGGATGTGGAAGGGGAAAAATGTGAGATTCACCTAGGATGTTAGCTACAGTGTGCTTAGCTATGCTTTATTGAATAAAACACAGTTGGTAGCAGCTATATAGTCTGCTAAACCATAATGTATGCATTGCAAAATAGGTAGCCCTTGACTTACGACCATCTATCATAAATATGAACCAGTTGGCAAGCATCTGAATTTTGATCATGTGACCATGGAAATGCTGCAACGGTCGTAAGTGTGAAAAATGGTCCTAAGTCACTTTTTCAGTGCTGTTGTAACGTCTAAAGGTCAGTAAACGAGTGGTTGTAAGTTGAAGACTATGTGTATTGAACCAAAACAATAGGACAAGTCTATATCATATATGGAGGTATTCTCTCCATTATTTTCTATTTCTTGCATAAAGAAGTGGGCAACCGATCCTTTTTAAACATTCTTTAGACTGTCCAATAAACATGGAAAATATTGCTGAATTATCTTTATCTTAAATATCCTAAAGATATGTTCAGTATGAAGAAGCATTTTAAATGTCAGCAGGTTGTAGGAGATGACCAGGCTGAGATTGAGAGAGGGGTCAAACGCATCATAAGTCATGGGTCCCTGCATGCCCACAAAGAGATCTAAGTCCAGCCCATCTTGAATGCCTTTCTTATCTCCTGCTCATTTCCCTTGATTGTTAGTTGGCCAGATTCCTGTGCAGAGCTTAAGTTTGCAATAAATCTTTATACACGTTTGAACTGCCTGAATCTCCTGATTTCCCCAGCACAAATAATCTTAATACTGGTTTGTCAGCATAGGCCTGTGATGGCGAACCTGTGGCATGCGTGCCATAGGTAGCACGCGGAACCATAGCGGAGGGCACGCGAGCATTGCCCACCGGCAAACCGGAGGTGCGGAAAAATGCACTTCTGGTTTGCCGGTGGGCTGTTTTTTGCACTCCGGAGGATTCAGGGAAGCTTCCTGAAGCCCCGGAATGTGAAAAACGGCAAAATGGGCAAACCAGAAGTGCATTTTCCGCACTTCCGGTTTGCCCATTTTGCCGTTTTTCGCATTCCGGGGCTTCAGGAAGCTTCCCTGAATCCTCTGGAGTGCCAAAAACAGTCCAATGGCAAACCGGAAGTGTGTTTTTCCGCACTTACGGTTTGCCCATTGTGCGCATGCGTGGGGGGGGCAATGGGCGTGGGCATGCGAACCAGAAAAGGTTCGCCATCACTGGCATAGGCTATATCAATTCTGCATTCCAAAATTCTTGCAAATAACTGATTTCTACCTTGAAAATATTCTAGTCTATAGAAAAACTGGTGTAGAATTATCCAAAATGTTTTTCACTATTGGTAATATTTCAAGACCTTTATAAAGCTAAGACATTTGGACCAAATTTTGAAATCATAAAATATTCTAACTGAATTTTGAATTAATTCTCCAACAGCCAGTGGGAAACAACATGGGGGTACATTTGATCATTGCAAAAACAAGGAACAGCTGAAAACTGTTCTCTAGTTTCTGTAGAAAAGAGGGTCAGACAGAAAAGAGAAAAAGGTACAAATCACTTCGAATATTGTTTTGCTTCTATATATAGGGCTTGTTCTTAGAATAAATCAATGGTGGTCATTTGTGAGTTTCTAACTTTTCTTCAAAAAAGATTATTTGTCAGACATTATTGGATTCTATAAGGTTGTCTAATTGCTCCTGCTAATAATAGTTGAGGAAAACCTGCCATATATAAACACATACTTGACAAAGATCATGTTTAAAATGGATTAATTTTGATTTAAAATATTGATACCTTCAAAAAACTTTACCTGTGATTTTTCAGACTGGGGTTATCCCAAAGTGTAAGCTTATGATATGAGTAAGGATCAACATTATATTCCTCAGTATTTTCCAACCTGCCTTTTGTGTTGTAAATATAGTTGAGCATTCATTAAAAAAAAGGCATGAAACCCCTGCCACATCAGAAGAGTCAAATAAAAACATAAATCTGAATTTTCATCTCAGTTTTCTAAATTTCATAAAAAGTAGAATTAAATATATCATATGCCCCGACATGAAGATGCAAATGAGTGAAATTAAAACCATTTTCTTTGTAGGGGGCTGTTCTTCCCATAGAAACTTCATAAATTATTTACCAGTCTGCTTAAAACACCTGAAAGATATTGACATAGGAATCCCTTTAAGTACATAATGTCGGACTTGAAGAAAATTCATTTCAACAGTTTCTTTCCCCATGCATTCCTGAGGAGTTTTAACCATCTGTTTGCCTCAGTGCCAATCTGAGACAAGCAATTTGGTGTCAGTACCAGCACTTTTGAATTCCCTTTACACCTTTTGTCAATTGTATTACGTTTTAAGAAAAATCCCAAAATTTATTTTTCTTCAGCTTATTTAGCTTTTTTGCACAATAGCTTATTTGCTCTCTGTTTTTATTGCTTGTCATGTATTTTTATGTATATTTTGCATGTTTCATTGACTTTTTATTTGCTGTTCTCATGTAATAATTTGTGTTAATGATTTTGATAATATCATGATAATTGCAGATTATTCTGTGTGACTTTTATTTGGTTTTTATCATTAATATTTTACTATCATTTCTAATTTTAATTGCAGGGGCTTGTCAGTAATTGGTACTAAGTATTCGTGATTTACATATTACATAAATAAATGTTCCCATCTACAAATACAACCTTATTTTCTTTGAGTATTTATTGAAAGATATTTAATCAAACATCAAGTAACCCACCCCTTTCCCCCCGAAATATCTACAGATGACTTAAAAATCATTGAAGGGATATATTCCAATTGATTTGAATGTCAGTAAATCTTGCTAAAAAGATCCATAAGGATGAAACAAACTTAGCTTCAGCCACCTCTATATCCATAATGTTCTTTGATTGCCTGAGATTTCTGAATAAAAATAAAAATATTGATCAATCATATGTGAGGCTTCTCATCTTTTTAGGGAAGGCAGATTGCCCAAGATGGTGGATTAAAGGAGATATAGTCTATGATGGATCTATCAAAGTCACTGTCAAACATTTAACATCGACATTTAATTAAGAATTTGAACAATAACTTGCAGAAGCTGTGTAGAAAGTCTTCAACATCCTTGGTATCTAGGCTTCCTTATATGAAATGGAGGAAGGGGGAAATTAAGAAATGTATCATTGTAGCAGCACATAAACTGCATCTTCAACTTCTCCTTAAAGAAGCTGGATTCCCAGATTCGCGCACTAACCAGCAAAATTCTTGGACAATGCATGTTACAGGAGTAGCAGCCAATGTCCTAAGTTCTAGTTCAGCTCTAGGTTGTGTTATCCAGATCTCTTCTACTTCTCCTATGTATTTTTAAAGAGAAACAGGAAACAAACTGCCTTAAAAATCTTCTTAAGCTTGCTTCATAATCCAGAAGGGAAAGTTCTATCTGACTGTTGTGTTCTGACTGACCTCTAACTGAACTCTAACTTGTTATGTCTAGCTGAACTCTAACTGAACTGTATGTTTTCACCCAGGTCCAGCGTTTGAATGCTCAAACACTATTGGTTGTTGTGTCTGACAGCCCTCTATAAAAGAGCTAGCTGTCAGACCATGCTTTGCTGGTTGCTTGAGTGAGCTGAATAAAAGAGCTGTTGTGAAGTCTGTCTCTTATGATCCTTGCCCACTATCTAACACTGACGTCTCTGGGATCCTGTTTCCGGATTATTGGTGACCATTTGTTGCAAAGTGCTACAAATTAATGTGGTAGCACTTATTTGGTAGCACTTTCCAAATGGGGCTTCAACATGGAGAAATATTGCCCATCTGTTTTACTAAAATGGCTTTCTTCTCTTTTCTTCTTTTCCTTTCCTTTGTGACAACCCAGCTGAGGAAGTGGAGAGACTGGCTGCAATGCGTTCTGACTCATTGGTTCCAGGGACACACACCCCTCCTATAAGGAGGAGAAGTAAGTTTGCCAATCTAGGAAGAATTTTCAAGCCATGGAAATGGAGGAAGAAGAAGAGTGAAAAGTTCAAGCACACATCAGCAGGTAAGTTGCAATCCTCTTTTCAGCAGTGAATTGGATTAATATTTCTTTTTGTTTTGTCCCCAAAGCGAAATAAATTGCTATTCTACAATTGTCTCAACAGCTATAAACTGTTTTAGTGGTTGGTACGGTAGTTCTATAGTAATTTGTAGAATAGCAGTAGAAGTGCTAAGGTAGAAACAGAAAGAAACAACACAAAACCAGAGGTCCCTTAACACTTTTCCCTCTACTGCACGGATGTCAAACTCGCCGTGTCACGTTGCCATCATGTGATGTATCACTATATTTTTTCCTTCGCGGAACTGGGGTGGGTGTGGTCTGTGCAGGATGGATCTGGCCCATGGGCCGCCAGTTTGATAGCAAGCCTTTGCCTCCAGGTTGCCCTCTAGGGGTGGGCAATTGTGGCAACTTTATGACTTGTGGACTTCAACTCCCAGAATTCCATGCTGGCTCAGGAATTCTGGGAGTTGAAGTCCACAAGTCGTAAAGTTGTCATAGTTGCCCACCCTTGGTCTATGGCAGGGGTGTCAAACTGGCAGCCCAAGGGCTGGATGCGTCACGTGCAGGCCACGGCCACCCCATCTCCCCAAAGGCAAAAAACGTCAAGATACCTCACGTGACATCACATGATGCAATCGAGGTCTATGGCCTGAACAAGAACACCCGTGGTCTATGGCCTGAACAAGGGCATTTCATTTATGGAATGGAATGGGAATGCATCACAACATGTTCCATTTTTTTTACACAGAAAGAAAGTGAGCACACTGTGGTGTTAGAATCCATCTTTCTGCATGGCATGTCTTTACTCACCAACAAGTCTCAATTTGTGTAGATCAGGGGTGGCCAAACTATGGTTCTTTGAGGACCTGTGGACTTCAACTCCCAGAATTCCTGAGCCAGCCATGCATGCATGGCTAGCTCAGGAATTCTGGGAGTTGAAGTCCACAGGTCCTCAAAGAACCATAGTTTGGCCACCCCTGGTGTAGATGCTTTGTTGGCATACATTTTCATCAATTTCATCTCCATTTTCCTTCTTTATTATTGCTTCCTGTAATATATAAGATACTGTACTTCTTGACCAGATTTTCAAAACTGCAGTATATCTAATATGTCTCTTAACATTTGATTTTAAGGAGCCAGATACCATTCTTTGCTTCCAGAAATCAACCCTTTTAGGTTTCTCTTTAAATTGCTCAACATATTGTGCTAAAAGTGCTTTTCTATAAACTAGCCAAGGTGGTAAGTGGGTATTAATTCCCAGTGTTCATTTTCATGAGACATAGGAAGCTCATTCGGGAAGCCAAAGAGAATATCAAGGTAATTAATGTATGAGATCCAATTAAAATGTCTTAAATTTAGAGTAAGAGCCCTGATGGATCTGACAAAATGTCTGTTTATTCAAATATCCTATTTCCCTTAGTGGCCAACGAGAAGGCTTTGAGGAACGTTTCTTGCTCTTTCATCCCAGTAAGTGGTCTTCACCAGGGGCGGGTTCCTAATTTTTTTACTACCGCTCTGTGGTCGTGGCTTATTTTGTGGGTGTGGCTTGCCAGCCATGTGACCGGGTGGGCGTGGGCCTCGGGAGCTTGGCAGCGGCTGGAGAAGTGGGGAGGCATTGCCCACCCGCAACGCAGCCCCCCGCAGCAGGAGCAGCAAGACCGCGGCAGCGGTTCTTCTAGGAGGCTCTGTCCGGCCTGAATGCTTCTCCCCATTCGATGATCCTAGGCTCCTGCTGCCCATTCCCCCTCCCCTCAGCAGCTCGAGAAGCCTCGAACGTGCAAAAATGCCTAGGATCATCACCGCGCGTTCGTGGCTTCTCAGACTGCTGAAGGGAGGGGAACTGAGATAGGTCCTGCCCAGTTCTTCTGCACTCAGAAGAACGCAAATGGCGGCATCCCGGCGTCCCGGGAAAGCGGGCGGGGGAAGCCCCCACCGCAAACGCCGCCAGCGTCTTCGGCTCGGCGGCGAAGAAAGGCGGAGAGCGCACCGGTAGGAACCCACTACTGGTCCTGCCGCCCATTCCCTTTCCCCTCAGCAGCTCAAGAAGCCTCAAACGTGCAAAAATGCCTAGGATCATCACCGCGCGTTCGTCGCTTTTCGGACTGCTGAAGGGAGGGGAATGGAGATAGCTCCTGCTGCCCGTTCTTTCAGCATCTCACGCGCTCCCTCAGCCATCCTCTCCTGCTTGGACTCACTGTGGAGTAGGAAGGCAGCACATGCGCAGTGCCGGAAACTCGGCTTCTGGGCATGTGCAGAAGAAAATTTGTAAAAGAATCTTTTTTAAAAAAAATTTTTAATGGCAGCGCCCAGGCACCGGCAACCGACCGCACCAGTACTGTGATGTCACCAGCGGGCCGCTACCGGTGCTATAGAGTGGACCGCACCGGTAGGAACCCACCACTGGTCTTCACCACTCTGTTTCCTAAAACTAGGGTGCAAGCTGTCAAGTATAGGTAGTCCTCAATTTACTACCACAATTGAGCCCCAAATTTATGTTGCTAAGTGAGACAGTTCTTAAGTGAGTTTTGCTCCATTTTATGACCTTTCTTGCCCCAGTTGTTAAGTGAACCATTGCAGTTCTTAAGTTAGTAGCATCGTTGTTAAGTGAATCTGGCTTGGCCATTGACTTTACTGGTCTGAAGGTCATAAAAGGAGATCACTTGATCCCAAGACACTGCAAAGGTCATCAATACAAGTCAGTTGCCAACAGGCTGAATTTTGATCACATGACCATGGGGAATGCTGCAACAGTCGTAAGTGTGAAAAATGGTCATAAGTCACTTTTTTCAGTGATCTTGTAACTTTGAATGGTCAGTAAATGAACTGTTGCAAGTTGAGGACTACCTGTATAGCAGAACTTTTGGGCTGGATGAAGAGGCAGGGGGTATCTTACCATTTCATAACTGGAACTGTTCTATTGGGGCAATTAGATAAATGTAAATGTTCCTTATGACCCAGGGCCAAAGTTAGGGAGTAGCAGTGATTTTGCTGAATGTGAATGGTGATGAACTTGCATAGGAAACCACTGGCACAGTGTGTTGTGACTCACCAGCAGCCCAGGCAGCTGGTAGCAGATCCCATCCGAGAAGAGGCCGATGTGGTGATGCGCCAGCGGCCCGTGCAGCTGGCACCCAAGTCGGACACTGAAGAGGCTGGTGAGGACTCGGTGCCAGAGGCAGAGATTCAGCCAGGGCTTTCAGAACCTCCAGCACCTCACATCAGTGATGAGGAAGAAGAGGCTCCTCCTCTTCTTAATGCATGGGCACGCGGAGCTGCCAAAAGGCAGGAATGGTTTCTCAGGAGAAGGTCTCCTCGGGAGTAGGCTTGGGGTTAATTGGCCACTCCCTTAGCCTATTTAAGGGATGATGACAGCAAAAACTCTGCAGGAAACAACGTTTTTCGTTCATGTGTCTTCGTGTTTTGAAAACGTCTGCTCAGCTTATTTGTTTTGGCATTCTTCCTGCGGACTGCTTCTAGGCATTTTGCCAATCCTTGTAAGCTTCTTGAGATATCCAAGACTATTTAATTAGATTTAATTTATGACTTTATGGACTTTTGCTAGCTGTTAATGCAGTTTAATTAACAGCTGATTTTTCAAGAAAAGACTTCTTTCACTTGTGTTTGTGTGTGTCAACTACTAAGCAAGCTTATTAGTAGTCATTAATTGAGTAAACATAGGTTTGAACAAATTGCGTGTGTGCTACGTTCTTTCTGGTCCGTAGCTGGGGCAGAACACGGTGGTTGGAATGCTGTATTGTAGGCAAATTCTGCCCACAGCCTGGAATTCAATCCTAACAGGGCTCAAGGTTGACTCAGCCTTCCATTCTTCCAAGGTCAGCAAAATGAGGATTGTTGGGGGGAATAATGCTGACATTGTAAATCACCCAGAAAGTGCTGTAAAGCACTATGGGGCGATATATAAGTCTAAGTCTTGTTGCTTTTGTTATTAGTGGCTGTTGAAAAAAAAGTCGAGGCAGCTAGTCCTCGACTCACAACAATTCATTTAGTGACCATTCGAAGTTGGCACTGAAAATAGTGACACATGACCCTTTTTCACACTTATGACTGTTGCAGCATTCCTGTGGTCACGTATCAAAATTCAGATGCTTGGAGAGTGGTTCATATTTATGACCTTTGCTGTGTCCCGGGGTCATGTGATCACCTTTTGCGATCTTCTGACAAGCAAAGCCAGATTCACTTAACAAGCGTGTTACTAACTTAACAACTGCAGTGATTCACTTAACAACTGTGGCAAGAAAGATTGTAAAATGGGGCAAAATTCACTTGACCACTGTCTCGCTTAGCAACAGAAATTTTGGGCTTAATTGTGGCTGTAAGTCAAGGACTACCTGTAATATGGTATTTGCTTGTTTTATTTTTTTTTAATGTGTTTGTTTGTTTGTATCCTGCCTTTGTTGTTTTTATAAATAATTCAAGGTAGAAAACATATTCAACACACCTACCTCCTCCTATTTTCTCCATAACAACAACCCAGGATTGATCTGAGAGAGAGTAAATAGCCAAAAGTCACTCAGCTGGCTTTCATGGCTTAAGGCAGGACTTAAATGCATGACCTCCTGCTTTCTAGCCTGATGCCTAAACCACTAGACCAAACTGCATCTAGCTAGATCTATCCTTTACATGTTCCATTACCATTTCCCTCTGCCATACTGTAGATTTGTTGATTAAGTTTTCAGGGCAGAATCTATTATTATTTCTATTAAGTTTATATTTTGCTAGGCTATGTACAGAGTGGAGAGTTGGTCTCTGACTCATATCTAATGACCTAAGTGCCAGAGCCCACTGTAACAACATTGCCAAAAAGGCACTAAGAGTTGTTAACCTAATCTTGCGTAGCTTCTTCTCTGGCAATATTACACTGCTAACCAGAGCATACAAAGCATTTGCCAGACCAATCCTCGAATACAGCTCACCTGTCTGGAACCCGCACTGCATATCGGACATTAATACAATTGAGAGACCCCAGAAATATTTCACAAAAAGAGTCCTCCATTCCTCTGCTCGCAACAGAATACCTTATTCCACCAGACTTGAAATTTTGGGCTTAGATAACTTAGAGCTACGTCACCTTCGATCTGATCTAAATGTAGTTCATAAAATCATCTGCCACAATGTCCTACCTGTCAATGAATACTTCAGCTTCAACTGCAACAACACACGCGCACACAATAGATTCAAAGTCAATGTAAACCGCTTGAAATTCGACAGCAGAAAATACGACTTCAGCAACAGAGTGATCAATGCCTGGAATGCACTATCTGACTCTGTGGTTTCTTCCCCAAACCCCAAAAACTTTAACCTTAGACTGTCTACAGTCGACCTCACCCCATTCCTAAGAGGTCTGTAAGGGGCGTGCATAAGCGCACCATCGTGCCTACCATCCCTGTCCTACTGTCCCATTGTCCAAAGTTATCTGTACTTACTTTGCTTTTGTTTATGTTTATACCATACCTGTTATCTTGTACACGTTTTGACAAATAAATAAATTAAATTAAATTAAAAAATCAATAGAAAGCCACTTGAAGAGACTAGAAGCATTTGAAATGTGGATTTATAGGTGGCTGTTACGTATTAAGTTGGGTTGACAAAATCAGAAATGAGGAGGTAATAAGCCACCTGGGAAAGCCAAGCAAAATCATCAAAACCATAAAAAAGCGAAAGTTAGAATATTTTGGACATGTGATGTGACACCCAGAAAAATACGGCATACTTCACTTAATCCTCCAAGGAAAGATTGAAGGCAAATGAGGTCCAGGCAGAAGAAGAGCATAATGACTTCAAAATCTAAGGGACTTGGTTTGGACAAAGCTCAACAGCACTTTTTCGTGCGACTGTTGATAAAAATAGGATTGCCAACATGATCGCCAACATCCCATGACAGATATGGCACAAGAAGAAGAAGGCTATGTATCTTAATATCCAGGGGTGGGTTCTAACTTACCTCGCTGCCAGTTCGCTTCCTCCCGCGCCATATGGGCACGCCGCAGGGCCGCGCACACGCTTTGTGCCCACGCACGTGCGCAGTGCCAAAAAATCAAAATAAAATAAAATTAAAAGCCAAAAACAAGATGGCGACCGCATACACAGTGCCGGAAACTCGGCTTCTGGGCATGCTCAGAAGGAAAAAAAAAGAGGGTGGCACCCACAGACCGGCACCGACTGAACCGGGTCCGTGATGTCATCGTGATGTCACCAGCGGGTGGCTACCGGTTTGGGCGAACCGATCCGAACCAGGAGGAACCCACCACTGTTAATATCTGATCTAAACATATGAAAAATGCAAACTATACATTTGGGAGAACATTCTACAAGTAGCATACTGCACATTGGTTAGCTCAATGTGGGTTTTTTATAGTCAGAAGGGACACAGAAGAGCTGGCATGCTGAACTCTGACGCCATGTTATAAGCACCTTTTCAAGCATCACTTCATGCTTCATCCTCTTTAAGGATAAAGGATCAATCATGGACTCCAATTTTCCAGTCTCACCTTGTGGACCTACCTTGAACATGGCAACAAGCGTCTGCAGTGTACAGAAATGCATTGAAATAGTAACTAAGTGCTAAGTAACACAAGATAGTGGAAGTCTCAGCAGCTGCTAAGGGTAACACACCACAGGTAGTCCTCGACTTATGACCCTAATTGAGCCCAACATTTCTGTTGTTAAGTGAGACAGTTGTTAAGTGGATTTTGCCCACTTTTTGTCCTTTCTTGCCACAGTTGTTCAGTGAATCACTGCAGTTGTTGAGTTAGTAACACGGTTGTTAAGTGAATCTGGCTTCCCCATTGACTTTACTTATCAGAAGGTCGCAAAAGGGGATCACATGACCCTGGGACACTGCAATATGAACCAATTGCCCAGCGTCTGAATTTTGATCACGTGACCATGGGGATGCTGCAATGGTTATAACTGTGAGAAGCTTTCATAAGCTCCCTTTTTCAGTGCCATTGAAACTTTGAATGGTCACTGAATGAACTGTTGTAAGTCGAGGACTACTTGGACTTGGAGCAAAGTAGTCATGTATATGTAGCCATGACTGTATGACATGTAGTCATATTCTAGGGCCTGCTCAAAATCTTTTTTAAGCAAACCTCCTTGGTTTTTCTTTCAACCTTTTGCTAACAACAAAGCAATACTGTACCCTCAAATCAATTTCCATCTGAGAGAGAAAGAGAGAGAAAGGAAGAGAGCAATCTAGAGCTTATACAGACACTTAATCACTTCAAGCACAGTATTTGAACAATCCAAACCCTCAAGGGGAAAGGTTTTTTTTAATCCTTTAATTATGTAAGCACCTCAGTTCTACTTATGTCTTGAACTTTCTGCTGTTCTACTTAGGGCAACAAAGCCTTCGTCCTTCGGGAATGTAGACAAGGGAGCAGGTGGTGGACACTTTTGTAGAACACCGAAAACACTTGGCCTTGTTCTCGCCTGATGACAATATACCTGCAGTGTTATTTCCTGCAACACATGCTAGGATTTTGATGAGTTGCTTTTTAATTACGAAGACAGCATCATAATTTCTCCCCAGGATCATTGAGAATATTGTTAACCTGGTGATCACCAAAAGAGGAAAACGTTGCCAGTGGCTTTTCTCTGTAAAATAGAGGTCTTAGGGATTGTCCAGTACTTTCCACTTCTTCATCCGTATTCTCAAAGGGATCCCCCGACCCCTGCTTTGGGAGAGGCATATGAAATAATAATTAGTGGAAGACACCTACATAATCAAGTCTCTCACCTCAACTTCTTACCACTCATAGTACTTAAATTCAGTTTCAGCTGAGAATTCCTACCTATGTCTAGCAATGATAGGTAGTTTTCAACTTGCAACCACAATTGCTGTTGCTAAGTGTTGGAAGAAATATCCATCTGGTTCAGTTCCAAGCAGGGAGAAAGACACTGGAAACATGGAGGTTGATTGGAAAGATGGTTTACTGATGGACAGGACCACATGGGTTTGAGGCAGAGGTGGGTTCCTGCCGGTGCAGTTAATAGCTGTTGTTCGGCACAGAGCCGAAGACTCTGCTGCCGTTCACGGCGTGGGGGCTTTCCCCTGGCGCTGCCGCCGCCCGCATGGACGCCACCAATTGCGTTCTTTTGCCCTCTGCGCATGCGCAAAGCATTCTGCATGTGCAGAGGGCAAAAGAACGCAATTGGCAGCGTCCATGTGGGCGGGGAAAGCGCCAGGGGAAAGCTTCCGCGCTGCGAACGGCAGCAGCGTCTTCGGCTCTGCACCGAACAACAGCTATTAACCGCACCTGCAAAAACAGGCATGAACCCACCTCTGGTTTGAGGTCCTGGGCAGCTGATCACATGGAGTGGAGAGTGAGGGTTATTTATACCCTCCCTTGGGCCTTGCCCTTGAGCTTCCTGTTCCTGTGCAAGAAATGTATTCTATTGGCTGTAATCAGACTCCCATGGGGCCATGTGGGGTCATGTTTGTCTGAATTAAGTTTGGTTGAAGCCTGGAGGGTGATGCAATGTCCCCAGGTGATTTTGCAATGCAGTGAGCACTGCTTGTCACGGTGTGATTATTGCCTGTTACATGTATATGCAGGGAGATGCATCCCCATTCAATATAATGGTTTATTCCTGAGCACGTGATTGATATGTTCTTGTACGCATGTGTGCATTCCATTCTCCGTGTCGTGCCAAGGCTCAACATATGCACCTTTGCTTCTGCTTCTTGCTTCTGTCTTCCATTGAGAGAAGACGCACATTCATATTAGAGATGTAAACAAATGAGGATTTATTGTTTTGTACCGAAATAAATATTTTTACTTAGATTTTTAAACTGCGGTTTCATTTCTAATGTCTGATGTCCGGGAAAAGATCAAACATCACCTCTGTGAGATTAATTCTCACCTCTGTCACTGCTGCTAGATAATCCTATTATGTCCTGGAGCAGCGGTTCTCAACCTGGGGGTCGCGACCCCTTTGGGGGTCGAACGACCCTTTCACAGGGGTCGGGAGACTTCGCCTGGATGCTGCCATTTGGGTTCTTTTACCCTCTGCACATGCGTAGAACGCTTTGCGCATGCGCAGAGGGTAAAAGAACCCAAATGGTGGCAGTGGGGCGGGGGTCGCAGTGGCGGGCGGGGCGGTGGGGTGGGTCGCGGTGGGGTCGCAGGGGCAGGGCGCGGGGCGCGGCATTAGGAAGGTTGAGAACCACTGTCCTGGAGGGTCATATCTTAATCCCATCACCCTGGAGCTGAAGGTCTTTTGTTTTGTAGATAGGCTGGCCCAGACCTTCTCAATGGGCACCAAATATCTGCTTGGGGCAGGGAGCTGAAGCTCTGAGTTTCTGTCTCCCTTAAGATTTCTCTTTCTCTTTTAGGAGAAATATAATATTCTGCCTTTTTAATATTTCCTAAAATATTTCATTCTTCTCGGAGGGGTAGGTGCTAACATTCTACATAAGCAAGGCAGTTTTTAAGTGAGTCATGTCCAATTTTATGATCTTTTTTTTTGGCCACAGTCATTAAGTGACTCACTGTATCAGTGAATCATATGGTCATTAAGCAAATTTGGCTTCCCCCATTGATTTTGTTTGAGGGAAGCAAGCTGGGAAGGTTGCAAACGATGGTCACATGACCCCAGGACACGGCAACTATTGCCACGTGCCCAAATTTTGATCACAGATTCATAGGATGGGGCAATAGTTGTAGGTGCAAGTACCATTTGTAAGTCACTTTTTTCCAGTGCTGTTGTAACTTCGAATGGCCACTAAGCAAATGGCTTTAAGTTGAGGACTAGTTGCAATATTTTATTCTTGTATTACAGATTCAAAGCTAAGGTTTATATAGAATGTGATCTAATGAGCTGAATGAGTTGAAGAACCACTCTGGTTGGGTTGATGCATAATGTTAAACATAAACCATAGCTTAAAATCCCATCCTTCCGGTTCGCACTAATTAGCATAATATGTATACTCCAGAGGTGGGATTCTACCTCTGATTGCCGGTGCGGTTAATCGCTAAGTTCAGCGGAGAGCCGAAGACTCTGCTCCCGTTCGCGGAACGGGAGCTTTCCCCGGGCGCTTTCCCCGCCCGCATGGATGCCGCCAATTGCGTTCTTTTTCCCTCTGCGCATGCGGAACGCTTTGGGCATGTGCAGAGGGCAAAAGAATGCAATTGGCGGCATCCATGCGGGCAGGGAAAGCGCCCGGGGAAAGCTCCCATTCCGCGAACGGGAGCAGAGTCTTCGGCTCTGCGCCGAACTCAGCGATTAACCGCACCGGCAATCAGAGGTAGGATCCCACCTCTGGTATACTCAATCCTACAATGTTGGGGTTCCTGGCATGGGACAGGAATGTTGTCCGAATGTTAGAATAAAGAAGGGGGATCCTAACTATGAATTCCACTTTCTGATTGATTGATGCTGTTGATATATTTTTCCAAATGTAAAACTTCAGATCAGCAGGCACAATATACAAATGTTATTTGGTGGATCCCTGCTATGATAAAAGTAGTTCTCACCTAATGCTAAATTGGCATTAGTTGTTGCAAGTCTCTATTTTTTTTTTAATGAGACTTTGATAATACGGACGTCCAATGAAAGGAGATCTTTATTAAGCTTCCTCTGCAGCTGAATCTTTTGCAACCTCTTAAAAATCTGCTGCATTGCAAATTTATAGCCATTAAGAAGCAAACTTTGACTTACTGGATTGAAAAGGCTTTTTAAGAATGTACTCAGTCTCATGCTTTTGCTTTAATGACACATTTGTGAGGGTGGGGGGGGAGATCCTTCAATGTATCCAGACTTACAGGGAAGAAATGTTTAATGAGGCCATTTGGATTTTATGCTAATTACACTTCCAGCTGCTATAAAGATTATGTACAACGGCTTCAAACTGCAATTTTGTAGTGCCGTTCTAAAATGGTATTTTCCACCTATCAAAGCAGAAGAAAAAACAGTGTGAAGTTCATCTGGAAGGAGGGACTTTGTGTAAACAGGATATAAAGCTCTAGCAAGCGAAATAAAAGTGATTCTCTTATGTTTTCTCTGCCATAACTGGTGGAATGCGTCACATCTCAAAGGACCTGTCATCAAAAGTAGCAATAATGGTGTTCCTGGAAGTGCAGCTGCAATTTATGTTTTTTTTTTAAAAAAAGAAAATGTTTCTCCTGAATAAGATAAATGTGTGTCAGTTGCAGCTGTCACACTGAAAAAAATTTGCAGTAATTTGAAATTTGTGTCTAACGCTATGATGTATAACTCTACTCAGAAATAGGTTTTGCTGCTGATGGCTGGCTGGGGAACTCTGGGAGTTTACCGTATTTTTCGGAGTATAAGACGCACCTTAGCTTTGGGGGAGGAAAATAGGGGGAAAAAATCTACCTACCAGGTATTCATCTGGCTAGCGTCCTTAGTCTGTTCAGCTTCAGCACATTATTTTATCCCCTGATTAGGGCTGAAAAAGCCTTTTTCAGAGGGAATAGCAATGAAAACAAGCCTGCAAAGACTTAAGGCGGGAAAAACTGCTTCGGAGAGAGTAGGAATAAAAAAAATGCTGCAAGCCAGGAAGATCGTTAGCACCACGTTAGGGCTGAAAAGCACTGCTTTTTCAGAGGGAGTAGGAATAAAAACAAGCCTGCAAAGACTTAGGGCAGGAAAAAACCTTCGGAGGGAATAGGAAACCGGGAAGATCGTTAGCACCTCGTTAGGGCTGGAAAAAAAAGCTTCAAAAAAGCTACATTCGAAGTATAAGATGCACCCAAATTTTCAGCCTCTTAGGGAGGAAAAAGGTGCGTCTTATACTCCGAAAAATACGGTAAATCCATGCCTCTTAGAATTGCTAAGGTTGAGAAACATTGATCGATACATTGGTGCACATTATTAACTGCTTTATTTATGCAGCAAAGAGAGTTAAAACTAAAACCCACCACGTTCTTGAACAAGTTTTTGTAATAAAATCTTAAATGTCACACGAAGTTTTTAACTTGTATCATGAGAGTGTTCTGAAAAGAACTTATTTTCCTATTTTTCTATTTTCCTGGGCCTTCCTGCCTGAAAGACTCTATTGTTTAATCAAGAAAATCCTCCAGATCCATTTTTCTACTGAAAGTGTTCAAAGTTTTAGAGCCACTTTGTACACAATGAGTGTCTCCTTGAATATACACTCAATCAAAAAAGGCCTAGCTGTGTCAAGTCTCTGATAAGTGTAATAGCACTGTAGGTCACAGTCTACATCAGGGCTATCAAACTCGATTTCATTGAGGGCCGCATCAGGGTTGTGTTTCACCTCAGGGTGGCCGGGGGGTGTGTGGCCAGGGTGGGTGTGGCCAGCTTGATTAAGGTGACCAGACGTCCCGATTTTGGCGGGACAGACCCGCTTTTTCATCATTTGTCCCGCGTCCCGCCCGCCTTCTAAAAAGTCCCGATTTTTTCAAAGTTTGCCCGACTAGGGCATTCTTTCAAAAAATCGGCCTGAAAGGCAGCAGGCCTCTCAGCTCGGACCGGCCGTGGGCGGCGTTGGCGGCGGGCAGGCGTCCCGCGTTGTTGACTCCTCCGGCGGTGGCTGGAAGCTGGGGGGAGGGGGAAGGGAGGCTGCTCCTCCTCTCCTTCCCCCGCCCCATCCCTAGCCCCGCCCTCGGAGGCGCCGCTGCGGTTGGGAGGGGTTAGGGACAAGGAGCCGTCGCCGCTTTGAGTTTACGAGCGGCGCAAACAGCCCTTCCTCGTCCCCCTCCCCTTTCTTCCCCCCGTCGCCTCGCTGCCGCCGTTGCCCTGGGGCCGGGCGGGCGACCGGGAGACCACGGCGCTTGGATGCTTGGAGCAGGTAAGCTGCCGGCTGCCTCCTTTCCCCGTCTCCCGCCTCCCGTTCGTTGCTTGCCAGCCCGGCCGAAGGGAAGGCGGGAGGCGAGGAAAGGCCTCCCGCTTCGGCCGGGCTGGCAAGCAACGAACGGGAGGCGGGAGACGGGGAAAGGAGGCAGCCGGCAGCTTACCTGTCGCGAGCTGCAGGCATCCAAGCACCCTCCCGCTTCCCCCCCTCCCCCCCACACCTCACCTGGACGCCGACATTTGCTGTTTTGCCCTCTGTGCATGTGCAGCGTTCTGCGCATGCGCAGAGGGCAAAACAAATGGCGGCGCCCAGGTGCCCCCCCCGTCCCGCTTAAAAAAAAATATCTGGTCACTTTAAGCTTGATGTCACTCATGTCGAGGGCATCTGGGGTGGCCCAAACACTCTGCCAGTGAAAATGGGCTCGCCGTCGGCTGCGACGGCTTCCTGCAACCCTCTGCTAGTGAAAACAGAGCCCTGGAGGGCCACCCGCAGCCCTTCTGAGTTCCGTTTTAGGCTGAGACAGTTTCCTGCAAATCTCTACCAGTGAAAACAGAGCTCCGTTTTTGCTGGCAGAAGCACCGCGGGCCAGTCCTTCTGGCTGTTTCCAGGGAGGCCCCATGAGCCAGATCTAAGCACCCCGCCGGGCCGAATCCAGCCTGCAAGCCTTGAGTTTGACACCCCTGGTCTACATGGTTCAGATCCATACTTTAAAATATTTTAAATATTACGAATGAACTCTCCCTCTGTCCTCACCACAAGACTAAAACTAAGCCATATAATTTAGAGCAGTGATGGCGAACCTTTTTTGGCTTGGGTGCCAAAAGGGTATGTGCGTGCGCACTAGCGTGCATGCGTGCCCACACCCATAATGCAATTCCCTCCCCCCCACTTGTGCACAATCCCTGCACTGCCCCCACGCATGCGCACAACCCCCTGCTGCCCCCCGCACATACGCACAGGCTTCACTGAAGCCTCCGGACTCCTGAAGCCTGGGGACAATGAAAAAGGGCCAAATGGGCCAACCGGAAGTTCGGGAATGAACTTCTGGTTGCCCCGTTTCACCATTTTTCACTGTTCCCAGGATTCAGGGAAGCCTCCTGAAGCCTGGGGATGGCAAAAAATGGGCCGTTGGGCCGTTTTTCACCATCCCCAGGGTTCAGGAGGCTTTCCTGAAGCCTGGGGAGAGCGAAAATGGCCAAAAAGAAGGCCGAAAATCACCTATATGCCTTGCGTGCCCTCAGATATGGCTCCATGTGCCACCTGTGGCATGTGTGCCATAGGTTCGCCATCACTGATTTAGAGAGTGGCACTCATAAATCTCCCATGATCTCATCACAGTCTTCTCAGAGTTAGATATTCCTGAGCAGAATCTTGCTGAAATCTATTGGAGTGCTGATTGGGAAAGAGGGGCCCTGAGTCAGAGTGAGATGCTAACCCTTCATTAAATATATTTGTTCACATTCCGTACTTGATGGAAGTAGCCATTACTCAACGGTAGAACATTTGCAAGATTTTTTTGCTGTCTGAAATTCTCCACTAATCTTGGATTGCAAAGCTCATGATGCTTTGTTCATCATAGTCATCTTAGTAGGAAATGGTGGAGCTATATTCCAAGATGTGCGGAGATACCCATAGACAGTAAGCAAAATGTGACTTCAGACAAAAAACTGTTCAAAAGAAACTTCCGTAAATAATCCTTTCACAACTCTGCCATAAAAGGATTAGACCCTTCCTTCGCAGCAGATTATGGCAGCAGGTGGTAGGAAATGAGAAACAAAAGGAACTTTGAGCTTTGAGACATTCTTCCCACAGGAATATAACCCAACGTGGAGATCTGTATTTTTCAGAGCTCCATGTTATTAGAGAGGTTACTGGTTCTTTTTGGCCAGCTGTTTTCTCTCAGCCAAACCTAGTTCACAAAACCAACAAGCAAGAAGCAAACAATACCCCAAGCAAGCTAACAATAAACAGCCCAACCAAGGAAGCTTAAGAGCACTCCCACCTACATTGACAGGGCAAACCACCAGAATATAAAATGAGAGCAATCCCTTCTCCCTACTAGCACTGATGATGTTATTTAGTTTGGTAATGAAATGTCTGCAAGAAAACAACCAAGCTCAGAGAGCATCAAGGACCATCCTAAACTTGAGTTATGGAGATAAATGAGGGGAAATCCTTAAGTATCCTACTTTGCTTTTTCAAGAGAAGAAGCAGAATATAATTACTATTGTAAATAGCTAAAACTAAATACCTGTTATAGAGCGCCTTTTAAAGTTATCTATTATTTTTAGCGTCCTTTGAGTGCTTATCTGATGATTTAAGGATGCAGCCTGTATGGGGTGATATGGTTATGCAGGCAAGTATACTTTTCGAATTAGTTTGCATCAACCTTCGCCAGTTTGGTGGGCTCCAAATATCTTACATATCATGAACCCGATAACATGGCTTCATGGGGTCATGACTTACCATATCATCATGTCCTCTTCTTTTCAATTATACACAATTTCCTCCTGTATAAAAGTGTAGGTTAGAATCCACTTAGCTTAATTTTTCCATATTTACTTGTCTTTCATTAATCTTGCCAATAATAACATTAAGGTCCATACCAGCTGGTTAAAAGGTTACCCTATTACAAGAAATTGTAGGCAGAATTTAGGAAAACTCATGATTGCCTATGAATTATTGTATGAATATTTGCAGGTACTTGGAAAAAGATGGGAATGAAATCCACTGAAAATAGACATGAAAGTATACCATAATGTAACTAGACTCTGCTTAGACTGATTTCCATGGTTTTCTTTAAGGATTTCTTAAGCAGGATTTTTTTCCTCCCAAAAACATTTTTTACCACCCATTGCAGCATGAGAACTATTCTCTAGTTGAAAGAATTGTTATTTGGAGAGTCTGGGGAATTTAAATCCTGTGCCTGTTGGTTTCCCTCAAAATACATTGAGTCAAAAATCTCACCACAATTTGTCTGAACAAAATCAAATATTGTTGCAATAGATTATGCCTTAGATTATGCATATATTCTATGTGGTTTCCATCTAATATAACTGCCAGAACCAGATAAATGCTTGTTGCTGAATATATGTGAATGTATGAGATGTTGCTTAAATATTCTTAATGAATACATTATTTACAACATGGGATTCATAGCAATATAGTCTCTTACTAAGAATCCATTGCCTAAGTTGAACGTCATTAGAACCAGAATCAGAATAGAGCTGGAAGGGACCTTCGAGGTCTTCTAGTCCAGCTCCCTGCTCAAGCAGGAGATCCTACACCATTTCTGACAAATGACTGTCCAGTCTCTTCTTAAAAATCTCCAGTGATGAAGTACCCACAACTTCTGAAAGCAAGCTGTTCTACTGGTTAATTGTCCTCACTGTTAGGAAGTTTCTCCTTAATTCCAAGTTGCTTCTCTCCTTGATTAGTTTCCATCCATTGTTTCTTGTCTTACCTTCTGGTGCTTTGGAAAATAAGTTGACCCCCTCCTCTTTGTGGCAGCCTCTCAAATACTGGAATACTGCTATCATGTCCCGCCTAGTCCTTCTTTTCTTTTGACTGGCCAAAACCAAATCCTGCAACCGTTCTTCGTATGTTTTAGTCTTCAGGCCTTTAATCATCTTAGTTGCTCTTCTTTGCACTTTTTTTCAAAGTCTCTTCTTTTTTGTAATGTGGTGACCAAAATTGGATGCAGCATTCCAGGTAAGGCCTTACTAAGGCTTTATAAAGCAGTAGTAATACTGTCATGTGATTTTGATTCTATGCCTCTGTTTATACAACCAAGGATTGTATTAGCTTTTTTGATTGCTGCCACACAGTGCTGACTCATGTTTAAGTGATCGTCCACTAGGACTCCAAAGTCCCTCTCACAGTTACTGTTTTTGAGTCAGGTTTTGCCTAATCTGTACTTGTACCTTTGGTTTTTCCTGCCCAGGTGTAAAACCTTGTTTTTCTCTACATTAAGTGTTGTACCTCATGATTCTTGACAAATGTATCTTTTCTTTTATGTACACTGAGAGCATATGCACCAAAGACTAATTCCTTGTGTGTCCAATCACACTTGGTCAATAAAGAATTCTATTCTATTCTATTCTATTCTATTCTATTCTATTCTATTCTATTCTATTCTATTCTATTCTATTCTATTAAATTCCATTTTGTTGGATAGGGCCCATTGTTGAAGTCCGTCAAGATCTTTTTGGATCCTGAGATTGTCTTCTGGGGTGTTGGCTACTCCTGCCAGCTTAGTGTCATCTGCGAATTTGATGACACTAATTTGATTACAGTATGCATTGCTGAAGGCTCTACTTTGTTCATTTCTTTCATAGAAAATCTACTGTAGCACCAGTTTAAAAGCCAAGGAGATGTTTACTTTTCGGCTTAGAAATATGCTTCCTAAACATAATGCACAATCTAATATTGTCTCATGAATCTTAACAGTGGCACAACTTGAGAAATGGGAATCTACTATTCATGTGCGATCATTTATATGTATTAGAATATATATAAAAGAAACTGAGTGTGTGCACACATGAATTTTTAAAAAACACCAATGGATTTAGAGATTTAGGAATCCCTAAAAAGATATACAAGAACCAACTTGGTGTCGGGGTTAAGACATCAGGCAAGAAAGCAGGAGACCATGAGTTCTAGCCCCACCTTGGACATGAAGCCAGCTACTGTAGGTGACCTTGGTCCAGTCCAGTGGTGGGTTGCTGCCGGTTCGGACCGGTTCGCCCGAACCAGTGACGGACATTTGCTCCTGCTCGCTGAACCGGCAGCGATGGCCGGCTGGCCACACTCCTGAACCGGTCCTCCGGCTGCTGCTCCTTGAAAGCGGCTGGCAAAGAACCATCTGTGCATGCACAAAGGCTTCTGCGCATGCGCAGAGGTTCATTTCCCTGATGTGATGCGCACTTCCAATGCGATGCGAACCGGTAGGGAAGGTAAGTGGAGCCCACCCCTGGTCCAGTCACTTTCTCTCACCCATAGGAAGGAGGCAATGGCATACCACTTCTGAAAAACCTTGCCAAGAAAACTCCAGGAATTGTCCAAACAATTTCTGAGAATCAGATACAATTGGATGGAAGGAAGAAAAAGCTAGTAAGAGGAAGAAGCTGGTTTTTCCAGGGAAAAATCAGAATCACTTGATATGAGATTACCTTAGATCTGGTTTTCCCATTCAGACTGGTCGTTGTGGGATTTGGGAGCCCTTACATTAGAAAGACATCGGAGACGAGAAAGCTTTTCTTAAATTCTGAGTCTCACAGTCTCAAAGTTAGTGCCACAGAAATGAAAAATAGAGAACCACTCCATGTATTAATGTGTTTTCCTTCTAATTCTCATCTGGGAAGGGTGGAAGAATTCCAATTCCATTATAGTTTAAACCTATAAGCGTTCAATAACTTTTTCATTATAACTCTAGAACAGGTTGAACTCTGCCCTAAATATTAACATTACAATAATAGGAAGTGATTGCTAATAAACAGTGGGAGGAATATCAAATTACATTATGAGGTAAGGTCAACATAACAATATCTATGCACTGCAGACATGAAAAACAGTGATAGGGTCATACTCGGTGCTAATTTAATTTCTAATCTTTTTTTTTTGCTTAGATTTTAACAAAGGAGCATCAGTTGTTGCTTTAGCTGGTGAAAAAAAGAGACATATAGCTGATATAGCTCTGTTTTTACACTATGTTTTTTTTCCATTGAGGATAAAATGTTATTTGTTGCAAGCATTGTCATTATTAAGCCCTCATCTCCTTCCTGCTGATGTTAAAATTTCTGTGGCACTGCTGTAGGATGACCTTATTGGAACTTTCTTAAAAGGAGATGCTTGGGTGGGGGGGAAGGTTTTGCTTGAATCCAATTGCACTGTGTGTGTGTAGCACAACTTTAATTAGATAATTCATGCTCTCCCATCCCTGCATGCCTTCTGTCTCTCCGGTCCTAAATTTAAAATTACTGGGACTAGAAGTAGCATTTGCCATTATGGAATAATCCTCCCCTGTGCCTAAATCACAGCATCCAAATAATGAGTGCTCTTCCTCTAGATCAGTGGTTCCCAACCTTTCTAATGCCGTGACCCCTTAATATAGTTCCTCATGTTGTGGTGACCCCCAACCATAAAATTTTTTCATTGCTACTTCGTAACTGTAATTTTGCTACTGTTATGACTCGTAATGTAAATATCTAATATGCAGGATGTATTTTCATTGTTACAAATTGAACATAATTAAAGCATAGCGATTAATCACAAAAACTATGTAATTATGCCAGATCAGAAATTCTAGGGCCAGTCTTTGCAAGAGCACAAGGAATATCATCTTCCACAACAAACGCCTCTCATCGAATGGCACCTCTCCCGACCAATCGGAGGGCTCGGGTGAGTTAAGCCGATATGGCCAGGCTTGTGGCAGTGGGGGGGGGAGCTGAGGATGCCGGGGCGACCCCTGGGAAATGGTCGTTCGACCCCCAAAGGGGTCCCGACCCCCAGGTTGGGAACCACTGCTCTAGATTGACATGAGACCCTAAACTATAAATTAAACAATTGAAGCCCCACCTGCTTTTAATATGTATTGCATATAAAAAGAAGCAGAGCCGTGTTGGTGTAGTGGTTAAAATGTACTATTGCATGCTAATTCTTCTGACAGCCGACTGACAGCAGTTCGGCAGTTCGAGTGTCACGGGCTCAAGGTTGACTCAGCTTTCCATCTTTCCGAGTCAGAAAAATGAGGAGCCAGATTATTGGGTGCAATATGCTGGTGCTGTAAACCACTTAGAGAGGGCTGTACAGGACTGCGAAGTAGTATAAAAATCTAAGGGCTATTGCTTTGATCACAACGTTATAGCTGGCATCTTGACTTTTTAGACACCACCACCACCCCGCCATCCCTTCCCTCCCAGGGCTCCTGATTTTTGTTACAGAAAATGCCCCAGACATGCCTCTTGCACAAAGAAGAGCTGTTTGAGCTCTTGAAGGCAGACATGCAGTTGTGACTGGATTTGCACACCTGGCACTTGTGCTGCATTGAGCTGACAGTGGCTGCATCAGGAACTAAAAGGAGAATTGGAGGCTGAAAACTATCACTGCTTCTCTCAGCATAGGTAGAAGATGCCCAAGATTGGGCCAAAATGCTTAGCCTTCACCTAAATACCCTTAACACAGATATAAGGCCATTCCATGAACAATTGCAACAACTGGTAACAGTTCCATGCAGGGATAGTAACCTATCCCTTCTCCCAGCCCAATCCTGGGGCTTCTAAGTGATTGGGAGAAGAAGAGCTTTCTTCCTATACCTTTTTGTTAGATCATCTGCTACATCATAGCAAAATCCTGGAGCCTTTGATATTTTTGAAAATCCAACTGGACAGCGATTTCAGGACCGAAAAAAAGGATATATCCAGGAAAAACTGGATGTACCATACAGTGGTATGTTTTTCTTATTCTGGACTTCATGGTTTGTCTTCTGACCCTTGTATCTTTTTTGCTGCTCTCCCTGTAGAGAGCTCAGGCAACCTATTGACAAACAATCGATTAGACCACTTCTTTCCCACTCAGCTGTACTTCCAACTTATTTAATTATTATTATTTATTAGTGATATCATAGTGCAAGCACTCTCTAAGCGGTTTACACCATTAAGCAATGTATATATTTACATTGCCCCCAACAATCTGGGTCCTCATTTTACCTACCTCGGAAGGATGGAAGGCTGAGTCAACCCTGAGCCGGTGAGATTTGAACAGCTGAACTCAAATGATCAGTCAGCTAAAGTAGCCTGCAGTACTGCTCTCTAACCACTGCGCCACCTCAGCTCTTTGGGCTCGGCTCTGAGTCAATGGGATGAGTTTAGGGCAAGGACAAAACAGGGGGAAGATGACATTTGCCATTAGCAAAATGCAAATAGCATTTTGTCCTGTGTGCTGTACCACGCAAACTTTGAATGTGAAATGTTGAATAGAGAGATCAAACAACTGTGTCAAAACTAATACTTGGAAAGAAAAAAATTTAATAATAAATCCAGGAAGGATTCTGTAACACCATTAAAAGATTAGAAGCAAAGTTTCAAAATACATGATTTGTTTAGGTGTAATCTGATTAAGTAACTAGTGGTAAACATCTATCGCTAGGTCTTGAACAGTGTGTGTCTATTTCCCCTTGCCACAGCTAAGAATGGTGTAATCAAGGTTCTGGATCTGTGAAATAGAGTATAGAAAGAGTCCAGTTCTAGATAGATACATGGGCTGGGAGAATGTCTATGGAAATTCTCAGTCATTCAGGTCATGGTTGTCCCAAAGGTGATGGTGCCTGTATTCAACAGTGAAGGGATACAGGGCAGAAAACATCCTGCAGAAAGCATAGTTCCACACCCATTTGCACTACTCAGGTGACCCTGAGGACACAGACAAATCTCCAAGTGGCCTCAATGCCTCTCTGAAAGAATGCAAATGACCAACTGTCTGCAAGGAATATTAATTCTTCCATTCCCCACCATCACTCAGAGCTGAAGAAACTTCTTGGATGAGAAGCGAAACGTCTTCAAAGAAAAACAAGAAAGTCCAGTTGCCTCTTGAAAAAGCACCCATGGGATGATGTGAGGGGGATTTTTATTGTTTTGTTTGTTTTAATTGTCACCAAATCTTGTTTCTTCCTACCTTCTACCCAACTGGGTTCTGATTGGGAGAGCTTTGGAATTCTCTGCAGATTTTGGAGTTAGTATGCTCTGGCTTTATGGATTGTTCTGTTTGGCTTGTGAGTAACAGCGGACATGTTCTAGCAGCTTGGATTATACTGTCCTAGAAGGAGTGTCTACATTTGAGATTTTTTAGACATCATTACAGATTTACTATTTCATGTCCTCCTGGCCCTAGTTTGATTATTTTCTCTATGTGCCCATTATAATATTTAGCTAAGGGCCATCCATTAGCCCAGTGATGGCGAACCTATGGCACGCACACTAGCCAGCTAATTTTCGGCCTTCTTTTCGGCTGTTTTTCGCCATCCTCAGGGTTCAGGAAAACCTCCTGAAGTCTGGGGATGGCAAAAAATGGCCCAATGGCCCAACCAGAAGTTCAGAAACTGTTCTGTCCCCACGGGTATGCCCCCCAAAATAAGATGCACAAGAAGGAATTGGAAACAATATTGTTTTACTGCAAATAAATTCTTAGCCAGAGTTGAGTCTTTTGAAAAGAATATCATTCATTCACAAAGTCTTTCCAGTATTTGGCTAGAGTCTGAGAGAGCAATTAAAGAGCCTTATCTCACCTCCTGGAGGTTTTGACGGAAATCCAAACTCTCATTAATCACAGGAAAAATGTTAACTGTTGATAATCCGAGATGCAGATACAAGAACAAAATGCTGAAACCACAGAACGGGGTTGTTCTCTGCAATGAAGCCCCTCGTGACAGACCCTTAAATACCCTCAGGGCGTGGTCAAGCCCTGCATTACTACTCACGAGGAAGCCTCCTCCTGATTAGCCACTCATGTCTCTTTGAGGACCTGCGCACTCTGGCATCCAGAAGAGCCTCCTCCTCTTCTCCTGAGTCACTAATCTCAGGAGATGCATCAGGTTCTAATTGTTCGCCAGCCTCTGACCCCACATCCTCTTCACTCTCCGTCTCTGGTGCCAGGAACACCGGTCTTCTGTATTGCAACCTCACTACCTCCTCCGAATCCTCAGGATCGGCTGCTAATTGCCCTGGACTCGACCTGGCCACAACAGAAACGAACTTCCATTTGGCCCATTTGGCTGTTTTTTGCTTTCCCCAGGCTTCAGGAGGCTTTCCTGAACCCTGGGAAGAGCAAAAAACAGCCCAATGGGCTTACCGGAAGCATGCGCAGGGGGGCAGCGCGGGGGGGTTGTGTGCATGCACGGGGGGCAGCGCGGGGGTTGTGCGCATGCATGGGGGGAGGGCATTGCATTATGGGTACCTGAGCCAAAAAAGGTTTGCCATCACTGCATTAGCCCAATAAGATACAAGGCCATGAGGATTCAGATCCATGAAATAGAAAGAAAGAGTCAAGTTTTAAACATTTAGCTAAGAAATGGTTGGAATTAAATATTTCCCTTGGAGCAGTTTTCATGTTTGTGTCCATTTAGTTTTGCACATCTCATTTTATCAGTGAGTATATTGGACTGTATCTTCATTAAGAATATTTAACACACCCAACAGGCAACCATAAAAGAATTGTTCTATGGAAATGTCAGGAGTTGTAGTGTCATTATTCTAATTACAAAATTATGCATGTACTGTATATCAGCTTCATTACAGAAGTAAAGGTCTGAGCAACCATTTTGGATGTTCAGATTTCTATTATTTGTTATCAGTATTGAGAAGAGTTGCCTTTTTTTAAGCAAATAAAATATATTTAAATAGCGCACATTTAGACTCATAATATTGCATACTGTATTTGCATTTTGCACAGGTATGCTACTTGCCGCTTCTGCGCATGCGCAGAAGTGTCCCGGGTGGGTGGGCAGAGCCTCCTGCCCCCGCCGCTACCGGTTCACAGAACCGGGCCGAACCTGGAGCAACCCACCGCTGCTACTGTTGCTCTCAAAGTTTAGTTCAGTTGTCTGCTGTTTTATAATGTTTTCAACTTAGATGCCTGAAAATGGTATAAATCAGGGATATAAATCATGGTTGGCTGGGGAATTCTGGGAATTGAAGTCCACAAGTCTTAAAGTTGCCAAGGTTGGACACCGCTGGTATAAATGTTACTTTGACTTCAAAATGTAATCAACGTTAATGTAACTTTTGTCACCAATTTTGAATGCCACTTTTAGCATTGAAGATTGTTATGAAACTGTATTGCTTAACTTCATATAGAAGCTCATAACGCGGGATAAATATTCAAGAAATAAGTCCCTTCAGTAGATGACTAGATGACTGCAATATTTGCTTGTAATTTTCTATGTTCATGTCTAAAATGCACATTTCCTAATTTATTTATTTATTATTTATTATTTGCATTTCTATGCCGCCCAACTCCGCAGGGACTCTTACAGCAAACACAAGTAAAATCAGTATAAAAAACTTCTTAAAAAGCAGGGTTAAAAAACACAATTTCAATTTTAAAAACATTCAACTATCCATTCGTTCATGGACCGCCCTCAATAGTTCTTACAATAAGGTCATCGGCCCCAGGCCTGTCAAAAGAGCCAGGTCTTTACAGCTTTCCTGAAGGCCAGTAAGGTGGGGGCAGTACCAGTGGTGGGTTCCTACCAGTGCGGTCCACTCTATAGCACCGGTAGTGGCCCGCTCGTGATGTCACAGTACCGATGCCGTCGGTTGCCGGTGCCTGGGCGCCGCCATTTAAAAAAATTTTTTTTATTTTTTTTTTAAAAATTTCTTCTGCGCATGCCCAGAAGCCAAGCTTCCTGCACTGTGCATGTGCTGCCTTCCTACCCCACAGTGAGTCCAAGCAGGGGAGGATGGCTGAGGGAGCGCGTGAGACGTTGAAAGAATGGGCGGCAGGAACTATCTCAGTTCCCCTCCCTTCAGCAGTCCGAGAAGCCACGAACGCGCGGTCTCATGGCTGGCAAGCCACACCCACAAAATAAGCCACGCCCACAGAGTGGTAGTAAAAAAATTAGGAACCCGCCCCTGGGCAGTACTGATCTCAGGGGGTAGCTGATTCCATTATTGCTGATAATATTCTATACATCTGATCAAATGAAATTGTCAGTTAAAACTTATGTCATAATTATTCGGTTAATATTTAAAGGCAAACTTTCCATTGTGCTTTCCTAACATTTGGGTTTCAATTCCTGAATTTGAAAGCTGATTAAAGATGAGACAAGTTGCTTCTTTTGGTCTAAGACACAAAGACAAATATTGCAGTGGAAATATTTCCTCTCTGCTGGTGCAATATACTTGGATATTTTAGCAATGGAGTATTTTTTTTTAATTTTTATCCCACCTTTATTTTGACCAACTCAAGACAGCATACCTACCTAACGATCCTGTCCCCTATTTTCCCAACAACAACAACCCCTTGAGGTGGACTGAGCTGAGAGAAAGTAACTGACTAGCCAGCTTTCATACCTGAGGGAGACCTAACACTCACAGTCTCTTGGTTTCTGGCCCACCACTTCAGCCATCAAATCAAAGTGGCTCTCAGTTGCAAGTAGCTCATCTTTTAAAAAGTGTTTTCACTGGCTAATAAGTCATCCTCAATGTCAGTCCTTGACAATCTACAATATTTATTGCCACAGCAGTCACTTAAATTGAAGTATTCCTGCCACAGGAATACATGGGCTGCCATTTTTGAAATGGAAAGCCATTGTAATGAAACAAAAATGGTGCGCATGTATATGATTGTGCATGTTTCTTGTCTCTTGCCTTTTCCTCTGCTGTCCAAAATTAACTTTAATTAGGATTGCATAACCTTGTGAGAAGACTGCCGATAATTAGAATTTGCAGTCATATCCAGAGCTCCTGGCTTTAATTACAGCCTTCATGGCTAAAAGTAAGACAGGGTATATTAAGGCTTTTATACATTTAAGATGAAGGATGTTATGCAATTGTTTTTCATATTGGCAGCCAGAAATTGAGGGGGAGGACTAATTCTCCTCCACAATTTAAAGCCTGTAGAAAACGAAATCAGTAAAGGAAGAATACAAATTCATTCTTTGGAATATCTCACCATTATCCAGCATCTCCTGTGCCAGAAACAACCGTACACAGATGTCTTCCCAAGCTGTTTCTGCACTTTTCTTTGCCTTCCAACCTTTTCCAACCCAGTTTCTCTCAATAACAGCAATAGAAAAGCCACAAGGCCTTCGGAACTAAAATGAGCATTGCCCTTGACTTTCAGGCCTCACTGCGCTGTCGGAGAAGGATTAGGGCCAACTAGGATGTTTTCTGAAAGAGCAGGAATCCATCTCACTCCTGAACTTCTTCCAATAAAAAGCATTGTTGATGGAGGAAGATGTGGATTTCCAGAGCAGCATGATTAAAGGAACAGTGCTCTATCTAGATCAGAATGTATGCAAGATCCAAATATCTCCTCGCCAGCATTATTTCTTTATGCCTAGGCTCAGGGCCAGCAGTTGGCGCTGCCAGCACACAAATCAGCCCACAAATCAGCAGGCACATCACTTCTACTCACAGTGCACCCCTTGGTCTCTTAAACCATGCTTCTTCTGACACAATAAATATTGCCTTAGAGTCTTTAAATGGTAGTTGGAATTCAGCAATCTCAATACACGTGAGAAACGTTAGCAAATAAGGTTGAATTCCTCCAGAGCTACCAGGGCATGGTTTCATAAATGGGCAAAATATTGTATACTGTCCAGAAATACTCTAATGTGAGATTTGCGGCTATACAAATATGATTAATAAATAAAAATTACTGCCTATATGGGCTGCTGAGAAAACTCATTTTCCAGGAGGAAATGGGAGTTATGTAGGCCAAAGGCATTATGTGTTAGTAATATGTTTTGCTTCAGTGCAGTTTGTATACAGGTCCTCAACTTACAACCATTTGTTTAGCAACTGCTTGAAGTTACAACGGCACTAACAAAAGTGACTTATGACCAATCCTCACACTTATGTCAACCGGCATGAATTTACCACAGTTGTAGCTTCCCAGGGTCATGTGATCTCCATTTGCAACCTTCCCAGCTGGCTTTCGACAAGCAAAATTAGTGAGGGAAGCTGGGTTCATTTAATAATATTAAGTGGTAATTACCACTTAACAACCTTGGTTAAAAAAAAAAGAAGGCCCTAAAATCAGGTGTGACTAACTTAACAATTATGTTGCTTAGCAATAGAAATTCTGCTGCCAATTGTGGTCGTATGTCGAGAACTACCCATAGTTAGAAAGAGCTGTTCTTCAGGGGTGGAGTTTTGCTAACATTCTTAACAGTGAATTCATGTAAGTCAGTTGAGTTGGAGCTGTATGTATTGCTTCAGTTCTTCCACCAGAACACTGTAGGAGATGACTAGGCTGAGCCTGAGGGAGGGGTCAAGTGTGTCATCAGTTTGGAGTCACTATGCTCCCACAAAAGGCTTAGGTCCAGCCCTCTGTGAGTTGTGGGTACTCCAACACTAAAAGTTTTTAAGAAGAGATTGGACATCCATTTGTCTGAAATGGTATAGGGCAGTGTTGGCAAACTTTTTCGGCACCGAGTGCCGAAATGGGAGCTTGCACGCGTGTGCAGGGCAGCACCAGAAACCGGAAGAGCAGCTGCGCAGGGCACATGCGCATGCCGTGAAGATGATCTTCAGGTTTCCGGCACATGCATGTGCACTGGCGACCTGGCCTTCCGGTTTCTGGTGCACATGTGTGTGCAAAAACCAGCGGGCCGGTGCACATGCACGTGCCAGAAGCCAGACGCTCAGCTTCCCGGTGTGGACATGGGTGCCAGGGAGCTGCTCTTCCGGTTTCCGGTGCTCTCGTGCGTGCAAAGACCAGCTGGCCGGCATGGGCGCACATGTGTGCGTCGGAATCCAGAAGAGCAACGGGCGATGGCTGGCGTGCCTGGAGAGATGGCTCTGCGTGCCACTTCCAGCACACGTGCCATAGGTTCACCATCACTGGTATAGGATTTGCTGCTTGAGAAGGGGGTTGGACTAATAGATCTCTAGGGTCCCTTCCAACCCTGTTATTCTGTTATTCGATTTGCCTTGATCATTAGTAGTTCAGATTCTTGGGTAAGAGCCAAGGTGGCGCAGTGGTTAAAGTGCAGCACTGCAGGCTACTTCAGCTGACTGCTAGTTCAGCAGTTCAGCTGTTCAAATCTCACTAGGCTCAAGGTTGACTCAGCCTTCCATCCTTTTGAGGTCGGTAAAATGAGGACCCAGATTGTTGGGGGCAATTGCTGAACTCTGTAAACTGCTTAGAGAGGGTTGTAAAGCACTATGAAGCGGTATATAAGTCTAAGTGCTATTGCTATTGCTATAAGTAGCATGAAATAAACTCATGGTACTTTTGAACTCATCCTGGCTCCTAATTTCTTGCGCCTGGCAAAAATATCATGGAACCCTTCTGCGTTTTTATTTGGGGGAGAAAAAGGTGCCATAGAAGCTTGTTGTAAAAGAGCAGCTGTATGAGGGATGGAAGACAGATTTGCTGGCCTTTTATTCCGAGGGAATTTATTCTGGAACAAAGCCCTGCAGTCCTGTAAGTGTGCATGCATGGAGGCACAAGGAGAAGAAAAGGCTGGTTTCTTTTCTAATAAGACACCATGTATTGTTCACCTGATTCCACCAATTCTAAAAGCTTTGGTTTGTTGTTGTTGTTGTTAGAGCAATGAAGCAGCAGAAGAAAATGTTCCTAATTGTATATTTCAGAGGATGCCAAAACAGGGAAGAAAAGCTGTGATTTGTGATATCTTTGTCCTTTCACTGCAGCTGCACAAAGCCAAGGTGCTGCTAACACAGGTGTTGGTTTGCCTTTCCAGCATGTGTAATTATATGCCTTTTTTTTTAAGCGGCCTCCCTTTGCTCTTTTCGGTGGAGGTGTTATTTTTTTTACATCCCTTTACAAGAACTGCGGCACCAACGTGCGAAAGCTTACATGGCTGATATTCTCCAGCAAAGTTGTAACTCCATTTTACACTGCCGGGTGATTAATTTATTTAGAGAAACTTCACAGGGTTTTTATTATTCAAGAAGAAATTTGTTGCAAAATGCATGTGGATATTGGCTTTCCTTCAAATCCTGGCTATTTCTGCAGAGAAATACCAAAAGCAATTTTTGGCATGAGAACTGACAGGAGGTTTGAATTGGTATGTGTATACATACACACACACACACACACACACACCAGTGGTGGGTTCCTACCGGTGTGGTCTGGTTCGTAGCTCCGGTAGGGAGCGGCCGATTGCGCAATTTGCACACGACCGCTCCAGTGCCGTCTTTGCCGGTCCGTCGCGCATGTCACCATCTTTTTTTATGAATTTTTGGGCTTTTTAGCTTCTGCGCATGCACGGAAGCAAAATCTCGCTGAAATCTTGCAAGGGGATGTGTGCGCATGTGAGATTTTGGCGAGATTTTGCTTCCGCGCAGAAGCAGAAGCAAAATCGCGTGAGGGGGCGCTCGCACGTAGCAAGTGCGCGCGCACGAAACGTGGAGATGCACACGCAGCGCACCGGTATTGGTAAGTGAGCAACCCGCCCCTGACACACACGCATACACACACACACATCTGCATATGTGAAAGAATATCATAAAGAACATTAAGGGTCCTATACAGAAAGGTAGATTTTATGTTAAGTGTTAATGTCTGTTCTTTTTTTAACGGCGATTGTATTTGTTTGTTGAGCATTGTATGATAGAAATGAAATGTGTACTTTAAAGCCTGACTATGAAGCAGTTTCAAAACTCTATAATAATAGAAACTCTGGCTTTTGGTGTTCCTATTCACTCTATTTTATTGAGGTGTCTATCCAGTTTCGTAACTAGGCTCCAGTTAACAAATATATAAACAGACTTCTGCATCTGTCTATAATGTAACTATATATAGTCTTCTTCATAATTTTATTCTGCCTGAAAACAGGAAGCCAGAGCCATCTCCTGGTTGAGCATCACATTCTTTTTAACTAGAACTTCTTAGCTTAATTGAGTGTTCTGAATCTGACCACATACAAAGTTTTTTTTATCGAAGTAAAAAAAAAAGCTGTTCTTCTCCCAAACTAAGACATAATGCTAAGAGACAAGTTACAGGTTAGTCCTCAACCTACAACGGTTCATTTAGTGACCGTTCAAAGTTACAACGTCACTGAAAAAAATGATTTATGACTGTTTTTCACACTTTCAATCAATGCAGCGTTCCCATGGTCACATGATCAAAATTCAGATGCTTGGCAACTGACTCATGTTTATGACCGTTGCCGTGTCCAGGGGTCATGTGATCACCTTTTGCGACCTTCTGACAAGCAAAGTCAATGGGGAAATCAGTTTCACTTAACAACCGTTGTGTTACTAATTTACCAACTGCAGCGATTCATTAAACAACTGTGGCAAGAAAAGTCGTAAAAAGGGACAAAACTCATTTAACAAATGTTTCACTTAGCAGCAGAAATGTTGGGCTCAATTGTGGTCATAAGTTGAGGACTACCTGTATATTGCACACACGAACCACATGAAAAACAGGCAGAGCTTCAGTAGCACCATTGTGGCTGCCATCACTTTTGTGAACATGCTCAGTGGATACGTCAGTATCTTTAGATTTTTCAATTCAGCCTGAGATCTTGGAGTCAGTTTCTGACAAGGAGAGCACAAACATGAGTGGGTAGTGTCTTCTTTTTGATTTCACAAGTGCAAAGAACCAATAAATGGACCCAGCTTTTAAAAAAAATAGACAACATGTTGCCAAAAATCTGTAATAAAGAGTTGGCAATGGAATGCATCTTATGCCGCTATTATACTATTTTATGAAAAAAACCTGGTCCTTCCTGCACTTCCAATATCATCTGATTAATTTCTTGATTATGTTAGTTTTAGTTATTCAGTCACTCTATTGATTTCTGTGCGTTTTGTGAACAACATAACCCAGAATAGCAGATGGCTCTGAGATCTTTCAAGTTAGCTATCTAAAAATACCATTTTGCTTTTTTTTTCCTGAAGAGAAAAAGCTATGCATAAAATGCTAGAGTTACTGTTTCTACTGTTTTTAAATGTTTTTTTAAATAATTTTAATATATATTTTGAATTGTGAGCAGCCCAGAATCATTTGCCGAGATGGGCAGCTATAGCGAATGAATGAATGAATTAATTAATGAATGAATGAATGAATTAATGAATGAATGAATGAATGAATGAATGACCATGGTCAGCGGCATTTAAACATAGCCCATGGAGGCATACTTAAATAAGAAGAGGCACCATGGCATACACCTTCCATGGAAGAAAGACAGTCAGAAGTACAGCTATGACATGGCATATAAAACCAGTTTCCAGAGCATATTCAAAGCTGCATCGTGGGGAGATGAATCCTTAATACTCTCTACTTTCTTTATTCAAGCAAAGGTTGTATCAGGGTCTTAAAATGTATAATTAAGGAGACCCTGCTCACTATCACCCATCCCCTTGTAACAGGGGCGGGTTGCTCACTTACTGATGCTGGTGCGCTGCGTGCGCATCTCCATGTTTTGGACGTGGGCGCGCACGTGCCCCCTCATGTGATTTTGCTTCTGCGCATGTGCAAAAGCAAAATCTCACAAGGGGACGCGCGCGCAAGATTTCAGCGCAATTTTGCTTCCGCGCATCCACGAAAGCAAAATCTCACCAAAATCTCTCTCGCGCGCGTGTCCCCTCGCAAGATTTTGGCAAGATTTTGCTTCCGTGCATGCGCAAAAGCAAAAAAGCCCAAAAATTCTCACAAAAAGATGGCGACATGCACGATTGACCAGCAGAGATGGCACCGGAGCGGCCGCGCACAAATTGTGCAATCGGCCACTCCCTACTGGAGCTACGCACCGGACAGCTCTGGTAGGAACCCACCACTGCCTTGTAACCTCTGATTTAGATTACTGCAACAGGGCTATCCTTGAAAGGTATTCGGAAATTTCAACTGATGCGAAATACGGTTGTGCAGGTAGTCATTGGTCCTGGACACACACCACATATAACTAAAGTGACCAGATTTTTTTTTAAGCGGGGGGGGGGCCGCCTGAGCGCTGCCATTTGAGTTTTTCCCTCTGCGCATGCGCAGAACGCTGCGCATGCGCAGAGGGCAAAACACAGCAAATGTCGGCATCCAGGTGGGGAGGGGAGGCGGGAGGCCTTTCCTCACCTCCCGCCTCCCCTTCGGGAGCCAGCAGCCCTTCGGGAGCCCGCCTCCCCTTCGGGAGGCCTTTCCTCGCCTCCCGCCTCCCCCTGGGGCCGGGCTGGCAAGCGACGAACGGGAGGCGGGAGACGGGGAAAGGAGGCAGCCGGCAGCTTACCTGTCGTAAGCTCCAGGCATCCAAGCGCCACGGTCTCCCGGTCGCCCGCCCGGCCCCAGGGCAACGGCGGCAGCGAGGCGACAGGGGGAAGGAAGGGGAGGGGGACGAGGAAGGGCTGTTTGCGCCGCCGGAGGGGCCGCTCGTGAGCTCAAACCGACGACGGCAGCGGCGACGGCTCCTCGTCCCTCACCCCTCCACCCGCATCCCAACAGCAGCGGCGCCTCCGAGGGCGGGCTAGGGATGGGGCGGGGGAAGGAGAGGAGGAGCAGCCCCCCTTCCCCCTCTCCCCAGCAGGCAGCCACCTCGCTGAAATTCCACTTTGCCCGACTTGCTTCTAGTACCTCTCTTTTGTGCTTCCCTTAAGGTGACCAGACATCCCGGCATTCTTTCCAAAAAAGCGGGACTTTTTGGAAAGAATGCGGGACGCAGGACACACGCTTGAAAAGCGTGTCTGTCCCACCAAAAGCGGGACGTCTGGTCACCTTACATATAACACATCAGCTACATTAATTACCAATGTATTTCCGAGTGCAATTCAAGGTGCTAGTTGTTACTTTAAAGCCTTATATAGCTTGGGACCAGGTTCCATGAGTTTCTACCTGTCCAATTCTATCAATTGGATAGAATGGGCATGCTACAGATCCCATCAGACAAATAGTGTCGGCTTGTGGGGACTAGCAGATGGATCTTCTCTGCTGTAACTCCATTGTGGAATATTCTCCATTTGGAGAATAGACTGGCCCCAATCCTGTTGGCCTTCTGTAAAGCTTTAAAAACATGGCGGCATACCTGGGCCTAGTGCTCCAAATATGATAAGGACTCAATTTTTGGCTTTGCTGTTATGAGGTAACTATTTGGCTACTATATATATTTATTTTGGGATGGTTTTAGTGTTTTAAATATTTGTTATTGTCTTCATGGACAGATATAGAAATTAAATAAATAAATAAATATTGACTTGAAGCAACCTAATGTGTGATCCAGATTATCTATGACTTTATAGCATTTGATCCAGTGACAGATAGGGGGTACGTTATCGTTTGACAGCCATCAGTTAAAAAAATCAAATTGTGATCTGTAAGAATTTGCTGCAAGCCTCTTAAGAACTGGGGGAAGGGGGTTGAAAAATGAAAATATGCTGGAGAGCAGAGTAGATGGAAAAGAAATTATTCCATAGGTTTTCATAGCTTATTTAATATCATGCATTGTTCCTTCCTTCTTTGAATTTTGGAATAATATTATTATGTTAATCGGCAAAATTAATTCCAAACAATTTGTCCGAATTTGCTGTTATTTCAAGTTTCAGAATATTGTTCTCAATGGATTTTATACAAATCTTTCTCATTGCATGACTTTGTAAATAGATACCTTTGGATTATTTTTGTCCTCGTAGTTTGGCGAATTGTAATTATGTCAGATGTCACAAGTCCTATAATTAAACTTCCATTTAGCCTATTGATGAGAGCAACACTGGTTGGCTTATAGTCTCTAGCTAAAAAGAAAAGTGTGACTTTGCCATGTTGTAAATGGCAGATACTTCTACAGTTAAAAAATTCAGTCTTGCCATAGCAACAACTAATTATAAAAAAGCTTTAAATTTTTAAATACAACTCAAGTATCTTAACTTGGCCTGGTGTTCTTTGAAGGATATTGTGTTGGCAAAAGTTACTGTGAACAAGGACATTGAGAAATGTAACTTTTACTTGAACAAGCATATGGCCCAGTTCTTCATTCATTCAGAATTACTAAGAAATTGCTTTTTGAAACATGAAATTATGCCCACAATCAACCCATTAGAAATCTTTTTATCAACTTAAAAGTTGTCTGATTAAATTAAGAAGTACATTTAAGTCAGCTATTTCCACAATTTAGGAAGAAAGTAAGGATAGAAATTATGGAAATAAAATATTTAAAAATTAAGTGTAATGCAAAAAAACCAAAATATTATTGATAGGTATTCTGTGACATCTTGCTTATTTAGGGTGCCCAGATACCTTTGATCCAAAATCAGGACAGTTTAAAAAAATAGCACTTCTCAAGATAACGTTTATTACTCCAACAAAGCCAATAAAACATCATATTCACACGTATTTACTATTAGATGATATCTTATTCAGCAAATTTTCGTCGCCCAAAATCTTTTTATACATTTCACCACACAATGAAGAAGAATGATTTATTTTAATTTGAAGCAAGCATTTCACGGTTTTAACATCCAATTGATTTAGATCGTCTGTCCACTGCTACTTGCACAGGGAAAATATTCTTTCCACAGCCATGTTTGACGTAGGAATTGAAAAAATTATGCTAACTAGAATTTTCAAATCAAAGAATTTGTTGCTTCGAAATAAAGTGGACATTTTATTATACGACCGCTTACTTTAAACTAAGAAAACATATACAGTATTTTAAATAATTTATCACAACCCTGAAAGAAAGCATTAAAATATTACACACTAAAAATGCACACAAAATCTTCCGTAACAATACATAAGAGAATCTGCCTGAAAATGAAGCGATTGAACTAAAGCACAAGTAGTGCAAACATACTTTCATTTAACGTTCATCTTGATTATCCTAAAATTTTACAAAAGTTCAGGACAAATCAGGATGGGAACTCGAATTTCAGGACAAAATCAGGACATTTTCAGAATCAGGACAAGCTTCTAAAAATCAGGACAATCCTGATAAAATCAGGACATATGGGCACCCTATACTTATTAAAAAGTAGGTATCAATCTGTATAAAATATCTATAGCCTAATGTATATGTGGAGAGAGAGAGAGAAATGTAACAATCTGCACTTTCAATCTATATCAGGGGTGTCAAACTTGATTTCATTGAGGGCCGCATCAGGGTTGTGTTTGACTTCTAAAAATCAGGACAATCCTGATAAAATCAGGACATCTGGGCACCCTATACTTATTAAAAAGTAGGTATCAATCTGTATAAAATATCTATAGCCTAATGTATATGTGGAGAGAGAGAGAGAGAAATGTAACAATCTGCACTTTCAATCTATATCAGGAGTGTCAAACTTGATTTCATTGAGGGCCGCATCAGGGTTGTGTTTGACTTCGGAGAGCCGAGGTGGGTGTGGCCAGGGTGGGCATGGCCAGCTCAACATCACTCGTGTCAGGGGCACCTGTGGCGGCCCGAGCGCTCTGCCAGCAAAAACGAGCTCCCAAGCTCCGTTTTCAGCTGCAACGGCCTCCTGCAACCTTCTGCCAGCGAAAATGAAGCTCTGGAGGGCCGCGTGCAGCCCTCCCAAGCTCCATTTTTGGTGGCAAAGGCACTGCGGGCCGGTCCTTCACTGTTTCCAGGGCGGCCCCGCGGGCCAGATCTAAGCACCCTATGGGCCGGATCCGGCCTCCAGGCCTTGAGTTTGACACCCCTGATCTATATAATGAGATGGCTAATTATTTAAGTTGTTTGAAATATCTACATTATGATTTTTTCTAAAAGATCACTGTGGCATGTACTACTACTATTTCTAACCTCCAATTCTGCTTAAAATATAGTGTTACTACCTCGAAATAGTGAAAGTCATAACTGAAGCTGAGTTTTCCCCATCCCTAACAGCTTAATGTTTTGGGCTAGTCCCAAAACTATATTTTAAGTTGAACTAAGAATCTGTTATTATAGAGCTGAGGACTCCAACTGTTAGCTTGCTTATTATGAAGTTCAATTGATCTTTGGTGTGAAGATGACAATACCAAAATATCAGCTCTCTGTTTCTTTTTTTTTTTTAACGATTTGGAATGGATAGAAGAACTTCTTCCAACAGTCCACTAGAGTACAAATCAAAGTGATGGCTTAAATCCATAAAGCTTTATAAGGTTTGGATACCGGTTGTCTATGAGATAGCCTCATCCAAAGTCTGTTTGCCAATCTGTTCATCCTTCTTGTGAGATAATGTCTCAGGTACCCTCAGTTTGAGAGAGGCAGAGGCTGTTCTCTACTGCTCTGACATTTTAGAATAAGCTCTCTTCCCTCCCCCAAGATCAGGTTGACCTCTAGCTTAGACATCTTCCTGAAATTGTTAGAACATGCCTGTTCTGACAAGTCTTTGGAGATTTATACCTGCATATTCCATGCCATCTGTTTGGCATTTTGTTCTCTTAATGCTATCCTTGATTCTAATGAGTAATAGGATGTGTCTTTATTGTTTTGCAGTTTTACAGTTTAAATTTATGGAAAACTTAGATGTGTGTGGCAGTCTGTAATAATAGAAAATAAATTAAAATAGGAGTGGAGGATACTTGGCCAGCCTAGTGACTACAATCCTGTAGGTGACAATTTATAGACAACAAAATCCATATTGCTACTACAAAATGCGCTAACCAAGGATGATTTAAAAAGTCAAGATGACAACTCACTAGTGGGATCAAACTTCTACCTGGTTTTTTATGTGTCACAACACTCATAAAAAGCAGTAAGAACTTCAATTTCACAGTCACAGCTGCCCTCTTGACACTTTTAATCATACCCTGTGGACATCCCTGATGATATAAGTTGTAGGTGCATGGTCCTCTTGAAACAATTTTTGAATAAACTCAGAATTCAGAATATGGTGTCAGAATTCCAAATATACTTACCAGCCTAAGATTTGCCTATATCCACACATTAAAATAACTAAATCAAACTCCCTGTCTTCTGTTTAATCAAAAAGCAATTATTTAATAGAAGTAAAAGCCTAAAAGATTTCAGAAAGCTAATCTTCATAGGGTGCAGTTATGTCAGTTTTGTGTTGTTGTTTTTTATACACTGAATTATTCACCAAGTTTTACTCAAGTGGAAACTTCCTTAGAGGCAACTTAAAACGGTACTGATGTTCAGAGAAAGATCAAGGGCATTTATTCAAACTTTTTAAATTCCTTAGGTGTTTTAAAGCAATTATTTTTGGAGGTTGAGCATTATTCCATAAATCTTACAGTAATCTGCTATTAATTTTATGAATACATTAGATAAACAAGATTTTCACAAAAAGTGTTGCCATCTAATGCCATCAAAAGTGTTGCCATCTAATGCATACTTAGAAATACTTAGAAATAAGAATTGCTTGAATAAGAATTCATCTGCATGTAGTCCCTAGACCCAGATAGGCTGTGGAAGTGAGTCTCATGTTAATAACAATGAATTATCTATTCTTCACCCTAAAGTAATCTATGACTAGGAGAAACAGCAACTAATGCAATAGTCATGGTGGCGGAGTAGTTAGAATGCAATTTTGCAGGCGAATTCTGCCGACCGCCAGTAGTTCGATCCTAACCAGCTCAAGGTTGACTCAGCCTTCCAAATGAGAACCCAGATTGTTGGGGGGCAATATGCTGACTGTAAACTGTTTAGAGAGAGCTGTAAATCACTGTGAAAAGGTATATAAGTCTAAGCACTACTGCTATTGCTATTCCAGATTTCCTTCAGATATTCAGGAATATCTTCAGGAAGGGAATACTGTCCTGGAACCTACATATCTAGTTTTAAGATATTTGCAATCACAATTTTTTATGATTTAATTTTTAAAAAGTTAATATCAGACATGCAATTCTCTTCACCTTTCTGGACAGTTCCTAGTAAACCTTATCTGGTTACAGAATGCTTTTTCCAGAATCATTTTTGCCTCGTGGTGCGACCGGAACAATCTGGAACTGAACACACTCAAAACCGTAGAAATGGTGGTAGACTTTAGGAGAAACCCTCCCATCCTACCACCTCTTACAATACTAGACAACACAGTATCAACAGTAGAGACCTTCAAATTTCTAGGTTCCATCATATCTCAAGACCTAAAATGGTCATCTAACATCAAAAACGTCATCAAAAAAGCACAACAAAGAATGTTCTTTCTGCGCCAACTCAGGAAGCTCAAACTTCCCAAGGAGCTGCTGATACAGTTCTACAGAGGAATTATTGAGTCTGTCATCTGCACCTCTATAACTGTCTGGTTTGGTTCTGCAACCCAACAAGACAGACACAGACTTCAGAAGATAATCAGAACTGCAGAAAAAACAATTACTGCCAACCTGCCTTCCATTGAGGACCTGTATACTGCACGGGTCAAAAAGAGGGCTGTGAAAATATTTACTGACCCCTCACATCCTGGACATAAATTGCTTCAGCTCCTACCCTCAAAACGTCACTATAGAGCACTGCACACCAAGACAACTAGACACAAGAACAATGTTTTCCCAAACACCATCACTCTGCTAAACAAATAATTCCCTCACCACTGTCAAACTATTCACTAGGCTGCATTACTATTACTATTAGTTTTTCTCATCATTCCTATCACCCATCTCTTCCCACTTATGACTGTATGACTGTAACTTGTTGCTTGTATCCTTACGATTTATATTCATATTGATTGTTTCCTGATTGCTTACTTGAACCCTATGACAACCATTCTTGACAAATGTATCTTTTCTTTTATGTACATTGAGAGCATACGCACCAAAGACAAATTCCTTGTGTGTCCAGTCACACTTGGCCAATAAAGAATTGTATTCTATTCTATTCTATTCTGTTTTACAAGGCATGCTTTTGTATGTAAATAAATGTTAAAACAAAGAAATAAAGTTTTTAAAAATGGACCACTGTATATTGCTACACTGACTGCAAGTCTGTCTCCCTCAACTACACATATACTGTGCAGGCAGGGCATAGAATACCAACTATCTTAATTTGCATTTTTAAAAAATGAATGTTTATGATTCTAAGGCAGAGCTCACTCTGCTTTAAAGAATTATGAACATTCTAGCTTCAACTAATGAATTCGTTATTTTCAACTTTTAGCCATATTTAAACCTAATCCAAATATTAGAAAACGGTCAGGGGACTTCAGAAGACTTTCAGGCTGGATATTAAATTAAACAAAAATAGTTAGTCAGACTAGTCTGGGGTGAAAAATTAATGGTGTTCCATTATTTCCAGTTCTCAACTAAATACAATAATACATGCATAAAATACTTATTTACTAATTAGTACTAAGTAACAATTACTTAACTGACATAAATCTATACAAGTATCATAAAATTAAAATAAAATCAACTTAACTTGAACTGACTCATCCAGACAACAACAGTTCAGACAATTCTCCTATCTGTTATTTTGGGATGATGTCTAGACAGAAATGTTGGTCGATTGCATCTGAAGCACACTAAAGGAATCCATTAAATCAAGACTCTAATTCAGTGTTTCCCAACCTTGGCAACGTGAAGATATCTGGACTTCAACTCCCAGAATTCCCCAGCCAGCATTCGCTGGCTGGGGAATTCTGGGAGTTGAAGTCCAGATATCTTCACGTTGCCAAGGTGGGGAAACACTGCTCTAATTCATAGCAAACTGTGGCCATTAGGAACATGGTGGTTTCAATCAGGTCCTTTATATATTTTCATATTTGAAGTAGGTGAGAGGAATCATGTTACAAGTTTGCATTAGGCTTCCTCATAGAAATTATGATTGAATTTCATTCATTTATCTCTGCTGAACAGCAATCTGTACTTCATGTTGGTATAGTTAATGAACGTTACATACCTGCAGTGTTTCATGTATGTCATAATTTGTAATTGAAGTTCAGCATTTACTTCTACAATATTCTTAAATCTCATTTACTGGGGAGGGTCTGACACGGAGTGGAAGTAAATTCCATAGTGAACTGCTCACATTTAGGGAAATACAACATTTTGATCTTGTTCATTGTTATTTGAAAGCAAATCAGATTGTCTTTATTCAGATATTCCAAGTAAGCATGTATAGGATTAATGCCAGACATTTTTTTGACTTGATGGAAGAAGTACTTTAATGTTTGGCACTTCAATTTCAAATAGCTTCTCCATTCAACAAAGGGAAAGTTGTTAAATTAATAATATAACAGTTAACAGTATATACCGTATTTTTCTGAGTATAAGACGCACCTTTTTCCTCCCTAAAAGTGGCTGAAAATTTGGGTGCGTCTTATACTTCGAATGTAGCCTTTTTTTTTCCAGCCCTAACTAGGTGCTAACAGATCTTCCCAGCTCTTACCTTGCAGGCTTTTTCATTGTTACTCTCTCCAAAGAATGTTTTTCCAGCCCTAAGTCTTTGCAGGTTTTTTTTTCATTGCTCTACTTGCTCCAAAGAAGGTTTTTTTCTAGCCCTAACCAGGTGCTAACGATCTTCCCAGCTCTTACTGGCTTGCAGGCTCTTTCATTGTTACTCTCTCAGAAGAAGGTTTTTTTAAGTTCCTAACCAGGGGATAAAATAATGTGCTGAAGCTGACCAGACTAAGGACGCTAGCCAGATGAATACTTGGTAGGCAAATTGTTTTCCCCTATTTTCCTCCCCAAAAACTAAGGTGCGTCTTATACTCCGGTGCGTCTTATACTCCGAAAAATACGGTAGTTGCCTTTTTGTTGAAGGAAGCAAAATCAAAAGACATTCTCCCTTCTGATAATTATTTCATTTCCAGTTTTGTTTGAAAGAAACTGTGATATATGTTCTTCCTGAACCCCAAGATAGGATTTGCCTTTTCAACAGCTGCATGATACCACTGGCTCGAAATTTAACTTGTGTCAATAAGGATACCAGATTCTTTTCAAATATGCCACCACCAAACTAGGTCTCCCTATCCTCTACTTATGCCATTCATAGACAAGTTCAAAGGTCTGCAGTTTCACCAGTCTTCTTTCTTCCCTTTTTTGGAGATGAGGGTAATATTTGCTTCTACTCCAGTCTTCCAAGAATGCTCAAAGATCACTGAGAATGGTGCTGTGATCATCTTTGCCAGTTTCTTCAGTATATCCATTTTGACCATTTGCAGAGCCCTGCAGTGAAATAGTAATCAAACTTTATGAAACAGCTGTGCCTTTTGCCTAGTTGGGGAAGTTGGCCAGATGTCCTCTTTCATTATTTTTTTTACCACATTGGCTCTTCGGTTACTACACTTGTGTCATATTACAATCAATAATAATTAGCAACAGCATAAAGTAAAATACAGTAGCGTATCATTACAGGGTTTATTTCCATTTTATATTACCAGAGTGTGATATTCAAATCAGTGAGCAGTAGAGTTGTGAATTGGTACTTGAACAGTGCCAATTTTTTTAAAAATGCATTCTTTATTTGAATCCCCAGATATAATTGACAAATAATTGAAAAAAAAGAGCCCACAGGCGTAGGAAATGCTTGTGAACAGCTAGTTTCAGAATATAAGTTCCCTGGTAATTAATTCATTTTTTTTTCAATCGTAGGAAATACTTCATATTGGCATATACCTACATATGGAAACATTATAAATATTGGCCCTCTGTACCCTTGTCTACAGCACTTGATATGTGGTTAGTATATACAGGGCCACCAAACAATATGACAGAAAATGAGGGTGCAATGGTACAGAAAGTATGATCCTGGGTTTTTTGTTTTTGTTTTTTGCTTTTTTGCTTTATTGAATGCTTTAATTCAGTGTTTTCCCCCCTTCTTTGATGCTGAAAAATGGATTACTCAGTGACGTTTGTGTAGGCATTCTCAATGAGAAGTCTAGGCAAGGAAGTGGAGCAGATCCACTTCACTATAATACCAGGATGATTTATTTATTCAGGCTTATCAGATTTGTTGGTTTGTTGGTTTGTTGGTTTGTTGGTTTGTTGGTTTGTTGGTTTGTTGGTTTGTTTAGGGTATGGCATCTACAGAGGTCATGCAATCACTGAAATACAAATTTAGTTTAAATAAAGCATCAGTATCAGTGGTGGGATTCAAAATTTTTTACTACCGATTCTGTGGGCGTGGCTTGGTGGGCATGGCTTGGTGGGTGTGGCAAGGGAAGGATACTGTAAAATCTCCATTCCCTCCCCACTCCAGGGGAAGGTTACTGCAAAATCCCCATTTCCTCCCAATCAGCTGGGACTCGGGAGGCAGAGAATAGATGGGGGCGGGGCCAGTCAGAGATGGTATTTACCGATTCTCCGAACTACTCAAAATTTCTGCTACCAGTTCTCCACAACTGGTCAGAACCTGCTGAAACCCACCTCTGATCAGTATATATATATAAACTATATATAGTTTAAACAAACTATATATAAAAACTATATATAATACAAACTATATAATATAAAACTATACAGTATATATAAGCTCTGTGTGTGTGTATGTGTATAAACATCCAGTGTGACTGCGATGTGATCATCTCAGGTGCCTTGAAATTTCCTTAGGAGACATTCTTATGTCTTTTATATGTGTTATAGTTTGTTGCGGTGCAATCACATAGCTGACTTCCAGCCATTCCCCACTTTGCCTTAGTTCTGGCATGGCCTGTCCTGATTCTATTCAGGTTCTATCCATATTTTGGGAGGCAACTGCATTACTGGATGTGGTTTTGTTGGATCTGTGATCTTTTTTGTTGTAGTTATTAAAAGTCACCCATCTTAATTGCCATTTTTCATCTATATTGCAAGACTGTGGTATGTTATTCCAAATTGGTTTCCTAGATTTAAGCTTGGTGAGAGGTGAGAGGTAGAGGTAGAGAGTCTAATATTTTATGTATTGGAAGATCTCTAGGAGCCAATCTAGGATCACCAGATCGGGGATATATAGGCTGGAGGATTACTTGATAGTGGAAAATCAGCAGAAAACCTCTGCTGCTGTTTGTTGAGTATCTGAATTTTCCAGGTGGCTTGATACCCTTCGTTGCGATTAATCCAGGGGGTATGATTGGGATAGCTATTTTTAGAACATCCTAATGTGGCTTGCTTTGCAGTTAAGAACTACTGACTAAATATATAATGTTCTTGCTATTCAACCAAGTAAAATATGATGTTTCTCACCTTGCTCCACACCTGTTTGAAACTGAGATTAGGTTTCCCTTTTTTAAATGCAACCTGTCCTTTCTATGTTCTCCTTCTTCCTTAATAGAAATATCTATTAATGGAAGTGTGAAAATACCTGAAATGGGCTTTGGAAGCAATTCATCACATTGTCATTATGTTCGCTCGTTCTTATTTTCTTTTGTTATACCTTTGTTGTTTGTTTGTTTTAATTTGTTAGTTCTCTCATCTGGTCACAGTGTCAATGGCAATGATTTTTTTCTCTGTATGGCTGCAACAATCGGTTAGATATACACATAAGTTTGCTGATGGAAATTGCAAATGAAAGAAACCTACATTGACACTGATGGATGACTTTGAAATCTGGATGCATGGGGAAGCCTATTCACTAGGTTTGAAGCTTAGTTGACACAAATAAGTGGGCAATCTGAAGATCTCTCCTTACGGAGAGATTTTGCTGGCCCAGATCCTGCATGCAGCTATAAGTTTCAGTGGTAATGTCATCCCCATTTTTCAGGGACAACTTTGGGTCTCTCTATCTCACCAGAAATCTTGATTGACAAAAAAATAAGTTAACTACAATGAAACATTGTGAAATTGATTGGTGCAGCGTTATTTTATGCTCGATGGAGATCAGCATAAGGCAGGACTATCCAAACAATTGCTTAGCTTTCTCATCACAGAGTGTGTCAGGCCCAAAACCAAGAATGACATGTGTTGATTCTTCCATACTTATTGTTTCACACTTACAGAACCCCCCCCCCAAATTGAGCACTCTACTATCTGCGTCAACAATGTATTAGGGAGGAGCTGTCTTCATCCTTTTTCTCTCTCACATAAGATCATGGATGAGTTGCCTCTTACTCCTCTGGAATGTACCCCCTCCCTCATGGGAATCTACATTCTTATTACATTCCACGACAAAATCCAGTATTACTATTTTTGACTTTTTTATCATACACCTCATTCTGGGGGAAATGATTGTGTTCCGCTTTACAAGCTAATAATAATAAGGTGGAAATGAAAAATTCCTTGACTTCCTGTGGAAAATTATGTCACATGTTCCTATAATTATGTGTTAAGGGCAGAGAAAGGAAAACTAGAGGTACGTTGTCATTCTCAGCTATAATTCCAAATCTGTTATCATGTCTCCTTCCAACCACAAAGGCATAGTTCCGGTGGCTGTAATAGAGATGGTAATCTCCAGCCCTCAGTAGAAAATGTCATCCATCTGGCTTCCTGTGATGATGGCACTGCTACAAATTGAGGGAGAGCTCAAAGACATGCTTGTGGTTTCTCACAAAGAAATTAAACAAAAGGAAAAAGCACTTGCTGTATAGATGGCCTACCCACTCCCCGTTATTTTGGTTGACCTTTAAGCCCGCCTAGGTTTGGTTAAAATGGCTTTCTTTTGTGTGTTATGGATAAACATCTTTTGTTTTATCAGGAAATAATATAATTCAATATCCCTTTTCAGTTTGCCTATGCATAATTGATTCTGGAATTTCTATCCAATCTAAAGCATTCTCTTTTTGAGAAAATACTTTCTTCTTAAACAGATTTTCAGTTTATGAAAGGTCTGTATGTACCTGATTTGAAGTTTCTCAGTGCATTTCCCTCTGTTAGCTAAGGCTTCTAGCATCGCTCAGATGCCACTGATTTGCATTGCCTTGTGTTTCATTGAACCCAGAGATCTAGCCATTGTTCTGAACCTTGTGACAAAAAATGTATTTATCTCATTTTTCTTTGAGAACCACATTAATAGGGAGGTTCCCATATATTCAATGGGTATAATAATTAAAACATAATATAACATCATAACATAAAACATAAAAGAGACTGGGTAGGGGGAAAATAACCAAGCACATATCAATCAAAGGCTTATATTTAAATGCAAAGATACATTGCTAAAAACTGCCAACTGGCATTGAGACTTACTATATAGTTGATTTGTAAGACTCTGAAAATAACACCTGAAGAAGTAGATTAGAGAAAAAACACCTTATTAAGTTAATTCTAAAAGTGAGAAAATATTTTCTCCGTGTTTAGCCACATTTTATTTTATATTAAACATCAGGACATTCTTTAAATCAAAAATAAATACAATGTAGTTTTAGTCTGTAAATCCCCTTCCACTGAAAACAAGAATTAAAAAAAAGTTCCTTGTTAACAGCAGGAGCTTTTTTGGCGGGAGTAAGAATTTACATGAGAAAATTAGTTTGTTGTATTGGTTAAAGTACTGGACTACAAACTGGGATATTGGAGTTCTCGTCCCACTTAGACCAGAGAGTGGACCAGTCTCTCTCTCTCAGTCCTAGGAAGGAGGCAATGGCAAACCACTTCTGAAAACCACTTCATGCCAAGGAAACTGCAGGGACTGGTGCATACAGTCATCGGGAATCAACACTGGCTTGAAGTAGAAGGAGGAGGAGGAGGAGGAGGACGACGAGGACGAGGAGGAGGACGAGGAGGAGGACGAGGAGGAGGAGAGATTTCAGTGGGGGAGGGAACTTTATGGTAGCTTGGGTTCCTCTGCAGAAAGGCCAGTCCTTATTAGAAGGAAATCTGAAGTTGCTCAGATAACACATAAAGTCAGGTTTGTTTATATTTTCAAGATAGCCTTCTGCCACAAATTAATATACCAGCCCTCTTACCAAATGGTAAATGTAGAAAACTCTTACTAAGCAGTGAGGTTTCCCATCTTTGCTAAAATGCAGATCATTTTTTTTCATTAACACAGATTCAATAATCTTGCCAAACAAACTTGTAGCTGGCCAGTCAGTGAATAAGTCGTTCTGCATATTGGCTCATTGCTCTTAAACATTTTGATGTTGATGGGGAAAATATTACAACATCATAAAATTGAAAGTGCTCATATTTTCTGATACATGCACATGGATTCTTAAAAGTGTTTGATGTAGTGATTAAGCTAATTTTTGATAAGGAAACATAGCTTTCTCAGCCACTATATCTGGGCTTCTGGTCAGATACAACCCCTGACTTTGCGTCTGATTAGATCTATACTGCAGGTGAAGGATTAACGCCTAGGGACTAATGGATATATACTCTTCCCAGAAACTGTGGCAGCTTAACTGGAGTATATTCTAGAAGGAAGAATATACCTCACTTATCACTCGTTTTTCTTGAAATCCATATATGGCATAGACAATAACAGTGGCTTTCTCTAGGGTCACATATAATTCTGGACATTTGTGTAGAAAAGTATTGGCATGGATGTTTCGCTTAAAAGCTCTGTTTGGGTAAATATTTAGCAGAATCAAATGAAGGAAGCAAAATCATATGAAGATCAGCAAAATCAGGCTGGAGAGCTATGTTGATATGAAGAGCTATGTTGATATGATATAAAAAATGGTCAAGGAAATGAAACATGGTTGGATTGGTTAGACTTTAGGGAGAACAATGAGACAATAACATTGTAAAAGACTTCAAGAGAGCTAAAAGGAGTTATTCGTGGCACTATGTAACCTACAGCTATGATAGTAACAACTATCTCACACTCAATTTAAATGATATGTGTGGTGCTGGTTTTCTTGACGAAAGAATGAGAAATCAAAATAGCTATTGATGCCTGACAGAATCACAGAAGCTGTGCACCTGTTTCCCAGTGGGACTCAATACTTCAGTGATAGATTCAGCAGGCCTGACATCTTAAAAAACTCTTTGAACAGCATGTGTAATTATCTCTTGCAATGAACAGGAAATAAAGAGATTTGCAAATTTCCTGAAAGGTCACAGATTTTTTTTTAATCCTTTGATGTGAACTGGCATCAGTAGGTATATACTACAATAACAACTAAACTGTGACCTTATTTGACATTTAATGCCTGAGGGAAAATGAACAGTTATTGTATAGACTTTTTCCTATGAAATAAAAATTATTCAAAACGTAACTACAGAATCACAAAGGTGGCAATTTGAAAAATTATCTTTTAAGATTCAGTTCCCTCAAGGAAGGAAACTTCTAGTAAGGCCAGAAAAGCATTTGAAAAGTGCTCACAAAGCATGTTGATAGAAGTAAAGTTTCTCTCCTGCTACCTTTGCAAAGCTCAGCACTGCTGCTAAGAGAGATTTCCTAGGTCATTTCTGCAAGTCTGCATAGGTGCTCTTTTCCACTGTAAAAAAATATCATTCTTCTTCTAGCTCCTGCCTGATAAATCCATAGTTTTTCATATAATGATAAATCACACTTATAAATATATAATTCAAAATCACATTCCCATCTTCAAGCCATATTAATGTTCCCCAAGCCATATTAACAAATTATATGGATTTGAAAGCCAAACATGACAATCCCACATCATATATGTAAGTGCCTTGTCTATCATTAATTGACTCCTCTATTTACATGGAAGTTTCAAACTATATTGTCCCAAAATGTAAGTTTATGATGTGAATAACGATCATCCTTTGATTTCTATCCAGGACTTTTTAGATATACCTTGTTGCTTTTAATACTAGAATCACAGTAGAATTCTTGCTGTAATGAAAAAGAAACCAAGTCCCTGCCAAGATATCAGAGGGGCTAGATAATATAACCATCTAATTGTGTCTATAATGCTTTTTGCATGATTGCTACTTATTTCAGATTCTTTAAATTCTTATGTTTACAATTAAAATGTCCTTTCATTCAGGATTAAAGGCAGACACATCCAGCATTTTCCCATTCCAAAGGTCTTTAATATCATTCCAAAGATCTTTAATATCTTGGAAATAGTTAATTAGCATAGTTAATGAGTTGATTAGAAAGTTCGGTTTGCAAACTTAGTGTGCTTTAAAACAATGGTTGCAAGCAAAATGGCTAATCATGTCATCTCCCAGTACTCAAACTGGCAGAAAACCACTGTCCTGCAGTCTGCTCATGTGGAGCAACGGTCCAGAACACACCAGGGGTGGAAGGAGTCCATTCTCTTTTTATCCTGGAACCAATCTGCTCATCGGTTCCTTGCTGTTGGCCACTGTCATCGATTCCACTTTTGCAGAGTTTTCTTCAAAAGTTCACCATCGCTCCTCTGGATATCCAAAGGTCATAGAACATATTTCAGACATTCCATATTGAATTGAATAACCTGGGGTAACGGTATGTGAGCAAGACCTTGAGAGACAAGGCAAAGAAATGCTGCCTATGGAATGGTCAAATAAGAGAAGGCATAGCCTGCAGCTGCATAATAGGCAGAGAAAGAGGCTGAGAAGGAACTCTCCCTAACTTTTCAGGCTGTAGAGGAGACACTGAGAGGTTTGTACGTTCAGACTTGCAAGATTCCGTTAATGTAGTTTTACGATAAAATAGAATTAGTAGTTTTACAATAAAATAGACCAGAAAGGGAACATTTGTCATTTTTTCTTTCTGGTCTATTTGGGAAGAATGACACCTAATAGGTGTTATTACACAATATTAATACACTTTGACATAAAATATTCATAATGATCAATAATATATAAAATACCATTAGCATATAATAACTCTAGCTGAAATTTTATTCTTAAAGTGTCCTTATTAAAATAAAGCAGAAATTCCAAGGTCAGGTTCACTATATGAGTTAATCAAGAGCTTCCTTGAGAAATAGAATGGGTCAACTTAAGGGGTGAAATGATGATTGGAAGAGAAATCAAGGTATTATGAAAAAATGCTGGTCGAAGGATTAAAATACCACAATGTAATCCAGTTAATTATTTTTTTAAAAAACAAAGCCTATTATTTCCTGAATAGATACACATAAGCAGTTTCCTATTTATGTTCAGAAGAACCATATTATTATTTTTTTTAAAAATCAATAATTCTTCTTAATGGTTTCCATTCTGCCAATTTTCTCAGTATTGGAAATTTAAGCATTAAAAAAACAGAAATGAGTTATGATTCATCATTATTTGTGCTGAATTATTCGTCTTTTCTTGGTAGTCAAAAATAATATTACTGTGTTATTGTTATTGCCGTTTCGGTTGAGAATCTAATAATTTACCAGGTCTTTTTCCTCACTAAGCTGAGCAACTTTTGTCTCAATTGAATCGATTACTAAAAAATTCAACTCCAATATTTTTTGACTGAAAGCATCATTTGTTTTAGCTCCAAAAAGCTTTAATTCACAGATAAATATGTGTAAATAGAATAGAATAGAATTCTTTATTGGCCAAGTGTGATTGGACACACAAGGAATTTGTCTTTGGTGCATAAGCTCTCAGTGTACATAAAAGAAAAGATACATTTGTCAAGAATCATGAGGTTCAACACTTAATAATTGTCATAGGGTAAAATAAGCAATCAGGAAACAATCAATATTGATATAAATCGTAAGGATACAAGCAACAAGTAACAGTCATATAGTCATACGTGGGAGGAGATGGGTGATAGGAACGATGAGAAGACTAATAGTAATAGTAATGCAGCCTTAGTGAATAGTTTGACAGTGGTGAGGGAATTGTTTAGCAGAGTGATGGCGTTCGGGGAAAAATTGTTATTGTGTCTAGTTGTTCTAAAAAAAACACAATCCATGGGGGAGAGAGCCTTTAAAGTTGTTAGCTTCCTCTCTGTGTTCTTTTCATTTTGAATCGGGAATACATCCATCACTAGCTCAATCTTTCAGCTGTTCTTCAACAGTCTGAAGAAGCCGCTGTCCCTCTGAAGAGGTGGAAATGATTCCTGTTTTCAAACCCTGTCTTCCTGATTTCAAACCCATAATTAATCTAATGAAAGACACTACAAAGCTGTAATTTAAGCAAAGAAAAACAAAAGAAGTTTTCTGCTTACTAATTAAGCAACCAAGCAATCAAAAGATCAGATGATCTCCTTGGAAATCGATCAATTCAGCTCATCAGCACACCAATCAGAAATCTTAACATTAAAGTCAGATGTAAAATCAATTAATGGGAGGACAATAAGGGCAGATACCTTTTCGTAAAGTTGAAAATATTGGCAAAAATAGAAGATGTAAAAGCATTTCCATGATTCGGGTTTATTCAAGTCTTCAGGATTATACAAGTATTTCAAGGTATTTTTTGAGTTTATTATTTCAACTTGCATTTGTTTTCTTTTTGTTAGCACTTGAAAGAAAAATATCAATGAGGCAAAGCAGAGAGGAACTTATCAAGAGAGGAGTTCTGAAGGAAATATTTGATAAAGGTAAGAAACACCATCAACTCACAGTGGGAATTGAAGGGGGGGCATGGATAATATTATTTGTTTTTGCAATAATTTCTTGTACCAAGTCCAGGACTTGGATCTGGATTTTTATAATAGCTGGACTCCAAACTACTGATACAATACACAATAAATTCAAATGCACTCAGGAACAGCTTTTGTATTAAAATTAAAATATTGTTTGATTGGTATTGGAATATTTTCTAGCTCAATTATCCATATTTTTACAGCATTAAAAGAGAGAGAGAAAGAGAGAAGCTCTGTTCACATTTTTGCAAGAAAGGGCGGTCATAGAGACCATAAAATCCTATTCAAGTTTCAGAGTCATATTCAGTGTTACAAAATATTCAGATGAAATATTCCGTTGTTAAAAGATGGGTGTTAGATGCTTATAAACTAGATTGTTTCTTGAGGTACCCAATTCCTGAGGTTATTAAGAAATCACCTGAAAAATCTGTCCCTATAATACCTAATGCACATAAAATCTTAGGACATTGTTCATAAAATGAATTACCAATTTTTAGCACAAGCTATCTCCACTCTTTTGAAAACAGATCAAGAGTGCTTGGCTACCAAATCATTGGAATGGTGTCCAAGCCACACAACAAAGAAAAAAATCAGTTGTGATGTTCAGGGAAATATTGTATAGGTGGGCATAATGATCTAGAAATTCCCCTCCAGTTCTTCTAGAAGTGAGACTCAAATCTTCCTTCTCATCAGCTATGTCCCAGTTCAACCTATTTGTTGGTGGAATTTAAGTATTTGCTTAAAAAAAATAGCAACAACCTAAAATGGTTACTAATTGGAAGCCTACTTTATTGTCTAAAAATAACATTTGTGACATAAGCAAAAAAAAAACATCTGGGTTGTAGTATCTACTATGGCTTTTTGTGGTAAAATGCTAAATTATAAAGACTCCTTTAACTGTATGATTCTTTGAGCCCGATTTTGAAGTCCAGAAATACATCAGTAAATAAAAGCAATTAACAGATCATTTCATGAAAAATGAATAATAAATTTAGAAATAGAATACAGTACTAAAAAGGGCAACTTTTTTTCTAAGCCCATTAAAGAAAAACATAACACTTTAGAGTAATTTGTTCTGTATAGTTGCAAGATTGCTGTTTGGTTAAAAAAAGATTAAAGTTATTTAGTTTTTTTTCCCATATCTTGTATACTTTCCAACCATCTAACTCAACAGATGACAGCAAGCAGCTTGATCTTAAATCCTTCTGTTCAGTGAAATATTAATGAAAAGACTACGCAGTACTCAAATTTAACATTTATATATGCAGTTCAAATGTCTTTCATTTGACTTAGCAGTTCTCAACTGATGCATTTTGTATTGTTATTTTATATATTTTTTAGAAATGGAAAGCAGTAATACAATTATGATTGGTTTTACCATTTTGCTTTTATGTAATTGTTTACCAGACAGCACAATCAGGTGCATGTTCGGTTGAATATACAGTAAGTCTCATTGATTCCAGTCAGGCCTGAGGGGAAAGTGTGAAGATAAACTTAAGGAAGTTTATCTAAAACTTAAGTCCCTCTAAGTTCAATCTGCTTAGGAGCAGTTCCATTCAGCACCATTTCCAAACTCTGTCTCAAAAAAAAACCACCTTTGAAATTGGGTAGATTGTAATCTCCTTCTTTCCTTCTGAAAAGAAAGGCTGAGAAAAGGCAGCTCTCCCTTGAAGCAACGTTCAATCATTGCCTGTAATGGCAAGTACTTGGATAGCAAACACACAAACACACACACACACACACACACACACACACACACACACACATCAGAGGTGGGTTCCTCCCAGTTCAGACCGGTTCTATAGAACCGGTAGTAGCTTGGCGGCCTGGGTCGCTAGAACCGGCAGCGACCCAGGCCTGCCACGCCCCCGAACTGGCTCTCTCGGCGGTGCCGTAGACACGCGCAGAAGCTGTGTTTTAAGCACTGTGCATGTGAGCATGCACCCACGCAGCATCACTGTACAAACCGGCAGCAAAAAAAAGCAGAACCCACCCCTGACACACACACACAAAAAGAAAGAAATTTTCTAGCTAATTCAAAGGCAGAGATATTCATATCGCTCATAAAAATCATCCCAAAATTCTAATGAAGTATTAGAACTTTTGGGACACTAAATTGCTGCTGTTTATATATCTGGATTTATAAATAATGAAGACTGGGGAATTTCTAGCTTGTATTTTCATTGGTCCAAACAAGTGTAGATTAGTTTTTGACAATTCCCTGATTAGTTGAACATTGTTTCTTGTAATTGATTAATTATAATTAATTGATTGATTGATTATAATGTTATTTAAATCCATTATAATTAATTAAGCAGTGTTTTCTATTTGTGTTTACATAATATTGATATCAGTTCCAAGATTTTCCCCAAGAGTTCATAAATGTTAATTTATGAGCAAATGGAGACTTTCAATGGAAATGAAATGAAATAGGAGTGTCTCAAGCATTCTGTTCTGATACACCAGTCAAGAACCTGTGCAGGAGATGTGCCAAAACTTGCAAATCAGAAAATACTACATTCCAGTCTGTAGATTATTGTACGGAAGAGTTCAAGTGGCACTGGTATGGCACTCAAAACCTGAAATAAGATGGAGGGTGGGGGTTGAGAGTGCAGGGAAATTATTTATTTATTATTTATTTGTGAGATTAATATACTGCCTCACAGTGCAAGCACTCTCTAAGCGGTTTACACCAATAAGCAATGTATATTTATATTGCCCCCAACAATCTGGGTCCTCATTTTACCTACCTCGGAAGGATGGAAGGCTGAGTCAACATTGAGCCGGTGAGATTTGAACCGCTGACCTGCGGATCAGTGTCAGCTAAAGTGGTCTACAGTACCTGCCTCTAACCGCTGCGCCACCTCGGCTCTTTTTTTTAGCCCTAGGTGCCCTGCTCTAAGAAGCTCAATGCCAAGGACACACTGAACAATCCTGTCCCAGTGTCTTTCTTTCATTACATTATAATGTCCCAACAACCAGTTACCATTTTTACAAATGCATCTGAAGCAAAGATATATTTGTATTAGACTAGGTATACTTGGATAACTAGGTTTATTCTATTCTGTATTAAGGGTTTTTTTTCTCTCTATGAAATCTGTTGTTTGCAGTTAAAGTACATGAGGCACTGGAGCTCCAGGCGGGCAGGCAGGCAGGCGAGGCAGGCGGGCGCTGCGGAGGGGGCGTCGGGGAAGCCAGTCTTGGGAGGGGCAGATAGGCCACCGCCGGACTCCAGGGCAGGTTTATCTCCGTCCAAGGTTGCAGCCGTCGAGCGGGTGAGAAACGGCGCCCGTCTCCGCGGAGGGAGCAGGAGAGGCGAAGAGCAGCAGCGGCGGAGGGGCAAAGTTGGAGGCTCTTGGAAGGGGGGAGGAGGGTGAGAGGGAAGCGAATCTCCTGGGGGGGGAAGGTGTCACTGGACCCATTTTTCCAATCAACCTCTTTATTAAACAGCATTGATTTTTCAACTGCAGTTATGATCTTTATCCCATGCTATTGTGCTTTCTTTTAGATGGAGAGCTTTCTATACAGAGTGAAGAGGGGTCGTTGGAGAATGGACGGGCGTTGAGTTCCAGCCAAGTATCACTTCAAGCCCTATCTGAATTGGAGCCATGTTCAATGTCTGGGGATTCCTGTAGTTATGAAGTACTCCCGAATCCAGAGGTCATGGATGGAACAGGTAGCTTTTCAATTCCATCATGAGTCACATAATTTAGAAAGAATCTTTTGAGGCAACCTTGACTCCTGGCGATTACATGGGCAAGCAGTTTTATCAGCAACTCTTTGCAGAATTGGCTTGCCATTGTCTTTTTTCCTAGGGTTGAGATAATGTGACTGGCCCAAAATCACCCCTCTGGCTTTGTGCCTAAGGCAAGACTAGAACTTCCTGGTTTCTAGCCCAGTACCATTAACCATTACACCAAACTGGCTCTTCAGAATAAATAATGTAGAGATTTCCTTAATACTTTAGTAGTAATGTATCTAGACTGATACAATTCTAGATTATATCTTATTTGTATGAAGGTTAACAGTCAGTCTCTAATTCAGTTAATAATAAACTGAAGAATTAATGTTCAAAAGGTTTGCCAATGTCAGTGGGTGAGTTTGTACAGTAGGTGACATTATTCTTTACCCAACTAACTTGCCAAAACAATATTATTACTTTTGTTTTAATGGTGGCATATATTTATATCAACTAAATTTGAAATAATTGTTTACAACCGGAACGATAAGAACAGTAGCCTACTGACTCACACATAAAGAAAGGTTTTTAGATTAAGGAAAAAAAGATGGCTAAACTTTTTATTATTATTTTGGGGCCACAATTCAGGAAGCTGAGCTCCAAATCCTTCTGAACTGGATCAGGTTGGAGAAAACTAAAAGAGTACACCCATTTATTTTTTCCAACATCTAATTTGTAGAATCTACTCCAGTTAATTGTAGTGTTGACCGCTCCATTAGAAAGCTGTGAAGGAATTAAGTATATGCAAAGAAATCAGAGGGACACGGTGGCCCAGTGGCTAAGACACTGAGCTTGTCGATCAGAAAGGTCGGCAGTTCGGCGGTTCAAATCCCTAGCACCGCGTAACAGAGTGAGCTCCCATTACTTGTCCCAGCTTTTGCCAACCTAGCAGTTCAAAAGCATGTAAAAATGCAAGTAGAAAAATAGGAACCACCTTTGGTGGGAAGGTAACAGCGTTCCGTGCACCTTTGGCGTTTAGTCATGCCGGCCACATGACCATAGAGACGTCTTCGGACAGTGCTGGCTCTTCAGCTTTGAAACGGAGATGAGCACCGCCCCTAGAGTCGGGAACAACTAGCACATATGTGCGAGGGGAACCTTTACCTTTACCTTTAAAGAAAGCAGTGACATTGGTGTTTCTTAGTATGATGGCTGAACAATATAGAGATATTTGAAAGAAGCAGGGCATAGAAGAGCAGGAAAGGATTATTATTTTTAAATTTTCCATACTTTCCATAGACAACAGAAATATATGGAATGTAAATCCGACCCCATAGCTTGTATACTAGTACTTTAATGTTGCCTTTCCATTGATCTAATTTCAATACAGAAAACTCATTTCATGATGGAAGAATTCCTGCAAAAAAAAATTTGGCATATTCATGAACAAGCTCAAAGTTTATCTTATGTCATCAGTGAGATGTTATCATCATCATCATCATCATTCTCTCTCTCTCTCTCTCTCTCTCTCTCTCTCTCTCTCTCTCTCTCTCTCTCTCTCTCTCTCTCTCTCTCTCTCTCTCTCTCTCTCTCTCTCTCTCTCTCTCTCTTTCTTTCTTCCTTTCTTCCTTTCTATATATGGAGGTGACAAAGTACCATGCAGTGAAAAGGGAATTTGATGTGTTTATGAAACAAAGAGCAAATTAGGTTGTTTTCAAATTTAGTGGGGTTTATTCTTCTCAAAGCAATGTTTATAATAATTTGACAAGACATGCTGGTCTTTGCCAACAGCTGTACAACTTAAGTTGTTCAGCTAAAGCCAAAAAGCAATTAGTTTTTCAATGTATTAATACTATCCTGAGTTGGAAAAGAGAAATGAAGGCTCTCACTACCAATATCTAAGCAGAAATACTCTTGGTTTTTTAGGATAAAATTGTGTATCTGCAGATTATTTAACAGGATAGAATAATGATGATAACTTTTAAAAGAATTGGAAAACTGATGATAGATAGATAGATAGATAGATAGATAGATAGATAGATAGATAGATAGATAGATAGATAGATAGATAGATAGATAGATAGATAGATAGATAGATAGATAGATGTTAGACTCACTAAAGAACAATTATAACAAGAATCCCTTTTTGAAACTTCTGCGATTCTTGTCTTTCTGTGAGATATGCAGTCATGAGGGAAATATCCTACGACAGTCTACAGCCTTTGAGGACAAGTGATATACCGAACAATATATCTCAAAATCCTTTGCAACATACAGGATATTTTACAAGTCTGGTCAATTGGAAAGACCTCAGTGTAAAAAACTTGTCAATTACTTCTGTAAAGAGTTTTTTACATCCTGAATAACCCATAGACTTCAGAAAAAGGAATATCGAAGGCACTGTTAGGATCCTAAAAGTAATACCAATGTGGTACTACAAGTTGCGGTATGTAGTCCGTTGACTTCAGTAGAAGCAAGCTGAGCAAAAAAAAAAAAAAAGCCAGAGAATTTGTCCCTATATTGTTGCTAGTGAGGGACGCACTAGACTAGTGGTAGGTCTGTAGTGAAAGCACCAGAGCTTTTCTCTCTCTTTTTCTTCCTCCTTTCTTTGTACGTCTGAGTAAAATATGGCTAATTACATTTTTAAATCTGCATTGCTCGGCTGCCTTTGTCTTTCTGCTGCTGCTTTGCTTGTAACCTTGTTGCGTCTGTGCTGTGGTTGTGTCCTCCAGTGTCTGAAGAGAGTCCCACGTCCAGTGAATCTGGAATCCACCTCCCTCAAGAACCTACATCTAAACCAGTCTTCCTACTCCCCCCTAAAAAATCTGCTGCTTTCTCTGGAGATCATGAAGACACCCCAGTGAAGCAGCTTTCCCTCCTCAAACAACCCCCTGCCCTGCCTCCTAAGCCCATTACCAAGATTGCCAACCATTTAGCTGGTAAGTAAATGTTCCTGTTTGGTTTGTGCTGCCCTCCCCTGAAAAAAATGCACTTTTCCTCACGTCTCTAGATAAAACGTTATTTTCTTCATGACACGGTCGTATAGGCCTCTCTGCTGTTTTTGCATCTTTCGTTAGAATACCTGGGTTACCAATTTGTAAATACTGTACATGAGAACATGTGGCTATTAGAGCACAGAAGAAAACATTTTCTAGCATTAAATTGTTAGCTGGAGTCTGTTTCAATCAAATGTCGGTTAAATGTCTCTGTTTCCTCCAGGTTCTTCCTAAAACTCATGGGTTTGTCTTAAGGAACTGCAGTTCCCATTATAGCTCATGGGAAATGAATAATGAGAGCTGAAATCTCACTCATGCATGTGGATTTTTTTTTCTTTGCTATATACCGGTAGTTGTTTCAAGAGCTGATTGCTCTTTAAAAAAAACTAATATTAATAATAATATCTTTTAGATTTCATTCCTTTCTGTTTATGTTTCAATGGGGGAATTCTCTGTTGCTTGCCTTTATTTGTTATCTCTTTTATGTCTTCCACCATTCCTCTACTCTGTTTCCAGCCTGTTATAGAAGTTTATTTGACACTGTTGTCCTTCTTCACATATTTCTGTGTTTTCTTTGCTTTCTAATTACTTGGTTGGTTGGCCACACTTGTACACAGAACAGGTCTTCTGCCCCAAATGTACTAGAAGAATGATCAGACTCCAGAGCTTTTGAGTGGGGAGGCAAAATAATGTGACCTGATTAAATGAGTTTTAGATCCTTCAACATTCACTTGGGACCTTGTAAACTTTTAAACCTGGCTTCAAGTGAGGACTTCCATGTCTCCTTTCTCTTTTTTTCCCCTCGAGGTTTCTATTAACACCAAACTTCTCTGCTCCCACAATACTGTGGAAGAGCTGTGATTATTTTGTTCCAGCTACTATTTCAGTATGTTACATACAGTATGTGAATACTGCAAAATTCATTTTTGCATGTTTTTGTTCAATGAGAAGGACTTTTCGCTTATTTTCTAATTCTGGAATTTCAAGTCTTGTAAACTTTACTTACTTGACATATTACCTTTATGGCTATATAAAACTTTTTGGTAGTCTAGACAAAATAAGTTCGAGATAAAACTTGACAAATGTTTTTCTCGTTTTGCTTTTCTTTTCAGCACAAAATTAGCAGGACCTGTGGATGCTTTGAGTTAGGGTTTTTCTTTTTGTTGCTGCAAAACTCTCAGTAGCTCGGTATGGCAGTGATTTTCACTTGTTCTTAGTTTTTCAAATCAACAAAAGTGGAGTTAATCATAATTTGCCATCAAACCGCTTCTGTGATTTGGGGAATAAATATAGCAGGTTTGAGAGGTGAAATCATAGTTGATGCGATTTGTCCTGTGTTGAAAAGGAAATGTCTTTTTTTCTAACCAGCTCTTTTGTTTGTGAAATGCAGTGCTATGCATGAGATACTAGAGGTTTTAAATTTTGGATTTTGGAAGGAGGATCAAGGACTTTTACATTAGCTGCAATGTGAAGACATTCAGGAACCATAGACTTGATCAGTAGTGGGTTGTAAATCCCGTCGCTACCGGTTCGCTCTTGCGTGCGCATGCACTTGTGCAGAAGCATCCCAGGTGGATGGGTGGAGCCTCCCCCCACCGCCGCTACCGGTTCGCCGAACCGGGCCGAACCGGGAGCAACCCACCGCTGGACTTGATCATTACTGCTCACTGCTGCAAGAGCTGATGGCAAGAACATGAAATTCTAAAATAGCATTATTAGGAGAACTGACTTTCATGTCCTTACTTTGCCTGTTCTGATCAATTAGAAATCATCTAAAGATCATTTTGAAGCTTCCAATTCCTTGTCTTCCTACTCCTAGCCAACCTGTCATCAGACACATGGTTTATTCTCCTTTGCTGAGTTAGAGGGCATTTTAGGTTGTGAATAATGAGATTAAAGGGAGAAAAATATACTGGTAGGGATAATTTAATTAGAATTTGAATGTATTCAAAATAAGCACACCAATCTCTTGAAAAAAAAACTTGATAGGTGATAACACAAAAACTTCACATTAGTGCTGAATTAATTACTATCTATAGTGCAACATGCAATTATTGTCTCCCCTGAAACCCAAATGAACAGGACTGAATTTCTGGATGAGTTGTAATTCAAGAGATTCAGGATAGAGCGTCCCTTTGAAAGTCCTTTGTACAAGGATGGCTACTTCAAAATCAGAGGCAAAGATTTATATGTTATTAATTAAGCCTACCATTTGTGGGCTGCAGAAATCCAGGCAATAATTAGATGGTTAGCAAGGAAGAATTGTATTCTGGATTTTTTTCCTGTCCAGATAATCACCGCCCTAATATAACTTTCTTCAGATTTAGTTTTATTCATGGGAGTCCTTAATAACATGAAGATTTGTGTAAATCTAGTACAATCTGGAACTCAGCATGTTGTTGAATGCAGTTTTATGTAATATTATGCCCAGAGTTGTGGGGTCCTTAGTCCTCTCTGAGCTTGATTGTTTTCTTGCAGATGTTTCAATACCAAACTAGGTAACATCATCAGTGCTAGTAAGGAGTGGAGTTTGCTCTCATTTTATATTCAAGTGGCTTGCCCTGTCAGTGTTGGTGGGAGTAGTCTTGATGGTTCCTTGATTGAGCTGTTGTTTACTGTTAGCATGTTTGGCAGTTCCTTGATTGGGGTATTGTTTGCTTCTTCATTATTGGTCTAATGTTAATCTTGGTGTTAATTTCTGCTCATCTGGGTGTTGATTGCTGGTGAGGAGGTGTTTTAGTCTTTTAGTTTCCTTTTTGGCTTTTTCACTGTCTCTTTTGAATAGTATGTAGATGTTGTTTATATCTATGTGCTGTTGATGGCCAATTGGTGTGAGTGCTAGGCTTCCAGGAATTCTCTAGTGTTTGTGGACTTGGCTTGGTCTAGGGTGCTCACAGTTTCCCAGTTAAACTATGGTTAAGTGTCTCCACTGTGAAATTAAGGAATATGTCCAGTATTTCTTTCTCTAAGAGGTAGTGCTTTCCAATAGATAGAGGTCATGTAATCCCCTTTTGTGACCTTCTGAAAAGCAAAGTCAATGGAGAAGCCAGATTCACTTAAAAACTGTATTACTAACTTAACAACTGCAGTGATTCAATTAACAACCATGGCAAGAAAAGTCGCAAAATGGGGCAAAATTCACTTAACAAATGTCTCACTTAGCAACAGAAATTTTGGGCTCAATTGTGCTTGTAAATCGGGGACTACCTGCATTTATGTTCTTAGATACAGTATAGGGGACTTATTTTCTTGCAGGAAAAATAATGGCTGAGAAATTGCTTAAGAGTTAAATATTCCCTTTCTACCAGGAGTGGGTTCCTACTGGTGCGGTCCACTCTGTCGTTCCGGTAGCGGCCCGCCAATTGCGCAATTTGCGTGCGACGGCTCTGGTACCGTCTTCACCGGTCCATCACGTGGCGCCATCTTTTTTTGAATTTTTGCCCCTTTTTTGCTTCCTGCGCATGCGCAGAAGCAAAATCTTGCGAGGGGATGTGTGCGCGAGAGAGATTTTTGGCAATTTTTTGCTTCTGCACATGCGCGGAAGCAAAAAATCACCAAAATCACGCGCGCGCGCCTCCTTGTAAGATTTCTGTGGTTTTTTGCTTCCTGCGCAGGCACAGAAAGCAAAATCGCACGAGAAGATGCGCGCACATAGCGAGCGCGTGAACGCAAAACATGATGATGCACACGCAGCGCACCGGTAGGCAGGTAAGAGGAACCCACCACTGCTTACTACCTTTCTTCCTGTTCTTGGCTCCTTCCCACCTGAAGATGATCTGTAGTGGAAATGGGACAATTAGTTTAATTTTATATATAACTGAATTTGAATATATAGGTCAATTTAGGCCTTGATGAAATCAAAACACTTATTTGCCAATAAATATGCTTATAATTCAGGTTGTATGGATCATAAATCAAAATATGTTTTTCATGCTGGAATTATGGATTATTATGTTGCCCTGCAGAGAGCCTTGAAATGAGCAGTCTATTCCAGCACATTCTTCTTTCCAAAATGAAAATGTCACATTTGGATTGCATTTTAAGAGATGCATATAATGAAACACACAATGAAAATGAAAAACAATCTTGATTCTCAATAAATTTACACCATGAGATGTGTATGTGCTTTTATTTAGACAAAACATAACCAGTAGCAAGTTGTGATGGACAGTTTCCTTTTGCTTTGTAGAAACCACCATATGACTTGATTAAGGAGGGGCTTGCAGAAACTGTTGCGGGTTTCATCTTTTTGAGAGTGAATATTTAATATAGAAAAATAATTTCCCTTTAATTTAATATCTGGTTTCTCTTCTCATTGTTGTCATCACATTCTGATTTCAGAAAAATTCATATTCTTTGCTTTTGCTTTTAAATTTAATTGAAAATTAGCTGTGCTTAATCATATATTTGTCTTTCCCTTTCTGTCGCATTAATGCATTTCGGTTAAAAATGTCATGGAGGCTTTTTTGAAAACAGCACACTACCCTGGAGCTGTGATTGTGTACTTTTGTTCTGAAAGATGCTGAAATCTATGAGTTGGAACATAGCTTCCGTATATTTTCTTACACAGAGGCAGCTCAAGGCATTTTCATGCTTGAGGCAAAGACAGAAATAGTATTTTCCTTTGTGCATACAGAAACCAGTCAGTGTTTCACCTCCTTCAACACTTTTGATGAGACAGCCTTCTCCAAGGCAGCAGAGAAGAGCAGATTAACCTCAAATATTAGGCCACACAGGTCTTTATCAACATCTCTCTCTGCCCTGATTGTATGGCAGTGTTCATTTAGCATGTTGTAGCAAAACCCTTAGGTTACCAAATACAAAGATTTGTTTCAACAATTGGGCCATCATTCAGTAAAAAAATAAACTGCAAGTGCCAAGGGAAACAAAGAAAATGCCATACATTCAAATTCAGATTCTTGCTTCATGTTTAAACAACAATAATTACAGCATATTTTTTACATTTTTGCCATACACTAAATAAATAAATACAGTGTATTAAAACTAAAGATAAAAGAATCAGGCTGCAAATGCATCTGTCAGGTTTACATGAATTCAGAGGTGGTATTCAGCTGGTTCACACCGGTTCGTGCGAACCGTTGGCGGAAATTTGGCCAAGGTTGCCGAACCTGTAGCGATGACCAGCTGGCCACGCCCCCGAACTGGTCCCCCTGTCACCGCTCGCTCACCCCGCTCACCATGTTTGTCGCTGCCATGTTCTTTGTGCATGCACATCCCATTGCCTTGCAAGTCCAATGGGATGTACATGTGCGAAGAACATGGCAGCAACGGCACGGCAGCAGTTTTTTCCGCGACCTCTGGTACTTTTTGGGGGCCTACGGCCAGCCACCGCGGCCACAAAGCAGCTCTCAAAAAGGGTGCAGCTGGGAGGCTTCTTTGCCAGCCACTTTCCGGCAGCGGTGGCTGGCTGGGGGCTGCCGAAAACTCCAGTCAGTTTGCCTTCTGGACCAGCCGCCGTGGAAGGTAAGCAGCCTGAACAAAGAGACGGTGGTGGTGGAGAAAGCGGGACTAGGGGCGGGGCCGCTAAAGGTCGGGAAACGGGGGCAACTGGCGAAGGGAGGGTGGGGGTAGATAGGTGGAAATTCCAAAAATTTTCGTACCTTTTCCTGTGGGCATGGCTAGGTGAGGGTCATGTGACTAGGTGGGCGTGGGTATGAGTGATGTCAAGTTGGTCATGCCCACTCAGTCACATGCCCCCCACCTAGCCACGTCCACTGAACCAGTAGCAAAAAAAATTGAAACCCACCACTGCATGAATTCATTCAGAAATATCTATTCCATCCAATTATTACTGACTAGATCTATCAACTTTTTTAATTCCATAAAAATTCACTATTTTTAAAAATATAAATATGAATATTGGTATGTTATTTACTATTCTTTTTAATAATTTTAGTAAGGATTATATTAAACAGATAAAGCAGATACAAAAACCTAATATGAAATACATTAAAAAGAATGTTTTTTTAAAAAGTGCAGAATCCGCCCCAAAAAAGGGAAAAAAAGAGAAAAGAACTGTATGAAAAAACTTCCCCCTTCATCTCCAGCAAGTATATTCAACATTAACAACTTGTGACTGTATCTTAAAAATATTACCAATTACATCTTCATTCCATATCTCAACACATTTTCTAAAAACTCTTTACCTTTGTTTCTTCTCTTAAAGTCCATTTGCAATTTCAGTGTAGTCTCTCGAGTAATTCTTTGACAGTCCAATTTAAATGAGTAATCCACATCTTTTTTGATATCTTATTTGTGTATCACTTTTGTTTTTTTTAATAGTCCTCCATTTGTAAATCCATCTCTTTCTTGTAGATTATAATTTTTGATTCCTCTATATCCTTTTCAATTTTATTCAAAGAAATTTAATTCTCTTTAACACTTTTTGTTTGAAATATTAGGTTAAGTAGCTCACACAGTTCTTCCTTTAACATAACCTCTAGTGCTTTCTAGTGATTACCCTTAGTTCAAAGCCTTCTTATCAGCAATTTATAAATTGAGAAATTCCCATGCCTATTACAGAAAATAAAATCTTACAGAGCTGGAAACACACATATTTTCTTCTTTTTAAATGGGTTAAAGAGGGACTAACCCAGCGAATACAAAGCTTGCAGTTCTGAAAGATTTTCACTCTTTATAATAAAAAGAAAGTTAAAACTCCCAAGGAGTTTAAAAAGATGAGGGTTGGTTGAACTTTGACTTCTTAAAAAAGGCTATATTAATGGCTCAGAGCATGATAAAATTTAATTTAATTTAATTTAATGGATTTCTATGCCGCTCAACTCCCTGAGGACTCTGGGCGGCTCACAACATGTTAGATTCCATTACAAATATAAAATACAGTAGTTAAAAATACAAAATACAAAAGTTAAAAAGAGTATCTCATATTTACAATCAAGGGGGGAGACCCATATGTAATCTAGTTGGTCTCACTTTCACCCCGCCTGCCGGAAGAGCCAAGTTTTTATTGCTTTCCGGAAGGCCAGTAGGGTGGGGATGGTCCTGATCTCCGGGGGAAGCTGGTTCCACAGGGAGGGAGCTCCCACAGAGAAGGCCCTCCCCCTCGGCCCCGCCAGCCAGCATTGTTTGGTCGACGGGACCTGGAGGAGGCCGACTCTGTGGGCCCTGACCGGTCGTAGGGAGGTATGCGGCAGGATGCGGTCCCGAAGGTAACCTGGCCCTGAGCCATGTAGGGCTTTAAAGGTAACGACCAACACCTTAAATTGGAAACCCACGATTCCCAATTGATCGCAAGCAGCTACAAAAATATCAATTTCTGCTGTTGACTCACAAAAAAACCCAGCTGTCTGGAATACATGAGTGTGCTCTCCAGACTTCTCTTTAATCCAAGGAGAATTATTGGCAGTCTGGATCCTGCATCCAACCGCATTTCTGCTGTGGTGTCCCCAGCAAAGCCCTGGGCATCTATTCACCTGCCTTACCCGAAACATTCTCCACATATTATTTACTAATCTGTGCAATTTTTCAGGTGAGACTTGTGTGGAAAATTTTAAAGAAAGGCATTTAATATAAGAATTAAATCAATTCACATTGAAATGTAAACAATTTTCTCCCCATTTCTAATTGACACTATAGATTTTATATGGCCCATTCTTGAGAGTGTTTTTACTTTATTCTTTCTCTCCTTTCACTCATATATCTGTATTAATATTGTGTCTTATACATAAGATATGGAAATCAAATTCTTCAACATCTTCATCAATCACTTGGACGAGGGGATAGATGGGGAACTCATCAAATTTGCAGATGACATCAAGCTGGCAGGAATAGCCAACACTCCAGAAGATAGGCTTAAAATACAGAAGGATCTTGACAAACTTGAACATTGGGTGCTCTCTAACAAAATGGAATTCAATGGTGAAAAAAGTAAGGTTCTACATTTAGGCAAGAAAAACAAAATGCACAGGAACAGTATATGTAAGGTGACCAGACATCCCGCTTTTGGCGGGACAGACCCAATTTTAAACAAATTGTCCCGCATCCCACGGTGTTTCAAAAAAGTCCCGCTTTTTGAATTTGCGCAAAGCGCCTCGCTTCCCTCGAGCGGATCTTGAGGGAAACAGCTGCGCCCGCACACTAAGATCTCGCCAGCTCCGGGCCAGGAAGGGAAAACCCCCCACCGCGCTCCGACGTGCCCGAGGGCCCAGTTCAGCGCCTCGCACGCTCAGCCCTGCTTGACGGCAACAGCCAGAAATGGGCTTCCGGAGGCATAGGGGGAGCAGCGGCTTTGGCAGGTCTGGCCGTGTCCTTTCCCAGGTCTGCCACACGGGGGAAAGGAGCGGAGGCGTGGGGCACCCGCCGGACGCCGCCCCAGAGAGAAGACCAGGCCCGGCTGGCAAGGGCCAGGAAGGATTTTTCCCACGCCGCCAGCCAGCTTGTCCTCCGGGCCAGACTCAGCAGAGGCTGCAGCTTTGTGCACCCCCCCCCATCGCAGCCCTTACCGCTGCCATGGCCGGGGCTCGCCTCTGCTGCGTCTGGCCCGGAGGACAAGCTGGCTGGCAGCACGGGAAAAATCCTTCCTGGCCCTTGCCAGCCGGGCCTGGTCTTCTCTCCGGGGCAGCGTCCGGCGGGTGCCCCACGCCTCCACTCCTTCCCCCCATGTGGCAGACCCGGGAAAGGACACGGCCAGACCTGCCAAAGCCGCTGCTCCCTCTATGCCTCCGGAAGTGCATTCCTGGCTGTTGCCATCAAGTGGGGCTGAGCGTGCGAGGCCATGGCAGCGGTAAGGGTCTTTAAGTGTGGAGCGGGGCGGTGGGGCTGCTAAGTGAAGGAAGGGAGAAGAGCTTGAGGTTTCGGAGCGAAATCCGGGAAGTAATTAAAATCCTTCCCGAAGTCTTTTGTCCTGGCGCGGAAAGGGAAGGCGTGGATCATCTCCCCCACCGTCAATGGTGTCCCGCTTTACCAAAGTGAAAATCTGGTCACCTTAAGTATATGTGGTACCTTGCTCAATAGTAGTAACTGTGAGAGGGATCTTGGAGACCTAGTGGACAACCATTTAAATATAAGCCAGCAGAGTACAGCAGCTGCCAAAAAAGCCAACACAGTTCTAGGCTGCATAAACAGAGGGAGTGAAGCTATTCTTCAAAGCACCTGAGGGTAGGACAAGAAGCAACGGATGAAAACTAATCAAGGAGAGAAGCAACTTAGAACTAAAGAGAAATTTCCTGACAGAACAATTAATCAGTGGAACAGCTTGCCTCCAGAAGTTGTGAATGCTCCAACACTGGAAGTTTTTAAGAAGATGTTGGATAATCATTTGTCTGAAGAGGTGTAGGGTTTCCTGTCTAAGCAGGGGGTTGGACTAGAAGACCTCCAAGGTCCCTTCCAACTCTGTTATTATTATATACATATATAATTATTATAAAATTACAATTTAAAAAAATGAAATACAAATGCAGCAGTTTATATGGGATAGTCTTTTACTGAAATCCTATTACTATAACATAATCCTAATCCAAGCAGTTTCATTCATTCATTTATCATATCTCCATATCATCCATCTCATTTAAGTGACTCTAAAACATATCAAAATATATTAGTGTGCAAAGCGTATGGAAGCTAAGTTTGATATTAGTAAAAGTAGTGAGCTTTTTTTCTAATCTTAATGAAACTCATAAGCATTGGGGGGGAATCATTGTTTCTTTTTCTACAGGTAATATATGAAGCATTGTAGCTAAAAATGTTAGTCAATTATATGAAGAGGAAGGAAGAAATGAGATTTCTTCCAGCTTATTCCTCTTTGCGTCTCTTCAGGTCAGGGGTGGGTTCCTCCCGGTTCGGACCAGTTCACCCAAAACAGTGGCAACCCGCTGGTGATGTCACGATGATGTCACCAAACCGGATTGGTCGGTGCCAAAAAATCAATTTTTTTTCTTCTGCGCATGCGCAGAAGCCAAGTTTCCGGCACTGTGCATGCGGTCACCATCTTGTTCTCGGTGTTTTTATTTTTTTTCATTTTTTCTGGTTTTTTGCACTGCGCATGCGCGCAGGGCCACGCGGCACAGGAGGAAGTGAACTAGCAGTGAGGTAAGTTGGAACCCACCCCTGCTTCAGATGTTCTTTATAGATGCATATGTATTAGAGGTTTCAACTGAATGGCCATGTAGATTGCTGTAACAACCTACAAAATTCGCTTAACAGATGTCTCGTTTAACAACAGAAATTTTGGGCTCAGTTGTGGTCATAAGTCGAGGACTTGAACCAGGAAGGATGGCATGATACATATAGTAATCTCTCATATCTACTTGAACTGCCTGAGATGTGCAAGAGAAAAAATGTTTTCAATGTTAGAGGAGTCAATGGCTGTGGAGAGAATCAAAGTACCTTTTTCCACCTATGCTCATAACCGAGTTTCTCAACCTTTGTTTTTAAGATCCTGGTGCTCCGATGAAGCTGCCTTGTATGCCAGTCAAGCTATCACCTCCACTACCTCCAAAGAAAGTCATGATTTGCATGCCTTTAGGGGGACCCGATCTCTCCCACACATCCTATTCCGCACAGAAGAACTCCCAGCATCCATTGACTTCGCATCATCACACAGTCCTACCATCACAGTTAGCAGCGCATCAGCATCACTACGGCAGCCACAGCCCACATATGCCTTCTGGATCCAGCACGTTACCCATGCACCCTTCAGGATGTCGCATGATCGAGGAGTTGAATAAAACACTGTCCATGACCATGCAGCGGCTAGAAAGGTAATTTGAGCATCCCAACTCCGCATAGTGACAAGAAAAGCTGTGTAAAAGAAACATCTCGATTAACAAATCCTAATCTCTCACGAGCAAGCTGGTTTCCAGAATCTGGTTTGTCATCCTAGAAAACGGTGCTGAATTAGAAAGGTTTCTAGTTAAATCCAACGAACTCTTCTTACGGGCCCAAATTGTTTACTCACAGAAGGGGTAATTTCAAAAAATTTCAAAAAATTTTGGCCATGCCTTCTTTCTAGTGACTTAACCTTTAGTGCAGATATCTAAGGAAATTCTCAGTCATCCAGGTCATGATTATTCCAAAGGTGCTTTTTTATTTCCAAGAGGCAACTGGACTTTCTGGTTTTTCTTTGAAGACGTTTCACTTCTCATCCAAGAAGCTTCTCCAGCTCTCATCCAAGAAGCTTCTTCAGAGCTGAAGAAGCTTCTTGGATGAGAAGCTAAATGTCTTCAAAGAAAAACCAGAAAGTCCAGCTGCCTCTTGGGGAAAAAAGAAGAAGAAGAAGAAAGCACCTTTGGGACTTTAGTGCAGATAATTCTCCACACTGAGAGCAAAGGACACAGTGGTTAGAATGAAGTATTGCAGGGTAATTCTATCAAATGCCAGCAGTTTGATTCTCACTGGATCAAGGTTGACTCAGTCTTCCATCCTTCCAAGATGGATAAAATGAGGACCCAGATTGTTGGGGGCAATATGCTGACTCTGTAAACCACTTAGAGAGGGCTGTAAAGCACTATGAAGCGGTATATAAGGGCTATTGCTATTGCTATTGCTATCCATAATGGAAAGATGCAGCACTCAGCAATGGAATCCGGATAGAACTGGAAAATACGTGTATGGAGTCTTGAATCTCCCAATCAGTAGTGACGATGCTGGATAGATAGTTCAATGATAGAAAGCATCATTCCCCATTAGAGGCAGATACCAAGAAATCAGGAACTATAGAAATAGAGCTCTTTGAGCATAGGCAATACAGAAGTACATTTTAATACAGAATTATATTTAATTAATATTCATCAAAATGTTGAGATTATATTATGCTACATTACTTATTCTTGGTGAGGATAATACAGTTATCCCCATCATTTCTTTTTTTCTTGGTAAATATTCATTTTGAGGGCTTGTAATAAATATAAGCTTTGAACATTGTAGACTATGTACAATTTAGACACATTTCCATTATCTTTGAGATGATAGTGGTCTTTTTAGGGGTTAGAGTAATTTGGAGAGCAATTTCGCTAACACCTCTTTGAAAATTGTTCGATACTAATACTGTACCTTTACAGACACTATTACGAATCAGAAACATTCCTGCATCACATATTTCTGCTTCCCATTTGTTGGTTTCATGTTTTTGAAAAATGTGTGGCTATCTATTCTGATGGGTCAGACCCGATTAAGGAGATGAAGAAAATTACTACCCTTACTGCCTTTATTTTTTATACTGATATTTACCATATTTTTCGGAGTATAGGATGCACCAGAATATAGGATGCACCTTAATTTTGGGGGAGCAAAACAAGAAAAAAATAATTCTGCCATACCTAGCATTCAATACTTTAGCAAGTGATTGCGGTATGCCCCCCTCCTCTCTCTCTCTCTCCCCCCTTCCCCTCCCTCTCCCTCTCCCTCCCCCCTTTCTTCCTCCCTCCCTCTCTTTGAAATAAATCTGCTGGCTTTGGTGGGGTTTCTATGGACACCTCACCGTTTGCCCTGTTTTTGGAATGGGGAGAAAAGTGATTGCAGAAGCAAAAAAAGAGCATTGTGTTTCAGGCTGCAGCCCGAAAACACTTCCCTCCCCGATTCCAAAATTGGAGGAAGGCTTTTTGCACACCGCTCAGAGCATTGCATTGCAGCCCCTGCTGCCGCGGGGGTCTCTGCCTGAGAAGGACCCTCAAGCAGCCACCTCTAGGGAGCCACCCTCGTCCTCAGGAGGCAGCCGCCCCTTTAAGAGTGAAGCAGCTTTTTTATTTTTTATTTCCCTCCTTCCAGCCTGAGCCGGCCGATCGCGAGCCCGCCTGCAGTGACAGCGCGCCACAGACGTTCGTGGAGGGGATGGGATCGCTTGCCACCGCCGCCGCGCAGGTATGTGAGTCGCCCAGGGATCAGCCGCACCTCGGGTTGGAGGGTCCTTGTCCTGCTGCTGCCCCAAGGAAGCTGCGGAGCTGAAGAAGCCTCCACCCACCTGCCAGCTCGCCACTCAGCCTGGGGAGGAAAGCGTTTTCAGGCGGCAGCGCTGCGATCCCCTTCCCGATTCCAAAAGGCTGAGTGGCAAGCTGGCAGATGGGTGGAGGCTTCTTCAGCTCCGCAGCTTCCTTGGGGCAGCAGCAGGACAAGGACCCTCCAACCCGAGGTGCGGCTGACCCCTGGGCGACTCACATACCTGCTTGGCGGTGGCAAACGATCACCTCCCCCCTCCCCTCCGCGAACGTCTGTGGCGTGCTGTCACTGCCGGCGGGCTCGCGATCGGCTGGTTCAGGCTAGAAGGAGGGAAATAAAAAATAAAAAAGCTCCCTCACTCTTAAAGGGGCTGCTGCCTCCTGAGGATGGGGGTGGCTCCCTGGAGATGGCTGATTGAGGGTCCTTTTCGGCAAAGAAGAGCAGCGCGTTTCCGGTGGCGGGCAGCGCCGGTTGCACGCCCCGTTTTGGGAATTGGGGAGGGGATCGCAGCGCTGCCGCCTGAAAATGCTTTCCTCCCCTGACTAAGTGGTGGGCTGGCAGGTGGGGGGGTGAGGGCTACATTCGGAGTATAAGACGCACCCAGTTTTTGACCCTCTTTTGGGGAGTAAAAAGGTGCGTCTTATACTCTGAAAAATACGGTATGTGTTTGTGGGTGGAATACCATAATAATTATTATGTTCGTTATTCAGATTTAGGCTCGATCAGGCAATTTGTAATATAAGGTGTTCATTTTTTAAAAAGCAAATGATTATTAGATGGATGGTTGCACCGTGCAGTGTGTTTATGGCAAAGAGTCGTTTCAAATTCCTGACTTGTCATGCAAAGGCAATAGTCGCTGCCAGGTGCTTTATTAATCATCTTATATAATTATATAATTCCTGTATAATGGTGTAACTAATTATCCCTATGATATATTGGTTCTGTCCCTATTATATATCAGTTATATGTCATCCCTATGATATATCAGTTATATAATAATATAACCAATTATTCCTATATAATTATATAATCCCTATATAATGAATCTGCTATGATTATTTCCTATTGTCAACTGCAGTCTTAGTAGATGCTCTGAATGTAGGACTACTAGACCAAATGTTCTGAACCTCTTTCTTTGTGCGGTTGTGGTTTTCAAAAGCGGTTTTCAGCCCATTTTATATACCAGAAGGAATTTAAAAAGCAGATACATTTTGAACGTTTCACCCTCGTTTCCATACCTATTATATTCATCTCAATAATTTATCTGCAGCAATCTTCCCAGTGGGGGGAAAGATTATGCTTGTAAAATTATCTGCAGAAATCTTACAGATCATGGGTTGTCTGGAAGCACAGATTAGGAACTACGGTGGCAGAAAAATGAGTGTTTGGGGATTTCCCCCCCCCCCTTATGAGATGGCATTCTTTAGCAACACTTAATGTTGTAGTGGAGACCAAGCAGTCTAAAATGAAAGGCCTGTGGGGCTGATAGGGCATTTCACTCTTTTCCAAGTGTATGAATCTTGGGAAACATCACATTTGCAGGTATGGGTTTAATGGGGCTCATTTAAAATATCATGCCGGCGGGGTTCTAACTAGCCCGGTTCTTCTTAATAATCATAAATTGTTATGAGATTGGAATTGTATTTCATGACACTTTTGGAGCCTCGGCTTACAATAAGACATTAATTAGACAAGATTCAGTCAGATGGCAACTCTTTGAAAGGATGGAAGCAGAGAGTACAGAGTACAGTAATTAATGGTCCCCATGAAAGAAATATGCCAAAGAACATGGATTGCTCTCTCGTGCTGTCTGAGTTCCTGGAGTCAAAGGGAAACCTACTTATCCTTGCAATTGTGCACAATGTAATGAGAAGATTTAAAACACTCGCCCTCCCTCTTCCCCGAACAACATGATTTACATCAAAAAAACGCTATTTGAATTTCAAGAGAAAACTGGAGGCTGTTCCAGTTTCATCCTGCCGACTATTTACATAACAAAGAAGTGTTGTTGTATTCATACGCAATTTACTTTACCCCTAATCTGATCCTAACCCTACAACTGTAAAGGAAAAGAACAAGAGTGCAGGTTCAGAGATAATTCTGTCATTCAGATTCAAATGTTATGTATCTAGTTGTTTGCACAAAGATAATTACTTCGAAAAGGTGTGCTGTGTTGTAGAATAGTTCTTCCTATGCATAATTTCAGTAATCCTTATAGCAACCCTGTTGCAGGATAGAATAAAAATAATGTAGCTAAAATCTTCATGGTAGCAGAAGGGTGAGATGATGGCCTCATTAAGAGCTCAATCTTTTATTTGACCATTAAATCAATACTGAGCTTGGCAGTAGCAGATAGACAAACCTAATTGATGGCCAATAAATAAACAGGTCAGATTTGGAACTGCTTGGATGAGAGACCTGTAAGGCACTCTATGTCAACTTTGGCAATTTTAAGATGCCTGGCCTTCAACTCCCAAAATTCCCTAGCCAGTATTAAGTATCAAGCTAAAGATAGAAATCCTCTTTATATTACAAAGTAATTCAGTGCTATCTGAGGTACCTTTACCTTTGCAGGTGTTGTAAGGAATATCCTTCTGGGTTCATTTCCAAGTGGGGAAAAAGACACTGGATTCATGAAAGTTGCTTGGAAAGAAGGTTTAATGGTGGACAGGAGCACATGGCATGAGCCCCTGTACAGAAAAGGTAGCTTACATTTTTCCAGGTGTGGGTGAAGAGAAAAAGAGAAAGAAGAGATGCTGAGTTCCTTGTTTTATACTCTCTGTTGGGTCCCACCTCTTAGTTTCCTGTTCCTGTATAGAAATGTATCCCATTGGCTCTCAGACCCCCCATGGGCATGCTGGGGCAACTTTTGGCTTTTGTCTAATCCAGCTTTGGCTGAATGAAAGGGCCTTGGGCAAATCCTATTATGGTTTTATTATGCAGAAGACTTCCAGGCCAGGTGAGAGGAATATGTGAGCTGGGCCCAGCCCCCAATGACCCATTGGCAAGGGGTGGGGGTTTTCCAAGAGTCTTTTGTCCGCTCACAAGCATGTTTCCAGATATATTCCACAGAATATATTCTGCCTTTTAATATCTCCCAGGACATCTCATTTCCTAGGAGAGGGGTGGGTGCTAACTTCCTACACAGGACTGAACAATTCCAGGTGAGCATTTGAAGTCTCCATTGATGAACTTGCTCTGTAACTGGAAGATGTCATTTTCAGATCCTGCAATGGGACAACTCACTTGGCCAACTTGCCATGGCCAACTCACCACCGCCATTTCATTGTGGCCAGCTCACCATGGCCAATTTGCTGCAGGACAACTCACCGCGGGACAATTGAATAATTCAATTTAATTATTTAAAATAATTTCAAAAAATAGTTTAATTTTTGTCATTCACATTTCATTCTGTCCCTCTTTTTGCATCCTTTCTTTAATGATTCTATTATACCTTATGTACCTTATGATTCTTGACGAACGTATCTTTTCTTTTATGTACACTGAGAGCATATGCACCAAGACAAATTCCTTGTGTGTCCAATCACACTTGGCCAATAAAATATTCTATTCTATTCTATTCTATTCTATTCTATTCTATTCTATTCTATTCTATTCTATTCTATTCTATTCTATCCCACCATTTCTTAGATATTAGTGTAACTCTTGTCCCAGGGTGAGTTGGCCGTGACAAGTTGACCATGGCGAGTTGGCTGCGGCGAGTTAGTCACAGCAAGTTGCCTGAGACCTTTCAGGCCCTTGACTGCATATCACTCCACTCTTCTAAAAAGCTTGCGTTTTATGGAAGAATGGAACCAGCTTGTAGGCATAGCATCCTATAAAATCCTTTCAGATTTAAGATTTAACCTTTCAGATAAAGTTTCTATTTGGTTTGGGTTAATTTGGTAGGGATTCTATTTTGCCTTATATTTCTTTAGCACAAAACAATGTTCTTTGTTCAAGGTTAGGTTAAATCCAACCTACTCCTTTAATGTTGCTTTGTTAATAATTCATAAATTGGGAATTCAGACAGATGCTGAACGATTGGGAAGAGGTACAGAAGTGGCACATGTCTATTTCTCATAATCCCAAAGCAGGGTATCAAAATAATGGGCCAAATTATTCAGTTGCCATCACTATCGGAATAATATCTGTTAACTTCATCCTTGGGAGATTAAGCGCTGATGGCTGTTGTTTTGTCTGAAAAAGCAGTTGCTCTTTTCATAATGCATGCGGGCAAAGCATCTGCAAAACCAACCCGCCTTGATGCATTTTAAATTTCTTTTGTTTTATTTTGGCAAACCTGCTTATCTCTCTGAGGAGATTAATGTAGATTTTTAAAAGAGATGTGTTTATTTGAAGAGGTCACTTGTGCCACACAGCATCTCTTATGGGTGTCTTTGATAGCATTCCAAGACGAATTCCAAGATGGCGCCGATGAAGGCTGCCTCGGTGAAATGCTCTCAAATGGTTTCTTTTTGTATCTTTTCTTTTATGTACACTGAGAGCATATGCACCAAAGACAAATCCCTTGGCCAATAAAGAATTCTATTCTATTCTATTCTATTCATTGCCATTTACAGACTTGCTGATCTAAAAGGAAAAATTAATCACCAAAGAGTATGCAAAGTTGGCAGCAACAGACATTTGTGAGATTTCTTGAAACTATACGTGTCCTCATCAGTTTCAACCAACCATCACTTTATATATTATTTCATTGCATACCTACAGGTAGTTCTCAACTTATGTCCACAATTGAGATCAAGTGAGACAGTTGTTAAGTTAATTTTGCCCCATTTTACGACCTTTCTTACCACCGTTGTTAAGTGAAGCACTGCAGTTGTTAAGTTAATAACACGGTTGTTAAGTGAATCTGGCTTCCCCATTGACTTTGCTTGTCAGAAGGTCACAAAAGGGGATCGCATGACTCCGGGACACTGCAACCGTCATAAAGACGAGTCAGTTGCCAAGCATCGGAATTTTGATCACATGACTATGGGAATGCTGCAATGATTGTAACAGGGGTGGGTTCTAACTTACCTCGTTGCCAGTTTGCTTCCTCCTGCATCGCGTGGATGCGCCACGCATGCTTCATACGCATGCGCATGCGCAATGCCAAAAAATCCATAAAAATTTCAAACACCCCCCCCCCCCGAAAACAAGATGGCGACACACGCGCAGTGCCAGAAACTCGGCTTCTGCGCATGCGCAGAAGAAAAAATAAATTTAAAAAAAATAAAAAAAATAGATGGCGGCACCCACGGACCGTCACCAACAGAACCGGTTCGGTGACATCATCGTGACATCACCATCGGCTTGCTACCGGTTCGGACGAACTGGTCCGAACTGGGAGGAACCCACCTCTGGATTGTAAGTGTGAATAATGGTCATAAGTCACTTTTTCAATGGTCACTAAATGAACTAAGTTGAGGACTACCTGTTTAATATATGGGATCAAATATATTAAAAATCTCAATATGATAGCATTTTTAGTAGTGCAGAAACTTTCACAAGCAGTTTTAGCTTATTTCTTTACTTTTGAAAGTAATATAATTTTTAAAAAATAGAAGTAGGAGATATAAGGGAGGAATTTGGCAAGCTGCCTGCAAACTGTGCATGTGTGTTCCTTTCACTTGGAAGTGTAGGCGTGAAATGATTTCTTAATAATGGCCATTAACAAAGCAGACCAAGCAATCCGTGTGGTAGAATGAAGCTAAGAACTTTGCTATTTTGTATGTTTGGGTACTTTTTAGTTAATGACAGGGCATGTATTTTTAAATGCTTATTGTATTGGATTTATTAAAAATATTTTATGCATACAAGAGTTATCTGGAAAAAGGCAACATATTTATATTAGTGCAGTATAAGAATAAAGGCATAGCAATTGAAGAGCAATCACAGGGACTCAGGATGGCTATGATGTGAGGCCAATATTGTAATTAATAGAAAGGTTTTGTCCCTTTGGGCAGATTTCCAAATACTTATGCATTTCTTAATGACATATACAAGCTTATTTGTTTATATCAGAGATAAGGAACTTGATGTCTCTCATAAACAGTAGGAATGGCTTGGTAGCCTATAAGAGTTGGAGGATACCAAACTACCTATTTCAAATGTATATATTTATTCATTATCTAACTTGGTAAAACTAACAGCGTAGCTATTTCTTCTTTTACCAACTTGCATTACATCACAGTGTAGTTTTACCAGTCTGATTATTTTTTCATACTTTTTCAGAAAAATAAAGAGCTGTCTCACCTTCCTCGTTGCTCTAAAAATGTGGCACCTTTAAAAAAAAATTTTAATTTTAAAAGTTACAAACAACATTTCTTAAAAAGCTTTACATACTGATAGAAAACCAAAAAAGCACCACCCTAAAATATTATATAATAGATTATATGCTTTAAAAACAAAAGGGAGAGGAACCTAGAAAGAATAAAGAGAAGAATAAAGAAAGAATAAAGAGAAGAAAACAATTAAAAACACTGAAAAAAATAACTAAATCAAGCATAGAAAACTTTTAAAAAGGAGAGGTAGAAGTGAGATAGAGACAGATATGGAAAAAAGAGGAAAAATAGGGTCAGACTTCCCAAGTCTTTAAGTTACGTTTTTGAACATCGTTATGATTCAGTTTTTAAGCAATGAATTAAACCTTGACCATAAAAAGCTAATTCAAAGACAAATAGAAGCCAACTTTTACCTATTACACAAATGTTCTTAATAGGAGTGTATCATCACCTTTGTTGCGAGTGACCAAGTTCAATATATCCAAAGTTTTCTCTTTCAGTTATTTATTTATTTTATTTATTTATTTTGTGAGATTTATATACCGCCTCACAGTGCAAGCACTCTCTAAGCGGTTTACACCAGTAAGCAATGTATATTTACATTGCCCCCCAACAATCTGGGTCCTCATTTTACCTACCTCGGAAGGATGGAAGGCTGAGTCAACCTTGAGCCGGTGAGATTTGAACCGCTGACCTGCGGATCAGTGTCAGCTAAAGTGGCCTGCAGTACCTGCCTCTAACCGCTGCGCCACCTCGGCTCATTAAAACAGAGGCAAACAGTTGCCTCTTTTTTAACCTGAAAGATGCTGACATTGCATTTCATTCTGAAAATGTAGTATTTCTCTTCTGTATTATTTCTTGATTCTAAAGCTCCAGTTTACATGGTGGTGACAGCCTCTCAAAAACTGGACCTGGAGGCCTTGCAGACATGAGACAAGTGCCAACTGTTGTGATTGAATGTGATGACAATAAAGAAAATGTGCCTCATGAATCTGACTTTGGCGATTCTTCATGCCTCTATACAAGAGAAGAAGAGGATGAGGAGGAAGAGGAAGATGATGACAGCTCGTTATATTCAAGTAAGTAGAGCTCATTATTTACAAGTCACACATTTACATGTTCTTTTCACGTGGTGCTAGAGAAAACAGTACTGGTTCTTGCAATTGCTTTGAATGGATCATAATGAGAAAAAGTTGCCTGGTTCTCAGATGGCTAACTTTTTTGGAGTGAAACAGTTCATTACGGGAAATAAAATATATTTATTTTTTATTTATTTGTTTGTTTGTCAAACATGTACAAGTTAGCAGGTATAGATATAAACATAAGCAAAGTAAGTACAGATAAATGAGGACAATAGGACAGTAAGACAGGGACGGTAGGACAATGGTGCGCTTATGCAAGCCCCTTACAGACCTCTTAGGAATGGGGTGAGGTCTACTGTAGACAGTCTAAGGTTAAAGTTTTGGGGGTTTGGGGAAGAAACCACAGAGTCAGGTAGTGCATTCCAGGCATTGCTCCCTCTGTTGCTGAAGTCCTATTTTCTGCAATCGAGTTTGGAGCCGTTTACATTAAGTTTGTATCTATTGTGTGCTTGTGTATTGTTGCGGTTGAAGCTGAAGTAGTCATTGACAGGTAGGACATTGTGGCAGATGATTTTATGAACTACATTTAGATCAGATCGAAGGCGACGTAGTTCTAAATTGTCTAAGCCCAAAATTTCAAGTCTGGTGGAATAAGGTATTCTGTTGCGAGCAGAGGAGTGGAGGACTCTTCTTGTGAAATATTTCTGGACTCTCTCGATTGTATTAATGTCCGATATGCAGTGCGTATATCTTAGCTTAAGAATGTGAAAATTCTAGGAATTAGCAGGTCCAGATATAAAAGTAAAAGTGATAGATCAGGAAATGTATAGCTTTTACTTGATCTCTCATAGAGAGCCTCAACACAACCTCTTTGAGTCCTTTCATAACACCTGAAGTTATTGTTGCAATTGAACTGAAGGAAAATATATTCATATTTTCCTAAAGTGGCCAGTGGTTCATGAGATCATGAACCACTGAAAATCATCAAAAATCTTGTGAGATTTTTCCCGTATCACCAGAGAAAACTTGGAGAATAATCTTAAAATGATCTTACAAGATTCCAGGTGACAGTGGAATACAGTGGGATTGGACAAAATCTGAAAAGGATTGATGTCACATGATATATCTGGTTATATTCATATTCATATATGGATCCAAAAAGCTTTGAAAAGACATTCAACTTCTTGCTTCTGCCAGACCAAATCTTAGCAGCAACAAGGCTGAAATGTTGCTGAAAAAGACAAGTGACTTAGTTTTTCCATGTCTGTTATATGGAACCCCAGGGCTCTTCTTCTTGTTCTCCTGACAAGACTGTTCCCTTTAGTGACCCAATGATCACATTCCGAAAAATTGGGAATGTTGCTTTTCAGCCTCAGATTTCAGAAAAAGAAACCGGATTTGCACTGCAATGGAATTGGAGGATACAATCCAATCTTTTCTTTCTCCATTGTCGCCTTGCCTCCTTGTTTCCCTAACTGCAAATACAGGATGTAGCAACACAAATATGACATTCTTATCCCATTGCAGAGGGGGGGGGATGGAGGGAGGGGGAGGGAGGTGTGTGTGTGTGTGTGTGTGTGTGTGTGTGTGTGTGTGTGTGTGTGTGTGTGTGTGTAAAATGAAATAAAATATCTGGCGTTGAACACTATCCAATGCAGCCGCAATTGCTTAAGTTTCAATGGGAGTATGGGGGTATGGCCTACATGGTAATATGGCCCAAAAAATATCTAATGTTGGACTTAATAATGTTCTTGACAGATGTGATCAGATTGGCAGGATGTAACATTAAATAAAGGAGGAATCAGGTGTTCCCCCTTTTTCTTTGTGTCTATAGGTCGAGGACTGCATATTTTTATTTATTTTGTTATTTTGTTATTTATTTATTACATTTCTACACTGCCCATGTTACCGAAATAAATTTGGCAGTCTACAACAACACAATAAAATGATGTAAACATATACGTAAAAGAAGAGGTTAAAAACGGAGTTAAGATCAAAATTAAAATGTACAAGGTAAAAGGGGCATTCAGTTAAAAATTCAAAAGGCTAAAAAGTTGTTGTATTATTGCATATTGTGCTTTTATACCATTACAGGCATTCTTTCAAGGCAGGCGGGGTGAAAGTGAGACCAACTAGATTAGATATGGGTCTCCCCCCTTGTTTTGTGAATATGAGATTCTTTTAACTTTTGTATGTTTTTTAATTATTGTATTTTATATTTGTTGTAATGGATTCGAATATGCTGTGAGCCGCCCAGAGTCCCCTGGGAGTTGGGCGGCATACAAATCCATTAAATTAAATTAAATTAAATTAAATTAATATCAGTTCCTTGAACTTAGGATCCTGAGGCAGAGAGGAGAGCATTAACCCCATTTTCCTTTCCCACAATCCTTCATCCCAACTACAGTTGTTTTTCTTACAGTGGCCTATCAGGTCTGCTGCTCTTTTCTACCCTGGAGACGGCAAGAATAAAAAAAGGCTTGGGCCTAAACAAGAGTCATCTTGCTAGCTGAGATTGGAACCTTGAAATCACTTCCATATGCCACATTTGTCTCACATGCAAAATAATCCACTTTGCCTTCATGGAGAGTTGAGATAACATTATATTCAGCACTGAAACATTCCCCTTCACAAGAGAGCACACTAAACGAGAGGAAATGCTTTTGAAACGGGCTCTCTCATTCAATATTCAAAGCTTCCGCAAGGGTAGAGGCCTTAAAAACAGATTTATTTTTTTTATTTATTTATTTTATTTTATTAAATAAAATTATTCCATATATATATATATATATGGAAAAGGAAGGTCTTGTGCCTGCACTGCAGTGGTTAAACTGAACGTGGTTTCTTTCTTTCCAAGGCTCCCTGGCAATGAAAGTTTGCAGGAAAGATTCTTTAGCTATCAAGTTGAGCAACAGGCCATCCAAGCGAGAGCTGGAGGAGAAGAACATCCTTCCCGTGCAGACAGATGAGGAGCGGCTGGAGCTCAGGCAGCAGATTGGCACCAAACTGACAAGGTAGGAAGAATTGTCTTTCTTCTCAGCACCAACAAGTGTGAAATAAAGCTAGGGCCATTCCACGTTACAAACACAGGGAGACCTCGAGTTACATCAGTTCATTTAGTGACCACAGTTGCAACAGCACTGAAAAAAGTGAACTTATGAACATTTTTTCACACTTATGACAGTTGCAGCATCCCCATGGTCAGGTGATCAAAATTCAGGTGCTTGGCAAATGGCACGTATTTATGACCGTTGCAGTGTCCTGGGGTCATGTGATCACCTTTTGCAACCTTCTGACAAGCAAAGTCAATGAGGAAGCCAGATTGACTTAACAACCGTGTTATTAACTTAACAACTGCAGTGATTCACTTAACAACTATAGCAAGAAAGGTCATAAAATGGGGCAAAGCTCAGTTAGCACATATCTCACTTAGCAATGGAAATTTTGGGCTCCCGTTACAGTCATAAGTCGAGGACGATTTGTATAGTTGACAAGCAACCCTGTATTTCCAGACTGCACCGATCACAGAATTGAACTTTGCACCTTTCCAGATGCCAGGAAGCAAAAAGCAAAGGTTCTCCCAACAGAACCTAGAGAGAGGTTTAGAAACAAGGGATTTGTTAGGTCACTTTGCTAAACTGTGTATAGTAATAGGACAAGACAATAATGCAGACATGATTGGTTCAGATTCCTCCAATGGGCAAGGCAGAAATGATCTTGCTTTGGGATATTGCTGTATCTCGCTTCTATTTTCATAGATGACAGGGCTTAAACATGATTTTTAAAAAGGACTCTCTAGTGCAGTGTTTCTCAACCTTGGCAGTTTGAAGATGTGTGGACTTCAACTCCCAGAATTCCCCAGCCAGCGTTGCTGGCTGTGGAATTCTGGGAGTTGAAGTCCACACATCTTCAAACTGCCAAGGTTGAGAAACACTGCTCTTGTGTGATAGGCATGAGATGCTATCTGAGTAATTAGCTGGGGTGAATAGTTAGCCAGACAAACCACCACCACTGGAGAGGGAGGCTGACCTCTGATTTTTGGGGGGATATAAGTATCAAAAACATTTTGTTTTTAGGTCAGCTTCAGTCCTGGCTCTCTCAGGAGTGGGATTCACATAATTTACCTACCGGTTCGCCCAGCAGCACCAAAAATGTGAGCTCGCGCTCGCTTTACTCACATGCACCTTTTCCGGGCATGTGCACAACCTTCCACGCATGTGCTTGGCGGAATACCACCTCTGGCTCTCCTGCTCCTCAAAGAGATAAAGCATTAGGTGGATAAACTGTAGTTTGCTGCAATACCTTTTCCGGGCATGTGCACAACCTTCCACGCATGTGCTTGGCTCGCACGCACGGGTTGAAAACGTGGCAGCACTCAAAGACCGCCCTCGGTGTCAGCGCTGGTGAGCTGAGCTGTTGTTTAGCTCAGCTGAGGCACGGCAATCTGCTCTGCTGCACGAATCAGCTGAGCTTAAAAAAAGGGAATATAGGACAGGGAACGGTGGGGGCGCGGGAGCGGGGCCAACCAGAGGTGGTATTTGCCGGTTCTCCGAACTACTCAAAATGGCTGCTACCCGTTCGCCTGAACCGGTCAGAACCGGCTGAATACCACCTCTGGCTCTCCTGCTCCTCAAAGAGATAAAGCATTAGGTGGATAAACTGTAGTTTGCTGTATATGCTTCAGTTCTATTCCATTTTTCTTCCAGGGTGATGAGAAGCCCTCTAGAAGAAGTCAAAGAGTCATCTTTAGTAATCAGCTTTGGCCAGGATTTAAGGCAGTTAAATCTCATTTGGGTCTCGAAGGGGGACAGCCTGTCTTCCAAATTTAGAAGGAAATTTGAAGTGCATTCAGTGACTCAGAGCATCTCTCTCAGAAATTTAATTTGTGTGGCTTTCAGGAGACGTGGATCTTTATATTGCAAATCTGTGAGTCACAGTGGAGGAGATTTCTCACCTTGACTTTGAGGATGTTTTAGCAGCAGGCACAAAATTGTGTCCCATCACTGCTGCCAAATGCAGAATTACATTACCTATATTACAGGCCCACCAGAAGTAGCCTTTATTTTGTTTCCTCCATAATGCAGAAGATTGGAAAAATGACACATACACACCAGGGGTGGGTTCCACTTACCTTCCCTACCGGTTTGCATCACGTCGGGGAAATGACTCTCTGCGCATGCGCAAAGCCTTTGCGCATGCGCAGAGGGTTCTTTACCAGCTGCTTTCAAGGAGCGGCGACCGGAGGACCGGTTCAGGGGCGTGGCCAGCCGCCCATCACTGCCGGTTCGGCCAGCGGGGGCCAATTTCCACCACCGGTTTGGGCGAACCGGTCCTAACCAGCAGCAACCCACCACTGATACACACCCTCTCAGATCGTTAAAAGCCTTAATTTGCTCTAAGGTAGTCCTCGAGTTATGACTGGTTGTTTAGTGACTACTTGTATCCCCTCAAAAAATATTTATGATCCGATAGCTGACAAATCCCCTCCCTCGCACTCACGACGCTGCATTTATGGGCATTTCCAGCATCCCCTCCTCATCACATAACTGAGATTTATGACATTTTTGACAAAAATGGATATTTACCTCTGGGTTTAGGCAAAAACGCTCCATAGCAGACAATGAGTTCATTAAATGATGACCGCATTCATTCAAATATCATGGGTTCGTTTAATGATCTTAGTGATTCATTTAACAACAACCACAAAATAGTTATAAAACAGAGTTGGCCATTTGGTGACCCATTTTAATGACCATCCCAACTAACTACCATCATGGGCAGGCTCCATCACAGTCATAAATCAAAGACTGCTTGTATATGGGTATTTATCTAGTTACAACTGTCAAGTGTTTTAGAGAAGCTCCTATTTTTGTTTAGGCTTCCCTAATAATAAATTAGGAAGGTGCCCAGAGAAAGCTTTTTTTTAGCCTCACGTTTTGGAATGACGAGTCCATTAGTATTAAAGCTGACAGAAATAAAGTTCATGTAAGAAAATGTGTATATTTTTCATTTCCCTAATGCATATATTTTGCAAGCAGTTTTTTACTAATGGATTTTTATACGTTATTAATATGAGTACATTGAAACAAAAATCAGTCATGAGTGAATGTAAAGGTTATTTGAGCTTCAGTTCCTTTACTGAATCAAAAATTTTGTATTAAACTGAGAATTGATCAAATTTCTCTCACATCCCTCGTAGGTAAAATCCAGCCAAAGAAAAAACTAATTCACCCTGTTTAATTATTTCATTTAATTCTTAGGATTGTGTCAAATAAAGCATGCAAAGAGCTTTTGTCGTTCTCTTTGAGAGTTAACCTTTAAAACTGAGAAGGAAACAGTTCATGTTGTATTTCCAGTTTCACTTTTAGCCTTTCTGTTGTCATATCACTTCCTTATTTTGCCTTTGGCTGTGGGATTTAAAACAACAACAACAACAACAATGTGCTCAAACATTTAAAGCATACATAACAGGAATGGGTTCTAACTTACCTCGCTGCTGGTTCGCTTCCTCCCGTGTTGTGTGGGTGTGCATGTGCAGTGGCCAAAAAAAATTTTTTTAATTAAAAAAAGTCAAAAACAAGATGGCGTTGCATGCGCAGTGCTGGAAACTCGGCTTCTGCGCATGCGCAGAAGAAAAAGAGCCCGGGAAAAAAATCAAAAAAAAATTGGAGGAAAAATTTTAAAAATTTTTTAAAAAGATGGCAGCCTCCATGGACCGGCACTGACCAAACCGGTTCCATGACGTCATCATGATGTCACCAGCGGATTGCTACCAGTTCGGGCGAACCGGTCCAAACCGGGAGGAACCAACCTCTGATACATAACAATCCTGCTACAAGATCCTCAGCTGGTGTAAGGCATTGATGGGAACAAGATGCCCTCCAGTTGTCATTGGTTGGGATTGTAGTAATTGAAATTCCACTGTCCAAAGTTGGAAGATTTTTGTTTTTTGATATCTACCTTCTCCTCCTTTTGCATTCTCATTCCCCAAAATTTATACTTCTTAGGTCAAGAGAATCTCAAACTCTTCTTTAATATATTGCAATCATTCATTCAAAGCTTTTTTCATAGAGAATTAGAGTTGGTATACTAAGCTATCTGGGCTCGGTAAGGATATCAGAAGATAAATGCTCACTAGAGTTCTTAGCAGAGTCAAGAAAAACTTTAAAATTATAGCCTTCTGAGAAGGTTGAAATGCAAAGTGTTATTGAAAATTTAATAATTTTGCATTAGAAATGCAACGTTCTAAAGAAAGTCCCTGAAGTCTTAAAACAGCCAGTTGATTAAATTAACTACATTAATTCCAGCAGGAACAACAATATTTTCAACATACGACTCCTTGGACAATAACCATACCCATCTGCTTTCAACTAGGACTCTCCATTTTCATAAGAAAACTGATCTAGATGTTTTTGAAGAATGTTTTCTATTGCTTTAAGCTCAGAAGAAAGCATTAGTAGAGAGGTTTTTAAAAAAGGCTTAAAGAGTCCCTGCAGATTTTAGTCCGCTAGTCATTGCTGACTATAGTGAGTGGTGCTCATCTCTGTTTCAAGGCCATTAAGCCAGCACTGTCCGAAGACATTTCCGCGGTCATGGGGCCAGCATGACGTCACGGAGTGCCGTTACCTTCCCATTAAAGTGGTATCTATTTATCTACTTGCATTTGCATGCTTTTGAATTGCTAGGTTGGCAGAAGCTGGGGTGAAGTTGGCAGAGTTCACCCTCTGTCTTGGTGCTCGGGTCTCAAACCCGGGCTGCCGGCTTTCCAGCTGACAAGCTCAACATCTTAACCACCGAGCCACTGAGCCACCCAGTAAAGATGATGGTGAATGAAAATTAGATCAGTAAAAAACAAGGAATTGTTATCACAAACAGGAAGCATATTGGATGACATAATAACATTGGCACTCTCTGACAAATTGCCAGGCCTGGGATCAATTTATTCTGATTATTAAAATGAGTGAGGCCTGAATTTAAAACACAGTAATTATCTAATAGTTGTTAAATGTAGGTCTTGTTGGAGTATTGTAGAGTACTGAGTTCTAGTTTAAGAAAAAGGAAATAGATGTATAAAAAGGGCACTGCAGTAGTGTTCACACCAGGGGTGGGTTCCACTTACCTTAGCCACCGGTTCGCATTGCGATGTTTCGCGCGCGCATGCGCTCCACTTGCGCACTCGCTTCCCCTCGTGCGATTTCGCTTCCGCACATGCTCAGAAGCAGGAATTAGCCCGAAACACAGCTGAGGAGCTCATCAGCTGTGCTTCAGGCGAAGAAATAAAGGTCAGAATTCACCCGCGGGCAGGCGGGAGGGCCCTTTTTCAAGCCGCAGAAGGGGAAAAATGTGCACAAAATCTTAAAAAAAGATGGCAGCGCGCACGGAACGGCACCAACAGTGACGTTACCAGCAAGTCGCTACTGGTTCAGGTGATCCAGTCCGAACCGGGAGGAACCCACCCCTGGTTCACACTATATAGTTGAAGAAAGAATTTGTATCTGCGTTTGCACAATAGGTGAACTGTGTTTGTTTTAGTCTTGGCTTTTGTTGTTATTGTTAATCAATTGTTTAATGTTTGTGTTTTGTTATATTTACCTGTGACAGTTTACACAGTTGAGATCAGAATTTCCATGGCTAAGCAAGGCAGTTGTTAGGCGAGTGTCACACATGGTTTTATGGCCAAATCACTGTTGTTAAGGGAATCATGTGGTTGTTGAGCAAATCCAACTTTCCCCATTGACTTTACTTGCCAGAAGCCAGCTGGAAAGGTCAGAAATAGCAATCATGTGACCTCAGGAAACTCGCATCTGTTCTAAACGCATGCCAGTTGCCAGGCACTCAAATCATGTGACAGAGGAGATGCTGCAACAGTTGTAAATGCAAAGACTGGTTGTAGGTCATTTTTTTCAGTGCCATTGAAACGTTGAATGATCACTAAACGAATGGTTGTAAATTGAGGACTTTGGGCACATTCAGAAAATAAGTTCAGTCAATAACCTGTTTAAAAGTTTGGTTACAACCTGGAGAGGGGAAAAAATGATGCAGAGAAATTGGTTACTAGTCTTGGTTCTCCTGTGCTCATAGTACAGTAATACCTCTTGGGATCTTTTTAAACTACTGTCTACTGTAACCTGCTCACTGTTTCCATTGTCAGAAGGCTGTTTGGTGATTTGTTGTGTTTATTTGTTAGATTTATATCCCCCACCCACCCCACTTTGCACCAGAAGCTCAAGATGGAACACTTGAGACCTTTTTCCTGCAATAGGCAACAGTTCTGTGAGAGAGGTCGGATTGAGAAAGAATTGCGAAGACTGAGAATTTCCATAGCTAAGGGTGGACTTGAACTTGGATTTCACAATTAATAGTCAGCAACTTAATCTCTATACCACACAGGTTCCTCATATTTCTGAGCTAGGAAACAAAAACGATCAGATGAGATTCTATTCACAATATATTCCCAACTATTAAGAAGATTTGTTCAATTTTTAAAATTTGAATTTTGGCTTAACAGATTGAAAGGTCCATGTTGAATTGGCAGGTTGAAATCCTTGCACAAGATGACCACAACTGCTCACAGCAGACAGCTTTCTAGGTTTACTTTAAGGCAGCCACCCACAATCTGATGACCTTCCTGTTGGCTGGAGATCATCTCATTTCACCTTCTATCCTCCCTCCAGGTTTTATTCCAGAATCTGAAGACAGGTTTTTAGGTGGAAAGCCCGATCTGAGGAACAAAGAAAAAGTCCTAATCTGAGCATAGTTACCATGCCTGGTAGTTTCCCTGGATTGCTTTGATCTATCCATAGTTTGGAAGGTCACAAACACAACAACAAAAACGCAGAACTGATGTCACACTCACGACAGTCAGGAAGCTAGCATAGAAGGAAGGAAATTAAGTAAAAGAAATCTTCCTCATCTAACTCTCCACTGGTTAATCTGAAGGGGTAATGCCTAATATGACACAATCCGTTTGGTTTCCCCTCGGTTGGCAATAAAGGAAAATACAAGTGTTATGTTTTACTCAGTAATATCCGTATCTACATAGGAACAATGTCATTTCCTGAGCTCTCACATTATCTGTTGAAGAGTAACTCTGGCAAATATTGAAGGCTGGAGGAGGTCCTGATATGGTGAAAAAATTGAAATTGAAATTTTTCTACAGGCGGCTGAGTCAGAGACCGACTGCTGAAGAATTAGAGCAAAGGAATATTCTCAAACGTAAGTAGCTTCAAACTTAAATTTAAATCAAGGAAAAATCATACGGTGTTAAGTACTCCCCAGGGTAGAACAGTATTTCTCAACTTTGCCATCTTTCAAGATGTGTGGACTTCAACTCCCAGACTGCTATCTGGGGGATTCTGGAAGTGGGAGTCCACACATCTTAAAGTTTCCAAGTTGAGAAACATGGCTCTAGGGTGGTAGTTCTCAACCTGTGGTCTGCAGAGCCCGGGGGGGGGGGGCTGCGAGTGTCTTCACAGGGTGTACATGAAGGCTTGAAGAAATGGTATGATTTAAATGTTGAGTTAAGTCTTGGGGGTCCATGGCCATGGTCCGTGGCCACAAAAGTACGAGGATGAGTCAAAACGTAATGCCATTTTCTTTAGGACAGGTATAATTACCAACACAGGAACATGTAGCATACATCAAAATGAAACTGGTCCTCTGTGGATCACATCCCTACTTCTCAACATAGTCATCGTTTCTCTCAATAGCAATGTTCCACCTTCGAATGAGAGCATGTATCCCTGCCTCGTAAATTTTTTTTGATGTTCTTTGAGCCACTTCTTCACTGCAGCTTTCACTTCCTCGTCACTGGAATAATGTTTGTCTCTCAAACCCTCGTTCATGGGGCCGAAGAGACCTGCATACATTGCTATAATCTAAAGTATTGTCCTCAAATACATTTTGTAATCGTCTGTGAATGTTCACAGGGGTTTCCCCCTCAGCAACAAGGAATTCAATCACTGCTCTTTGTTTTTTGATGCAACTCTAAGGGGGCAGCCATTTTGAATTTTCCTTGCGAGTCTACAAACCTGAAAAGTAAGAAACAAAATATTTCAGAACGTAAATGAGATAATCATTTATAACTGGGAAAAATGTCAGGTATTTTTATCAAAAACTTCACCTGAAATATAGAAAATGGCATTACGTTTTGACTCACCCTCGTATTTAAAGCGGGCTCATGATGAAGAAAAGGTTGAGAAGCACTGCTCTAGGGGATCCATCCAGGATGGAGTTTCCATTCTTACCTGCTTGAGCCAGGCATACATTATGCTTTTTTAAAAAATATTTTTTTTATTATTTTCTCCACTATACATCCATACATATACCTTAATTCATAACAAAATATACATAGTTATACATTTCTATTCAATAAAACATAAACCAGCATCCTAATTTAAGGTGACCAGATTTTTTTTTTAAAGCGGGACACCATTGACGGGGGGTGGGTTTCTAGGGGAGCCGCCATTTGAGTTTTGCCCTCTGCACATGCGCAGAACGCTGTGCGCATGCGCAGAGGGCAAAAGAATGCAAATGTCGGCGTCCAGGTGGGTGGGGGGGAGGCAGGCTTTCCTCGCCTCCCGCCTCCCCTTCGGGAGCCGGCAGTGGCTTGGGCTGGCTGGCTGGCAAGCGAGCGAGCGAGCGAGCGAGCGAGCGAGCGGGGCTGGCTTGGGAAGGGGAGCAGCCCGGAGATGGTGCTCCAACCCAGCGTCTCTTGGCTCTCCTGCTCCCCCTCCGCCAGTGCTGGGCTGCTGGAGTGACAGGGGGAGAAAGGAGATCAGGAGGCGGCGGCGGATCACAACAACCCCAGCGGCAGCTCCAGGCAGAGAGAGAGAGAGAGAAGCGAGCGAGCAAGTCACTCCGCCGCACGCGCTCACGAACACACACACACACACACACAAGCGCGCATACAGGTGCGCGCGGCGGAGTGACTTGCTCGCTCGCTTCTCTCTCTCTCTCTCTCTGCCTGGAGCTGCCATTGGGGTTGTTGTGATCCGCCGCCGCCTCCTGATCTCCTTTCTCCCCCTGTCACTCCAGCAGCCCAGCGCTGGCGGAGGGGGAGCAGGAGAGCCAAGACATAAGGTGACCAGACGTCTCGCTGTTTCTTTTCAAAATGGCATTCTTTCCCAAAAAGCGTGACTTTTTGGAAACAATGCGGGATGCGGGACACATGCTTGAAAGCGTGTCTGTCCCGCCAAAAGCGGGATGTCTGGTCACCTTATCCTAATTTGCACCTTTTATACCTTTATTACCCGCCTGTTTTCCCCTTTATATCCCCTGTCTGTTAACTATAAGATGGATTGTGATTAGATACACTCAGGGAAGGGACAAGAGGAAGAAAATGAAGTAGAGAAGGAAGGGAAGAAGGGGAGAGGAGGGAAGTAGGAAAGGGGGAGAGAAGGAGAACGAAGGTAGAGAGAAGAGAGGGAGATTGAGGGAGGGAAGTGCATACATTATGCTCTTGCACTGTTATTATTACCCAAAAGAGATTGCTTACAAAGAAGACATATTTATGTTTTGGTGGTTTAGCCTAAAGTTGAAATGAGAACATACTGAGGTCAGCCCAGGATATGCAAATAAAGGATCACCGTTTTCTCTTTTACCAAAATGTCCTATACAGATTTATTCAGAAATATTCCCCTCAGTGTGTTTACATCTAAGATACTGTGTATGGATTTCAACCAAAAATATAATCTAATCTATGCCTGTTGAAAAACGATCCAGTAAAATGCAATGGAGCTAATCCTAGATTTTATTTATTTATTTTATTTTGCAATTCTTATATGCCGCCCTACTCCCAGAGGGACTCAGGGCGGCATACAGCATATACAAGAACAGCAATAGTATAATTAAAAATACGGTCATAAAAACAATTTTTAAAAATAGGAAGAGACCAACCAACGCCATTCATACCAAGGGGGAGATTGAGATGTTCAATAATCTCTCACCCTGCCTGCAGGAAAAGCCATGTCTTAATGGCTTTCCGGAAGGCCAGTAAGGTGGGAATAATTCGGATCTCTGATAAATTAGTACAGCCGTGGCCAAATATCTAAGAGTAGTACGCAAGTCATTCTTACAGAAATATATAACTACATTTTCATGCCACTTTTTTTTTAACAGAAAGCCTCCTCCACCCCCCTTATATACTAGAGTTTTGGTTGTACAACCTGAATTAATGACATCACATCCTAAGCAAAAAAAAAACCATACTGGCACAAATATATTTGACTTGAAAATAGTTTAAGACACTTAGCCATAAATAATTAAAGAGAGAAAATAGTTTAATTACACTCCTCTTGCTGTAGGACATTAATCTTAAGCAAAGCAATGTGAACATAAATTCCAGCGAAATGACTGGTATTTTGATGCAATTAATAACTGAATGCTAGTAAAGAATGTGTCTCAGCATGCATGCTTTGAGAAGCAAGACAACTATATATCTGCTTTCACTCCACTGTGATCAGTCTTATAAATGCTCTTTTGACAATCACAAGCTGGAATCAGGAGGCCCTTCAGATAGACGCACAGGCCCTTGTCACCTCAAGGCTTCGCTTGCGCAAAGTGTTCTCTATGGGTCTGACTTTGAAAATCACTCAAAATCTTCAGCTGATCTAGAACACAGAGGCATGAGCAGTGGTGGGCATGCCTCAGTATGTCTGTGTGACACCTCTGCTCTGCAAGCTGTACTGGTTGCCACTTCTGGGTGCAATTCAAGGTACTATATGTCAGTGGTGGGTTCCTACTGGTGCGGTCCACTCTGCCGCTCCGGTAGGGGCCCGCCGATTGCACAACGGCATCCAAGAAGTTTCTTCAGGTGTTTTTTTTTTAGTTCAAAACTGAAGAAGCTTCTTGGGTGAGAAGCAAAATGTTTTCAAGGGGAAACCCCCCCACCCCAATAAAGTCCAGTTACCTTTTGAAAAAGCACTTTTGGGGATTAGTTCGTGGTTCTTTGCAGCTCCTTTTCGAGGCTTGATCACTATCCATACTATGGTTCTTTCAATAATAAAACAAGCCTGCTGTAATCTTTCAGTGGTTATTTGAATACAACAATGTATAACCAAGCAGTAACCACCTAAGTGATATGTGTAATTGCATATAATAAGATGATGTCACGATGAGTCGAATAAATATTGTAAACGAAGCAGTATGTTGAAACACATTTCTTATATAGTTGAAATTCATCAGATATGCATGGAAGCTACTGTATGTTAACTTTTTGTATGGTGCCTGCAATATCTTTTAGACTCTAAAAATTCTAGAAACGCTCCAGAAACTCTTCCCTATTGTTTGCCCTGTCACGATTCTTCTTTGGCAACCTTCAGTCTCGAGAGACTATGGTATCATGCTCTGGAAAGAGTTTCTAGAAAGAGTTCCTAGAACAGCATCTAGTGTGGCTAAAAAGGCCAATCCGAGAGTGGCAATCCCTTCCACACTGAGGGCAGATCCATTCCGTCCCCTGCCTGGCCCCCAGATTTCTCTGGTTCCGGGACTGCCTCACTGCCTCGGCCTGCTGAATGAGTGTGAAATGGAGAAGGCCATACTGCGTCTTTAGCCTCCAAGCAGAACGATCAGAGGTCAAGGTTTCCCAGCTGTTAATGTCCATTCCCAAGGCCTTTAAATCCCTCTTACAGATATCCTTATATCACAGCTGTGGTCTCCCTCTAGGGCGCTTTCCCTGCACTAGTTCACCATACAGGAGATCTTTCGGAATCCCCCCATCATCCATTCTCACAACATGCCCAAGCCAGCGAAGACGTCGCTGTTTCAGTAGTATATACATGCTAGAAATTCCAGCACGTTCCACGATTATTCTATACTTTTATCTGTAGTTGATAAATCTTGAAGTGCAGAGATTGATAATATCTTGGCATTGTACACGATTGCTGTCAATTGCACGCTAATGTATAACTACTTACTTATTTATTGAAATCATTTATATAGCTACCCATCTTATAACCAATTTGGGATGGCTCCCAATTGGAAATTAAAGAATTTGAGTATTTTTAAGACGTACAGAAATTTATATCCAAATGAGCGAGGAACACTAATCACCCTTTGCCATTTTTTTAAAATGCATGCAAATTTTGAATTTTGTCAATCTTTTCCAGCACGGAATGAGCAAGAGGAACAGGAAGAAAAACGAGAGATCAAGAGAAGATTAACCCGTAAGGTAAGAAATCCCTTTGTGGCAACCTTGAAGCTTTGAAGCGGATGTTCTTTACCATATACATCTTTGATGTGTTTGTTTCCTGAAAAGCCTATTTTCCAAACACTTTATTCCTTACAAGGAATCCTTGAGGCATTTTCTCTTGATAATAGCTTTGAAGTCCTAAATGTGGATAGAGAAACCAGCAGAGGAAGCTGTTACAAAGCCATGAGGAATTCAATAAACTGCTTGGAGCTGCAAAAATTGAGGAAAGGTTTTCAAACACTCGATATGTTGCAAATTACATACTGGGCTTGGTAGATCAATCTCCAAGACTACAATTCTCTCTTGTTTTTTTTCTTTTAATAAGTTCATGCAATGGTGTGTCCCCTAAAATTGTTTTCTTTTAATAGGCATACAGTACTTGTGCTTAAATCCCAGGATAACACATGATCTTTGCTATTTCTTAGATAGTAAAAAACCATGAATAAGGAAAAGCTAGCGAATGTTTTTTGAAAATAAAAGCACTCAATATTAGCCTACATTTTGGAATGCACACACACACACACACACACACATACATATACACATACATATCTGTATCTTTAGTAAAAAAAGAACAGAAAAGATTTTGATATATGAAAAATACTGTATATAAACTACAAGTTTAACTCATAGTTGTGCATATGTGTGAAGTTTTAATTGGAATTATAAATAAGGTTTTGCAGCACTTTGCAGCCATTCTAAAAAGACACTTCATATTAGATAGGAATAAGAATGTGAGAAAGTTCCTGTCTTCAGCTCTTTAAAGCAGATGCATATTTTCCCTGGATTATATGATCCAGATCTCAGATCTGATTGGAGATATTCTGGGATACAGTATTCCGAGCAATCTTGATTCCAAGGTGGTGCAGTGGTTAAAGTGCAGCACTGCAGGCTACTTCAGCTGACTGCTAGTTCAGCTGTTCAAATCTCACTAGGCTCAAGGTTGACTCAGCCTTCCATCCTTCTGAGGTCGGTAAAATGAGGACCCAGATTGTTGGGGGCAATATGCTGAACTCTGTAAACTGCTTAGAGAGGGCTGTAAAGCACTGTGAAGCGGTATATAAGTCTAAGTGCTATTGCTAAAAGGCATCTGACTTTTAAACACGCTTTTTAATGGAGAAAGAAATTGAATCAATGGTTGGATAGTGACTAATCCAAGATACAATCTAAATCTCCAGTAAAATTCCATCCTAAATGGATGAGAAATTAATGATGGAGGATTTCTCAATAAATGTGTCTAGCACCCAAAATCAAAAGGGATGAAAAGATAATCCACAGAAGCACCCTTTGTTCAGGAACAGTCTATCTTCTCTTCATTTTTTTAATATAATTCATACAAAGTGTGCTATGAACACATTATAGAAAAGTGTTTGTTGTATAAAGAACTTTGTAACTGAGGTTTAGGTAAAGTTAATTTACCAACATAGCCAAGTAATATTCTCTGTTGCACTTCTCAAGGGTCCAGACAGGTCTATCCCAACACCTGGTGATTTTCATGAATTGCATTGAGTGAATATTCATGATGTATCAAAATATCAAGAACAAAATACTCAGTTTGACTCCTCTGTTTAGGAGAAGCAGAGGAACATTAAAAATGAAACCATAATGTTTGATTTTCTGTCCAATACTGGCTTGATTAATTGTGATATTAAATCAGCCATTCACCAATCTGGACACAGATTCTAACAGATAAGCTGGCTATTCCAAATCTTTTACCAAACAAAAGGATATATTTATTAGATTTTTCTTATTTAGCCAATAACACATAGGTTTTTTTTAAAAAAATGAGAAAGTATATAATAATATATGATAATCATTTTTATTTAAACTCTAGTCCGTGAAAGCCATCAAGTTTAACATTTGCCTTTGCCTCTATAACCAGCCTGTACCACAACAGCATCTCTCTTCCCTCCCATTTAAAAAAAACCAAGCAATAGAAAGAAATCAATTGAAGGCCAGCAAATTTTCTTTGCTTCCCTCATATTGGCTCAAGTCAGCAGGGAATGTTGGAAATAAAGGGATCTTGAGAGTGGTGTGACTAGCCGGAGGATAGCAAGATTAGGTAACAAACTTTCATCAATCTTTCAGACATAGATGTTACATTTGGTTCACTTGTATATCTGTAAAAAGGGAATAGAATTTGGAGTTTGTCAGAATAAGGATCCCAGTTTTATTCCTCGCCAGAAAAAAGACCCCATTTTTATTCCTGGTTCTCTTCTCAGACCCAGATTTGAGCCCTTGCCATCATGTCTTAACCTAAATAGAATGGAGGTGGGTTTTTTTTTTGCTGTATATTAAATTATCTGATGACTGATTCTTGCAGATACAATCCAGCAGAAAGTTAGAACATTACACATATGGCCATAGCACACTGACTGCCCTTAATGTGCCTTTCTGTGCATAATATTTTCCCCATGAACGTTATTTTATATTTGAGTCTACTCTGAAGTACAAGGAAATAGGACCTTACTGAATATTGGTTCATCAAATAATGGAAACATTTGAAGCAAATACCATCTGATATTTACTAGAAAAGTAGCCTTCCTTGGTGTTCACATATAATAGCCGGTCAATAATTCACGCAGTACAATTTTGGACTAGGATGCGCCAGTTACAAGCTTGTCTGGGATAAAGCCAGGTCTACGAAACTACCGGTATCTGCATGGCTTTTGGTGCCTATTTTTGATAGAAAGGCAAGGATGGACAAGAGATGCTCCAAAGCAAATTTTCATGAATTGTCTGGAGCGAATATGCAAGGTGTGTCGTTATTGTATGATTTTCAAAAACAGCTGACCCCAAATTGGTCACTCACAACCTGATCTACATAGTCCTTGGTCACATTCAGATAATCTCTGAAGAATGACTGACACAGCATCTCAAGAGTCTGTCATAGAGACAGCCATTCACTCATGAAATACAGGTAGTCCTCAACTTACAACAGTTCATTTAGTGGCCGTTCAAAGATACAACAGCACTGAAAAAAGTGACTTATGACCATTTTTCGCACTTAATGACCGTTGCAGTATCCCCACAGTCACGTGATCAAAATTTGCATGCTTGGCAACTGGTTCATATATATGATGGTTGCAGTATCCCGGGGTCATGTGATCACCTTTAGTGACCTTCTAACAAGCATGGTCAATGGGAAAACCAGATTCACTTAACAACCATGTTACTAATTTAACAGCTGCAGTGACTCACTTAAAACTTGTGGCAAGAAAGGACATAAAATGGGGCAAAGTTCATTTAACAACTGTTTCATTTAAGCAACAAAAAAATAGGCTTAATTGAGGTCGTATGTCAAGGACTAAATGTATTCAGTTCAATGCATGTTGAAAAATTCCAGATTATTGGTTAGAACTGTGTCCACCTAGCTAATGATGTGCAGTGAAAGCTATTTTAAATAGTCCGTACACCAAACAGGTGGCTGTCTGAATTCATTGGTCATTACTTTATTGGAACTGACCTAGCTTGTGTTATGGTATTTAAGTATTACCTTCCTTTTATTTTCCAAATGCATACTTTTCTGGCAGCAATAATATTTAATTAGATACTATGAAAGGTTTTTCTTCTTTTTCAGCATATGCAGCCCTCTAGCCTAAGTCTACTTTTATAGTAGGCTATAGTGGTCTTACAGTAAAAGTCTTGCTTCATTTAAATAGCATGCAATGATAAACTTTCAGAAGTGTTGACATTCGGTAATAGCCTCAGAATCCTTAACATATAATCCTTAGTGTATGTCAAAAGTGGGAAAAGAATGGCATTTTAACATGAACAAAGATAGCACACATCCAATTTACCTTTGCATATTTTGTGCTTATAGTCCTATCTTTGATATTTAAAAAGGGCTTTTGGGGGGATTTTTGTTTTGCTTATTCAGCTTAGGAACAGAATGGAAAATAAATAATCATTGGGTGGTTACCATAGTGGCAACAACAATAATAAAAATGTAGACTTTGATGCAGACAGTTCAAAGTTAGTCAACACTATGAAAAGGAAACCCCTTTATAACAAGTGAGTTTACAACACCGAACAAATTTTTTTGTGCTTTTTACTTTTATCCTTTGTAGAAGTGCAAATATTTTTTCATGTGCGTTTTCCCAAAAGGTCAGATTTTCTTTGGGGGTGTAAAACCCAACATTTTCTTGGGGTCAACGTGTGTGTGTGTGTGTGTGTGTGTGTGTGTGTGTGTGTGTGTGTGTGCGTACGTGCATGTGTGTGTGTGAGAGAGAGAGAGAGAAAGAGCATATCAATCTGAGCATATCAATAAGCAGTCCATAGTTCTGTGCTTCTCTTCCATGTAACTTTCTATGAAAACATTCTAGAACGCGGGTGTCAAACTTGCCGCATTATGTTGCCGTCACATGACGTTTCGTGACATTTTTCCCCTTTGCGAAGCTGGGGTGGGCCTCGTCTGTGCATGACGCATCCGGCCCGCAGGCCGCCAGTTTGGCACCCCTGCCTAGAGGGATCTACCTTTAGCTGGAAAACATTTTTATTTGAAAACTCTTTTTTTATAATCGGGTTAGTGTCAGGGTTCCAAATAGCATCCAAAACTAAATTAGAGTCCGAGGCAAAATATTGCTCAAAGTCCCAATTTATTAACAGAGCCATGTTGGCACATCTGTGAGAAACCCGAATCTAAAGCTACGAGGGTTTCTCCACCCAGTTTAAAGTTCATTCCCTTGTTCCCACACCCACAAGTTCACAACGTTGACCAGTCGTCTTTTGCCAACGTGTCCGTTACTCCCATCATCTTCCGGCCAGGTGCTGAACAAAGGATGACCTTGAAAACCTAAAAGGAATTTGTTATGGCTACATGTCTACGTTGCTCATGCAACATCCCTTCCCAAATTCTCACAGCAAGAATACATTCTAAAGCATCAAGTGTGGCAGGCCAAAGTCTCAAATAAAATATGGCTTCGGCCTGACACAAGTAGCTTCAGCTTGTGATTTCTCATCTGATCTAAATTCAAACACTTGGCAACTGTCATGTATTTATGACAGCTGCATTGTTCTGGGGTCATGTGATCACCATTACTAACCTTCCCGGCCAACTTCTGACAAGCAAAGTCAATTGGGGGAGGACAGCTGGATTCGTTTAAAACCACATGATTTACTTAACTGCGGTGATTCACTTAACTGTGGCAAAAAGGTCATAAAATGAGCCCCGACTCAATTAACAACTGTCTCATTTAACAATGGAAACTTTGGGCTCAGTCGTGGTCATAAGTCGAGGACTACCGGTAAAATTAACTTGAAAATAAAGCAGCCTTTCCTTTATGGCTCTTTTGTTTAAGACATTTGGAAATGACTTCTGGAAAGAAGGACATTTTGGATATTCTTTTCCTATTTTGCTCTTCCTACAGCTAAGTCAAAGGCCTACAGTGGAAGAATTGAGAGAGAGGAAAATTCTCATCCGTTTTAGCGATTACGTAGAAGTGGCAGATGCTCAGGACTACGACAGACGGGCAGATAAACCATGGACAAGGCTAACAGCTGCTGACAAAGTAAGTGGGACAAGCCTCAGAAACAGCCAGGAAGCTGAAGAAACATCTAATATATTTTTGGAGGGAACCAGTAACCAGAGGATGTAGTTAAATTTATTTTCTGTGGCTACAACATCATCCTTGCCAGCTGAAAGTTCATAAGACCTACACCCAAGAGGAGCCAGTATGGTGGTTTTTTTCCTCTCCTTTCTTTTTACTTTTCTTTTTTTAGTTCTAGTTTTTTAGTTAATTTTGTTATCATTCACTTGCATAATAATTCTGGTTGCTTCCACACAAGCCTTTTATTCTTACTACAACATTTCCTCATTTATTGACATGTATAGGAGTGTGGTGGGCATCTCTTCCATTTGAAATGCTCTTCCCTGTGGAAAAGTGACACATGTGACAGGAAACTGTCTTCCACCTTAGCAGCAGAGTTCGGCTGTTCCTCATGTAGTTTATTCACATATTTCTTTTCAGTTGGGCTAATCGCTTATTCTTTTGTCCCACACAGGCAGCAATTCGCAAAGAGCTAAATGAATTTAAGAGTACTGAAATGGAAGTTCATGAATTAAGCAGGCATTTAACAAGGTAAGATTCCCCAAACCCCAAAAAACTTTAACCTTAGACTATCTACAGTCGACCTCTCCCCGTTTCTAAGAGGTCTGTAAGGGGCGTGCATAAGCGCACCACTGTGCCTACCGTCCCTGTCCTACTGTGCCTACCGTCCCTGTCCTACTGTCCTATTGTCCTCTTTTATAGTTACTTTTTACTTATGTTTATACAAACTACTACTATCCTATACATGTTTGACAAATAATAAATAAATAAATAAATAAATAAATAAATAAATAAATAAATAAATAAATAAATAATACTCTTTTAAATAAAAGTTATCTTACTTATTTATCTTATTAGTTAGATTTTCTCCTGCTCAAAGCAGCATAGGTAGTACTTTTTCCTCCAATTTTATTTCCATTTGCAACAACCTCTGAGAAAGGCTAGGCTGAGAGATGCAGGCACAGACAGACTCAGAATCAACCAGGGTGTTGTTGTGGCTTTGGGTAGACTTGAACTTGGGCAATCAGCCCTATTTCAACATTATTATTGTTCAATAATATACAATATTATTATTAACCAATATTAACATGGTGAATGATCTTCCAGGGTTCTTTTCTACTTGATATTTTATATACAGGGAAGAAACATAGCTAAATTTCAATTTCCAGCAATTGTCAGAATGCCCCAAAGATGCCACTGCTGAATTTTGCTTTTGTACTACTCTTAATAAGCAGAAATAAAAAACCTTGCATTTCTCCATGAAAACAAAGGCATAGATTCCTGATAAGGAGAAGAGAGGGGGGAAAGTGGTTTTTTGGGGGGTATGTTACAACCTAGAGTTAGAAGAATCTCACTCTGAAAAACGTATTATGTGAAGCAATCCAGAGATATGTAACTAAAAGTGGGATATAAATTATACTTTCAAGAGAACTGCTTCCTATTTACCTAATCTTCACAACAGTTCCACATCATACTGCACTTCTGAGTTTCCTTTTTCTTGCCTTTTTCATGTTTCTCATCTGAGCCCTCAGATTTTTTTTTCACCTGACAAAAATAACTCCCCAAATCCTTTTACCGTAAGTTCATGGTAGGGTTAATGTCCCGCCTTCCAATTCAATTGTCTCTTAGAGCTTGGCATCCATCAGTTATGTTGGGACTGCTGTCTAGGAGTTATGGAAGTTACAGCTTCAAGTTATATAGAATGTGTCAGGCTGGGAAACACTATTTTGTGTGTGATATTTACATCATCTGATATTACATGCTATCTGTTCTCTCATGTCCTCTATGTAGCTTGCTGAATAAGTAATTACTGGGAGTCAGCCCTCTCTATGGTCTGATAGTTTCGTTGTCTGCCATTTTCTGAGGCAAGTACATTGCCACATATTTTACTTAAAGTAGGGCTCTCCAAATTTGGCAACTTTAAGTCTTGTGGACTAACTACCAGAATTCCCTAGCCTACATGGCTGGCTGAGGAGTTGAAGTTCACAAGTCTTAAAAGTTGCCAAGTTTGGAGACCCTTGACTTAAAGCACTACAGTAAATAAAGCCCCCTTTTTAAAAATTATTACAAGTCAGTTTTTGTTTGGTTGGTTTTGTCACTTTGATTCTTCTGAGTATGGGTGCTAATGCTGGTAGTTATCTATCTCATTTGTCTGGGCTTTTTTTCTTCACTTTTTTAGGTTTCACAGACCATAGGAACTGAATATGCTGCCATCTTGAGAACGTAATGGGAAAGAACCATAAGTGCTGATGTCATTCATTTCTCTGTTACGTACAGTGGTAACTCTTCTGAACTGCCTTTCTAAAACCTATAAAAACATGCAGGAAACTTGAGTTTTCTCATCCTGGGAATAACTTCCTCATACAATCTGTTGGCACAGCGTTCAGCAACTGAGGCTATCTTGGCAAGAATCATGCCTGGAGTTGGCACTTATATTTTAAATGCTGCTGTGTGGAGTCCCCAAGCCATTCACATTAGTGGTCTTTGTTTGGATCCCGTCAGTCCTCTTTCATCTCTGAAGGAAGCTGAGGCCCTTGGTATTTGGCACTGACAGAAGCTGCTGGACACAAAGTCACCGTTCTGGATCAACATTTCTACCAAACATTTCATTCTGTGTGGAGCACCTTAGAACTTGATGGGGTGAGCTGGGGAAATAGAACCCACCTCAAAGGATCCATCTCACTTTGACTTTCCAAGCCCCACCACCCCCAGGAAGATCTTCGGCTGACTGGTAGATACTCTTTGATTTCTACAGGACCAAGAAGGATTCTTCATAATCCATTTCTTCTCTTCAAATGATTCTTTTGCTGCGATGTTTGGAAGAGTTCAAGATTGAAGAACTTTTCATATAGCAAGCTTATTTTCTACAGTGGAACGTGTCACTCTGCCTTCTGCCCTGCTGACTATTTCATGTTTCATATGGTCCTGTGTAGCAGTTCGATAGCCTAGCTTGTCCTGGCGTGGCCTCTCAGCTTTACATAGGTTTTTCCAATTCACTAATGTGCAAGACAGAAAAGGCACAAGTTAAAGAGAACCCTAAGGTTGACTTTATGCTGTATGCTTGGATGTTGATTTTTGCTTTCTTCTTTTAACAGGAGGGATTTCTATTCTTCAAAGTGCTTCTTGGTATAAATAACTAAATATGCTGTTGTGAATGGCTCAGTCTTAAATTGAGAACCAAAGCATTTGGCAAAAGGCTAGAGATGTGATATTGTTATTATTTATTATCATATTTTATATTTTATTTTATTATATTATTTCACGTTTAAGGTATTGGTCTTTTCTTAATAAGATTATCTTTGCACATTGGAAAGAATTATGAACCCACTGTATCAAAACACTTTGGTGATGTCTACTAACATCTACATCTAGTTCTGATTAAACATATCTGATTATGCTTTTTAGGTAGAAACGTTGCTATCTTGAACTTTTTGCCCATCCATACAAATCACTATAGATATGGCAGCTTTAATTCTCAGACCTTCACTGGTGTAAGACTATAATCTGGGATCCAAATGTGGTTGTATTTAGAGGAGACCCGTTATAGTGAATAGGGCTTAAATAGACAATAACTTAAGTACTATTGATTTCAGTGGGTCTCCTCTAAAGTGATGGCTACTTAAGTTCAGGTGATTTTAGTGGGCTTCATCTATTTAGGATTAAATCATAGGAGTGGTTGGATTGATCAATTTTCTCTTAGAAAAACATGTATATGGAAGCACATTTTAATGGGTGACTACAATGGTTCAGGTTCTTTTCCAAACTAAAACCGGAGTCACTGCAGTGCCCATTACACTCCTCGGAGTTCCATTTGAATAGGTGATTAAACTAGACTAAGAAAATCCATTTTTTCTTCCACATATTGGTTTTGTCTAGTTACGTTACTCTGGGTATAAGAAAAAAGGAGATGAAGTAATAGAGTACTTTGTTTTTAGATAAAAGTACATGTATTGTTTTTTTTATTTAAAAATTGCAAAAGAGATTACGACACCATTAGTGGTCAGCAGATGAAGTAGGTGGGCTTGTAGATGGGTGAATTGCTAGGACAGTGGAGATGGGAAGGTAGTGAAAATGTTAATTCATTTGCCCGGTTTGCACAGAGCAAATCTATGGCAAATAAGCTGTTTTTCATACCTTGGAAACTGTCATTTTAACATAGCCAGTTTTCATCTATCATAGTTTCAATAGCGTTATGAAATAATGGAGACCCACTTGCCCACCATTCCAGCCTTTCAGTCCACCAACCCTTGAGTGAAGCTCCTCCCCATTGTTCAAAGACTTATTCTTCTCACCACCACGGATTATCTTTTTTTTCTCTTCTTTTTTGAGAAGAATTAATAGGTTACAGAACTGATCCTCTCTGCACATCTGAATTTCCAGATGACTTTAATTCCACTTTGTTCACAACCCAGGTAGTTCCTGTCTCCTGCCTCTTTACCTATGAGGAGTAAAAGATCAGGACAACACATGAAGGTTGGATTGAACTGGTAAAAGCCCATGCACAATAATCTTCTCAACTAATGGCCAGCACTATTAAGTTAAAGTTAGATCAGGGTCAATGGCATTTGGGGGGCAGGGGTGGACTTAGCTCATTTGAACTATGTAGGGATTCTAGGCTGAGCCCTTTTCACTCTGCCCCCAGATACTGCCATTCCTTCTCTTACATCATCTTCCATAAAAGTGAAAGCATTTTTGTCCATGTTGGAAGACACAAGGAATAGTAACTCGATATTTTTTTTATGCAGGTATAAGGGTGAAATCATGAAATGGGGCATAACTAATTCATACAATGGAACCATATGGTGTAGCTTATCAAAACGGAGGGTTGTTTTGCTTTCCGCATACAAATCTTTTCAGGTTTTTGTGTGCAAAATATTTTAGTCCAATCCTTACCATCCATACAAGTTGCAAATCGTTGAATTGGGCAAAACTCTTTATCCATTTTCAAAAAGTCGAAGTTATCAGCTGAGGTCCCACCCACTCAGTATTTAAATAACTGATTATTCCCTAAAGCTCTTCCGTGAAAAATGACTTTATTTTTGAAGACTAAATGGTGTTTGGTCTTTCTAAAGCACAGTCAGCTGTTTCTCCTACACAGTCAGCTGAAACATCGAGTATACTCCACTGCTATGCCAAATTTAACTATTTTCACCACTAAAATCTATGGATATGGGGAAAACAAGCTATTGTTGCTGCTCTACTCCCATTCGTTTCACCAGGGCTTGAGTAGGATGTATTTTGTTTCAATGGAGATAGGAAGTCTTTTTCCTAGCAAATTCAGTTTATTTCTAAGCCTCTGTTGTTCACAAGAAGCTCTCACAGACATCTATTTTCCACTCCTGGAGGAACCATTCTCTCCCTCCCATCTCTATGAAAGAATGATGATTGTAAATCTTGCAAAAGGCACACAGGGTTGCAAGTCAGTCCCGCATCTAACTTGATTAGGCAGCTTAACTTAATGGTCGCAGGACTAGGAATGAGGATTCCAGTTGCTCTCCAAGTTATTCTGAAACCGGGACATTTCCCAGGCCCTCTTCCCGTCAAAATGAATGTACATAGTTTTGTCTTTGTATAGGAGTGAATGTGGTGACAGTCAAGACTGTGATCTTCCAGTATTGTAATTTAAACAGATTATGGCTGTATGAAAAACGATGATAAAATGTAAATATCTAGAGAAAACACTAAAGTGAATCTCTACATCTAGAGTTTCAATTTGTACATACTGAAACTGCATGGTATTTAAATTGTCTTGGATGTATGCAGTTTCTTTAAAAAAAAGCTTTCAAAGAAAAAAATGTTCTGGTTTTCTTTCTTCTGTCTGTTACATGTTCAGAGGTGCTCAGTAATCAAAAACTAAGCCGCAAAGAGAGCAATACTCAAGAGGATCAGAGGATCAAACAAAACTCAGGGGAAGTCTTCCCTGTCCTTTGCAGAACTGCATCTTGCCCACCTACGTAGAATGCAAAGGCCGTCACTCAGGACTAGATAGCATTAAAAAAGAATTAGATCAAATGGCCTATCTTCGAGTCCTGCAGGCTAAGGGACTGTTACATACATTATGTACATAATCCCAAGGGGAAAAACCTAGCACCACAAAAAAATGGAGAAGATATTTAAAATACCCTGTATGCTCTTTGTAACCTTCTGGAATCATCCGGGCTATATTTCATGACTAGCAACTAGTGGTAGTATTCCTTGTCAGTATAAAGAATAGCTGATGTGTTTTTTCCCTGCTTGTAAAGACTTCAAACGAATGGTTTGGTACCAGTTGTCTTCATGTCTGGTTTATGGACTCCCTTGAAGTCAAACTCAAGGCCCGGAGGCCAGATCCGGCCCGCGAGTTGCTTAGATCTGGCCTGCGGGGCTGCCCTGGAAACAGCAACCGATTGGCCTGTGGTCAGTAGTGGGTTCTAAAACTCGTTGCTACCAGTTCAGGTGCGCGCACGCTTCTGCGCAAAGCATCCCGGGCCGGTGGGTGGAGCCTCCCCCCGCCGCCACTGGTTCGCAGAACCAGGCTGAAGTGGGAGCAACCCACCGCTGCCCATGGTGTCTCTGCCAGTGAAAATGGAGCTCGGGAGGGCGGCCCTCCCAAGTTCCATTTTCTCTGGCAGAGGGTTGCAGGAGGCCGTTGCAGCCAAAAATTGAGGTCGCAAGGGCCACGAGTGGCCCTCCTGAGCTCTGTTTTCGCTGGAAGACAGTTGCAGGCCATCGCAGCCAAACATAGAGCTCGGGAGCTCATTTTCGCTGGCAGAGTGCTTGGGCTGCCGCAAGCGCCCCCGAAAGAAGTGACGTTGAGCTGGCCACACCAACCCTGGCCCCCCAGGGTCAAACACAACCCTGATGCGGCCCTCAATGAAATGGAGTTTGACACACCTGCCCACCAACCGATTTGGTCATTGGTTTTGGAGATTAAGCAATCCCATTGGCCTTTTTTACATTTTAGGGGTTTTTTCCCCATTGTTTCCAGTTTTTCAGAAATCATAGCTATGGTTTCAATTCACCGAAATTGCAGTGATTGTTTTGTCAAATTCTGCTAAGTCTTCTCCTTTAGTACTTTTTCTTAGCCCTGGACAGTTATTGATTGAAGAGTATATCACTGAATTAATTACACTCCACAAAACAAGCCTTTCCATCCTTAATCTTTGTATGCAAAACTGAGTGATGAGCTTTCCACTAACATTCACATGGTAATATTTGACTTCTGAGCATTGTGAAAAAACTTAGAGCTCTTTCTACACTAATCTAAAATAGTTCTGTTCAGGTGAAAATCTTTGCAGAACATTAACGAGAACAGCCTGCTTCGGAATAAAGATTTGAATTTCACTAGTCTGGCACCTTATTTTTAAATAGCAATTCACACTTGACAGAGTGAGGACTCTTGCATCCATTGCTGTGGATGAAAATGAGATTCGAAGAAGGGATCAACCCATTATCAGAAATCATTTGTTGCTTACAGTCAGTATTACCTTAATCATAAAGGACTCTGCATTTTAAGTATATGAACATAAAGGCAATATATTTTTTATTTTCTATAATAAAAATGAATCCACTCTATTATGAATTGCTACTGGAAGTCCTAAAACATCTTCCAGAGGATCCGTGGTGGCGCGGTGGTTAGAATGCAGTATTGCAGGCTAACTCTGGCCACTGCCAGTTCAATCCCAACTGGCTCAAGGTTGACTCAGCCTGCCATCCTTCTGAGGTCGGTAAAATGAGGACCCAGATTGTTGGGGGAAATATACTGACTCTGTAAACTGCTTAGACAGGGCTGTAAAGCACTGTGAAGTGGTATATAAGTCTAAGTGCTATTGCTCTCTCTGGATATTCAAACTCTGATTCTATTTCCTCTGTTGGTTTAGCACAGGGGTAGGCAAATTTGGCTCTTCTATGACTCGTGGACTTCAACTCCCAGACTTTCTGAGCCAATCATCTAGCTCAGGAATTCTGGGAGTTGAAGTCCACGAGTCATAGAAGAGCCAACTTTGCCTACCCCTGGTTTAGCATCTTGGTAATTCCTGCTGCCAGAATCCATCTTTTGGGGTGGGGTAAGGGATAATTACCTCATTTGGTATACAATGTTTAGCCATGGCATGGGAGGAAAAAAGCAGTCACTTCCAATGATGCCCTTTATCAAAATAAAAAGTTTAAATCATTTATATAATGCCATTTCCTTGCTGCATAGGGTAGTAGAGCAATGGTGGCTAGAGGATTCAACCCTTCTCCCTTTGAGAGAAAATCAATTCCACAGTATATATATAGAATCAAACTTTATTAAAAACAGAAAATGTAAAGATCAAAACTTACTCTGAAATGTAGTATGAAAAGGTAGACATTCAAAGTGGAAGATAATTACAGAATTGTCCAGATCCTGGTCATACAGCAGCTTACAAATTAGTTTAAGAAAAATCTAAAAGAAAATACAATTCTCTAGAGTCAGACCAGAAGTTAGGCAGTGATCTAATTCAAAGAGAACATTCTGTCCTCAAAATCTCTGTACAGACTAGACAGATTTCCAATTATTAAATTAATATAACAGAAGGAAAAGGTATATTCATGAAAATAGGGTAAAGATTGATGTTAAATCCCAAATAGAGTTTACAGGTTCTCAATGTATAACCATTCAGTCAGTGGCCATTCCAAGTAATGATGGCACTGAATGAACGGTGGTTACAACCATCACTGGAGTTCCAGCCATCCCAGCACACCCGCAATCACAGGATCACGATCTGGATGCACAACACAAAGATCTTCACCCAAAATGTTTAACCAGGTCAGATAAAGTTCTAACAGATGCAGTCATATGTTTAATTTTAACCTTGATTTGTTTCATGGCTTAGCAATGTTGCGCAAACCTAGCCTATCTGGTTAGTTTATAATTCACTATAGTGTGCCAACCATGAAAAAACAGCCCAAAGCATTTTAATTGGACCTTTTTCTAACACCAACAGCCATTGACTCCTTTTTGTACATTGACTGATTTGCACATTATCTTTGTTTTGTACAGAAACTGAGATGTATAAAAGAACTTCTGCCAGTTTATTGCAATTAGTTTACGCAGGGATAGGATCTGTTATACTAAGGATAGGAGATTGTGCTGTTGAACTGCTATGGCCCACATACTCCTTTCTTCAAATCTAGAGGAATCTGCATGATAAAAAAGAGCATGTTTAGCTGAATACCTCAATAAATAGCAATAACACTTAGACTTATATACCACTTCACAGTGCTTTACAGCCCTCTCTAAGCAGTTTACAGAATCAGTCTATTGCCCCCAACAATCTGGGTCCTCATTTTACCGAACTCGGAAGGATGGAAGGCTGAGTCGACCTTGAGCAGGTGAGAATCGAACTGCCAAACTGCTGGCAGCTGGAAGTCAGCAGAAGTAGCCTGCAGTAGTGCATTCTAACCACTGCGCCACCATGGTGAGAATGAATGAGCACTATATTAAGTTGATCAAAACTTTCCTTTCATAATGCTTTGCTTTTACGTTTTCCTTTTCCCAGTTAGCCTCTTCCTAAAAAGTATCTGATAAAAAATATTTGTGATAGGAAATCTGTGACTTTCCAAATGTTGCTGAACTACAACTTCCAGAATCCTTCGCCATTCACAATGTTGACTGGGACTTGACTGCTAGGAGTTGTCATATTATAGATTTCAACTCTCTGCAACAGGAGTGACACATCACAATTATAACCACTGTACCCACAATATTTAAATAACTTTAATTATATATTTCGGAGAAGGAAACAGACATAAAACAAAAACAGAAATGCAGGTAATTTCAGACTGAATGAGCAGGAGTCCCACAATGTTTGTGCCATAGTTCAATAGCCTTGCTCACAATTGCATCAGTGTTATCTTGAGGTATCTATGAAAGATAAAAACATAGCTTGAAATACAGAGGTATTTTACAGTGCAGTCTTGAATATGTTTGGCCTTGGTCTTCAAAATACTATTGAATTTAATTAAAGTACTGTTTTCTTAGAAGCTGGAATGTATGAAATACTTACGTTTTCCAAAAACTGTTCAATCTTTTCAGCACTAGTCAAGGCCATCAACTTCATTTTAAAGGTTAATAAGATCTCAACAGCAACAAAGACAAGGATTTTGCAAGAACCACTAATAACCTTGTCCCAAACCCTAGAAAATTCAACGAGACAGTCATAAAATTGTCTGTTAAGTTTACATCTATAATTTATATTATCAATATATTGCCTTTGTGATTAAAATTAAAATTTGGTGAAGCCCTAGAAAAGCTGAACAACTCCTAGAAAAGCTGAAAAATTGACATTTTTCAGAATGCTGGCAATATTACTGACTGTCAAAACATCATGTCTACGTGATTCATGGGCATATGCTCCACTGAAGACTACAGGGATGTACATTTTTCCAGTCTAGGAGAGATGGGAGAGAAACTTGCCTTTGTAAACTTGATTCAGGTAGGCATCCAGCAAAACACTTTCTAAACCAAAGATTATAAGGAAGCTGGCCCATTGCTGAACACGACTTCAGATATGCGAGAAGACGATTGTCCTCAAGGCTCAGGACTTGTTCCAGAAGTTTTGGCTGTAGCAGCATAAATATAAAAATAATTAATGAAATATGCTAAATTCAAAACTTTTCTTGCTCATAGATATTTGAGGCAAGAAAACCATCAAATTCAATTTAATGTGATATATGAAGCAAATGACTTCATATTTCTTACAGGTCAGAAATATACAAAACAATATATTTACAAAATCATTTGAGAATTCCTTTACAGAACCAGTTTTGTTTAAAAAAAAAAAGGGAATCACAAGGCAAAAGGAACACATTATGACATTTTTACCATGACACCAGTTTCTGTCTGCTAATCAATCGGATGTTTTTTCCAGTGGTTCTGCTTCACACACACATTTTGCATGCATACAGGACTGTATCCAACATCTTCAAAATTATTTGTCACAATTTAAGAATACCCCCCCCCCCCAACTCAAAATCAGGCCTTCCAGGTGGCATTTCATGAATGTTAAGCACCCCTATGGTCATCCGATCAAAATTTGGACTCTTGGTAACTGGCATGTATTTATGACGGTTGCAGTGTCCTGGGATCACAGGATCACCTTTTGCAACCTCCTGTCTAGTAATGGGAAAGCTAGATTCACTTAACAACCATCTTACTAACTTAACAAGTGTAGTGATTAACTTAACAACAGTGGCAAGAAAGATTGTAAAATGCGGTAAAATTCACTTGACTGTCTTGCTTAGCAACAGAAATTTGGGCGTCAATTGTGGTCCTAAGTTGAGGACTACCTGTATCAGTTTTTCAAGGTCATAATCAGCACCTTGAATTACATCCAGAACCAGGCATGTAATTAATGCAGCTCACAGAGAGAAGGGATGCTTTGTTGCTGGATTTTGAACCAGATGAAACTTCCAAGCGTTTTTCAAAGGCAGCCCTACATATACTGCTTTGCAAGACAAGGTGTGAGTGACTAGAGCAGGGCTGTCAAACTCCTGGCCCGTGGGCCGGATGCATCATGCGCTGGCCACACCCATGCCCGGTTTAGTGAAGGGGGGAAAAGCCCCGATACGTCACATGACGCTGCTGTGACAATGTGAGTTTGACACCCCTGGACTATAGCATGCGTGATCAAGTTTGAAGGGCCTCCTAAACCAGGAAAGGATGCAACTGTTGGACCAGGTGAAGCTGCCTAAAGGCCTTCCTGACTATTGTTGCTACTTTTTCATCAAGCAGGAGCTATGAGTCCAGCAAGACCCTCAGACTGGGCACCACCCAAGTAGGGAGATGCAACTGCATCCAAGATCAGCAGCAATCTCGCTAGATCCAAGCAGCCCTAACAACTATAGCCACTAGGTACTTGCAAAACTGAACTGAAGATGTTCCATCCCCATCCTGGTCTGCATAGCCACCAGTTCCTGGGGCCGGACTTTGACAGCCTCACTCTGCCAGTCTGGGATTGAAAGATATAACTGAGTAAAGGAAGAAAAGTGGAGAACAGTGCCTCCAATTCTCAACCCCTGGAGTTGATTCAGAAGGAAAATCACTTTAAATCACAGTGGTTTACTTGAAATAATTAACCTCCAAACCAAGTAAAGGTTAGCACATTTTTAAAGTTCAGGTACAATACAATGCAGTTCATCAAAACTGAATGTGAATGTTTGCAATCTACTCCTAGCAGATGTGCAAAAGGTAACAGGGAGCACGTGAAGCCCAACAGGAAGCTGGATCACTTATGATAATAAATCATATTTTATGACAAACCCAATCTCTGCTATCACTCTTTGCAGCCTCTTGGTTTTGCCGGCAACTCTCAAGATAATGAATTGTAACAGAAATCATCAACAAGGATTGATAGAAGCTGACAAGTAAGTTTTGTGTGTGTTTGTGAGTACATACATACATACATACATACATACATACATACATACATACATACACATACACACATACAGTATATATAATTAAAATGAAAGTGCTTGCCATGAGATTGTCACATTTTTTTCAGTTATCCTACCTTTTACGATTCATCTTGTCTGAAATAATCAGCTTATTTCCAATGCTCCCAATGTCATTGAAAGATATCACACATACACACTAAGCCAGTGTTTCCCAATCTTGGCAACTTGAAGATGTCTGGACTTCAACTCCCAGAATTCCCCAGCCAGCAAATGCTGGCTGGGGAATTCTGGGAGTTGAAGTCCAGACATCTTCAAGTTGCCAAGGTTGGGAAACACTGCACTAAGCCAAGGGCAAACAAACTATCATCTACTATACCACAGCCTATTTTCTCCAATCTAGACCACAATTCTTCGGTTTTCTTCAAAACCATGATGTATATTTCTAAGATACCTTGCCAGAAGCAAGTGTCAAAGAGTACAGATAAGTGGATTGGATTTGTTATGGAAATTATCTTCTTTTACCACAATCCAGAATCCACTTTTTATAAGAAATGCAAAATAATGTAGTGTCGATGGATAATGGGTTCAATGGAGTCCATTATAAAGTTTGCATATGCACAAACTCAATGTAAATATATGCAATATGTTTTATAACTACATAAATCCACAACAAATATTAGAGATGCTAACATAACACTAGAAAGTTCTGATCCTAGGAAATTGTGTGGTGTTGTTTTTTACAGACGGTGAATATAAAGCCTACAATACAAGCAAACAGCAGGAATCAATCATGCAATTTTTTAAATATTCACATTGATATCTCATGTGAAATTACTTAAACCAATAGCCCATAGCCAGAAACTACCTTAGATTATTGTAACTATATTTGCTTCTCCCAAACATTTGCATGTAATTTTAAATGTATATTTTCCTTATCTTTAACAGTAAGTATGATACATATTATCAATTATATACAGGCAGTCCTCGACAGTTCATTTAGTGACCAATGTTACAAGAGCAATGAAAAAAGTGACCATTTGTTACATTTATGACCATTGCAACATCCCCATGGACATGTGATCAAAAATCAGATGCTTGGCAACTGACTCATATTTATGACGGTTGAGGTGCCCTGGGGTCATGTGATCATCTTTTGCAACCTTCTGACAAGCAGAATCCATGGGGAAGCCAGATTCACTTAACAACTGTATTACTAATAACTTCTGTGATTCACTTAACAACTGTGGCAAGACAAGTCGTAAAATGGGGCAAAACTCACTGAACAACTGTCCTCACTGAGCAACATACATTTTGGGCTCAATTATGGTTGTAAGTCGAGGACTTACCTCTACCTGCAATCCTATTTCTATATTGGACGTAAGCTCATATGTGCAGTTCTGCAGAGATAATACTTATTTTCTTACCAGTTGTGGTAATGAATCCTTGTACCTATTGTTTAACTGGTTCACAAAACTACTGACTAGCCAGTAGCAATCAACATTGTCTTCCACCATTTCTTCCATTGCTTTAGCAATAGCAAGGAATATCTCATCTTCGGATTGCTGGAAAACAAAGGGGGGTGGGGGTGGCAGAGAATCAGAGAAAGAGAGCAGGTGCATCATACATTCAGTTAAAAATCTGCAGTCAAGTTCCCACTAATAGCAATGTGTTTGATACAAGTGTCCACTGAGGATGCTACCCAAAACTTTCTAAATCAGCAAAGCTACAGGACTTCTGAGAAGAAATAAGTGAACGGAAAATGAGTTCGCTAGAAGTGGAGCTGATGACCTCAGCAGAAGGGCTGGCAAGTAGACCGGCTCTTCGTGGTTACTCTCCAAACATGGAGAGGGCTTGAGATCGCACATAAATATTCCAGACAGTTATGGAGTGAGGATATGACATCGCTGGATTTGGAGCTGATGGAAAATGAGGACAGTGTCGTATTTTGCTTAAATTTTGGCCAGCGCCTTTAAAAGGACACTGGGTTGGCTTACATCATTTTCTAATCCCTTTCAGAAATTGCTTGTTAACTGCTTTTCAGTTACTAGGAACTTTTGGATGGACAGGTTTTATAGCACAGGAAGAGTTGTCTTTAACGTTTAATGAAAGAAGTTTCAAATACAAAGGTTTTCTTTCGTTCCATCATGTCCGATTTTCAGAGACAGCCTGGATACGTTCCTGCAGTATTTTTTGGCAAAGTTTTTCAGAAATGATTTGCCACTGCCTCTGTCCTAGGGCTGAAAGACAATGACTGGCCTAAGGTCACCCAGTTGACTTTGTGCCTAAAGCAGGACTAGAATTTAGAATCTCCTGGTTCCTAGCCTGATTCCTTAACCACTACACCAAACTGGTTCTCTAAACATCGGACATTTTGAAAGGCATTTTTGAACAATGGACCCAGAAGATAATTTTAAGACTGTCCACCTCTATAGACAGACTGTGTTTAAAAGATATTATGGAAGAGGAACAAGTTGTACCTGGCTCCTAAAGACTGGTTATTATAAGTTAAAAATAAAATTGTGATTGATAAGATGATTTCAGGTGGCCCTCAATTACTTTCAATAACCATCTGAACTTACGACTATTCTGAAAGAGAGATACTTAATTCTGGCTATTGGAGTGTCCGTGTATTGGTGACTGGATTACAATTACAACACTGCAGTGTAATACGGTACCTTCACTTCCAACTAGCAAAGTCAATAAGGAAGCCAGCAGGAGGTTGCAAATGGCAACCATGTGACTTTGCACTGAACAACGCAGTGGGATTCCCTTAACAGCAGCAACCAGAAGTGCAGGAATTGTGATGCGGTCACATGATGTTGTACTTTATGGCCTTATCGCTTAGCGACAGAAATTCCAGTCCCAACCTCAACCGAGGACAACCTGTTCTCACCCCATTACACTAAGTCTGTATACTTAGTATACATATTGTTACTTGGTAAAAATACCAATTTGGGAGTGAGACAGACAGACTATAAAGGCAGTTTCAAACATAGGGCCAACAAAGGGCTTAAACAAGGGTATATTTCTTTTTAATTTTATCAATGCAATGGGAGATGCCCTAAGCCAGGGGTGAGGAACTAAGGCCCTTTTATGACTTGTGGACTTCAACTCCCAGAATTCCTGACCCAGCCATGCTCAGGAGATGAAGTCTACAAGTCATAACGGGGCCATAGTTCCCCACTTCTGCCCTAAGCGGAAATTTCATTCCCCCACACTGACTAACAAACCTGAAACTATACTGCTATTCACAGATGATGCTGTCACATTACTGCAAATACCAACATGTTTTGAACAGCCATAGCATTTAATCTCAGACAGAAAAAATCTTGGGTTTGTGTGCAAAAATCTTATCAAAAGCAAAATTAACCTTCACTGACCAAAGGAAAAGATGGGTTTTGAGGTAGCTTTCCTGATTCCAACTGATATATCCGGAGGAATACTTCAACCTGTGGAGTAGAATCTGTGATAAAGCGAATTACTTGAAGGGCACGGTATACATCCCCATATTGTTCCTTCCTATATTTCATCACAAATGTATGAGAGTCATGGTGAGGTGGAAGAATTCCTTTAAAGAAAAAGAGAAGATGAGAGATTTAGATTAAATCTACTTGCTCTAAGGGTGAAACATTCATCTTCATACCAATTATTCTCAGATCAAATAAAAAAAGATCTAGCATTTGTTCATAAGAAATGCTTTGGCACTGTTATTGCAAACACTAGTTTGCTATCCATATAGTACTAAAATTCTCATTGTGCTTCTAAGTTTGTTTCTATCCTCAACCTAGCTCAAACTATGCATTATATCGCAACAATTTTTGAATCAAGGTACCTAAAATACGTTAAGAATGCATACAAAATCCGGGACCCATTACTCCTGTGGAATTGAAATTCCACAATGTTCAGACCAGTTTTATTTGCAAAGTTGCAGCCATTGCAGCATCCCCGTGATCACAATTGTGAACACGTGAGCAGCCAAGTTAGTGGGGAAATTGGCAGGCAGTCAGAAGTTACTTCTGCTCCCACTGTTTCCCCCCATCTACCCATAGTCCTTCTGTTTATCTTTTTAGGTTAAGTAAATATTGACTTACTACTGAAGTTCATTTGCCACTATAATTATTTTTCCATTTATACTCTTATTAGACGATTACAGGACTGTGCAGCATTAGGATAAAAAAATATGGTCAGCCTAGAATTTCATTATTCATTCTGGTCTCATCAGACTGCATTACTCTTCTCTCGAAGGATGACCCAATGGGTCACAGCACTGCCTAAAGTTCTCTAATGTCTCTGCTAACAAGCTGCAAGGACAGTTTCCTTGCTGAAGACAGTGTACAGGAGGAATGAGCAGAAAAGCAAGACTCATCCATGTATCTTTTTTTTTTAATGAACAGGAGTACTCTGTAAATATATGTACATATATGCAAAGGGACTTAGATATGACTGATTTAGGATTAATTACAGAATAAAGCTTTTATACAGAAAATTCCAAGCATAGTCCAAGTCTCCCTATTTATTAACAAAGTTACTGAACATTTTAACCATGTATTTATTTTTAGGAAACAAAACAAGGAGACTACATAGGCCAGTCTTCCACATCCGAGATACAGATATGGTTGAGAAACTGAAATTTACAATTCCAATATATCTGAAAGATGCCAGGATTGGGAACCTGATTAAAAACCACGACGTCTATTTTGACTGATAGTAGCTCTCTGAAAATTTCAAAAAGCAATTTTTCCCCAAACTCACCTTAAAAAAATCTAGAATAGAGCAATTGTTAGAATACTTTCAGGAAAAAAAATAAGAATTCTTTTTTAAATACCGCAAGTTAACCAAAGCTACTCAGAGACATAATGCAAACTTTTGGAAATTTCACTTTATATGTGCTACAGTAGCCAATTATATTGCTTAGCACCATTTAATAATATAATTTAATGGGTACACCTGCTAAGGCATCTATTGCAAGGTTTTATCAGGGAGCAGAACTGCAAGCAGATCAGCAAATCCACCCTTGTTATTTATAAGGAAGCCTTTGGTCTTCACCAATTTCCATACCTAGAAGCACCTTCCATACCAACGTCCGGTACATGGATGGGAGAGGGAACCTTTGACTAAATGTGCAAAGCTTCTCAATATCTGTAAATAAAGATATAAAAACAGTGTTTAACAATGTTATAAGGCAGCTCTAATCAATACTAACACTGGAACCCTGGCACTAGAACAAAAGGCTCTCCAGAGAATATTCCCCCTCTGCTGACACTACTTATCTCCTGTTTACAATGCAGTCCTTTCAGCAGTCCCAAGATGGTTCCACACTCACTTGCATTCTGATTCAGGTGACTCTGAGGACACAGATTAGCCCCCTAGGTAGTTTCAAAAACCCTCAGAATATTAATAACTGCCTGGTTGCAGAAAATATGAATCCCTTCCATCCTCCATCCCCCCATTAGTTAGAACTGAAGAAGCTTCTTGTACGAGAAGCAAAACAGAAAAATCAGAAAGTCCAGTTGCCTTTAAAATAAATGCACCTTTGGGACCAGAAGGCAGGATAAGCAGCAATGGATGGAAACTAATCAAGGTGAGAACCAATCTAGAACTAAGGAGAAGTTTCTTGACAGTGAGAACAATTAACCAGTGGAACAGCTTGCCTTCAAAAATTGTGGGTGATCCATCACTGGAGGTTTTTAGGACATTGGATAGCCATTTGTCCATAATGGTATAGGGTCTCCTGCTTGGGTAGGGGGATAGATGAGAAGATCTCCAAGGTCCCTTCCAACTATGTTATTCTGATACATGGACATCATTCTGGACCAACAGAAGCTTCCAAATGCTCCTCAATGGCAGCCCCATGTAGAGCATATTACAGTAGTCAAATTAAGAGGTGACTTGTCCTCATCTACTATTCTTACTTCCAGCAGAAGACTGACTTAAAACAATTTGCTTTTCTGAAATACTTAAGATGGAATATTTTCAAAGGTTGAAAATGGAGGAGAGAAAAAACATATTTCTCATCCCCCATTTCTATCTTGCTATAACAACATTTCGGGCTTTGGGGGAAATGGATATTCAGTTGTCAGAGAAATTCAGAATCCAGAGTAATTCAGAAAGACAGAAAAGGTAATTCAGCCCAAATTCAACACACACCCTTAGCAACTGTAAACATTATACTACATAGGTATATTGCACATACCCAACCGATCATCTTTCAAAAGAATTTCTAATGATTTTTTTTCTTCAACACCACGAAATCCTACTTTTTCATAGTACACGGATCGGAAATTTCTCTGAGGATCTTCAGCCATGTCTCATTCTAAAATAAAGACAAATTAAAGCATGTCACCAAATAAAGTGTTTTACTATCAGTATATTCAAGAAAATGTTGCAGTACAAAATTATCCTGTCTGGTGTTATATCCAGTCACATTCCTTTCCAAATAATTAATTCCACTTCCCCTTTTGCCTCACTTTCCCAAAGCTTTTCTCGGTCCAACCTTTGTCTCATTGGATAGTTCAGTTCTGCTTCTAGTGTTACTTTGCAATGCTTTAAAGACCTTGAAGTTTACCCACCCAAGTATATCCATAGTTTTTATGTACACGGTGAATGCAGTTTTGACTATGCATGAACTGGAACACAGGGCAGTGTTCAGGATTTCCATATAAAAATAAGACAAAAGTCAAATGTAGTTGTGATTCTAAACCATGATGGGAAACAGGGATAAGAAGCAAAATTAAGGCCAAGTTCTTCCCTCCTTTCCACTTCTGCTATTTCTTTTTCCTGCAGAGTGTTTCCATTTCTGCACATCTCAATTTTGATAAGTTGTCAGATACATTTTGGGGGATAGGTGATACTGTTTTGGCTGCACAATGAAATTCACACTTTAATAATGCAAAAATAAGAAGCATAGGCAGCATATGTAGTAGTTGTAAAGGCATATAATAGTTCTAGAGTCTAGATGCTTTTACGTTTCAGAAAAAATAAAGATAACTTCATTTTTACTTCTTTGCAATAAATAAAATAATGGAATACATGAAGAAAGTGCATTTCACAAGTTTAAACCTTACCTCAGTAGCAGGCAGGTGAACTAAAGCAAAAGGATACTTGAGGTTTATTGCTAAACATTATTAGGTTGGTGTTTTAGGGGGAAACACTGATAGTTGCAGCATATTTTGCTTTTAACTATTAAGGTTTTTAATAGAACCTGGAATTAAAACATAAAAAGCAATCCTGCACAATCTAGTTTCACTACAAATTATGATGTCATTAAAGGATTCTTGCAGATCAAACTAAAAGTTTCCAGAAAGCTAACTGGTTTTGGAAAAAAGATTTGTAGTACAATATTTTAAAAGATTTTCAAATATTTATTATGTGGATTAGCATTCAAGTCATAAAGTGGATTACAGTACATGAAAGACTTCGCCGTGATAAATATGCTAATCTTCTAAAGCAACAAGACCAAACCCATCTCCATTGTTTCTGAAGTTAGAGTTACCTTTGTTTTCATTCCTATGCTACAGGGAATTAAAAAAGGAGCCTACACCTATGTTTCCACAGCTCAGAGTAGTATACATATTCTTATTTTCTGACCCGATTCTCATAATAATCCTGTGAAATAAATTTGGCCGAGTTTTGGGACAAGCCAACAAACTCTTGGGCTGGAGAGTAATTTGAATCTAAATACCCCCCATTTTGACCTTCAAATACGCAGACCATGGTGTACCGTTGTGGTATCAAAGTACCTATTAATAGGAGCTGAAGTCTAACACAACTGGAGGGCAGACACCAGGCTACAAAAAACTGGCTTAGGGTAAGCAGTTTGAAAGCCACAGGCGAAAGGCGCTAGTCCGCAGGATATCCACAAGGGCGCCCCTTACTCTCCACTGAGAAATTGAGGCATCTGGTGAGATGGACAACGGGCAGTTGCAAGATGGCTGGAAAGGACACCTCGAGAGAAGAGCTTAAGGTAGACTGAAAACAGACGGCGAAAAAAACAGAGCAACGAGATGGGAAATCAGCAGACCGTTACAGTGACTGAATGCCGAAGAAAGGCTGACTTGGAAGCCGCCACGACGGGAGCAAGAAAAGCAGCGGGAGAGACCCGGCTGAGGCAGCTAACAAAACGCCCCGCGCCCCCTTCCTTCCTACCCGGATGAAACAAGAGCCACGCCTCGGCCTTCCCAAGCCAGTCGGCAGCTCCCTCCCACGGCTCGACCGCGCAGACTCCAGCCGGCTCAGACGTGAAGGGGAGGGAGCAAATCACGGAGGCAACCGGGCGGCGTGAGGCTCGCCTTCGAGATATCGCGAGTTCTCGCGCGCTCCGGCTTTGTTGCTTTCCCTAAAGAGAAAGAGAGAGAGAGAGAGACGTTGTGCGGCACGTGTTAGTGTGGCTGCTGCCTCTGGCGGAAACGTGTTCGAATCTCGGCGTCGCTCTGCCAAAAGCGACGGGGTGGGGACGGAGTGTCTTCTTGGTGGCGTTGTTTGTTTTATATTCCAAAGCGGGGGTTTATATAATTATTTTAATAATTATGTATTAAAGTAGAGCCGTTAAAACTTGGTAAGAAGAGACAGCTTATTACCTGAGTACAGGTAATCCTCGATTTAGGACTACAATTGAGCCCCAAATTTTTGTTGCTAAGTGAAACATTTGTTCAGTGAATTTTGCCCCATTTTGCGACCTTTTGTGCTACAGTTGTTCAGTGAATCCCTGCAGTTGTTAAGTTAGTAACATGGTTCTTAAGTGAATCTGGTTTCCCCATTGACTTTGCTTGTAAGAAAGTTCCCAAAAGGTGATCACGTCATCCCAGGAACACTGCAACAGTCATAAATACAAGTCGGTTGCCAAGCAACCAAATTTTGATCACATGACCATGAGGATGCTGCAATGGTCATAAGTGTGAAAAAGGTCATAAATCACTTTTTTCAATGCCTTTGTAACTTTGAACAGTCACTAAATGAACTTTTAAATCGAGGACTACCTGTATCAAGCTGGTGCAACCAAGTAAAACACCTTCTGCGGCAAAGGTAGTCCTCGACTTATGACAACAATTGAGCCCAAAATTTCTGTTGTTAAGTGAGGTATTTGTTAAGTGAATTTTGCCTCATTTTACAACTTTTCTTCCTACAGTTGTTAAGCAAATCACTGCAGTTGTTAAATTAGTGACACTTGTTAAATTAATCTGATTTCTTCATTGACTTTGCTTGTCAGAAGGTCACAAAAGGTGGGCACATGACCCTGGGACACTAATAAATATGAACCAGTTGCCAGAGTCTGAATTTTGATCATGTGGCCCTGGGGATGCTGCAATGGTCGTAAGTCAGGGGTGAAATGCTCCCGGTTCGGGCGGGCCGGTCAATCGTCATAGAGCCGATAGCGATCGCAGCATGAGGCTTCCCCCACCCGCCTTGACGCCGCCATTTGGATTCTTTTACCCTCTGTGCATGCGCAGAACGTTTTGCGCATGCGCAGAGGGTAAAAGAACCCAAATGGCGGGGTCCAGGCGGGTGGGGGAAGCCTCGCCCTGTGATTGCTATCGGCTCTACGACAACCGACCGGCCCGCCCAAACCGAGAGCATTTCACCCCTGTCATAAGTGTGAAAAATGGTCATAAGTCACTTCTTTCAGTAACATTGTATCCTTGAATGGTCACTAAATGAAGTATTGTAAGTTGAAGACTACCCATAGTGCAATTGCTCTCTTGAAGTGACGACTCAGCTGCAATCCTTTGGCCTAAGGGTTGGGGGGGGCTTTCCCTCCTTTTTCCATTTAACATCTGGAAGATACTGAAGCTGAATTTAGTTCAAAGTACATTTACTGATCCCAGAATTTTGGTCTTGCCTGACCAGAGAATGTTATTTTCTGAGTCAGATCCAGGCCTGTAGGATGGTGGCTAACCAGAACCTGCAAAGCAATAGCTTCCTCTTGGCAGTTGCTCTGTTGTTACTGCTACTTCTCAATTTTATTTTTCATTTCTCTGTTTCTAATATTTTCACTTTGTTGTTTTCTCTTGAGCCATCTTGAAGTACCGTAATTTTAATCAAATAAAGCTGGTTGAAGACACAGTAAACTCCAGTTGATATCTTAGGCAGGGTGTGTCTAGTAATGCAGTTTTAGAATACTGGTAGCAATTATATTAAAGACTACAACAGCTGCAATGTCAAACTCGTTAGTTAATAAAGTATATGATTGTACAAATGAAATCACAAAACGGAGGGGAAAGGACTGCTGGATAAAATCAGTTCTATATTTTACTGTGGTGTACTCCATACATCTGATGAAAAGCCTGTGAGCCACAAAACCTTGATGATCATATATTTGTTGGGATCTTAAGGAGCCCATAAATGTTACCGTTTTCCTTTTGAGAAATGTGGATGCAAAACAAACATTTTATTAACCAGTAATTAGCTATTATGTAGATACAATTTTACCCTGGAAAAAAACATTTTTGTAAATAGAAGCGTATACTACTATGCTCTGGAGTCGCAGGGGTCTCCAACCTTGGCAACTTTAAGACTTGTGGACTTCAACTCTCAGAGTTCCTCAGCCAGCTTTGCTGGCTGAGGAACTCTGGGAGTTGAAGTCCACAAGTCTTAGAGTAGCCAAGGTTGGAGACTACTGCGATCTGGACAACAGCTGCTTTTTATAGGGGGGGGGGATTACTTAGCTGCATTCCTCACTTTTTATTGCTGCAATTTACTGCAGGAGCAGGAGATGGCAGCCTTAAACTAGCTTTTCTTAAGAGCACCTGTAAGAAGTCCTGTGGATAAGTGGCATAGTTGTTCTGTGCATTTTATATCCTATTTAGGAAAACAAATTTTATTGGTGTCACAAGATCCATGGGCCAGGATTTAACAAAGCCTGCTGAGGCACACCTACGAGCTTGGGCATGTTTATAGGGTTGTAAAACGTGGGTAGGGTAGAAGAGAAAAGGTGTGTCTTCATTTTGTAAGCAATTTGAGAGAAATACAGTACAGGTAAACCTCGACTTACTACCATTATTGAGCCCTTTTCTGTGGCTAAGAGAAGCAGTTTTTAAGTGAATTTCTGTTGCTAAGGGAAGCAGTTTTTAAGTGAATTTTGCCCCATTTTACGGCTTTTCTTGGCACAGTTGTTAAGTAAATCACTGCAGTTTTTAAGTTAGTAACCCGGTCACTAAATGAACTGTTGTAAATCAAGGTATTAAGTGAATCTGGCTTCCGCATTGACTTTGCCTGTCAGAAGGTCTCCAAAAATGATCACATGACCCTGAGACACTGCAATTGTCATAAATGGGAACCAGTTGCGAAGTGTCTGAATTTGAATGCTGCAGCAGTCGTTAAGTGTGAAAAACGGTCATAAGTCACTTTTTTCAGTGCCATCGTAATGTTGAACGGTCACTAAATGAACTGTTGTAAATCAAGGACTACCAGTAATCAAGAAATGTTAAGTCCACTCTTTGGATACACAATTTAAGATATAGTGTTTGGACCTTAATTCTCATTGTGTTCTTGACAGTAAAATGCCCAGATTAGGATTTTCTAAGTATTTTAGTCTGAGAATGTGATGGCAAATTAAAAGTAACCAATATGGTGTTTGACTACTTAGCACTTCATCTGATTAAATCCAGAGAGACTTAGTTCCACATTTTCAAAGTTACTGTCAATATGTTAGTCCAGTGATAGCGAACCTATGGCACGGGTGCCACAGGTGGCACGCGGAGCCATATCTGCCGGCACGCGAGCCGTTGCCCTAACTCAGCTCCAGTGCACATGTGCATGCCCGCCAGCTGATTTTTGGCTCGCGCAGAGGCTCTGGGAGGGCGATTTCGGCCTCCGGAGGGCTTCCAGGATGGTGGGGGGAGTGTTTTTGCCCTCCCCAAGCTCCAAGAAAGCCTCTGGAGCCTGGGGAGGCCGAAAAATGGGCCCACCGGGCCCACTGGAAGTCGGGAAATGGGGGAGTGGGGGAGGTAACGCACGCATGGGGCAAGTGAGGAGCTTTGAATTATAGGTGTGGGCATGCACGCGCGTGCAATAGCGCGCACTCGCACTATTTCGGCACCCGAGGAAAAAAAGGTTCGCCATCACTGTGTTAGTCTATGTTTGTGTTAACACAGAGATACAGAATGGTTGTGTATTTATAGGTAGCTACATACACAAAAGCTTATACTGAAGATAAATTTGTTCAGACACATCTATCTTTAAACATGGGCAGAGATCTGCCTGCAGGAGAATTCAGCTCAAATAGTCTAGAAATGACCACGGCTCTTTTCCAGCATCAAATTCCAATGATGGAAATGGGAAAAATTAGTAGAAATGCCACAGTTCTTCAGACCTCAGGGCATATTTTCTAAACCAAATGCTGAAACCTGCCTGTTCAGCCACTGGCATAAATCAGTTCCCTCCTATTAATTGGAGGGGGGTTGTGAGAAGCAAGGCATAGAGAAAACAAAATATAAAACTTTCTCTTTTGTTTCTGAAGTTGGAGCATTTCCAACGTGAAGTAAATCATTCTCTTACTGCTTTTATCATTTCATTCCTGGGGCTGTAGTTATCAAACAAAGCTAAACAGTGGGAGGTTCAAAACAGGCAGAAGTATTTCTTCATGTTTTATATAATAATTATATGGAACGTGGCTAACTCAGTATGTGGTTACAAAGGGGGATACATAAATACATGAATCAGTTAATGGCTACTAGTTCTACCACTAGTAGCCATTGATTAACTGCTTTCTGCAGCTTATGCATATTAATTTGTATTAAGAGGCAGATGCCCTTCAAACATAGCTTCTCGTGGTAGGGAATTTTTGCCTTTATCACCAAATCAGGAGCATCCACAAAGAGGATAAAAAATAAATAAATCACGATGTGGCTGTGATTAAAGCTCTGTCCCTTTTTATATCCCATCGTCTGTGATGCATGTTAAAAAGGGGGCCTGATGGCATAAGCCTAATTGCTGTCTTGAATTATACATCTCCCTACCTTGAGGTTTCTGAGATGTTAATAAAAGTCAAAGCTGCTTTCAAGAGGAGAGAAGAAATGACAATCAAATCTTGGTTGCCATTATCTTCCATTAACTGTTCTAGACTTTATGGCAGTCGTTTTATAGCCACATATTTTAGCAGATGTTTCCAGTTTGATGAAATCTTTCTTAATTTTGTACCAGAAGCATGTATAAGTAGCTGTCAATTTATGGACAATTGGAAGCGGAATTCCTGTCTTAAGACACTGCAGTTGTTAAACTGAGTCATCATGTATCCAGACCCAATTGTATGACCATTTTTATCACAATTACACAAATCACCATAGATCAGGGGTGTCAAACTCGCAGCCCGCGGGCCAGATTTTATTTATTTATTTATTTATTTGTGAGATTTATATACCACCTCACAGTGCAAGCACTCTCTAAGCGGTTTACACCAGTAAGCAATATATATTTATATTGCCCCCAACAATCTGGGTCCTCATTTTACCTACCTCGGAAGGATGGAAGGCTGAGTCAACCTTGAGCCGGTGAGATTTGAACCACTGACCTGTGGATCAGTGTCAGCTAAAGTGGCCTGCAGTACCTGCCTCTGCGCCACCTCGGCTCTTCAGATGGGTCATATACTGGCCACGCCCACCCCCAGTTTAGCGAAGATGGGGAAAGTCGTGATATGTCATGTGACAACATGACAACGTGAGTTTGACACCCCTGCCATAGACGTTAAACTTCCCCAATTAATATTTTTTGCTTGAAACCAGCTGACAGGGACTCAAATCACAACTACATGACTGGAGAACGGTAAAACCATAATGCACAGTCATAAATGCGAGCCAGTTGCCAAGTGCTTGGATTGTGATCATGTGACCGGGGGGAGGGGGGCAGTCTTGTGCAAGGACAAGGAATAAATCACTTTTTCCAAGACTGTTGTAGCTTTGAACCATCATTAAATTAACAGTCATAAATTGAGGACTGTATTGTGCATTCCCAGTTTCTCGCTAGGGTTCTGAAATTCAAGTTGCTGTTAAATCCAAAAGTCCCTTGGTTTTTGTACCAGTTATTTTCAGCATTGCCTATCTTGCAAGTTTATTGCAATAATTAAAGGGGAAAGGCATGATGGTTGGGCAATCCAAGTTATCTTTTCTTTGCCAAGTCTAAAAAATGGCTTAGGAGAATAGATGGCAAAGAGAAAACATGTTCTGCTTTATTGCCTGAATATAGGTATTATGAAGGCTGAAGACAATTAAACCTTGATTTATCCGATAATTTGAGATAGGGTATGTCTATTAAATCCAAATTTGCATTATTTCTAGATTTGTACCATTTAATGGACACAAATAGGATAATCTATAGTAAAACCTGAGTTAATGGACAGCCCTCTATTTAACAGACATTAGGAGTGGTATATAAATCAACACCAATCTTGATTAACTGTCTGATCTGTTGGTAGCAGCTGATATATAAATGCACTTTTTGAAAGTTCTCCTACCCCGTGAGCAATCCTACAAACCCGTGCGAAAACATCTTAGTAAAAGGAAAGCTCTTGTCCCATTTGCTGTACTGATTTTTAAAAGCTTTTTTGCATTGTAGCAACATTTACTTGCTGCATTACTTAATCAATACTATAACAGCCCAGCTGTATTTCCAGCACTTGTTTTTATGACATTTTTCCCTAGGGCTCCATTGAAACTTAATGAGCTCTTACTTCAAATATAAATGCAGGCCTTGAATTAACGTAGACAGAGATCAGATACAAACATCCATTCTGGGATATTGCAGGAAAAAGGAAACCCAAAGTGTAGGCTATCCTTTCTCAATACCCTGCATTCACATGTGTTCTTGGGAAATGTTCCTGATGATCAGAGAAGCAGCCCACTCAGACGCTTCATGTGCTGCTCTGTCTGCACAAGACAAGCTTCATTGCAACACACAATTGTGGACAGCAAGGAGGTAGTGGGAAGCATAATGAGCATGTACCAACAAGGCACAGGAGGACTAAGCTAAGAATGCTATATAGGTGATAATCCTTGTCTTACAACCACAATTGAGCCCAAAATTTCTCTTGCTAAGCGAGACAATTGGTAAATGAGTTTTGCCCCATTTTATGACCTTTCCTGCCCCAGTTGTTAAGTGAATCACTGCAGTTGCTTAATAACATGGTTGTTAAGTGAATCTGGCTTCCCCATTGACTTTGCTTGTCAGAAGGTTGCCAAAGGTAATCACATGACCCCCGGGACACTGCAGCTGCCGTGAGTCAATTGTCAAGCGTCTAAATTTTGATCACGTGACCATGGGGGTGCTGCAACTTTTCATAAGTGTGAAGTCGCTTTTTTCAGCGCTGCTGTAACTTTGAACAGTCACTAAATGAACAGTTGTAAGTTGTGGACTGTCCCCTGCACTTAACTTTCCCAATGCAGGGACATCTTTAACACTCATCAGTCAGTAGCTAATTTTCTCTCTTAAAGCCTGGACTAAAATATGAAGTATCAATGGAGATTAGGCTAGAACCAAACTCAAATTTGCAAAAGAAAGCTCAGTGTACAAATATTTTTTTCAAAGCATAGTGACACCACCCGTCTATTTATTTCGCCATGTTTAAGATTGGTTAAAATGAAGCCATTTGCTTTTTATAGGGTTTTTTTTTAGAAGGACTCATAGAAGGGATAGACCACCCTTGGTTTGCATCCTAGCCCCAAAACTATTTTTCTCAAGTAGATCCTGGGGTAGGATAACTACCAAGGTTTGAGAGCAAAAACACTGCCTTGTACCTAGGTATGGTACCTAGTACCGTAACGACTTGTCCACTTTGGGGAAGAAACCAGAAAGAAAGAACAGCACTCATTAATAAGCTTAGAACAAACACAGGGTATGTGTTGGTGTATAGCAGTGATGGCTAACCTTTTTGTCGTTGCGTGCCGACCCTCCCCCGTGTGACCTGTGCATGTGCACATGATCCCCTGCGTCCCCCACCCCCTGCACATGCAAGTGTGACCCCCACGCATGCGTGTGCGACTCCCAGCCTGCCCCCTGCGCATGCGTGCATGTCTCCCACATGCGCCCTGTCCCCCACGCATGCGCGGCAGAGACCTGAAGATCAACTGGCCGGTGGGAGGCGCGCGCTGGCCAGCAGGAGGCACGCGGTGGAGCTGAGCTGAGGCAACGGCTCGCATGCCACCAGAGAGGGCGCTGTGTGCCACCTCTGGCACGCATGCCATAGATTCGCCATCACGGGTGTATAGTATTGGTGCTGTATTATATTGCATTGGATTTGCCTTTGTGCCAATTATGGCAAAAATGTTTGGCTTCTAAGATTCATCTTTTATGCCATACCAAGCCCTAACAGAATTCTGCCGAGTAAAAGCAGATAAAAACTATTTGACAGAAATACTAAAAAATGTTTTATATTTCAAAATAGCTATTCAAGCTGGTCCCAGCTGGAAGTGGAACAGAATCAATTACTTCTCTTCTTCCCACTGTGTTCCCTTATCCTCAAAGAAACAAAACAAAATGGATAGTAGAAATCTTGGGAGTTTTCATTCAGGTATATCAAATTAAACATCTGTTATGGTGTGGGAGTAATGAAAATTTTAAAAACCCTAGGCTATGGAAGAAGAACACACAACTGAAAGGAATGACTTGCAGCTGGAACCCAGTCTCTTTTATGTCTTTATTCAGCATTTCAATTCTTTTTATTCCGATTATCAAATATGTATGAACAGCAGGAAGCCTTGTTTAAAGCAGCACATATATGCCAAGAACTGATTATATCTAACTACATTCCCCAAACAATGAAAGACTAGCACGTAAACATTGTACAGAAGTTGTATGGATTTTATTGTAGCTGAGAAACATCAAAGGCTGCTTTCTATTAAAAAGCAGCCAGGTTGTCAAAAGCTGGGGACATTCTCCACATCTGTTCTTTTCTTTTTACGATAACCCCGCTTTCTTTTTTTGCTTTCTAACCTCTTGAGGTATAAAATATAGAATCTGTTTTTAATCACATTTTTATTGTTTGATAAATAACTTTTTAAAATATTTGCTACACACAAAATGCCCATGCAACTATATATATATATATATATATATATATATATATATATATATATATATATATATATATATATATATATATATATATATATATATATATATATATATATATATATATATATATATATATATATATATATATATATATTCATTCACGCTCTATATAATATATATGCTTGTAAAACACAATAAATATATATATATATATTAAATACAGCAATATTTATGTATGTTTAAAGTTAAAAACAAAGAGCAAAATATCATTCTAGAACCAGATCAAGTGAACTGCAATCAATCATGGAAATGCTATTTTAAGAAGATTTATAGGGCTAAGTACCTCTCTGTCTCCTTCTGTCATCTTCAGTGCTCTTATAGAGGACAGCAGAATGACACAAAACAAAAACTGACTAAATCTGTCTTGGATAAAACAAAATTAACAAAATGTTTCCAGTAGACTTCCATCCTTTTATTATTTAAATTAATGTGAAAACAACTGTAAATCAGAGAATAAATCGTTCTTCAAGGATTGTTCAGATGGAGACCAACAGTGCAGCAAAAGCAATGGAGAACTTTTAATAGTCTATATAGCAGCCATCTGGTGCCCTCCAGCTGTATTAAGTCCACAACTGCAAAATTGCAGAGCCAACATTAACTGGGATAATGGGCACTGTAGTTTCAATGTATCCCAATAACATGAAGTTGGAGAAGGTTTGTCTATTATCAAGTAAATGGCGTATCAAATATCACCCAATAACAATGACACTTCTCCAATGCTTCATGCATTTTGCTCTTTTAAAATTATTTTTTCTATCCAGTATATTCGATACTGTATGTAAAACTTTGAACAGGGATGGAGGGATAGTGGTGATAATTTAAAGAAAGTGATGCCATTACATTCTAATTTTTCTTAGTGCAAACATATTCCTACCCACCCACCTGATATTTCAATGGTAGTTTTAGATCTAGGAGAGAAGGAAAAGTAAGGGAGGTTATTTTACTGACCCTTGCAGAGATCCTTTATTAAAAGACGCTCTATCAATCCATATATAGACACAAGTGAAACACCTTAGCAGTCAGCCGAGATGACTCATGATGCTGTTAAGATGTCCCAATAACAGATACTCCTTTAAATAACCCCCCAACATTAAGCGAGATAAGGCAAGCTCAAGTACATATGAGTTCCATGACAGAACAGGATTCTTCTGTTTCTACTATGTCTCATCTGACTTTATACAAAATGGGCTCTATTCAGTTCCTGAAATTAATGCAGTTCTCTCAGTTATACATGCAAAGTGCTAAATCAAGCCCTACCGACCAAGTATAATCCCGCTTTTCATCAATCTTTAGTTCCTGACTTTGGGCAATTTATTAACTTCTAGTGAAGATCAGTTGCCAGACAAATGCAAATTATGATATAAAGCAAGAGTGGGCAATTTGTGGCTTGTGGCCAGATTCAGTTCCCACGGTGTTGCCAGGAAAATTATTATTTTCATCAGTGCAACTTGTCCTTTTAATGCAATACCTCCCTAAAATAGATATTTAAACCCTCCCAACCTTTCCCTTCTCCAATATATAGTAAAAAAAAAACAGTCCCATCTTCACTGGCAATATCCTTACTTTATAAACAATGTCCTGTGGGCCTTCAGCAAATCCGTGCATTTCCCACAGAAAGGGTATAGTGTCATTTTAGGCCAGTGCAACTCTCAGGATTCTTAACAGTAAATGTTTGTGGGGATGATGATAAGGATTCTTAATAGTAAATGTTTGTGGGGTTGATGATATTGCAAACAAACTGGGACTTTCTTAAGAGGATTATTGATTAAATTTATCCAGGAGAGTTTGCAGATGGCACCCCAGAACAGAGAATAAACAAAGTATATATATGAAAAAAAAACACTTTTTTTTTCTTTCACAACTTGTAGAATCAATCAAAAGACAAGATGATTCTTGTTCAGGATTAGACTTGGCACTGCTATTTCTAAAAGCAAATTACTGTAAAGAGATGTAACCAAGATCACACTTATCATGGTTATCAGAATTTCAAAATCTCTCTTCAGGAAATCAATTAACCTATACTCTGCTACTTAGGAGAGGGAGAGAAAAAATATATAGGAGTGCCAACAAGCAGGGGGGGGGAGAGAGGTTATCAGATCAAATTCCTACCATTTGGGGCTGTCATTGGCTCAGTTCACCCATCAAAGACAATTCCTGAGTTTTGGTCTTGGTCTAGGGCTGTAGGTAGTTATGGATCAAATGGCTTTTTTTAGTCTAGTTGAGCTCTGGCAACTTTTGCGAGAAGGAAATATGCATCAATTCCTGCAGGATGATTTCAGTTCTAGGGATAAAGTAATATGAAACCTACCAGTCCCAAGTAATACCTCCAATATTGATTTGAATTTTTTCAAAGTGGAGAAAAAGAAACACTAACAGTTAACTGTGTTGGGAGTTTTCATAATGAAGATTCCCAGAGAATGATCTTCTTTGGGAGCAACAGGGCAAAAGGCTCTCCTGTTGTCATTATGATATGGATTAGATACTCAAACAATATTGCAATAAAACTGCCAGGCATGCCAATTATGATCACATATATGCTTCCACGACAAGAACAAACTGTCCAACTCAAACATACAAAAATGATCAGTCGCCATATCTCACCTCACCTTTAGTTTAATTATTTTTTTCTCTAAGCTGGGGCTTTCCTTACTGGGGAGGTATCATTTTGCTTTGTGTAGGTTTTGCCTAAAACACATGAGATTTGGCTCAAAGCTATGTTTTGCTGATTATCTCCCTCTGTTCCCTTGGTTTGAGATTTAAAATATATAATTCCAGTAATTAGGAACTAGTAACCTTGTAATTGCTTGAGAACTAACATATTACAGCATATCATTTTGCAACTAAATCCACTTTGTCAGACAGACTACTTCATGCCTCTAAACAAAAAAAAAAAGGCCCAGTCCATGAAAATTTGTGCTAAGGTAAACTTTTTAAGGTATCATCGGAGTTATGCTTGGTTTTGTTCTGAAACAAAGCAAATAATATCACCCTGGAATTTACCAGGAATCAACGCTCATGAAACATTATGTAGCTATCCTAAAACTAATTTTTGCTCAATCCTATTTTTATATAGATTTTTGTGCTTTGAATCAAAGCTTACTGAGCCTGTGGGCCTGGAACCTGAAGTGGAACATACTATGAATTTGGAACAATATGAATTGGGGAGGGGTGAAATCTACTTGTTCAAGTTATATTCCATAGAAAAGGAAAAATAATCCAAAAACATTATTTATGTTAGCCATGAAAACCAATCTACCAAATTCTTTTGACATCAGATAACATATTCATGCCAAATGTTCTTATTGTATCATTTAACTAATGCAATGGGTTATTTAACCAATGAAGAACAGAGTAGCATGCTTTTATCAGTGGAGCTCTTAGAAACTATGGGTAAGTCTGTGCAATCTACATAGGCTTCTGATTCAAGCATCTTTATGGCCTGCTGTTTTTTTTTCCCCTGTAACACCCAACTGGACCTTCCTGGACCTTTTTTTTTTAAAAAAACAGTAAACACAATTGAATCAGCCATGCCTCAACAGATTGCAAACTGATTACATTTTACCTTCCTATTATTTGGTAAAAAGCTAACACACATTTTTCCTTCATAAGGATCTGCAACTACTATGTGCCACACAGGCATTTCAAATGCATCTACTATTTCAGCACCAACTAGGCAATGTGGCTTTAGCAACAAATATTGTTTCCTTAAACTGTTTCCCTTTTCCAGGCCTGAGATGTGTAGTCATATTTCTGTCAGGAAAAAGCTAAATCGATTCACTTCCTTTTCCCCCTCGAGTCAAGACAAAAATCTAGCAGTACAGAGACATCCTGCTCCGCCGCATGGCCTCACTGATCAAGTAAGCAGGACTCAGTTCTGGTTCTTCAGTCATAATCACAATGTTCTGCCATTCACCCAGCTGGTTAGATCTCTTAATGGTGTCCACCACACACAAAGCATAGAGACAATCATCAAAAGTTGCAGCCATTGTGAGTGGCCGTCCGTCCCAGGTTCGTCGGTCGTCTTGATCTTCAAATGCCTCCCTCACAGCTTGTACCATCTTTATGGTGCCCCGGAGGTACGGAGATGGGATGTCACTGAAGGCCTTCTCAGGTAACAAGGCATTGCTGACTGGGGCAGAATCCTTCAAGAGGAGCTCTTTCTGTGGAGAGTTATTGCTTTGTCCATACAAATCAGTGCCGACTGCAATTAGCCGCCCGCTTGATCCAATCACAACAATATCTTGTTTAAATTCTCCCGGCATGTTGAAATTAAGGGTAACAGTGCAGCACACCCCACCTTCTAAGACCATTTGAAATGTACAGAAGTCGTCACTCGTAATTTGCCGTATTCCCTTAATGTGGTCCGTCTGTTTCACAAAGGTCTTAAGAAGTCCATGAACTTTCACTGCTTTCTGACTGGTGAGGAAAGTCAGGAGATCAATGATGTAGGTACCAACAGAATGCAAGCCTCCACCTCCCATCAGATCATCGCAGCTCCAGTTATATTTCTTCCCCAGCAGGCTCCCACTGTGAACCTGTACCTCACACACAAGCAGTTCTCCCACATAGCCCTCTTGGATCAGCTGCTTCATCTTCACAAAGGCAGGCAGGAAACGGAGAACGTTGCCCATGATGCTCATAAGCTTGGGATAATAGTGGGCAGCTGTCATCATCCGAAAGGCATCCAGCGGAGTGGCTGTTCTATCACAAATGACATTCTTCCCAATCCCTGTTAGGTATTGAAGAAAAGAAAAACATAGGCGAGTTTAGGATATGCGGTGGTACAAAGTACAAGTGTAAAAATCAAGAAAAGCTACAAAGGAAAAAATAATAATTTAAAAAACAATTTCAGGAGGGCACAACAAACTTTTTGCTTCACTTATAATTAACACCAATTTGAAGGGTCTCGGTTGGCAAAAGCTATCCGTTCAGTCTGAAGAAGGGAAATTCTGCAAATAGACATTATCCTATATTGATGCTTGCAACTCTTCATTTTGTATTTAAATTTTCTTTAAATTTTATATTTACATGTAGTCTCATACTCAGCTGCATCATTTATAAAACTTGCTGTGGGGTTGCTGCCAGCCCCTGCTACTAGGTTTCTGTCATGGAATTGCGTAGCAGTAGCAGTTTTTGTCATCATCCAGAAAAAGAAGAACATAAGATAGTCAGGAACACAGGAATATCATGAGGTAAATTAAACAGTATACAGAACACATAGGAAAAAAAGGAGGGAGGGCAAGGGAAATTCCCCCTTTATATTTACCGCAACCAATCATAGCGTAGATTGCCTCAAATCAACTACAACTGTGTTCTGGCCTATTGTACACTTTACTATTCCAGCTACTAAATTCAGTATCCTAACAGTTTGTAAAAGATAACTTGCAGAAATTCAGCTGGCTCTCTTCCATTTTTCTTAAAAGCCACTGATTCCCCAAATTTAAGGAAGACACATTTGGCATCATAGGACAGAAGCAATGCTGCCACTGTCACTTTAAAGTGACAGAGTTGTGGAAAGAGAGTAACAACTGAAAGAGCCTAGAAGAATAAGCAAAAACCACATGCCATTACAGCCTCAATTTGCAAGCATAGAATGTTGCTCTCCAGCCTCTTGGCTTTGTGAGAAGCATTTTTCAGCATTTCAAGGGGGTTGAACTGTCACCACCCGTTTGATTAACAAATGACTACTCAAGCTGAGTCACAGCAGATGCTCAGCTCATGCTCTGTTGCACTGTGTAATCATGCATATATTTGGGAAGCTTAGCTATCACTCTTAAAGTAGTTGCATGGGCAGTCTGCGGATCTCAGAGGAAGGGACTCAGCAGAATTATCATATTTGTATTCTCCCGTTTTTAATGGGGAGAATGCTGTTGCTTATGTAGCAAAAATGGTACCGTCTATTTCCAAGAGAGAAATACCAGCGGACTTGGAAAACACTGAGATGTGCAAGAATACAAAATTGTAAATCTTTATTCGAATCTCATGTCTGGGGATGGGGAAGAGCCCAATAAGAGCTGAGCATGCTCAAAGGCAGGGAATGCTAACCTACAACTGGGATGGGGTTGAGTTGACCCATAAAATAAAAGCAGATTTGAAACAGAATAGCTGAAACGCCAAATAGAGGCACTTTCTACTACAACATTTGGTCACTACCGGTAAGTATGAATGGAAACTTCACACTAAGGATTCTTAAAAATGTGTCTGAACACACAAAGGTTTGAAAATGCAAACAGGATCAACTTGAATTACGGGGAAAAGAGCAAGTGTAGAAAGTAAATTTGTGTTTTTCTTCCCCTGCTGCAGTTCGGGGGGGGGGGGGGATCTCACCTCTGAAGCTGATATTTATTTGTATGGGAAGAAAATTCTTCATTTATGGTTGATTTCTACCACAATAGATGGGATGATGATACAGACAATTCAAAGAAATACAGAGTAAGCAAGGCTGTTTTTTTAGAGAAAAATATTATTTAGTCAGAAGTAATGTAATTTCTTCAAGCTTTGTATGGGAGAGACTAAAGTACATTCCTCTGCCATCACCACAGAATAAAGTTAGAGTTTTATACTAATGGTGTCTTCTTTCATATCAGTTCCTTTTCTTGTGGTATATTACCCCAAGTGGTTGTCCCAAAGGTGCTTTTCCAAAAGGCAACTGGACTTTGTTTTTCCTTGAAGACATTTCGCTTCTCATCCAAGAAGCTTCTGAAGAGCCCAATAAGAGCAGAGCATGAAGAAGCTTCTTGGATGAGAAGCAAAATGTCTTCAAGGAAAAACAAAGTCCAGTTGCCTTTTGGAAAAGCACCTTTGGGACAACCATGACCTGGATGACTGAGAATCTCCATAGACATTTACCCCAAGTGGTGGTTATTCTACAGCAGGAAGTCTTACTGCCATCTAGTGGTCTCCCAGTTTTTTGAAGCCCAATCCTGGTACAGTAATAGTACAGCACAGTCCTACTTACAAGGCAGTATGAAGTTAACCTTTTCATTGTATTAGTAGAATGTAAGTAATAAAACATTTTATCACAAACATACATTTGATTATTTAGCTACTGTTGGAGAGTATTCCGAGGCCACAACAAACAGAGCTTTGGACATGCATTCAGCCTCCTTCCACTCAATCTCCCTTGGAAGTGGTATCTCAGAGTGAAACCTTTTTACAATGATTCATTTACTGCTAAATGAATTTTGCTAAAGAAATAACTATTGTATTGTACCCCTATGTACATTAGACACCTGCATGTGGTATTAGCATTTCAGTTGGAATAAAAATTAAAAGTGAATCTGAATCCTTTTTAAGAGCTAGCATGCTGTATTTTCAAGGGATAGCTGATATTTTAGTTTTTCTGAACTACTGGAAAATCAGCACCAGCTTTGTTATGGCCCCTCCACGTCTTGTGGCTATCAGCTGATTCCTGAATCAAAGTGCCTGACATAGGACAAATGCTATCTAGAAAGCAGTCTGTAACTTGCTGCCTCACGTGAATCTTTTCAGCCTTGTTGTATCTGCAAGACATCCGACAGTAATCTAGTGATAAATTACAATCAGTATCCTTATAGCAAATGAAAATATGTTGCAATGAACATGTTTGGCAAATACATTTGAAAAACATATGGGAATGTTTGGGGAAACAGCAGGCATTTATGTACATGTAGAACTGGGCTAATAGCTCAAATAAGCTAACTGGTCATAAAGAATATCAGTAAGGCAGGGGTAGTCAAATTATGGTTCTTTGAGGACCTATGGACTTCAACTCCCAGAATTCCTTGATTTAAAAACAGTAGTAAAGTATGTCTTGATCATTAGTGATATTATGTGCTAATGAAAGCAATAGACCAATATCTATCTATCTATCTATCTATCTATCTATCTATCTATCTATCTATCTATCTATCTATCTATCTATCTATCTATCCACTCACCTACCTTCCCTAACCACCTATTTTATAAAGATTCTTTGTAGCCATGATTGCGATCCCACAATAAAGTAATTATTTGCCAAGTGGCTAGTGCGTATTGTTAAAAAAAAACAGCAGCATTGATGTTATAAACATTAGAATTAGGTTGCCTTGTTTTTATCTTTCTTTTTATAAAACTGAACAAACTATTCTTGGCGACCTGAATGTAAGAACATTTATGTACATGTAGAACTGGGCTAATAGCTCAAATAAGCTAACTGGTCATAAAGGATATCGGTAAGGCAGGGGTGGTCAAATTATGGTTCTTTGAGGACCTATGGACTTCAACTCCCAGAATTCCTGAGCCAGCCATGCATGCATGGCTAGCTCAGGAATTCTGGGAATTGAAGTCCACAGGTCCTCAAAGAACCATAGTTTGGCCACCCCTGCAGTAAGGCAATGTGTAATCCCACTGAAGCACCTTAGCAGCTTTAAGAAAATCTGAACTATATGCATAATGATGTGGGCAAGTTATCTTTACCAGGCTGTGTGTACATGACACTAGAAATGACACAGATCCTTATGTATATACACAAGCAAGTTGTCTATACTTGATTCTTCCTATTTATATGGAGGTTTTTATTACTTACATTGGATGAACAGACAGGTAACTCTCATCAGGGGCCAGTATATGATCAAGCCAGGTATTTGGCAACCCAGAGACCATGGAGCCAAGTTCTAATACCTAGTATCCTACTAGTGAAATACCATTTATAGGCCATAATATCCCTTGTCCTGATATAGAAAACTCTGGTCTAGAACCGGAGACAAGATCCCACCAGCCTCCTTGGGAACATCAGTGGAAATAGGTAAACAATCAGGTGTTAGTCAAGTGAGGGAGTTGCTGAGGCTTTGGGTGAAAACGTTGCAGAATCCATTTTTATTCAATCAAGGCTACCTAACTGTAGTTGCACTTGGGTTGGGGATTGATGATTGGCATTTAGGTCTGTGGACTCCTCAGTAATCTCCTAGCTTGGTTGCTTTCATGCAGACATTTCATTACCTAGCTAGGTAGTATCTTCAGTGTTGATGAACAATCCATTGAAAATGTTACCTAGCCAGGTAATGGAATGTCTGCACAAAAAAACCCCAAGCTTAGAGAACACCAATGACTCCACACTTCATCCCTGAGCTACATATATCCTGTTTTATTGGTATTTAAGTCTGTCTCAGAAGACAGAGTTTATTGCTGGAACAACTTTGGTGACAGCTTTACCTAGTCCTAGACAGCTATATATTGGTGCCTGTGAATGTGGCTTCTTTCTCCTCCAAACCCTTGAACCTAGATATTGAATGCAGACTACTTACTGGAACCTCAAGACTTGATCTAATTCGAACACTGCTACCACCTGGCCTCAACCAATTCTGACAAAAGCCAGATTTACATCTGCTCTATTTATTTATTTTTCTGGAAAATTGTACTTAGATGCAAGTCTGTAGAGATTCTCAGTCACCCAGGTCATGGTTGTCCCAAAGGTGCTTTTTTCAGGAGGCAATTGGACTTTCTTGTTTTTTTTTCTTTTAGAGATGTTTCCCTTCTCATCCAAGAAGCTTCTTCAGCTCTGACAGGATAATGGGGAATGAAAGGATTTATATTCCTTGCAGACAGCTGGTTATTTGCATCCTTTTAGGGGGTTGTTGAAGCACTTGGAGGTTTAACTGTGTCCTCAGGGTCACCTGAGTGGTGCTCCTGGTTCCTGTAGTCTGCAATTTTTTTCTTTTCTCTGGAAATCCATTCCTACTCCCACACCATTCAAAGGGTGTTCATCCCAAATTGTGCAGCTAAAAGTCTGTAGAGATTCTCAGTCACCCAGGTCATGGTTGCCCCAAAGGTGCTTTTTTCAAGAGGCAACTGGACTTTCTTGTTTTTTCTTTTGAAGACGTTGTACTTAGATGCATACTTTATAATAATTTTCCTAGGTTCATGCCACATTAAGCTAAAAGAACAAGACCTAGACACATCCGTCATTAGAGACGGTCTTCTTAAGACGTACATTGGATAGGGAAATTCATTGTCATATTCACCCCGAGCGCTCTCTCTGTCTGTCCTCTATTAACCTACAGGATGTATGCACAAGATGCAATGTTTTATATTGTTCTATCTATCAGCTATCTCCATGACAGCAGCACTGTTGCAGATAATCAGCACCGTGGAATGTCAGAATACCAGACTTTGCTTTAGATCCCTCTGCTGTTTGCATGACAATTGTTAATCTATGTATACTGTCAGGTTCGGCATAAGAGGAACAATAAACATCAATGCACGGTTTGTACTTTGGACAAAAAGAATGAAAGCCAGATGCAAATGTCTTACCAAACAGAAACAAACAACTAGAGCTACACTAGAGAAAGTATGCATGAAAGTGATGTAAACAAATTAAAACAATTAAACTTTAAACAATCTCATAGACTTTGTTTATTAAAGTCCATTCCAATTGGCCGTGACTCTCTACAGCCTTAAGCAAATGCCCTTTTCAACTCTGCAACATCCTTTTATCTGTGGAGTTGCAAGAGTCTCATTCAGAGATGTTCTCCATGCTAAATGTGAAAATCCCCAGCAAAAGCTCATTATAATAAAGATTAGAAATCACCAAGATAAAACAGATAATTTGAAAGCATGTATGCATTATATTAATTTTAGGAAATTACAGTGTATGTGTGTGAAATCCTTCCGTTATTCCCTAGAGAATTCTGCAGACATATAAATATGATAAAGCTTGAAGATTGTGTCACACAGGTATAATCTGCATGAAAAAGATTTGCAGCAGCCATGCCAAACAGCAAAACTAACTTTTTAATCCCACATTGAATCAATTGAATATTTATTCCCAACCTAAATACTACTTCATCCTATTGATTCTGGTTGTCTTTAAAGGCTGTTGTTGTTCTTTCTACAATGTCCAAAAATACTCAGTGGAGCAAGAACCAGCAATGCAGAGACATCTGGTCATGATATTCAGCTGACTCTGACAACATCAACTTCAGCTAATTGCTTTCTCTTCTGTCTCCATCTCAGAAAGCACATGAAATGCCTCCCTCTACTAATGCAAAGCAAACAATCATTCTCTCTGTATGCGCATAACCTTATTAAAAAACACTGCTTACTATGCAAATAATTATTCAAAGCACAGCAAGTATTAAATGTACAGTAGTAAATAACTGCTGAAAAGCAAATACTTTGCTTTTGGAAACTCAAGACTCATGCCGGTAACTTACAGATGGTCACCAACATGATTTTGGATATCTGTATCCTAGGAGACAAAGAGAAATATTAAGTCCTGCTTTAGAACAAGGCGGTATACACACGTTATTCAGGGGTAGGTTCCACTTACCTTCGCCACCGGTTCACATCGCGAATGGCCTCCACTTTAGAAGAAGTGGGATGGAGACCCGAGGCATCCACAAGGAACCCTAAAAACTCCACCCGGGGAACCCCTATTTTGCACTTGTCCCTTTGCAGTTTCAGCCCAGCGTTATGGAACCTAACCAGCACTGCCCTTAATTTAGTGATGAGGTCTGACTGACTGGTGGCAGATATCAGGACATCATCAAAATATGGCACCACCCCCTGCAGCCCGTGGAGTAGCCTCTCCATCAGGCACTGAAAAATGCCTGGGGCAACGCTGACACCAAACTGGAGGCGCTTACATTTAAACACTCCCCAGTAGGTGCAATAGTCTGAGCCATGGCTGTGGCTTCATCCACCGGGAGCTGCCGATAAGCTTGTGCAAGGTCCAGTTTTGCAAATACGGAGCCCTGGCCCAAGGAGTGCAGGAGGTGCTGAACCACTGGCACTGGGTAGGGGTTGGCTTGCAGGGCTTTATTAAGGGTTCCCTTATAATCTGCACAGATCCTGATAGAACCGTCCTGTTTAAGGGGAATAACAATGGGGTTTTCCCACTTAGAGTGGTCAACCGCTTCCAACACCCCCTGGGCTATGAGCTTATCTAGCTCCTGGTCTACCCTAGGGCAAAGTGCTAATGGCACCCTTCTAGGTTTTAACCGAATTGGCGCCACCTGGGGGTCCAAATTAAACAAAATGGGACTCCCTTTATATTTACCAAGGCCGCTGTCAAAGACGTCTGCGAACTCGGTGGCCAGGTTGTCTAGTGCGTCAGTGGTCGTTGTGTGGATGCCGGACAAGGTGAGGCTGAGGGCAGCAAACCAGTTCAAGCCCAGGAGACTGGGCAGCCGGCCATTAACGATGATCAGAGGTAGACGGCCAGAGAAGGATCCATGAGAAATGTTGAATGTGCCACAGCCCACGATATGTATGGACTTGCCTTGATAGTCCCTGAGAGCAACTGGGCAAGGTTTGAGGAGATTTTTGTCGAAGTTGGGCAGCAGCTGTTGAAGGGTGGCCCAGGAGATGAGGGACTTTGAAGATCCGGTGTCCACCTCCATCTTACAGGGAGGTGGACACCGGACATCTCTTCCAGCTTTACCATGAGGTAAAGTTTGCTGGTTGTTGAAGCCACCGAGGCATGACTGATGGCCAGAGTGAGGACAGTTGTCCCGGTTAATGGAGAAACAGTCGTCTCTGCGGCTTGGTGGCTTTCTGTATGTTTTCTTGCCATGGGTCAGCTCAGACGGAGCATCGGAGGCAGGCAGGGCAGCTCTGCATACTCGCGACAAGTGACCCTTCTTGCCACAGCAGTGGCAGATGGCGGTTTTGAACCTGCAATTAGCTCTATTGTGGTTCCCGCCACAACCAAGGCAAGAGGTCTGAGGTGATTTACTGACCAGAGTCCATTTCGTTCGCGTAGTCCTGAGGCGACTCATGTCCTCCTCCTCGTCTGAGGGGTCGTCATTGTCATCCACCTCTTCGTAATGGACAGCTTGGCTTCTGCCGGGCATATTGGCCGCGGGCTGGAACCACTGGATCTCTGCAGAGGACTTGTCCGACATTTCGAACACCCAGACTTCGTCCAGCGCAGATTGCAGATTCAGCTCAGTGCGGGCCAACAAGCGATGTTGAAGTCTCATGTCTCTGACCCCCGCACTGGTCTAGCAGAAGATTATCTAGATTGCTGAAATTGCAGTTTATAGCTGCTGTCTGAAGGGCGGCTATATACTCGTTAATGGGCTCCCCTTCTTTCTGTAGCCTCTGCCTAAACGCATGCTGTCTGGCAATGCGTGAGGGAGCTGGGGAATAGTGGTTCCTCAGCTTCTCCAGGAGGGTCTCCCACAGCACGGTGTAGACTGGTTGAGGTGCAGTCAGGGCTTGGGCCATAGCGAACATTTCTCTGCCGCAGGAACTGAGGAAATAACCCCTCTTGCGAGCGCTGAACAGCTCGGTGAAGTCATTCGCCTGCAGGACACACTCGAACTGTGCGAGGTAGTTGTCCCGGGTCTCTGCGGCCACCTCAAAAGGCATGAACGCGGGCAGGGTAGCCATCCTTATAAGGACGAAGTCTGAGGAAATTTTCTTTGTGCGATTTCTTGTCGCCTGACTAGTGACGGGCAGCAGTGCTCAGCTCAGCGTGCTTCAGCTCTGTCAGTGACCTCAGCTAGCCGTGGCCTCAGTCTATCCCACTTTCATTGCCAGTGTTCTGTATGGAGAACCAGAGTGGGCAATAACTGAGGCAAGGCAGGTTGTGCCAAGAAAACAGCCTTTATTGCTAACAGGCATGTAAGGCAACAACAACATGTGCCAGCTGACAGCTCCTTTATATAGGAGCTGTCAGACAGGCGGACCAATGGCAGGGCTTTATTTTCCCGCTTGCTGGCTGCTCGCATCTTAGCCAATCAGCAGAGACCTGCAGCCAGCATGGCTTTTGGCAGCATCGTAAGTCTGAGGACTTAACAACCAATACCACTTACTTATATAAACTACTAGCTAAATACCCGTGCTTTGCTACAAAACTATGTGATGGGGCTTGATAAATTGACACTTAAAGCTTGAAAATTAATGAGTAGTTAAAAAAGGAACTATATTATTTCGTTAGAGATTGTAAGCTAAGTTTCTGTTACAGATGAAGACATTATTTGCATAGCATAGACCAGTGATGGCGAACCTATGGCACGCGTGCCACAGGTGGCACGCGGAGCCATATCTGCCGGCACGCGAGCCATTGCCTAGCTCAGCTCCAGTGTGCATGTGCGTGCCGGCCAGCTGATTTTTGGCTTGCACGGAGGCTCTGGGAGGGCGTTTTTGGCTTCTGGAGGGCCTCCGGGGGGACGGGGGAGGGCGTTTTTGCTCTCCCCATGCTCCAGGGAAGCCTCTGGAGCCTAGGGAGGGCGAAAAATGGGCCTACCGGGCCCACCAGAAGTTGGGAAATGGGCTATTTCCGGCCTCCAGAGGGCCTCTGGGGCGGCGGGGAGGCCGTTTTTGCCCTTCCCAGGCAGTGAATTATGGGTGTTGGCACTCGCGCATGTGCGATAGCACACGCGCATGCACTTTCGGCACCCGAGGAAAAAAAGGTTCGCCATCACTGGCATAGACTTTCAATTCGTCCCTCAGATGAATTGCTCAGGACCGTCCTGTAAACAACATTCCTGGTTTTGCTCTCTGGCTGGAGGATGATCAGGCTGTCAGGTGAACTGACTCTGGAGTATGCCACATAGAACTGGCCATGGGAGAAACAGGCAGCTTCCCTTACTTGTGTTTTCCTAATCACATCTGTAAATCTTTTCCTGCGTTTTTTGCCTCTTTTCCCTTTAACTGGTGTTACAGTAGAAGGAACAGATTCTTCTGAACTGAGGAGGACAATAAGGGGGAGGGATCTGTCTCTGTCTACCAGCATCCATTGGTATTCATCTGGCTAGCATCCTGTTAGTATGTGAGAGAGTTGAGAGGTGTTTGGAAACTCAAACAGTATTTGCTGTGTGAGCAAGAAGGAGACAGGAAGGAGTCTGTGTGGCTTAGCTCAACTGTTCTGTAGTAAAGCTGCTTGCTGCTGTGAAAGCAAAAGCAAAAGCGAAACTGAAACTCCTCTGCTTGTGTTTTGCATTTGGATCAGATTTCTTTTCAGGTGGGGAGGGGGAGTACAACTCCTTAGCATCAGAGCGTGTTAATAATAATATAAGAAATACTCATGCTCCGATGGTCATTTTGAAAAATCCTTTCTTAGTGAGCACCTAGAAGCCAAGAGGAACATACGTGGCAAATTTCAAGTTTGTAGGCTTTACGGTTCTGGAGATTTCGTGATTAATGTGTGAGTGGTTTTCACTTTTATATATATAGATTATACTTTTCATTCAACATAACATCTGCTATCACATATAAATACAGGTAAGTCCGGTTTGACATTTAGGACTTGAATGTGATTTCCATTGTAAAGAATGCAAAATGTGGAAAATATTTTTAGCTAAATATTGTGTTTTAATTAATATGAATGCAGATATAAAAAAGCCCCAAATAATGCAAAGAACAGAGCAGTAGAGAGCATCCTACAGCTAATCCTCACTTAACTACCATTCGTTCAGTGACCATTTGAAGTTATGGCAGTGCTGAATGAATGGTACATGTATATGGTCCTCAAAGTTACCACCATTGCAGGGCCCCTGCAGTCACTTGATCAAAATTCAGCTGGTTGGCAACTTGTCATAGTTACGATGGCAGAGGCATTCAGTTCCCTCCACTCACCAATCTCCCTCATTCCTTGGCAGTGGTGGCACAAGCAGTGATGGGGATGAAATAGAGGCCTGAGGCCTTCAGTTGGCTGCTACTGCTCCTGGGCCTCTACTTCAGCCTCGGCATCGCTGATGGCGCCACTGCTGCCAGCCAACCATACCAGTGCCACAGCACGAAGCCCCAATGGCCCTGCACTCCACAAGCCCTGCTGCCCCCAGCTGTCTTTCACTGTCTTTGCTGCCGACAAGGTGCACCCATCCTGGCCCTATGTGAAGCAGCTGCTGGCCACACCAGGTCTTCTTTCCAAAGCTGCACATGCTCCTCTCCAAACGGTGTGTGTGCTTCTCCAAACTGCATGCTTCCTTCTCATGCTGCTTCTGAAGCCTCCCAAAAGCTGCGCCCACCCTCTCCAAATTGCACTCTGGTGGGATTGTCTGTTGGTAATCAATGGATGAAAAATTGCATTTTAGAAATGCCATCGCTTAGCAATGGAAATTCCAGCCCCAATTACTGTTGTAACCTGAGGACTACCTGAATATAAAATATCTTTAGACTGGAAACCAGTCCAAAGGATATAGGTTAAGCTAGGTATACACTTCCAAGTTAATATTGAGAATGGTAATCAAGGTAACAGCACTGTTTCCTTGGGTCTATTTCACTAGCTGCATACATCTTGAAAAAAGGGTACATAAGGAATTGTATATACTCTGCACTAGAAGCACCACATTTTATTTTCAAAAGGGAGTAATTTTATGTCCGGGTAACATAGGCATATCTGCATATTTATATGATTGCTCTTTGTAAATTAATGTGAACAGAAACAAAAAGGTTCAAGACAATTTTTTTTTTGAAGGAGGACTACGTATGCTATTGAATATTCTATTCTTGAAGAATTTTAAACAAAAACAATGACAATGACAATTACTTTAATTTTTCCCCCAGTTTTCTTTAATTACTCTCTAAATACTTGCTTTTGCTGCAAATTAACTAGGAGACTTAAACAAAGCAGCTCTGAAAAAAAAATAGCACAATCCAAGCTGTTTCTTTTGTTTGACCTAACAATTGGACAAAAACTTTTCCAGGATATAATTTTGTTGTAATGTAACTCATAAATTATAAACAACTACAGTAATAAACAGGAAAGGATAAAAGGGGCATTTATTCCAAGTGCTATGACAATGCTATCATTGGGGCACCAGTTAAATCGTACTCCTTATATCACAATCAGGACAAAAAAAAATTCAAGTATGTGTTGACTTTCTTTGAACTCTCTGCAAAGTTCAGTTGTATATGTTCACCAGTAGAGACATTTGTCTTCATAGCACCAGTCCATCTACTATTACCCTTCATGGATTGTGCTTTTGTGATACATTACATTAAAATGCCCAGAAACCAAATCTGTCTTTCACTACAGCATGCCAATATCCAGAGCCAGTCATGCTGAAAAGATAGCACGGGGAATGGGGGGTGCGGGCATGGTGAGGAAATGGAAAATAATTTCCTTTGCTCTTCCATATAAAGAATTGTCTAGTTGAACAGATCGATGATACACTAGTGACTAGAAGTACTATACAGCAGGGGCGGGTTGCTTACTTACTGATACCAGTGCGCTGCGTGTGCATCTCCACGTTTTGTGTGCATGCTCACTACGTGCACGCGCCCCCTCGTGCAATTTTGCTTCCGCGCATGCACGGAAGCAAAATCTTGCCAAAATCTTGCGAGGGGATACGCGTACGCACGTGATTTCGGCAAGATTTTGCTTCCGCGCATGCGTGGAAGCAAAATCTCACCGAAATTGTGCGCTCACGTGCGTCCCCTCATGAGATTTCGGCAAGATTTTGCTTCCGCGCATGCGCAGAAGCAAAAAAGCCCAAAAAAGATGGCGATGCGCGCGATGGACCGCCAAAGACGGCACCAGAGCTGTCGCACATAAATAGCGCCATCTGCTGGCCGCTACTGGAACGACAGAGTGGACCGCACCGGTAGGAACCCACCACTGCAATACAGCTGTGAGTTACATCCCAAATTGATAAAGGTATAGAACTGTAAGATATGCAGTGGACAAATTTTGAATCAAGTCATACAAGTCTCCCACAAATTTAGCCATCCAATACATCCTTTTCATTAATGACAGATTCTTATTTAAGAAATCTTTAGCCACAGCTTCTATGTAACAGAAATATAGAGCCAAAATAATTATAATTATTAAGACCAAAATAATTATAATTGGTATCATACAGTTTAGTCACATATCCCTGAAAAGAGTTAAGATGTGCTCCTAGAATTATAATTATCACTTTACCATATATACTATGTTCAGATAGCAGCCTTGACAAAAATTCAAAAGTGAATGATTCTTTAAAATTATGATGACCTGAATCGTCAACTTTAAAAGCTGACTTCAAAGTGGAAACATTTATTTACTACAACACAAAAAATAGGATCCCATTCCTCCATAAGCAATATGTGTTTTTATAACACGGAAACCCGACAACTTCTGGCGGAGCCCCGAACCATTGTGGAATGGCAGTTTTACACCTAAATCTGCTGCACTGCTTTGCAAATTGTTAACATATCTTTTTTTTTTTCTAAATCGGGGTGCTTAAATCTGGCCCGCAGGGCCACCCAGGAAACAGCAAAGGACCAGCCCGCGGTGCCTCTGCCAGTGAAAACAGGCTGTCCCATTTTCAGCTGAGACAGCCTCCTGAAACCCTCTGCCAATGAAAACGGAACTCGGGCCCAAGCTCCGTTTTCGCTGGCAGAGGGTTTCAGGAGGCTGTTCCAACCGAAAACAGAGATTGGGAACCCGTTTTCGCTGGCAGAGCACTCGGGCCGCCACAGGCGCCCCTGACACAAGTGACGTCAAGCTGGCGATGCCCACCCTGACCATGCCTCCCCAGCCCCCCCCCGAGGTCAAACACAACCCTGATACGCCCCTCAATGAAATCGAGTTTGACACCCCTGTGCTAAAAGAACCTGACAGATGACAAGGAATGTGTCAAGAGACATACCTTAGGCCTCACTTTGAAAACTAAGGATTATAATCAAGATTCTCTAAATCTATGCCAAATCTGGAATACAGGAATGCTGTCTAAAAGTGGCTCTGTCAATTATATTGAAACATTGGGTTTTGGGTTTGTTTGTTTGTTGTAAACTTATCCATTCAAAATAGCCATTAGTTAGATGCATTACATCTGGAAAACACCCAAATCACAGTCATGATCAACGAAGCTGCACATTAAATTTTCAAACATCAGTTTGACTTGGTTCTATCTTCATAATTAAATAGGGACTGACAGAAAATTGAAATGGAGGAGGCAGACAGGAGTGGAAAGTGTTATCTTTTCAAAACCTTACTCCACAGCTATCTAATTATTTAAAGGATTGGAAGTTCTATATTGTATTTTATATTCCCTGTATTGACAAAATGCCACATAAAGATCTCACATTACTTGGATGTAACATTTGAAACTAAAGCTAATTATTGATTAACCTACAGCTGTTTTGCCTTGCATAAAACATCTGATACAAAGAGTCGGCCTGCAACCCTGGTGCCATGTAGTCCTTGCCTTGAAGGGGGCTCTTTGGGTGATGGCAGTCATCCCAGCAGACCGAGAAGAACCCACTCACCCCCCGCGGCTCGATGATTAAGAAAACCTGCACCAGCAACGTCAGGGGATCCCAAGAGAAGGGAGAGCCCCTGGAAAGTAAGGCTGAAATAAAGGCCAGGGCGGTGGCGGTTGTCCCAGCAGACCGGGAAAGACCTGCTCACTCGCCTACGGCTACATAGCAGGGAAGAGGCAAGTGCCCGCAGCATCGGGGTTCTCAGAAGGGATTACCCCCGGAAAGCAAGGGCCAAAGGGGAAAAACCCCTGTGGGAGCAGACGCTCCTAACGAGCCGGCCAGCTCATTACTCACCAGCCCCGGCGGGCGAGAGGAAATAGGCAGCGATCTGCAGAAGCAGCTCTGCCTGACAAACAGCCTTTCTCTCAGGAAGAAGAGCAACAAGAAGGTAAATAACTTCAATCTGCTTGGAGCTGATCTAAAAAAACGTCTCCTTGGCTGACTGAGTTGTAAAAACTGAACAACCCAGGTGAGCAAAGGGGAGTGGCCAAGCAAAATTGATACAATCTCAGTCTCCAGGCAGATGAAAGTTAATACCCACAGGCAGTGGTGAAATGCTCCCGGTTCGGGCGGGCCAGTCGGTCGTCGTAGAGCCGATAGAGCCGATAGCGATTGCAGCGCAAGACTTCCCCCACCTGCTTTCCCCGCCCACCTGGATGCCGCCATTTTGGGTTCTTTTACCCTCTGTGCATGTGCAGAACACTTTGCGCATGCGCAGAGGGTAAAAGAACCCAAATGGCGGCGTCCAGGCGGGCGGGGGAAGCGGGTGGGGGAAGGCTCGCGCTGCGATCGCTATCGTCTCTATCGGCTCGACGACGATGACTGACCGGCCCACCCGAACCGGGAGCATTTCACCCCTGCGGCCACACATGACTACTCCTGCCAAGAGCACCGGAAAATCTTAAGATTCTCTAGGTGTATAGCTGCAAGGCATTAAATACAACATTTACTAGTAACAACAGTTACCAATTAGTCTCACATAATGACAAAGGAGTTGTAAACTGGTCTCTGTTGATCAAAAGTGTGATAGTTATTTTTAACCCCTGCCGACATCAGAAATAATTCTCTATTACTGACAAAACCAAACCAAAATGTTACTACTATAAGATAATCAGAAGTTCATTTATGCAATCAAAAATATTAGAGTTTGTGTCTGAATCACTATTCAATTATCCCTTTTAGGAACAGTTTGAAATTCTAGTGTGGTTACCAATGTTATGTTACTTGTGGCATACTCCTGCATCACTATTTTCTAAAATACAGCAATTGACTACTGCAAATGACTACTGCAAATATAACATTTATCTGTAACATGTGAACCATGTAAACTACCCAAATCAATGGGTTCTTCTAATCTTTACATCAAATGATTTACTTAGTATTTTTCAAGTAAGCTACTGTTACTAAGTTGCAGAAATAACATGAACTGGTCCACTGTACCCATGTACTCATTTTATCATTATTTCACTTAAAACAAGTCAGACAAGAACATCAAGTTATTAGGGGGTTGTTTTACTTGCTCTCATCAACAAAGAAAGGACAGCAATAACAAGTTTTAAATCAACCATAAATAATAAAACTTAAAATATGAAATAGCTTTAAAAAGTAAAAGAAACACATCTGCTTGAAAACTGCATGAAAACTAAGCTTAGCATAAAATAAAATGTTACCAAATTCATGAGATGTTACACAATCATCAGTCTTACAAGGACCTGTTATTACCGTAAGTTTGCAGAGTTTACTGTAGAACCTAGCTCACTTTCCATTTTAAAACTATATTTTCCTTTTTATATATTCCAGAACGAAATACATTTCTTCTTTGTTATCAATACAGCATTAGTTTTTAACAAAACCATGTGGATCAAAATTTCCCATATATGGTTTTGTGTCAACACAGAGAGAAATTCTAAGTGGGGTCCTCCGGGCTCCATCCATATCTGGATAAGAAAAATCAAATAAACCAGTAATGATTGGCAAAGCCAATTTCCAATTCTATGTGTTGAGAGGGATTTATAATACTGAACTACCAGGTGAACAGCAAATGGTATGAAGGAATAGCTAAGAAGGACAAGGCAGCCTTGAGCTGCATGCAAATATATTTTATTCAGCTCACAGGAGGTAATACTACTTTTGTGCTTTGTGCTATTTAGACCACAGTATATGTACTATGTCTGGTCTTTTAAAAGTGATGTAAAGAGGCTGGAGAAACTTCTGAGGAGAACTGTGATACCAATTCTTGAAAATAAGCTGTCTAAGGAATGGTTAAAGGAGATGGATAAAAAAGAAGATTGAAGGAAGATGCAACGATCTGCAAATATATAAAAATTTGCCCTTTACAAGAAAAGACAAATCTGCTGAAATTGAGCAGACGACAAGGACCAATATAGTAGTTGAAATTGTATTTAAAAAACCATGATTCGGGCGAATTATCAAGAGAAATGCTTTACAAATGTTCATTTAAGAATGAATAGATGTTTGGTCTAGATCAGGGGTCCCCAACTCCCGGGCCACAAACCAGTACTGGGCCACGGCCTGTTAGGAACCGGGCCGCACAAGTGAGCGAAGCTTTCATCTGTGCATGAGCAGGATATAGGTAGCGTACAAAACTATCTTCCCCACCCCCAACCCGCCAGTCCGTGGAAAAATTGTTTCCCCCGAAACTGGTCCCTGGTATCAAAAAGGTTGGGGACCGCCGGTCTAGATGAACCATGAAATCCATTCCAACTCATACACTCTATGATAGAAACGCTTTGATTTAGATTTTTATAATACGCAGAAGAAAGGATCTTCTGGCCCCATTCAACTCTATGTTCTATGAGCTGTAGAAACAAGATGATCAAATGCAGAATGTATCTAGGTAAGGATGACTTAGAGAGGAGTAACTTGCAAAGAGTATGCAAGCCATTTTGTTCAAATAGGCACCCTACAAATATGCCAAACTACAGCTCCATCAAGCCAGTCATCCCAATCAATGGCTGTGCTTATTAAGAGTGAAGAGAGAAAATAATGGATTGTGCAAAAATGGTACAACTGACTTTAGAGTTGCAAGATCAAGAGGACAAAGAATACTATATAATGTGGGAAAAACTGTATGACTGGTTGGAAAATAGGAAAAATAAGTAGATGTATATTATTTGTATACGTAGATGTAAGTGTGGATATTACACACAATGTAAATGAGATGGACTAATGTATGTAAATAACCAAATAGATGTCGACGTCTTAGGATTGTGGAATATGAATATGTACATGTTTTTAAAGTTAAAATTCAATAAACAGATTTTTAAAAAAAAGAGTGAAGAGAGAGTTAGCCAAAGATATCTGGAGAATTCTAAGTTGGCAATGAGCAATTTCCTATCCTTAGGATTGATAAAAATGAGGACATTCTTATTTGTCTAAATTTATCAGTCCTAAGAACAAGAATCCATCCTGCACAAATCAAATCAGAATAATTTTCCCAGTAAATTCCCAATTTATATCTCTGCTATTGACGAGTCCCAAACCCCAGAAATGTTGCTTCCGCAGAAGAATCACAAGAAATGGAGCGCAGTAATTTACATACCAACAGGAAGCATTAGATCTTTGTAAGATAGAAATGATTAGACTTCTTTGTTTATAAAGGAAGGTTCTCCTTGGAAAAACGAAAAGACTCTGCTTTATTTCTCTTTTATCAAATCCTTGGCTGCTTTGAATAGTGCGATGTTTTGTGCTTCCGGCAGCTGTTATTCAGCTGCTTGCCCATTAACCTTAGCAAATATTGCTTAAGTTGGAACACCTAATGACAGATCACTTTGCATACTTTATTTTATAGAATGCTTCTAAAATATAATAGTTGTAGACAGGCTGTTTCCTCTATGCCCCATTCACAGAACTGAACAGGGGTTCCAGATGCTGGGATCTTCCATCTGGAACCCTCCTGCCCACATTTCAGTTCTTTTAAAAAAAAAACACAGAAAAATCAGTTAAGCAGCAAAAGATAGAAAGGTTGTGCCATGTGGTTTCTGACTGATAATTGTTCAAACTGTGTGAACCCTTCGGAGAGATGCTTCGTGTTCTCTCCAAAATTCAGTGCGGTCACTTCAAGAGCCTTACCCTTCATCATCTAAAGTTCCAGAGGTCTTCAAACTTGGCAACTTTAAGACTTGTGGACTTCAACTCCCAGAATTCTCCAGCCAGCATAGCTGGAGACCCCTGCTTTAGACTAACTCAGGGGTCAGCAATCTTGAAATAGATCTATACTAGTCTCCCTTTATTTCTTTGTCGGTAAAACATAAATTTATCATCTCAAGGATGTTACTGTTTTCAGCTAAAACAGGGGTCCCCAATGCCCGGTCTGTGGACTGGCACCAGTCCACGGCATGCCAGAAACCAGGCCAAGCAAACAAGTGAAACTCCATCTGCAGGATGCAGGCAGCACATGAAACCACGCCCTCTCTGGTGCCCAAAAGGAGCAGGTCGCTGAGCTAAAACTACTTATGAACCAAGTACAGAAGGAGTTAAATTGGCAAGCGTGATTAACTTCTATACTCCATGTGGGAAAAGGCAAGAAAGGGACCCCATCAAGAATCCCCTTTATTGGGTAGCTATTGAGTTTCACAACCTTATAGAAGGCCCACTGCTAATTCCTGGGTAACATTCCTTCCTGGCATTGTGCTACCCAGAAAAAGAACGAAAGTAAGAGGACAGCCATGGTGGTGATAAGGAATCTACTCAGAAGAGCAAAGGAGCCAGTGAGAGTTACTATTTTTACATTTAAAAATCATGTTCCGTCAGACGGATCATGATTGGGAGGTGTGTGTGTTCTAAAATCAAGAAACCAATATTTTTCAGTTGATTACAGGCAGGGATTTTAATTTTACATGGTAAGGAAGGAGAAGACGTTCTGTAGCCTACAAAATTGATAATCACATATTACTGCTGGCTGATAAAGTTGGAAGGAAAGAGAATAAAGGTACAGTCCTGTCTGGGAGCAAGTCTCACTGAACTACAAGTTTTTGCACATATGGCCCAGGGGCGGGTTCCTAATTTTTTTACTACCACTCTGTGGGTGTGGCTTATTTTGTGGGTTCGCTTGCCAGCCATGTGACTGGGTAGGCGTGGCTTGCCAGCCATGTGATTGGGTGGGCATGGCTTCTCAGACTGCTGAAGGGAGGGGAACTGAGATAGGTCCTGCCGCCCATTCCCCCTCCCCTCAGCAGCTCGAGAAGCCTCAAACGTGCGAAAATGCCTAGGATCATCACTGCGCGTTCGTGGCTTCTCGGACTGCTGAAGGGAGGGGAATGGAGATAGCTCCTGCCGCCCATTCTTTCAGCATCTCGAGCGCTCCCTCAGCCATCCTCCCCTGCTTGGACTCACTGTGGGGTAGGAAAGCAGCATATGTGCAGTGCCAGAAGCTCGGCTTCTAGGCATGCGCAGAAGAATTTTTTTTTTTATTTAAACTTTTTTTTTTTAATGGCAGCGCCCAGGCACCGGCAACCGACCGCACCAGTACTGTGACATCACCAGCGGGCCACTACCGGTGCTATGGAGTGGACCGCACCAGTAGGAACTCACCACTGGTGTGGCCTCTCTCAACTTTTCTACCTCTATCTTGATGCCTTAGAAACTGGCATAAAAAAATCATTATTCACTGAATAAATCACAGTTGGCTAGGTTTGCACATATGCTAAGTAAACAGATCACAGACTATGTAATGACTTTTCACCAGATGTGACCTAAGCCAGAGAAGCTATTCAGCAAAGGTAAACATTTCGCGTTCCGTGGCATGAAAAGTCTTAACACAGAAGAAACAGTACCAGAAAACCACAGAAGCATTCCAGAGCTTGGACCAAAACGAAGGCGTCTTCCAGTCTTCTTCTTCTTTTTTTGTTTGTAATAAAAAGGTTTTTTATTTTTTTTAAACAAACACACATACAAACAAACAATGCATTTTTTCTGAATAGAGTATTGGCCGAGTCAAAATACTTGTACAGCTTATAACATCTCCAAACACAATTTATATCTTTCAATTTCTGCCATAGTATTTTTTTTCTCTGTATTTTTTAATTTTACTTTCCTCCTACTTCTTTTCTAATATATAAACAATATTACCATTTGCCCTAACCCCAAATATTTCATATTCACTTTTTTAAAATTTAAACCCTATCACATACAATATTTTCTTTACATTTATTTTTAAAATCTCCTTCAATCATCCAAATTAATTATAATAATATACTATCCAATTTTGCTCTTCAGCATTTTTTCCATTTATCTTCAAAAACAATAAATTTCTTTATATTTGCTTTTCACATCTCCTTCTTCAACTATCAAACATCATTTTACAATATAATACCATCTAATTTGCTCTTCAAACATAATTTTATAAACCATAATCAACATATTACACTCACAAATATTAATCCATATATAAATCACTTATGACTGTAGATATTACTTTGGCTAAATTCATTTGTTACAATCCTAAATACTAAAATTCGAACAACTTTAAGTATATAGCACATTTCCTTTCCACCTTCCCATTTCATTCATCATAACAACTTATTCAAATATTACAATTACACACCTTAATCATAATACAATTCACATATAAGTATCATATTTCCCATTTTTTCCATTAGTTATTCCCTTAACCATTTTCCTTTGGTCCCCCCTTTGGTCCACTCTACCTCTTAAAATTTTTCTCTCATCCTCCCGTTCTCTTATCTTCCTTTTTCCCCCCTTTTTTCTTTTTATAATTAATATGTCTTTTCTTCTGTTTCTTTTCTCTAGTATTAAAATCTCTTACTTGTCTAGTTTGCCCTAAAATCTCATCCGATCTCTTCCCTTTTTCCCTTTTCTTCTTTTTTATTTCCCCACTGATAATCCCAGTGTAATCATTTAATTTTTTTGTGCCTAGTCTCTTCCCCCTTTCTTTTCTCCCTTTTTTCTTTCCAATCTCTCTATTTTTACCAATGTTAATCCCAGTATAATTATTAATCCTTTTCCCTTTTCTTCTCTTTATTGGCTTCCTTTTGCTCCCAATATCATAATCAATATTTTTGTCTTCGATATCAAGTTCTTGCTTCTCTTTCATTGTTTCTTTATCCACTTGGGTATAGTCTGAGACAGTTTCTGGTTCATCAGACTTAAATGGTCCACGCATCGTTTCAATCATTTCTTTCAATTCAAATTTTAGTGATACATGCATCACTTTAATCATTTCAATTAATTCCTGTAACATTTTGTTATTTCCACAATGTTTTTACTTCAATTTAAGATTCTGTTAATCCACCTTCTTTGGTTGTCGAAGTCAAGCAGTTTGAAAGAAAACAAACCCTCCTTAAAACTTCTCACGGCTTGCAAGTCAAGGACACTTTGTAAAAAAAAAAAAAACAGTTTTTCAGCTTACAAATTGCTTGTTGTAATTCTTTTTTGCATCACTAGATGTCTCTCTCCAATCCAAAATTCCGATCAACAAGGTAACAAAATACTCAATTTCCGTGTTAAATCCTCGTTAAAAATATTCAAAATTTTAAAGTTATTTCCATTTTTCTTACACAACTGCTTATTTTCGGGTTTCTTCTTATAATACTTTAGTTATCTCTCTCCCCGTTCTGGGCTGGTGCTTAAACTTCCACTTTGTTCGTCTAACTCCATTAAAATTCCCCCACGCCAATTAGCCGCTGTTTTCACACCGGGGACAGCTTTTAAATTTTTTTAAAGAGTTTCTTTTTTACCTGTGAGTTGGCCAATCACTCACCCGGTACCAGTACTCTGTCCAAATCACCGCTCCTGCACAAAACTTATTCCGGTTGCCCCAGCTTCATGATGGCCGCTTTGACCATTGCCCCTGCCGCCGGATCGAAGAGATTCTATTCTATTCTATTCTATTCTATTCTATTCTATTCTATTCTATTCTATTCTATTCTATTCTATTCTATTCTATTCTATTATTTAGTTCTGCTTCATTTTTTCTACCGCGTAAAACAACAAAGCTTATAGTTATTGCCAAAAAGGGAGCCCAACTTCATGTTGAAAGTGAACGGAACATTGCATAATCTATACTATAGTAACACGATTTCACTTGCAGAAATAAGAGCCCTGTGTGACTCCAGTTGTCACATATCATAAAACTGCTGGAACTCTGGGCTAATTTAGCTATTTGTTGCTCACTCCCTCTGGTCATAAGGAAGATGAAAGCACAAGACATGGCACCTTTTCTGAACATCTGAGGGAACGTCTCTCTTATTTAGAGCCATTCCTAAACAGGCAGTGTGTATTTTAGCAGGATTATTTGCAACGTAAGAACAATGTGGATCCGAAGCATATTTTACGGAAGCCTTGAAGCAAAGCAATCCTATGATCAGTTCAAATGCCCAGCCGAAATGCAAAACACATGGAATCTAATTCCTCATTCCTACCTTCAGAGTGCCAACTCATTAATAAGCAACGACTACAAAGGTTAATGCTGGCAGACTTCCCTAATTATGCATCTCTTGAGAAAAGCAATTGCTATGCCAGGGCATGCACTCCTGACTCCCTGGCTTGAATATAACATATAGTGCTTCCTATCCTTTGATTTTACATCAATTTGAGAAAGGGAGGGCAGTCTCTTTCTTTTAATTCCATGACCACAGCGGCTATCGATTCCTTAGATCTGTATTTTTCACTGATATATTTGCTCCCCATTTGCTGAGCAAAGATAAATAAATGAACCAATGAAGTATCGCAACATAATTTTTTGCAGGTAGCATTCGTAGGAATGCCTTTATGAAATAAGTACAGGTAGTCCTCGACTTACAACAGTTCACTTGGTGACGATTCAAAGTGGCAACAGCAAAAAAAGTGGCAACAGAAAATAGTTGACTTATGACCATTTTTCACTTAAGACCGCTGCAGCATCCCCACAGTCATGTGATCAAAATTCAGATGCTTTGCAACTGGGGATAGTATTGCATTGCCTAGCAAAAATATAGCAATGAAAATAATATGTTAAACAACTTACAAAAAGGACTCTGACCATAAAAATGAAAAGAAATTTGCTAGTAATACGAGACCTTCTATTGATCTGATTCAGGAAAAAAAATATTCGTAACTACCGTGTTTCCCCCAAAATAAGACACTGTCTTACATTTTTTTGAACCCCAAAATAAGCGCTTGGCCTTATTTTTGGGGAGGTCTTATTATTTTGGGGCACGTGGAGCAAGACGGAGCTCCTCTTGCCATCTTACCTGATTTCCAGCTCTGTCTCCCTAACCCTAACCAGAGGAAATGGCGAGGACCGGCTGCGCATGCGTTTAAATATTTTCGAGGAGGGCTTATTTTCAGGGGACGGTTTATTATCAGGGGAGGGCTTATTATCAGGGGAGGGCTTATTTTCGGGGAAACATGGTATCCAAAATGGACCAGCACTTCATTATACCTATCATACAATAATACATGTAAAAGCTAATGGGTTTTTTTAAAAGAAGAGATTGGTATATTTGGGAATTTTCTAAGCCACATACAGTTCTCAAAAATTTGCTTTTATGTTTTTGAGACTGCCATGACCTTATTGTGAAACTGCCTAGTGATTTCATATGCTATAAATACTCCTGAGGAAGTTGCTGCTTTCAATCACTTGTCTTTGAGGACTAAAAGCTATTTGCATATTCTTTCAATAACAGTTGCTACCTATAATTATTTCATCTCTAAAATACTAAATACTGAAGCAAAGCCAGGCTGTAATGATGTGCCTAGAGATCTCCACTAAACTTCAGATATGAAGCTCTTTCCGCCTATATACTTCAGGGATATTTCTGTTTACCTGAGAAGATTTCTGAGAGAAAAATTAGAAGTGAAATCCGATCAAACAAAAACAAGAAATAATACCAATCAGATACAGTCCCAGTTCCCCACATATGCTGATAACTCAACAAGAGTTTCCCTGAGTGGACAAGTATAGGATTCTAATATACTTAGGTTTAGCAATTCCACCTTTATTCACAATACAGGTAGTTCTCAATTTACAACAGTTATTTAGTGACCGTTCAAAGTTACAACGGCACTGAAAAAAGTGACTTATGACCGTTTTTCACACATACAAGCGTCGCAGCATCCCCATGGTCACATGAACAAAATTCAGACGATTGGCAATTGACTCATATTTATGACTGTTGCAGTGTCCCAGGGTCATCCGATCCCCTTTTGCGACCTTCTGACAAGCAAAGTCAATAAGGAAACCAGATTCACTTAACAACCGTCTTACTAACTTAACAACTGCAGTGATTCGCTTAACGACTGTGGCAAGAAAACTCGTAAAATGGGGCAAAATTCACTTAACAAATGTTTCACTTAGCAACAAGAATTTTCGGCTCAATTGTGGTCGTAAGTCGAGGACTACCTGTATTCACAACATTTCTGCTTTAACCTGTTACCTATAACCCAGGCTTGTTTCAGGTAATCCTTGGATTATACAAGGTAACCAAAAAAACAATCTGCTGAATCCAGGATTAAGTTAAGATTCTGGAAACACTGTTCCTTGTTTAGGATTGATAATGCCAATTTGTTCTTATTTAACATGCATACCTCCTCTAACTAAAACTTAAATAACAGAATAACAGAGTTGGAAGGGCACAAATAAGCTCAAGTCTTGAATTGAACCGTGAATCACATATTTTTAATAATGATTGTGTCTATTAAAATGGACATTAATAAACACCATTAACAAGCAGGACTTTTTAAAAAAATATTGACCAATATCTCATTTTCCTGAACCTAATGTATTGGCTGTAATTCTCCCCAGAGACATTTTCCATTATTTGCCTAGCAATACATAGATAATCAGGCGTAAGGAAGATATTTATTTCAAGGTTATAAAGATGAGACAAATCCAAGCTGTAGACATTATTTATTTTGTTTATTTATTTTGTTATTCTTATATGCCGCCCAACTCCCGAAGGACTAATGTTATAGCTATAGACAAGCTATACAATTAATGTTAAAAAAAGGTATTTTACATCTTTCTGAACAGCAGCTCATACTAAGAATATACAAGCGTGCTATTTTGAGCAAGAGGTCATTTGATGCTAAATTAAAATGCAAGTTCTGATCTTGCAATTTTGCAGATGAGCTTCTGGGAGCTTAACAGTGAAGAAGCTGTTAGATACAACATTTTGCCATCCATTTTCCCCACTGAAAACATCTAGTAGTTCATGTATACACGTCCACCATAAAATATCAACATTATTTGCACATCTTGAATCATTCAGGGAACTTCTGAAATACAGATGTACATATCTGGAGAAAATGAACATTGGTTTCATATACTAAACTGATCAAGAAACATGGATTTTAATCTCTGAAAAACAAAATAGTCTTGTTTACTGTTCCTTAAGATGGTGGCCTCAGATGTATTGGATTACAATTGTCATAATATTCAGGCAGCTTTGTTTTTCTCTAGCTAACACTCTTTCCTTATTACTTTTGTCTTTGTGATCCTTCATTGCTATCCAATCTGACTTATTTAACAGACCTGCAAAGCAGTGATACCTAAAGTGACCAGATTTTTTTTTCTTCAAGCGGGACACCATTGACGGGGGTGGGTTTCTCCATTTGAGTTTTGCCCTCTGCGCATGCGCAGAACGCTGCGCATGCGCAGAGGGCAAAACAGCAAATGTCGGCGTCCAGGTGAGGTGGGGGGGAGGGGGGAGGCGGGAGGGTGCTTGGATGCCTGCAGCTCGCGACAGGTAAGCTGCCGGCGGCCTCCTTTCCCCGTCTCCCGCCTCCCGTTCGTTGCTTGCCAGCCCGGCCGAAGGGAAGGCGGGAGGCGAGGAAAGGCCTCCCGAAAGGAGGGGAGGCTTCGGGAGCCCGCCTCCCTTTCGGGCCGAAAGGGAGGCGGGCTCCCGAAGCCTCCCCTCCTTTCGGGAGGCCTTTCCTCGCCTCCCGCCTTCCCTTCGGCCGGGCTGGCTCGCGTCCCCTCCTTTCGGGAGGCCTTTCCTCGCCTCCCGCCTTCCCTTCGGCCGGGCTGGCAAGCAACGAACGGGAGGCGGGAGACGGGGAAAGGAGGCCGCCGGCAGCTTACCTGCTCCAAGCATCCAAGCGCCGCGGTCTCCCGGTCACCCGCCCAGCCCCAGGGCAACGGCGGCAGCGAGGCGACGGGGGGAAGAAAGGGGAGGGGGACGAGGAAGGGCTGTTTGCGCCGCTCGTAAGCTCAAAGCGGCGACGGCTCCTCGTCCCTCACCCCTCCCAACCGCAGCGGCGTCTCCGAGGGCGGGGCTAGGGATGGGGCGGGGGAAGGAGAGGAGGAGCAGCCTCCCTTCCCCCTCCCCCCAGCTTCCAGCGCCCGCCCGCCGCCAACGCCGGCCCGAGCTGAGAGGCCTGCTGCCTTTCAGGCCGATTTTTTGAAAGAATGCCCTAGTCGGGCATTGTTTTAAAAAATCGGAACTTTTTAAGAGGGCGGGCGGGACGCGGGACAAATGGTGAAAATGCGGGTGTGTCTCGCCAAAATCGGGACGTCTGGTCACCTTAGTGATACCTCTATTTAAATTTTTAAAAATAGTATGTCGAAATGTCACACAAAGTAAACATTGATCAATGCTAACATGTCTTTCCCTAGTCTATCTTAAAAATTAGTTATATTTTTCAGTCCCTAAGTGACTCTTTAATGAATAAAGACCACATAAATGCACATCCAAATCTCCAGTTCTTGTGCAAGAACACCCAAACTTCATTTCCTCTACTCTAAATAGGCTAGAACCTATCACAAATATCGAAACTGATTATGAAAAGCATGTTTATCACTTTATCTGCAGTATTACAGGCTAACTCTGCCCCACTCAGGAGTTCGATCCTAATCAGCTCAAGGTTGACTCAGCCTTCCATCCTTCCGAGGTCAGTAAAATGAGGACCCAAATTGTTGGGGGCAACGTGTTGACATTTGTAAACCACTCAGAGAATGCTGAAAGTACTGTGTGGCAGTATATACCCACCTTTTCCCCCCCTGAAAGAGGGTGGAAATGTTGGTGCGTCTTATGGCCTCCCGAAGCCCCGCACCCGCATCCCATTTTTGCGAAAATTGGCCCATTTTTCACAAAAACGGGGTGGGCAGAGTGTTTGGGAGGCCTGCAAAATGCTCCTGGGGGCTGGGGGAAGGCAAAAATGGGCTGTTTTTCACAAAAATGGGGGCGTTTTTGCCTTCCCCAGCCCCCAGAAGCACTCTGCAGGCTTCCCAAACCCTCTGTGTGCTCCATTTTTGGATTTGGGAGGCCTGCAGATTGCTTCTAGGGGCTGGGGGAAGGCAAAAATGCTCCTCTTTTTGCGAAAAATGGGCCCATTTTTGCGAAAAACAGGGTGCATAGAGGGTTTGGGAGGGCTGCAGAGTGCTCTTGGAGGCCAGGGAAGACAAAAACTTTTTTTTCATACTTACCTCTTCGACATCTTGGTGCGTCTTATACACCGGTGTGTCTTATCGTCCAAAAATATGGTAGTTCTAAGTGCTATTGTTATTGCTATCTATAACACTAGCTTTACAAATTATTACATTAATACATCTATACTTCAAAGGCTCCAATTCCATTGGAGCCATTCTAGTTCTCTACTCATAATTTTGTTCAGCGAGATTACAACTGTGATAACTCAAGTGACCATTCAAATAGTGATATTTTTTACTTCATTATTCTTAAGAGGCAGATTCTTTTATCCACAAGTGTTTATACCCTTTATTTATGTATGTATGTATGTATGTATGTATGTATGTATGTATGTATGTATGTATTTATTTATTTATTTATTTATTTATTATTTGTGAGATTTATATACCGCCTCACAGTGCAAGCACTCTCTAAGCGGTTTACACCAGTAAGCAATGTATATTTATATTGCCCCCAATGATCTGGGTCCTCATTTTACCTACCTTGGAAGGATGGAAGGCTGAGTCAACCTTGAGCCAGTGAGATCTGAACTGCTGACCTGCGGATCACAATCAGCTAAAGTGGCCTGCGGTACTGCCTCTAATCGCTGCGCCACCTCGGCTCTTTAGTTGGACATCCTTCTGTACTGTGATCACAGTACAAAATAATCCACTTAAAAATGTTTCCTTGAGATTCTTCTGTCCCTACAGATACATTCTTCTCAACTACTGTTCCTGTGATGCTCACCAAATCCAAGGAATATGTAAGGCTAATTATCTGTAATTAATTTCTTCAGCCACCACACTAAATATGTATATTCATCCCAGAACATATAAGGAAAAATAAGGGTGCTTTTCAGAATGACTCAATCTGCATTTTTTCCCAAAATTGGGAAGGCATGCTTAGCTTTGTTTTCTTCCTTATCCAAAATCCATGGGACAAATCTACAGGATGCATCTGGGGTGAGCTATGTCCGTTGATTATAAGCACATTAAAAGACAAACAATAGCTCTGCCTAAATGTATTCTTTCTTGAAAGGTACATTTCTGTTGCTGGTAAGGCTGGCACTCTCCCTTATCTCTCAAGTACATGATTTCCCTTTCACCGTTGCAAGGCTCAAAAAATAGGTTGCTGAGAAAGGTGGAATGGGTTTAACCCACACTTTTCCACTAAAAAGGATCGCCTTCCTGAAGAAAGAACAATATGAAGACAAGGCAGACTCACAATGAGTGGCAGGGAACACTTTTATAAAAATGTAATTTAAATACTAGCTGCATACATGACCTCATTTAGAGGAAGTCTATACAATATGTCAAGGCTTACTCAAAGAAGCCCCGAGGAACTGAGATAGATGACACCTGCATCTAGCTGTCTGATTAGCAAGGCTTGGTATTAAAAAAAAAAGGTTATGTTTGGTGCATGCCAGAAAGAGTGTGAGATACATCATAAGATGTTCTCTGAAAAGTTGAGGATTTATCTTGTGTACTTATCACACAATTAGAAAACAGCCTTTTCCCCTACAATGACTATAGGTCATCCTCCACTTACAACTGTAATTGAGCCTGGAATTAAGGTTCTAAGTCATTGCAGTCATTAAGCAGGTCGTCATGTGATCATGCTCAATTTAGATGATGGTTGTTAAGCAAACACAAGGGTTGTTAAGCAAATCTGTGTTATCCAATGTGGTTTTTTCCAAGTGCCAAATAGCCGCTGATCTAAGCTCAGGAATTCCTTTTAAAACTCCGATTTCAAAATTTTTCCTTTAAGCGTGAGTTGGCAATTATCTCACCCAGTTCAGCATTCCGTCCAAACGACGCTCCAGCTCAATTCTTAGGTTCGGTTGCCCCAACTTCAAGATGGCCACAGGAAGATGGCCGCCGCCCCCACTGCCGATTGGGAGAGCTGTTTCTGTCCTCATGAGGAAATTGCCAATTCCTCACTGTCCACGAAACACCTCCCCTTTCTTCACCATCCCTACAGGACGGCAGCAGTTTGTCCGGCTGGATTTTCGCAGGACTCGGCAGAGCCAGTTAGTTTCCAGTCTGTTCCTGCCGCGACGTCAACAAGAAGTTCTCCATTAAATCTTAAGGCTTGTCAAAAGAGTATCTTTTAAAACTTAATTTCTGAAGCGTTGCTTTTGGTGTTTGGGTGTGGTTGTGGGTGGGTGTAAATGGAGAAATCATGTGAATGAAGACTCTGTCTGCAAATTTTGGCCAACTTGGCAGGGGATACATGCATACCATCCTGGATTTTGCCTCACCCATTTTAGACAGTGGCTCAACACACTGTGGTTAATGGCATTACTGTTTTCAATTGATGACATCTGTTCAACTTATACTTGCCTTCAATGCCATTTATTTTTTATGTGATAGTATGCCACGGTTCATGCGTTTTGTGCCACATTTTCATTTAACGCAGAAATATACATTCCAAGTATATAAGTCAGGCTTGGGTTCTGCTAATAACAGCTTGGGCTTTGGATTCTGAAAGTTATAATATCTATGGCATTCTTTAAATCTATAGCTGCATATGCAGGCTCATGAAAATATTATGCAAGTTTGCTACATTGAATTTGCCAGATTGGTGGTTCATTAAGCTAAGCTTTATTCAGACATTCTTGGATTCCAAAAACAGCTGAATGTGGCTTAATGATTAATGTATATTATAAACTCTGAAGAATTCCACTAAGTCCAAAAAAAAGGAAAATGCATTTCCTTTAGAAAACTACAGGCTTGGCAGCCTCAACAAATAATTTAATCTACAGTATAAATTGTGGGGTTTCCTTTGAAATAGGGAAATAGGGATACATAAAACTGTTAAATACATTTGGGGCAAGACTATTGTCTCTTATGAATGTTGGTTTGAGGAGAGAATAACATGAGATAGTTATATTTTTAAGCTTTTGTCCTATACTACGGTGTTGCTCTTTGTTGGCATTATATTGACAATCCAGAAGACTGGGAGGGCGGAGTACAAAACTAACAACCAGCAATTTCTGCCCATTCCTCCTTTTTTAATAACAAATGAGGAGATGTTTTGGAAACTTCCCAAGCAAGTCATGAAGTCAAGAGTCCTCTCATCTGGCACTGACACACACACCCAAAGCATTTGCACATGGTTCCAGAACTGAAAAGATATACCTTTTTTTGTCGCAAAGGTGCTTTTTCAAGAGGAACTGGACTTTCTGGTTTTTCTTTGAAGACGTTTCGCTTCTCATCCAAGAAGCTTCTTGGATGAGAAGTGAAATGTTTTCAAAGAAAAAGTTCAGTTGCCTCTTGAAAAAGCACTTTTGGGACAACCATGACCTGGATGACTGAGAATCTCCATAGACATATACCTTCTTTTAACATGATGGAGATCATCATTTATATATTAAGATTGGGATGTTTGGGACTGATTTTCTTAAGCTGCTTTTTACTTTGCTATGTCTTTTGCTATAGGTCCTAATCAGTGCAATGCTTCCATCTTCTCACCAAGCCACACCCGAGACAATATTACATTTTCCTCAGCTGTTCTGAGTTAAAGTAGGTTTTCCCCCTCAAAGCAAACCACGGGAAAGGAAAGAAATGCAATGTTTTTTCCAAATCCTTACATTTCACCTAATGCTGAACACACATTGAATGCATATCAATCTGGAAATGAAAAAGAACACCAAAAATTAATAAAGGTATAATTGTATTGTCACTGGGAGCTATCCATTTTTATTCATCTGTTATCTAGACAAAAGAAGTTGGACCTGAGCGTATTGCAGATGACAAATACTTAAATCTAATTAATCAATCTGAACCCACAATAATATTTTAATTTGAGTAGAAAATAAAGGTGAACATCTTATCCTTGTTGTTCTAACAGTCTTCCACGTGTTTGGAGCTCATCATTTATAGGCAGGCAGAGGTCTTTTCAATTCAGGACTATTAGACGCTACTGAAGAAGAAAAGACTTAAAGTTGTCTATCAACAAACACAAATGCATTTTTTTAAGATTATACTTTCAAGTTTTTGAGTAATAAGGAGTTAAGAACTAGAAATATTTTTTGAATTAACAATTTTTTTTAGGTTATTTTAGTTTTATGTTTTTCTTTTTGAAATTATACCTTGTGCCTTTTCTGGGAAGTCCGCGGGGGGGGGGGGAGAAAAGAGAAAAATGTATGTACTTTGTACTTTTAAAACTTTTCAATAAAGTATTCTCTAATGTAAAAAGAAGAGGGGAACGAAAGGAAAAACATCACTGATGCTAGAAAATGAGTAGGAATTCCAAATTTAGTTTGGAATTCAGTTCTCATTCCCCATAATTTACCTAGAATCTAGTTCTCATTCCCCATAATCTAGCAATTATGTTTATTCTATTTTACTTATTTTATCAAACAGTTATACAGTCATAGTGTTTTATGTTTTTATACTGTATTCTGCTTTTTGTTTTGTTTTTAAGTGTTGTAACCTGCCCATAGTCATATATGTGAGATGGGGAGTTATATAAATTGAATAAACAATAAAATACTCTTTGTTTAATTTTGTCTTTCTTCTTGTACCTTGTCTGACCTTTGTACCTTTGTCTGAATCTTGAAAGATACAAGTCCTTACTTGATAAACCTTGTTCCTAAAGTCAGAATCAGAGGCCATGGCTTGTTCTTGACATTTAATCTAAGCTTGTTTGGGACAGACAAGCTAGGATGTTACTTTTGCATATCACATTAGGGAAACTATAGAAGAATTTTTAATCAGCTGCTTCTTCCTGACAAAAGGAGTTTAATAGATATGATCCATCAGGATGCTTTAATACTGTATATTTGCTCATTTTTAGTAAGCCAGGATGCTGGGAAATTCTGACTTATCATTACATGCAAAACATAGATACCTTATGAAATCAGCTACATTTCAACTATAAAAGCTGACAGTGTGAGCCAATTTCTATTCATAATATCATTGCTGCTCATAAAAAATGCATAATCAACATTTCCTTTTTATTTTTCATTCAGCGATGTGCCAGTTTTCAGTAAAAACCAGTTCAATCCTCTAATGGTAACTCATCTATTCTGGCAATGGAATAATTACAGAATTGTGGTTCAATAGGTTCCTGGGATTATAGACCTCAACAGAAGGAAAAAGAAAGGTTAGTATTTTGCCTTATTAGTGCTTCTATTACTGTTAGTGTTTAATATTTCATATGACATCAGCAAGAACGCATGGCAGTGGACGATAATATCTAGCAGTACAATCACCCAATTTGCTTGTCAAAAGGCAAAACGAAAAATAGAGGTAGTTAAATCAATTAACATACAAGTAATTGGAAGCAGATATATATATATCAAATCATTAGCCCTCCAGCCTTGTTCAAAACACTGTTAAATTTTAACTATATTCAATTGTGCTTTTCCTGTTAAGGGCATTACATTATATTTGAAAAATATTATGGCTTGCTTAATTTTAGCCAACTGAATTCAGAATTAATAAACATGATGTTTGGCTGAAAGCTTTGAAATAGAGATCAATTAATTAATTTAATGCATTAGAATATCTCACAGTGGTGAAATCAATTATGATACATGGAAGCTCTGAATCCATTTATAGAGAGAGCTACAAAACTGTTACACAGCTTTAAATTACACTTCTAAATAGTATAACTCAAACAGCATGGCTTTAAGAAGTACTGTAATACCCAAGAATGCAAACTTTCAAACTGTCATTCACCTTAATGTCTATGGAGATTCTCAGGTGCTTTTTCATGAGGCAACTGGACTTTCTGGTTTTCCTTTGAAGACATTTCGCTTCTCATCCAAGAAGCTTCTTCCGCTGTTATAGTTTCTTGCATATGGCACCCTGGGAAGAAATGAATCTCCACCATCCAGTCAGAGCTGAAGAAGCTTCTTGGATGAGAAGTGAAACGTCTTCAAAGAAAAACCAGAAAATCCAGTTGCCTCTTGAAAAAGCACCTTTGGGACAACCATGACCTGGATGACTGAGAATCTCCATAGACATTTAGCGATGTCATTCACCTTGCCTATAATTTCCACAGAAATAAAACTCTATGATACTAAACTTTGACAGACATTGGGGGACAGATAGAACACTATTATCTTTATGCATTTTAAGAATGGTATAAACCACCACCTAAGCCTTCTCTGTGGGGGGGGGCATGCTCTGGAACCAACTTCCCCCAGAGACCCGAACCATCCCAACCCTGCTGGCCTTCCGAAAAGCCGTCAAGACATGGCTCTTCCTGCAGGCGGGGGGAGGAGACTAGTTCCATCTGAGCTCCCCCCCCCCCCCCGGTATGACTGATGGTGAACATTTTTAACGTTTTGTACATTTTTAATTGCTGTTTTTAACTTCTGTTTATTATTAGTGTTCTCGTAAAATTGCTGTACGCCGCCCTGAGTCCCTCGGGAGTAGGGCGGCATAGAAGAACCAATAATAAATAAATAAATAAATAAAATAAATAAACAATCTTTGTAGCAGAAAATAGGAAAAGTACATTGTAGTATAAGTCATGGCAGTCTCATGGTCAGAGAAAAGAGACCCACAACTGTCCAGCATTAGAGCTATTCTCCACTATAGATTCAGTGATCCCAACATTTGGGATAAAAATATCTAAGTATTAAGTATTTCAAAGACTACGGTTTCCAATCAAAGTTAGAATATAAATCCATAGATTTATTGCAGAGCAAACAGATTTCACAATTCTTCCATATAGTTCCAGAAATGAACAAATCTGGTTTTGTTTTCCTACTTACACTTTAACTAAACTGGTTCAGTTAATTTATACTAGGCATATATACACAAATATATTCTTGCATGAGTCACATCTGAACTGGCATGCAGTTATATCCCCAAACCAAATTAATATTTTTGCTTCATATTACATTTAATCAAAACAACTTTCAATCGATGAAAAGGGCAGTAGTATTTAAATGTCAATAAATTATTTTACTTTGGTCCATCAAGAGAAAGACAAGACCTTTTTTACAAAAAGAAATATGACAAAATTAATGGGCACTGTACTCTGGTTTGTTTAACCTACGTTAATTAAATACTGTAACCCATAGTAGGCTAGGTGACTACAACAAACTACAACAACACATTGTAGACCAGAATGGCTAAGTTCATATAATCTAAATTACTAAATATAACTATTCAAACATGGCAATGCAGAATCATCAGGATCAGTGACACTTTAAAAATTCTATGTAGGTTCGCCAGAAATAATGCAGTGGTCTTAAGATACTATGGCTATGAATATCAAATCTTAAAAATCTGTCTTGAGTATTTACTGTCAGGTGTCTTTCCATTAAATACTTCAGTAAAAAAAACACTCACAAAGAATTTTCCACTTCATTTTTAGTGGGCTAATTCCCTCAAAATATATTATATTTACAAATCTTATCTGGAGGAATATACATGTTTGAACATACGTACTTGCAATAAAAAGTTCATTGTCTAAATACATGCTGTATATGCTCACTTCTTTTTTTTAAGTTTTATTTGTTTTATTAGTATAATACATAAAAATTCCATTTTAATCGAACAGTGTGTTGTCTGGGTACAATTATTTTTAGGCAATCATAATCAGAGTGTTTACAATAATATGTATCACAATAACATAACAATAACATGTGTAAGCGCACCACTGTGCCTACCGTCCCTGTCCTACTGCCCTATTGTCCTCATTTATCTGTACTTCGTTGCTTATGTTATGTTTATACAAATACCTACTATCTTATACATGTTTGAAAAACAAACAAACAAACAAATAAATAAAAACATTAATACTATAGTGACAATATTTTGTTTGTCCATTTTAACAAATTTCCATGTATATGCTCACTTCTGAATGAGCCTATAGAAAAAAGACTTAGGTAAACTTTCCCATAGAATGTATACATACATAGCCTATATTTACTAAAGCAAAATTTTATTGCCAAATCAAATTCCAGCTTCTGGTATACCATTTTGAATGGTCTCCTTTTTCGGCTTTAAGAAATTGTCTCTTGTAATTTGATTTCCAGCCCAGAATATTCTATTGCTCTTAAGTTATATTTTTATAAATGTTAGATAACATTCAGCAAGAATATCTGAACTAGTGTTGTATTTCTCTTGTTTGCATACTGTTATAGATCAGCACAACTAACAGGGTGTGGTTAAATTGTCTGATGACTTAGTTTTCTCATTCTCATATCTGCAAGAGGCATTAGGTTAAAAAAAATTAAAATGTTTGTTTTTGCTAAACATGGAAGTTAAAAGGGGAACAGCTGTCAAAACTGGTAAGATGATAAGTGCGACTTCATTGCAATAGCAAAGATCTGTTCCTCAAAGACTCTTTGAGGAGTATCCTTTCAGTAGAATTCAACTCTTGGTGATTTCATATTTTTCCTCACTCCAGTATGGAAGCTGTTGGCAATTCCTTCTTGAGAGATGTATTTTTATTTCCCAATCTAATCTACAGAAATCTAATTTCTCATGGTCTACCATCTAGGTATTAACCAATCCTAGTTAGTTTCTGAGATCAGTTACCGTAGATAGAATACTAACACCTCATTGTAGCTGAGAATTAATTCAACCTTGGGGAAAAATTAATTAAAAAGAGTTATATCCTGCTAAAAAAATTAATGGATTTTGCTTCATTGAAGTGATTTTACAGATATTAAAAATGCATCTCAGGGATCTTAAATTATTACAAGCCTCTTCCACGTACACAGGCTGATTGACATCATTTATCTATTATGGATTTTAGACATTTATAAGCTGCCCAGTTCTATAACAACTCTGAGAAGTTTTATTTATCCTAATCTTGCCTTGATCTGATCAATGCGTCTAAGTTATAATGAAGGGCTACACCAGTGATGGCGAACCTATGGCACGCGTGCCACAGGTGGCACGTGGAGCCATATCTGCCGGCACGCGAGCCGTTGCCCTAGCTCAGCTCCAGCACACATGTGCGCCCCAGCCAGCTGATTTTTGGCTTGCACGGAGGCTCTGGGGGGGCATTTTAGGCTTCCAGAGGGCTTCTGGGAGGACAATGGAGGGCGTTTTTGCCCTCCCCAGGCTCCAGGGAAGCCTCTGGAGCCTGGGGAGGGCGAAAAACGGGCCTACCAGGCCCACCAGAAGTTGGGAAACAGGCCGTTTTCGCCCTCCCCAGGCATTGAATTATGGGTGTGATAGCCCGTGCGTGATAGCCCGTGCGCACACGTTTTTGGCACCCGAGGAAAAAAAGGTTCGCCATCACTGGGCTACACCATAGCAACTGCTTTAAGTACACAAGATTATTACATTATTTGGAAGCTGGAGGGGAAAAAATATTGAGGAAAAGAGCTCTGTAAGATAATTTAAAAATTACATTTTTATTCCAGGAAGTATATCCTAAGAATAATAAAATATTAATGATTCATTTTTCCTTGTCCCTGGCACAATAAAATAATAATAAATAAGTTCAAATACTAAATAAGGGAGACTTCATATTACTTTTTAATTAATCGTAAAGCAAGAGATGGTTAGAACAGCAATGTTTGTACATCAAGAGAAACTCATCTGGGGTCAATTTGGGCTTGCAACGAGCAGTTAAGAGACTAACACATGAGTTCTAAATATTTTGTGCCAGTAGCACATCTGCAATTTTGCAAACACGTTGTGGACTCTTACAAAACAACGGCTGGAAGAAATTTGCCAGTTCATAAAATAACTGCCACAGACAATATAACCAAATTATAAAAGAATTTACTCCAACTTCCTCAATCATTACCTTCTACATCTACAGGATGATCCCTATTACTGTACCTCTACTTACCTGGGTTTTTAATCAAATCATTCTTTCAAAGCAAACACTGGACAAGTTGCTCATGGTTTGTGTTTTCTAATAATGTACACATGTATCCCAGATGCATTCTCAGAAATTAAAATGATGCTGAAGCCTGGCAAGTGCCAAAGAAAGTACCCACCAGCACACTAGTGCTCAAGAGCATTATATTGGAGTTGCCAGAAATAGCTAATAAGGGAAGGGAACAATGGCAGTAGTATCTAGACCAGGCATGTCCAATCTGTGGGCCACATACAGCTCTGGACAGCTAGTAATGCGGCCCGACAAGAATGAAAACTTTTAACATTATCAAGTGATTTATAGACATTAACTGTATTATATATTTTATATGCGGCCCAAGAAAATTCCTCTTTACTGAACTCTTCCCAGGCAAACCAAAAAATTGGACACCCATAATCTAGACACATGAGTACAAAACCCTTAAAATTCTTCCTTTTAAGATATACAGACTTTGAAAATAATTTGGAGGAAGTACTCCAGACTTTACTCATGCATAGCATCTATCTGATTGATACTGACTATGTGCCATCGGTTTTGACTCCTAGCAAGGAGATAGATGGATTTTCTGCAATGTGGTCTATCCCCAGTATAATCCTACAGGGCTTCCAATAGTGCGGTACTTGAGTCCACTCACCTTAATTATCTTTGTCTTATCTTTCCTTCTACCTTTCCCAAACATTAAAATTTCTCTAGAGAGCTACTGTAGATCTTCATATAATGTGTCCAAAGTATGCTAATTTGGGTCTGGTTACTTGAATATTGAGTTGATTTGTTCAATGACTTATTTTCTTGCCTAACCATGGTATATTCAGGAGACTTCTCCAATACCGTACCAAAGTTCAAGAGCACTAGTACTATTTTTATCCTGCTTTTTCAAATTTCAACTTTCACTTCCATAGAGTATCACAGAAAAAAACAATTGTCTGCACAATTCTGATATAGGAATTGACATGTCACAGAATCTGAATTATCTTTCCCAAGTCCTTCAATGCTGCTCGACCAGTGCTAGTATGTGATGTACTTGACTGCTGGTTCTTTTACTGTTGATAAAATCAATCCTAAAAAGCGGAAGCTATATATAGCTTCAATATCTTCACTGTCATCTTAACTCTGGATGCTGGATCTGTGGTCATTAGCTTATGTCCTTTATCATAGTCCCATTTTATATCTGCTCCTTTCATTATTAAAGCTTGCAGATCATTTGTAGCTATCATTTTTGGCAATTTCCAGAGTTTGTTTTGACTTCGTTTGTTTTCTTCTGTTTCTCAGTCTTTGGCACTGTCTTCTCACATTCATTATTACCACCTTATCTGATTTCACCCCACCATAGCATTTATCTACCATTAATTAAAGTAACACTTTTCCTCAGGTTTCCACATGAATCTGAAAAAAGATGTACTGCTTTAATAAACTGAATAATTAAAATAGCACATCTTTTAATAAATTCTTAAAGTAATGGCTTTTTAGTCTGAAAGATATGCATGTTTTGAGGAACAGCAGAAAAATGATGTGCTCGCATCCACACTCCAAAGCACACTTCTGAATAATCTTCAAACTGTGTACAGCCTTGTTCATTTTATAATAGCTATTAAGATATGATTGTACCAAAACTATGGCGCATATATATATATAAAATAGATAATCTTCAAAGGACTAATATTTTATCCATCCTTTTCCCTCACCATTAGCAGTGCCAGAAGATATGACAACAAACTTTAAGCATTGAGACCTATGCTTTAGATACATCCATACTTTATAATTTTCCTCCTGATAGTCATATGAATTGACAAAGACTTCTGTATAGTCCATCTTATACCTTTAGATTATCTATGGAGCACCTTTTTCAAGTCCCTCGACTAGTACATTTTAAATGAATAATTCTTCTTTTATTGTGGCAGAACCAGAAATATAGAATAATTTGCCAGTAAAACTGAAACAAGCGCTCTCCTTAATATCATTTGGAAGACAACTAAAGGTATATTTGTTTTTCCAAATCTTTTACTGCCACTCTTTTAATTTATGTGTTTGATGTCCATTACATTTTTAATGGATTTTTTTCCTATCTTTATTTATTTTCTAAATAAATAATAAATGGGTTAAAGTGCTGCAAGTTTAAGCCTTGCTGCGGTGCTGTGGGGCACTGGAGGCCCTATCCAATGGATATTGCCAAGCTATCCAAGACAGTAAAATCTTTGTGTTTAAATTCCTACATACAAACATTGGCTCAGAATCCAGAACTCTGTACACTCAGTATTCTAGAATCCATGAAGACTTTTACCCATGTAGATCTATTCTAAAGTTTCTTGTCTCGCACATGAGGCATAAAACTGGGGCCAGTATAGAAGGAGCAATCCCACAAACCTCTTCAATATGATCTCATGTAAACAAAATATGAAGGAAATTATTTTTTCCATGGCTTAATACACAGGTTCCTTTTGATCCAGCCCCTAAAAAAACAATAATCTACTGTATGCATGATTTGCAAAATAAAGGCTGAGGAAGGAAACATGCACTTCCTGTTAAGTAAATGGCTGTGTACCCATACACTGATCCAGCCAGTCTACCAGGAAAGGTAAGAATCATAGGAACATAAGAAGATGTCCAATATAAATCAAACCATTACTATACTTGACAGATTACTATTTGAATCTTAATGCCTTTCTGCTGAGATGGCCAAATTGACTTCTTTGATTACAGTAGAGAAAGGACAAAAAAGACATTTATTGCTGACTGGAAACTCCTTATGGACTTTTTGAGTAAAACAGAAGAAATAAATTCATGATTTATGGTTTAGATAAATAGGATAGATGGAGAGTCATCTATCCTATTTATCTTTTAGAGAAAGGGGTAAATTTATAATTGCACATATTGTGGTGTAAAGAAGATCAGAACTCACTTTCTGTTCCTCCCCTCCATTTTTCTTTTCTTTTTTCCTTTCTTATACTCTTAGCTTTCTTTTTCATTTCTTTTTCTTTTTTCTTCTTTACTTTATACTGGTTTCTATTAGTTTTTGCCTTCCTTTTTAAAAATGTTCAATAACATAAGAACAATTATTTCAGAGGTTTTGCCCAGAATTTTTCTATAAATGGCAGGGATTCAATCTGGAATATTCAACATGCAGGGCATAGGTTTTACCCCCATTTTTTGTTTAGAATAATGGACACTTCACTATCTCTCAATGTTTCGTTCATTGTCTGTTCTTTATGGTAATATTTAAAATGGTTTGTTTAAAATGCAAAAAAACTCTAGAACTGGTATTTTCTTTTCATTTAATAATGAAAAAAACCATCGTCTTTGAAGGAGATAGACAATTTGGAAATATACAAAATAATATAAAATAAACATTTACTCAGGAGCCAAATACACAAGGGCTGAAGCTCCAAGAACCAAAGAAACAAAGCATAAGAAAGATGAATAAAATTTTCTCTGGGATACATGGGATCCATGTATCCCAGAGAATACAAAAGGCAAATATTTGGGATTTACAAAAGGCAAATATTTCATTCAAGTATGCTCCTGAACTCTATTTTAGACATAAAATGGCAGACTTCTGAAAGCTAAGTGAAACTAATTAATAGTTAATATTAAAAAGTACCTATGAGGAGATTTTGAAGGGAAGGAAGTCAAGTCTACTAATATATCTTTTTTTTTAAAGTATAATGTTTAGGAATGAATTTATTTTAAAATCAATTATAGAGAAAGAAATCATCCACAGAATTTTTCAGAAAACCATAAATCCCAGATTTGTTTACCATTTACTAGAAAAGAAAAGCCAAGTATAACATTAATCAACATCCTCCACAAAACATGAAAATTTGTATATAATTCTTATATAATATATATTACATTTTTTATATTTTAGTTATATTGATCGTATTATCTGGGGGGAACCTACACTGATATTTAGTAGAGGTTCTAGACATAACGGGTTTTCAGCACAGTATATAATGTGTCTTAATTGCATATATATAAGTATATATATATATATATGTATGTATGTATGTATGTATGTATGTATGTATGTATGTATATATATGTGTATATATATATATATATATATATATATATATATATATATATATATATATGTATGTATGTATGTATGTATGTATGTATGTATGATGTATGTATATATATGTGTATATATATATATATATATATATATATATATATATATATATATATATATATATATATATATATATATATATATATATATTCCAATTGTCAAGTGTGTCAAATTAGATGTCTTGTGGTATAAAATATGCATGCCTTTCAGTATCACCACAGTGGTCTCCAGGTGTGCAATTCAAGAAAACCAAAAAATCTTGTTTGGCAATTTTTTTAAAAAAGCAACATTGCTGAAAAATATGTTAAGATTTCTTTTTTATTAAAAAAAACTCTATTCTGTCACATCTGCATATATTGCCGTCCTATTTGAAAACACAATACAACAAAACTTCAATGTAATGGACCCCTTTTTATGCAACAGACCAACGTTTTTTCTGGACAGCCCCTGAAGTAACAAGCAAGTCCATTGCAACTGAATATTTTATGATAATTTTACATCATTCATAATTTATATCATTTGCCTAATGACAGGGTTACTAAAACAATGCAAATTGACTGAAATAACAATCTGCTTCATTTATATTATGCAAATGATCTACATTATAATAAATGACATGATTTGTGATTTAATAGACATTTTGGAATATCAGATCCACCCACCCTCTCCTTTGATCTGTTAAATTAAGGTTTTATTGTATATAAATTGATGCAGTCTAAGAAGAAATACAAAGCTAATTATTATGGGTCAGTATCATTGTGGGTCAAATTCTTCATGATTATTCTTACATTAATATTTACATGCTATTTTATTTTTGTGAATCATTAAAAATGGTTTTTACCTTTGAAAAATTATAAAATTATAAAAATTCTAAAGTTAAATCATGATTCTTAACTCTCGTCTAAAAGAACTTTCTCCAGTCTGGCTGCTCTTTAGGTAGGTAAAACTGCAACCCCAATGTCCCCAGACAATATGAAAATGCTGCTGTTTTTCTTGCTGAGATTTTTTTTTCAAGAACAATACCACTGGCTATGAAGAGGAGCCAACTGATGAGAGTTGCAATCTAATACTTCTGGAATACACTTTATTTGGGAAATGTTGATCAACACTCATTTCAGATTTCCAAGGTTTTACAAAGTAATTTTCTCCACCCTTACCTGGAAATGCTAGATACTGAAAGTAGGATCTGTTGCAGTCGAAGTATGGTTTTAACACAAAGTTACATCACTTTCCCATGGAAAAATAACTTTCATAAATTCAAGCAGAAATTTAACACTGGCTTTTTATACAACACAATGTCCTTTCCACAGAGAGCTGTTTACACTGGAAATAACAGTGCTTTATTTATAATAAATATTAGCAATAGACGGAAACAAAGTGCAATGAGTATGCTGCCCATCAATTTTTTAAAGACTATTGTCTCTTATATTGGACAAAAATAAAAGTGTAGCAATGGAAAGGTCTATGGGACACACTGAGGAATTGTCTTGGGCCACATATAAAATATATAATATAGTTAATGTACATAAGTAACAAACTCCCCTTTTTAATATATTTTTATCTTTTGGGCTTCACTGCTAGCTTTCCAGGGCCACGTGCAGCTAATGGACTGTAGGTCAGACATGCCTGGTGTATGGGGTGTTTGAAAAACACTAACTTATTTAGTGAATCAGTAAGTTTAAGATTTGTTTCCTACCACACACTTTTCAAAAAAGCAGGGGTGAGTGGTCTGAAAAGCTAAGTATATTCAATTCAAAATGAACACGCAAATCCATTCCAAAGGGGAAAAATATTAAATTAATTTAGAATGAGATAGGCTTTGGATATTTTAACCCACTTTCCATCTGCCTTTGTCGCACTGCTGTAGCTTGACCATGTCAAACTCAACACTGGGCATATCAAAACCTAGTCCCCTTATTCTCTGATCATACACCATGGAGCACCAGGTACACCATGATCATACACCATGGAGCACCAGGTACACCTCTGATCATACACCATGGAGCACCAAGAACTTCAGAGGGAAAACAGCTGGAACCTGAATTTTGTATTTTTTGAGTAAAATGGGCTGACCAAATCCACAGAAATAAAGTTCTCAAAGAATGATTTGATACAAAAATGATAATTCAGTCACAGAAGATGAGAAATCAATGAGGAAAACAAAGGCCGCCCTGGCCAGGAGAAAAAACACCAGGAATATTAAAAAAATGTGGGCAGACTGTCAGTTTCCTTGAAGAAGAATTCTGTGCAGGATTTTTATATTCCCTTATTTCATCACTCTGACAATTTCTAATGCAACCTGTTTTCAGGATTATAAGAACATCTCTACAACATATGAAGAGGGCCTTGGCTTGGTACTTCAATCCTTTCAAAACTACTGCAATGCGCTCTACATGGGGCTATCCTTGAAGAGTATCCGGAGACTTCAACTGGTGCAAAATGCGGCTGCGCGTGCTGTGGTGGGTGTCTCAAGATACACCCACGTAACACCCATACTCCGCCAGCTGCACTGGTTGCCCATTGGTCTCCGGGTGCAATTCAAGGTGTTGATTATCACCTTTAAAGCCCTACATGGCTTAGGTCCAGGTTACCTCCGGGACTGCATCCTACCTCAGACTTCCCTTCGACCGGTCAGGTCCCACAGAGTGGGTCTCCTCCAGGTCCCGTCAACCAAACAATGCCGGCTAGCGGGGCCTAGGGGGAGGGCCTTCTATGTGGGGGCCCCCGCTCTCTGGAACCAACTACCCCCAGAGATTATTATCCCCACCTTGCTAGCCTTCCGAAAAGCCATCAAAACATGGCTTTTCCTGCAGGCAGGGTACTGAGACAATTTTACATCCTAGGTCTCCCCCATGTATGTATGGTTTATATGTTTTTTAAAATTCTTTTTTAATACTGTTTTTAAATTTTATATTGTTTAGTTGTTCTCTAAATGTTGTATGCCGCCCTGAGTCCTCAGGAAGTAGGGCGGCATATAAGAACACTAACTAACTAACTAACTAACTAACTAACTAACTAACTAACTAACTAAATAAATAAATAAATAAATAAATAAATAAATAAATAAATAAATAAATAAATAAATAAATGTTACACCCCTGTAGGCAAAAAAAAGGGCTTTTGAAGCACCGGTTAAGCAATCTGGGATTTGGTAGGGAGCAGTATTCCGATTTAGGGCTTGTTGTCAAGGGGGAAAGAAAGGCCCTGTCGCATAAGCAGTAATAAAAACTGAGCCTGTGCCCCTAAGGATGTACAGAGCCTTTTTTTCATTTTCTTTCCAATAAATAGCCAGGCAGGCTGTACACCTAATAGGAGGGCACTCAAGAGGGCATCTAGGGCAGCCAGGGATTTGGCTTCCAAGCAGGCCTTTTCCATTTCAAGGCGCTGCCGCTTCCTCCACGGCCTTTTCCCCTCTCCCCCTCGGAAATCAGCTGCCCTCCAAGCTCTCCACGGAGACTCACCCAGAGTTTTCACCGCGATCTGCCTGGTGAGGGGAGGCGGCAGGTTGATGCAGACCAAATCCACATCCTGATGCAGCAGGACCTCGTCTATCCGGCTGGTGTAGAAGGGGACGCTCATCTCCTTGGCCAGCTCTTCCGCCTCTTCCTGAGTGCGGCCCCAGAGCGCCTTGACCGCGAAGCCCTCGTCCTTTAGAAGCGGGATGATGACCCGGGCGGTCAAGCTGGTGCCGAACACGCCCACCCCGGGCAGCATGGTTGCTGCTGCTGCGGCTGCGGCTGCTTCTGCCTGCTTCCCTCCACCCTCACCTTTTTCCTCCTCTTCCTCCTCCTTCTTGCTGCGATCTGGATGCCCGACGCGCCTTCCTTTCCTCCGCGTCGGCCCTTTCGAGCGGAGCCGCAAGATTACGAGTAATGCGGGGTTGCTACGTGAAGGGCGCCCGGTCCCAACTGGGAACTGCTGCTGCTGTTGCTGCCGCCGCAGGGAGCCAGCGGCACCCGATCCCTGCAGCAGTGGCTGGCTCTGCTCCCGGCCGCGGGCCCCTGCCGCGTCCAGCGCCTCTTCATCAGCAAGCGGCTTGCCCGCCCGGCTCGCTGCCGCTGCCTCTCCATGGCCGGGTCATCCCAAGCGCGCACGGCCCGGAGCTCCTCGCGCCTGCCTGCGCTGCGCACACACGCGGGCATTCAAGGAATCCGGCGATTTTTTAAAAAATCCCGATCAACCCGATCGCTCGGTTTCTAAAAACTCCAGATCCAGATCCTCTGCAAACGCCCTACTGCATCCCGGCCGTTTCCAATGCAAGGGCACCGAAGGGCAGCCAACAAGTGGCGCGGGAGCTAGGAGCAGCCGAAGCCCAAGCAGCCGCCCCGCTTCTAAGCTCCATCTGCCATGTTCCCCACAATACACGCCAGAGCGTTGTGAGGATAGGAGGAGTTTTGGCTGTCACCTCCAGTGGATTTTTTCCTGCAACGCCCTCTCGAGCTCTCAACCTGTCATTGGCCCCCAGACCTGCTGGAGGGTGGCTCTGGCTTACAAGGGAGGCTTCCCCGCCTGGCTTTCTCTGCCCGGAGCTGAGCTGGCTATGGCGAAGGAGATCGATCGTTAAGGAGTAAACAAGTACAGCGAAGCCGTGCTGGCTGTTTCCCGCCGCAGCGTCTGACCCCGAGGCCTGACCAGTCGAAAGGACGGGAAAAGGGCAGAGGGCTCCCGCTGAAGAGCACAGGTCAGGAGCCTGCCTCGCTCCAGGCAGAACCCTTTCGGGAGTCGGAGCTGATACAGGATGTGGTTAGCCCTCCCCATCCCTCTACTCCAGGTGTCTCCAGATTTGGCAACTTTAAGACTTCTGACTCCAATTCCCAGAATTCCCCAGCCATTGACTAGGGAATTCTGGGAGTTGAAATCCGCAAGGCTGTACTCTTGCTATATTCTGCTGGGAAAATCCTGATTTGCAAATAATTCCATTGTTCTCTGCCCCTACCTCAGGGCTATGCTGTAACTGGTTTTTCCTACAACCGTTAATTTTTTTTAAAAAAGCATTTCTGTAGTAGACAATGTCAAAAAGTCAGGTTGAAAGGAGTCGGAAATGAGTCTAGTGACTGAAAAGATGGGATCTAAAAACTCCAGGCCTTTTCCGAAATTCATGGATCTCTGACCTAAAATCAAGTATTTCTCATGCACACCTTTCCTTTGCTCCCTTAATGCATGTTTTCAATTACAAGAAGGCATTGAGTGGCCTTTATAAAATTTTATAAAGTTGTAGTAGTTAAGGCATTAGATTGGGGACTATGCGTTCTTAGGCCCACTTTAGGCCCAAAGCCAGTAATCTTACGCCAGTCACTGTCTCTCAGCCCTAGGAAACAGGCAATGGTGAACCACTTCTGAAATCTTGCCAAGAAAACTGCAGGAACTTCTTCAGAATCAACTTTTTTACTTGAAAGTACACACACACACACACACACACACACACACACACACACACACACACACACACACACACCATGAGAATGCACACATTTTTGCCTACTCCATATTATTTGTGTGTGAAAAAATAACTTAGCTGTTATTCACAATGTTAGAGTCATTTTTTAAATGAATGCATACAGAAATAATACTTTAGCATTAGTGACCTGTGAGTGGTTAACAGACTCAAATCAATGTGTGTAATTCAATACAGTGCAGCAGGAGTTTTTTAATTTGATCCAGCCAAAACATATAAGGCCTCTTCTGATATCTCATTATCATCTATCTCACCCCTTTTTCTGCTTCTTGGCCTATCTCTACTTCCTTTCCGTCCCCCACACCATGTTTCCAATTTTGCAGCTTTTTCCACACATATATTATACTGAAAGAACATTTTCACTGGCAATAAATATTTCTCTTACTCTGTTACTAACCTCTTTCTTCCCAGAAGTTAAGATATATCTGAACACTTTGCAGTACCTGGCTAAATGGGAAAGGGAGATGATGTATTAAGAAATAATTTGTAAGCTGCCCAGAGTCACTTAGTAGGGCAGATGGGCGGCATAGAAATTAAATGAAATACATACATACATACATACATACATACATACATACATACATACATACATACGTAAGTCACACCTTCACCTAAGCCAGAAGAGATGGGAAAAGAGATGGGAGATGGGGAAGGAGAGAAAGTTTCATCTGTCTCAAATACAGAAACTCATTTTATTTTCAGGCTACATGAGAAACAGACATGTGGGCAGCATGTGAAAATACCTCCCTTCCTCTACTTCTCACCTACCGGTAGTAGTTAAAAAGCTCTTAGGTTCATAGCAATGATAAAATCTCCAACAAGTGGCCACATAAAACACAATTTATTTTTAGGTCATAACAGCAGAAATGGTGCATGACAAGGCTTTGTCTCATATTTTTTTTCACTGCCAGAAGGCATGCCCACTTGAAGAACTGCTTTCTTTAGCAAGATGTAAAAATAAAAATGAACTGAGTGGCAGAGAAAGTGAGAAGAGGATGACAGAAAGGCAAAAAGAGGTTAATGGGGGGGGAAGGGGAACCATCCTGTTTTATTATAGGCCTATTTAGAGGTATCTTTGGCTGTATTGATCTCTGCATGTATCCCAGATAATTTTTCCTGGGGAACACAACTCTTAATATAAAAACTTGAAAGAACTTCCTTTTTTTAAACCTAAAAATATAGATTGCGTACTTATTTAATTAATAACAGCAGTGTCTGCTTCCAATGTTCTGAACATAAAAACCATCACAGTTGACCAATTTACCTCAGTATCTTACTTTATATTATTATTAATATTTAGTATACTTAATTAATACATAAATAAATATGTATTATGTTATTATTGCTTGATATTAAATTCAAAAAAATTGGGATAATTCATGAAGTAACCAATTGTAAATGTGCAACAAAACTGTCATCTAACCATAATTCTGGAAGCGTACCCAATATTATATTGTCTTTTGATTTATTTTCCTTGTTTCTGAACTAGAAAAAAACAAAGAAAAACCATAAAGATGGTTTGGCAACTGGTATGACTTCTTCTTGCATGCAAGCTGGAAGTTTGATAACCAAGCATGGATTTTAAACACTTTATTTCAGAAAGAATTGGAATTAAGAAATGAAAGATGCAACACCATTAAATAAATGTCTGTTGAAACTAGAGAGAACAAATAGGTTAACATTATTATACCTAGAGGTTGTCTTAACGGACTGACCTTTGATTGAATTAATAAAGGTGTACATTGGGCCAATTAAAGGAAATTCAAAGGGGATTTTCTAAAGGAAAGTCACTTTCATGAGTGCGCAGTTTATATAAATGTTATGGACAGTAATTAGGTATTTTCTATTTGGCAGATTTAAAAAATCTGTAATATGGATTGCATTTTTTCCCTCACACTTTCCACCTAAGTAGTATATGTTTGTGATTCATATGGCACCTTTTTCAACAACATTTGCCTACTATAAAGTCATTGTATTTTATTTCTGCTTTGTTTTGCAGCTAGAAATAAGGGAGTAGTTCTCAAGAACATCCATTAAGCAAGAAAGAACTAGAACTGTGAAATTAGAGCTTGCTTGTCAAACCTGTGGAAAATGTTTGGAATTCACTGATGTCTTAAATTACCTGTCTAAACAGGTCATCATCTGTTCATACAAAGGAATGGTGCATTTTGTGCAAACCAGTTTTCAAATGCATATCATGGGTTTTCAACAGCAGGTTCGGGTTTATGCAAGTGCGGTTTTACATGACACTAATGGTGATTCAGAGATAAAGAAACTGGTGATTCAGACCTGTCTGGTTCTCCCACACACATCTTCCTATTGAGTCACCCCAGCTCTACTGTTTGCTACATCTACAAAGGATGTAGAGGTTGAGATCTGGCAGTTTGCAGTTTTAGACGAATGGGAAACCATTCCTTTTGGAAACCTCATTATTCATTTCACAACCGCTGTAACTTCAGTTCTGTGAGAGACACCCCACAATGACCTTGTTCTTTCTTACAAAGGGCACATTTCGTATTATAAGTGTTCTCCATACCTGCAGAGTCCTGACAAAAGAAACTTATGCCAGATCATTATTAGGCTTGTGATGTCTAAAGATATACACTTAGCAAATGTGAACTTATCATATATGCTAATTATCTCATTAGTGACTTTATTTTTCCCCTTCAAATAACTGTGATTGGGTAAGAGTAAAAGGATTCATTTATAAGTCAGGTGGCAATCACAGGACAACCCATAGATTTGCTCTTTGCCCTTCCCCTTTCTTGCTATCTCCATGTATCTGGCTTTTTAGGGTAACTATTCTTTTTTTTTTAAATTACATATTTAGTTCTCATTTCACAGTAATAAATTCAAAGAAAAAAATAAAATTTCAGATACAGTGAATGTCAACAGTGGAGCAATCAATATTATTTTTAAAAAGAATTTAAAGAACATTATAGAAATACAATTGCTGGATGGTATCCCAAAACATTATAGAAAATATACTGAGGATCTGTGGTTTTTTTTCACATGTGTTACGAGACAGAGAAAAAGAATCTTCCAAAGATTCTTATGCATGACCTGAAATATAACTTGAGATTTAAATGATAGGAAAGCAGATTCTGATTGGATATAAGAATAAAAGCTTTCAACAGTGAGAAGAGTTTAGTAGAGGAACCAATTATCCAGAGAAATGGTGGCTTTTCTCTTGTTGTGTTGTGTTCAAAATGAGACTTGTAGATTGCGTACAAAATAAGTTCTGACAGCCATCTCTTGATAATGTTTTCATTTGGATCCCTGAACTACCTCAATGTCCAAAAGGATCCTTTCCAATTCTTAAGAAGAAAGGATTTCCTAAAATCTCTTGGGGCAAAGAAATCAGAAGCTCCTGCTAGTGCATAAATCTGATAATAATATGTTTTACTACTTATCTCACAGCAGGTGGCAGCATTTGAATTAGGTTTGGAAGCCAAACAGTGTCAGACCTTATTAGTCCTTGGGTGGGATTCTTCTAGGAATTATTAAGGCAATTTGTAAAGATATATATACATACGTTCCTATGTAGGTACATACATACAGTACATACGCTTATTGAAGAAGACAATGACAGTAATTTCCATATTATTGGAATGGAACAAGCAGTGGTGGGATTCAAAATTTTTTACTGTCGGTTCTGTGGGCGTGGCTTTGTGGGCGTGGTGTGGCCTGGTGGGCATGGCAGGGGAAGGATACTGTAAAATCTCCATTCCCACCCCACTCCAGGGGAAGGCTATTGCAAAATCTCCATTCCCTCCCGATCAGCTCCATTCCCTCCCGATCAGGGCAGAAAATAGATGGGGTCGGGGCCAGTCAGAGGTGGTATTTACCAGTTCTCCAAACTACTCAAAATTTCCGCTATCAGTTCTCCATAACTGGTCAGAACTTGCTGAATACCACCTCTGGAACTGACTGAATATCTCCATGAAATAACTAGAAATTGTGAATGGTTGAATGGTTTTTAAATTTTTAAATGTATTTTTAAACTTATCTCTTGGATATTTTTTATTCTGACTTGTTTATGCTTGCTGTAAGCCGCCCAGAGTCCTTTGGGAGTTGGGCGTCATAGAAGTGTGAATGAATGAATGAATGAATGAATGAATGAATAAATAAATAAATAAATAAATAAATAAATAAATAAATAAATAAAAATTTGACTTGAATTTTTTTTTAATTTTCTTACATTTAACCAGTACCTTTAGTAGGCCAACACAAATATTACAAAATAGCATAAAAGCATTTAGATTTTTTTTTAATTAGACAAGATAATTTTCAGAAACGGAAAGGAAGGAAAATCTGGATTTGTCCTTATGCTTTAAGTCCCAAGCTGATCTGAGGAGTAGATCATATTCATTGAAAAAGTCTTATTCACAGAGGGTAGCAGATTTTTAAGTGCAACAAGATGTTGAACAGCCTGCAGGCATCCCAACAGAGTGCTATCCATCACACATGTGATGGGTGTTAAGTTATATTAAAGTCATTTACAAAGATTCCTATGAAGAAGAAACAGGCGAATATTTATTTTCTTATTCAAAATAATTGTTGGTTCCCCATTTTAGGCAAAAAAGCCTGCATAAGAATAAATTCTGTTTTTATTCTTGGATAAGTGAAAAATATAATTCATCCATAAGTGAAAAATGTAATTCAACTAGACATCAGTTGCTATATTTTATTTATTCATTTATTCATTTATTTATTTATTCGTGACATTTATATACCATCTCACAGTGCAAGCACTCTCTAAGCGATTTACACCAGTAAGCAATGTATATTTATATTGCCCCCAACAATTTGGGTCCTCATTTTACCTACCTCGGAAGGATGGAAGGCTGAGTCAACCTTGAGCCGGTGAGATTTGAACCCTGACCTGCGGATCACAGTCAGCTAAAGTGGCCTTCAGTACCCCACTCTAACCGCTGCGCCACCTCGGCTCTTATATTCCTTCTACTTTCTCAGATTAGAAAACTACCTGTCATACTCTGTAGCTTTTTTTTTAATGCAGAGCAAATCCTAATCTTTATCATCAGTTAACCTTATATACTTCTGAAAAAGCCAGTCCAAAAAAGCTGACACCTTGTGTTTTAGTATCCGAATCCTTCAGTATGAAAATTAGATTTACCGGTACTAAAGAACAAATTTTACAAACTTCAGTGTAATTATGGCAACGCATTGAATTAATAAACAACTCACCAGAGAGCAAAAGAAGATTGATAATGGTATGTAGTATCATTAACTAATAATATACCACTTATGGAAGAATGGCAAATCAAGTTGTAGAAGTATGCATTTGTGTCAAAAACAAACCCAATTTGATATACAGGACTGATTCTACAGTTCTACATACCGTATATATACATTTGTACTACATTCAAAATTTGGGCTTGTTTTAACATAGAGCTTTAATACCCAAGCTTTTGTTAGATTCAGTGACTATGTGTAGGAAGTTAGCACCCACCCCTCTCCTAGGAAATGAGATATCCTAGGAGATATTAAAATGTAGGAAATATTCTGTGGAACACATCTGGAAACATGCTTTTAAACAAACAAAAGACTCCTCTTGGAAACCCCCACCCCTGCTAAGCTCACATATTCCTCTCACCTGGACTGGAAGTCTTTTGCATGATAAAACCACAATAGGATTTGCCCAAGGCCCTTTCATTCAGCGAAAGCTGGATTAGACAAAAGCCAAGAGCCACCCCAGCATGCCCCTGGGGGGTCTGAGAGCCAATGGGATACATTTCTATACAGGAAAAGGAAATCTAAGAGGTGGGACCCAACTTAGACTATAAAAACCAGGAACTCAGCATTCCTCTTTCTCTCTTTTTCTCTTCACCACACCTGGAACCATGTAAGTTACCTTTTCTGTACAGGGGCTCCTGCCATGTGCTCCTGTCCACCATTAAACCTTCCTTTCAAGCAACCTTCATGAATCCAGTGTCTTTTTCCCCACTTGGAACTGAACCTAAAAGGATATTTCCTTATAACATATGGATGGAACTCTTGAATTTGACAGAAATTTCTATTAACTCTCCTTTCTGACTTATAGCTCATATTTTACTGACTGTTGTTAAAAGTCGATTTGATTTTTAAAATGTTCTAAAGTCTTAAATTGATGCAAGAGACGTTAAAGGCATCACTAAGATAATGTTATTTCAAGTTGTATATTTAACCTGGTCTGGCTTGTAAATATCTTTTCCCTTTTTAAAATTGCATTCTTAAATATCCACTGAAATAAATAAACAAACAAATAAATAAATAATGATGTAGTATATAAATCCTTTCTCCTTAGTGCTTCTTTGACAACAGTATCCCAGACCTCTGTAGCAGGGCAAAATGCCATTGTCTATAGCTGTGTCAGCAGCATTGCAGACCCACATACTTCATGCTGCTTTATGTCTGTCTTTTCAAAGAGATCTACACCCCCACCCTCCCGTGCCTTCCTTGCAGATTCTCATCTTGGGCTCACAATCAAGGTTTGAAAACACAATATTCAAGTAAAATGTCAGAGAAACACTTGTCTTTCCTCAATTTGATTTGCTGAGCAAACATACATCCAAACATATTTTTATTATTTCAATTATCAGGCTAATCAGGGGAAATTATTACATAATTGGAATTACATAATGTTTTTGTCAGGCCGAAGCCATCTTTGATTGGAGACTTTGGCCTGCCACACTTTATGCTTTAGAATGTATTCTTGCTGTGGGAACTTGGGAGGGGCTATTGCATGAGGGATGTAGAGAGGTAGCCATAACAAATTCCTTCTAGATTCTCAAGGTCATCCTTTGTTCAGCACCTGCTCGGAAGCTGATGGGAGTAACGGACATGTTGGCAAAAGACGACTGGTCAACGTGATGAACTTGTGGGTGTGGGGGCAAGGGAATGAACTGTGAACTGAGTGGAGAAACCCTCGTAGCTTTAGATTCGGGTTTCTCACAGATGTGCCAACATGGCTCTGTTAATAAATCAGAACTTTGAGGACTCTGATTTAGTTTTGGATGCTATTTGGAACCCTGACACTTTTCTTTATAAAATGAGATCTGCGTAAACTGATTGATTGATGGTTATTAGATATGGCAGCAAAGATACAACTCCCTTTTGTGTTCAGAAACCATGTGTCTCTCGTTGAAGTCAATAGAACTGCAGAAGGATAGAGTTTTGAGTGGTTTTCATATGCTCAGTTATCAGAAATATTTGATAGAGATACAAAAAAACAATTGGAACTAAAACCCTAAAGCAGAATTTGAAACTGAATTATGTACAAATGATGAACATGTAACAGTAAATATGTCTAAACTTTTATTACGATTTGAAACAGTAAATGGACAGGTGAAAGATTGCATGACCAAATGGGCTATTAATTTTGGATATACTGTACTTGGTAGAAAACGTGGGCAACTGGTATCAAATTTACAGTGTCATCTTTGAAGGGATTTTTTTTAATATATGATGTATCATTAGTATATGACACAAGATAAATTATGAGAAGTGTACAAAGGTATTTCAAACCAATGTTGGCAATGGGAAAACATGAAAGGACATTTTACCAGGCATGATGGACTTGTGAGTAAGCCAAGAATCTTCTGATGACGCAAAGGATTTTAAAGATAAATATTGTGAAGAAACCATAATTTTTAATGGGGCCTATGAACTAGAAAAAGTGCATGGACAGTTGATTTTTGTATATGGCAGGGTGTCAAACTCAAGGCCTGCAGGCCAGATGTGGCCCACGGGGTGCTTAGATCTGGCTCGTGGGGCCGCCCTGGAAACAGTGAAGGACCAGCCCACTGTGCCTCTGCCATGAAGCTCGGGAGGGCTGCGTGCGGCCCTCCCAAGTTCCATTTTCGCTGGCAGAGCGCTCAGGCCACCACAAGCCAGTGGTGGGTTGTAAAATATTTTGCCACCGGTTCGCGTGCACGCTCGCCCGTGCGCATGACACTTCTGCACATGCGCAGAAGTGTCCTGGGTGGGTGGGCGGAGCCTCCTGCCGCCGGCGCTACCGGTTCTAAGAACCAGTCCGAACCAGGAGCAACCAACACGAGTGATGTCAAGCTGACCATGCCCACCTTGGCCACCCCCACCCCCCCAAGGTCAAACACAACCCTGATGCAGCCCTCAATGAAATCGAGTTTGACATCCCTGGTATATGGTAACTGCAGCAAGACTATATGCTCAACAATGAAAGAATAATAAAATAGCCACAGTGGAGGAATGGATTGTGAAAATGTCAGAACTTTTGCTGAGATAGCAAAGTTGATTTATTTGGTCAGAAGAAAAAACAACAACATACTTTTTTTCTTGCACCTTTTTCTTTTTTTCCTATTTTTGTTTGTATTTGACTTTTACTGTATGCAAAAGTCTCAGTAAATATAAATGAATTACGGTAAATAAAGAAACCATGTATTCATCTTTATCAGATGCAGATTGTTCTAAACTAAGTTGCAAAATGAAAGAGTTATTCTTGGCTTCTGAATTTTCCAGATATTATTCAATAGATAGTGACCTGCATGGTGCAGATCTCTGTTTGCTCTTTATAATCGAGATTTGCTATTATACCACAATAGCCTAGTTTTCTTTTACACAGTTATAAGCTGCTTACACACTTGAGCCAGCTTTTCAGGTATCACTCAACAATTTCTAATCTGGTTACTGTCAGTTACAATTGAGCGAGAGTTTTGTGCAGATCTGTGCTTGAGTTGCATCAATGGTGGATTGCTGAAAATGCTGGTTTGTTTATTTAAAGTTCAAGAGTATCACACTGAGATTTCCTCAAGGTCTTTACAATAAAAATAAACCTACGCTGTAGTAGAGAGACCACTTTTGATCTGAGCAATACCAATGTTTGACTTGAAGCCACGGAAGAACATTTGGATAAGCAGAGAGAGGTGACCAGCAGATTCTAGGGATCAAAAAATAATGCAAGGAAAAATATTTTCTCTCTTCTGCCCTATCTTTGGTGGGCTAATGTCTATGTGGTGTGGTGTGGTGTGGTGTGGTGTGGTGTGTCAAACACTGGAATAGAAGCAACCTCCATTATTCTATTTCTGTAACTTTTTTCATACCTGTAAAACAGAAATAGTTTTGAATGTAGAATATTCTTCCAATACTCAATGCAAGACAGATGTGGCTTTACCAGACTGGCTTATAATGCTTGAACGCATCACTATAACAGAACTGCATGGCGCTAGTTTGGCCTCTAATGTCTGTGTTTGTGCACAGACATAGAACATTCTTTTTCTCTTCTTTTTCAGTCTTTACTCTGAATATGAATATACAGGAATATGGAAAACATTCATCAAGCTGTAATGGGCCAGGAGGAAGGGACCAATAAAACTGGCACATTCAGCAGCTCTGATCAGGGAGAACACCTGTAAGAAAGGGGAAGGGCTTTGATTGTGTCATCATGGTCATCATCTAATTTTTTTATCCCGCCTGCAACCCCCCATTTCTGATATTGTGAACCCTCAAGATAACTTTTTCTTATAAGATTCCTGCATTTTTGAAGAAATAGTTTCATCATTTTTTCCTGGCTGCACACCCTGGAAGAGTATAGGCCTACTCCACTTGTACTTAAATCTTGTATACACACACACACACACACACACACACACACACACACTTAACATCAAGATTTCTTGCTTGTGTTAAAATTACATTGCAATCAGAGCAGGGGTGGGTTCCACTTACCTTCGCCACCAGTTCGCATCGTGATGTTTCGCACACGCACGTGCGGCCCCTCAAGCAATTCTGCTTCCGCGCATGTTCAGTAGTTATAATCAGCCCGAAACACAGCTGAGGAGCTGATCAGCTGAGCTTCAGGCGAAGGAATAAAGGTAAGTATAAACCTGGGGGCAGGCGGGAGGGCCCTTTTTCAAGCAGCAGCAGAGGAAAAAAATTCAGAAAAAATTCTTAAAAAAAGATGGCGGTGCCCACAGACTGGCACCGACTGAACCGAATCCGTGATGCCATCATGACATCTCCAGCGGGTTGCTACCGGTTCGGGCAATCCGGTCCGAACCAGGAGGAACCCACCCCTGAATCAGAGGTGGGCATTACATACTGTAACAAGCGGTTCGCCCAGCACCGGAAATGTGAACGCGTGCCGTCTGCGCATGCGCGTGGCATAAAATTTTTTTGCACGCTATCCACGCATGCATGCAGCATCAAAAACCACAGTGATATAGGACAGGATTGCGCCCAGGTGGGTAGGCGGGCTCACCCGCAGGTCACAACTACCAGTTTGCCTGAACCAGTCCAAACCAGCAGCGACCCACCACTGGTTGCAATCCAAGTTCTTTGTCCTTTTTTAATGATATGAATCCACAAAATCAGGCTTACAATGTTTGCGGATCAATATGTTCCATATGCTTTGATTTCTTGGAGAAAAGACATGCAACATTTTGCTAAAAAATTAAGTGGCTGAAGATATTTTTGTAAACAGTCTATTTCAGCTGTCTGCAGTTCATAAGATCTCAAGGCAGCAGTTGCTCTTACAGATTGTAAGAACAGCAAAGGTGTCATGTTGAGAAGAGCAAATTAAGCACTGGATTTACTTTTCCCTGAGTTACCCTGTCAATCTAACCATAGAGAGCTTAACACGAAGGTCTGGTTGTCACAACTGGGTGTGCGATTTAGAGGCATTAAATGATGAAAGCAGCATTGCAATGCCAGCTATGCTGCTTTTTGCAAGCGCACAGTGACATTGTACACACAGATGAAAGGAATAGAATGTGTCTCATGACAACACAAAAACTTTCATCATTTTGAATGAACCTTGAATCTTGTGGATACTCTAAAACATGGGTCCTCAAACTAAGGCCCGGGGTCCACATGTGGCCCGCCGAAGCCATTAATCCGGCCCACGCAGGACCACAAGGCTGCCCCACCCACATTGCCCCTCCTACCCTTCAGCCGAGCGCAGAACTTATCTTCGAGAGCCCCGCGGGCTGGAACTGAAAGGTAAGGCCAACAATTTTGGCCTGCAGAGACGTTCTGGAGGCGGGGGAGGTGAAAAACAGGGTGCACAGATGCCCCAGGCAGACAAAAAACTGGCGAAAACAGCCAATTTTTGGGCCGTTTTTGGCCTGCAGAATGCTTCTGGAGGCGTGGGAGGTGTAAAATGCGGCACACAGATGCCCCAGGAGGCTAGAAAATGGGCAAAAATGGCCCATTTTTCACCTCCCCCGCCTCTAGAAGATAGAGAGAGAGAGAGAGAGAGAGAGAGACAGAGACAGAGACAGAGACAGAGAGAGAGACAGAGAGAGACAGAGACAGAGACACAGAGAGAGATTTCTCAAGCTCCTTGGGGCTGAGAAGAATTGCTGCAAAACTGAGTTTCCTGAAGTGGACCACTAGACTCCTAAACAACTGAAAAAATGATCTAATAAAAAGAAAAGTCAACCAAAAGAGCAACATGCAAACAAAAGCAAATAAAACACCCCCAGGAGCAAAACAAATGAAAGTATGAAATTGCTTACAACATAACAGCGTAGCTTAAGTCAATTATTTAATTAACATCAAACAATGCTGATAGAAGTGTCTTGTATGTGTTAATGTCTGTATGCATTATCTGGAACCTTTGAGGTCAAGCAAACATACCGTGTGCTCAACCCTGCTTCCTGTAACTAAAATCTGGCTGGGGTCGTAGTGGAGAGGCAATTAGAAGGAGTGACTGTATGGTGACTCTTCTGAAAATTAACCACTTTGTGTCATAGTTTTGTCAACCAAAAATCTTGTCCTCTAAATGTTCAAGACAGCAATAACAATACCTTTAAAAAGTATTCTTACTTTGCTAGGTTCATTGTTCCTACACAGCTTGTTTATGAAGCACTGTTGTGGACACCCTGCAAATTAAAGTTAGCATTTTTGTGTCTTTAGGGTAATTATTGAATGTTTAGCATTTCAGTTTGCTGCGAAATGCAGTCATGTCTTTTGAGTGGAATCACATTATAAGCCACGCTCTCTACTTGCATGTCTTAAATTCAAAGTCTAGTCCAGAATGCAATACATTCCATGTCTTCACTTAAGTCAAGGATAAAAGTTAAGATGTTGCCACCACCTCTGTATTAGCATTTCCAAAGTGACTGCTTTCTAGATGCATTAGTCATGGAAGGGGAAAGTTATGAGACCTGAGTCTGAAATATCTGGAGGGAAGATAACAGGCTCTGGCTCACTGTAATATAATCTCAGAGTTTCCTCAAATCACAAAATGGGTGGAAAATAAATTTAATAATAATAATAATAATAATAATAATAATAATAATAATAATAATAATAATAATAATAATAATAATAATAATAATAATAATGGTGTCCTCAATTTATGACAATTTATGACCCTAACCCTAAGCAAGACAGTTAAATCTGTTTTGTCCCATTTTATGTCCTTTCTTGACATAGTTGTTAAGTGCATCACTGCAGTTTTTAAGTTAGTAACACAGTTGCTAAATGAATTTGGCTTCCCCATTAATAGAATAGAATTCTTTATTGGCCAAGTGTGACTGGACACACAAGGGATTTGTCTTTGGTGCATATGCTCTCAGTGTACATCTAAGTTTGCTTATCAGGTCACAAAAGGTGATCACATGACCCTGAGACACTGCAACGGTCATAAATATGCGTCAGTTGCCAAGCATATGAATTTTGATCATATGACCATGGGGATGCTGCAATGGCCAAAGAGTGAAAAACAGTCATAAGTCATTTTTTAAAGTACTGTTGAAACTTCTAATGGTCACTAAACAAACTGTTGTAAATCGAGGCTATCTCAGCCTATTCTGAGCTGACAGAAATCCTCTTTTCTTGGGCTGCAGGATTTCTGAAGCGTTCTGTGGAAGATCAATCTGAAGTTGTTTGCAAAGCAAGTTTGATCTTACAGACTGCAAAGTATTTGTATATGTTACAGCAAACTCCTGCAATTTCTAGACCATGTCAGAAACTTTCTTTAAAGAAATCACGGTAGAAGCTTTAGCATGATGTAGGAAGGTTTTAATATCATGAATAACTCACAGATAAGAACAAATTCAATGGTTTTGACAAGGCACAGATTCATGATTAAAGATTGCATTTCAACCCCTTCTTGTAAACAGCTGATAAACCACAGCTGGAGAAAGAAGACAAGAGTACAATGTCCCATACAGACTCACTCACAAAATGCAATTAATTTTAGGAGCATTGTAGAAAGGGGGAAGATGATCCCCGTTTCTTCATGGACAAACCAAGAGCTCAAAATTCAATCTATTTTCCTTCATCCTGACATCCTCCCAGGATACAGATCTGGAAACCCCTTCATTTCCAGCAATTGACCATCTTGGTTGAGAATGATGAGATGGTGTATTTCCTATAAACCATATCAACACTAGGTTACGGTAAGATGGCTTAAGGCAACTGCAGAGACCTAAGTATCTGGTGCACCGCAGGCAAATGAAAGATCATTGGTTCCTTCACTCTGCAAATGTTTATGCAAGTGATTTTGCTCCCTGAGTTGGGTGAGATAATGTGACGCCAGCAAATAGTGTCAGCACCCTGCCCACACAACTCTATAAGACACAGGAATAGAAAGAAATATTGGCTGACCCTGTTTTCTCTCTCTTAGCTCAGCCAACCTACTTCTTTGTCTTTTTCCAGCTCCTTCTCTTGTTACCACTTTGAGGTATATGACAAAGAATTTACCATACTAATCAATAGTTCCTACTGGAATGGAGAAAGAAATGCTTATATAGAAAAGAGTGTCTATATTCACAAACACATTTACTTTTAATCTGGTCACTTAAAAAAAATCAGGATATGTGCTTTGCTGAGTTTAGCATGGCATATTTGAGCTGATGTGTGATCTGTCTTCTTAGCCACAGAGCGCGCCCTGTTTATCTATTGTGCGGTTTGTCATACATCTTCAGCCCAAGTCTTCCAACCATCACCAGACTTGAAAGAAAGAAAAAATACAGACAGTTTATGGGAAATAAAAGAAAATGGAATATTTTCTACAGTAATGCCCTATCCCAAACATTTTGGTTTGGGGTTTAATTTGAGACAAAGAGGGGAAAGCAAATACATTGGTGGGGGTGAACTTTGTCTAGTGGTTAAGGTACCAGGCTACAAACTGGGAGACTGGGAGTTCTAGACCTGCCTTAGCCATAAAAGGCAGCTGGGTGACCTTGGGCCAGTCTCTCTCTCTCTCTCTCTCTCTCTCTCTCTCTCTCTCTCTCGTTCTCTCTGTCTCGTTCTCTTGTTCTCTCTCTCATTCTCTCTCTCGTTCTCTCGTACTCTCTCTCGTTCTCTCTCTCTCTCTCTCTCTCTCCCTCCCTCCCTCCCTCCCTCCCCAACCTGCCTCATAGGGTTGTTGTTCTTGTGGGGAACATAGGAGGAGGAAGGCATGTTAGATATGTTCACCGGCTTGAGTTACTTGTAAAAATAATTAAGTAAATAAATAAAATCATGGAAATGCCACATTGCAAACAGACATCAGGTATGGACACATAATGATGATACTGCAAGAAGACATAGTTTTGGTGTCACTGTAGCTTGCTGCAGATACAAACAAGAAATGTGCTTGATAAGAGATATTGACATGCAATCATTGTGATCACTTTACTCTACAGCAGTGTTTCTCAATGTTAGTAACTTTAAGATGTGTGGACTTCAACTCCCAGAATTCCCCAGCCAGCATATTGCCAAGATTGTAGAAGTTGAAAAACATTGCTTAGAGCAAGGGTGTCAAACTGGTGGCAACATGACGCCGCAGGTTTGACACCCGTGGCTTAGAGTAAGGCAGTTGGTTGGAAAAAGGGAGGCAGACTATAATTTGGGGCTGTATAACCAAAGACTTGGGAGGCTAAATCTGTCCCCAAGGAATTTTCCAATTGCTACTAAATTGTCATTTTTAATGTGACAGAGAGGAAAATATTATTAAATACATGGGAATCACATGAATGGTATTAACAGTGCTAACTGAAAGCTAATTTTAAACTAACTTAAGCCTAACTTACCGTATTTTTCAGAGTATAAGACGCACTTCCCCCCCTAAAAGAGGGTGAAAATGTGGGTGTGTCTTATACACCGAATGTAGCTCCGCCCACCCGCCAGCCCCCACCGTTTGGCCTCTGCCTCCCAGCAATTTACCTCCTTGCAGCAAGCAGCAAACTGCAAACAGGCCGTTTCAGCTTCAGCACAGCCTGATTAGCACAAGCAGTTGATTGTCTGTTGGATCGGCCTCCCAACCCTCAGCTGTTTCAGGCTGCTGCCTATTGCCGCGCGGGCCTCCTGCAAGCAGGCAAATTGCTGGGAGGCAGATTTTTTTTTCTTGTGCTAATCAAGCTGTGCTGAAAACGAAACTAAAGCAGACTGTTTGCTGTGCTGGGAGGCAGAGGCAGAGTTATTGTGAGTGTTTTATGAGTCTGATTTTCTGCTTTGTGTCCTTTTGTTGTAAAATTTCTGTCTAGCTGGAATTTAAAAAACATTTCACTAACTTAATTAAAATGTTACCTGAAGGAAAATAAAGAGAGGAGAAAAAAGCTTTACATCTAACAGATTGCGTGCTGAATAACTTACTGATTCTGATTTACAATACCAATCTATGCAAAGAAAAAAACTTAAAACAGTTCCAAACTGGTAAAATTTCATATTATTTCCCATATCCATGCACTAGTGCAGTGGTGGCGAACCTTTTTCGGCTCGCGTGCCAAAAAAGGGGGGGGCGCGCTCGCGCGCGCTCGCATGCCCACACCCATTCCCTCCCCCCCCACGCATGCGCACAACACCCCCCCATGCTGCCCCCTGCGCATGCGCACACCCCCCCACCCCCGCGCAAAGGCTTACCGGAGCCTGGGACGACGAAACCGGCAAACCGGAAGTGCGAAAAAACGCACTTCCGGTTTGCCGGTATGCTGTTTTTTGCACTCCGGAGGGTTCAGGGAAGCTCCCTGAAGCTCCGGAATGCAAAAAACTACAAAACGGACAAACCGGAAGTGCGGAAAAGTGCACTTCTGGTTTGTTCATTTTGTAGTTTTTTGCATTCCGGAGCTTCAGGGAGCTTCCCTGAACCCTCCGGAGTGCAAAAAACAGCACACCGGCAAACCGGAAGTGCGTTTTTTCGCACTTCCGGTTTGCCGGTGGGCAACCCTCGCGTGCCGGCTTCTATGGCTCCGCGTGCCACCTCTGGCACGCGTGCCATAGGTTCGCCACCACGGCACTAGTGTATATCTTGTTTTCCTCCCCAAAAAAGGTAGGTGCGTCTTATAGTCCGGAGCGTCTTATACTCCAAAAAATACGGTAGCTTCTGTTCCACTTCCTTCTCCTATTTCTGATCACATGCTGACACATCATTTAATGGCCAAGCATGGTCCTCAGCCTGAAAATACATACTTGTGGTCAGAGTAGGTGGAAGAAAGAGGAAGAGAAACATTTTGGATATACTGTAGTTCAGTCCCATAGTTTCCAAAATTATGGGACTGCTCAATGTCATTTTGGTCCTATTTAATAAACATGTTATTTAATCTAACACTATTAACATTTTAAAAAGCTATTTTTACTAATTGTCAGTTTTTTAAAAACACGGTTGTAGCATGGTGCTGTTTGTTGATCTTTAGACATAAATCTCAGTACCTTTAATAAAACTCTCTCAAAAGTTAACACAAGATCACACCCTTAATGCAACAGTGAGAACATAAAAACGTGCAGTTTTTAATACCTTGCCCCAGCAATCAATCCTGCAGGCATGAATTTCCCTGAGTTGTAGAATCTCATTCCCATAATGCCAGCTAAGGTTCCAGAAGCAACTAATAAAAAAAATTATTAAAAAAAAACAGAATATATGCGATGCATTATTATCTCATGGGTGTTTCTGTAAGGAACTGACAACCTGAAAATGATGATAACAAAAAGCCAACGATGTTCACTTAATATCTTATCTCTAAAAACTCTGAGTCAAAAGATGCACTCCCTACATTGCAACATTCTCAACTGAACACTTTTTAAGAATACTTGCACTTCCACCTCAAACATATCCCAACCGTCCTCTTTTTTATCTGGTTTTTAAAATTATGTTTTATTTCAAAGATATATTTTTCCCTTTTTCTATATCTCTCTTTTGTATTTTTTGGCTTACAGTGGTAAATTGAGCAAACATCCCAGATGTGCTTTTTCAAAAAGCAACTGGACTTGGTTTTTTCTTGAAGATATTTCGCTTCTCATCCAAGAAGCTTCTTCAGTTTTTTTGAGCAAACCAAACCATCCCAATAAATCTGAATAATAAACTCCAATTTCATTCTATTCAATATCTATTTCTTGGGGGAATGAGATAGCTCATAGGGATTAATGGTTAACACAATGGATTTGAAATCAATCTATTAGTGCCTTTATATATATTTCTGGTAATGTGATTTTCATCCATCAAATGGTTTCCAAAATAGTATCTTTTGCCAGTTTTTGATACATGCCCTAATAAGGGCAAATCAGTGCCCTTATTTTTAAAAAAATGCATAGGATTTTTGCAATTTCCTATGGAAGGAATCCTATTGGAGGATTTTGCTGCTATTGAGCAAAATCAATTGTACTCTTATGAACAAATGGTATTAAACAGATTGAAATCAAAGGCTTGTAATAATTATATTTATGCGTCTTACGTATCTATTTGTTGAAGGCGGACTTACTCAGAGAAAGCCAAATGTTCTTTGGGTCTTGAGACAGCTGGTATGCTCCAAGTCCAGCTATCCCCCCAAAAAGAAGACCAGCAGCTAAAGATGGGACACTACCTTGAATAAAAAAAATAAACTGTGTTAAGGAGAAATAGACATTGGACAGGCCGTAATATCTGGTCATTGTTATAACCCATGGTTGGGATTTTTTTTAGGCTTCACTGGGGTGTTAGTTTCCTTGTAAAATCTTTTAAACAGGAGGATTAAGTACCACCAGTCAGGGGGCATCATTTACACCATATTTTAAAAGATGTTCGCCTCCAAAGAATTATAAATGGAGGGAGAAAAGGAAAGGAGAATAGCATGGAGAAAAACAAAATGGAGCAGAAAGGAACGGAAGAATGGTTGGTATATTGTTGAAGAGAAATAAAGCCCCTTCCTGAATGTTGATAATAAAACCTGTTAGATTCGCGCGTAAATGAAGAGTCGAATCACAGGAACGGTTCAGCACCTTTATTGTCTATTAGCTAGAACTAATATGGACTGCCGGCAGGCTGCAGGGAAGCCGCTTTTAAGGGCTTCCCTGAAGCCGGCTGGCCACTGACAGGAGTTTATTTTCCTGCCGCTAGATTAGCCAATCAGCGGCGGCTATGCAAATAACTACTACATACGTACGTACGTAACAAAACCGATGAAAGTAATGAAAATATAAAGAGTACGGTCTTTTATTTTTGTGTGTGAACCTTCAAAGTGTCTTGACCCCTGGCAACTGCCTGGATTACTCCCTGTAATTTTCTTGGCAAGATTTTTGGAATTGGTTTGTAACTGCCTGTTTCCCAAAGATGAGAGAGAATGACCGGCCCAGGTTCACCCAGCTGGCGTTGTGCCTAACATGGAACTAGAACTCAAGGTCTCCCAATTTCTAGCCTGGTGCTTTAACCACTACACCAAGCAGGCTCTCACAAACTTATCTAGAATATTAATTGCTTGCCTAAAAAAGGAAATGGTAATCAGTTTAAAATGTATTCCTGCTTTCCTCTAATGCAGCATTCTTTTCATAAAACTTCACATTGACTTTGATGTCATTAAAATAAACCTTTGGAGAACATTGCTTTCAGAGAGGATTATCCTGTATTATTCTATGAAAATGGCAAAGGAGACTATTTTTAGTTCTATTAGGAGTTTATATATGGAGAGAGGTGACCTTAAAAAACTGAGGAAATATCAATGTTTTTGAATTATTGTTGAACAGTCCTGTTAATCAAATTGCAGGGGCTTTCAATATTGATTGCTAATGTTTCCTGTTCTATTTACAGGTTAAATCTATTTGGAACTGAAGCATCATAAGCTCTACTAAAAGACCTTAAGATTTCCTTTTATGGAGTCATTTCTCTTTCATCTTTACAAGACTATTATGAAGTTGCAAGAAGACTGATATCACACAAATAGTCCCTGACTTACAACCGTAATTGAGCCAGGAATTATGGTTGTAAGTTGTAGCAGTCATTAAGTGAGTCACCACATGACCATGTCCAATTTATTATCTTTTTGCGATGGTCATTGAGCAAACACTATAATTATTAAGTGAATGTTATGGTCGTTAAGTGAACACTATGGTCATTAAGGAAATCCATTTTATTCAATGGCTGTTTTTTGCTAGAAATTGGAAGTAAATGCCAGAAACCAGCAAAAAACACGTAAAATCATGGTCATATGATCACATGGGACAATACAAAATACAATAACATGAGTGCAAGTGGTATGTGTGTGTGTGGGTGGGGGGTGCTGTCAGAACTCCAGAACCAGGTTGTAAGTACCTTTTGGGGGGGCTCCATTTTAACTTGGAATCATCATTAAGTAACTGGTAATTAAATGAGGACTACCTGTAATTATGAACACACTTCAAAAAGCTCTAGAAATACATGTCAGTATTAGGACGCAAAAGTCTCTTTAAAGTTGTCCAAGCGATTGTCTTAAATGCATGGCTGATATCATTGCTTGTATTTTTATCCATAGGATCTCTAACGCACAGTTCAGATGAATGACAAGAACAGCAAAACAGCATTTGAATCTGTTCCCCGAATTCACACTTATCCCCAGAGGCTAGAATGAGCAATTAGCATCCCGCCAGAGGACCAGATGGAAAACTGTGTATGATATGAAAAAGTCTTACCATACTGCAAATTTACACATAACAGGTTTTGGAGGGAGATGGAATTCATACAGATAAACTCAGAAAAGAAAATAGGCAAAGGGAATTTTTGTTGCAACATTCTCATTTTCACAGTTACTCTGATATTCACAGTTCCATATTTATTAGTAATAACATGATTCAAAATTATTTATTAAAAATGCCCTTGTGCTACTGACAGGAAAACATATAGTTTTCTTCCAAGAACACATAAGTCAAAGTTGTTATCTTTGTAGAATCTTCTATTAGATCAGTGTAAAGACCTGGAAAAAAAATTGTGTTCCCTTCAAAAGCACTCCAGGAAAAGGAGAAACTTCAATTAAAAAGCATGTTATTTTTTTCTCTTTCAAAATTAAAATTAAAATACATTAGCATCATTGATTTTCAAGAAACCATCAGTCATACCTCATAGATCAGTTTTGAAATTGAAAGTGTGCCATTAATTGATGAAAAAATATCTATTTTTTTTAACTTTATGAACCTTAGACAGAATATGGATCTTTCGAACACTAATTAAAGCAATAAATTGTAGTGCATGTCCTCAGCCCTACTTATCCAGAGAGCTTTTGGGTTGCTTTTAACTCTTTAACTCTTCAGTAGATCAAAATGCAAGACAAACCCCGCCCCCACAATAAATTAATAAATAAAAAATTTCTGTTGTGAGCCGCCCAGAGTCCCTAGGGAGTTGGGCGGCATAGAAATATAATAAAATAAAATAAAATAATAAAAAAATAAAATAAAAGCATATCACTTGTACCATACAAAATTGGGTGTTACAATAAGATATCAGTATGTAGCAGCAGAGGCTTTTTAATGAGATTATCACCCCAACACAGCACCTCAAATAGGAGGAATCTATTCCCTGCAACAGTTAAACACCATCTTATCACAAGAATAATAACGGCAGCTTATTATCAGAATGCAGGCTGAGAAATGTATGTTGGGAAGGAAAGAAACTTCTTACTTGACAACTTTCCATTTTAAGAACTCTATGATCAAGGAGACACCAATACTCTTACCTGCTTTTGCATAGCCAATTATTCCACCAGAAGCTACTAAAGCTGCATAGCCGAAACCAATCCAGTCCAATCCCATCCTGGAACATAACACAACATTTAAGCTGGATCATATTAATGGTGATCAGAGACTAATGCTCAAGTTAGACATTTCCATTAGTGGAACTCCTGAGAGCTAAATTATATTATCTCTTATCTTCTTAGCTATTACAATTATCACTGAAATTTTTTCCTTTGCAGCTTATATTACTTAAATTACTGCTCTGCCTTTTAATTGCCTACTCTATAGCATATAGAAAACCTAAAAAAATTATCCATTTCTTTCTAGAAATGCTTCCATGCTTTAGATTAGATTAGATTAGAATTCTTTATTGGCCAAGTGTGATTGGACACACAAGGAATTTGTCTTTGGTGCATAAGCTCTCATTGTACATAAAAGAAAAGATAAATTTGTCAAGAATCATGAGGTAAAAAACACTTAATGATTGTCATAGGGTTCAAATAAGCAATCAGGAAACAATCAATATTAATATAAATCGTAAGGATACAAGCAACAAGTTACAGTCATACAGTCATACAGTCATAAGTGGGAGGAGATGGGTGATAGGAACAATGAGAAAAACTAATAGTAATAGTAATGCAGCCAAGTGAATAGTTTGACAGTGGTGAGGGAATTATTTGTTTAGCAGAGTGATGGCGTTCGGGGAAAAACTGTTCTTGTGTCTAATTGTCTTGGTGTGCAGTGCTCTATAGCGATGGATATAGCGATCCTTTAAGATGGATATTTACAAGACAGCCTGTATTTCTTTGCTTGCAGCTTCCCTACTTGAGGGTAAAGTCTTTGGACAATTTCAGATTCACTAACTATTCGGGGGGGGGGGGGGGAAATCAGTCAGTTTGGGTTTTGCCATATTGTACATGGTTTCTGTGGAGAGAAAGTTTGGGTTTTTGCCATATTGTACATGGTTTCTGTGGAGAGAAAGAAACTTTGTATGATGAAAAAGCAGGATAAAGCATGCAACTATGTAGGGTTGTTTTGAATATGCTTTCATTTATGCTTGATTAAATACAAAACACTGGAATTATATTCTTTTAGCCAATTATTTTTCCTAACTTTTGGGCTGAGTAAGAAACAGGTACAATAGAAGAGAAACAGAATAAGAAACAGATGTCAGGAAAACAAGATTCTCAGCCTGTACTACCTTATTAAATTACCTTGAGCTAAATTCTGCAGTTCAGGGAGGAAGGATGAATACAAATGGGGGGAAAAAACATATCCATTCCAGAGATCATCAATGTATGAAACATGCAGTTATTGTGCGTCTCATACAATCTCTATGATAAGTGGTCAGCTACCATGTTGTATGTATTGTATAGGTAATCTGAGGGAAAGTGCTACATAAATCAAGAGAATATAATCAGGGACCTTATTCTTATTTTATTTATTTATTTATACTCTGCCTTATTTTTTTAAATAACTCAAGGCACTAAACATACTTAATACTCTTTCCCCCTCCTATTTCCCCCACAACAACAACCTTGTAAGGTGTGTTGGTCTGAAAGACAGTGACTGACCCAAAGTCAAACCCTAAAAGGCTGTCTTGAACTCATCTCTCCCGATTTCTAGAGCAAACTGGCTAAATGTAACTAACTCTGCTGATCCTGTGACACTGTATGGGAAAAGTTAATTTGCTTTCAATATCCTGAAGGTGCTTTTTCAAGAGGCAACTGGAATTTCTGGGGGGGGGGGTGTTTCTTAGAAGATGTTTTGCTTCTCATTCAAGAAGCTTCTTAAGGAAGGAAGGGAGGGAAGAAAGAAAGAAAGAAAGAAAGAAAGAAAGAAAGAAAGAAAGAAAGAAAGAAAGAAAGAAAGAAAGAAAGAAAGAAAGAAAGAAAGAAAGAAAGAAAGAAAGAAAGAAAGAAAGAAAACCCAATTGCCTCTTGAAAAAACACCTTTGGGACAACCATGACCTGGATGACTGAGAATCTCCATAGACATCTGCTTTCAATAATAGCTGATTTATAGCTGCTGTTGTAGGTATGCATTGCCTCAAAACTTCATCATCTATCAAAATTATACTTATACAGAGCGATACAGTGCAATAATATATAATAATACAGTGCAACCTGAAAGTCTGTTACCCTTCGCCGTACTATAATGTGAGGCAAATGCAAATGCATTAATGAGTCATGAATGCAAAAGCTTCAGGAATCTCCATTAAATGTGGCTACTTACTCTCTGGTGCAGGAACAATTGCAGGGGGGCTGCAGAGCAAGAAAAACAAGTCTGCTGTCAAACGATCCTTTTACTATCGAACTAACCCGGGAGTTCAACAACTGCAGGAGAGCAATACACGTGACACGGGCCGATCAGTACAACGCCCGGAGTTGCGGGCTGGGTTTTTTTTTTTCCTTTTTGCAAAAGCTATGGCCAAACGGCGTATTGCCCAGAGTTTTCAGCCCATCTCTTACAAGAATTGCAGGAAACAGATAAATAAGTTAAGATGCTTTCAGCAAGATCTCAAGTATTCGAGATCACATCCTTAGGAGTTTCTGGGCAGTGTTGCCATTGCCTTATTTCAGGGTGTTCAGTGTCGGGACGTCTGAATCAGTGGTGGAATCCTTTTTTTTTTTTACTATCGGTTCTGTGGGCGAGACTTGGTGGGCGTGGCAGGGGAAGGATATTGCAAAATCCCCATTCCCACCCCGCTATGGGGCCAGACAGAGGTGGCATTTGCTGGTTCTCCGAACTACTCAAAATTTCCGCTACCGGTTCTCCAGAACCTGCTGGATTTCACCACTGGCTCTGAATGAAATACAACCGCCAGTCAGAAGCGGAGTCAAACATCAGAACAAAGCCCCAAAGATGCTTTTTTCAGGAGGCAACTGGACTTGGTTTTTTTTTTCTTTGAAGATGTTTCACTTCTCATCCAAAAAGCTTCTTCAGCTCTGACTGGATGGTGGGGAATGGAAAGATTTATGTTCCTTGCAGACAGCTGGTCATTTGCATCCAACCTCACCCCCCCCAAAGTCCAATTGTTCCCTGAAAAAGCACCTTTGGGACAACCATGACCTGGATGTCTGAGAATCTCTATAGACTATCAGAACAAAGCCTTTAGCTTTTTTGGGGAGAAGGGGGTCCATCCTGAGTATTTAAACATCTCAAAAATGTCTCATTGCAATTTAAAATGGATGCTAAATGTTGCAATATGAGATTGTCGTGTTGTAATTCTAAAATCCCTGGTTGGCTCTCTAGTTCCAGAAATCAAAAAGATTTCTGGGATGATGAAGCGCGACGCAAGTACAGGTAGTCCTCGACTTCACAATGGAGCCCAAAATTTATGGTCGCTAAGTGAGAAATTCGTTAAGTGAGTTCTGTACCCTTTTACGACTTTTCTTTGAACATTTGTTAAGTGAATCACTGCAGTGGGTTAAGTTAGTAACACAGTTGTTAGGCGAGTCTGACTTCCCCATCGACTTTGCTTGTGAAGGTCGCAAAAGGGGATCACATCAGGGGTGAAATCCAGCAAGTTCTGGAGAACCGGTAGTGGAAATTCTGAGTAGTTCGGAGAAACGGCAAATACCACCTCTGGCTGGTGGGGTGGAAATGGGGATTTTGCAGTATCCCTCCCCTGCCACGCCCACCAAGCAACACCACGCCCACCAAGCAACACCCATAATAATAAAAAAAATTGATTTCCCCACTGGATCACATGACCCTGGGACACTGCAACAATCATAAATATGAGTCAGTTGCCAGGCATCCGAATGTAAATTGTCACTATGGGGATGCTGCAATGGTCATAAGTGTGAAAAATGGTCATCAGTCACTTTTTTCAGTACCATTGTAACTTTGGTCACTAAATGAACTTTTGTAAGTCGAGGACTACCTGTACATTTATGACGGGAGTAAAATTGGAACCCTATCTACAGTTGGTGATGATGCTATCCAGTCAATCATGTCCGATTCTGGGCGAATATCCATAAGTACCCAAAATATATGAACATCTACAATTACACGCATTAAGTTATTATTCAGCATAATGGGATTTACTTACCAGAATACATGTTTATACATGTTTATACAACACAGCCCTGAATTATATTTCCTTCAGTTCATAAGAGTCCACATATAGCAGATATTCTTTTCAACTCTTTTCAATTCATTTTCATCTTTTACTTCAGCATTCCACAATATTCTTTGATAACAAATTTTCAATGGATTCCATTTTACAGTTCCTTCTTTGATTTTTTTAAAATCTTGAATTTTAAAAAATTATATGTATTTAACCATGCTTGTTACATTCCACTTCCCAAAAATTCAGTCCCAGTATTGATTAGAAGCCACAAATCCAAATGGAAATCCAAATTGTACCACTAATCTTTACATATATGGACAAGTGGAATACACTACCATCTAAGTATGACTACTCTTTCAATTGCCTTGGAGTACTTTAAGCTTTTTACTCTGTGCTGTAGTCAACAATTAGCAGTAGGAAAGTATAAGATGGGTAAAAATGCAACCCCTCTGCTCGTCACATCAGTATTTTTTATATTCAAAATATCTCGATAACCCCTCAAACATATATTTTCAAGTAAAGATAGTATCATTAACTGGGAGCAAATAATAATAGACTTGGATAAGTTAAAATCTCTTCTGCAATTCCTAGTTACTTCTATTAAAAATTCTTTACCTTGTTCAACTTTTATTTTCAAGAGAATCATAGTAAAAGGGGATATATGTATTTATGAAGCTATTGAGATTTATCCTATACCAGGTTCAACATTGAAAGCACTGCTAATTTTACCACGTGGCAGAATAAGAAAACATCAGGCTGGGTTCCCTAAGAGGTCATTTTATTATTTCTTGTATTATTGAACTTTTGATATAGGCAGGGGAGGATTCTAGTTATTTTCTATCTCAGATGCTAAAATCAACACTCTTTAACAATGTACCATGAGTTGGAAGCAGAAAGAAGGGGTTGGGGACTTCTTAGGAAGATATAGAGAATTGAAGATGTCTCCGCAAAAGTGGAGCTGATGACCATGGCAAAGACGGAAGAACTGGTGAGTAGCCTTGGTTCTTCAAAACCTCTCTGGATAAGGAATGGACAGGAGATCGTTCACATGTGCTCCAGATGGCTGCTCCTTGCAAGGAGATTGCAGGTCAATGCTCTTCCTTGAGTTTAAGCACTGGGGGACAAGGGATGAGCCATCTTATTTGCAAAGGACACTAAGTACAGATAGTCCTTAATTTACGACCACAATTGAGCCCAACATTTCTGTTGCTAAGCAAGACAGCTAAGTGAGTCTTGCCCGCATTTGACCACCTTTCTTGACACAGTTGTTAAGTGAATCACTACAGTTGATAAGTTAGTAACAGTTATTAAGTGAAACTGGCTTTTTCATTGACTTTGCTTGTCAGGTCATAGAAGTTGATCCCATTACTTAGGGACACTGCAACAGTCATAAATATGAGTCAGAAGGGTAACTGAATTTGTTTATGCTTGTTGTAATGAAAATTGGAAGCCGTTTCTTTATATTATTTCTTTTAATTATGTTATTTTCTCTCTCTTATTTTTTCTTGCACTTTTTATTCTTATTCTTTTTTCTTTAAGTCTAGTTTGTATTCATTTTTACTATGGAAATCAAAATCCTTAATAAAAATTATATGAAAAAAAAATAAGGAAGCAGAAAGAGCAGTTGCTTCTGTTCTTCTTCAATGGCCTTGGCACACCAAAAAGGAAAACCCTACAGCTAATTACATTCCTAAATGGAGTTAACAGAACCAAGAATCCTACATTTCAAACAATGTCACCTAATCTTACAGGAACTGGGATGAAAATAAAAGTTTGCTCTTCATCTTGAAACAAATAGACAGGCTTCTGTAGAAATGTGTCCTAAAATATGGGCACTTGCTAATTTCTAAAGTATAGGATTTATAAATGAAAATTTTAATTTAAGGGCAATATTCGGTTTCAATTTTTAGCCACCCAGTATGCATATGAAACAGGTGGCCCTATAAATGCGATAAATCAACCAACCAATCAATCAATCAACTTTGAAGAAATTAATGTGTAAGGTAACAATTTATATTGTTAGCTCAGTGGTTCCCAACCTTTTTTTGGCCATGCCCCACCTAAGCATCTCTAAAATCCTGATGCCCCCCCCATGACATATAATTCTTACTATTCAAAAAGTGAACTCCTACTCACACGGGGAAGCCTAAAAGGCCATTAACTTGGTTTAAACAAGGTTCCAATTGCCCCCATTAAAAATCAAATTGCCCCCCTGTGCGGTGTGGGCCCCACGTTGGGAACCACTGTGTTAGCTGTACATGAATAATGTCTCCATGAAAAGACTTTTAAGAAAACCTAAAAGTATGCGTAAATATCAAAATATATTAGCAACTTGGAAATAAATTTAAACAACAATAGGACATTTCACATACATTGTAAGATATTTGACACTTACATTTTCACACTTAAAAACAATAGTCACAAGATCTGGGTATTGTTAGGGTTGAAATATAATAGCTATTTTCTAGAAACATTAATATATAAAATATTCTTAAGTGTGTACTGAAAATGAAAAATGTCTTAAAGTGAAAAACAAATTGGTTCTTTGTTATATATTTAGTGTGGAATATGATAATGACTGCATATTTATTTTAATCTCTGTAACTTCTTCTTCTTCTTTTGCTGCATATTTCCTGCTTTTCTTTTTAGAGCGACTTTCTGGCCATCTCCCTCTGATGGTTTATTACTATCGGTCCAACAAATTTTCTTTTTCTTAAGTGGCAGCTGCTCTGCTTCATGTACTGCAAAATAATTAAAACAATTAAACACTTATATAATTTTAATTATGGTTTACCTGACAAAACATTAAGAAAATTCTACAGTAATACCCTGAGATGAAGACGGTGTGGCTTCACCGGGAATCTGCTCTGTTTCAAAATCTTTTTTGAGCCATACTACTAAGCAGGTAAGCCTGGCTTTGGTATTGACTTCACATAGCAATGATGGGTCATTCTCAATCTGGGGGAAAAAGAATATCCAAGACATTTATTCACATAAACTCCAGAAAAATAACCATGGCATTTTATAACAGCTAAGGCAATATTCAACACATTGAAGATCATTAGCGTTCTGCAGCATCCTCTTCCTCAAGACAATATTTTATGCCAGTTATGTAAATCTATCAGTATTTATGTATTTGTTTATTTATATCCCGCCATTATTATTTTACAAAGAACTCAAGGCAGTAAATTTGAAATCTGAATGGCGTATGAGAAATATGGTGACACTAACTGACAGAAAAAATCCCAAATGCACTTGTGCAGCCTTATCTTAAAAGAACTAGCTTGTTAACTGACCTTGTTTCTTAGAAATAGCAATAGCAATAGCAATAGCACTTTACTTATATACCGCTTCATAGTGCTTTACAGCCCTCTCTAAGCGGTTTACAGAGTTCAGCATATTGCCCCCAACAATCTGAGTCCTCATTTTACCGACCTCGGAAGGATGGAAGGCTGAGTCAACCTTGAGCCTAGTGAGATTTGAACAGCTGAACTGCTGAACTAGCAGTCAGCCTGCAGTCGCAGCATTTAACCACTGCACCACTTCAGCTCTGAAAGCTGATTCAAGGATAGGCCATGCTGTATAGTCCTTTACTTAGGACTAAGATCCATTGCACTGAACATTCCCGAAAGGATAGGTTAACAATTGATTACAAGTCTCACAATTTTATTGAATTTGATACAATTTATTTACAACGTTTCTAATGAAAGATCAATGTAAGAAATATGCTTAGATGAGGTACAAATGTGAACAACCCAAGTTGTACTTATAACTAAAACGGTATTTCTGTAGTATAAAGTTAGAAGATTGTTATTCAGTGGCAGATTGTACAGGTCAATACAAGTGAAGGCTTCCATTATTCCTGCAGAATTTCATTTGGATTACTGAATGATTAATTCAGTGATTTTCAAACTTTGCAATATCATGATCTCCCAACCCAAAATAAAACTAATTATTTCTCTGAGGTTAAAAAAAAGGCAACAAAATATACAATAGGTAATTATTTATAAATGTACAATGTTTAATAAATATTTCACACTATGGGCTTGTTAAGAGAAAATGGAAAGCAAAGCCCAAACTGAATTCTGATGATGCTGTTCCTCTCTATGCAGACCTGTTTAAAAACAAGAACAATTACAATACCATCTCCTCTACACCTTAAGCTGCTTGCAATCCCCCTCAGTTTAAGAATCCTGAATTAGTTGATAAAATATAGTCAGGAATTATTTGTGAATGATTACAATGAATTAACTGTAAAATAAGCAAAGCAAAACCTTCAAACCCTAGCATGTTTACCTTTTCAAATGACAGTTCCTCTCTTTGAGTACAACATCGTTCTCAGACTTACCTACTGTATATTGCAAGTTTGCTCTGATGCAGAAACAACAATTCATATTTGAATGTTTTTGTAAAGCAAGTGAAAGAAGCTCTTTATGCATTAGTGAAAACAAAGCAAACATGCTTCCTCAAAGCATGAAAGCAGCATGTTCCCCAGCTGAACAAACATAGCCATATAAGTTTGCTGCAGTCCCTTTGAGACTATCTGTGTATAGAAATGGACATAGCTGCTTTAACACCCTGAGAAGGGGTATTCTATTTATTCTAATACATTTCACAAAGCATTGGTCAAATGCTTTGCACAACCCTAAAAAACCATATAATAACTGCCAGAATCACTATGAGTAAGGTAATCCTCAACTTGCAACAGTTCGTTTAGTGACAGTTCAAAGTTACAATGGCACTGAAAAAGTGACCTATGATCGTTTTTCACACTTATGACCACCGTGGCATCCTCATGGAAACATGATCAAAATTCAGATGCTTGGTGATTGGTTCATATTAATGACAGCTGCAGTGTCCCGCGGTGATGTGATCATCTTCTGTGACCTTCTGATAAGCAAAGTCAATGGGGAAGTCAGATTCACTTAACAACCATGTTACTAACTTAACCACTTTGGCAAGAAAGGTCGTAAAATGTGGAAAACTGACTTAACAAATGTCTCACTTAGCAACATAAATTTTGGGCTTAATTGCGGTTGTACATTGAGGGCTACCTGTATACATTTATTAACTGCAGCTTTAAGTATCATAGAAATCATGAAATAAGTTAGATACAATTCTAAGTTTTAAGGACTATATCCAGAGGGTTCTGTATCCAGTGGGGTTCTTCCCCTCATCCTTGCAAAAAAGCACTCTTCTATGAACATTCAATTCAATATTTTTATATAGGCAAGCTGTGTAAGCCATTTATCTTCTATTAGACTATTTGCTCTTTATGTAATTATTAATGGAATGCCATCTTTCATTTTTCATACAATCCTAACTATTCTTCACAATATTTTGATAATACACAAACCTTATCAATATCCAGATTCCACGCCTTAATATACCCATCACTTGATGCTGTTACTAGAATATGTAAGCCTTCCATTTTGAAATTGTACAGTGCTTTGATTCTAAGGATCAAGAGATAATATTACATTTTTAAATTTAAATGAATTAAAAAATAAGATATTCAAGAAAGTATTGCAAAATGCTAACAACTATTACTTAACCAAATTCTACCCCTATGTGAAGAACAATTAACTTTGAATCATGCAATGGTATCTTACTTTGATCCCTCTCTGCTGTATTCCAAACACTATCTGATAGATTAAAACGTGAAAAAAGTGCAAGGGAAAGGAAACAGAGAGCCTGAGTTACCAATGGTATCCATTTTCACCAATAGTCAACATAAATAATACAGCACCAGAGCTATAATACATCTCATCCAAAGGTGAGCTCAGAGTGATATGTTCAAAGAGAAAGACTGATCTAAATACAAATACTCTAACACTGAAAATTTAGTACTGAATTTTGATATTAACCTTATGGCAATTACGTGTAGTATCACTGAACAAAACTCAGAAGTAAATAGTATGTCAAAAATTAAAGTTTTTAAAACATATGCAATTATTTAATTATCGAAAAATACCTGCTTTCATGAGCTTTAAATTCACAAAGGCATTTTTGAGATTCACAATCAAATAATCGTATGAATTCTTCATCTCCTGCAATAGCAAGTATGGAATCCTTTAAGGAAACATGAAAAAAAAGTGTATGTATGAGATTGGATTCATTTACAACATTCTAAATAATTTGACACTATTTTTTCTACTTACAGTGATAAACTTTATTGAAGATATCCTCTTTTCTGTAGCAATGGTACCAGTGATAGAAGCTGTTTCCAGGTCGTATATATCAACTTTGTTAGCTATAGCTACCACGTATATCTCACCACTTGGTGACCATTTAACAAGATGAGCATCTAAGAAATATAAATCATATAGATTTTGAGAAAAAAAACAATTAAATCACAGGCGTCATCTAATGCAGATGAGATTTGGCTCTACGTAGTAGCGAATAGATGACTATTTAAGAAAAACCTGTCTTGAATGTAATGCCTTTACACTTTTTATACTCCTGGAATTCAAGATTTATTAGCCTATTTCTCTTTTGATGTTAAACAAAAATTCTTAAAATTAATATTACGGTAACAATCCACTAATACAGGGGCCGGCAACCTTAAAAACTCAAAGAGCCATTTGGACCCGTTCCCCAAAGAAAACAAAACACCCGGAGCCATAAAACCTGGGTGGGCGTTGCCAACTCGATGTCACTCCCACCAAGTCACATGATCCCACCATAAGTGATCCTCACAAAATGGCACATAATTAATAAAATAAAAATCATATTTATATAACATACTTAGATTCTTAATATTCTATTAAGAATATTAACATTCTATTAAGAATATTAATATTCTGTTACTTAGAGGATGTGGTTAAAAGAAAGTAAAAATGATATTCTATCACTACTAATTATATTTTCAGATGTCATCACAAATGTTACAATTACTTGACTTTTTCTTAAAAATTAAATATATGAAATGAAATTAAAAAATGAAAGAACATACCGTATTTTTCAGAGTATAAGACGCACCTTCGTTTTGGGGGAGGAAAATAGGGGAAAAAATCTACCTACCAGGTATTCATCTGGCTAGCGTCCTTAGTCTGTTCAGCTTCAGCACATTATTTTATCCCCTGGTTACGGCTGAAAAAACCTTTTTCAGAGGGAGTAGGAATGAAAACAAGCCTGCAAAGACTTAGGGCTGGTAAAAAAACTTCTTCGGACTGAGTAGGAAGCCGGGAAGATCGTTAGCACCTTGTTAGGGCTGGGGAAAAAAGCTTCGAAAAAGCTACATTTGGAGTATAAGATGCACCCAAATTTTCAGCCTCTTTTAGGGAGGAAAAAGGTTTGTCTTATACTCCGAAAAATACGGTAGATCAAGGTGTTTGTTTTATACAAGATTTCGGTTCTAAATTAAAATGCTTGATATTAAATATTCCATTAACAGACTACAATAGGAGAAGACAATGATTTATTGATTTGGTTACTTATAGAGATTTAAAGAATGTCTGATTCCAACTTACTCTAAGCACATTACATAATAAAGAACTAGAACAATAAAATGAAGAAATGAATAAGAGTCCCTAAGAACATCACAAAAAGTGCACAATTTTACCCCAACCATTCTGACAAAAGAACTTGGAGAACAGTCAGATTTCCATTGCCTTTTAGAACAACTTCAGGATGGCAGCTATATACTCTCTGGAGAATTATATTGCAAGGGCAGGCAGGGTCAATGAACACATTTGGAACACTAGTGAGTATTGCACAATAATGGCTATGATCATGGAACTTGACCATTCACAAAGCATCTGCCATGGTGGATATGGCTAGCCACAAAGTAACAAAACTACTCCCCTTTAGCCTCTTCAGAATGCAGTGTACTATGCCAGCTTTCTTTACTTTGTAAGTATTAAGTATTATTATTTGTAAGAGCAACACGTTGAATATCGAATAATAACTCAACAAATTTTAAACTGCCATACCCAAACAATCTTTCAGTTTTCAAAGGTTTGTTGAATTCCTATCATAGTTTAAAATTTGTTGAGTTCTTATTACTCCATATTCAGCCTGTTACCAGTAAGGCTAGTTATCTGCAGTAGAATTTTATATTAAAAAACCCTGAGATGGTCCTTGACAAAGGTGGCTTAGTGCTTGAACAAGAATGAATGAATGAATGAATGAATGAATGAATGAGTATGTGTGTGTGTGTACACACACACACACACACACACACATATTCATTCCAAGTTTTACTTTCACTAGACAGTGAAAGCTAACTTAAAGGTTTGATAAATTTAAATAATAATGGAGAATAAACAAAAATAAATAGCAAAGGAATACACTTACTTTGTTTTATGTTTTTTATGAATGCAGATCTTCCTTCTACAAGGTTCCATGTTCTAAAAAAATACCAATACATATATTTTGAAATGAAGATAACATAGTTATTTTAAAATTTAAGAAATGTTTAAAAGTAAACTCTTAATTTTTTTATCTTGAATTTTAACTTCCCTATATTAAAGAGAAATATTTAAAGAGTTAAAGCTGCTGATAAAATATTTATCCATGAACCTGAATCTACAATATTAACTTGTCTATTATTTCTTCCTAATTAGCAAGGTTGTTGTACACCAATAAGGAAAGCAAATCATTTTCATTTTAGTAGTTATGGAAGAACATAGATGATGGTACAAATTATAGGCAATATGGTTTCCTTTTGAGAGTGCAGAGAACAGAGATGGTAAAGGACTTAGAGGCTAATCCTATAAAGAATAGTTAAAGCAACTTTAGCTTAAAGAAAAACAAAAACAAAATGGAGACATGATAGAAACCTTCTGACACATGAAGGGCTGTCACAAGGCAGAGAAGTAGCACCTAGGAACCAGCTGGTGGAAGATTTACTATGAGAGATCCAAACCTGAACTAGGGAGGAACTTCCTAATAGTGAGAGCTATTAAGAGTGAAAAGACTAGAACATATTTAAATGACTTAATTGGCAAGATTTAAGTTTAAGAGACATATTCTTAGCATTAGCATTTTATTTTTCAAAAAATAAATGCATTCACAGTATTTTGATATTAAAAACTCAGTTCTGGGTTATATCTCTTGATCATATGTAGCATAACCAAAAGAGGTACAGTGATTATTGTTCAGCCTGAAGAGTCGGACTGAGCTACAAAACAACTATTTCATTCCATAGGTAATGTTACTGTAATTTGGCAGTCTCAGTTAAAATGGGTGACTATTAAATGACTAGAAAGCCCGTTGAAAAGATAAAGGTATAGGACAGTGATGGCAAACCTTTTTTTCCTCGGGTGCCGAAAGTGCGTGTGCGCGCGCTATCGCACATGCGTGAGTGCCCACACCCATAATTCAATGCCTGGGGAGGGCGAAAACGGCCTCCCCCGCCCACCGGAGGCCCTCTGGAGGCTGGAAAGTGCCCATTCCCCAACTTCTGGTGGGCCCGGTAGGCCCGTTTTTTGCCCTCCCCAGGCTCCAGAGGCTTCCCTGGAAGCTGAAAACACCCTCCCAGAGCCTCCGTGTGAGCCGAAAATCAGCTGGCCAGCGTGCACATACGCGCTGGAGCTGAGCTAGGGCAACGGCTCGCGTGCCGACAGATATGGCTCCACGTGCCACCTGTGGCACGCGTGCCATAGGTTCGCCATCACTGGTATAGGATGTCTGTTCTTCTGAAAAACTAAGCTAAAATAGATATAAGCTCTTAGATTATGTAGCACCCTATTGGTCTGGGATCTGAAAAGCTTGAACATTTCTGTATGTATGATTACCATCCCACCAAACTGGAATAAGTTTGTAAATGCACTTTAAATATGTGGGTGAGTCTGCGTGTATTTTTAAGAGCTGTTTCAAAATCATTAGATTTAATTCTAAAAGTGTATTTATTTAGAAAATTAGTTTTGTTAGATTATTAACAGGCAGCCTGCTATAAAAGTCAGCTAGAATGGAAGTTTTGACTAAAACATTCCTAGAGGAACTACTTTTTACAGGCTAGTACATTAGATTCCTCTTTAGCACCGCATCCTTGAGAAATCTTGACAATATTTTTTCTGTAATCTTGACCTAATCAAGTAAATTCACAAATTCAAACTTCTGATAGATTCCTGTCAATGGGAAGCAGTTTCTTACACCTGAATATTGCATTGTGTGCAAAATAGTTTTCAAATAACATTCTTGATTTTAGAAAGAGTCATGTTCCACCAGAGACGCTTTAAGGCATGTATGGAAGTTGGAAATGGAGATGGCAAGACAGCAAAGTAGAGAGCATAAAACTTCATCTGCATAGTTTTGGAAGCAGCCATTATAAGCTTCTTTTCATTTATACCCCTTGTCATTTATTAAATTAGATTATTTTTTATTATTGATATTTGTGTGTCTTATAAATTTGTTAACTTGTTTAGCAATAATAACTCTTGATATTTATTCTCACAGCCTGGAACAGCTAATTGCTTTGAAGTTATTAAAAATAGCATTATCTTAAATAAAACTAAGGCCATTTGCAGTCTTATGACATACCTTAATGTTCTGTCTGTTCCTACTGATAAAGCCAACTTTCCAGAAGGATGAATAGAAAGAGATGTCACATGGCCCCTAATAAATAAAAAGCATCAAGATTTTTAATACAAATAGACCATTATCAATATTCAATCGTAAAATGACCTCCGAGTAAATATAAATATATTAAGTTTATGTTAGACCTTATATGTCAGTCCTGATGGTAGAAACTGGGAAATTAATTTCTAGCAATTGTAATTACAGTAGTTTCCTTCCCCTCCAATATTTAGAGATGACTTTTGATTTTAATAAAAATTAGTGGTTAGGTCCTTAAGTTTTTGTTATTTTAATCACTGCTCTCTGTGTCTTATACTATATTTTTATTGTTTCTGAACTTATACATACATGATACATAGCAGGGGTTGGTTCTAACTTACCTCGCTGTCGGTTCGCTTCCTCCCACACTGCGTGGCTGTGCCTTGTGGGCGCGCGCGCGCACACATGCACAGTAACAAAAAATCAGAAAAAATTACAACCCCCCGAAAACAAAATGGCAACACATGCGCAGTGCCAAAAACTTGGCTTCTGCGCATGCGCAGAAGAAAAAAAATGGGAAAATTTTCAAAAAAAAAATCCCCAAAAAAGATTGCGGCCTCCACAGACCGGCACCGATCGATCCGGGTCCGTGATGTCATCAAGGTCATCACTAGCGGGTTGCTACTGGTTCGGGCGAACTGATCCGAACCAGGAGGAACCCACCTCTGATACATACTCAATAGAAGCTTTAGTCATGGAGAAGCAAAGAAACATAATAAATAAATGAAAAAAAAAGGTTTAAAGCAAAAGATGGGGAATTTAGTTTTCATCATCTATTTCATTTTTTTTCACTGCATACTATATCATTCTGGAGAATCCTGAATTTTTTGAATACTTTTTCAGACAGGAGCAAACAAACACTACTGCTTACATAACTATGGATCCAAATTATTATACAATTATTATCAGAAAAAGGAGAACATACTTGTGGGCATTAATTGACTTCAAGCATTCCCATTTTTTTGTATTCCAAATACATATGAGACCGTCTTCAGCTCCACTCAATAAATGAGCATTCCCATAGAATTCCAAGCAGGTTACAGTGCCTGAAAATCAATGAGAACAGTTCTATTCAAGCCTTTTGGTTTAAAATGAAGAATGGTTTTATAGCAAAATCATAATTTTTACATCCCTACAAATTTAATGAATGTCTTGGCATGCTTTTAAATTTTATTTATTATCCTGCCTTTATTATTATTTTTTATAAATAACTCGAGGTAGTGAACATACTTAATATGCCTTCCTCTTATTTTCCCACAACAATCCTGTGAGGTGCGTTGGGCTGAGAGAGAATGACTGGCCCAAAGTCACCCAACTGGTTTTCATGCCTAAGGCAGGACTAGAACTCATGGTCTCCTGATTTCTAATCTGACACTAGCCCAAACTAACTCTCATAGTGGCGCAAAGACAGAAATCTATTGTATCAGTAACAGGGGTCCCTGAAATGACAGTCCTTTACCAGCAGGGGTAAAAAGCAAGTTAGCCACAAACACTCTGCACAGACACAGTAGTTGTTTCAGACTCTATTCTCCGGCATGGGCAAGGATACCCTTTTGGCCATGTTCATGTGCACTGCTTCCTCAGGAGATTGCTCCTTCTCTCAACCCGTAATTCACTATTTTGCTGCATAGGACATGTTCTTGGTAGTGAGAACCTTAACAACTGCCCCTTTTGAACCCATTAGGGTGATTCCTAATGGTATTTTTACTTGAAAGTCTAATAAGGAGGTACTTGGTTCCATTTCTCTTTTGAAGAGGCATATTTGTTGTTAAACTTCTCAGTTCTTGGCATCAAGGAAGACATTATTTTTTAATCTCCGAATAGGAAACAAATATTTGTTAATGTAACCAAATACTGGATTATACTCTTTTCTTAATAAAAAAAATTAATATACAAATGGAGCCTTTGCCCCTTCTAATTTCCCCGTTCATTAACATAGTAGTTCTGTCTGCCAATGAAATTAATAGGAACTGCATAACAACATTAGACAAATGACATAAATTAAAAGCGAGATAATTTACATTTTTATAATAATGTGATTATGCAAATTACACAGCTCCACAGGTTATATACTCTTCAATTTCACACAGACACTTCTCTAAATGCGTTTTCACCATACTGCAATCCTGCTGAGAACTATATGCTTTGCTCATCCAATTTAAAACGAGAAGCATGAACTCCTTACCATTGTGGTGTACCAATGCTCCATGTTCTACCTTCTTTTTCATGTCATAGATTTGTATAGTTTCATCCTTGCTCCCAGTGACTACATATCTTTCATTCACAGCTATTGCTGATAGCGAAGCACTGTGTGCATGATGAGTAAAATCGGGAGCAACTGCCCAGTTCTAAAAATAAAAAATATCAAGAATAAAATTTGTTTAAAAATCAGTCAAATCAGCTACTGTGGTTTTCCTATAACATTCCAGTACTGTTTTTAAAAAACGAAGTAAAAACTTGTTTGAAAAGCACTTATCTTCACAGATCCTCATCTAGCATACGTAGCATCACATCTTCCAAATGCTCATCAAACTTTTGATGAATGATATAGCCTGATTCAAATCCTTGAATGGAAACATTCAGTACTAAGCTTTAAGTTTCTTCTTCAAAATAAAGGATAACAGATTATCTTAGTGTAAATTAGTAGAATTGTTAAAATAGAAATTATATCTTTAGAAAATGCTTTGAAGTAGATAATTATTAGAGCAGATTATCCTGCTATGTGATTAAAAACTATCTACTTTACAGAGACACATTTTTCAGTTTGAAAGTAAAAACAGACCTCATGAACCAAACCATGATACTTTCAGTCTTTTCCCATTGATCAGAAACCAATTCCATCTACTTCAGTTAGCAGCAGCTATTATTGTCAATTACTGCCATTACAGCTAGTGGGCTTAGATATCTATTTCATGGCCTCTGGGCTTTAGAATATTCAACTAATTTCAGTTAAAATGGTATTGTAGGAAGTTAGCACCCATCCCTCTCCTAGAAGAATGAAATATTCTAGGAAATATTAAAAAGGCAGAATATTATATTTCCCTGGATGAGAAATGGAGAAACATGTTTTTAGGCAGGAAGCACACTTACTCTTAATAGCCCCCACCCTCAATTTGTTGTTGTTAGTTGCGAAGTCGTGCCCGACCCATCGCGACCCCATGGACAACGTTCCTCCAGGCCTTCCTGTTCTCTACCATCCTCTGGAGTCCATTTAAGCTCACGCCTACTGCTTCTGTGACTCCATCCAGCCACCTCATTCTGTCATCCCATTCTTCTTTTGCCCTCAATCTTTCCCAGCATTAAGCTCTTCTCCAGTGAGTCCTTCCTTCTCATTAGTATTTGAGTTTCATCTTCAGGATCTAGCCTTCTAAAGAGCAGCCAGGGTTGATCTCCTCTAGGACTGACCGGTTTGATCGCCTTGCAGTCCAAGGGACTCGAAGGAGTCAGCACCATAGTTCAAAGGCCTCAATTCTTTGGCGCTCAGCCTTCTTTATGGTCCAACTTTCACAGCCATACATTGCAACTGGGAAAACCATAGCCTTGACTATACGCTTTTGTTGGCAGGGTGATGTCTCTGCTTTTTAGTATGCTGTCTAGATTTGCCATAGCTTTCCTCCCCAGGAGCGTTTTTTAAATTCTTGGCTGTAGTCCCCATCTGCAGTGATCTTGGAGCCCAGGAAAATAAAATCTGTCACTACCTCCATTTCTTCCCCATCTATTTGCCAGGAATTGAGAGGGCCAGATGCCATGATCTTAGTTTTCTTAATGTTGAGTTTCAGACCAACTTTTGTACTCTCCTTCTTCACCCGCATCAAGAGGCTCTTTAGTTCCTCTTCACTTTCTGCAACTAGAGTGGTATCATCTGCATATCTGAGGTTGTTGATATTTCTCCTGGCAATCTTAATTCCAACTTTTGATTCATCTAGCCCCACCTTTCTCATGATGTGCTCTGCATATAAGTTAAACAGACAGGGCGACAGTATACTGCTTTCCCAATTTTGAACCAATCAGTGGTTCCGTGTCCAGTTCTTACTGTTGCTTCTTGACCCGCATGTAGGTTTCTCAAGAGACAAATAAGATGGTCTGGTACTCCCATCTCTTTAAGAACTTGCCACAATTTATTGTGATCCACACAATAAAAGGCTTTAGCATAGTCAATGAAGCAGAAGTAGATGTTTTTCTGAAACTCCCTAGCTTTCTCCATGATCCAGCGCATGTTGGCAATTTGATCTCTAGTTCCTCTGCCTCTTTGAAATCCTGCTTGTACTTCTGGTAGTTCTCGATCCACATACTGCTGGAGCCTAGCTTGTAGGAGTTTAAGCATAACTTTACTAGCATGTGAAATGAGTGCAATGGTGCAATAGTTTGAACATTCTTTGGCATTGTCTTTCCTTGGAATTGGAATGTAAACTGACCTTTTCCAATCCTGTGGCCACTGTTGAGTTTTCCAAATTTGCTGGCAAATTGAGTGTAGCACTTTTACTGCATCTTCTTTTAAATTTTGAATAGCTCAGCTGAGATACTATCACCTCCACTAGCTTTGTTGTTGCTCAGATTTCCTAAGGCCCATTTGACTTCACATTCTAGGATGTCTGGCTCAAGGTCATCGACCACCCCATTGTGGTTATCAGGGACCACCCTCCTCAATAGTCCATCGCAGATGTCAGCACTTAAGAGATAGAGAGGTCTATTCATAAGCAAATGCCCTCACCCAAGATCCAACAAAGGTAGGATTAGCCCTCAGCCATAAGAATTGCCTAAAACCCTCTTCATTACATCATTACCCAGCAAGATGCAACCTGGCCCCATGGGAGTCTGACAACCAATCAGAATATATTTCTTACACAGGAACAGGAAGCTCCAAGGTGGGGCCCAAGAGAGGGTATAAACCTATCTCCCTCTCACCCATGTGCTTTTTTTTGCCAGGACCTCAAAACCATGTGGTCCTGTCCACCATTAAACCATCTTTCCAAGCAGTCTCCATGTTTCCAGTGTCTTTCTTCCCACTTGGAACTGAACCCAGATGGACATTTCTTCCAACAGTATCTATGTAATCTAACTGCATTTCCACAAAATGAAAGCTTATGACACATATTTATTTTCCAAAAGAACACTGGATTTTGTTAGCGATTTCTGGATGAAGGGTGTCTCCATAACTAAAGAATGCTATTTTATGTAGACCACTGAAATTCTTGTCCCACAAATCTTTTTTTACAAAATTTGTTATTTACTTTTTAAAGGCTCAGTTCTTAATTTCACTTCAGGCAATCAAATTGCACTTTTAAATAAACAAAAAATGAAGCATACCAACAGCTTTTCTAGACTAACTAGCAAACTTCATATGCATTGATTTCTTTTGTATCCATTACATAAACCGATTCCCCTTCAGGCTAACTACTCTTGGTTTGTAATGGTGGTAGTGATGGCAAATCAATAGGTTTGTATTTCTTTGATTGATTACTTTCATTCCGTTTTAATGTACCGTATGTTCCGGCATATAAGACGACTGGGCGTGTAAGACGACCCCCAACTTTCCCAGTTAAAATATAGAGTTTGGGATATACTCGCCGTATAAGACTACCTCTCCTACCATCTTTCTTTCTGTCTTCCTTCCTTCCTAACATCTTTCTTTCTTTCTCTGTCTTCCTTCCTTCCTTCCTAACATCTTTCTTTCTTTCTCTCTGTCTGTCTGTCTGTCTTCCTTCCTAACTTTTCTTTTTCTTTCTTTTTCTTTCTTTCTGTCTTCCTTTCTTCCTTTGTCTTCCTTCCTTCCTTCTTTCTCTTTCTTCTTTCTTTCTTTCTGTCTTCCTTCCTAACTTCTTCCTTTCTTCTTTCTTTCTATCTGTCTGTCTGTCTGTGGAAGCGAGGTAGGTGGGTGGGTTGCTCCCCTCCTCTTGGAGGAGGAAGGAGCCTCTGTCGCCGTCTCCCGCGGGGCTCCAGCCACCTGACTGAGTCCCCAACTGTGGCACCAGCAGGGTTAACGCGCATGGGAGGGAAGGAGAGCATGCGCTACTGCCACCGCTGCTATCGCCGCTCCGATATTTATTGGGTGGGCGTGTGCGGGAGGGACCGCGGAGCAGAGGTGCCTGGCGAGCAGGGCGAGAGGCGCGGGGATGCCTGAAGTGGCGGCATCGGCGGCAGGCTCCTGCCCGCATCTCCCGCGGCCACAGCCTTCCCAGCAGGAGACCGAGACACAGGGCAGCGTCGGGGCTCCGGGGCTCCTTCGGCCACTTGGCTGGAGAAAAGCAGGGATGTGGCTGCAGCTCGGAAGTTTCAGTACCCGGCGTATAAGACGACCCCCGACTTTTGAGAAGATTTTCAAGGGGTAAAAAGTCGTCTTATATGCCGGAACATACGGGTAAGCTGCCTTCAGTCTTTCCACTATGTAAACCTAATAAAGGAGGAGGAATACAGGAAAAGTCCTGCTACATTACAAGTTATGTTAAATTTTGCTTCCTTTAGACACACAAGCATTAAATAACAATACAATGGAAGTCTTGCTATTAAGAAATTAGTTCAAGACTATTATACAACTGGGACTTCCGGTTTGGTGATCGGCGCCGATGGCGTTCCTCTTTCAGGGCGCCTTTCCGACTCCCTGCCGGGCCGCCAGAACAGCTGTCTGGCGGTTCGGAATCTCTCTGCCCCGGACATAGGGGAGAGAGGAGAGCGTGGCAGGTGGGGTAGAGCCCCCCTAGCGCCCTAGGAGTCATCCAGGGGCGCGAAGGGAAGGCTCCCCAGGTAGCCTGCCCCTAGCTCCGGGAGCCTGGAAATCTCCGCTCTTGCGGAGCAAGACGCCAAAGCCGCCGCTGCTTCTAGAAGAGGAATTATAAAACTTTTTTTTTGTGCATTTAAAGAGGCAGACAGAGAGAACCAGGAGCTTTGCTGGGCAAGTATGGACTTTTTTCCCCCTTTTTTTAAACCCTCGGCTAACTTCTATTTGAAGAAACAAAGTAACATTTAACATGCAACAATATGGCGTTTGAAGGAGGAGAAGTGAAAGTGATTTCCGTTTTGCTTGTGGTCCTTTTTTCTTATGGAAACTCTTTGTTCTGAAAACTGAAAACTGGCTGTCCTTACATTCTCTGATAACTGATAACTTTTTAAAAAAAAAAATAATAAGGATTATTTGCCTTTGAAAGTGGAAAGTATCTTTTTAGAGATCTGGCTTTTTAAGGCGTTTTGAAGAAGTTGGGAAGAGAAGTGAAGGTGATCTTTGCTTTGTTTGTTTGTGGCTCTTTTTCTCATGGAAAATTATAACTTTGAAGACTGATTTTTTTTTCTCTGTCTCCTGATTTTGGAAAGTAATAAACTCTCTATCTTTTACATTGGAAAGAATTTTATTTAGAGTTATGGCTTTTTTCTATACTTCTCTGGAAATATAAAAATGGTTTCAAGTTTGGAAAGATTGGTTTTTTTTTTCTGGCTTTTCTCTTGTGGAAATTTTGAAAACTGATTTTTATTCTCTGCTCCGTGACTTTGGATTATAACAGTAACTGATAATTTTACTAAAATAAATAAATTAAAAAAGACTATTTGTCTTAGAAATTGCAAGATTTTTTTTTTCTTTTTACAGATTTGGCCCTTTTTTGCACTCCTTTGGAAGTACAATAAAGAAGAAGTGAAAGTGATTTGTGTTTTGTTTGTGGTCTTTGGACTTTAGGAAATTTTTGAACTTGAAAACTGGTTTTTATTTTTGATTCTTAATTTTGGATTATAACAACTGATAGTGATTTGGCATTTTCAGTGTAATTTTTTGGAACTATAACAATGGCTTCAAAGTATGGAATGATTGCCTTGAATAAAAGGCCTATTTACCCCTCTGCTTATACTTCTAAAATGCAACTTGCTACTGAACCGACACCTCCACAAGTTTTGACATCGGAAAATTTATTAAATACTTTAAAGATTATGAAACAAGACTTAATTTTGGAATTTAATAAAAAAATTACTGAAATAGAAAAAAAATGCAGGACGCTTTAAAGAATATGGAAAAGCAGTTACGGATGGACATGTTAGAGGTTTGCAAAGGTTTAGCAACAAATGTTGATTTTTTGGAGGACTGTATTGAAACAAATAAACAAGCGTTGGCAACCTCGGTGGAATATATAAATAAATTTTAAAAGGATATCGCAAATTTTGAAACAGAGGTGTTGATGTCACAGTTTAGAAGAACGCAATTTGCTATTAGAGTAAGGGGGTTGAAAGAAGGTTTATATGATGATTTGAAGGGAAGAATGATTGAGGCCTTGGTACAGGTTTCTGGAATTTCTAAAGATGAGTTGGCTACACAAATTGAAAAGATATACAGGGTCAACTCGTGGCACGCAAAACAAAAACATTTACCAAGGGACATTGTTATATATTTTACCACAAGAGTCTTACGGAACAGAATTATTCAGGCGACATTTAAGAATAATCTTCAGGTGAATGGTCAGGAACTTAGGATTTGGAAAGAAATTCCCTTTAAAATGCTTAAAGCTAGAAAAGAATTTACTTTTTTGATTGATGAACTTAAAAGATTGAATTTACAATACAAATGGGAAGCACCAACAGGAGTTACGGTGAAATTTTTGGAGAAAAGATACCGGCTGAATACGATAAACAAAGCTATCGAATTTTATGTTAATATTTTAAAGGCTGATATATCTAAAATTCCAGAAGAAAGACGTATGAATGTAGAAGAAGACAAGGAGGAAAAGTCATCCTTATCGGATCAACATGAAATAATCTCAAAGAATCAAAGCGAATCGCAGAGCCAGAGAGATGTGAAAAAGGAGATGGAGTATTGGGATCAGATGGAAGAAGAGCTGATAAATTCAAAATCATCAAGATACAAAAGGAGGCAACCAATAAGATACAAAGAGAAGTAGTGTTGATATGTATTAGATGGATGGAGATAATATAATTGTATTTTCTTCTTCTCCTTTTTTTTAAATTGTTGTTTCTTCTTTTTTTCTTTCTTTTCTTAAAAGGAAAGAGGAAAAAATTTTTTTTTCTTTTTTCCTTTTTTTTAATAATTTTTTAAGAATTGGAAATTTTTAATTTTTAATTAAAACTATTAAGTTATAAATTACTACAATTAGATTTTAAAATTTGTTTTAAAGGAAGGATTTTTTTTCTTTTCATTTGTTTTAGGTTTTTGTTTTTCTCTCTCTCTTCTCTAGATTTTTACTATTATTATTATTATTATTATTATTATTATTATTATTATTATTATTATTATTATTATTATTATTATTATTATTATTATTATTATTATTATTATCATTACTATTGTTATTATTTTCATTGTTATTATTATTATTATTAATATTAATATTACTTTTAAGGATATCTTTTTATTATGAATTAACAAGTTGTTGAACAATAATATTATGTGGTTATGATGAAATTCAAAAGCTTTATTATTTAATATGTAGACATGTAATATTTTTTTTATTTGAGCTAATAAGTTGTTGTATAATAATGTTGTTATGTGAAATTTAAAGGTATTATTATTTAATATTTTTTATTATGAATCAAAGTTGTTGTATAATAATATTATGTTATGATGAAATTTAAAAGTTTTATTATTTAATATGTAGACATGTAATACTTTTTTAGTTTTACTTGAGTTAATAAGTTGCTCTAGAATAATATGTTGTTATGATGAAATTTAAAGGTATTATTATTTAATATCATGATATTAGCTATGTAAAATTTTCTTGGTTTTAGTTAAGCATGAGATTATTATCATTAACGTTTTTTTTTAAGTTTTAGTATTATTAATAATTTTCATAGATCTAGAAAGTTGATTGAAAAGAGGAGGGAGAAACTGGTTTCCTTCCTTTGTATAACCTAGATTATATATATTAATATATTTTTATTTTTTATTTTTTATTTTTTTAGAATTATATGGGAAATAATATAAAGTATAGAAATTTAATGATGTTAGCAATGTGTAATTTGGAGTTCAGGGGTTTTTCCTTTTTCTTTTTTTTTCTGTAATTACTGATATTATGCCCTGTGTTCTCTCTGGGAAGTCCGGGGGGGGGAGGGGGGGAGGGAAGGGGGTGGGGGTGGGGAGAAAAATTAAAAAATGTTTGTACTCTGTACTAATAAAACTTTTTCAATAAAAAAAAGACTATTATACAACTAATACTTTGATGTGAACTGCAGTAGGTTTTTTTTAATCATACAGTATACAACTTTGGATGCTTAAAACACTTGAGATTCTAAATGGCAATGAATGATATATAATTTTTACTTTTCTTTTTATTTTCAATATCTTAAGCTTTTAAAATACAATGGCAATAATTTAATTTCATTGTAGAAACTTTACTGCATTGAAATCATACCATGTACTAACATATTGTTGTAAGGAATATCCTTCTGGGTTCAGTTCCAAGTGGGGAAAAAGACACAGGATTCATGGAAGTTAAATGGAAAGAAGGTTTAATGGAGAACAGAGAGCACATGGCATGAGCTCCTGAACAGAAAAGGTGGATCACATTTTCAGATGTTGGGTCCAGAGAAAGAAGCTGAAAAGGTGGATCACATTTTCAGATGTTGGGTCCAGAGCTGCTGAAATTTCCTTCTTTTATGCCCTCTCTTGGGCCCCACCCTAGGAGTTTCTTTTTCCTGTACAGAAATATATCCCATTGGCTGTCAAACTCCCAGGGGCATGCTGGGGCAACTCTTGTGGGCTGTCCTGAGTACCAGGTTTGACTGATGTAATCTTCCCAAGTCCCATGTGGTGTAATGAAAGGGCTTTGGGCAATTCCTAATATGGTTATTTGTTATGTAGAAGACTGTTGCTGGGCCCAGTACTTAATGGCCCATTGACAAAAGTGGGGGCTACTGAGTGAGCCAGCACATTGGTGGGGGCTGTTTTAGGCAGACAAGAGTGAGTCTTTTGTCTGCCTAAAAGCATGTTTCAGGGGATATATAGAATATTCTGCCTTTTAATATTTCCTAGGATATTTCATTTTAAGAGCCGAGGTGGCGCAGAGGTTAGAGGCAGTACTGCAGGCCACTTTAGCTGACTGTGATCCGCAGGTCAGCGGTCGGCTCAAGGTTGACTCAGCCTTCCATCCTTCTGAGGTAGCTAAAATGAGGACCGATTGTTGGGTGCAATATATAAATATACATTGCTTACTGGTGTAAACTGCTTAGAGAATGCTTGCACTGTGAGGCGGTATATAAATCTCACAAAGACGGGTGGGTGCTAACTTCCTACAATGTACAGCACTACAATAAGAGGGGGGAAATCACACGATAGAAACTTAATGTAAACCGCTCCAAACTCGATTGCAGAAAATACGACTTCAGCAACAGAGTGATCAATGCCTGGAATGCACTACCTGACTGTGGTTTCTTCCCCAAACCCCCAAAACTTTAACTTTAGACTGTCTACAGTCGACCTCACCCCATACCTAAGAGGTCTGTAAGGGGCGTGCATAAGCGCACCATTGTGCCTACAGTCCCCGTCTTACTGTCCTATTGTCCTCATTTATCTGTCCTTTGCTTGTTTGTTTATTCCTATATCTGCTATCTTGTACATGTTTGACAAATAAATAAATAAATAAAATCTTGTTTCCTTCAGGTGACAACCAAGAGCTCAGCTGAAGCAACTGTTATTGCTTCCCAGCCATGTTTAAATTGGGAAGCCACGTTTTGAGGTTTCTTCCGGTATGGAGGTTGGAAAAACCCGTTGCTTACAACCACTAAGATCGGAGGCGTTAACCGTCTATCAAATCCTCTTTAGACCGCCCTCTTTGAAGCTGGTCTGAGCAAAAAGGCTGACATCACATTGCCCTATTTAAAAAACCAACAACACTGGCGCGAACGACGTTGTCCCGCACGGACGACAGCGCTCGCTGCCCGGAAGGAGAGGCGAGGCGAGCCGTGAGGGAAAAAACGTGTCCGGCCTACTGCGCGTGAACGTCCCATTTCCCCCCCCCCCGCGAGACCACGTCCGGAACTCACGAGGCGGAGCCGAGCACGAGCCACGCCGCCAAGGCTTCTGGGAAGGAAACTGAGCAAGACGAAGGCGAGCTCACGCGGTTCCCCTGCCCTTGCGCACGCGTTGGCAGCTCGCGACCTAGGCGTCGCTCGCGCAGCGTGCGGCCCTCGTGGTGAGTATAAAAGACCCGTCAGCGACTGAAAACTCTCGACTTTTCTGTGCCCCCCTTTCTCTTATTTAAAAAACTTACCTCGGCCGGTTGTATGGAGAATCCGAACAGAATCTGTTCGTAACATCCCCCCAGGACCTCCATTTCTCGGCCTTCCTTAGCGACGCCTACTTAGCGCGGGGTCCTTTTCTGTCTTGAGTTGTACCGCGGCCTCCTAGCTGCCTGTCCGTTTTTGCCTCGGGGGAGGGGGGGAGAGGTGTCTACTTCACCGCCTGAAGCGAGGAGCCGCGAAGTGGTGGCCGCTCCCTATTTCCAGACTGAATCTTTGGATTTCTTTTGTCGCTTGGGAGCGGGGGGAGCGAGAGGGAGAGGCAGGAACGATTCGGGTTTTTTTTTAAAAAAGGAAGAAACGGAAACAGGCAGTCCCGAAGACAACCCCGGGCGGAAGTCCGTGGAGGGGAGGGAAGACGGGGGAGGGGAGGACGACGACGGCGGCGGAAGGGAGCGTTGCGATCTCCAAACGGCTGGTGATGGCGGCTGTACGGAAGGTGATGTTAGTATTCGGGGTTTGAGGGGAAAGGGACGGGGTCCTTCGCCTCATGGGCAAGCAGTATTAAGATATTGCCGATTCCGAATGTTTCCCCCGCTTTTTTTCCGCTAAGCACCGCGTGAGTTCTGCCCCGCCCCCAATAGGGAGGCCTAGCACGCGCTGGTGCCTTTTCTCCCTCCTCTTCTCCCGTCCAGTCCCTTTGGAATGCATTTAAGCTGTCTCTGGATAGACTTTCTGGAGCTGCTTTTAATGATAACTGGGATATAATCGGGGTGAGAGAGCCTGTTAGCATATGAATAGGTTCGCATGTATGTGCTAACATGTTCATGCGTACCTCCGCGCGTGCGCACAGCCCTCTCTACCTTTTGAATTCCCCCTTTTTAAAAAAACTATTGTTAACTTCGAGTTTTCTCACTTAAAGATTGTAATCTTGAACGTCGGTGTTTCAAAGTGAGCGTTATCGAAATGATTTGAGGTTTATTTTCCAACAACGAAGCTTAGTATTACAACTGTGCTACGTTTAAAAATAGCCTTTTAATTTTAGCTGGTGGTAAGTAGGCACAGCTCCATTGGTGGTAAAGGTTCTCCCACCCACCTTATAATTCCATATTCAAAAGTAAAAGTTGGTAGATTAAAAGTAACAAAGGACACTTCTGTCTAAAAACTCTTTCCGTAGTTTTGAATAAAAAAATATATTTAAAAACTAAAAATATAAATACAGAAATTAAAAGCAACCATTTAGAAGTCAGGCCTGTTTTTCTCAGAATGTGAAAAATTCATACTCCAATGATTTTCTAATTTTAAAAGAATGAAAAATTGCCACCTTTATTTTGTGCCATTGGGATTTGTATTCTTTAAATGTATTTGAAATTTGGCAGATTTAAAAAAAAGATTAACACACTTTCCTTGAAAAATTTTTTTGGGTTGGCATCTTCCAGTGATATTGGTACCACCAGCTGTACTTTCTGCAGACATTGGAAGCTGGGACATCGTCACAAAAAAGTCTGCCCCTTTGCTAAACCAAAACCAAATCATATTAAGGTGGATGTTTGAACCAGATATGCAAATATTTATTATAATCTACTTTTTACCTATTACGTTCAATACAGTTTATGTTATGAAACCTTTTTTTCTAATTCTTATACTATTTGTTTTTATTGTAGTGAAATCACAAGTTCTTGAACAAACTTAGAGGAAGAAAGTACTGCTGTTACTTCAGTTTAGATGTTTAAAGTAACTGGAGGCAAGATCTCCCCTTGTTCTGGTACTTGCCACCTTCTGCAGCTAAATTCTTTTAATTTCTTAAGTTTGTATATTTGACAAATTGGTAAGTAAAGTAGCAGAATTTGTATTTATAAAATGTGAAACTGGTTTTTTTAAAACTGAAAATGGCTTTTACCATTTCTGTCTAATGAACCAATACCAAGCTGCCCTTACCTGGAGAAAATAGATCTAACTCAGTTATAATTTTATATTTTAAGAACTGCAGTTTTATTGTAAATGAATTTTTGTATACTTTAATGTATTTAGGCTAGATATTATTTGGGGATTGTGTATTAAATGAAGACAATGGGTATAGAATTACAGTTTGGTTCAAAGTTATGTGTTTTTATAGAAAGCGGGGTACAGGTAGTCCTCATTCTTAATGACCCAATTGAGATTGGAATTTCTGTTGCTGTATGAAGCAATTGTTAAGTGAAACATGTGACTGCACTGCTAAGAGATGACAGTTCTGGTGGTGCAGTTGTTAGTCCAGGCCTCATCCTTCTCCTGCCCTGTGACTCACCTCCACTTCCAACTCACCTCAACTGCCTATCTCCCCCCTACCCTATCTCTGTCTTTTGATTGCCCTGCACTCTGGTACCTTCCCAGACGGCTGCTACTGACCTTCACTGCTTTCTCCAGCTGCTGAAGTGGAAACTGCATGAAAGCCAGCAGATACTTTGAGCATGCCTTTTCAGTAGGAAGAATATAGTTGAAGGTTTGGGGGGGGGGGCAGAGAGCGTAGGGAAGTGCAGAGACTGTAGGACAGACATGAGAGTTCAAGTGCAGTTGCCAAACCTAAATTTTGATCACATGACTCCAAGGGCACTGGAACAGTTTTAATTACCATTTCAGTTTAACATTTTTTTAAAACATTTTTAATTAAATACACAAAACTATACAACAATACAACAGTGACATACAGAACAACAAATAAACATTTTGGGCTTTTCTGTTTAGCCCCTAACTCCAATAAGCTATCCTCGGAACTTTACATAATTTAAGTTACATTTTTTTACCATAATAAACAACTATATCCGTATTATCTATATAGCCTTTTAAATCTATAGTTTTTACTTAAATTAATATAAATATACCGTGTTACATTTAATGCATTTTTACACACAAATATATTATTCAGAGTTGACAGATATACATTTTATACATTCCTTCTTTTTCTTAACCAATCATAAAATTTGTTCCATATTATATAAAAGTCTGATTCTTGTTTATCCTTTAATTCCTTTGTTAATTTGTCCATCTCAGCGCAGTCCATTATCTTTCTAATTATGTCGTCCTCTGTAGGCGTTTCACTGTTTTTCCAGAACTGCGCGTATATAATCCTAGCTGCCTTTAGAATGTGAATAGTAATGTATTGGGTATCTTTCAGTTTAACATTTTTATTAGGTTGTAAAAATAAATAGGAAGACACAGTGTGGGGGGAGGGGGGAGAGAAAAATGAGAAATGGGAAAAGAAAAGAAGAAACATTGACTTCCGACTCCCTCTTTTGCAGTAAAAAAAAAGCATTAACATCAAACCATAACTTTTTGTTTTTCCATAATATAAACTAGATTTTTCTATAAAAACATCAATCTAATCGGTAAAACCCAAAATCAGAGTGTCATTTTTTCCACTTCAAGCACAAAGTTCATGTGGAAACAAAGGTACATATTCTTTCCTTTAACCAAAAGAGTCAATTTAGCCATTTCTGCCAACTCCCATCAGCTTCTTAGCCATTCGTCCATAGTGGGAATCAAAGTGTCCTTCCATTTTTGTGCGTATAATAGTCTTGCTGCTGTCAACATATATCAAATCAAAGTTCCAAATTTTTTCTCCAAGTCTTTTTTCCATTAAACCCAAAAGAAAAGTTTCTGGTTTCATTTTTATTTTATTTTTAAGAATTTTCTGTATTATAATATGAATCTTACTCCAAAATTCTTTGCTTTATCATATGTCCACCATAAATGGTAAAAAGTTCCTTCTTTGCTTTTATACTTCCAACATTGTTCAAGCATCACACTATATCCAAAATTCCTTGCCCACTAAATCACACAATGTTTTTCATGTTCACTTTCCAAATTCAATTTCAATAACATTTTATAAATCTTAGCAATAATATGCTCATCACTACCACAGAGTAAGATTTCCAATTCATTTTTAGCAAAATCAAACCCACAACTCTCTTATCTGATTTAAATTATTCTTTCAGTTGTTATGTAAACCAATGGCAAACATAACCACCTAATTCAAGTTCTTCCCTCGACTTTAATGTAGGTTCACCAGAGTTGAAAGATAATATATTACCATATGTCCACCAATCTGGCTTTGCCACCATTTCTTTTCTAAAAAAAACTTCTTGGGGGGACACCCAAAGAGGCAACTTTGCAGCGAACCTTGTTTTATATTTATTCCAAACTCTTAGTATGGCACGTCAGTTTTTAACTACCATTTGTTCAGTGTCGTAACTTTGGTTGCTAAATGAATGGTCATTAAAAAAAAGGACTACCTGCAGTGATATTGAGGCATTAGGGCTGCTGTTAAATTCTTAAACTATTTGTTTTTAAATAACACTGCAACAAAGAACAGTAAGTTATATAGACAGTTGTAACTGGTGAATTACAACTGTAACTAGCAAACTGCATTGCAGGTAATACTTGACTTACTACAATTCATTTGTGATCGTTCAAAGCAGTGGTGGGTTGCTGCCGGTTCGCATGTACCAGTGGCGGAAATGTGCACCCTCTCGCCAAACCGGCAGTGATGGCCAACTGTCCATTCCCCCGAACCGGTTCCCAGGTCGCCGTGGCCAGCAAAAAACCCTCTCTGCATGCGCAGAGGGTCATTTGCACAACATGAATGGGAGCGCATGCATGTAAAACGCGCACTTCCGTTGCGATGCAAACCGGTAGGAAAGGTACCGTATTTTTCAGAGTATAAGATGCACCTTTTTCCTCCCTAAAAGAGGCGAAAATTTGGGTGGTCTTATACTTCGAATGTAGCTTTTTCGAAGCTTTTTTCCCCAATCCTAACGAGGTGCTAACGATCTTCCCAGATCTTCCCGGCTTCCTATTCCCTCCGAAGGTTTTTTCCAGCCCTAAGTCTTTGCAGGCTTGTTTTCATTCCTACTCCCTCTGAAAAAGGCTTTTTCAGCCCTAACCAGAGGATAAAATAATGTGCTGAAGCTGAACAGACTAAAGACGCTAGCCAGATGAATACCTGGTACTGTATGTTCCGGCGTATAAGACTGGGCGTATAAGACGACCCCCAACTTTTCCAGTTAAACTATAGAGTTTGGGATATACTTGCCGTATAAGACTACCCCTCCTACCATCTTTCTTTTCTTTCTGTCTTCCTTCCTAACATCTTTCTTTCTGTCTGCCTTCCTTCCTTCCATCTTCCTTTCTTCCTTCCTTTCTAACATCTTTCTTCTTTCTGTCTGTCTGTGTCTTCCTACCATCTTTCTCCTTTCTTCTTTCCTTTCTTCCTTCCTAACTTCTCTCTCTCTCTCTCTCTCTTTCTTTCTCCCTGCAAACCAATCCCCACCGTGGCTCCATTTTCCCCACGCCCAGCCCTCTTCCAAGACGCCAAGGCCTGGAAGAGAAGCCTGGAAGAGCATCGCACTTCCAGGTCCCGGCCGGGGGTCGCTCCCAGGGGAACCGCGCCAAGCGAGGTGGGTGGGTTGCTCCCCTCCCCTCGGAGGAAGGAGCCTCTGTCGCCATCTCCCGCGGGACTCCAGCCACCTGGCTGAGTCCCTGACCGCAGCGCCGGCAGGGTTAACGCACATGGGAGGGAAGGAGAGAGAGTGCTACCACCGCTGCTGCTGCTATTGCCGCTCCAGCATGTCCTTCGCGCAAGGCGCTGCATGTGCAAAGTCTCCCCGGTCGCTGTGGCTGCACCGGGGAGCCCGCGTCCTGGTCAACGATGGAGACGCGCACGCGGGAGGGGCTGCTAAACAGAGGCGCGGGGATGCCAGAAGTGGCGGCATCGGCGGCAGGCTCCTGCCTGGGTCTCACGCCCGCCTCTCTTTTAAATGCTAAGGCAACAGGCGGGCGGGCAGGAGCCTACCGCCGATGCCGACACTTCTGGCATCCCCGCGCTTCTCGCCCCGCTCGCCGGGCGCCTCTGCTCCGCGGTCCCTCCCGCGTTCGCAGCGTCTCCATCATTGACCAGGACACCAGCTCCCCGGTGCAGCCACAGCGACCCAGGAGACTTTGCACATGCAGCGCCTTGCGCGAAGGACACGCCGGAGCAGCAATAGCAGCGGCGGTAGGGTGCGCTCTCCTTCCCTCCCATGTGCCGCAGCCTTCCCAGCAGGCTGCCGGACAATCCCGAGGAAACCGAGACGCGGGGCTTCGGGGCTCCTTCGGCCGCTTGGCTGGAGAACGGCGGGGATGCGGCCACGGCCGTTTTTGAGCTCCCCCCACCGTATGTGGCGATCACAGATTCTCCAGTCCGCCCTATAAGACGATACCCGGCGTATAAGATGACCCCTGACTTTTGAGAAGATTTTCCTGGGTTAAAAAGTCATTTTATACGCCGGAACATATGGTAGGTAGATTTTCTCCCCCTATTTTCCTCCCCGAAAACTAAGATCCGTCTTATACTCCGAAAAATACGGTAAGTGGAACCCACCCCTGGTTCAAAATTACAATGGCACTGGAAAAAGTGACTTATGGCTGTTTTTCACACTACCATTGCGGCATCCCCATGGTCACATGATCAAAATTTGCGTGCTTGGCAATTGATTCATATTTATCATGTGATCCCCTTTTGTGAATTCAATGGGGAAGCCATATCCACTTAACATTAACAACTGTACCAAGAAAAGTTGTAAAATGGGGCAAAACTCACTTAAATGTCTCACTTAACAACAAAAATTTGGGGCTCAATTATGGTTGTAAATTGAGGACTACCTGTATCCTTAGCAGTTTGCTAATTATAGTTCAAGCAAACTGCATTATCCTTGGCAGCAATTGAGAGTGTTTTTATTAAACAATGCATGATTCTTTTCAACACAAGGAAAATGCCCAGTTGCTCTACAATTTTGCAAAATGGAGTACTTGCTGATAATGGCTTGTCGTGCCAAAATGGCAATAACTTGTTTTACTGCATAACTGATGCCAAAGATTATGATATATTAACATAATAGTTATGTTCATGATGAAATATATAATGATTGCATCTTAGTACTTTAAAAATTAAGACAAGGCTATATTATGTAGAATGACTCTGAAATGGCATAATGAGATACAAGAATTTCCATGATGTTAAATTTGTTTTTAAGCAGCTACATGCTTCTTATTTATTGAATCATTTTTGACAATTAACGTTTAGAATGAATTCAACTGATTAAATAATTCTACCAAAAAGAATGAATGCAGAATGCATTCCATGAATTCAAATGCTACCATGTCAGGACCAATTGCAATGAATAAGGGCTTATTATATTATAATTTAACAAAAATTAAAGATAAGGGGGAAAAGATGTAGTTTGCATAATATTCATTATGCTTATGAAAGCCAGCTTAAGATAGTGGTTAAGGCACCAGGCTAGAAAATAGAAGACTTGAGTTCAAATACTGCTATAGCCATGAAAGCCAGCTGGGTGACTTTGCGCTAGTCGCTCACTTTCAAGGGTTGTTGTGGAAAAAATAGAAGGAGGAAGGTATGTTGGATAGGTTCACCTCCTTGAGTTATTTGTAAAAAATAAAAAAGGAGGAATACAAATAAATGTTTATAGTAGACCAGTTCAAAGTATAAGACTTCAAAATTGAATAGCGTATAGTTCCTGTATACTTTTTTGGGTTGTATCCAATGTTCCCTCTAAGCTCCGCTCTGCCGCCAGGCTGTCAGAGGGAACATTGATCACCAGCCGATCCGGGTGGGTGGGGGAAAGGAGCCTTCAATGAAGAGAGGTGGAGGCTTTAACTCTTGCCTCCCCAGGCGGGCTCCGCTGCTAGGGAGAGGAGGAGAGCGAAATCAAAGGCTGCTGCCCACCAGCTTACTCTTCATCCAGGGAGGCCGGTTCGGTCCCTTCAGAAAAGAAAACGCAGCGCAGCAGTTTCCAACTGCCGCGCAGTGATTTTCAATGTTCGAGGGAACATTGGTTGTATCCCTGCTCTTTGCCATAAAGATGCCATCTACATGTTGACTGATATTCTTCCATTTGCCCTCCTTCCTTCTCTATATTTGCTTTGAAGGATGGGGAGATTTTTTTGAATCAATTGACCCAAAGGGCAGGGAAACAGAAAATATGTGTGAATGGCTATCTGCTCATGTGATAGATAGATAGATAGATAGATAGATAGATAGATAGATAGACAGACAGACAGACAGACAGACAGACAGACAGACAGACAGACAGATATTTTGTATCTTAAGAAAAGTCAGTATTCAAAGTTGTTTTAACTATTTATGGACAACATGGAATATTCTGTCTTTGTAATGTTATGTCTCATTTCCGAAACAGTTGTGGAAGTATATTGCCACTTTCTGTTCCAGATCTAACATTTCTAGAAATGTACCTATCCTCAAATTGTGTAGATTGGCCTATTGTAAGGAAAAAGTGTATATTATGAACACCACTATTTTGCATACCCTTATTTTAAATGTATTAAGGGAGAGCTTCATTAAATATTTTCTCCCTGTCTTTACTTCCTAGTGACAATAATTTGAAAAAATAGCTTCTATTTTAGGATGGCACATTTTAATTAGAACTTGAAAAATGAATTCCACAGATAAAAAAAATAAAACCTTTCTTTACTGAGGGCAACAAAATCAGAGGAAGCAGACATCTGGTATGGAGCATTGTGGTTGTTTCTGGTACAGTGACATAGGGAACATTGAGGGTCGCTCTGCTGATGTGCAAAAATGTGTATCTGGCTTATTTACAAGAAACCTTATCTTTTTTATATACAGCATCAGAACAGCTACTACAGACTTCTTTTTCTTGCGAAGATAGCTTTTTACAATGGCTAGCCAGGTAAGATAATTTGATAGAAATGCGGTTAACCTTATTAGCTAATTTGGGGGGAAGCGCAACCTTGTCCATAATTCTTGGCAAATGGCAGACTTGAACCCAGTATTCCTGGGGAAGGGATGATGGGTTTTTAGCCATATATTTCCCTCAGATAAAATTCTGACAAATTGTTCTCCCCTGCTGTGAAATCCTTAATCACGCCAACTGAAGCAGCTTGGGGACAGAACATGAAACTTTGCTTTCTGCACTATTGCACAGTGAGTTCTTGTGGTGGGACTTTCCTATAACACTCACTATTTAAGATACCTTCATTGGAACTACTACCAGTCATGTAAGTAAAACTTAATAAAAACGTTGAATCTGTATCCCTGAGGTGAGATTACTGTCTACCTTTGGTTACGGGCTCCTTCCCTTTTCCTTCCCATATAGTTGCCTCTGCTGGCTTTTATTTATTTCTTTTTTTGAATGTGACACTTTTGTCACTTGCATGTTACTGTTGTGAAAACCAGACATGAGTTCCTTCGGCTGTGCTGTAGATTTATTCCAGACAATTTCCTTGAGATACTGGCCAACAGCCTACTACAGAAGAGCCCCAAGTCCGTTTTCTGTGTTTAAATAAACAGAAAGAGTGACCCGGCTCTACACCTTATTCTGCTGTAGTTTCTCTGAATGAATAAGCTGGGTCCTTTTGTTAAAAAAAAATATATTAAATGACATGCTCGGTCAGCCTCTAATGATTAACCCTTTTTTTAAATGAAGGAAGCCGAGGGAGTCAAAATGTTGGTGTGAAAAGCAGTAACTCCGATAGCCAGCTTGACTAAGTCAGGGGAATATGGCTTTTCATACAATCCTTTGGCTCTGTTATTTTTGCCAGGCATTTTCCCCAGAGGCTGCTTTCCCTCATGGGAGGCGGAGGGAGAGATGGGACCCCAGGCTTCTGTCAAGGGAAAGGTGAATATGGGGAAATCACCGAGGTGGTGATCGGGAGAGGGAGGGAGGCATTTAATTGAGATGAAATACTGTATAACTGTTTTTCATTCTAGCAGGATACAGTGGGAAAGGCCAAAAAAGAAAGCCTGCCTCTGTGGTGGAGATCCCCCCACAAAAAACGGAAGAAAAAGAGTAAAGCAAGAGCAGGAAGACCAGATTTTACTAGTATTCCAAGCAGGTGAAGAAATCTTGAAACTGACAAGAAAAAAACTGGCTCTTGTCTGTATATAATACCTAAATCAAGTAGTGAGAAGTTAATCAGAACCAACACACTCAATAGCTCTCAGATTCTTTTTAAAGCTTTGTGAATTGAAAAGCTGCTCATCAATAGTTAAAAAACAAACAAAAAATAAAAAGGCAGTTGTACAGAAGTGTTAAATTTAGTTAGCAACTTTCAAAGGTTCAGTGGAAACGAACTGAAAAAATGTGAAATGAAGTAAGTCAAAAAAGCACTAGGCAAATGTTCGACAAGCATCTGGAGAACTTCTCGGCGCGATGGCTGCATTTGGCCCTTTGGGGTTGATTACTGCTTCTCAGAAGGTTTCTTAATTTTACCTTCTTGGTGTTACATAAAATGTGATTTTCTGTTGGACCTTTTTTCTTCGATGCTGAAGGTTTTGCTACATTCTGCATTATATAAACTTCATTTCGGAGGCTGCATGCTGAAAATTCACAATAGCCTTGCCAATGTTAGAAAGCCAAGAAGCCTATTAATAGCATCACAGTTGGGATCTGAATTAGAAATGAAGGTCATTGCAAGATATTGGCAAGGATCATTTGTTTTCATAAATTAAGCTGGAGTTTTATTTAATGTCATAGAAACAAGAAATATAGTTTCTAATTAGATTCAAACTATCACAAGTTAGTTACTGCATTTTCTATTTGCCAGGAGAATTAATGATAAAGCTATTTGAAGGTTACTTGTTATTCAGCCTTCAACTGAATGGAGTATGTAGTTAGGATGTATGTATTAAATTGGCATTATTTAGTATGTTTGCTGACATATTAAGCTAAAATGTATGTGTATATGTGTGTGTTTACTGTTCGGTTCAAAACAACACTAGTACTTAATAGTGTTTTGGAGAATGGTTAATTTGAAATATAAAAGGCATGGTTCTGTTGTATATGCTTCTATTGATCACTATTTAACAAAGTTAGAATTGGGAATGTAAAAATACATCTTTGTGTTAGATACACAAGTACTGAATAACTCATAAAAAGACATCAAAATATTTAACAAGCTGATAGGAGTATAAAGTTTCAAACAGTTCCAATTGTATAAACAAAACAAAATAGTAGATAATTTAAAATGTAGGGAGGGTGTTTTCTTTTTTAATGTTAAGGGGTTCAGATTAAATGCATTTCCTGCTAATTTTGAACTGAGAAAATTGAACGTGTTTAATATTTTAATGACATAGCCATCAGAAAATCCAAAGTTGTAGCTAAATTTGAAAATTAAAAAAAATTCACAGAAGAAGGTAGTGGCAAATTAGTTTTTTATAATTTTAAGACACTTCATAGATGAATCCATTTACCAGGGCATAACCCCAATGAGCAAATAAAAAGAAAATGCAATTTCATTAAATGTCCCAATAACCTTTAAATATGTTGTTTGGTCATTCTGAAGTAATTGTTGAGAAGCAAGTTTTTAAAATGGTACCTTCTCTCATAAATATTGGTAGTAGTATTTGGATTAAGTGCATTGAGGAAGACTGTTTTGAGTTACAGAAAGTGCAAGGCCAATTATATTATCCATGATCTGCTTATAACTGAAATTAGCACTAGCCAAGTTTATCTGCATAGGATTAAGTGGATTTCTTCAGTCTGGTTGCTTTAAAAAAAAGAGGAATATTATTCAGACATGACCAAGATACTTTTTTCTGTGTATGGTGCTAGTGATGCACCATGAATAAGGACAAACAAGTATTGGCTGGATCAATCCTAGGTAGGTATTCTGGGTTACATTCACTGGAAAGTAATCTAGTGGAGACAGGGTTCTGAGGTTTACATTGCAAGATGATTAATCATGTTTTTTCTTCTAATTTCTTCCAGGCCAGAATTTGTAAGGCAAGAATTTGTTAGGGCAGAATTTTCCAGGCCTGAATTTGCAATATTTGTAGGAGAGTTAACTCCTGAAGTGGATGACTTTTTGCTGTATGACTATTTTTTTAAAAAGTATCCATCATGTATAGACTGTAAAGTGGCCACAGATCTTCTGGGATATTCCAGGTAGCCCGTTATGAATTAAAATGTGTGTGTGTGTGTGCATGCATATGCAATACAGATTTCTCAATCACATCAAAACCTAAATATTGTGTGTTCTCAAATTTTTGGAAGTCAATCAGAGATAGTTGAATCAGCATTGTCCTGTATTTTTGTTTTTTAATGTTATGTGGTACACTGATATATATGAATGAAGGATATAATTTTATTGAAATACATATTTTGGGATGTTGTCTTTACATCAGTTAATGCTTTAGAAAGAGGCTCTGTCAGACCTGCCCCAGTCCTATTCCTTAGGAAAGAAAGACCCTTGACTCCATTTGGTTGAAGTGGTAGTCTCTTTTATTAAAAGATGCTGGCTTAGTAAAGTCAGGCTAGAACTAAATTTCCCGTGCTCACTCAAAACAATACAGAAAGTTCCCCCACATCCCAGCCCTCCCCCCATGTCTTCAGCCAATAAGAGTCTGCCTAGGTGTTTTGAGAAAGCTGAGATGTTTAGGGGTAATCCTATTTTTTTTCTCAGGGTACATGGCCTTGGATGCTGGCACAAACTGGTTCTGAGCTCTCCTCTTCATCAAGCTGTCTTTCCCCCCCTCCCAATTTTCCCATCACATACATACACAGTTTGATTGCCCATTTGTTGTCATCCCCGATATCTCCCCCCCCCCAGCCTTTGATGACAGTAAAGGCTCTCCTTATAAAACTCAGATGAGATAATTTTATAACAATGCAAAATGCATAAGAGAATAATTTCTCGTATTTGAAATGGTTCAAATATATTGTAGAAATGGGTACATGTTAATCGGGATCAGGTACAATTAAATGGTATTTTTGTTGTTTATACCATGTTTCCCCCAAAATAAGACCCTGTCTTATATTTTTTTGAACCCTGAAATAAGCGCTTGGCCTTATTGCCATGCACTCAAAAGCCCAATTAGGCTTATTATCAGAGGATGTTTTGTTTTGGGGAAAACAGGGTAGATGGTATGAAATCATTTTCTTTAGTAGAATTAATGTCACTGATTGTTGAAAATGTGGGCTCTCTTAGACTCAGGTTGGGTTAACATGTCCTAATGTGTTGTTTAAATGATATTCTAAATAACTATTAGCAGTGCAGTGAAAATATAATTGATAATAAAATATGTGTGCTTTTTTGGCAATATTATTAAAGTTTTGTCTTTTAAAACTCCTCAGAGGTTATGGTTTTGTCAGATTTTCTGATGAAGGCGATATGATGAGAGCACTACAAGATTGTCAGAATGCACCTGGTCTAGGCGGAAAACGAATCCGATTGACTTTAGGAATTTCTAAAAGGTAGTTGATGCGAAATTAACAAATGTTTTGGGTTTCAAATCTCTTATGAAATTGCCATTGTATCTGATTACGAAAGGATTTTAATTTCTTAAAAATAATGTTTCTCAAAATGTTTTGCTTTCCTTTTCTAATAATACAGTTGTTATGAAACAGTCAATATATAAGCAGGTCAGTTTCTTTAAAAAGTACTGAATTAATACACTTTAATTCTTTGCAAAATTACATTGTGTCAAAGCATGTATATAAGTAACCAGGGTCCATAACATGTTCCACTAGGGGTTTGGATGTTTTAAGTTGCTCTACTGCCACTTGGATCCCCTTCTCCTCTTCCTTAATGATATTTGAATTTCTTTGCTTGCTTATTTTTAATCTGATTGGATAAAAATAAAATTGTAATGTCATATTTTTATGTATATATTATACATATGAATGTTCAAATGTTATTTCCTTTTAAAGTTCACAATAATTTTATAATTAATTCTATGATTACCTTTTACATTAAGGAAACAATGTATACCTAAACAAAACATAAAGCCCTTTTTGTTCCCAAAATTCAATGAATACTTTTCATTTAAGAAAAATACAGCATATAACTATAGTTCTAAACACTCTGCATTCCAGAGCACCACAGCAAATTCCAAGGGTACAGCGGGATATTTTAATGCAGTACTTAATAAACAGAATTGTTAGTTTGCTGTGGCATCCCAAGATGCTGCAATGCACAATTTGGAAACCTTTAGAGTACTGTGGATCAAGAAAGTTTGGGAACCTCTTGTATAATGTTTTTTTCACAATGTATTCTCTTAAATGTGTAATTTGATTTGCATAAATAGTTTTGCTTATATGTGTGCCAAGCAAAGTTAATTTGAATGAAAGTAAATGGAAACCGAAGAAATACTTAGGAGAAAATAGGATTTTTGCTATTTGAAGTAACAGTAGTGTTATCTGTGGGTTTTTTTAAATAGGATTTTCATTATTCAGTTGTAAACAGTGCTTTTAAGAAATTCTGACTTAATCTTTTCCCTTTGCGTTTTAGACTGAAAGCAGAATTTCAAAGGTACCAGCCCTATAGTTATAATGACTATTACCAAGACTATCAAAACTATTACCGCCAGTATGATAGAAATGAACGCTATGACCGATTTGATCGCTATGACCGTTTTGAGCGAGGTAGCCGTTTTGGTGATCGTTTTTCTGAACGTTACCCTGAGCATTTTGGTGATCGTTTTCCTGAACGTTACGCAGAGCGATTTGGTTCTCGTTTTGGTGAACGCTATGAATATCCTGAGTATGGAGATTATCCTGAATATGCAGATTATAATGCTGACTATAGTGATTATAATTATAGTTACGCATCTTATGAAAGGATGCAGCCTACTGGAAATATGGGACAACAAGCAATGAATCCAGCTTTATTTCAGGTATTCACATGAATCAAATTAAAATCAATTTTTCTTAGGGGTGCCTTTCATGACCCTTTGCCTTTCAGAGGTGTTGGAGTCTCACTCTCATTATTCCTAGTTTACTAGTTGAAAATTACAAGTTCTGAAGTTCAAGATTTCTGGAAACGCCAGGGTTCATAAGTATTTTTTTTTAATGTTTTAAATGTGTTGGCTGCTTTTCAGTGTCTTCAACTGCAATAACTTACATTTTAAAATGGAGGGATTGAAAAGGTTCTGGATCAATGGTTCTTAGGCCTATATTTCTGTAAGATGTTTGAATTTAAGATAGTGATGTCCATTTCTTCTTTTAAAAAAGGATGTTTTGCTCATTTGTGTAACTCTTACAGTGAGTATGAAACAGCTAAAAAAATTGAAGATAAATTGATGAAAGTCAAAGATAAGCTCTTCATAAATAAACACTGCTCAACATTTTTCCTCATCTAGGCAAAATACTTCCTATATACCACATTCTCAGTCCACCCAATGCACAAGCCTTTCTAAAAGGCATTGAATGTTCTACAAAAAGAACACACACTATTGCTTCTTCATTCATTGAAACTTTCTTAATCCTCCTAATCCCTCAAAAGTGGTGCTTCAGTTTTTGAACATGTCAGCTTCCCTCACTCCCTCTCTTTTTTAATTAAAAAATTGTTTGAAAAATCAGGAGAGATTAAGATAAGGAAACTTGGCAAAAGTCAAGGGGAATTTCTACAAGCGCTCTGTGTAAAGTTCTAGATTTAGTACATTTGTGAAAATTTCTCCCAGAATCAGTTTTTATATTTAGATTACAAAAAATAAACAATACAAAAATAAGCAAATATCAAACACTAAAGGCAATAAAAACTAATAGAAATAAGAAAACCCTCAGAAACAATACAAAACTTATAAAACATGTATAAAACATATAGATGGTTTACCAAAAAAAATCCCATTGTACTATATTATCAATAGAAAGGCTACAAAGATTACCTAAGAATGCTACTATCTTGTTGTAAAATATAACCACACACTCTCAAAAAAAAAACATATTTATTCATTCTCTCGTTAGTGTGAAAATGTTGCCTTTCCAAAGAGTATAAATTACACATTTCTCTTGCTATTACTTTTCCAATTTTTTGATGAACCAATTTTTAGTTTCAAATCCATCAACACCACTTTAACATTTTTAACCATTTTAATGTGGCATTATTGGAGATTTAGTCCATGATTAACAAAGTTCATTAGTATCCACTTTAAAAATGTTACTTTTGGACTGGTTTACCATTGTTGTAGTGTTTTCAACTTCAGCATGTTTTGATGGTCCCAATATAGGCCAAACGCCTTGGCTACTTGAAAGACACCTGAAGTACTTTTTCATGTGATAGAATCTACAATGGAACTTAAATCCACAACATATATTTACAAATCTAAATTGTCTCTTGAATATTTCTCCCCCCCCCCTTCCAAATATGTTTATTGATTGTTACCTTAATGTTTTGCTCTGTTGCTAAGCATGATTTGGAGTTGGTTTTTAAAGTAAGTTAGATCCATAGTCTTTGCCTCAAAAGCTTTTTAAGAAGTAAATAATAATGTTTTTTGTCTACACCCTGGTTTTATAAAGTGACAAGTCAGGATTAGTGGAAAATAAAACTGAAATGTGAAATGCCTCTGAATATGTAGGAGGCAAGAAGAGCATAAAAGTCAAGAGATGTGCATATATGTGTATATTTGTCCCCTCTCCGTTGAAAGTGTGTAAGTGAATATGTATGGGATTTGGTTTTTTCTTCACTACAAAAAGTTTTTTAAAAATGATAATTCTTTTTTTTTTCAGGATACCTGTGGTATGATTTTAAATGATGATCTAGTAACAGAAGGTAATGTATATATTAGTATTTCCATATAGAATTAAATCATCAAATAGTTTCTCTGATAAGATCTTTGAAAATGTAGTATTCTGGAAGAATATCTTTCAAATATTGTTTGATATGGTAGCTGTCTGCTGTGTTTAAAATTAACTGCATTATAATCTATCTGACTGCAGTCCTATGTATTTGAATCTTGTTGATAACATAAAAATGAGCATGAGGGTTGAGCAGAGGTTGTAGGTTCTCACATGATGCCTGAGTTTACATGGCATACTAACAAAGTTACTTGAATTCACTTCACTGTTGTATGTAAATTCAGCTATTTTAGCATAAGCCATAGATAATTGTTTATCTTGTATAAGCCTACTTATTTCAGTAAATTATGGATAGTTGAACTGTGCTTAATGCAGTATAAAAACAATTTTCTCCTGAAATGAGCCAACCTTATTTTTTCTGGGTAATTTGTAGTTACAGGTAGGTTTTGCTTAATAATGTCTTCTTATGCAGCCATCATTTAAACTTACAATGGCACTGAATGAGTGGGTCTTAGGTCCTTGTAGTTACAACCATCATAGTGTCCATGCTGTCACGTGATCATAGTTCAGATGTTTAGCAACTAGCACGCAATTACAATGTTGCAGTGTCCCATGATCCTGTGATCGCCATTTGTGATCTTCATTGCCATCTTCCAACAAGCAAAGTGGGAAAAATAGCAGAAAGTCACAAATGGTGATCATGTGACCGTGGAATGCTGCAACCGTGTTGAATTCACTTTATGATGACAACTGGGGCTGCTAGAACTGTCATACGTTGGCACAATCACATGGCACACCTTATAACCATGTCACTTTGTAATGGATTTCCTGTTCCCGGTTGCCATCCATAAGCAAGGACTACTTGTATTACTTACAAGACTTTCTTTACTTAATAAACTGTATTAGCAATTAAGAATATATAAACAGTGTGCCTTGTTTTCTCCTCGAGTGCTCTCTGCTTGTCTCAGGATGGGCCAAATCTGTGTGTTCTTTATTGGTTCATGTGTTTCTGGAACAAGTAATGCTCCAGCCAGTATATTTCCAACAGGTCATAAAACATCCTCAGCTGCATAAATTAACACATTATGGAGGAAAAATGTAACGTTCTAGACTAGAGGAACTATTTCATTTTGCACATTAAAAAAATACTTCAGAAACATTTCATTTTCCATTAGCTACATAATTTGTTTTACAATTCAGGTTTCCAAGAATAAGATTCATTATCCTTTACAGAATGGCAGTGGTCCAAGTAACAGTGCATTGAGCCCACTAAGGGCTTTGGGGAAAAAAAGTAGTAATAGTATAATCAAAACCAATACATTTTTGAAATTTGTACTGCAGGAGAGACAGCTATTGTATTCTATTGGCTAAAGTCCGCCTTTTCATTTTCTGTCAAATATGTGCATGCCGAATTTCCTCCAAATCATGGGGGACAGACGGCAATTTTGGATTTCTGGAAATAAGTCTTCTAAATGGGAAGCACTCTTTAAGATGTTCTACACATAATATCTTGGAAGAAATAAGCCTATTTCAGGACTGAAACAGCTTAGAAGAACCTTAAACTACTTCATGTTTGAAGATTTATTTCTGAGAATTACTGAAATACCCTCTGGAAGTACATGATTTAGAAGAAAATTTGGTTCCTGGATCAAAATGTTTTACACATTGTTAACATGACGAATAGGATAAGAATCTGTTGCATCCCAAACTACTATAGTTATAAATCACTTTAGATCAGAATGTTTTCAGGGCACAAGAACTTTTTTTAGATTTCTCATTCTTTTCGCCATAAACTCAAAATCAAAAAATGTTTCTAAATATATTGCTTTCAGAGGAGGTAGCCAGATAGTCTTTAGCAACAAAAACAACAAAATCTAACAATGCCTTAAAAAGTGAATAAGGTATTTGTTAAGTGATAATAAATTTGTGTTTCAGGTGCCCCAAATTTCTTTGTTGAATGTATTCAATATTTTTGGTACTTAAAATGGAACAAAAGGTATTTGGTAATCCAATTGCTTTGGACTACAATTCTCATTACTGGCCATGTTCACTAGATAGTCTATTGCTTATAACATCTTAAGGGCATCAGAATGTTTATATTATATTTAAAGGTTTTCTTTAATGCAGCAGTTCTGCCAGTGATTTGCTTACTGACTTTTGTTTATTTGAACAGATCCACAACTCAACATAGATGTTCATAGAATGAACAGAGAATTTATGGTGAGAAGTGAAGAACTTTTTGACACACTTATGAGCTGTCATTGGCAACCTCTGGACACAGTCACTTCCGAGATCCCTACTGCTTACTAAAAGTGTCTTATGTTAACACCATAGCATGACTATTTTGACCAAGGTGCTAAATTGACATTTCTTCTACATTACTTTAGATCCTAAATTTTAAAGCACAGTGTTGAGTTATTATTTTTTTGCAATGCTTTGATGGCCTTTGTAATTTTGTTCATCAGTATCTTGAAATCATGTAAATATTCTGGAAATGTAAAGAGTTAAATATGGACTTGCTTATGTAAATAATAAAACTTTGTTTCTGCAAACACATTTGTAAAAACGTATACTTTTACCATAAAGGACATGCCTACTTGGTTCTTAGATCCCCAGTGGCACATTAACCTAGTTGATTTCTGGTGGAGGTGGAATTAAATTAGATGGAGTTTTGATTCATCTGGCAAGTTGATATCATGCAAGAAAATATACAGAACAAAAAGTCCATGTATTTATTGGTATTTGATGTCTTCCTTATGGTATTTTTTTAAAATACCCATTTCAAGAGGTAATAACTTCAATGTCTGGAAATGCATTTTTATTGGATTATAGTGTACTTCACACGTTGCAAAAATGGCAATAGTGGTATAAACAGCTTCAGCATGTAACATTACAAATTCTAATTTAGTAATCGTTGAAACTAAACTTTATATTTTTTTTCTAGTGATGTAACTATGTTTCACCCAGAAATCTAAATTGTTCTGTAGATAACATCAAGTACAAGATTGCTATTTTACCTGCATCTCCTTAAAACCAATTTTTAATTTATAAATAATGCACAATAATGCATAGTGCAACCTGAGTCTATGTGAATGTATGTAATTATGTATTTGTAGCTAAGAGACTAAGTTTGGGGCCTTAGAAGAGTTGTGGAATAAATAGAGGGAATGCTTTACTATATTCAGCTGCTGGAAGAAAGTATACAAATCAAACCCTAAGTGGCACAAGGCTTATCTACCAAATTGCCTTTTCCCAAGGACATTTATCCATCCTGCCATGTCAGATGGGATGAGCATGCTCCTAGTCCCTTTCCCTAAATTATGACTTATGTGAGTTAGGAAGCATGCCCTCTCTGTGACAATGCTGGTTATCTGCTCTGCAACACAGATTAGTAAAACTAAATTATGCCATTATCAAAACTAAAATATGCAGACCTCAGAAAAAGATTCTCTGATGCTGATGAAGTCTACAAATTGTAAAAACAACAACACTGAATTAGTATAGAAATTGGGAAACAAAACTAACTCTTCCCATGAGTGCTCATCTGACAAAATTGCTCCCCAAAAAAGAAATGCAATACTCTGGGAGATGGCACCCCAGGGTAAAAGCAAAAGATTTCTAGAACATTCTTGTATTCTCCAGTGCCAAGAGTTCATGAGTGCACATAAAACCTGAATGAGAGTAGTGTACCTGGGAGTATACTAAGCAGAAACCATTATAGAAAACAATGCTGCCCATGGTCTGAATGAACCAACAGGCTGTCAGAAACAAGCTCTGAATAAATGGGACAAAAATGAAACTGGGTTTTAATGAGATGTGTTACATTTGGAGAAAATGAAAAGTACAAGGAATGTTGGAATGTACAAATGGCAAATTTACAGGAAAATGTTATCCATCCATTTACAGAAGTTTAGCTGATGTAGACAGTCTAAAGATATGGTAGGTCATGAAGCACAAACCATGATTCTATGTACACAAGGTGAAGCACAAGAAATGTTGCATGCTGGGAATGGCTGTGCTAAAGTCCTGATTTTAACCTATGTGGTATGAACTAAAGTGAGAAATTCATGCAAGGCAGTCCTAAAGTATCAATAAATTGAGGCAGTTTTGTAAATAGTGGTGGCCCAAAATATCTCCAAACTAACCACTGACTGATCAAATTATGAAAACCTTTGACTGAAATTATCTCTTTAAAAAAAGAATGTTGATTCTATGTGTTAAATAAAGCAATGATACAGTGCATGTTGTTTATCCAGAATTTCGGTACTAATTTATAGTACTTTGATGAACCTCAGATCATATTATAGATCACAGTACTACACAATTGTGGCTAGTTGTAAAAGGTTCATAAAACCTCAATTGTGGTTTAGTTGTTAAATATAATATCTTCAGGACACATTTCCCTCCAAACTATACCTATTGCAGTACTATTTATACAAATTACACTAGTAAATGTGCTCAATCTATATATATAAACGTGAAAAACACTCACATAGAATCACGAAATCTCCAGAACCGTAAAGCCTACAAACTTGAAATTTGGCACGCATGTTCCTCTTGGCTTCTAGGTGCTCACTAAGAAAGGATTTTTTGAAATGACCATCAGATCATTAGTATTTATATTATTATTAACGCACTCTGATGCTAAGTTAAGATGTTCTATTCCCCCTCCCCACCTGAAAAGAACTCTGTTCCAAATGCCACTTGGGCGTGGCCAGCGCGTGACTCATCCGGCCAGCGGGCTGGGAGTTTGGAGAGGATCAATGGGGCCAGCCTGAGGGAGAGAAGAGGATAAGATAGGAGAGACCTCTGTGGGGCCAGCCTGAGGGAGAGAAGGGGATAGGAGAGGATCAATGGGGCCAGCCTGAGGGAGAGAAGGGGAAAAGATAGAAGAGGCCTCTGTGGGGCAAGCCTGAGGGAGAGAAGGGGAGAGGAGAGGAGAGGCTTCTGTGGGGCCTGAAGAGAGAAGGGGACAAGCCTGATCACATACAGTAGTTTCATAGCGGAGCATGGGTATTCAGCTAGTGTGATCATAATATTGGAAGAAATCAGTAGAACATCAGTGCTCTTGGATAAAGATTTTTATCACTAAGTTAGTCTTAAAGATATTTATCTTCCTTCACACTTTAAATATATCACTTTCTAAGAAACTCTTCCAATAGAAGATTGGAATGTGCACAAATGGGAAATGTTTCATTCTGAAACAAATTTGTCAAAGCAGTCATTGCAGGCACCCAGGTTTTGACTGAAACAAGATTTGGGAGCCCCAAAGATGCTTTTTCCAAAAAGTAACTGGATTTTTTTTAAAGTTTCACTTCCTATCCAAGAAGTTTCTTAGATTCTTGTCCATAGACAAGATTCCGGAGTGTATTTACAGGGCAAATAGGGCCATTCTATCATTCCCTCTCCTGCTTTCCATGATTTTTGTGCCAACCTGTTCCACCATCTTTCCTCCCTTTCTACCTTCCTCACTGTGCCTACTAACACCTTCACAATGATAGAATCTCATCAATTGGCCTTGTCCATCCCTGCTACCTTCCCAGCTTCCTTGTTCTGTGATTGCTCCCATAGCTATTCTCCTGACTTGGGCTATCCCCATGGTTTAAAAGTAACCAACCACGTTGGTCCAATTCTTGCAAATCAGAAGTTAAATTCTCCCTGGGATGTGTTAGCAGGCTCAAGTTGAGCAAGGAGCTCGTGATATTCAGCAGTATGCTTGGGCTGCTTGCCTTAGGAATAAGGCCCATCCACCACACCTACCAAGCTGGAGAAAAAGGCGGAACTGGAATAAAACTGGTTGTTGCCTAATTTGGGTAACACTTCTATGCTTATGTCTGCATGCTTTAGCATCAAGGAACCCCATCAACGTTGTCTTTTTTTCCACTCTTACTGCCGCAACAATCACTGATCTAAATACTTTAATGCCTTTCAGCCCGACCCAACACAAAACAACCCCATTTCATATCCAGGCACGGATTAAAAACATTATCATCTATGCACAGGCCAGGCGTTCTACGCAAAGAACCTTCGTGGAAGGAATCATTTGCCCATCTTTAGTTTCGCTTAACCATTAGAAAAATAGTTGAGAGCTAGAAAACTTCATACCATACCACTTCATACCAATGCCTTACTAACTCCTATCACCGCAATCAAAAGCATTTAGATAAAAACGATCCCTCCGTTTTTATTTACTAGGTAGGTAAACCACTAGGATAATAAAGATCTTCAAGTGTATTGGAAGGATAGCTTCAAAGAGGACCGATTATGTCTTCAAGAGTTAGGGCCTCTATTCCTAAGAGTAACAGCACAAGAGATCCCCACTAAACTGTTGGGGAAACAAAAAGAAACAAAAATGACTTTTAGTTTCAGAATATCAAGCGCCAAGCTCTCCTACAGAATATCGCGAGATTGCGTCACCGGCGCCTAGTGCTTCATTGGTAATCGCAGAAGTCAGGTCGATAACTCTATTTCCGCGCAGCCCCCTCTCAAAAACTACATTTCCCACTAGAGCTTGGCGTTCAACGCGGGATGATGCACCAGAGGAGTCGCTGCTTGGTGACGAAAATCTGTGCCGATGCGTGCCCTCTGGTTGGTCGGGAGAGAAGAAGGAGGGGGAAACCTCGAACAAGCTAGCTAGACAGTGACGGAGGCGGGGGTGGTGGTGGAAAGGGAGGAGAAAGTGGGGCGGTAGGGACGGATTCGGCGCGCGCGCGCGCCAGCCAAACCTAAAGGGAGGCATCCTGTGAGGGCGCGAGGCCGGCTGCGTGGTGCGAGGCATCGCCATAGAGACAGTGACAGCACAGAACAGGATTGGGGGCGAGAGGAAGAGGAGGGGGAGGGGGGGAGAGTGTGAGAGGGGAGCCCGCGCGGCGGGTGGGGGGGCCCAGGCCGGGCCAGGCCGGGCCTTGCCTGTGTTTGCGCCGCGCGCCGAGGGTGGGTGGGTGGGTGGGAGACTCGGAACAAGTACCAACATGGATTCAGGGGAAAGCGGAGTCGGCGGGGGCGGCGGAAAGATCCGGACGCGACGGTATCATCTGGCAGCGGCCTCCTCGAAGCCTTATCCAAGAAACAAGCAGGTGAGAAGGCCGCCGCGGGAGAATGGAATCCGTGGGGACGGCGGGAAGGGAGGGAGGGAGGGAGGGAAGAGGCCCCCGGAACTGCCGGGGAAGCTCACTCACGCGCTTCCCCCCCCCCGCCCCGGGTGGGGGTGAGTGGAAGTCGCCCTTGTCGGCCTGAGGGGGAGCCAGGCCACGTTCTGGCTGGACCGGCTACGAGCGCCGGGAGTCGAATGAGCCGTCCCCCTTTTTTTACTTCCTCCCCTCAGTGAGAGGACGGGGAGAAAAAGCCCCGGAGCGAGCGAGCTAACGAGCGTGTGTGTGTGAGAGTGAGTGAGAGAGAGAAAGAGAAAGATCGTGAAGGAAACAATTAGAATGGTTAATAATTCCACGTACTGCTGTGGAACGTTAAAAGCCAGGGAATGGAGAAGCCTGCGGGAAAAGGGATTCCCCTCAGTGGTGATGGGATAGCACGAAGGAGAGAGAACAGGCCTTTTCGCGATCACTTTTTCCCGCTTTTCTGCGGATTTGACTCGCTTTTAGAAGGCGGTTCAAGACTGGCATCATTTTTCCCTTGGCACTTTTTTCTTTTTTGTTTGTTTGTGCAAAAGCCTTTCCTGCACGTGGTATAGGGCAAAAAAAAAAACCCGTGTGCGTTAGTACACACTGATCGCCGGAATTGGTTTGATTTCATTGGTAGGTGGGGTGGGTTTTTTTAAAAATAAATAAATAAATAAATCCGATTAAGGTAGTTTCTATCAAAAGAAGACGCAGCCTAGTAATTGTAATCTGCGAAGTAGGTTTTGATTTTCGATTTAATGAAAGCAAACCGATTTTATGCCATTTTTAAGAGATTTTGAGAGCATAAACCACTAAATAGGCTTTGCATATCCAGAAACAAATTAAATTCTAATTAAATATCTTGTAAAGTTTATAGAATTCTGAGTTACATTTATTGTGTTAAAATATATGGACAACATGACATTTTTTATTCATTGCCTTGACAAATGAATAATGCTGATTTGTAAACTAGAGCTATTTATTGTGGGGGGTGGCCTAATTGAAACATTTAACCTGATTTAACAAAAATAATTTAGTTGTCCATTTGAATTTATTTGGCAGGCCTGGGCTATCCAATTTCTACTTTGTTTTAAAAAATGTGACTGACATGAGTTATGAGTAAATTAAATAATTATGTAAAAGATTAAAAACTATATACAGTACTATGAAGAATTTGGTAAGAGAGCCTTTTTTCCAGGATTCCAATTACATAATTACTAGGAGGAACATAATCTCTTCCATTGAAATTATTTGCTTTATTACCATTATTTAATGTATTTAATCATCAGGATCTGACTACTGTGCTACTTTTTAATATATATTTTATCAATGCACACGTGCTCTTCATTATAATTATGTAGATAACGTAATGAACAGTATATTAGTGTATTGGGAGTACCAGAGCTCAACAGTACAACTCATGCTTGCATACAAAGCCCTAGATTCAGTTTTCTGATGTTTCTAAGTAGGCCTGGGGAAAAAATCTCACCTAAAGCCTTGGAGCTTGCTAATAATGACCTGTCAGAAGTGATGGACTAAATTGACCAGTTGTTTGATTTGATATGAGACAGCTTTCTGTGTTCCTGTCATCATTACAATCCCTGAAATCTTTATTCTGCATACAACAATTAACAGTGTGTGCCTGTTTCATTATTATGCAGTTTTTTAAATTGATCTGTTTTAGACTAATATTTGGTTTGAAGTGTCTAGGATTTTTCCCTATGAATTTTAACTTTGAACTGTAATTTCAAATGTTACCTTTATTATTATTTAGATGTTACCTTTATTGGGAAGAAAACAAATTCATGAATACATATAGTCCTCAACTTACAGCAGTTCAATTTAGTGACTGTTCAAAGTTACAACAGCACTGAAAAAAGTGACTTATGAAAGTTTTTCACACAATCATTGCACATCCCTCATGATCAATTCAAACACTTAGCAACTGACTCATATTTATGAGGGTTACAGTGTCCTGGGGTCATGTGATCACCTTTTGCGACCTTCTGACAAGCAGAATAAATGTGGAAGCCAGATTCACTTAACACCTTGATACTAATTTATCAACTGCAGTGATTCACTTAACTGCAACAAGAAAGGTTGTAAAATGGGACAAAACTGACTTTGCAAATGTCTCACTTAGCAACAGAAAATTTGGGCTGAATTGTGGTCATAAGTCGAGGACTACCTGTACATTTTTGTATCTTTCCAGAGGAAAAAATCCCAGTAAAAACTCAGATTATTTCTTATTTATTTCATACAATTATAACCTGATTTTCAGAATAAAGCATTTTGAAATGCATAGCATATTTTTGAAATACATAGGAAATGACCATATTGTAAGAAATATTTCTTACATGTTAATTATTGAATATAGATAGCAGGAAAAAAATGTCATGGAGAGTCTGCCACAAAGGTTACAAATACTGGGTTTCTTTCTATGAGATGTAATTTAGGTCTCTTGAAGATAATAGGACACGTTAGTCAGTTCCAATGGACCCAAAGTCAAATATGCACATACAATTTTATAGAGTTTGATGGGTTTGCATCTACTTCATGGGAAGTTTAGATTGCCTTTGATATTGATCCAATGTATTTATTTAAAGCCAGTTGGTTTTAACTTACTGAAAGTGGTATTTATTTCCTACATGTATATGTAACATTTCCTACATGTATATGTAACATATTTACATATTTACTAAAAATGTAATGAAAATGGTCGGCATTCAACAGAGAAGGCCTAGGTGAAGAGAGGCCATCAGTATGTTCCTTACACATCTAAAAATGTTTTTGGGATTTCATTCCAGGATACAAAAATCATCTCGGGGAAACCTGCTATCAAGCAACTACAAGATAGTAGCATGCCAACCTTGTTATAGGCAGTAGACTCTTCCTTCTATCCATGAGTGACTGACCAAGTCTCTAATAGGAAGGGAGATGTGTCAAGTACCCTGATCTGTGGTGGTTGGCAAATTAGTAAAAGATCTTCCTGGTCATGGGAGTCCCTCAGGTATCTAGTGATACTTCATCATTGACTACCAGAACATCTCTAAACTACATATTTATCCTTTCGGTAGGAATTTCAATCACATTTAAAACAAACTCCCAAAATTCGTGTCCAGGAATAACCTACACACAGGATCTCATTCTCAGATTCAATCTCAGTTTATTGTGTGCCCAGCTCATTATCCAGAGTCTTGGTTCAGGAGGTGCATCACTTGTGCTATTATTTTGGAGAAAGATAGCTGAGTGTCATCAATAGATTCATTTTTACCTAGCCCTAAAATTCTTGATAACACCCTCCAGTTAATTTTATAGTTGTTAAATAGCATTGAGTATAAAATAGTGTCTTGTGGTAGCCCCAGTAAGTCTCTATGGTGCAAAGGCTTAGACACCATTGAGAGACCTTTCTTGGAAGTAGAAGTCAAGTATATTGTAGCAGGGTGCCACCAACTAACAAATTATCCAGGATTGTTATTAAAATTTGTACAGAGTAAAAAGCCCCCCAAAATAATTATATTAATAAAGGCAAAGGAGCATAAGGGTAACGGAACTAGGCAATAATAATTAAATACTCATATGCTACTTGAAAGGACTTGAATCACATTACGCAAAGGGGTAGATCTTTAAGACCTGAAACACCAGCAGGATGGAGGCCTACTCAAAATCCAAATCTCAGAGGGAACCTCATTCCAGAGGACAAGTGCAGTGACAGAGAAGGTGTACTTCTAATAGATGGCATTGTTTAGAGAAGAACACAGAGCATATCAACTTTGCTATATCAAATGGCCAGATGGATATTATGGAGATAGGTGGTTTCTCAAGTTATCAGGCTCTATGTCACATAGACTCTTATAGAAAATAACCTGGAAGCAAGCTTGCAACTCATGCAGCTTAGGAAGTAGGAGTGTTACACAGGCAATCCAAGGCATGCCCATCACTGCTTGCATTGCTGCATTCTGGGGTTTTTTCAAGGGCTCTCCTATGTAAAGCATGCTGCAATACAGGTAATCCTTGACTTACAACCATTTGTTTAGTAACTGTTCAAAGTTACAACAGCACTGAAAAAAGTGACTTAAGACTAGTTTTCACACTTGCAACCATTGCAGCATCCCCATAGTCATGTGATCAAAATTTGGGTGCTTAGCAACTGGCATGCATTCCTGACAGTTGCACTTCCTAAGGTCATGTGATCACCATTTGTAACTTAGCTCTGCCACAATTCATCTACAAGCACAACCAAAATCATCTGTTCTAAATCCTGCCCTAGAAGATAAACTGCTTTCCTCCAGATAATCTGCAAAGAGTGATGGTATCAGATGTACCTCATGAATCAATAGGACCACATTCCTTCTCTCTCTCTCCCACAAAAGATCTTCTGTGAGGGTTCCATGGCCGATTCTGGCCATCAACCAAGCCTAAATCCAGATTATAAAAGATTGAGATAGTGGATGTTTTAAAAAAAATCTACAACTGTACAAACAACATCATCTCAAGCATCTTACCCGAAAAGTGGTGATTTGTTTCTGGGCAGTAATTGATATAATCATCTGGGTTAAGGGAATGTTTCATAGGAGTGGGTTGGCCATTGTCTCTTTCCCATAAACACCTTATTTAGGCTATATTTGCACTGATCAGTAAAATACTTATTTCAAAAGGTTTTTCAATTTAATATTTTTATTAGAGATGGTTTTGGGCAGCATATGCATATGATTGCTTAGTTCCTAAAATTAATGCATCTAAAGCCATAAACAGGAAAAAAATATCTTGAGGACCATCTTCTGAATATGCTTAACTTGAAATGTTCTCCATTTCATTCTGTCAATATCTGAGATGCCATTAATGGGGACACAGATGAGAACCTGTAACTCCCTGCCTGTGGAGGCCCACTTTCTCTTTTAATATTTAATATCTTGCGAAGGTCACTTTGCTTTTAATTTTTGTTAGCTGCTAAATATATATTAACTCTTAACTTAGATAAATTTTTAATTAACAAAATGTACTGTTTAAACAAAAACATTTTCATTTGCTACTAAAAGAAATATTAGCTGGGATATCAAGCAGGCTTCCCTTGAGAGATGAGTCAAAGCCAGGTAAACAAGTATCCCACCCATAAGAAGTCAGGGAAAGAAATATAGAAATATTCTGATGTTTTTAAAAGTTTCATTTAGAGCAGGGGTTACTTAAATGATGAAGTGTGTTTTCTTTTTACATTTGAACAAAAATGGCTTTGTGTCATGAAACAGTTTTTTATGTGGCGGGCAATATTATTTAAAATCTACAGCATATAACATTACTCAGTATTAATAGCCCATGGGAAAATGGGAAATATGGTCGGATGAACTAAACAAATTCATAAATTCAGTAGTCTTTACTAAGAAATGCAGCATTCATTTTTCACAATCTGACTATAATGGCCAGCAAAATATTTCAACATGTTTCTGTTCTAAATCACAGACTTATTCTTGATCATGTGTTGTGTCTTTTTCAAATATAGGCAGATTGCCATGGTTCCAAGATATTGAGGAGGGCTGTGGGAAATAGGTTTTGAAATTGTGCTGACTAAATGGAATCCCCGAAAGGAATCTCAACTCCTATCACAAACTTGAACCCAAAAGAGTCCCACGGTTTTTTTTTGTTTAGCATATTAAAAGCAGAAACAAAAATCCATCCTATCTGAAGCAAAAATCCACCCACCCCATACTATTACAGAGAGGAAGAAAGACAATCCAGAAAAATATCATTGAGTATGAAGTTATCCCGCTATGGGAAATACCATTATTCTTCCCAATTCTTAAGAATGAGGGGAAACAGATAGCTTTTTACCATTGTTAAAGAGTAGGAAGACATAACAATATGTATTTAACAGTGTTACCTGGTGCATTGATACCAGTCATGCTACCTCATAGAGTTGTGAGGTAAAAATAAGAAAAATGAATGCTATATATCAGTGATGGCGAACATATGGCACACGTGCCACAGGTGGCACGCGGAGCCATATCTGCCGGCACGCGAGCCGTTGCCCTAGCTCAGCTACAGCGCACATGTGCGCCCCAGCCAGCTGATTTTCGGCTTGCATGGAGGCTCTGGGGGGGGGCATTTTAGGCTTCCAGAGGGCTTCTGGGAGGACAAGGGAGGGCGTTTTTGCCCTCCCCAGGCTCCAGGGAAGCCTCTGGAGCCTGGGGAGGGCGAAAAACGGGCCTACCAGGCCCACCAGAAGTTGGGAAACAGGCCGTTTTTGCCCTCCCCAGGCATTGAATTATGGGTGTGGGCACTCGCGCATGCGTGATAGCCCGTGCGCACACGTTTTTGGCACCCGAGGGAAAAAAGGTTCGCCATCACTGCTATATATGGTAACTTAAGTTCCCAAAAGAAGGGTCAAATATAAATATAAGAAATAATTATGATGAATTGTTCTGTACATTGAGTATTTCTGTGTTTGCTGTTGAAAAATCTTTATAGGTATGGCAGGATTTGAAACGTGGATAAAAAATGTAAGACTTCTAAAGATGTTTAGGAAATAATTTTGGATTTGCTGCCTCAGATTTCTTGGCACTACTAGAAATAGCTGTTATCTAAAGGAACTTTTGTAGTTTAGTTGTCTGAACTATGTAATAAAGCTTCCAATTTACAACTGTGTTTTCTTTATTTTCAACAGGGAATTATAAATATTGTGAAGGAATCTATAAAAAACATTGTTCCAACTTGGCTTCAAAGATATTTTACACAAAATGAAGAGACATCTCCAATTGAGCAAAGAAATCTGGAGGGGGATATAAACTACCATCCTGCCTTTGCAGATGATATCACTGAAAATGCTCTTGAGATAGATGGTCGAATCACTCCTGAGCCAACCAGAATTACTTTAGGAGGTGGGTTTGTTTATTTTATTAATCAATTAATAAGGTTAATCAATAACATTGCAAATTTTCTCCAAACATTATGAATTATGATAAAGATTTTGCTAATTTTTCAGACTCATATTATGGAATACTTTTTTATATAATTGCTAGCATCTTTATACTCTTAACAAATGCCTTCCAAGATGATCAGATTAAATTCAGTGGCCGCTCTAATTTAATTTAATAATCATTACCATAAACTACTTTTTATGGCCAGCATTTTATTAAGCAACAGAAGAAGATAGTTAGACCGCTTAGGTCCTTTCTTGACTTGTACATTTTTGTATTCATTATTTAATCAAAATAATTATTTGGCAGATTTTAAGTGTCCATTGTATGTCAAGAAGTGAACAAAGAAATTTGGCCTATATGTCAGTTGACTTGAATTTTAAATAGAAATGTACTCCTATATCAATACTTGCCAATAGTATCATTAATTGCCATTATCAGAAGCCTGTACACACAATGTCATCTAATCTTAAAAAATATCTTACTGGAAAATTGAAGTTGCTAGGTGATAGAAGAAATTAGCTCATCCTCCTTTTACACAAAAAGGTATCTGTATTCCAAACTGAATTGGAAAATTTATTTCTCGTTATTCTACTCTTCCAGTTAAATAAATGGTTTGAATGTAAATTTTAAAAGCAACAACAATTGTTGAGTTTATCATTGCCTATTTCAACTATTTTTCACTTAATCAGTTGTCGGAACTGGTGGTCCTTTGCTTCAACATGAAGCATGATGGACCTTCCTATTTCCACTATATCTTTGGATTTTTTAATATACCTTAGGATTACTGGAAAGAGAAAATAGTACAAGGAGTCCTCAACAGCAACTAGAACCAGAATTTTTGTTGTTAAGCAATGTGTTCGTAAAATGTAACCACACCACTTAGCAATGGCTTATCCCTGCAGTCTTCATTGTCATTGCTACCCTGTTTCCCCCAAAATAAGATATCTCCTGATAATAAACCCAATCGAGCTTTTGAGTGCATGGCAATAAGGCCAAGCGCTTATTTCAGGGTTCAAAAAAATATAAGACAGGGTCTCATTTTCGGGGAAACACGGTAATTGAATCCCACAGTCATTAGACAAGGCAGCTTTAGTCCAGCTTCCGACAGCCAAAATGAAATTAGCTCCATTCCTCTCAGCATTCTGCAAGTCCCTCAAGACCTAGATGTTATCTGGTCTTGGGGAACCTGGGAGATTTTTCTGTGGTAAATATCCCTTCCTGTTTTGTGTGCCTTTTTTATAGTTATTTTTAATTATGACTGACTGTATGTATGTGTTTGTCTTGTCTGTGTGTTTATTATAATGATATACTGTAGGATACCCTGAGTCACTTACTTTCATGTGAGATGAGCGGCTATATAAATATGATAAATAAAATTTAAAAATGTTATATAATTTGTATGGCAATGCTTGTAAGCTGCCTTAAATGCTTATATAAGAGAAAAGGCAGGTATAGAATTACTCATAAATAATATAAAATAAATCTAATCGCTCAATAACTTAATTGAACGTACAACCTACTGGGCATTTAGAATAGCGTATATTGTGTATTAGTCTTTTAAAATTATTTAAATTCTATTCTGCAGGGTAGTGTTGAAAAAGAACCTTTTTATTCTTTCTTTATATACAACAATAGTTTTGTTATAATAGTATAGTTCCTGGCACAAATATAATAGCTATTCTCATAAAATTTCCTTTCCTCAATTTTTGGAGGAAGAAAGGAATGGAAAAATTGAAGTGTAGTATGAAGTAGGCAATGTTTATTATTTAGTATCCTTTATAAATAATTTAAAATTTTCTTGCGTTTTCCTCCCCCCCCCCACATCACCTTTAAAGAAGATTGGCTACATACAAAATTGCCCTTAATTTTTTTCTACACATACTTGCTACTTCAGATAGTTGTGTGATTTTCTTTCTTTCTCTTTAGAGCCATCAACAAGTAGATCTAGTCTCAATTTCACAGATATTTTAACACGTCCCTCTCTTCATCGGAGTCATGTTAACTGCACCATTTTGGATTCCCCGTCACCATTCTCTCAACCATCCACATCAACTGCATTTCCAGTTAATAATTCTCGACTTTCACTTGGAAAAGAAATGAAAGATTCTACCTCGCAGCATGAAGACGATAACATCTCAACTACAAGTGGCTTCTCTTCAAGGGCATCTGATAAAGGTAACTAATTTGACCGTAATTTTTAAACTAACACTGAAAAATTATCTGGGAGCTATAGTGTTTGGTGTGTGTGTGTATATAAATGCTCTTTGTTTTACCGTATTTTTTGAAGTATAAAAAGCACCAGAATATAAGACGCACCTTAATTTTGGGGGGGGGGAATGGGGGGGGGGAATCTGCCTACCAGGTATTCATCTGGTAGCGTCCTTAGTCTGGTCAGCTTCAGCACATTATTTTATCCCCTGGTTAGGGCTTAAAAAAACCTTATCCAGTGAGAGTAACAATGAAAGAGCCAGCAAGCAGGTAAGAGCTGAGAAGATTGTTAGCACCTCGTTAGGGCTGGAAAAAAAGCTTCAAAAAAGCTACATTCAGAGTATAAGATGCACCCAAATTTTCAGCCTCTTTTAGGGAGGAAAAAGGTGTGTCTTATATCCGAAAAATATAAGACAGGGTCTTATTTTCGAGGAAACATGGTAATATCTCTGGTTCCAGAAGCATTTTTGAAAATGAAAATAGTGCTAGAGGCTTTATTTTTACAATGTGCCACACCCTTATGTTTTTTAATGTAATAATTATAATCTAAAAGAAAAAATGAATCAAGAGGGCAAGGTTAAAGTTTTCTCTATACTATATTTGTTTTAAAATGCATTATAATAAGATATTGATGCCGTTATATGTATATTTTTAGACATAACCGTTTCAAAAAATGCTTCAGTGCCACCTTTGTGGTCTGCAGAGAGTGAAAGACCTGTTTCCCTTCCTCAACATTCAGCAAATAGTTCTAAAAAACCTGGATTTAATCTGTCTGCCTTTGGAGCACTCTCTCCTGTAAGTACTGCATAATAGCTGCTTTAGCCCTATTACTTGTGTTTCCAGCTTCCTAATAAAATCTCTTTCTGTATTTCTAGTCACTTGGTAATGCATCATTTCTTAAGGCAAGTCAGCTAGGGAATTCTCCATTTTATCCTGGCAAAACTACATATGGTGGTGCAGCTGCAACAACAAGGCAATCTAAATTACGAATTACTCCATATCAGGTAAATAAATGCTGGTGATTTCAGGAAGTCATAAGGCAGTGGTTCCCAACCTTTCTAATGCCGCGACCCCTTAATATAGTTCCTCATGTTGTGGTGACGCCCAACCATAAAATTATTTTCGTTGCTACTTCATAATTGTAATTTTGCTACTGTTATGAATCGTAATGTAAATATCTAATCTGCAGGATGTATTTTCATTGTTACAAATTGAACATAATTAAAGCATAGCGATTAATCACAAAAACAATATGTAATTATGCCAGATCAGAAATTCTCGGACCAGTCTTTGCAAGAGCACAAGGAATCTTCCACAACGTCTACTTCTGTATTTAGACTTGATAACCAACAAGTGTACAGCAATATTTCTCAATCTCAGCAACTTTTAAGGTGCCTGGACTTCAACTCCCAGAATTCAAAGCAAAGCTGGCCCCTTAGCTGATGTCGTCAAAGCTCGGCCGCCAGGCATCACAAATGCCTCTCACCGAATGACACCTCTCCCGACCAATCGGAGGGCTCGGGCGAGTTGAGTCGATATGGCCAGGCTTGTGGCAGTGGGGGAGGGGGAGCTGAGGATGCCGGGGCGACCCCTGGGAAATGGTCATTCGACCCCCAAAGGGGTCCCGACCCCCAGGTTGGGAACCACTGTCATAAGGGTTAGGAAATAATTCCTATGTTTTGTGTACCAATTCTGCATATTCTTGTCTTAACATGTATTTAAGGAATGTAATTTTTCCTATGACAATTCAGCTTTGGGAGCATGAGATACTATATATTAGTTTTGGATTGTTTTGGTCATGATTTGGTATTGCATAAACTTCAGGCTCATGTATTCCCATCATTTCCCTCTCTTCTGGGCAAGATTCAAAGCCTTTTCTTTAATGTCAGTAAAAGTTTTCCAACTTCATTGTTTTTCTACCAATGTTAAACATGTTTCAATTTAAACCTAGTAAAAACAAAAGTGAAAGCTACAAATTGTGGCTTGTTACATAGCATCTCATAGTGATACTTATTCTACTATACTTCTCAACAATCTTACTGAAAGTGTTATTCTAGGATCAAGCAAGGAGGTTATGGAACATGATCCTATGTCTCCTCCCCTCCACAGTGAGTCAGCTAAAAGGAAAGAGCTACAGTGGTTGTTGCCTTTTTCTTCCTAAAATATCATGTTACCACATGGTGGCAGAGGAAGAATTGTGTGACGTAGAAGGTTACTACTGAACTGCCTATTTTGATGCTTTTCTTTTCAGTGCCAGATCCCTTCCTCCCTTCCCCTCCCATCATTCCATCATGCAATTGTTCCTGATATTATTTCACTATGCCAAGATGCCAGAAGTTTCTTTTGCCTTATGTTATACCATACTGAACATAATGATTATTCTTTTTCTCAAAGTTGTAGAGATTCAGGAGACAGTCTGACCATTACTGTGTCTGCTATAATAGGAAAATTAAAAATAAGGATTATGATGTTGATTGTGTTGATTTTTCAGACACCAATAAGACGACAAATGAAAGCCAAGCAAGCGAGCGCACAATCCTATGGAGTGACAAGTTCCACTGCAAGGCGCATCTTGCAGTCTCTGGAGAAGTTATCAAGTCCATTAGCAGTAAATTACTCTCTTTTTATAACTTATTTTCAGTACCTAACACAATATTATCTATGTATTATCATTGCATTTGATAAATGTGTCTATACCTGTAATTTAACAGTGTCATGCTTATTCAACAGGATGCTAAAAGAATTCCCTCTTCAGTTTCTACTTCATTGTCATCTGTAAGTTAATTTTCAAACTTTTGAAATTTCCTGACAAATTTAGTTTCAAAACCCAAGATTTTTAATTTTTGTGTTTTATGTTTCAGCCTTTGGAAAACAGTATGCTGAATGTTACCAATTTCCATTCATCAAGGAAAAGAGTGAGTTAATTTACAAAATCTTTCCATTATTTGTAAGCAGTGCAGAATTTATTTAATTCTTTGATGTGGAACTGTTATGTGGAATCTGACACAGATTTATAGGGCTCCAGTAAAAATTAGGAAGGAGAAGAATGTTCTGATTTGGCATGGAAATTCCAGGGAACACTAATGTTTTCCATGTGTATCTCTGGACTATACTGATCCAGCCATTCAAATAATGCTCGAGCAGTTTTCTGAAAATATAAAACTCTTTTGATACCAGACCACACTCCAACACCATGAATCAGTGACTGTTCTGGAAAATTGGAACAGTCGGAACTCTCAGAAAACTCTAGCATTCCCACAAATACTCTATTCCTCAAACAACATTAGACTGTCTTCTGTTATGTTCGAAATTTAGGTTTTAGATTAACATGTGTGATATAGTAAATTTCATCTTCTACTTTGTAATTTTTCAGTTTGTTTGCTGCATTGGCCTTGTATAAACAAATACAATTTTATTTTCAGTTCTGGGTTGTACACTTTTGTGTTGAAACATTAATTCCTTGCTAACTGACAACTGAAAGAGATGTCCGATAACTGACACTTTTTTCTTTTTGGCACATGTCAGATAGATTCAGCCACCTGTCATTAAGTGGAAAAAGAAGGAATTGTCTATTCATAGTGTAATAAATTGTTGGCAGTAGTAATTGTTGGCCAGAACCAGTATGTTAATGGTTTGTTGCCAAAGCTGTCTTCTGTCCATAATTTCTTGTGTAAAACTAAATTGATATAATTTATTAATAAAATTGGCTGAAATGGCTACCTCAGATGGCTAAATAACTCTCTGTATGCATCATATTCAAATTTAATCAATCTTTAGACCATAACCTACTACTAGATAAAGTAGAAAAATGTGGGTTAGACAGCATCCTTACCAGATGGATTCGTAACTGGCTGACCAACCGCACTCAACGTGTAGTCCTCAATGGAATTGCATCTACATGGAGGGAAGTATACAGTGGAGTACCCCAAGGCTCTGTTTTAGGCCCAGTACTCTTCAACATCTTCATCAATGACTTGGACGAGGGGATAGATGGGGAACTCATCAAATTTGCAGATGACACCAAGCTGGCAGGAATAGCCAACACTCCGGAAGATACAGAAGGCTTAAGATACAGAAGGATCTTGACAGACTTGAACATTGGGCGCTATCTAACAAAATGAAATTCAATGGTGAAAAAAGTAAGGCTGTACATTTAGGCAAGGAAAACAAAATGCACAGGTACAGTATATGTGGTACCTTGCTCAATAGTAGTAACTGTGAGAGGGATCTTGGAGTCCTAGTGGACAACCATTGAAATATGAGCCAGCAGTGTGCAGCAGCTGCCAAAAAAGCCAACACAGTTCTAGGCTGCATTAACAGAGGGATAGAATCAAGATCACGCGAAGTGTTAATACCACTTAATAATGCCTTGGTAAGGCCACACTTGGAATACTGCATTCAGTTTTGGTCGCCACGATGTAAAAAAGATGTTGAGACTCTAGAAAGAGTACAGAGAAGAGCAACAAAGATGATTAGGGGACTGGAGGCTAAAACATGAAGAACGGTTGCAGAAACTGCGTATGTCTAGTTTAATGAAAAGGACTAGGGGAGACATGATAGCAGTGTTCCAATATCTCAGGGGCTGCCACGAAGAAGAGGGAGTGAAGCTATTCTCCAAAGAACCTGAGGGTAGGACAAGAAGCAATGGGTGGAAACTAATCAAGGAGAGAAGCAACTTAGAACTAAGAAGAAATTTCCTGACAGAACAATTAATCAGTGGAACAACTTACATTCAGAAGTTATGAATGCTCCAACACTGGAAGTTTTTAAGAAGATATAGGATAACCATTTGTCTGAAGTGGTGTAGGGTTTCCTGCCTAAGCAGGGGATTCCTAAGCAGGGGATTGGACTAGAAGACCTCCAAGGTCCCTTCCAACTCTGTCATTCTATTCTATTCTATTTTATATTAATCTAGCACATATTGTTTTAGGGTAAATCTTATTAAGTTTAATTGGGTTTTCTAAGTATTAAAATGTTTAGGTTTGGCGCAACTAGTCTATTTCCTTGAGTACATTTCTAATGTCTGAAATAAATATGCAAATGAATTAAAGATATAATTTTAGATTTTGAAAACTAGGTATTTTATCATTTTATATACTTATTTCTGAGTCTCGAGGTGGTTGATAATAGACATAAGGTTTTTTTTAAGTATTTCAAAATTATTTTAAATATATACAAACTGCAGCAAAAGCTTTCACATATATAGTGATGAATTAGCTTTCTTCTGGTTGTTTTTGGTTCAGTGAATATTTCTTATTTTAAAGGTTGATACTCCTTATCCACCAGTTCAGAAGCTTGTGACACCCAAGCCTGTTTCACGGTCAATGACTCATTCACAGTTTTTTAAACCTTCTCTCGTGTCTGCTGCTGAATCAAGCAGAGTACGACAGAGACTAGAGATCAACCATAAAGTAAGTATATTTCAAAGCATCTAACCATACATTTAACTGTTATACACACTACATTCCTCTCCAGTATTTTATATCCGGATTTAATTTGAATTAGCATTCTTGGAAATGTCTATTAAATATTGCTTTACCAGTAGTTTGCCACATATAATTAAAGCTTTTGGAGACTGACAAAATAGAAATTGCAACCTTGCTTATTTAACCTGCTTTTGAGATATGATTTTTGACCAAAATGAATTAAAGTTTTTTTTTTTGTTAATATAAATAGTGGGAATGTAGTTTCTTTGTTGAAAAGTATGTTGGCTAGTGTACTAACAGAATTAATTATGAGGTGTGTTTTTGTTTTGGTGCCTTTAAGTTGATGATGTAGTTTTTTCTAGGCAAGGTTTTTTGGAAGTGGATTACTGTTACTGCCTAAAGGAGAATTATTTGAATTATTCTGGACAGCAGGGGGCAGTAAGGAAGTATTATTGAAGAAACACATGTAAATAAAAAAGGGAGGTTGAGAAACGTTTGAGTAAACAAAACTTGTGTTTTTCATTTATTAATGCAATTTTTGTTTTTTATAAAACAATAGATTAGAAAATAAATGGACTAAAAATTTAAGCATAATATTTCTTTACAGGCAGGGCAGGAGAAAAGGCTCACAATGGAATTGCAAAGTGAACAATCAAAAAGGTATGTAAAGTTTACTGTGGTTCTGAAGGACCTATTATGAATAATATTTGACTTTACTTTTGTTTTTCATTTTTCTAAGCAAGAAATGGAATATATTATCAACCTAAAAGGTAATAAAGATAATCCTCAACTTATGACTAGTCTCTTAGCAACTGTTCAAAGTTACAACAGATCTCTCCATGGCTACTTACAGTGAACATCCCCACAGTCACATGATCACACTTTGTCACTCAGCAATCAGCTTAGTCACAACGTGACCCATTTAACAACCAGAACGCTACAATCACAATTCTGGGTTCAATTACAGTTATAGGTCTAGGACTATCTGTAATTATAAAACACCATTTACCTTTAGTAATGTTCCAACTTGTTTGCTAGTTTCCTTACTTGCCTTCAGGCCCATGTGTCTTCTGAAAAACCTCTCCAGTGAATCAGAAGACCTAGTACACATTGTGAGAGTAAGGACTAAATCTGTCTCAGTGTTTCTAGTTTTAGGTGATTTTCTCTGCCACAACTGATCTAGAAGGAAAATTGGCACAACCGTCCTCGCTGAGCGACTGTGTGAGAAAACTGAAGGACATAGCAACAGTGACGTCACATAACAGTTCTGACAGACTCAGTCCAATCAGAGAGCAGATGGATTTAACCCATGCCTGGCTGCTATATCCACCATGAGGGAGAAAGAGCTATTCATTACAGACACTGAATTGGAAATGCATAAGATTTAAATACTGCATAAGATAATAATGCATAAGATTTAAATACTGCATTCAGTTTTGGTCGCCACGATGTAAAAAGGATGTTGAGACTCTAGAAAGAGTGCAGAGAAGAGCAATAAAGATGATTAGGGGACTGGAGGCTAAAACATATGAAGAACGGTTGCAGGAACTGGGTATGTCTAGTTTAATGAAAAGAAGGACTAGGGGAGACATGATAGCAGTGTTCCAATATCTCAGGGGTTGCCACAAAGAAGAGGGAATCAAACTATTCTCCAAAGCATCTGAGAGTAGAACAAGAAGCAATGGGTGGAAACTAAACAAGGAGAGAAGCAACTTAGAACTAAGGAGAAATTTCCTGACAGAACCATTAATCCGTGGAACAGCTTGCCTCCAGAAGTTGTGAATGCTCCAACACTGGAAGTTTTTAAGAAGATGTTGGATAACCATTTGTCTGAAGTAGTGTAGGGTTTCCTGCCTAGGCAGGGGGTTGGACTAGAAGACCTCCAAGGTCCCTTCCAACTCTTGTTGTTGTTGTTGTTGTTGTTGTTGTTGTTGTTGTTGTTATTATTATTATTATTATTATTATTATTATTATTATTATTATTATTATTATTATTATTATTATTATTATTATTATTATGATAGGCCTGTAAAACACTGGTGAAAGTAACAGAACTATCTTGAAACTGGAAGGAAATGTTCCAATCTCCTTCACAAAGGTCCTCTGAATCTATAGGTAGAAGAGAGGAAATAGTGAGGTGGTGTGTTTCAAAGGGATGTAGGACTCACTATTTATTGCCTGTGTTAATGTATTAGCAGAGTATTCCTTGTGTTACCAAGGTTGTGCATACAGAAACGTTTAGATTGAGATCAGTTGTGAATAAGTACTCAGCCACACACAGATACACTAACTTGAATTAAAGTTTACTTTAAGAAATAGAATTTTCCTATAAACAGTCCAAAGTCATATACTTAATAGTCATAATGACAATCCAAGTATTATCCAGTACAAATACATTTCAGCTATAATACATAACTACAACACAGAGAGAAATGCAGAGCATACATACTCTAGGCCTTGCTCTAATGATAAGCAGAGACTACACTCAGTAGTAGAGACCAAAGACAAACAGAGAGGGACTCCCATAGAAATAAGCTGTGAACTCTAGCTCCCTCTTGTGGCAGTCTGCAACACCTAAGCTAAACAGACTTATAGCTGTTAAAAGCTAAAACATATATTGTCCTACCCAATATTAGTTATGGTCAGGGACCTAACATTCTCCCCTTTGGGTAGGTCAATATATAATACCTTACATCTTTAAACCATAGTTTTCACAACACTCTTTATGTTTAATTGCACCTTGCGCTTTAGTGAAATGATCTGCAATATTCTGTTCAGTCATGCAGTATTCCAATTTAACCATTTTATTTTGAACACATTGTCTAACATTCAGATATCTCAAATCAGTATGTTTCGACCTTGTTTTCACAGCTAAACTATTAGCCATACTAATGGCAGATTGATTGTCTTCATACACAATAAATGGCTCCTGTACAGTAATTCCTATATCCTTTAACAATTGTTTATAATACACCAATTCTGTACACATTAATGATAAACTCGAGAATTCTGCTTCCATAGTGGATAAACTAATATGTTGTTGCCTAATAGATTTCCACCCTATTAAAGCATTACCCAACATTACCACTATACCTGATGTTGATTTGCGAGTCATTGCATCTGTAGCAAAACTTGCATCAGCATATGCAGTTAACACTAATTCATTTCTCGGTTCTAAATATAAAGAATAATGTATTGTGTGCTTTAGGTATCTAAGTATTCGTTTAGCTGCTTGCCAATGCCTTTCATTTGGTTCAGCATTATATCTAGCCAGTTGATTTACGCTGTAAGATATATCTGGTCTAGACCAATTACTCAAATATGAGAGACTACCAATTAGAGACTGATATATCTCCTTATCAAACACAGGACATTTAGTATCACTATTTGTAAATCCCTGATCCATTGGTGTCTTAGCAGTTTTACAATTCTCCAGGTTATATCTTTTTAACAATTGGCTAATCTTCTTAGCTTGCGAAATTTTGAATCCTCTATTTGTCTTCATTATATCAAGACCCAAATAATGTTTAATTTCTCCTAAATTTCTAATCTTGAACTTTCTTTGTAATTCAGAAACAATATCATTTGCTTCTTGTTCAGTCTTTGTTATAATCGCTATATCATCTGTAAATAATAGCAACAGAGAAATCAAACCATCTTTCTCTCTCCTAAATAAACAAGGATCAGCTATACCAGCTTTAAAATCCATGGAAACTAATTCTTTTACAATGCATTTATTCCATTCATAACCTGATTGCTTTAAACCATAAAGACTTTTCTTTAATTTCCAATAATCATTTTTTCCATCATCTTTTAAATCTAATGGCTTTCTCATATAAATGGTATGTTGTAAAGGTGCATGTAGATATGCAGTTTCGACATCTACATGATTAATTATGCATTTATTTTTAGCTGCCCAAACTAATGCTCCTCTCAATGTATTTGCTCTCAGACTAGGTGCAAATACCTCATCATAATCCTTATCTGATTGAGCAAATTCCTGAGCAACTAATCTTGCTTTATGGGTAACAGTGCCATCCACACCAGTCTTTAATTTATACACCCATCTGCAACCTATTGCACGTTCACCTGGTGATAACTTTACATCTTCATATACCTCAAGATCCTTTAAAGATTTTAATTCCTTATTCATAGCTTCCTGCCAAGCTACCTGTTCCTTTGTTGGATACAGCTTAAGTTCATTATAATTAGACGGTTCCACATTAATCTGGCATACAATACTTGCCTGATATCTATCAGGTGGACGTCTCTCCCTAGTTGACCTCCTAGGCAATTTAGTACAAGTTGTTGGAATTTCCTCTTCCTTTTCCTCCCCTATCGAGGTATCTTCTACATCACCCATAGATGATTCCTCTATTGAGGATTCTTTCACTATCCTATCATCAGTACTATTCTTATCAGAATCATCAGGAAACAATGGATCCTCAACAACGATACTATCTTGTTCCTTGTATTCCTGTTCCAGTTTACTCCATCCAACATGCTCAAGGAATTTAGCACTTGCACTACAATATACTCTAGTAGTACCTGGCTCCCAGAATCTAAATGATCTATGATTAGATTCATACCCTACAAAACATAATTTCCGTGCTCTATGTTGTCCCTTTCGCCTTACTTGTGTGGGAATATGCACCCATGCTGGTGCACCAAATGTATGCAAATAACTAAGATTTGGTTTCCTACCATACCAACGAGTAAATGGCAATTCACCAGTTGTTGCATTCACTACATTGTTCAAAACATGGTTAGCACACATTATAGCTTCACCCCAGAGTCTTTCTGGTAAACCAGAATCTGAAATCATGGTTCGAGACATAGCCTGTAATGTCTGACCTCTTCTTTCAATATGCGCATTATGTTGTGGCCGAAAAGGAGCAGAACGCTTATGTTCAATACCAGCTCTCTTTAGCATATCTTCAAATCTCTTATTGGTAAACTCAGTACCATTATCTGTTACTAAACTAACCAGTTTCTTATTCATTTTTCGTTCAACAAACCTTAACCAGTTTACAAAATGCTGATATGTTTCTGTTTTTGTTTTCATCAGATAACAGAAACCATATCTAGAAAAATGATCAACTATGCTCAATATATAACAGGCTCCACCTAAACTGGGTTTCTTAGGGCCAATGAGATCAGCAAATACAACCTCTAATGGTTCCTTGGTTTTAAATCCATTTAACCTGTTTGCAGGAATTACCTTGCTCTTTTCCTGATTGCAAGCATTACAATTTAAATATCTTGCACAAGGTTTTAATTTTATACCATTAGATAACTCAACAGTTTTCTTTAAAATTTTGAAATTTAAATGTCCCATACGTCTATGGAGCAAATGAATACATTCGTCATGAGGCTTTCTATTTTCATAAACTGAATTGGCCTTATTTAATGGACTATCATGGATAATGTATAAGCCATCATGCAATCTTGCAGTAACTCTTTTACCTTGTTTTTCAATTAAACATTTATCTCCCTGAAAAGTTACCACAAACCCTGCTTTTACCAATTCTCTGACAGATAGTAAGTTATATATAAGATTAGGTACATATAACATTGGTAAACTTTCATTAATACATGAACAATATGCATTACCTTCTCCAGATACTCTCAATTTCCAGCCATTTGCTAATGATACATGCTGTTTACTTTCAGTCATATTAACAAATCTCTCTTTACTTTTAGTTATACACTGAGATGCTCCACTGTCTATTATCCAGATATCATGGCTTACAGTTTTATTTGTACTTGATATAGCTGCACTAACATCATTATAAGCTCTCTGCATATTACTAGCATTCTGCTTTTTACCCTTTTTACAGAATCTGGCTATATGACCTTTAGCCCCACAAGAATAACATTTCCTAACAATATAGGCAGTTGAAGACATTTTTTCTTCCTGTGGTGATTTCTCTCTCAGCTGTTTTCTATCTTGCCTTCTTCTAGACTCTTCTAACAGTCTTCCTATTATGCCAGTCAATGTCAGTTCATCTCTGGTCAAAACTTCCAGTGAAGACACATAATCATCATAAGAGTCATCCAAAGAAGAAAGAATAATATAAACTTGATGCAACTCTGAGAAAATCAGTTCTTTTTCATGTAGCTCTTGTAATGTTCTCTTCATAAACTCCAAATGAGCTAACATGTCACCACCTTTTAACAAACGTGCTCTGAACAGTTTACGTGTAAGGTGTATGTGCGCACCAACACTATCACGAACATAAAGTCTCTTTAAGGTACTCCAACACTTGGCAGCAGAATCTTCACCATGAATATGGACCAGTTGCTGATCACTCAGTGTCAGTCCAATAATACTAAGAGCCTTTTCATTATCCCGGTTAAAGGCAGCTATTTTCTTCTTATCTTCATCATTTGTTGAATCCCAAGCTGTTATATCAGGTGGATTATTAACCACAGTCCATAATCCTTCTTTACGCAAAAGTAAGCTGCACTTCATAGACCAGGAAACATAGTTAGTTCCATCTAACCTGGTTATCAGGGATAAGCTAGTTGACTGTTCTTGTGCCATTGTTAATTTAACAGTAAACCACAAGTTAGCTGTCTGAGTATGAAACTGAATATTCACACTAACTCTCAATATCTCTCTGGGCCCATAACCAGTGTTAATGTATTAGCAGAGTATTCCTTGTGTTACCAAGGTTGTGCATACAGAAACGTTTAGATTGAGATCAGTTGTGAATAAGTACTCAGCCACACACAGATACACTAACTTGAATTAAAGTTTACTTTAATAGAATTTTCCTATAAACAGTCCAAAGTCATATACTTAATAGTCATAATGACAATCCAAGTATTATCCAGTACAAATACATTTCAGCTATAATACATAACTACAACACAGAGAGAAATGCAGAGCATACATACTCTAGGCCTTGCTCTAATGATAAGCAGAGACTACACTCAGTAGTAGAGACCAAAGACAAACAGAGAGGGACTCCCATAGAAATAAGCTGTGAACTCTAGCTCCCTCTTGTGGCAGTCTGCAACACCTAAGCTAAACAGACTTATAGCTGTTAAAAGCTAAAACATATATTGTCCTACCCAATATTAGCTATGGTCAGGGACCTAACAGCCTGCTTGCTTGTTTTCTGTTAAGAAACTAATGTTTTGTGCTCTGTAGTCCAAAACATTGAAAGGGAATTTTATAGATAACTTTTAAAATTTCTAAAAATTAGAAGTTCTGTAAGGTTTGCCATCCAAGACAAGATGCACCTGTCTTTTGGTGGTAGTCCTTGAGAAAAAAGATGGCAGTGGAAAATAAAACCATGAGGATTTTACACTTTCTATTAACTTCTGACTGGAATAGAAACATAGTTATGTTTGTTATTTATAGGATATACTAGGGGTAGGCAAAGTTGGCTCTTCTATGACTTGTGGACTTCAACTCCTGAGCTAGCATGATTGGCTCAGGAATTCTGGGAGTTGAAGTCCACAAGTCATAGAAGAGCCAACTTTGCCTACCCCTGGGATATACCAACTGTTGCAATGTGCATGAAATTTTTTGCAACATCTATTGATTCTGTCTCAACAGTGTCACAAGCCCTACATTTACGACTTCTACAGCCAATGGACTACCAGCTACAATAGGAAGTGGTGGAGGAAAAATGAGAAAGGGAAGAGGTATACACTATGTACCAAAATCCACACAAAATGAGGTAAATATATTCATTATGTTGCAATATACTTTATTAGTGGAGAAGCTATGTGAAATATTAAACTTTCCATAGATTATGGGCCCAGAAAAGGCAATTAGAACCTGGGAAAGAATCTGCACAAGGCAGTGTTTATCTGTGGGATGGGGCAGTGGTCTTTGAATGGCTATGAACGAGCCTATTCAGTGGGTTTACAGAGGCAGGTACATCATATGGGATATTAAGAGCCGAGGTGGCGCTGCGGTTAGAGTGCAGTACTGCAGGCTACTTTAGCTGACTGTGATTCAGCTGTTCAAATCTCACTGGCTCAGGGTTGACTCAGCTTTCCATCCTTCCGAGGTAGGTAAAATGAGGACCCAGATTGTTGAGGGCAATGTAAATATACATTGCTTAATGGTGTAAACCACTTAGAGAGTGCTTGCACTATGAGATTTACTATATAAATAATAAATAAATAAATATTGTAGCAAGCACTGCAGGAGAAATCTCAACTTATCCCATGATGGATAAAAGAGACGTTTGAAGTGTAAAAATGTCACCTTGCAAGTTTTAAATTTTCTGTCATGAATATTCTTTTTAGATATTTTTTAAATATTTGAATTATTTCATCATTTAGATTAACATTTTTTTTCAATTCTTGGTTAAATTGCTTTAATTTTTCTTTAGAAATAAGCAGACCTGAACTTAAAATATAGATTTCTGTGGAATTTGAAAAATAACAACTTGACTTTTCAATTTTAGGAGATGGAGATACCAGCACTACCAGAAATTTCTCTGCCCATTAGTACATCATCACTGCCAACATTCAGCTTTGGCCCTCTGGCTAGTTCTTCTGGTTCACCCTTAACTCCCAGTGCTGCCCAACCAATGACTAACAAGGTAAATTGTGTATAAAGTACCGGTAGTTATTTTCTGCCTATCCTTTCTATCTTAATCTGATTTGTACCTTCATCAAGCTTCATCATTTCACATTTTCTTTGACTAGCTGATTTATATTTCCATAATAAACAGTATACTAATACAAGTAATGGGTGCACTGCAAAAATGTCAGCAATCCATAATTTATGAACACTGGCCTTGGTTGTTGGAGAACTAGCAGATTTCCTAGTTCTAGAGTAAGTAGACTACTTGTGTGTGATGTACAGATAGTCCTCGGCTTGCAACAGTTCACTTAGTGACCGTTCAAAGTTACGACGTCACTGAAAAAAGGGTCTTATGACCATTTTTCACACTTACGACCGTTGCAGCTTCCCCATGGTCCCGTGATTTACATTCAGATGCATGACAACTGACTCACATTTATGACGGTTGCAGTGTTCTGGGGTCATGTGATCCCTTTTGTGATCTGACAAGCAAAGTCAATGAGGAAATCAGATTCACTTAACAACTATTTTTACTAATTTGACAACGGCAGTGGTTCACTTAACAAATGTGGCAAGAAAAGTCGTAAAATGGGGCAAAATTCACTTAACAAATTTCACTTAGCGACATAAATTTTGGGCTCAATTGTGGTCGTAAGTTGAGGACTATCTGTATTTTGATTTTAAGTTCATGACAGTAATAAAGTTATCATGTCAGTATTTCAATAAAAAAATAGATTACTTCTTAATATTCGTATATATTGGCCACAATGATAAGTTTGTTGGCATTTGGCCTCTGACAACAGGTAATGCTATCAGCATCTATTCTATTTCTGTCTTACCTCCTAAGCTTTTGCAACTATCAAACAAAACATGAACTGGCAGGTTTTATAATCAAAAAGAAACGTATCTATGAATTTGTCATCCTTTTATGCAATATAATCCTCATAACAACAAATCCAGTTTTGTTAAATTTCACAGAAATCAGTATGAATCTTCCAGCCAGGCTTATAGAATGCAGCATAATCCCATACAAGAGATTTATTTCCAGGTCAACAATGCAGGACTGCAATCTATATTCCCTTAAATAGTAACTTCAACAATTTCAGCCTGTTTTTGTAAAGGATTTGACATTAAACATAGTTTGTTCCATATTGCATACTACTTTTGAAACTCTCCTTTGATGCACCAGAAAAGGATACATTTTGTTTGAGAATGCAGAGCATCATTTGTTTCACAGCAAAATCTCCTCTATTTGTATGTGTTCATTTCTAATATAATCAAATAATGACTAATTATATTCTTTAAAGCAGGGGTCCCCAACCCCTGGGCCTCGATCCACTACCAGGCTGTGGCCTATTTGGAATTGGGCAATTTGAGTGGCTGGCTAGAGCGCGCGTGCATGTGTACAAGCTCAATTTGCACAAGTGGTGGGTTGGTGAGCACTATCTGGCATGCACGTCGGCCTACCACTCACACAAGTCGAGCTGTATGCATGCACACTGGCCCGCCACTCTCGCAAGCGCTGCATCGCCCTTGCGCAGCCCAGTTCTCTCGCCCCCCCACTGGGCCACCAAGCCACAAAGGTTGGGGACCGCTGCTTTAGGGTAGCTGTTTAATATTTTGATTTTTTTAAATTAGGTACAGCCAGCTAGCAGTCCTGTATTCAAATTTTCATCTCCAATTGTAAAATCTACTGAAGCAGAAATGCTGCCTCCAGTATCTGTAAGTAATAATGCATGTGTGGTTTTATGGCAAGGGAAGATGGTAATAATAGAAAAGAAAATGGTTTAAAGTTCAGAAGTAGAGGTCTGCTTGCTATTCCTGTTTATAGAATAGGTCTATTCAACTTCTCTTTTGACATTTAATATTTATTTCTGTCAGATTGGTGGATTTAAATTTAGTGCTCCTGTTGCAAAATCATCTGATCTTTCAGGATCCAGGAATACTTCATTTTCACCCCAAATTAATTCAGGTAATTTTATGCATTTAATATAGAAATTTTCTCTTGACTGGGAAATAAGGTACTAATATTGCTAGTTCAAAAGAAATTGAGAAAAATAATGGTTAAAGTTTATTAACTTCTTTCAAAAGTGAAAATCTCTTCCAATTTTAAATAGTTTCTTAAACATACATTCAGTTTGGGTAAAACTTTATTCCAGGCTTTCATGATCTTCTAAGAAAGATTATTTAACTTGTATGACAGTATGAAACTGCTAATTATAAAAGCTTCTTCATCTAATCTCTTGTAATAGTCCATTATCTGATGTATATTTGCTCAAGGCAAATGCTGTTCAAACTTTTTCCATCAACAGCTGTCAACAGCATAAGCAATAAGGAAGAAAATGAGTATGATGGTCCTTTTAAGCCTGCAAAAATCCTAAAAGAAGGGAGTGTTCTGGATATTTTAAAAAGTCCTGGTGAGTCAATAGATGAGATTTTAATTATATGGAAGTAATAACTTGCTTTCTTCTAAGCATTCCTAAGAAAAAAAGAAGAATTTAACATATGAAGAAGCTGTAAATGTGTACTGATTATAAGATGGTGGTGGTTGTTGTTGTTGTTATTATTATATCAAGTACATCCTATATCATACAGGATGTATTTTATATGTTTATTCATTTAAAATGTGTTTTGTTTCTTTTCCCAGGTAAGTATTTTAAAAGAAGCTCATACCGCATATTTTTAAGGACATGATTTTAATAAAATCTTATTTTCAAGACAGTGGTTAGCAAAGAAAATCTTAGGAAATTTAATAAGTACATATTGTTACTAAAATGTTGATAGTTTTAAATAGTTTGTTTCAAAAGAATTTTTGCTGGAAACTTAAGGTGTTTTTTTTCTGGGTTTTTTTTCTTAGATTTTGCTTCCCTGACGAGTCTATCAACATCCTCATCATCAATCACACCGTATGTTGAAACAACCACAGTAGTTTACACAAGGCCTGCAATAAGTAATTTTTCTGGAGCTGTTTCAGGACTTGGAGAGCCTATGAAGCAAATGCCAACGCATTGGCCACATGACACATGTCTTACACAGAACAAGTTGGCAGAAAATAAATGTACATCCTGTCAAATTACAAAAGTGCCAACATCCAGTGGTACTAAACAGACTGAGACTTTGACTCAGAACATCACCATGAAATCAGTAGTTTCTTCAACAGGAGCACAGGGGTTTGGAAATAAGTTTAAGGCAGGAGTTGGAACTTGGGACTGTGATACCTGTTTGGTCCAGAACAAATCAGAAACTGCAAAATGTGTGGCCTGTGAAACACCAAAACCTGGAACAGGAGTAAAACAAGCTCTGGTGTTGCCTTTTGTCACAGACAATGCAACCACAACAGTGTCTTCCTCTTCTAGTTCTACTAATGTTACAAACACTTTAGGATTTGGAGACAAATTCAAAAAGCCGAAAGGTGCTTGGGAGTGTTCTGTGTGCTTAGTGTCAAATCTGGAAGAGAACAACCAGTGTGTGGCCTGTCAGTCAGACAAAGCAGGTGAGTTTGCAGTATTTGAAAATTGTATCAGAAAAAAGTATCTGCCCCAAGTTAGAATCCTAAACAGAGTTACTGGAAAGTAAAACAACACTGAGTTACAGGGAACTTTCTTCTGAAACATGTACAAGACTACACTATTAAGTAATTTATTTAAAAAATAAAGCCTAGGACACCACTGAAAATATACTGGAATATTTTAATGTTAAAAATATGTGTAGCCTGCTTTTAGAATTATAATTATTTTATTCTTTGCCCTTATAATGACCATGTTTATGTTTAATTATAGTACAAGATTTTATTACACTGCCAAATACCAAAAGATAGGCAATGGTATACAGATATAGATAATTTCCATGCCTGTTTTTTCAGTTTTGGGACAAAGGTGATATTAATGCCATGTATTAGAGGCATAGATGAGAAAGCTGAAAACAACCTCTGTTAAGTGATTCTTAATGTTTCCTTAATAGTTTTTTTTATCCTGAATTCATCTTTAGAAATCATTGCCCAGTTGAAATTGGACATAAGACTTGTTCCTCCTCTAAGAGTTCCTTAGTTAATATGTTAGCCAGTTTCTCAAGAATTCTAGATTCACTTTGGATTTTTATTTTGACAGTAAAGCAAAACATCTATTATTTATTTGATAGCTTGGCACCACCTATTCTGCAGGAGTTTAAGTTCGTATAAGTAATCTCTCCTAACTTTCCTCCTCCGCTCTCATGTATTTTATTGTAACAAATCTGGAAAACTAGTTTGCATTTAAAATTATGAATTTTTTATCATTCTATGCTCAAGAGGTATTTGTAATTTCTTCCTATGAAGCAGCTATTAGTTTATTTTAAATTAGCAGTTTTCTGGAAAGTGCCTTTTGCTAATCGTTGCTTTACATCATTTTGTTTTATTGCTTAGGGGGTTCAGTACCTGTGGTCAGTGGCAGTGCTTCATCTTTACCTACTCTTTCTGGAGGATTTTTGAATTTAGACAAATTCAAGAAACCAGAGGGAAGCTGGGACTGTGAAACCTGCTTAGTACAAAACAAAGCAGATGCAACTAAATGTATAGCTTGTGAGAGTTCAAAACCAGGCCACAAGACTGAATTCAAAGGTATGTAAATAAAGTAAGCTTTTTTATTTATGTTATTTGTTGCACTGGAAATAATAAGTTTTAAGTCAGATAAGTTCAGATATTGGGTGCTCTTAGTGTATTATTTCCAGTAAAATGCAATGTTGGATTTCAATCTGTGCATTTACTTATAGAAAAGTGAAGTCTTTTCAAATCAGCATTTCAGTCTGCATTTCCATTGTAAGCTAACATCTGTGTTTTTGCTCCTCAACCCTTTAAATTAACAAGTTCTTGCAGTCAAAACCAAAGGACTGCCTTCTCTGAAGTGCAAATGAATATTTATTTCACAGTCTTAAGAGATAATAGCAGAAGAGGAGAAAGGAGGGTAAAATGGACTTGGGGAGTCAAGGATACAGTTTAAAGTAAATAGTTGTGGGAGTTAGGTTTGAAGATTACAGAGAACAATAGGTAGTGTTTGGCTAAGCCTGGAGTCAGATCAGTAAAGAAAAGATTGCAGACCTGGGTGCGTGGAGTTGATTTAAATCAAGTCGATTTAAATCACGATTTAAATCACTAGTAAAAAGGCTTGATTTAAATCATAATTTTTAAAGAGCAACTGTCATCTTTGTCCCGCAGCAGCTCCTCCTCTGACCCGCTGTTGATTCACCAACAGTCCTAATATTGCAGAATATACAGCCTCATGCTACATAACTAAGCTCCGTTTCATGCTGAATAAACTAAATTATTAATGTATCTTAAATAGAAAACTATCTTTAGATCTATTTTTTTTACTCCAAAAGCATTTTATTAAAATAAATTCGATAAAAATTTAAAAAATCAGATTTAAATTTTAAAAATCCGATTTAAATTTTAAAAATCCATTTTTTTTATTTTTTTAAAAAAATCATCAATTTTTATCCACCCTGCCTGGGTGTATGTGTGTGAGAGAAGGAGAGTGAAGAAGACAGTTGTGTAGATAGATCTGCAATGAGATAGTTGATTCTGAGGAGAGGAAAAATAAATGACTAACTTAAGTTGACTATTATGTGTTTCAGCTGTGAGGGAGAGTGATTTAAGCAAATGGGGATTGATTCTGAATAAAAGAGATGTATATTTTCATAGAAAAAAGTAGTGAGAAACCACTGCCAAAAAATGCCAAGAAGATTGCAACTCCATCTCTTAAGTGACATGTTTATAGAGTGAAATGGCATGTGACTATACCCAATTTATAATGTTAGTTCCATTTGCAGTTAAGTGAATCACCACAAGTTTTTAAGGGATGTTACCGTGACTTACAACTCCCTGTTGGTCTCCCCATTGAGTGAGTTTGTTAGAAGCTGGCTGTGAAGATCACAAATGGCGATTACGTGACTGTCGGATGCTCCAACCATTGTAAATGTGTGCTGGTTGCCTAATGACTGAATTGTGATCATGTGACTGGGGACACTGTAAAACAGGGGTCCCCGGGCTGCCACTCTCACGGGCTGGTCCCCCCCTTCCCCAAGCCAGGCCTCCAAGCTGCAAAGGTTGGGGACCACTGCTATAAAGCCTAGAAGTTTGTGAACCGATCATAAAACTCTTTTCAGCACCATCATAACTTCAAATGATCATTGAATGAGTGGTTGGTAAGCAAGGATTATCTGTGCCCTTAAAATACACCAGATTGTTCAAGACTATATTAAAACTTGAAATGTATTAAATTAAAATTCCATTTAATTGCAGGTTTTAATACAGCTACTTCAGAGCCATCTGCTCCTTCATTTAAATTTGGTATTCAGTCGTCGTCGTCATCATCATCATCAGAATTATCCCAGACTGCAGGAAAAAACTTCAAATTTGGAGAACAGGCAGGATTCAAATTTGGTACTACATCAGATCTGGGTTCTTCAGGAGGCTTTAAATTTTCTAAAAATGAAGGCTCCAATCCAGGAAGCTTTTCTTCAGAGTCTAAATCTGAGGAAAGTGTGAAAGAAGGAAAGAACACCACCACTTTCAGTTTTGGACTTCCTGCGGGAGCTAGCAGTTCATCTGCTGCATCATTTCAATTTGGAATAGCTAACCTTGGACAACAAGAGAAGAAAGATGGACCTAACAAGCCAGCTATAGGAGGTTTCACTTTTGGCACAAGTTCTATAGGAACCACAGCTGCATCTGAGAAAAAAACTGGAATAAGTACTTTCAAATTTGGAAATGCAGAGGAGAAGGAAATTGCAGAAAGTCCCTTTTCCTCTAAGAAACCAGAGGAGAAAAAGGAAGCACCTTCAGCAAAAGGTGGCTTTACTTTTGGTAATATGGACCCTGTGAATGCCCCACCACTTACTTTGAGAAGGACAGATGAAAAGCAGGAGGTGGGTGCCTCTTCTACTCCATTAGTGTTTGGAAAGAAAGCAGAGAGTGAAGAGTCAAAGGCACAATCCATGTTTTCATTTGGGAAGACGGAACAAACCAAAGATGGCACAGTAAAACCTGCATTTAATTTCGGCTTGGCAAAACCTGCTGAGAAACCAGCTGAACAACAAATAAAAACAACATTTGCATTTGGGGCACAAGCAAGCTCTGCAGGTAGGTGCAAAAATTCATTGAATTCTCAAGTTTTTATTTATTTAAACAGATTTATCCAATAAATGAATTATCTAATGGGAAGAACTACAATTAAATCTACAACCCACTGTTTTCCATTCAAGTTGCAATATTAAATTAAAAACTGAAAGTGATCCCTGTGTAGGCAGGGATGCCCATACTTGGCAAGACTGTTCCCATATAATGGAACATGCTTTTTTTTCACTATAAACATTGTACTATTTTCAGAATTCTTAATAATGTAGGCAAGGGAATCTAAAGCCAAATTTAAAAAAATAAGAAGAAGGGGTATTTTTTATATACTATGACATAAATTTAACCTAAGGAGAAGGCATATCTTTAATAATTACTTATTATTTAGAGGTTGAAAATATGGTACCCCAAAATTTCCAAGAAAACATATTGGAAGCTTTCCCAACATTTAGAGGCTGGATTTTGTTTTGAATTAAAACAAGTACATTAATGCTTGATAGTATCTGAATACTGTACATACAAAACTCACATAGGGTTGGAATATTATGGAGAACTTTTGTCTGAAACACCATATCTGGGACACACTGAACTCCTTCTAGTTTCAGAAGTTTTACTTTCTAACTGCCCAGAACCATATGGTTTGGAGCAGTAATAATACAATTCTTAAATTGGTACGTTTTTCAAATTCCTACAGTACATCTGAATTGATAACTTTCAGTAAATTCAGCTTGAGCTGAATGTCCAATAGGCAGAACAAGAAGATACAATCTAGGGGTCAAAGGTGCTGTTAAAATGTTAGCATCTACTTTAAAATTAAAGGGTAGGACTTATTTGAAAAAGCATCATAATGAACCTTTAATAAAATATAGATCGAAACCCAAGAAGAAAATGTTGTTTTGGAAAGGACCAGTACCTCATAAATATGCCAAGGTAGTTTGCACAACAGTTATAAATACAAAGGCTTCCTTCACTTGTGTGTTATAGTAAGTAGTTCTCAAGCATTTTGTTCTTTGGTATTATAAGCATTTGATGTTTTGATTTTCTAACTGAAGTCTTAAACATGATTTCAGATGACAAACCTCAAGTTCTAGCCTAATAGCCATAGGTATCTGGAATTCTACAGAAGAAGGGTGGATTTTTCTTTTTGTTCACCCAACATAGAAATTCAAAAAGTGAATTGAAACTTCTCCCAGCCTCCTATTTTTTTTTAAAAAAAGTTTGAACATTTTATTTTAGACTTGTATATCCTCCTTTTTCCTACAGACCAAAAATTACAAGATTATCATTCCTATCAATTGTGTAAGACTGAATATTAAAAAGAGGTAAAATTGTCACCGGCGCAAATTAGAATGAACACATGTTAAAAAAACTTTTGTTTTCTTTAACAAGAAAATGATTATAGAAATTGAATACCGATCAGTATTCACATCCTAATCAATACAAGTCTGTTTGAGACCAACAATCAGAAAAGTTGGTAACCCAGAATCAAGTAAGGCAGCATGACACAGTAGTAGGGGAGGGCAGTTGATAAACACAATTTGAAATACAAGGAATATTGGGATATTGGCAATTAAAAAGCAGAGGAAGTAAAGATTATCATATGCACTGGAGGGTAAAGCAGCAGAAGCAAGTATAGGAAGAAGTGAAAAGAGAAATATATAAACAAAGGAGTGCTGTGCTTTACAGCATATGTAGTGGAAAGGGGAATCCAAATAAGAGGGTGGGGAGTATTTTAATGTTAAGAATAAAAAACAACTTAATAAAAGGAATTTAATAGCGAGATGTCAAACGTGATAAAATAACAGTATTAAGGTATTGATTGTCTATTTAAACATTCATGCATCTGTAACTGCATTTAGTTTCTTACAGTTTCTATGAACATTGAATATTTTCCCAGAGTAATGGATTAATGGATTGTAGAATTACAATGGAAAGTCCAGAATTCAAAATAATTACCGTATTTTTCAGAGTATAAGACTCAACGGAGTACAAGATGCACCTTAGTTTTTGGGGAGGAAAATAAGGGGGGGGGAATCTGCCTACCAGGTATTTATCTGGCTAGCGTCCTTAGTCTGGTCAGCTTCAACACATTATTTTATCCCCTGGTTAGGGCTTAAAAAAACCTTATTCGGAGAGAGTAACAATGAAAGAGCCAGCAAGCAGGTAAGAACTGGGAAGATCGTTAGCACCTCATTAGGGCTGGAAAGTAACTTATTCAGAGCAAGTAGAGCAATGAAAAAAAGCCTGCAAAGACTTAGGGCTGGAAAGACATTCTTCAGAGAGAGTAACAATGAAAGAGCCAGCAAGCCGGTAAGAGCACCTCGTTAGGGCTGGAAAAAGCTACATTCAGAGTATAAGACCACCCAAATTTTCAGCCTCTTTTAGGGAGGAAAAAGGTGTGCCTTATACTCTGAAAAATACGGTAAGTACAATTATGAGCTTTTGAACTTCATTGACATATCCTTACAGGTGCATAATGAAATCTTACAATTGAGGCTTTAATTTTCATTAGTAAAGTAATTATTTAAGTAATTGATGCTTGATCAGAAAAACAACCAAATCTTTTTTATATTAAAATAGTAAAATATTCATTCCTTATCCCAAACCTTTTAAGAATAGTATACTCAGATACTGATAAAATTGGAGCACGGAGAATAATTGAAAAACACAATGTTTGAATTTCCTTTTTTAAAAGAAGGGGGAGAGATCCCCCTCAAATATCCATATTTTTATTAACAAAATGTGTGTATACATCAATGTCAATTAAATCACTTGAATCACTTTATTTTAACAAAAGTAAGAGATATGAAGCATAAATAGGTACTATATATGCAATTAAAATTCCTATATTGCCCTCCATATAGGACTCCTAGTAGTAAATTTTTTCAGTTAAAAGAATACAGTTCTTTTTACCATTGTATAATATTTTAAAAATGGATTTTCTTTCATCTTTATAGTAAATACTTCTTTTGTCCTTCTGTTGTTGGTATAGCATCAAAAGAAGCAATAGAGTGTTGGAGTTAAATGATAATGTGTAGTTATTCATGCTTGGGTATTAATGAATGAATTAACTCTTTTGAGCTGAACTTATTTAAGGAACTATAGTGGAAATGACTCGCTAAACTGAGGTGTTGCAATTATAGCATCATTATTATTATTTATTACAAGGGAAAAGAGATAGCAAGGAGCAAGAGAATGAAGACACAAAATTCAGTCCCAACTTAAAATAGATAAAAGATGGAAGAGGAACTCAATGTAGAAACAACAAGGGGAAAACATGATCAAGTATGTGCAGAACATATAGTATAATTGAGAACAAAGATTTTTAAAGGAGCAGGAAGACATATGCAACATTGTCCTGATTGCAAATTAGTGAATGAAAAAGTTTCCTATTGTGTGGGTACTAAGAGGTAAAGGTAAAATTTTACTCCTCTAGTTGTTGCCAACTACGGAGGGCGGTGCTCATCTCCGTTTCAAGGCCATTGAGCCAACGCTGTCCAAAGACATTTCTATGTCTTTGGACACATTACATCATAGAGCGCTGTTACCTTCCCACCAAAGTGGTATCTATTTCTCTACTTGCATTTGCATGCTTTTGAACTTCTGGGTGGGCAGGAGGGTACAAAGAAGAGATTCATAAATATAAGCAGTGTATCATCTTGAGCATTTGTTTATTTATCCTAATTCAGAGGCTGCCCCGACTCCTCCATGTGTCAAGGCAGCTTCAGATAGAAAAAACACACATGGAGATACGAGTAAAAAGAACCTTGGCCAACTGGGAAAACAATACACCAAGCCATTTATTAAACATAACAAATGGTTTCCCCAACCACTCTTATCCTAAGGCTCCAGAGAATAACCAGCTTTTTTTAACGGATTCCTAAATGTCACAAGGGTGAGAGCTATGCAATCTCCAGGGAGATTTCATCCCGGAGGGCAGGGGCTGCAGCAGAAAAGGCGTGATTCCTGTAGTGACAAAATAACACTGTTTAATTGATGAGACCTGGATTTGACCCACTGCTGTTATCATAAGAGATGGGTAGAAACAATTGAAGATAGTCCCTCAGATAGCCAGGCCCTATGTCATGAAGGGTTTTAAAGGTGATAAATAGTACTCCGGGTTCAATTACAAACATTAATACAAAACATTTTAAAGACTAATAGTCAACTAAAACCAGAGCTTTACCATTGCTTGGGAGTAATGGACAAACAACTGGAAAAGACTTATAGACTTAGGGATAATTGTTTTTGTGCATTGCAGTGAGATTATTAAAATACCTGAAATACTAAAATAGAGGAATGGTTGATGAAGGTGACAGAATTTGCAGAGATGCAAAATTGACCTATTTAGTTTGAGAAAATACAATAATTACAGTAGTTAGGGACTGGGAATCCTTTCTGGACTTTTTGCTGAAATTGGAACAAAATGCCCTTGTGATTCATAAGTTTAATGATTAGAAAAGATAGATAATGGAAACAGGGAATTATGCTATAACCTTAGAGAAAGAAGCTAAAATTTGAATGCATTTATAACTTCTAGAAAAAAGATTAGAAGACATTTAACAAAAATATATTAATTAAAAATGTGATAACCAATACCTTGAATTGCACTTGGAAGCCAACTGGTAACCACTGCAGTTTGCAATGTGGTGGGTTCATAAGCACATTTATTTATATATTTTATAGAATTATATAGCCACCAAGCTGAAGTATAAGATTCTGAGTGGCTTGCATAATGTGACCTTCCCAATGTTGCCTTTGCTACTACATTTTGGATTAGCTGTAACTTCTAGATGGTCTTCAAGGACAGCCCCATGTAGAGCACATTGCAGTATTTCAATTGTGAGGTGACCAGGGCATGAGTGACTTATCTAAAGGCACCCTGATCCAGAAAAAGATGTAACTGGCGATCTAGATGTATCTGTGCAAAGTCCAGCCTGACCAAAGCTGTCATCTGTTCTTTGAACAGAAACTGGAAGGCCAAGAGGACCCTTAATAAGAAAATGCAGCTCCATTGAGGATTAATAATCCCTGAAGGTAGGGGGGCTCAAATAAAATACTCCATCTTTTCAGGATTGAGCTTGAGTCTGTTCTACCCCATCTATATCCACCCAGCCTCCAGGCATTGGATTAGGACTTTTATAGAGCCAACCAAGTGATGTATATCAGGATGTAATCGGCATAATATCTGACCCCAAACTAACAAATGGCTTCACCCAGGTGGTTTCATGTAGATTTAGCTGGAAAGGGAGAGAATGTCAAACTCTGCAGGAGCTAAGATAGGAATTAAAGAGCTGTAGCCATGATCTCTTCCACCTGTCAACATTGAATCAAACCAGCTGCAAGAAAGGAGAATTGCCACTGAACAATTCCCACTACTCCATATGCAGGTTGAAAAAGTTACTGTGGTTGACACTATTAAAAAGCGCTGAGAGATCAAGAAGCAGTAGGAATGGATGCACCACCCGTATCCCAGCTTCATCACAGTTCATCAACAAGCATGACCAGAATTTTCTCTGTACTAAGCCCTGGCCTGAAACCCAATCAAAACAGTTCCAGATCAACCACTTTTTACAGGGTTTTCTGGAGCTGAAGCACAATCACTTTCTCTACCACCTTCTCTAATAAGTGGATGATCAAGACCTTTTTTGCTAACAAGGGAAGATTGGACACTAGACAGTAGTTGTCCAGCACCACTGGGTCCAGCAATGGTTTATTGAGGAGAAGGTACATCACAACATTCTTCAATGATGAGGAATCACTTCCTCATTCAAGGTTACTCTCCAGGCAGCTTTCACCATCCAATGGAGGCCTGTATCTAACAGGTAGGAGCCCAAGCTAACAGATAGGGGAACCCTCTACAATCACAATGTCAAATTCCAGTTAACCCTACAAGATCTTGTCTTGGACTCCTCAGGTGGACCTGTCTGATTGGAATCTAGCTCTGAATGAACCCAAGCACCTGCTAATTAGCAAAACAATAGCCCTGCTCATGGTCCTGCTGCCCATCCTGGGTCACCTTACATAAAGCTGGTGGGCAGTTAACAACACACACAATAAGGGCAATGTTTTGCTGTCCTTTTGGCCCTGGTGTAATCCATAATATGAATTCCTGCTTAAATTTAGATACCGGATTTGAAGGCAGGGAAGGAAACTGAAAAATAACCTGTAAAATGAAAAATACTATCACGGATCAAGAATAAAATGCGAAAAATTGAAGAGAAGGGAATTATTGTATGTGGCTTTGATTAAATTTGCTGTTAGGGAGCATCTGACTATATAGAAGCATTTAAAAAGAGCTGAAAAGGAAATAATATTTCCTTTTCTAATAATACTATGAAGTTGCTAGGGTAGAAGTAATTTGAGAATCTATAAATCATTGCATCTCATTGAATATACGTAGGAGTAGAATGCATTAAAATGTGTGAAATATAGTTGTGCATAGTGGGAGAGCAATTTAATGATTCAGACTTTGGAGTTTTGATTATGTTCTGTTGTGTGGATACCACACATCAAAATAAATGTTTTATAAAGGACATGAAGTGAATAGGGTTTGTTGAAAAGTGGATTTAGCTACCTAGGCCATTGTAGTCTTTCACTCAACATTGCCCTCCTGGATGCTAGTACAATGAACCACCTGTTGCGTTTTCATGAAAAATGCTTGTGTTCTATAACACCAATTTTCTGGTCCTACCTGACTGAAAAACCATGGTTCAAACAAAAGAGGAGTGCATGTTTTATTAAACCTGACACTTAAGAGACAAGAGGAGCAAGCATGCAAGTATAACATGTTTTCAGTATAGTAAACCATGGTTTGGATAGAGTTTTTAAAAATTAAACCATATCATTAAGTTACACAATTGCAAAGTACTCTGTATAAAACGTGTTTGGAATTCTTCACTAAATGAGTTCACAAAGAGGTGTATAATTCCTGGTATCCTTTCTTCCCTTAGATCCCTTTATCTCTTCACAGCATCAGTAGCAATGTTCATTGTTTATTTCTAACTCATAATCTGTTTTACTTTTTAGATCCGGCACCAGCAAAGGAGGCTTTCACCTTCCTGAGCTCTACTTCTTCTAATACTCCTGTGCCAAGTGTTTCTCTTGGTGGCAGCAGTAGCAGTGGCGGCGGCGGCACGATATTTAGCAACACCACTTCTTCCTCAGCTCCCCCGCCGGCCTTTTTATTTGGACAGGCCAACAACACTGTGAGCAATTCAGCTTTTGGCAATGCTTCTGATTCAAATACCACACAGTCTTTTGGGTTCGCTCAAGACAGCAAGCCGCCAACAACCACTTCCAGTACAAGCACTCCTGTTCCATTCCTGTTTGGTTCAGTTGCCCCCACCAACATCACAGCTAACACTGGCTTCAGTTTCTCAGCACCTACCACAACGGCACCTTCTTCAGGTATGCTTGAACATTAGAAAAGTGACTGTAGAAGAAACTAGATTTCCAAATAAAAATTGCATGGAGAGTTCCGAGACTGTATTAAAATATGCAAAGGCTGAATTTACAGACTATCTCTGGGATGACGATGCTTTTTGGTAACAATTTAAAACAATTATTAGTGAAAATATAAGTAATCATTGCTTTAGTGTTATATCAGCTTGTTAAATCCTATTGATGGCATAAGAATTATGTAAAAGCCAATGCAATAGCATGAGCTATTGCAGTAGCTTTTAAATTAATCAATTACATCAGGTTTTAGAAATTATTCTATTTACTCAACTAGGGTTTTTTTGGCTTCTTTTTTTTATCTTGCATTATGCCTGTTTCTAACTAGGTATATGTTCTTTAACAGCATGTTTATTTTTTCAATTGCTCTGTTGCACTTACTATCGCTCTGTTGGTCTGATCATAGAAATGAACTACAGTATTACAATAATTAACATATTTATGCATTTTTCAATAATGGATGGAATAATGTTTGGGTGAGATATTTGCTCTTTAGAGTTCAGTGAATTAAATGTGAACGTGAGACTGAAATGTTACATCTTTGTTGACTTATAAAATCTATGATAAAATGAATAAACTTGAATTATGGTATGTTTTAAATGAATATGGAGCTGAAAATTTGTTGCTAAAGGAAAAACTAGCTGTGTACTATGGAAGCAAAGTAAGAAGTAGGAATATTCTTTGTTGGCCAAGTGTGATTGGACACATAAGGAATTTGTCTCCAGTGCATAAGTTCTCAGTGTACATACAAATCACAAAGTGATAAATCATAGATCATAAATCATAAGATACAATCAAAGATCCTAAAATACAAACAGCAAGTGATAAATCATAAGATCAATAGGAGAAGGTAGTAGGAAAGATGAGAAAAATGAGAAGGATAATAACAATATAGTCCTATTACAGTACATGAGTAAGTATCTTTAGGCATAAGACAGCGCTGTGAGATTTAGGTGTTTAACACAGTGATGACATGGGGTGGTGGTGTGTCTGGTTGTTTTGGCATGCAATGCTGTATAGCGGTATCCTGAAGGGAGAAGTTGAAACAGTTTATTTTATGTCCAGGGTGTGAGGGATCTGTAAATATTTTCTCAGCCCTCTTTGTGGCTCATACAGTATACAGATCCTCAATGGAAGGCAAGCTGGTTGCAATTTTGTTTTGTTTTTTCAGCAGTCCTAACTATTTGTTGAAGTCTGTACGTGTTCTGTTTGCTGTGCCAAACCAGACAGTTATAGAAGTACAAATGACAAACTCAATAATTCCTCTGTAGAACTGTATCAGCAGATCCTTGGGCTTGTGTGACAGTATTTAGCAAATGGTTCAACATTATATGTAACATTGTATTCAACATTGTAAAAAAATGATTCAACATTGAGGGTATTTAGTAAATGGTTGAACATTGAGGAAGGGGTATTGTTTAATGTGTATTTTAGTAAAACATTTATAAATGGGGAAATTGAGAAATTGTAAGATGTACAAATGCTGATGGAAAGAAGTAGTTCATTATGAAGAATTAATGTCAAAAATAGAAAACCTGGCTGGGTGTAAGAGTGCACTAGTTATACGGAACTGAGAGTAGAAGTTGTCAGAAGAAATAGGGTCAAGACTGAATGGATGCTGAATGAATATGGACTGAATTCAAATGTGAATATTCAGGCACGTAAGTGAGGTAGTTGAAATTGCGAAACGGAAGGAAGGAAAATATGAAGGAAAAATGGATGGGTCAAGAAGAAGGGTGAGGAAAAACAAAGCCATGGTTGGATGATGTCAGACTGTATTGTTAGAGAGATTATTATCTTCTGCTTTCAATTTGTTTGTCTTAATGGTTTGCACCTCTTCCCTTTGCATAACTGTGGATCCTGAAAGGGAATGGTTGATAGGTTTAAATGTATGTGCAGTTCCCATGTTTATTCTGCTCATTTGTTTTTCTAGGTTCCTCTTCTTCCTTTGTGTTTGGCTCTGGATCTTCAGTTTCTACAGCTGGTCCAGCTTTTGGTGCTAGTCAGACACCAACGTTTGGTCAAAGCCAAGCCTCCAATCAGAGCAGTACTCCAACCTTTGGATCACTTTCCTCATCTTCATTATTTCCTGCTGGCTCTCTGCCTGCTCCTCCAGCTTTTGGGACTGTTTCAAGTAGTGCCCAGCCTTCTGTCTTTGGACAACAAGCTAACCAACGACCTGGTTTTGGTTCAGGTACAGCTCCCAGTACTGGTAAGTTCAAACTACAATTTTCATTCTGTAACTAGTTTATCTTCTTTGATAAAACCCTAAGCTTGGTTTTCAACTTTCATATCCAAAACTCCCCAATAGGTGAAGGTCAGAGTTAGTATATCTGTTTTAACTTCCAGGTGCTAACTTTGTAAGATTTGAGTCAGACATGTTGGCATGTTTCCCTTTATATCTGAGTATTTTTGGCTGCAGAAATCCTTTTTATTTCTCTCATTACAATATTTCCAGCTGCTTTCTTCATCCATGCATGGCTGATGCCTCATCTCCTTTGCCCTTGTCTTCTGCGTGGCTGCTCCATCCGTATGCGGCAATTATTATTAGATCAGTTCAAACTGTAACAATATACAGATTATGAATGCCAAATTTCAGATTATTAGTTTGGAAAATATTATTTCTATGAGCAAAAGAATGCTGAGACATATAATTTCAGGACTTTTTGGCAACATTCCTTAAGCTGAACATTAATTCCCTTCGAATGTTCATTTCAAATATACAGTATTAAAATCAGAAATGTGATTTACAGCTTCATATTGACTTACAACACAAGGTTTTGAAGGAAAGATTGAATTAGATGCTAAAGTTCATATAATCAAGATTTATTTGTTGTGACTTCCGGTTTGGAGCGCGCCATCGCGGACGTCCCTTCGTCGGGCGCCTTTCCAATCTTCGTAAAAAGCCGCCAGAACAGCTGTCTGGCGGCTTTGAAATCTCTTCCCCGGGCAAAGGGGAGAGATGAGAGCTTGACAGGTGGGGTAGAGCCCCCCCAGCGCCCTAGGAGCCATCTAGTAGGGCGCGAAGGGAGAGCTCCCCATGCAGCCTGTCTCCAGCTCCAAAGATCAGGAAACCTCCGCCTTTGCGGAGCTAGATGTCGCGACCAGCCGCTGCTTCTAGAATGGGATTTATAATTACTTTTGAACTACAGAAGCAGACAGAGAGAAACAGGCGTGAGATGGGCAAGTAATGAAACCTCTTTTTTCTTTTTTTTTTCAACTCCTGGGTAAGCTTTCACTTCGGCAAAGAATTAAAGGAAACAAAGTAACAATATGGCGATTGAGAAGTGAAAGTGACTTTCGTTTCCCCAGAGGCCTTTTTTTTTTTTCCTTTCTTTCTTATGGAAACTTTTAATTTGGAAAAATGGTTTTTTCTCTCTCTGTCTCCTAACCCTGGATTAAAGCTATAATCGAAAGATTTCCAATAATAAAAGACTACCTGGTTTTTAAACTGGAAAGAACTTTAATCAGGCACCTGGCTTTCTTTCTTTTTTGTACTCTTTTGAAACACCATAATGGCTTCAAAATCTGGAAAGATTGTTTTGACTAAAAGAAATGACTATTCATCTGGATATATTTCTAAAATGCAACTTAACACTGAGTTAACACCTCCACAGCCTTTGACACCGGAAAATTTATTAAATAATTTAAAGATTATGAAACAGGAACTTACTTTGGAATTTAATCAGAAAATAAGTGAGATAGACAAAAAAATGCAGGCTGCTTTGAAGAATATGAATCAACAACTCAGATTTGATGTGTTAGAGGTTTGCAAAGGTTTAGCAACAAATATTGAAGTTTTGGCAGAACGTATTGAAACAAATAAACAAGCTTTGGCAACCTCGGTGAATTACATAGATAAAATTCAAAATGATATTGCAAATTTTGAAAAAGAGGTCTTGATGACACAGTTCAGATCCATGGAAGTTGCTATAAGGGTCAGAGGTTTGAAAGAGGGATTATTTGAAGATTTAAAAGGAAGGATGGTTGATGCATTGGATCAGGTGTCTGGAATTTCTAAAGTGGAATTGGCTACACAAATCGACAAAATATACAGAATCAATTCGTGGTACGCTAAACAAAAGCATTTACCAAGGGACATTGTTATATATTTTACCACAAGAGCTTTACGGAATAGAATTATACAAGCAACGTTTAACAATAATCTTATGGTGAATGGTCAGGAACTAAAGATTTGGAAAGAAATCCCCTCTAAAATGCTTAAAGCCAGAAAAAGCTACACTTTTTTGATTGATGAATTTAAGAGACTAAATTTACAATATAAATGGGAAGCGCCAGTTGGAGTAGCAGTGAAATTTTCTGGAAAAAGATACCGGCTTAACACGATAAAAAAAGCTACTGAATTTTACGTCAATGTTTTAAAGGCTGATATATCCAAGATTCCAGAGGAAGGATGTATGAAAATAAAAGAGGAAGAGGAGGGGAAGCCATCTTTGCTGGATCAAAAGGAAATAGATTCAAAAACCCAAAAGGAGTGCCAGAACCAGATAGCTGGGGAAAAGGAGATGGAGGTTTGGGATCAGATGGGAGACGAGTTGACAAATTTGAATTTACTGAACTATTAAAAGATGAACTATCAAGATACAAAACGATGTGATGTTGAAATATATTGGACAGATAGAGACTAATATGATTGTATTTTAGAGACTAATATGATTATATTGGACAGATAGAGACTAATATGATTGTATTTTTCCTTTTCCCTATTTAATGATTATCTATGCAATATTTAGCTAAGTTTTATATAACTTTGAGGTTACTTTTAATGTTAATAATATTAGATATATATAGTTTGTTGATTTTTTGTTTAATGAAGTCAGTAAGTTAATTTAGAATAATATGTTATTAATATCATGATGAAATTTAATATTTAATGATTACTTACGTAACATTTAGTTATCTTTGAGGTTATTTTTAATGTTAATAATATCAGTTTAAGATTTTTGTATTTTATATCTAGTTATTATTTATATAACATTTATTTTGTATAAGATAGAGGACTGAAGGGAGGAGGTAGGAGATTTGTTTGGTTGTATTGTTAAAGAGATTTCTTTTTCTTTCTTTTTTTTTCTCTTTTTGTATCTTTACTATTGTATACATATGTGATATATTATTAGTGTATAATCTGGAGTTGAAGTTTTTTTAAAAATAGTGTTCTTTTTTTTCTTTTTTTTTCTTTTTATTAACAATTTAAATTTATTATTATACCCTGTATTATCTCTGGGAAGTCCGGGGGGGAGGTGGGGAGGGAAGGGGGTGGGTTGGGTGGGGGGAGAAAAAAATAAAAATGTTTGTACTTTATATTTAATATTTTGCTACTATCTATGTAATTTTGTACTAATAAAACTTTTTTAATTAAAAAAAAGATTTATTTGTTGTGATGGAAGTCATGTTGTGGAAGATACTAAAAAACATTTTCTGTCAAGAGAGCTAATGGTTTCAAGGAAAACACTTTTTGGATATATTATTAAATCCCAGTGTTTACTCTTTAGGTCAAGTATTCCAGTTTGGAAGTAGTACTGCTAATTTCAACTTTTCAAGCAGCAATCCAGGAATATTTACCTTTGGTGCAAGTTCAACTGCACCAGCACAGCCAACAGGTTCTTCGGGATTTGCATTTTCTCAGGCTTCATCATTTAATTTGGGGTAAGAAAATGGTCAAAACAGATTTGCATACTATTGTGTTATTTATTGTATTTGTTAGGCATGGAAATTATTTTCTATAAAATGCTTTTATACCATGCAGAGCAGTGAGCGATGGCTTGAGAAAAGAACATGCAATTTGTATGAAATGAAGGAAATTAACTTCAACTTTAGATGTTATTATATTTGCTGATATTAGAAATACATTGTTAATGTTATGCTTAGAATATTAGTATTTTAAACTGATCACATAGAGCCCAAAAGATAAATGCAATTTTTGAAACAAAAAGGTTGAGATTCAGAGTCATTATCTGGAAATTATACAATTGATTTAATGTTCAGAAAAGTATTTCTTTGGTAAAACAAATGCTTTTATCTATTTTATTTTACAGTATACTTGTTTATGTTTCTTTAGCAGTACTAAAAGCTTTCAGATATATTATTCTAAGTTCCTTACTCTTGATTTTTCCACCCACCCCCCAAAGCAGGAATAACGGGAAAAGCATGTACTCCACGGGATCTTCAGTGCCTGGTCGGAAGATAAAGACGGCTGTTAGACGTAAAAAATAAAAATATTAATGATTGTTACAGACAGCAACTGTCTTACCACAGTTGCTTGCCCTGCATTGTTCAGTTCCTGAATTGTACCTCATGTTGGGTTTAGCTGAAGCCAGGTCTGCCTAAACTCTGCTCGCTTTTTTCTCCCCATTTAGGTTTTTTAAAATAATAATAATAATAATAATTAGAATTGGTGGTAGGGAGGATCTTGAGCAAAACTACTTTAGAATCCAGCAGTTTTTCTTCCCTGACTTGGCATGGTCTGGCTATAGATATAAATATAGCCTGCACAGCGAATGGCTTCATATAATACCTCTGTTTGCACCCACTTTGTGCGCTCTTCTGCGTTTATGGACAGTTCAAAATTGTAATTATATTAGAGAGAGGAGTCTGTATAGAATAGAGAATGTGGATAATGAATTTTCTTTGCCGAGTTTGTGCTGATGTATGTGTGAAGTGAGCGAGTTGTGTGTATAGTGCACTAAAATTTTCTGATAGAGGAAGAATGGTTAAAGAATAGTCCATGCTAAGGACTAGTTAGATCAGTAGTATTTCATTCAATAATTATATGCTCTTTCTATTTTCATTCTTACTTCTTATCACCTGTCTCGCCTTTTCATTATTTTATTATGAAACAAATGTGTAAATACTATTCTGTTTCTCTATGTATTTTGACATAACAAATCTGTGAACTTGAAATTTTAATTTTGTGTGTTACTGCAATTTTTTGTTTAGTATTGTCTCAGATTTTATTATGTAAATCTCATTATTCAAAGTTGCCTAAATCCATTAAAGACATTTAAAATTGGGAATTCTTAAAGTAAATTTATTGGCTTTTCTGATCCATTTTTGTTTGGACCAAAAACCAGTATTGTACAAAGTGTTAAGTATATATTTTTATATTTACAGAAATGGACTCTGGTGACTTTGGATAATAAGGAAAAGTTTAATATTAAAGCCATGTTTATTACAGTATAATTAACATGTTAAAACCATGGGATAAATGCCATCAATAAAAATTAAGAAATACACTGGTCTGAATTTTAATGCAGACATACATTTTGTCTAAGTCAATCAGTAATGGTTTATATGTTCTCAGTAGGTAGATTTATGTCTGTGGTGTAGAAATGTTGTTTCTGGCATCCTCCCCCCCAGAACTCATACTAGCTCCCCCCTTTGCCAATTTCCATTTCCCACTAAGCACTTCCTGGGTTTAGGACAACTCGCCATGATCAACTCGCCGCGGGACAACTTCCCATGGCCAAGTCAGCATGGGACAACTCACCGCGGGAGAATTCAACGCTGTACTAATCATTTCATTCAGTTACTTTTATTATTGGTGACCACGTTTTGGTCAAAAGTATTGTAACACTTGAATTTCTGGATTGATTTTCTTTATTATTGGCCACAGCTGTGTTGAAATTAATTTAACTTTTGTATTTGTTCAGTTGTCCTGTGGAGAGTTGTCCCATTCCACAGCTATCCAGACACATGGCTCTATCTAGTGCTTGACCTTCCCCCCTTATTTTCCCCTGTCAGCACGGCACACTAAGATGTTTTCCAGTCTGTTCTCGCATTGTCCCCCAATACATTGCCCCCTGCCCCAGATTATTTTTCCCAGCCTAGCCATCTACTCAACACGCCAAAAACTGCAACTTGTTTTTTTTGGGGGGGCGGGTTGTTTGCTCATTGTGAAAAACAAAACGATGTTGCTCCTTTAAAAAAATAGTGGTTACAGTGATACTGAAATTTTTTTTTTAAGTGCTATCATATTGAGTTGTGGCTATACCCACTTTCAGGATATATTCTTTAACAGGCAGTTGCAACAAGTGAGGATTGCAAATTCCTGATAATAATTTTAACTACGGTAATACAAAGCAATGTACTTTTTTTTTTTTGGCTGCTGGTATACTTGTAAATAAGGCAGTGCCAAATTTTCTGAGCCAAAAAGTTGAACATAATTAATTACTAATCAATGGCTAAATCTTATTGTTTAAAGGCTTACAAATAACAATAGAATATTAAGTTTTAATTATTGTTTTGTTTATTAATCAAATTTATATCGCTGACCATCTCACAAAAAAGTGATTCTAGGTGGCATACAATAATAAATTGTTGATGCCGAGAACTCAGTAAAATTTAAAAAGATGTGGCTGATTGGTTAATAAAAGGATTGTAATTTTTTTATTTCTACACAAAAGTTTGCATCTGTGCAGAGTCAGTTATGGAAGATTCTGGAAGTAAGTGGATATTTCATTCTCAGAGTTATTTATTCATTATTTAACAGTTTATTGTACTCCTGTAGACTAAAGGCAGCTTACAAACAGCAAAATACATGAATATACAAAATGCAAAAGGAGCAAAGCCAAATTAAAGGGCGACCTATGCATTGATGGTTGCCAAATGCCCTCTGGGCTATCCCGATCTTTCTGAAGGCCAAGAGGTTCACGGTGCCCTATATCTTAGTCGGCAAAGTGTTGGAAAGTGTAGGGCAGCCAAGGAGATGCATCATTATTGATCTCTTTCCACTTTCACCACCTTGGGTTGGGAATCTTCGGCAAATCTCTCCTAATTTCTTTCCAAGAATTTGGGCTGGCCAAATGTAATTAGGGGAGAGAAGCCTGTAAGGAATAATATGGGCCTCAAAAGATAATACCCAGGACTTTGAATGGAGCCCGAAACAAATTGGCCACCAGCGTAGTGACTGCAGCATTTACATTTGCTATCACGGGTTAGCAACTGGTCACTGCACTAGGGGCCAACTAAAACAGGTCCTCTTCAGAGAGAATAGCTTAGAGGGGAAATGGTGAGAACATGTCACTGTTGTCAGAATATCCCAAGTCAAATAGGCCCATGGGTGGCACAGCTGCCCAAATGGGGCCAAGTACATCACCACCCTCCAAGCTGGTCATAACCACCGTCTCCTGTTCTAGCAGGAACTGAATCGAGAAGGACACCAACCTGCTATGACCTTACTGAATATATCTGAGGAGGAAGTAGAGCCAGGGGCATCTAGGGATAATAGTCCCAGAGTGGGTGATTCCAGCAATATTGATTTAACTCTGGCTGAGGCAGATCCCGCAACCGTTCCCTCCTGCACCTATTGGCAGCCTCTCAGACATTCAAGTCCAGACACTCGGTCCCAAGCATAGACATGCTTTAAAGATGCAACAGTAGATAGACTGGCCCTAAAAGCAGCCAACAGGAAAGTGGATTCTGATGTGTAATATGGGCATTTGGATGGTGGCTCAGCTTGGCTTATTCATTAGCCTTCCCCTGAGAAAAAAAACAGAAGAACTCAAAGTCCCAGCTCTGTTGGGCGTTGTGCTTTGAACTCTGGATTTCATCTCACTGCATCGCTTGGATTTGTCACGTTTAATGGATTTCTGGTTTTGATTTGTGCCACACACACCTTTTACTAAGCGAGTGGTTGCCATCTGTAGATACTTCCTTGTAGAAGTTCTCCCTGAGCTTGCATCTCATTGGACTGTGGCAGACTGCTATCTTGTTGGCTAGCAGCCAGTAGTGCTGGCGCACAAAACAACCCCTCCAAAATAATGAATTTGATCCTTTAGGGGGAATGTGATATTATCCAGACCTAAAATTGGATAAATTGCCAGCAAACAGCAATTCTGTTTTACAGTGGATTGTAATCTGAGCTTGTTTAACAAATCTTGGCTGACACTGCCTCCAAGTACCTCATCAGCACTTCTACACCATCTCCTGCCCAGTCTTGGATTATAATGTATCAGTGAATATAATCAGCGCATTGGGAACTCACTCATTCCCTCTCCAAACCATGGATCATCTCTCCCAGCAGTTTTATGTGGCAGTTAAATAACCAGAGGGTTAGACTAGCTAGCTCAACTGTTTTCTCTGCCTGGCACACCAAGTGGAACTCTCTTCACAGGAACCACCACCACAAAGCTGTCTCTAATCCCCAACTCTTGAAAGTGGTCCAAGAGAATACTGTGATCAAACAAGATCTGATCTGTCCTTCAAGATCTCAACAAACTAATGCATCAGTTGCAGCTTTTTCTATTGGAAAAAGCCTAAATCAAGCAGCTCTTCATACAGTTCCTCAATATCTGAGTACCTCATGCCTTCACTGCTTCAATGAATTCGACATAGGGTTGCCTTTGAAGACCACCCAGAAGCTTCAACTGGTACAGAAAGCAGCACTATGTCCATGAAACCCAGGGGTCTGCAACCTTAAACACTCAAAAGAGCCATTTGGACCCGTTTCCCACAGAGAAGAAAACACCGGGAGCCACAAAATCTGGGTGGGTGTGGCCAACTCAATGTCACTCCCACCCAGTCACATGAACTGCCCAGCCACGCCTACCCAGGTTTTGTGGCTCCCAGTGTTTTCTGTGGGAAATGGGTCTCCCCCCCCATTTCTGTTCTTTTTCATCCCCCTCCTTTCTCTTCCTTTCTTTCCCCCTTCTCGCTCATTTATTTCCCTCTCTCATTCTCTCCCTCCAGCTCTCTTATTTCTCTCCCTCCCCCTTCTCTCCTTTATTTCTCTCTTTTTCTTCTCTCTCATTCTCTCCCTCCATCATTTTCCCATTTCTCTCTTTTTCTCCCCTTTTCTCTCTCTCCCTCTCATTTGTTTTTTTCTTTTTCCTCTCCCTATTTCTTTCTCTTCTCTCTCATTTGTTTCTCTTTTCCCTCTCTCTCATTCTCTTCCTCCAGCTCTCTCATTTCTCTGTCCCTCTTCCCCTTCTCTCTCTCTCTCTCATTTGTTTCTCTCTTCTCTCTCATTCTCTCCCTCCATCATTTTCTCATTTCTTTCTCTTGCCCTAGCGCTCCTAGGGTTTTGTCCTCACTGCCGTGACCAGCTGCTTTTTGTGATTCTGCATCCTTTGCGGCCAGCTCAGCACCAGCCGCAGTCCCCTTCATGTCGGTTCAGGAAGGGAGGAGCAGCAGCCGCTGCCGCAGAATGCAGGGAGGGAAGATCTCTGACTCTCCTATGCAATGCGGACGGCTACTCACCTGAGTGTGCAGTGGCGGCAGTGGGAAGAGTCACCGTTGCTGCCCCCGTGATCCCAGCCCAGGAGGGTATCCTGCTTGTGTGTGTGCGTACACGCGCGAAAGATAGATTAGAGAGAAAAGGGGATAATTCCCTTTTTTCTCTCTCATCTCTCCCCTCCCCCCTTGTGTGGCGGGAGTCGAGGGTTGTCTTGAGTGCAAATGTGACATGAAGGCAAGTACAGGGCCACTTCGCTCCTGCACTAAGGCTCTAATGACCCTCCTACTACTCCCCCTCCTTCTCCCAACCCCCTGGCCGGCTGTGGCTAGGCCAGGAGGGTGTGCACGAGTGGGGAGACCCTCAAGCGAGCGGCCGGGCTCGGCCAAAGCGCAGCAAAGGCATGTGCAGGGCGGGCGGGCACTTGCTTGAGGGTCTCTCCGCTTGTGTGCACCCTCCTGGCCTTGCCACAGCGGCCAGGGGATACACACACAGATACACAACTTTGATTGAAAAGCATCCTCCGGGCAGCGAAAGTCCCCTGGGCATATTTTAAAAGCCACAGCTGGGCACTGCGGGCCAGTCCCCCTTTTTGTTGTCCGTCCTTCCGGATCCTATTCCCACCCCGCCAGCCCTCGTGTTAGCGAGGCCGGCGTCGGTCGCGGCCGGGTTGGGCCAGTGTCTCGGGGTGGAGAGCAGGTTGTGCGTCTTCCCAAGCAACCGAGGCATGCCCGGCACCAACAAGGGCTGGAAGAAGCAGTTCACAAATTAACATTAAAAATGAAAAATATACAAAAATTAAGAACAAAAGATTTGGATAAACAAAAATCTTTACAGGAATGAAAAAAATCACCCAATCCAAAGGGAATATCGTTCATCTTCACCAAAGGCCTGGGCAAAATAACTAGGTCTTCAGCCATATAGGTCTTGGGAGGGTATCTCATTCCAGAGGGAAGGCTCTTGAAGGGAAGGGAAGGGAAGGGAAGGGAAGGGACATAGATAACTTTGTTTCATTTAACCAACCTTGCTAGATCAACTCAGCTGGAAAGATACTATGAGACAGGCAGTTCTTCAAATAACCAGGCCCTATACTATTTTGGGCTTTAACAAGCAGCATCTTCAATCACACTCAGGAACAAATTGGCAACCAATGCAGCTTGCGAAGCAGATGGGTTACATGGACATAGTGCTGCTTTCTGTACCAGTTGAAGCTTCTGGGTGGTCTTCAAAGGCAACCTTATGTCGAATGCATTGAAGTAGTGAAGGCATGAGGTACTCAGATATTGAGGAACTGTATGAAGAGCTGCTTGATTTAGGCTTTTTCCAATAGAAAAAACTGCAACTGATGCATTAGTTTGTTGAGATCTTGAAGGACAGATCAGATCTTGTTTGATCACAGTATTCTCTTGGACCACTTTCAAGGGTTGGGGATTAGAGGTAGCTTTGTGGTGGTGGTTCTTATGAAGAGAGTTCCACTTGGTGTGCCAGGCAGAGAAAACAGTTGAGCTAGTCCGGGGGTCAGCAACCTTGCGGCTCTGGAGCCGCATGCGGCTCTTTGGGCCCTCGGCTGTGGCTCCCTGTCGGGTGATCCCACCACTGGCTGGTCCCGCCCCTCGCCCTCCCCTCCCAGTCACTCTCGCCTGGCCTGAGAAGTTAAGGGCAACGGCAGGGGATGGAGAAGCGGCTGGAGTTTATTCTCCGGTGCCTCATTCTTGCTGGAGCTTCTTCCAGCCCTTGTTGGTGCCGAGCATGCCTCGGTCGCTTGGGGAGACGTGCAACCTGCTCTCCTCTCAGAGTAAGGCAGCATATAAATATTAATAAAACAAAAATTGTCCATGCCCTGAACTGAAACTCAACTAAAAAAGTCAATTTCCTCTAGGATCCTCTATAATTAAATCCCTGCCACCTTTTCCAAAATCTAAGAAGTTGGCAATTGGCCAGCTTTTATCTAAGATAGACAATGCATGTAGAAAAGAGGTTCACCGCTGCCTATTACAAGCCAGTTGGTATCACCCCCATCGTTCAGAGGTGTTTTCTCAAGCACACAAATTGGGCTGATAAAGCATGAATCCAGCTCACAGGGGACAAAATATGCCAGAGTCGGCTCTGTCTATAACCTGGTGCCCAACTCATCTCACTAAGCCGCACCCCATGTAGTATCCAATTCTGAACAAATTGACCATTTTTTTCTGTGAAGAATTTTAACATGTTACATGTTGTTACCCTAGCCCAGGGGTCTGCAACCTTAAACACTCAAAGAGCCATTTGGACCCATTTCCCAGAGAAAAGAAAACACCAGGAGCCACAAAACCTGAGGGCGTGGCCAACTCGACGTCACTCACTCCCACCCTGTCACATGACCTCCTCCAGCCACGCCTACCCAGCCAGTCATTAGGGCAGAGAACCGGTTGTTAAAAAACACCCGGAACCACAAAATCTTTTTGACATCTCTCTCCCCGTCTCTCCCTCTCTCTCCCCTCTCCCTCTCTTTCTCCCCTCTCTCTGTATCTCTCTCTCCCCCTCTCCCTATCTCCCCCCTCTATCTTTCTCTGTCTCTCTTCTCTCTCTCCCCCTCTGTATCTCTGTCTCTGTCTCTCCCACTCTCTGTCTCTCTCTCCCCCCTCTCCCTTTCTCCCCCTCTATCTTTCTCTGTCTCTCTTCTCTCTCTCCCCCTCTGTATGTGTGTCTCTCTCTGTCCCTCTCCCCCTCTCTCTGTATCTCTCTGTGTGTATCTCTCTCCCTCTCTCTCCTCCCCCCTCTCCCCCCTCTGTATCTCTGTCTCCCGTCTCCCCCTCTCTCTGTGTCTCTCTATGTCTCTCTCTACCCCTCTCTCCCTCTCTCTATGTGTCTCTCTTTGTCTCTCTCTCTCTCCTCTTCTATCTCCCTCCCTCTCTGTACCTCTCTTTCTGTGTCTCTCTATGTCTCTCTGTGGCTGGCTGTGGTTGTGAGAGGAGAAGGAGGGGGATGAGGAGGGTCACCCGAAGGGAAGCCTCCACCGCGGCTCACGCTCGTTCCTCAGCCAGCCCAGATTTCCAAAAAGTTGCCAAGAAGAAAGAAAAGGAGTACCGAAGAGCCCCATGGAGAGCTTGCCAGGTTGGCCCAGCCTTGGCTTTCTGAGAGAGAAGAGTCACACAGAGAGAGAGACAGAGAGATATACAGATACACACACACACACACACACACACACACACACACACACACACACACACACACACAAAGAGAGAGAGAGAGAGAGAGACAGAGAGAGAGAGACAGAGAGAGAGACAGAGACAGAGACAGAGACAAAGACAGAGAGAGACAGAGAGGGGGAGACTGGCTGATGGGTGAGCATCATTGGTGAGGGTGCTCCGGCTTTCTCCGAGCCTGACCCCCCGGGGTGGGTGGGTGAAGTTTTGTGGGGCCAGCCCCCTTTTCCCACTGCCCTGAGCTTCTTTACTCCTCCAGTGGAGTGGTGCCGCTGCCAGCTTTCATTGAAAAGCATCATCTGGGCAGCGATAGTTCCCCATGCAAGTTTTAAAGCTCTGGCTGGGCACTGCAGGCCCATCCCCCTTTCCATCGCCCCCTCCTCCTGGATCCCATTCCCACCCCACCAGGCCTTCTGGTAGTGAAGCCGACGTTGGTCGCGGCCCGGATCGGGCCAGTATCTCAGGGCGGAGAGCAGGTTGCGTGTCTCCCCAAGCAACTGAGGCACGCCTAGCACCAACAAGGGCCAGAAGAAGCTCCAGCAAGACTGAGGCACCAGAGAATCAGCTCCGGCCACTTCTCCATCCCCTGCCATTGCCCTTACCTTCTCAGGCCAGGCAAGGAGTGACTGGGAGGGGAGGGCGAGGGGCAGGGCCAGCCAGTGGTGGGATCACCCGACAGGGAGCCACAGCAGAGGGCCCAAAGAGCCGCATGCGGCTCCGGAGCCGCAGGTTGCAGACACCTGCCCTAGCCTGCAGGGTAATCTCCATATTTCCCCCCTTTCTTAAAGGGAACAGGTAATCTTTAACATAACCACTGGATAAGCATGCGGATACATTAAACACAGAAATGTGAGCATACTTTGCTGCTATAGGTTGTCCTCGTTTATCAATCACAATTGGAAAAGGCAAATCCATCAAGAAGGTCTGTGGTCGCTAGGTGGAAAATCACATGATCGTGACAAGCTTACATAACTTCCCATCCTGTCATTAAGAAAATCACCAGTGGGAACCAGCACCAAATTACAAGTCCTCTTTTCTCTGGAACGACGAACTAACCACCTCTCATCGCATCTCCCACAGTTCATTGACATGGAAATATAATCCCACACCACATTTGATCTCAAAGCCCCATGACCCACCTTTTATATTCCACTTAGAGCAATTAGCCCTCTCAATAAATCCCAACCCTATGGAGGAAGAATCTGGAACCTACCACTACTGCTCACATCCATTCCAATCACTCTACTCATCTCTCTCATTCCAACAATCCTCACCTCAACCACTTTCTCCCCAAGGTCCTAGGGCAGTGAGAAATCAATAACTCTCCATGCTGTACTTTTTTTTTTTGCTGATGGAAACATTTCACTTATCATCTCTCCCAAGGCCCCAGAGGATTGTGACCTTAATGGATAATTCATCTGACATTTTAGTTTGATTCCATTTTGTCCATTTGCTCTTTATAGTTTTGTTGTTTTGTGGCTGTTGCTATAGTGATTTGAATAAGTATAATGCTTGGGACGTATTGCTTTCTGAGATGCCTGACAAATTGGTACTGCTGGCCAGATGGGCATTCTGCAGAGTTTCTGCTTGCCTTTTTATGGCACTTTTGTGCCAGTCTTGTTTCCTGGCAACTGCCTGGACCAGTCCCTGCTGTTTTCTTGGCAAGATTTTTCAGAAGTGGCTAACCATTGTCCACTTCCTAGGTGCAGAGAGAGAGAGTGACTGGCCTAAGGCCACCCCCTTCCCCCTCGCTCCCTGGCCTTGCATTTAAGACAGATTAGAATTCATGGTCTTCCAGGTTCTAGAGGCCTGATGCCTTAATTACTACACCTAACTAGCTCTCACTTTTTGCCACCTACTACAACACAAATTTAGAGTTACATTTTTCAAGAGAGGTATATAAGAAATATAACAAGGCACATGAATGTAAAAGTGAACCTTTATTCAAGCCAACTTGTTAATACAAGAGAGATATCCTTTAGAAGAGAGGTTTTATAGTAAAGTCTTCCAAAATCTTCCAAATTTCTATAATTAAAAGCCAACTTCGAAAAAGGAAAATAGAAATATCCAGTTGATGTATTAAATGAGCAAATTGACAAGGTGTTTGAATATAGATGCTTTTTTTAAAAGAACACTTGCAGCTGTATACTTATGAAGGAAATATACTTTTCACAAAGCTGTAATTGTAGAACAATCTGTGATGGGGTTAATTTAATACATTCAAATGAAATTGTCTTGGTTCTCCCAACTATTTGATTCAGATTTTTGAATGTATTCATACTAGGCAATATAAATATACAGGAAATGTTGCCGTATAATGCCAAAGATGAGGGCAATAAGTAATACTGTAATGTTGCAAGGCCCCAAGAACTATATTGTGGATTTATTTTTGAAGTGTTTCCTTTACTGTTTTTCACCTATAACAGAGTCTTGCCAGGCTAAAGCAACTCTTTGCATAACTATAGATACACTGTGGGAACTGCTAGAGAAAAGTCATTTTAACCCTCTTCCTGCCAGCAAATTTTCCAAGCTCCACTGCTTCTTTGCCCTCTGGAAAGCAGCTCCTCCTTCCTGGAAATCCAGTCCATCATAAATGTCAAATTTATATTTTAATTGCTCTCTTAGTTAACCTCTGTGCTAGTGACAAAATCACTAGTGTTAATCATTATCAAAAAGCTGAGTAATCAAAGTACTTGTTTAATCTTTTCTCTACAGTGATTATGCTTGGAAAGACCTAGTAAGTAAGCCATAAAACACCTACTAAAGGGGTCTTGCTAAATTTGTAGAAATGTGGCACTGGGTAGCAAGGCACAAACTATGCCTTTTAAATAATAACAGTGGAAGCATAAAGGCAAGCTAAATCCATTCCTAACCTGATGTTTTCTTCCGTTCACTAGAAAAGGGATTTAATATTTTCTTTCACCTGTTTACAGTATCTATCTGGGATATAGTCCGAGTAACAAATTAAGACATGAGGCAACTGCAATTAGTGTAATAGGGAGCTTAGACCATTCCATGCCTTGAATTGTGATTCATAGAGAATCACAAAGTTCCTTATATACAATTGCATCCAATTTGTTTTAAGCTAATCATGGTGCCATCTCAACTCTTCTAGCCGCTAGATCAGTCGTGTCCAACCTGTGATCTATGGGCTGCATGCAGCTCAAGATACTAAATTTTTAACATTATTATGTCATTTATATACATTAACTATATTATACATTTTATAGGTGCCCCAAGATAATTACTTTTCACTCAATACAGCCCAGGCAGGCCAAAAGGTTGGATACCCATGCTTTAGATCAGCGGTGTCAAACTCGCGGCGTCACGTCCTTAGGTGATGTATCGTGACTTTTTCCCCTTCACTAAACCGGGGGTGGCCATGGCCAGCACGTGACCCCCGAGTTTAACACCCCTGCTTTAGATGAAGCTACCCAGGGCCATTTAAGTCTCAGCATTTCCACTAATCTCAGGAAGTGAAATAGGAACACCAAAGGGATAGGAGTGAGAGCTCAGCCACATACTTCCCTGTTAAGTGGATCTGGCTTCCTCATTGACTCTGCTTATCAGAATGTTGCCAATGTCACATGACCCCAGGACACTGCAACCATCATAAATGGTTCTAAGTCAAGGACTACTTAGTAGTCTTTTCTCCCCTCTAACTTTATTCAATCCAAAATGAACAGAAAACTAACAAGGAATATCACTATTAAATCAATGTGTCAGATGTAAACAATTGAGAACACAGCTATTTCACATAAATATATAAAAATAAATCATGCAAAATAAATAGGCTTTATTTTGTAAGTATAATTTAAGTGATCCAGGCACACAGGCAGATAAAATAAGAGTACTAATTTACATTTTTACACTCTTTGCATTGCATTAGCAATTGTGTGATGTATTTTAAAATAAGAAACCTCGTTTTCTTATAAAATGGTGCAAAAGGTTATGCATAAATTTTCTCTGGTTTATTCAAAATTTAGTTTGGCTGTTGTTAAATGCATCTGAACTAAGTATTTTACACAATAAAATACAGATTTAAATTTTCTATGCTTTTATAGAAAACTTGAAAGTTTTAAGTTTATGGAAAAACAATCTATAAACCATCCAAAGCAGGGGTTAAATTGAATTTGCCTTGGTTGTCTACAGCAGTACTGTCAAAGCTCTCAGTATTTACCTGTCAATTAATACTAGTTTTACTTGCCTTCAAAATATCTGATATGTTGAATTTGTATTTTGTTCAAGATACTCATATCATGCAAGACATTTAACACATGTACAGAAATTTCTTCAGTATTTAAAATACAATGGTTGTGTGAGCAATTAATGATAAGGCTTCTATATAAGTAGCAAACACTTACAAATCCACCAAAACAAAAGCATACAATTCTCTGTAGTAAACTTCTCTCAAAAACACTGTAATTGCTTTGGTTGCTCCAATAATGACAATGGTTCAGTTTTCATAAAAAATAAATTATCTTTTGATACAGAATTAGTATTCCTCTCATCAGAGATATACTATTCCTTTGAAACCGCCAATGACTTTTGAAGATTTTGAGTGTTCTGGCTCTGTTCAAATATTCTCAAATTCATTCAGCAAGACTTCCCCAAGACTTATTGCACTCATGTTGTAACTCAATGTTGTTATTGGCACTGTTCTTGAGTGAGATTCCAAAATCCAGCAAAGTGGCAGTGGATTTGAACAGTGGAACAACAGTGAAATAAAGGTATCCTTGAGTATCATCTGAGACCATGTCTTTTTACTACAATAGTCCCTGCTACAATATCGTAGGCTGCTCTGTTATGTTGAAAGAATAAGAGAGTAATGAATGCTGGAAAGAAGGAAGCAATAGAAAAATTCTTGATCAACGCTCGTATTGTAGACCTGTAAGGAAAAAGCAGACATATCTCTAGAATTTGTTGCCTGAACTGAAGACTATAGACAGAGTTACAGGTTAAAAACAAAAATGTTATAAATATTGTCAAATGCATGTTTTTATAAACATGTTTTTTTCTATTCCTTCTCTTCTAATGAGTCCTTTCTACTTTGAATTAGCCAACATTTCTGCAATCATATTTTTACTTTTTGCAGACAGATTAATTTCTAGCGTTTACGTAATTAACACCATTCTCCTGCCATTATGAAAAAAGATACCATTTCTTAAAATGATATATCTGTAGATTTAATTAATTTTCTGGGAGGTAACATTACCTTACAAATCCCAAAGAAAGGATGTAAAGCAACGTTTTTGCACTGATTGTTAGTGATAAAGCTTGTGATATAGCATTCCAGATGATTTAGAGTCCTACATAATTATGTTAATGCTGTTGAATTACTTAACCACACACAGTCTGATTGTTTAGGCAAACCTCAAAGTAGAATTGAATTCCTGAAAATATAAATCTTATGATTGGGAATCAATTTAGCACAGCTGAAGCTGAAACATGATATAATGAAATAATATAAAAATGCTTTGAGGGAGATAACTGTGACTTATTCTTCATTATATATTGTCCCCCAACAATGGGCAAATAATTCAGATTAATACATATGCTATAAATAATTTCCCCAATTTATTCAGCTAATAGAATTCAAAAATGGCAGAAGATAGATTTATTACATACATTTCATTGCCAATAATGCTTTGTTAGTTTAGTTCACTTAAAAAAAAACACTCACTCCCAAGTCTGCATTGAGTTTAGTCAGGCTGTAAAATATCCTTAAACGTAAAGCTGAAGTAGGGAATAAAAATTATGTAAATCTAATAATATTTACATTATGTAGATTATACAACATTACTGAAAACATCTAAGGATTCATATAGGTATAATATTGCAGTGACAAAAATAAAACTTACGTTGTTATGCTCACATTAGACGATGGTATCACCAACACACGACTTGGTGCAATAAGTACTGACGTATCACACGTCACAACCCGAAGGCCTAGCAGAAATTTCCCAGGAGTTGCGCCACCAGCTCCCCAAATACAAATAATCTGAAAGAAAAAAATTCTCATAACTAAAATTGCATGTTTTACCATGCGTGATATGAGTAATGAAGCTGTCTTGAGGCAAGACCAACCAAATGTAATACACATTTGAAATAATGACAGAGATGACTACAGGTTGTCTTCAAATTACGACTGCAACTGGGACTGAGATTGCCACACAACTGTAAAGTGCAACATTATGTGATCACATTGCTTTGTAATGGCAACCCAGGCAGTTCCTGTTGTCACCATAATTCGAGATGCGTGAGTCATCAAATGGGAAGCAGGAGACTCAGGTAAAGAGCAGGGCTGCTGCAGGGGTATGTGAGGGCCCCGGGAGGCCTGGCCAGGATAAGCAGAAATTTGGGGAGGTGATGCTTAATGCAGTATGATCTCAAAAAAACCACAGGAAATGAGGAACAGGACAAAAGCAATTGCAGGGAGGCTGGGGTGCACGCATGTAGGCAAGCACAAGGCAGCCAAGGAAAGAGGGCGCAGGGTGCATGTGTTCACAGGGAGGCTAAATAAATGGGGTGAGGTATGTGCAAGCGCAGAGAGGCTGGGCAAAGAGGGTGTGGGGTGTTTGTAATACGCCATGGAAAGAGGGCTTGTGGTGTGTATGATTGCAAGGAGGATGGGGAAAGAGGGAATGGGGTGTGCACATGCGTGTTAGTGCAGGGAGGCAGAAAACGAGGGTGCAAGTGTTTGCAAGTGAAAGGGGAAGGTGTACATAATGCATGCAAACATAGAAAGGTGGGAGAAGATTTGTGACCTTCCTTGTACACTTCCTCATTGACTTTGCTTGTAGGAAGATGGCAGGAAAGGTTGCAAGTACAAGGCACCTGAATTTTGTTCATGTGATTGTGGGGGTATTGCAATGGTCCAAACTTTCAGTACCAGTTGTAAGTCCCTTCATTCAGTGCCATCATAACTTTGAATGGTCGCTGAACAAATGGTGGTTAAGGACCACCTGTGTAATGGGAGGAATAACTTATTTTCTGTCATTGTGAATAAAATTTATTATCTACATGGCTTTGTGCAGTTTCTGATTCTTGGTCAAATAGAAATTTTAGTTGCTACTTACAGTTGGCAGTATTGGATGTCAATGGCTTTTATAAATATTCTGAATATTTATTAGGTTAATATAATCTCATTAACCTAATTAAAAATCAAATTAAAATTAAGTTCATAAAACTTATGGGTCATTGATTAAATTAGATTGAAGATAATAGTCTCCAAAATAGGTATTCTATTGTTTGTACAAGTAAAATTTGTATACCTCATAGATGCAGACCAGCAATCTGTAGATAAGGGCCACCACCATCATCTTTTGCAAGTCTTCCATGGAAGTTTCATCATCTATTTCTTCTATAATGTAGTGCATAGCAAACTTTGAGATATCCCTGCATCAAAAGTATAATACAATAAGTAATACTATGAATAAGCAATGCTATTCTATGTATAGTTTAGAGGTAATATAAACTGTAAATGGAAATATTTTTATTTAGTGGGCTTTTTTGTTTCAGAAAAATATTCAGGGTACAAAAGATATGTATTTTAAATTTGGAAGCACTAATATTAAAACATATTGTCAAAGAAGGTGGCATCTGAGGGCTCTTTTATACATTTTGCTTGCTCTAGCACCGTGATGTCAAACCTTTTTTTCCTCAGGTGCCAAAAGCGCGAGCGCACGCGCTATTGCACACACGCGAGTGCCCACACCCATAATTCAATGTCTGGGGAGGGCGAAAACGGCTTCCCCCGCCCCCTGGAGGCCCTCTGGAGACTGGAAATGGCCCATTTCCTGACTTCCGGTGGGCCCAGTAGGCCCGTTTTTCGCCCTCTCCAGGCTCCAGAGGCTTCCCTAGAGCCTGGAGAGAGCAAAAATGCCCCTTCTCCCCCCCCAGAGGCCCTCCGGAAGCCGAAAACGCCCTCCCAGAGCCTCTGCGTGAGCCAAAAATCAGCTGGCCGGCACACACATGCGTGCTGGAGCTAAGTTAGGGCAGCGGCTCACGTGCCGGCAGATATGGCTCTGCGTGCCACCTATGGCACACGTGCCATAGGTTCGCCATCACTGCTATAGCATGATAATGGCTCACAAATTGTTTCTTGAGGACAGAAACATATGACACCATCCTCAACCCATCCTCAGCACGTGATTAACTTTTGCCCATATTTTCTTGATCTACATTAAAGATAGTGTTTTTTTATTTTAGATGGGAGAAGTGGTAGCTTAACATGGGTGCTTTGTTTCATTTGGCTGCTGGCAAATGTTTCTGCTCCGATGTCTAAGGTGTGTGCTGTGGCAGAAATGTCTTCTCCTCTGGTCACCGGTTCCTGTTCTTCAGGGCCATTTTGTCATGAGCTGTTGGGCTGCCTGCTCCCTTCTGAAGGGACCTTTCCACAGTGGAAAAATGAATCGATGGGCTCTTCCCCTCTCTGAGGTGAACTGGTGAAATGCTGGCTGCACCTTTTTCCTTTTAGTAGGTTTACTGATGGCGTAAAGAAAGACTTGACTCTCTTTTTAAGGTGAACTAGTATACTGGTAGGCCTTTTTGTTTCTTTTTTAGATTGGGTGAAATTAACAAGACTTCTGCTAATTTCCCTTTGCAGCTTAAATTATTTTTTGTGCTTTTTTTCTTTGGAGAAAGTACAAAAGCGGGGAAATTTATCAATGGGACCCATGGCAATTGCCATCCCAACAGAGCATCTAGACAGTATCAGTATCAGAAGAACAGATAGAAACATGGACACAATAATTTTTTAAAACTTTTATTCTAACCTGTTTGAACACAGGAGACAAATAGCTAAAGCTGCCATGAAAATACCCTTTACTTTTAAAATTCTTTAAGAAGGAAATATATACTCATTTTGTATGATCCATGCCTGCAGTTTGAAATGGAATAGTTTACTGTACTTAGAACTAAATATATAACACAGCAAGCAGCAGATATAACGAAACTGATTAAATAGATTATGTACTGTGCAACTTACTTTATTCCACTTAAGTGCATAATACTCAAAACTATTGATGCCTTGATAAAGAAAAGAATAAAGAAATCCACCATCTCTGCTATAAATCGATGAGCCAAAGACGGGATTATGTATTCACGACCTGAACAAAAACAGATAATTTATTTTGCATTAAATATCATAGAACAAACTCTGTAATATCAGTAAGGTCAGATAATTAAACATTTCATTTTGCACACTAATTTACATTTCAAGTGATAATACAATAAAATCATGCTTAAGATAGAGACACAACTGAAAATTGCATTAGGTTATACATTTTACTACAGATCATTATGAGATCTTTTCATATAATTCTGCCCTTCTAAAGGTAGCTGCAATGTACAGAAGGACTTCACAAAGGATTGAACACTAGCCATATTCTGCTGGGCCATGCTGTTGTTAGACAATTGAGACTTAATGCCTGACTTGAAATACCAAGCACTCTCTCGTAAGACACCATAAACCTTTCTCTATCAACTATAGGGCCGATCTTGCGCCTTTATTTAAGTCGTGCCCGTCCTTCATTATTTTAACAAATAACTCAAGGCGGTGAACTTATCCAACATGCTTGGTTCCTCCTCCTATTTTCCCCATAATAATCAGGGTTGGGTTTATGCCAGGATTTGATCACTGTAAATAGAAAATCAGAAGACTCTTGATGTTAATTGACGATCTGATCCATAGCCATGCTCTTTAAAAGAGTAGCCGGGCACCTTACACTAAGAAGCCATTGTACCAGGGACTGATAAGAGAAGCTGGTGTTGAATCTCTCATTCCAGAGATTCAGAAATGAAAAATTCAAGGCTCAATAGTATAGTTACCAAATATTGTTAAGCAATACTAATGCTGTTACCAGGCATGCAGAGCCATAATCAAAGCCACTTTACTACTCCTATTAAAGTATTTCAGTAAGTACCAGTTCCTGGCTACCATTCTCAGCAGCAAGCCAGAAACTATTCTCCACTGTCCAATTGTTAAGGCTAATGAGTTAGCTATATCATATCAAATTCTTTATTAGAGTCATAGATCAGGATAGAGGTAGCTACAGGAAAAAACCCTGTGCTCATTTCTCTGCTGTTATTTTTTAAAAATTCAAAATTGAGGAATGAATCCAGTTTCGTATAACTGGACTGATGGAAGGAGACTTCTTCACTACGGTATTCCCACTGCAACCTTTCAAGATAACCGAAAATGATATTAGATGGGGAAAACAACTCATGAATAGATAGACTGCTGGATAAGAGGCTGAAGCAGTAGGATAGAAATCTTTCGAAACTCATCAGATGTACCTTCAAGCACCAGCCCAAAAGATTCCTCAACCCAATTTTCAAAGATTGTGTTATTCTCATTGTAACTTTCTTATCATGTAAGTTCCTTTGTCTAGTAATTTTATTTCATTTATTTATTCTATTTGTATACCACAGAATCAATACAGGCTCTCCGCAATCTACAACAAAAACATCTGCAATATTTCAGGTATCCACAATAAACACAAATATGGTAAAGTAATAAAAAGGATAAATAATGAAAAATAAAACAAGTCATACCCAAACAACAACAACAAAAAGCAAATAAACCACTGTAAATAATCATAATGATGTACATTAAAGTTGGCAATAACAAACGTTTCAACCAAATTGTCTTTGAAAAAGTTCTATCTTTATTCGTTTCTGGAAGGTTGGAAGAAATGGAAAAAGTCTCAACCTGAAAGAAAGAATAGTCTACAAGGACAGAGCAACAATTGAAAAACAGTGCATCGTGACAAGCATTCTCCCTATTTTATGAAAGATGATATGACCAAAAACTTCTCCTGAGAAAATTCAGCGAGAGATGGAAAGTAGGGCTGCTCTGAGGGCAGGAGTAAGTCTATCAGTGCAGTTATATGCATATATGTAGTATTGTATTTCATTTTCTGTATTTAGGGTGCACTCATTTCATACTGCAATATACAGCATAATTCATTTATTGATTCATCTATCATTCTTCCGCAAGCACTTTTACCAGATATTTCTAGAGCGGCCCCACTAATTTTAACCTGCCCAAGATTGAATGAAATGATTTAGGTGTGCTCTTTGTTAATCAAAGGTCAAAGAGAGTGAATTGGGACTAACCTGCTCTTCCAACCTCTGAAAAGAGACAGAAGTTTAAGAGCAATCCTATTATTATTTTTAACCTTCCTTTCCATTACATCCATAGAAAACAAACAAAAAGAGCCATTTCATTTTAGCAAGAGGCTAAGATAGGAGGATGACTGCTTCCTGTTTAACCTGGCCTTATGTTGCAGGGTTAATGCATAAATCTGTTACACGGTAAGAGCAATAGTGCTGCATTATGATAATGGGATCTGTAGCATTTGTAGTCCTAATACAGTCTTAATTACAGGTAGTCCTCAACTTATGACAATTCAGCCCAAATTGTATGTTGTTACTTGTTAAGTGAATTTGTCCCATTTTACGACTTTTCTTGCCACATTTGTTAAGTCACTCACCGCAATTGTTAAATTAGTAACAAGGCTGTTAAGTGAATCTGGGTTCTCCATTGCCTGCTTGTCAGGTCACAAAATGACCCCAGAACACTGCAACCATCATAAATCTGAGAGAGTTACCAAGCAGCTGAATTTTGATCACCTGACCATAGGAATGCTGCAACGGTCATAAGTGTGAAAAACGGTCATAAATCACTATTTTCAGTGCCTTTGTAACTTCGAACAGTCACTAAATGAATTGTTGTTTAAGTTGAGGACTACCTGTATTCTTTCCACCCAACCTCACTGGGTTCACTTTGTCTCCATGCCCATCTGGGTTTATGCACTCCAAAATTAGGACCTCTTAAGTACTGTACACGGTATCTGATAAGGTGGCTCCTAATCTGCAAAAGCTTTTGTTATACAAAAAGTAAATGAGTCTTTTACGATACCACAAACTTTGTTTTTATGGAAGTCATCCCATTATGCAGTAAACACACCTCTCCCTTCTGCAACTTCTTTCTACTTCAACCCTGACTAGCGGTAGGAAGTCACTGGTGTTTCCAGATGGGGTTAAGACTTCAAACACACACCAACCATACAGGTAGTCCTTGAGTTATGACCATAATCGAGACCAAAATTGATGTTGCTAAGCGAAACATCTGTTAAGTGAGTTTGCCCCATTTCATAACTTTTTGTGTTCAGTGAATCATTGCAGTTGTCAAGTTAGTCAGCTGGTTGTTAAGTGAATGAGGCTTCCCCCATTGACTCTGCTTGTCAGAAGGTCGCAAAAGGGGATCACGTGACCCTTTGAGGACACCGCAACTGTCATAAATACGAGTCTGGCGCAAAGCAGCTGAAGTCTGATCACGTGACCATGGGGATGCTACGACAGTTGTCAAGTGTGAAAATGGTCATACGTCCCTTTCTTCAGCGCCGTGGTTAAGTTCGAACGGTCACTGAATGAACTGCTGTAAGTCGAGGACTACCTGTACCAGCCAGGGTTAACACGGAAATTAGCTCCAAACTTACCTCAGGCATCCAACTGCTCACCTTCGCACCATCCTCTCTACCCTCGTCAAAACGTTCAAGGTCTTCTGCCGAGTCCCCACCCCACCTTCTTCTGGAAAGAACGACTCACCTGCTGGTCGACCAGGCTCCCGTTGGGAACTGCCAGTGGGGGCAGCGACGGTGGGATGAGCGGGGCGCAGGGCAGGGGGCCCATGTCGAACTGCGGACGGGGGCCAAGCCGCGCGGACCGGAGCTGAGCCGGCCTCGGGGGCAACGGAGGTGGCCAGGAGGTAGTAGCAGGGGTTGCTGCTGCTGCTGCCGCTGCTGTGGTAATAGCCGCCGGGGGGTGGGGCCGAAGCCGCCGCGTTCGCTGCTCCGGCCATGAGCGCGGCCAGGCCGCTCTGCCAGCTGAGGTAACCGCAATACGAGTCCCAGAGCCATTGGTGTACACGCCTGGAGTATTCCCCCGCACTGATCGCCTCCTCTTCTTCTTCTTCTTGGGCCCGGGGGACGCTCCCACCGCCGCCACCACCGCCGCCGCCATCCTCTCTCGGGGCCTCCCTGGCTTCTGCCATGGCCCGGCCCGAAAGCCTTCTCCGCCGTGCTTGTGGCGGCCTTGCTCTGTGCACCGCGCATGCGCAAGCCCGTCAGCAAATTGTCTTTGCCCTCGCTCGAAGGCGGAGGACGGACCGCCGCCCGGAACGGCCTTCTCCCCGCAACGCGAACGTCACTGGCCGCGGTGGCAGGCGGGGCGCCTGAACCATCTCGGCCGGTGTCTTTCCTGGGCTCCGACGCTGACAGACAATCCCCCCCTCTCCTCCCTCAGCCGCTATCTGAAAGAGAAAGGGCTGTGTCTGTGTGTGTGTGTGTGTGAGAGAGAGAGAGAGAGAGGAGGGGGGATGTTACGAGCGGTTTATTTACTCAAGATTCTCAGTTGGGTGTAAAAGAGGTTGTGCAAGTTGTCGGTCCAGACTTCGGGCGCGCGCGCGTGTGTGTGGGGCGTTGTGTTACTCTCTTCTTGGCCGCCGCCGTGACAAAATCCTCGCTCGGATGAGCGGCCACAATTCTTGCGCGGGCCTTTTACGTAACGTTCGGTCGGTTTTTTAACAGCTTATCGTTCCTTTCGTACCTTGGCGTAACCTGGACTAGAGTTGGCATCGTTGCTAGCAGCTGTTCTTATAAAGCAGGGGGTCTCCAAAACCAAAATCAGGGAGTTGAAGTCTGCTGCTCTTAAAATTGACTACAGGTAGTCCTCGACTTACAACAGCTCGTTTAGTGACGGGTCTATGACAGTTCGACATGGCCAGCAAGCCACGTCCTACTCATTGCAGGACAACTTGCCATGGCCATCTCGCCACGGGACAACTTGCTGCAGGACAAAAGTTACACTAATATCAAAGAAATGGTGGAATAGAATCATTGAAGAAAGGTTGCAAAAGGAGAGACAGAATGAAATGTGAATGGCAAAAATTAATTTTTTAAATTTACTTTAAATAATTAAACAGAATTGTTAAATTGTCCAGCAGCGAGTTCGCCATGGCAGCAACGTTCAAAGGTGCAACAGCTCTGAAAAATGTGACTTATGCCCTTTTTTCAGTTACCTTTGCAGCAGCCCCATAATTATGTGATCCAAATTCAGATGCTTGGCAACTGGTTCATATTTATGAGCATGGCTGTGTCCTGAGGTCATGTCACCTTTTGTGATCACCTGACACGCAAAGTGAATGGGAAGCCAGATTCATTTAACCACTGGGTTACTAACTTATCAACTGCGGTGATTCACTTAATAACTGTGGCGAGAAAGGTTGTAAAATGTGGCAAAACTCCCTTAACAAATGTCTCAATAACAGAAATTTTGGGCTCGATTGTGGTCCTACATTGAGGACTACCTGTAACTTAGAGATCCTGTTGTAAAACATGTCAGCTACAAAGACTGGCAGAGAAGTGGGAACCGAGAGCCAAACAGGATTTCAGGCATACACATGGCCTCTGTCGGCAATTCCCGAAGGAGCTGCTGGGCAGCTGTCGTGCCAGCCTTGGGAATTGTGCCCAATTGAAACAGTGCTGGATTACCCAATTAACTGGTGAGGTTTCAGGCTGCCATAGGTTTTACATCTCAGAGAAGACTAGAAAAATTGGTTGCAGGACAGCGAAAAAACACATTATTTAAAATCCTTTTTAATACATGCACGCGCACACGCACACACAGCTGTTCTCTCTCATTCGTTCTGCTCCAATTTGATCAGACATGAGTTTGTTTATTTATAAAATAAATTTATATAGCTGTCCATCTCACATAGGTGGCTTTGAGAGGTCTACACAGTAATTAAGGAATTAGCTTGTTGCTTGTTTGCTGTATTTGAAATGTAAAGTTCAAATGAATTTTCAGGGGATAGACATGTCACGGTTTAGCAAGTAACCTTTTAATAATTTAGCGTAGCTTTTAATACAGGACTGGATAATACAGTTTTCTGGATAATATTCCTGACTTAACCAGAGATTTAGAAATTATTTTCATTTCAGTATCTTTCTGCCATCTGCTGGCTACCTAATGCTAGTGGTTTCGCTCACACTTTATTCCAAATCTAGTTTTCACATAAGAAGGTGTAGATACAGGCTCATAAATCAGTACCGACTGAGGAATAAAAGGCAGGTGTATTTGATTTTTTTATATCCCTTTCAAAGGTGTGGATGCATTTATACTATACTTTCTGATTTCAAGAGCAATTGAAAAACCCTTACAGAAATTGGTTTTGTGCAAAAATTTAAATTGTCCTGGATGTGTATTATCTAAGAACTATTTCACAACTTTGCTGTTTCAACATCATCTCCACTTTGTTGTCCAGTTCAGTTCTGTATATTTCATCTGATTATTTATATATATATATATAAAATAGTAAAGGGTGCCCTGTCCAGTCGTGTCTGACTCTAGGTGGCAGTGCTCACCTCTACTTGGCTGAGGGAGCCAGCACTGATCAGACATTTTCTGTGGTCATGTGGCCAGCATGGCTATACGGAACACTGTTACCTTCCCCCCAAAGTGGTATCTATTAATGTCACAAATGTCTTCGGTCAAACTAATACAAACTAATAAAAGGAAAAAATAGAAAAAAGAAAAGTGCATAAAGAAGAAAAAAAGAAGCTTCAAATTTCCTTTGCAGCAAATCCAAATACAATTAAAATTTTATTGTTTGATTATAAAAAATTCACCCTTTTTCTATTATCCAGATTTTTTTCTAATCATCGAAACCAAAAATCCTAAGTACATATCCCCCATTTTATGTAAACAACTATAAAGGTTTTCCAGTCAACCAAAAATGTAGATACTGTTTTTTCTTTGGATAATTGTATTAAGAGGCTGTCCCTGACCCCTAATTGATATTAATTGGTCACTGATTGTGTTGTACTTAAGTATTGTCTTTGCTGTATGCTGTATCCTTCCTGATTGGGGTGTATGGGGTGCTCAGGGAGGGGTAGCACCTCTGGTGTAGGGGCATGTCGTGTCCTTTTACGGCAGCTCATTTTAGGGCAGCTTTTAGGGCAGCTCGTTCACCTTTGGTCCCCACCTGTCACCCAGCTCTCACCTGTGGCTCCTAGCAGCTGTAGCATGCGCAGCGGCCACACCCCAGGCAACAGCTTCGACAGGCTGGCCAAACCAGGTTGAGTGTAGCTGTTGGGTCATCGACTTTTGGTGAGATAGGGACTTGTCTAACCCGAGCATCTGAAGACAGATTCCGGCGGACTGAGCGGATGAAATCTACTAGAATAGGTCAACGGTCATGAAGGCGGTCTCTGCAAGCGATGTGGTATGCTAAGAGCACGGCAAGACACGAAAGACGCCCTGGTCAACCACTGCGCCCAGCCCATCTCCAACTGTCTCGACTCTTGTCCTGCTATTTGGAGTAAGATGGAATCTGGGAAGAGAGACTGAGGCTGACTATGCGCACCTCTCCCTCACTTTAATCCAATTCATGCGCAAGTCTTGACATCCTCCCCCCCAGATGTCAAGGTCCTCTTCAAACATGATGGACGAACATCATCATCCTTCCTGATTATAAAAATAATGCTATTCCTTGTTTCTTGTGTCCTGAGTAAGTACATGGTATGATCTGCTAACAATGGTCAGTTCCAGTATCTTCCGATTCCCTATTGCCCAAGATGTCAAAAATGTAGTAGACTCATTTAATCTTTCACTGTGTTGCACTCTCCCATATTCTCACAAAGTCTATCTTTGTGGTTTTCAATTTTTTTCCTGCATAGCAACATCAGTTCTTAGATGTTCTGGAAGTTTTACTCTCATTACCATTAATACTCTGAAAGGATCCTTGGCTTTTCTTCAGTAGCATATTGAGGGCTTTCCAACTTTAGCCGATCACCAGCATTATATCATTCATCACTTTATAGGTAGTCCACGAGTTGTGATGGCAGTTGAGACTGGAATTTCCATCACTAAGCGATGAGATCATAAAATGCAACCGCATCATTTAGCATTGGCAATCCCTGCAACCGTGGTTGTCAGCATTAGCTGAATTTCACAGTGGTTAGGCAAAGCAACTTTCTGCCAGCATCCCACAACCAAGTGGGGAAGCTGGCAATAAGTTGCAAGTACCCAGTCCACAGGCAGGTAAATGGCTGCTGCCGAGTGGAGGAGAGAGCAGGGTGGGTGGGTCAATGAGGGTGTTGCAGAAGTGCAGGTTGGGTTGGGAGCACAAAAGACATAGTCAAGAAGGATCGACAATGGTGCGGTGTCAGTCAGAGATTCAATAATGGTATGGTGTGGTGTGATCAACACAGTGGATGTGCAGGGGTATGTGACTGGCCAGCATGGCATGAGCACAGAGTAGCTGGGAAGGTATGCATGTGAGGGGGGAGAGACTTAGTCCAGCAACTTACAAGCTTCTCTTCCAGCTTCCCCACTGACTTTCTGGGGAAGCTGGCAGGAAAGGTTGCAAATGGTGATCACAGGACACTGCAACTGGTTATAAGTGCAAGCTGGTTGCCAATTGTCCAGATCGCAATCACATGACTGGGAGGGTGCTGAGACAGCCAGAACTCTGAAGACTGGTTGTAACCATTTATTCAGTGCTGTCATAACTTCAAATGGTTGTTGGACATCAGTGGTGGGATTAAATTTTTTTTACTACCGGTTCTGTGGACATGGCTTGGTGGGCGTGGCTTGGGCATAGCAGGGTAAGGATACTGTAAAATCTTCATTCCCACCCCACTCCAGGGGAAGGTTACTGCAAAATCCCCATTTCCTCCCGATCAGCTGGGACTCGGGAGGCAGAGAATAGATGGGGCAGGGCCAGTCAGAGGTGGTATTTACCGGTTCTCCAAACTACTCAAAATTTCTGCTACCAGTTCTCCAGAACTGGTCAGAACCAGCTGAATACCACCTCTGTTGTAGGTTGAGGACTAGCTGTTTATTATTTGTATGGTTTTCCTGGTAAAATACAGGAGTGATTTACCATACTTTCTCTCATGCAGTAAGAAATGTTTTTGCCATTGTCACTAAAGTCATCATCCACCTCTAGAATCTTCCTATATCACTGCTGCCCAATACGGGTATTTGCTTGCTTTAGCTGGGCAGCTGGGACGGCCTTTGTGCTTTGGAACTTGCTAGGATTATATATAGTTGGCATATAGTACTTGTGTTCTTCACTCATACCCTCCAGAAATACCATGATGTAGCAGGACTAGAGAGGGAAGCTGAACACAAAATAGTGGACTAAAAAATCTTTAAAATGTTTTTAGAATAGCACATCAAACTATTTGCCATTTCTGATAGCTTTGTGTGGTGTGGAGACAATAACTTGGTCCTTAATACCAATAAGACCAAAGAGCTTTTAGTGGACTACAGAAGGAATAGATCAGACATCCAGCCCTTGGTTATCAATGGAGACCAAGTGGAGCAAGTGGCCAGTTTTAAGATTTTGGGCGTTATCATAAAAGAGGACCTGACACATTGCAGGATTGGTCAAAAGGGCCCAGCAGAGATTATACTACTTGAGACTTCTCAGGAAACAACTGAATGAAAAATTGCTGGTGACCTTCTACCTCTGCACTATAGAGTGTATTTTAAATTATTGCACCTGTGTATGGTTTGCTAATTGCCCAGTGGCAGATAGGACAGCACTCCAGGCCTTCCTGTTCTCTACCATCCTCTGGAGTCCATTTAAGCTCACGCCTACTGCTTCAGTGGCAGACGATACAGGACAATAAAAACAGGGACAAATATGCTGAAAAACAGCTTCTATCTCAGAGCAGTAACTATTGAATTCTACTGTACAGTGTAATATTAATGCAGTATCACAGGTTTTCAATTCAATGGTATAGAATGTGAAGGATGTGTGTTTTTGTTTTATTTTTATAGTAATGTATGATGTACATTGAAGATAGCATTTAATTTTGTTGTATGAGGTACAATGACAATAAACTAAACTTTTCCATGAGCCATGTTGTTCAATGCAGCATGATTTTTTTCACATTTTATTCTGATACCCATATTATAGAAATCTTTTTTTCAAAACATGAAAGCATAACAACTAAACATGGAGGGAAAATTAAATGTGTACACTCCCACTTGAGTGCTGTATGTGGTCTTTTCTACATACAGTAGAACCTCTGGTCATGAACGTTTCTGACCATGATCAAATCGGGTTCTGACCAAAAAATTCAGAATTTTTTTCCCTGCGGCCAATTTCCCCTTCTGCGCCATTTTTTTTGTAAGGACCAAATTTCCAAACTTAGGTTCGGGTCACGACCAAATTGGTTGCGACCAAAGTTATGGAACGAATTATGGCCATGACCAGAGGTTCTATTGTATTAATATGAGTAAGGCAGTGTTTGCCTATATGTTGCTGAATAGTTGGCTTAACATAGTGTAATAAAGCTTATGTTCTACAGTTAAAGAAATTGCAATTTTATCTTTATTCATGCCAGATGAAAGTGGCAGGTACTAAACTCACAACATAATACATATTGATTAAACGAATACCAAAATTTTATTTACTGTAATACTAAATAGATATTGCAATTAAAAAGTGTTATTTGCAATGGTTACAATATAGGTCCTGCTGTAGTTTTGTAAGCCTATTACTGTTTTGCTATTTGCAAAAAATTGCTATTTAGTAACCAATGATACATAGCAGAGTTACCATAAGTACTGTGCACAGGAATCATACAGGTACTACATGTCACATCAGTGTGAAAAATTAACAATGTGGATTTTAGAAATCAAGCTTATATCCCTAAAAATACAACTTGAGTTCAGAAGTAATGGAGAAAAAGACTTTTCAAAGATTTACATGCAAATTTTACACATAGAAATAAAAACAGAACTACAACTCCATCTACTTTGAACAAAATTAAATCTCTAACACCTTTTTTTAAAACTAGAAGCTGCTGAATTTGAATCTATATTTATTTATTGCAGAATCCCTCACTTTCACAGTTAGGTTGTATTATAAATTTGCTACTATTCATTGAAAAGCCTAGTGGGAGGAGATAGTCACACAAAATACAGCAAAGATTAGCATTACATTTTAGAATAACAATCTTAAAATTGTTAACAGTTTCTGGAAAAGGGACTCCGAGGTAAGCTGAAATATAAGTGATCAAAGTTAAACATTCAGCAAACAGGTCAATATCCTTTTAAGCAGTGGTTACAAATAATAAGTAAAACTACTGGCAAAAGAAAGCAAAAATAGTACAATAGTAATAGGTGCCTTGGGTGCAATCTCAAAACATCTGGATCATCACTTGAACACCATCAGCATTGACAAAAATCACAATCAGTCGATTGCAAAAAGGCAGCTTTACTTGGAACAACTTATCTCCTGTGATGATACCTCTAATACAACATCTGCTTATCCCGGGTCCTTGGGAAGGACTCTGAGGTGTATAAAATGTCAAACCTAATCTGAACAACTGTTTGATTGTGTGCCCAGCCATAATAATAAATAGCCAACAACACAGACTTGGAACATTAGGTGTCCCTAGAGTTTGGGCATTTTTTAAAAAAAGTATTGATCACTGTGAACTACTCCATAGTAATGAGGTGATAAGAGCCCTTACAGATGCTCCACTTGTCAGCCTCCTGAGTGCTAAAAATAGAAGATGGAAGCATATAACTGAAATATAATTAAAACATTTGGCTTTCTTTTCCATTAGCAAATATTCTCCACAGAGTTGATAGGTTTCAAAGCATTAAAAACTACAGATTTTTTGAGGTCCAGCTACAGTACATGATCTCAATTCCATGAAGTAAAATACCTTAACGTATTATTATTTATTGTTATTGGCTTTTTAATCCAACAATCATTAAAAAAGGAATATACTGACATATTACAAATGATATCAGGATTACTGTATGAAATAGCCACTGGCTTAACTCTAACATCTTTATGTATGCATTCATATGATACAGTGGGGCTGTGAACTGATAGGGTGGGAGCTTGGCTGTGTTCTGATTGGGTGGAGGTGTGTTCGCGTTCATGGTCGTGCCACATCTTCATAGAGGGTGTCAGTTTGCTTCATGTATGGATTGGAGGGGTTTAAAGTGGCTAATGATGCAGCTGTGGTCTGGCTTCTGGTAGTGCCTCATTGGTGTGGGTTTGAGTTTGCTTTTTGCGTGGATGTGTGGTGGTGACATCCTGTGTGGTTTTCATGTGTGTGGGTCTGGTGTCATTCTTTGTGTTAGGGACTCGTTTTTCAATAAGGGCGGGTTTTCAAATGGCTGGTAAGTGGGAGGTGTCATCTCGTTTATTCATGTTGTGTGGGCGTTTTTCTATCTCGATGGCTTCTCTGATTATTCTGTTGTTAAAGTGTTCAGTTTTGGCGATAGTGCTGGTCTTTTTAAAGTTAATTTCATGTCATGTGGCTTTAAGATATTGGACCAGGGAAGAAGTTGGTTCCTCTTTTCTGACTGAGTTCTTGTGTTCTTCAATGCATGCACTTATTCTTCTGTTGGTTTGTCCGATGTATGTGATGGGGCAGGCGGTGCATGGGATTTCATATACTCCTTGATTTTTTAACTCAATTTTGTCTTTGGGGTTTCTTAGGATGGTGGATATTTTTCAGTTTGTGCAGAATGCTGTCTTGATGTTGTGTTTGTGGAGGATCTTGCTGATTCTGTCTGTGATTTCTTTTATGTATGGGAGGAGGGCTTTGCCGTTTTCTTGTTCTCTGTCTTAGATTTTAGTGGGGGTTTCTTTTTGGATTAGATTGGTGATCTTATTTCTTTGGAATCCGTTGGATGTTAGTACGTTAGTGAGAGTGTGTAGTTCAGTTTTTAGGTGTTGTTCGTCAGCTAAGCGTTTTGTTCTGGAGATGAGTGTCTTGGCTACGGAGTTGATCTGTGCTGGGTGGTGGTGTGAGAGTGCGTGCAGACAGCGGTTAGTGTGTGTTTTCTTCTGGTAGATGGTGTGTCCTAGGCAGCCATTGGATTCTTGTAGACTAAGGCATCCAGGAAGGATAGTTGGTTGTTAGCTTGTTTCCATGGTGAACTGTATTTTGGGGTGTAGGCTATTGAGGTGTGTGAGGAAGTTATCCAGTTTTTCTTTCCCGTGTGGCCAGATTATGAAGGTGTCGTCTACATATCTGAGCCAGAGTCTGGGTTTGTGATCAGATTTTTCTAGAGCTTGGGTTTCAAAGTGTTCCATGTAGAGGTTTGCAATGACAGGAGAGGGGTGATCCCATGGGTGCTCCTTCCATTTGTTTGTATTTTTGTCCATTATAGATGAAGTATGTGTTGGATAGGCAGTGGTTGGTCAGATCTAGGATGTGCTTGGGGGGCTTATATTTGTTTTGGATAGCTGTCAAGGCTTCTTTGATTGGCACTTGGGTGAAGAGGGATATGACATCGAAGCTCATGAGTAGGTCGCTGGGCTGTAAGTTTTGTTTCTTTATGATCTCTATGAACTGGAATGAGTTTTTTACATGTGAAGTGATGGATTCTGCATAGGACTGTAGTTATTTGGCGAGAAATTTGGCTAGATTTTGTAGAGGTGAGCCTATGGAGCTGACTATGGGTCTAAGTGGGGTTCCTTCTTTGTGTATCTTGGGGAGACCATAGAGCTTAGGGCATCTGGATGATTTCTCTCTGGGAATGATTCTTTGCTGGATCTCTTTGCTGATGGGGGAGGCTTTTATTTTGGATCTACTGGTTTTTTCCAGGTAGGTGGTTGGATCTGTGTTTAGGGGTTTGTATGTGGAGTCTTGGAGTAGGTTGGTTAATTTGGTTTGGTAGTCAGATGTGTTCATAACCACTGTGGCGTTGCCCTTGTCTGCTGGTAGGATTATTATGCTGGTGTCTTCTTTCAGGTTAAGTAGTTCCATCTGTTCCTCTTTGGGTGAGTTGCTTTTGGGTGGCTTGCTGGTGCAGAGGATGTTAGTGATTTCGAGTCTGATTCTGTTAGCCTCGTCTGGGATTGATTTTGGTCAGGCTGGTTCAACTCCACATATAATGGTTTCAGTGGGGGGGTGTTTGGGAACGACTGCAAAGTTGAATCCTTTGGAAAGGACATTGGTTTCAGTTTTGGTGAGAATCCTATCTGAGATGTTATGCACTGTTTGTTTCATGAGTGGCTGTGAGGGGGGAGGGGTTTGTTTCTGGCGTTCTTGTAGTCTTCGGAGTTTGTTGGTGTGTGTGTCTGTCTTGAGGGTGGTCTGTGTTTCGGCTCTCCAGATGGCGAGTTGTTTGGATTTGTCCCAAAGTGCGGGGTGGATCTTGTTGCTGAGTTTGAGGTGAAGTATGAGGAGATCTTTATCGATTCGGTCTAGGAGGAATCTTTTTGTGTGAAGTTCATTTCTGATTAGGGCCAATTCTGTTCTTTTCAGGATACGCTTGATGGCTGCAGAGTTGGAGTGGTATTTCAATTGGAAGCATGTGGGGATTAAATTTTGATCACGGCAGTTGCGTAGGAATGCGAGATCACATAAAATGGAAGCTCTTTGGACTTCAAGTTTTTCATAGGTCCTGGTCAGATGGTGGATATACCCCCTGTAGAGGTACGATATTTGTTTTCTGAGGTTTTCACGGGTGTTTGTATGTAGGTCAAGACACTTCCAATTTCACGCGGGAGAAAACCTGAATAACCAAAGACCTACATACAAACACCCGCGGAAATCTCAGAAAACATATTATATATATATGCGCTTTCCTCCAATAATTATCTCAGCATGGGAAAAAATACTATATGTAAAGCAACTGATTTTAGGCCATAGAATAGCTTCTTTAAAATCTATTGACTGCAATGTAAACTATTGGCGTCAACACCAAACTGCAGTAATGTCAAGAAATCACACGCATAGTGACCTCATGCAAATGCTTCAATAATATACTTGCATCCTACCTTCTGACACAAGCAGATAATTTGTAGTATTTGCATGATAATATCATCATGCATGAATCATCATTTGCCCCAGATGCCCCTCTGTGGAGACACCCATGGTGCAAATTAGTGCTACTTTTTTGTTCTTCTTGCTGCTATTTTCTTCTGGCAGAGCTTCTTTAGAGATCACGGTCAGCAGTTTCTGTATGGCCTATGGAAACTAACCCATAATTTCTGTAGGATCAGTAAGCAATTTTGATCCATCCCATGATGTCTTAAACTGTTCAGGGACAGGAAATTCTTTCTGTAGGGAGACAAGATGGACAATATCGGTTGGCTGAACAAGTGCTGGTTATGAAAACAATACCACTTTGATTAGCTTTCAGAGCTGAGAAATATCTGTATCATCAAGCAACCATATCATTACAGATACTGTATCAATACCACAGACAAAGTACAGGTAGTCCTCGACTTACGACCACAATTGAGCCCAAAATCTCCATTGCTAAGCAAGATAAAGGGAGTTTTGCCCCATTTTACGACCTTCCTTGCTACAGTTGTTAAATGAATCACTGCAGTTGTTAGTAACCTGGTTGTTAAGTGAATTTGGCTTCCCTATTGATTTCTCAACTTGTCAGTTCCCAAGAGCTCTTTAGAACAATCTGTGGTTGTTTTTTTTACTAATTTCTAGCATAGTGATGGCGAACCTGTGGCATATGTGCCAAAGGTGGCACGCGGAGCCATATCTGAGGGCACGTTGCTCTATGTCAGCTCCAGCGCACATGTGTGTGCTGGCCAGCTGATTTTCAGCCACCTTTTCGGCCATTTTTGTTCTTCCCAGGCTTCAGGAAAGCCCCCTGAACCCTGGAGACGGAGAAAAACTGGCCAACCAGAAGTTTGGAAATGAACTTCTGGTTGGCCCGCTGGGTCGTTTTTCGCCGTCCCCAGGCTTCAGGAAAGCTTCCTGAACCCTGGGGACAGTGAAAAACAGCCAAAAAAGGTTTTTGCCATCACTGTTCTAGCATATTAAGGGGGGGGAGAGAGCTGGTCTCGTTTTCAGAAATAAGCTGTTCCACAAGATGGGACTTCCAACAGAGAGTTGCCCCCACAAGCATTTAAAATTAAGGTGATTACTTCACTATGCTATACAGAATATATTGTTAAATACGTTATCTCCAGAGATACTGGGTCAAAACATGTGTAAGTTTTTTATACTTTTTGTGTTTCTAATTGTTACCGCTTGATTTTGTAAAAATTTCACTTCCATATGCTACTGCCTATGAATGAGGTTGACCACCATGGCCCAGAACTGCTCAGTTTATCTTTTCCTTATCTTTTGTCATCTACATTACACAATGTTCTAACATTTCTGCAGATGTTTTCATCCCCTAAAGTTCTTTGAGATGTGAAGGCTAATTTGGGAAATGCATGTACACTTCGTTGTGGATACACATTTCTGCACAGTGCTATCATAAACATCATCAGTTGTTTGAATGTGCAAATGCATAAAACAGGGTACATTGATTTAAAAAAAGGTTGCCAGGATAAGTTCTATGCATATTGCTCAACACGGCAGTTGAAAAAAAGAAGTGGGTCACTCATATGTACCCATCTTGTGCGTGTAATGCTGTGTTGTTTCTCTATGTCATAATATATGTGGATATATGTATAATTTTGTAGTTATTTATTTATTATTTATTTTATCGTGTTTATGGTGCCCCTTTGAGAGCTTTATGCAATGAAATTTCATTTTAATGTATGCTGATTGGTGTACATTCAAAGTGATAATAAAGTTATTCTAAGTCTAAGTCATCTAATTTCACATCAAGAACATACGGGGGGGGGGGGGAACTATGCCACACAGCACCCAACCTGATGGATTCAGGACATTCACTAGAGGGCAACAACGTCCTCTAATATTGCTTCCTAGCAGCTAGCGCACATTGATTTTGGAAAAGGTAAATAACCATCAAGATATAATTGTACATCTCCTATTCAGTTCTTTAGAAGAACTGTTAGGCTCTTCCAGCAGTTGCAAAACAATCAGGGAAGCTAAGCAGTTTTGCTTCTTCCTCCTTTTAGAAGACTGAAAAATAACAAAACTAATAATAATTCTACCATAGCATAATCCATACCCACCCACCAGGGGTGAAATCCAGCAGGTTCTGACAGGTTCTGGAGAACCAGTAGCGGAATTTTGAGTAGTTCGGAGAACCGGCAAATACCACCTCTGGCTGGCCCCAGAGTGGAGCGGGAATGGAAATTTTGCAATATCCTTCCCCCAGGAGTGGGGAGGGAATGGGGATTTTGTAGTATCCTTCCCCCAGGAGTGGGGAGGGAATGGGGATTTTGCAGTATCCTTCCCCCAGGAGTGGGGAGGGAATGGGGATTTTGCAGTATCCTTCCCCCAGGAGTGGGGTGGGAATGGGGATTTTGTAGTATCCTTCCCCTGCCACTACCACCAAGCCACACCCACAGAACCGGTAGTAAAAAAAATTGGATTTCACCACTGCCACCTACCCCAATTTATTTATTTTTTATTCAAAAAGTTTTATTAGTACAGACTTACATAAGTAGTAGCAAAATATTAAATATAAAGTACAAACATTTTTGTTTTTTTCAGTAGCTTTTTTTATCGTGTTGAGCCGGTATCTTTTTCCAGAAAATTTCACTGCTACTCCAACTGGCGCTTCCCATTTATATTGTAAATTTAATCTCTTAAATTCATCAATCAAAAAAGTATAGCTTTTTCTGGCTTTAAGCATTTTAGAGGGGATTTCTTTCCAAATCTTTAGTTCCTGACCATTCACCATAAGATTATTGTTAAACGTTGCTTGTATAATTCTGTTCCGTAGAGCTCTTGTGGTAAAATATATGACAATGTCCCTTGGTAAATGCTTTTGTTTAGCATACCACGAATTGATTCTGTAAATTTTGTCGATTTGTGTAGCCAATTCCACTTTAGAAATTCCAGACACCTGATCCAATATGTCAACCATCCTGCCTTTTAGATTTTCATATAATCCTTCTTTCAAACCTCTAATCCTTATAGCAACTTCCATGGATCTGAACTGAGTCATTAAGACCTCTTTTTCAAAATTTGCAATATCATTTTGGATTTTATCTATGTAATTCACCGAAGTTGCCAAAGCTTGTTTATTTGTTTCAATACGTTCTGCCAAAACTTCAATATTTGTTGCTAAGCCTTTGCAAACCTCTAACACATCAAATCTGAGTTGTTGATTCATATTTTTCAAAGCAGCCTGCATTTTTTTGTCTATCTCACTTATTTTCTGATTAAATTCCAAAGTAAGTTCATGTTTCATAATCTTTAAATTATTTAATAAATTTTCAGGTGTCAAAAGCTGTGGAGGTGTTAGCTCAGTGTTAAGTTGCATTTTAGAAATATATCCAGATGAATAGTCATTTCTTTTAGTCAAAACAATCTTTCCAGACTTTGAAGCCATTGGTGTTTCAAAAGAGTACAAAAAAGAGAAAAAGCCAGATGCCTGATTAAAGTTCTTTCCAGTTTAAAAATCAGATAGTCTTTTATTATTGGAAATATTTCTATTATAACTTTAATCCAGAGTTAGGAGACAGAGAGAGAAAAAACCATTTTTCCAAGTTAAAAGTTTCCATAAGAGAGAGAGAGGAAAAAAAAAAGCCTCTGGGAAAACGAAAGTCACTTTCACTTCTCAATCGCCATATTGTTACTCTGTTTCCTTTGTTCCCTTGCCGAAGTGAAAGCTTCCCCAGGAGTTGAAAAAAAAAGGAAAAAAGAGGTTTCAGTACTTGCCCATCTCACGCCTGTTTCTCTCTGTCTGCTTCTGTAGTTTAAATATAATTATAAATCCCATTCTTGAAGCAGCGGCTGGTCACGACATCTAGCTCTGCAAAGGCAGAGGTTTCCTGATCTTCGGAGCTGGAGACAGGCTGCATGGGGAGCTCTCCCTTCGCGCCCTACCAGATGGCTCCTAGGGCGCTGGGGGGGCTCTACCCCTCCTGTCAGGCTCTCATCTCTCCCCTTTGCCCGGGGAAGAGATTTCAAAGCCGCCAGACAGCTGTTCTGGCGGCTTTTAACAAAGATCGGAAAGGCGTCCGACGAAGGGACGTCCGCGATGAAGCGCTCCAAACCGGAAGTCACCTACCCCAATTTATGTCTCTTTCCCAACCCTCCCTTGTGAATATACAAGGATGAAAACCAAAATAACTATGTACAATAAGAGGCATTTGACTTTCTGGATCTCAGTCTCTGCCACACAAGGCTGAGGAGTGAATTAGCCATTGCCATCCAATAGGTGTTTAGTAAGCAGCACTGACTGGATCAGTTATTTTGTCCCCCAACAAATCCAAGATCATATGGAGATAAATAATTTTTCTACGCTCCTTGACCTAACCACTTAGCCAACAAGTTTGCATATGTTAACTGCTTTCTCATATGTACCGTATTTTTCGGAGTATAAGACGTACCTTTATACCCTCAAAAAAAGGGTGAAAACTTGGGTGCGTCTTATACACCGAATGTAGCCCCACCCAGCCACCCCCACCCTTTGGCCTCTGCCTGCCAGCAATTTACCTCTTTGCAGCAAACAGGGCAAAGCCTGATTAGCACGAGATTAACTGCCTCCCGACCTACAGCTGACTGAGGCTTGCAAGCCACGTGGTAAAATGAAACTAACTACGGTGGCTGTAATGAGACAAATTGCTGGGAGATGAACTGCTGGCAATGTTAGACTGCTGAAATTGCAAAGAGGTAAGCTGTAGCTGCTATGGCCTAGAGGTAGAGCTCTTGCCTCACAATCAGGAGGTTGCGAGTTCTATCCTAGGTAGAGGCAGATTCTGTTAATATGTTATTTTGTTAAATGTTTGTAGAGTGTTCAAATTATTAGATTTATTTTTTAAAGACTGCTTTATTATTGTTCTAGACAACTTAACAAAATGAAGAAGCTTTTTAAAATAAATGCTTCCTCTGAAGAGGCCCAGTGCTATTGTATCTTCTTTTAAATAGCAGAGAATACTTCCAGAAAGCCACATCAATTTTAAAGATCTGTAAAAGTATAATCTGAAATGTCTTGTTTTAGTATTAAGTATTAGTATTAAGTATTAGTATTAAAATAAGGCAGCTGAGTTAATGACTTTGTCATGTTTGGAGTAGATCTATTTAAATAATTGGGAGGAGTTAGTGTGATTACATTTAAGAAAACTTTCTGGGATTAATATACTGCCATAATGTACATTTCTCCAATTCTTTGCTATTTCTATGGGTCAGGCACACATGCACAGAAATACACAGCAAACAGTGTATATCATCTGTGCTGTTTGCTATTTGGCAAATTGTTGGGAGGCAGAGGCCTTTTTTCCTTGTTTTCCTCCCCCAAAACTAAGGTGCATCTTATACTGCGGTGCGTCTTATACTCCGAAAAATATGATATATGTTAACATTTAAGCATATCGTATAAATCACTCTATCATTCAAGCTTAATAGGATTAGAAGAGTTAAATCCTCTATTATAGACTTTTTGGGAAATGCTTCATTTTATTGATTTACCAAATATGTATGTTGCCAATTTCATTCTGACTCATGACTGCTTATAGCATTGAAAATGTCCATGGTATATATAGCAGTGTAAAAATAATAAAATATTCTTCATAAATATAAACATTAAAACATACACAGTAAACTAGCAGGCAAATTTTAGACTAGTAAAAAGAGTTTGGTCTTGTGATGAAGGCACAAGCCTAGAAACCAGAAGGCTGAGTTCTGCCTTAGGCATGAAAGCCAGCTGGATGACTCTCGCTCAGCCCAACTCATCACACAAGGTTGTTGTGGAGGAGGAGGAAGAAGTATTAGGTATGTTTGCCACTTTGAATTGTTTATAAAAATAATAACACTGGATTAAAAAAAGGTCTAAATAACAAAAACTTTTTGAAGGTAAAACTGGCCAGAGTCCTACCCTGTTTCCCCCAAAATAAGACATCCCCTGATAATAAGCCGAGTCGGGCTTTTGAGTGCATGACAATAAGGCCAAGTGCTTATTTCAGGGTTCAAAAAAATATAAGACAGGGTCTTATTTTGGGGGAAACACGGTATGTGACACAAACTGCTCTATTTTCTACAAACAACTCTATCGTGGTCATACAAACCAAATTTCTGAGGACTATACTTGCTGTCTCAAAAAGCTTTTTCAAGACAAAATAAGTATCAGTGATACACTAAAGGATTCAGTGTATGCTTCTGTGTTTTTGTAAAACGTAGTACTTACATAGTCGCCATTCAGTGGTATCAGGATGTTCATTTCAGATGACTTGGCACTTACAATCTCACAATCTAATGATTCCTCACTGAGGTATATATGGCAGCCTTCAGTTTTGTTCACTGAAATGGTGGGCACTTTCCCAAGTACCTAAGACGACAAAGTCAGAAATCAAAACTAAATAAATCTTTATCTCCCCAAGAGGCTATACCCTAGGTCTGAGGCTCACACTGGCCTATGTATAATTATCTTAACCTGCCTCAGAAGAGAAAAATAGGACATTCTATAACATGAAAAAAAATTCTTTGATCTAAGGGATATAAATAACTAAAAGCAACATTTTTAACACTTAAGGCAGTGATTGTGTCAGTCCAAGCTCAGCTAATGTGGGGGACTCTTTCCCTCTATCCAGTTTCCTCAATTTAGCTCTGCCACTCAAAATACCAATTTCATAAAGATGGGGAGATGGATCATCTTACAACTGAATAGTACTTTTTTTCTATTTTGGATTTGTTTTTCCATACTAGTGCCATATGAAGATGGGTTTACCTGTATCTGAATATCCTTGGAATTTATTACTTCAACAATACCAACAACATTGTCAAAAAGAAGGCAAAACTTTTTACAGTTGTCTGGAAAAAGAAAAGAAAAGGATTATATAGAGAATTTATACAATTAGATTATTTTTCATAAGAGAAGGCTTTTTTTTTTGCCACTTCTTGCAAATACCTATGAATAACTTTGGTTATATGGTTATCCCTACAGATGTCAACAAAACTATCTTAAAATATTCAGCTTAGGTATAAACCCTTGCAGAATTGAGCAGTGTTACATGATGCTTATTTGGAAGAATAAACGAATGCTTGCCCAGAAGACTTGTAATGGACAGTGCATTCCTAAATACGTTTATTTGAAATTAAGGTCTGCTGTGCACCATAAGACTTGCTCAAGATAAATATGCATTTCAGCTTTAGTCTTGTACTAGGAGTGAACTTACCAATAGTAATGGAATTAACTTTTCCTTTTATCTGTATTGTAGATTTATTGCACTTGAAGATGTAAGCTACTTGCTTGAGTTCAGTATCTGAAATTAATAGGTCATTCTTGTCCTCCTGGTATTCCTGCATTGTTTGAAAAAAAAGTTTAATTGATCTTATATTAGCTGTTACCACAGATGAGAAAGCAGTATTTGCACTTTCCTCTCAATCTCTACTGTTTAACGAGAGAGTAAAGGCAAGTGGGGGGAGAAGGGAAAACATAACCTGCAATTACGTTCTACAATTGTTTTATGTCTGTTTCCCAATTTAGCAGTAAATATCGTTAGGACATAACACTGTTTACGTTTAAGACACTTTGGTATAGTCGTTAAGGTGCTGGTCCAGAAACCAGGAAACTGTGAGTTCTAGTCCCACCATAGGCATGAAAGTCAGCTGGGTGAGCTTGGGCCAGGTGTTCTCTCTCAGCCCAACCTACCTCACAGGATTGTTATGGGGAAAAAGGAGGCAGGAGTACTAGGAATGTTTACTGCCTTGAGTTACTGTACATATAAAGAGGTGGAATGAAAAAATATAACAACAGCAAGTTCAAAATGGAAATCAATACAGTATGTTAAGCATTTGTATGTAAAATAAAGCACAGAAGAAGGAACCAATTACTTATTTGCTGCATATGCTCCCTGCAACATTCATATAGAATAGAATAGAATAGAATAGAATAGAATTCTTTATTGGCCAAGTGTGATTGGACACACAAGGAATTTGTCTTTGGTGTGTATGCTCTCAGTGTACATAAAAGAAAAGATACATTTGTCAAGAATGGTTGTCATAGGGTTCAAGTAAGCAATCAGGAAACAATCAATATGAATATAAATCGTAAGGATATAAGCAACAAGTTACAGTCATACAGTCATAAGTGGGAGGAGATGGGTGATAGGAACGATGAGAAAAACTAATAGTAGTAGTAATGCAGCCTAGTGAATAGTTTGACAGTGGTGAGGGAATTATTTGTTTAGCAGAGTGATGGCGTTCGGGAAAACACTGTTCTTGTGTCTAGTTGTCTTGGTGTGCAGTGCTCTATAGCGACGTTTTGAGGGTAGGAGTTGAAGCAATTTATGTCCAGGATGTGAGGGGTCAGTAAATATTTTCACGGCCCTCTTTTTGACTCGTGCAGTATACAGGTCCTCAATGGAAGGCAGGTTGGCAGTAATTGTTTTTTCTGCAGTTTACAGGTCCTAGAATATACTCCCAGGACACACAGCTAAAATTTGGCAGCAAAATTTCAATTCAGTAACATGTTTCCATGCTATCACTTTCAAATATGGGGCCAATGACCAACCCTAACCCTTAGCAGTCCTTGAGAGCAAAATAACTAAATTATACTGTCTAGCCACAAAATGGTTTGTCATTTTTTTTAAGAGAGCGTTCTATCTTGAACATTTGGCCTTAGGTAAAGAAACAACTTATAATGGAAATTAAAATTAGTCAACAATAAGTTAATGCCACCACCTTGTCCCTTATGCTATAAGCAAACACTGAATTTTGGGCTGAATTTTGTAAATCCAGCAACATTCTTTTCTTCTCTTTTCTGTCAATTTTTTAGGATAAGAAATAGGGTCCTGCTCTTCAAAAGAATTTGGAAATTACAGCAATTGAGAAATACAGCATCATACTAGTGTTTTGGCAACCCATAAAAGCCAGGAAAACTAAGTACCGGTATTTACAGGGCTTTCTCTCCCACCAGATGAGATCGATTCTGTAGGCTTATCCTGAGGGAAGCTGATGAAGGTCTCAGCCTCCATCAGGGAAAAGACTAGGATCTCTAGGGATGACTATAATGTTATTATTATAAGATTGATAAGGAAGAATAGAATGAGTTGTAACAATTCATTGTTTTTCCTTTATTAGCAAATGCACAAGGAATCATTTTCATTCTTCATTCAGGCGGAATGCAATCTCTGTAAATATGGAAATGTCTTATTTCTTACCTGGTAACAATTTAATCAAAGTCTCACAATAAATGTAGAGTTACTGTATGATATAGAGTTACTATATGATTTCCAATCTAAATTACAGCCCTGCTACTTTTTGGTGATTGCTCATCCAAGTATTAACCAGTCCCAGTCTTGCTTAGCTTCTCAGCCCAGAAAGGCTAGCTAGATATTGCTACCTCCTGGATCTAATATATGTTTCAGTTGCTAATTTAAAATTCTGAGGAAGTAAAACTATTAATCCTATTACAAAAAAATCAAGCACACAATTCTTAGGTAACAATTCAATGGAAAAGTCACTTACAATCAATTGTAAGATCATTTTCAGGTTACCTACAAGTGAGTTGAACTTACCACTCTCCATTTCTTGCCTTCAAGTTCTAACACAGGAGAGTAACTCTTTTGAGGAGGTATTTTGGGAGACTCAGAAGCGTAGGTTTTGGTAGGAGATTGCATTGGTACTCCCTGAGCACGCAGACTGGGATTTTTATGGGTCTTCTGGTCATCAGAGACATGTCGAAGCCCTATAAAAATCACAAGCAATAGTAGAAATTTTTAAAAAGTTTTCTTTTACTTATAAGCTTTGCTTTGTTAATATAAGATACTCAAAAGTATTAGTCATGTACTGTATTTGGTCAATTGACATATATTTGAATACATCTATTTGTAGAACATTCATTTGATTTAATTGTCAAATTTAAAAATAGGGTAGAGCTTAAGGTTTCTCAGAAAGTAAGGAGTAACCTTAAGTCTCCTGGGATAATTCATGTTGCAAGAGGTACTCTCAGCCTTTAAATGTTATCTAAACCAGAATCATGAGACAAGCTCTCCAGATGTTGGCATCTCCCATCACTTTTCATATTATTGCCAAAAGCTGTTGGAAGTTGCTAACACTAACAATGGGAGGACCATAGCTTCTTTGTCCTAACCTAAGGTATTTATTTTCTGTGCTCTTATTGACCTGAGTGTCCTCCAGATCATTGCCATATTTATTTATTTATTTGTTTGTTTATTTATTTAAATTATATAGCTGCCCATATTTTAATTAACTCTGGGCAGCGCCCAATTAATGCCCTCATTGATCTGAGTGTTCTCCAGTACAAATGTGGGTATTTATATTTCAGTAAATCCCTAGTATAGGTAGTAGGTGATGTATAGCTGGGCCCATGTCCATACAACCATAAATGTGGTTGTAGTAATTGAAATAGGACAACAGATTCAAAAATGGGCCTGCACTATGCCCCAGAAATAAAATATGAATGTGTACTTCCTAAGGAAAAAATGGTCGACTGAAGAAGGCTCAACTAAAAGTAGAGAATAAAGATCCAGCAGAATAAAGAATCAGTGAGTAGATCGGCTAATCGTAATTCCTCTCTGGACAAGGAAAGGACTTGAGATTGCCCACAAGGGCTCCAAACATTTGCTCCTCATGAGAAGATAGCAATAGCAATAGCACTTAGACTTATATACCGCTTCATAGTGCTTTACAGCCCTCTCTAAGCGGTTTACAGAGTTCAGCATATTGCCCCCAACAATCTGGGTCCTCATTTTACCCACCTCAGAAGGATGGAAGGCTGAGTCAACCTTGAGCCGGTGAGATTTGAACAGCTGAACTGCTGAACCAGCAGTAGCCTGCAGTGCTGCATTTAACCACTGCACCAACTCGGCTCATTGCAAGATTGCAAGACAGCAGTCTCCAGAAGGCTTAAACTCTGGGAGACAAGGAGTGGCAGTGCATTTAAGGGTACTAGGTTCACATACTTCCTTTTCTGATCATTTTCAGAAATTGCTTGTTAATTGCTTTTCAGCTATTAGGTATGTTTGATTCAACAAGTTTGAAAACACCAAGTGAGTTCCTTCCAACCCTTAGTGTAAAAAGTTTACAAGTTTGGATTTTATTTTCTTTTTCTTTTGAAATAAACAGCAAAAGGGTGAATTAGAACATTGATTTTGGCATTCCGTTCTCCACTAACAACCTGTGTTCCACAGAACAACTGACACATTTGCTTAATGAACACTACATGGAGAGCAGGAATTGTGGTTGTTAAATGAGGCAATCACATGTGTGCCTTGCTTAATGAGCACAGCAATGTACAATCATCATTCCAGGCTTAATTGTGGCTGTAAATTGAAAACTAACTGTAATGGAAGGTATCATTAAAATTAACTTCTGGGTTCATTGTTCAAGAATATGTCAAATGTTTTTTAAAAAATTATTCTATTCTGTATTAGTAAGTCAAATTTAATTGTTCTTCTCTTTTACCTGTAATCTTCAGTTCCTTCTATTCCTACTGATGTCCAACCTTCAAATCCTACCCTATCATTTTTTCTAAAAAGAATTCAAAACAAAAGTATTTTCCCATGGGAAGGATTCTTATAATTAATTTCAAAGTCCATTTCAAATCCATCTGGACCCTTAATCTGTTTGTAACTTTCCAAAACCAATACTCTTAAACTCCTTTTTGCTGTTTATTCCAAAAAATAGTTTTTCTTAAACTCAAACTTAAAACTTCTTTTAATAAGGAGGAGGAGATTCACTCAATGGATGCAATAAAAACTTGCTGTTCCAAACGTTCTTAATATCTGTTAAGCAGTAAAAACAAACAAACCCAAACAATGATTAAGAAATGAGGTTTGGCTGAGCTTTGTGTCCACACAGGCTACATCACACTGTGAGCTTAGATGGAATCCCTTGACTCCCAGCCGCTCGCGTAACCCAACCGCTAAAACTTCGGTTCTTGCGGTCTACTCACAAGAAGGAGCTATCTGGAGTACATATGGGCAATCTCACAATCTCAACTTTCTCCGGAAGGTTTCGCTGGCCATGATCCAGCATCTGGCTGCCAATCTCCAATCATAAATGCCGTCTCCACTGTTTCAGGGATGTTCAGCTCACCATTTCTCTACCAGAAGTGTCAGATTTTCCAAGTTTAGCATAAAGATGCTTGCATTCATGAAAGCGAGTGTTTTTAACTTTTATGAGAAAAACGTAGAGAGTAATGGTTTGAAGAGGTGCTGAGTTATGGTAGGCTTCATACCTTTAGTAATTGTTTCTCCCTGGTTCAATTGCGCAAATAAGGCTGAACGAGATGCAGTTGCCTCATCTTTTGCATTCTCTGTATCGATGGCAGGAGGTGGTCCTGGTGGTGGAAGTGGCGGAGGTGGTGGTGGTGGAGGAAGACCTTGTTTGATCCCTAGTGCAGGCAAACTGGATGCTGTTGAGGCTACTGGACCCTAATTATATTTTTTAAAAGTAAACAAATGGAGTTTCTGCATTTCTGTAAAAATACTGTAAAACAATATTTTACTCCAATATTGTGAACGTAAAACCACCAAATGAACAATTCAGCTAATAGACACAAAAGAGGAGATATTTCTCTATAACAGCCATACAGGTAGTCCTCGACTTGCAACAGTTCATTTAGTGACTATTCAAAGTTACAACATCACTGAGAAAAGTGAGTTATGACCATTTCCCACAATTACAACCGCTGCAGCATCCCCATGATCCTATGATCAAATCCTCAGCGGTTGACTCACATTTGTGACGGTTGCAGTGTCGCAGCGCCATGGGATCCCCCTTTTGTGACCTTCTGACAAGCAAAGTCAATGGGGAACAGCCATGTCACTAATTTAACAACTGCAGTGATTTGCTTAACAGCTGTGGCAAGAAAGGTCGTAAAATCGGGCAAATTTCACTTAGCAAATGTCTCACTTACAACAGAAATTTTGGGCTCAATTGTGGTCGTAAGTTGAGGACTGCCTTTGCCCATCAGCTATTTCACTTGGTAACTAGACTTTCATTGCAGCAAGGATGCCTGAAAACAGGTGGTGTAAAATTTGTGCTTTATAAAGGAAACGCTAGTATACATTTACAGAAGAAACACCTTAACAAAAGATCTACATCTCTGGGCCACAGTCCACCTGTTCTAGTAGGTTGTTATATGATCTTCTGAGCTTCAGAGGCTCTTTTTTTATGTCTGGGTATATGTACGAACAGAACAATATAGGACTCTGTAATTATATGAAGCATACAAAACTTTGTAGGGTTAGAGCCTTTTCACCGACAGAATGCGATTTTATTCTTTCAGGATTTTACTAACTAATTGATGTTGAGTGGATGTTCAGTTAAAACATAAACATATTTCAGATGTTGAAAAGATATATACTGAGAGGTAGGCAAGATACACATAGTTCACAAAGGCTCAAACATTTGGCGGATTTCTTTTATTTTTGGACTCTGGTGTGCCTATTTTAGAGCTTATAATGTCATTTTCATGTTTCCTACCTCAAAGGGCTGTCAGTTTCCACCTCTAGCCTGAGGAGAGGAAGCTCCAAGAGAAACAAAAGTGCTGTGCTTCACGTTCAAGCACCAAGGCGCTTCCGGGTTGAAAAGATTATCCGGTGACGTCACTGTTGCCTTGGGGACACCCGGTTGGGGCTCCTTTCATGTCCCTATTAATGCGCCCACTGAAGTGGTACCTATTTATCTACTCACATTTGCACGCTTTCGAACTGCAAGGTGAAGCTGGAGCAAATGACAGGAGCACATCCCATCACACAGTAGCATTTGGGTCTCGAACGCGGGCCTACTGTTTGTCAACCCAGCATTCTAACCACGTGTGCCACCACGCTCCTCAAGGGCTGTGCTAAGCAATAACAAAACAATACATGAACAAAGCCATGAGATGTATTAAGCATAGTTTATGGCTTTGTGTTATATGTATATCAGGGGAGGGTTCTGGTTACATTCCCTATTGGTGCGTATCGCATGTGCGGAAGTGAAATCGCGTCCCACCGTGCGATTTCACTTCCGTGTATGTTCAGGACGACATTACAAGACGAAACACAGCTGAGGAGCTTCTCAGCTGTGCTTCAGAGGAAGAATAAAGGTCAGTCTTCACACAAGGGTGGGTGGGAGGGCTTTTTCCCGACAGCTCAGGACGCGGAGAAGCGCCAAAAAATGACATCATCGCCGGGCTCCTACCGGAGCTGCGCCCCGCACAGCACCGGTAGGAACCCACCACTGATGTATATCGAGCCACCCTGTCTTGTTCAAAAACCACAATCAAAGGAAGTCATGCCTTACTGCAAAAGGCATAACAAATTACCTAGTGACTTTTATGATTGATTGATTGTTTGTCTGATCTGTGTGCCTCTCATCTTGTCTAGAACAGTGTTTCCCAACCTTGGCAACTTGAAGATGTCTGGACTTCAACTCCCAGAATTCCCCAGCCAGCATTCGCTGGCTGGGGAATTCTGGGAGTTGAAGTCCAGACATCTTCAAGTTGCCAAGGTTGGGAAACACTGGTTCTAGAATATATGTTAAGCATTATAGCACCTTTGCCAGTTCAGTATTAATGACCCAATGAAATTGGCTATGATGCTACGGGCTATGTATGAAAATTGACGAATACCTCATTGCTCACAGCTTCTGCTTGAAAAAAATGCTACCTTTACATATCAACAACCGTCTGTGAAACATGCTAAAGCTGGAAGCTGTAATTAAAAATGCAATGGCTCAACCAAAACCAAACATGTCTCGTTATAGCTTAATAGCGTAGCCACTCAGTCACTGTGTGAGGGTTATTAAATCAGTCTCTTTGCAAATTGTACTTCTACCCTCAGTTTTTAAATGTGATCTTAGTGGGAGAAGAACAAAATTAAGAAGGCCAACACTCTCATCTCTTCTCCATTTACAAGTTCCAAGTGAATTCCAGAGACAAGCTTTTCAGTCCCTGCTGTCATTCATTAAACACTAAGATTGGATTATTACTATAATTTCCATTTAAAACCTGATATTCATCCATTTGACATAACCGGTTCCCTGAAAATTAATGTGAAAATGATATGTAGCAACCTCCAATAAATATTTTGGCACAAAATAAATCATAAATTATCATATATATAATATTAGTTGGCACAATGTATTGTCATACATTGCCTAACCATTTGAAATAATGGACAATAACAAAAGAGAACAGCTGTCCCGCAAGGAGGCAGCTGACATAAACCTAGGAGACAGACATTGTAAACATTTGTGCTAAATAGTTTTTATAAGCTGTTTATAAAGATTTATTGTTAAAACATCTGCTCAGATTTAATCTAATGAATTGCTAGCAATAGCAAACACCTGCTGCATGAAGGCAAGGTCAACTCTTGAGAACCTGTAACATGCCTGGGGAATTATGAGTTTACAGAAGCCATAAGATGAACTCTGTGCATTAAAATACACAGAAAAGGTGATTTAAGTAATTTTAAAAACCAAGTTGGGTAAAACTGCAAAAGAATGCATGAACAAAATAGGGGGCGGGAATCAACCAATGTTATTGGCTTGGCTGGGACATGTTGTTCTTTGTGATGATTAAATGTTTAAAATGTAGATCCAACTATACAGATAGTCCTTGGGTTACAACCATTCATTCAGCAATGGGTTCAAAGTTACAACAATGCTCAACAAGGGGACTTACCATGGTTCCTTGGAGTTCTGGTCATTGCAGCCATCCCCACAGTCACATGATTGAGATCAGGGTGCTTGGCACCCAGCTCACAATTATGACATCACAGTGAGTCACAGTCACATGACTGCAGTTACTAATGATCCCTGCTGGAGAGCAAAGTCAATAGGGAAGCCAGCAGGAAGTCAGGAGATGTGATCAGAATACTGAACAACAGAGTTGGAAGGGACCTTGTAGGACATCTAGTCCAACCCCCTGCTCAAGCAGGAAACCCTATATAATATTCTAGGTGTGCCCTTACTAAGGCTTTATAGAGTGGTACCAGTACCTCATGTGATCTTGATTCAATCCCTCTGTTAATGCAATTTAGGATTGCATTGGCTTTTTTGGCTGCTGCCACACACTGCTGGTTCATATTTAATTGATTGTCCACTAGGACTCCTAGGTCCCTGAGATCCTCTCTTTAATAACATGCATGGTCTTTGTTTAACTGATGTAATTGCCTTCACTAAGTGATGTGGTCACATGAAGTTCCATTTTACAACTGTGACTTAGCAACAGAGTTCCTGGTCCCACTGCCATCACAATATGATTACCTCTATATAGTTTTCCTAATTTTCTTGGAAACAGTCAATTATGGAATCAAAGACACAAGAGATGGAACATTTAAAATCTTCTCCTAACTCATTTATTCCATAAAGTTCTTTGTCCTGGAAATATACCGTTGCTGGGAACCAAAATGATATTTTTGTTTTTTCTCTTAGTTCAAGAATAATTTTAACCCCCTCCAACAGTGGTGGGATTCAATTTTTTTTACTACCGGTTCTGTGGGAGTGGCTTGGTGGGCGTGGCAGGGGAAGGATACTGTAAAATCTCCATTCCCATCCCACTCCAGGGGAAAGATACTGCAAAATCTCCATTCCCTCCACACTCCAGGGGAAGGTTACTGCAAAATCCCCTTTTCCTTCCGATCAGCTGGTACTCGGGAAGCAGAAATAGATTGGGGCGGGGCCAGTCAGAGGTGGTATTTACCAGTTCTCCGAACTACTCAAAATTTCCGCCACCAGTTCTCCGAACTACTCAGTTTCCGCTACAGGTTCTCCAGAACTGGTCAGAACCTGCTGAAACTCACCTCTGCCCTCCAACACTAAGTTGGGAACACTACTGTACAATAATGTATTAATTCTCTTTTTTCACAGTGGAAGGTAAGGAATAGAGCACTTACAGTTTTACTCCAGATGAGCCCAGTAGTGTGATATTCTTTTATGTATGCTTGAAGCTCTGTCCAAACATTCAGGAATGATTTCACCCAATCAACATGATGCAAATCACTGTAACACAATAAAAGCTATTTGTACATGTTCTTTAGGATCCCTTCTGACCTTCAAGTCAAGGAGAGAATTGCCACTGATGGTAATTCGCAATCACTCGAATCGTATTTAAAAAGCTACCTACTAAAATTCAATACAGGTAGTCCTTGACTTATGGCAGCAATTAGGAAAGAACATTATGTCACCTCCATGCTGGGTTATAAAGTGAGACTCTACTGCTTAATGATGGCAATCGCTGCATCCCAGTTGTCATCATTATCTGAATCCACAGTCGTTAGATGAGACATTACACAACCAAAGTCAGTAGAGCAGGGGTGTCAAACTGACGGCCCGCGGGTCGGATGCATCACGCGCAGGCCACGCCCACCCCAGCTCCACGAAGGGGAGGAAACGTCACGTGATGCAGCGAGTTTGACACCCGTGCAGTAGAGAATCCAGCAGGAAGTTTGAACTCTCAGGCCTGCAGGTAGGCAAGTGGCTGTTGCGAGGAGGTGAGTGGGTGTACGAGGGGGAGGGCACATGAGATGTGCAGCATGGGGTATCTGAGACTGCAACAGAGGGTTGGGGTGAGTGTGTGAGGTGGTGAATGAGGTGCTGTGTCGCTTAGTGTGGGTGTGTAATGCTGTGTGTGTTAACGTTTAAGATTTGTAGACTTTAATTCCCAGAATTTTGGGAGTTGAAGTCTGTACATCTTAAAGTTGCCAACGTTGGACACTCCTGCTTTAGAATATAATAAAAATGATTCGGACACACCAGCCAAGTAAAGTAGTGAAACTGGTTGATGGACGTGGTGATGGGGAGTATTAACTTACCTATGCTTGTAGTCTTTTAACACCCTATTAGTATAAAATGTAGCAGCATCGTTCATCTCCTTTACGTAAGGCCCTGGCTTAGCAGACTAAAAGAGAACACAGGAGCATTGTGTAAAACCACAGGAATCCATTTTTAAGATAGAAATAAAAGGTAAATGTAATCATTGTGGGGGGGGGAGAAACCCTCCTTCCTATTTTAACTGATAGCTATTTCAAAGAAACATAGATATATCAGAGCTTGCGGAAGTCTGTTTTGCTGACCTTGTTCTCTAAGAAAAGTAAAAGTCACTTCATGATACCAGATGACTATTTAGGACTATGCTTGCAATTTCCTTGGCAGCAATATATGGAAGCAGTCTGGAATATTTGCCACCGCCTTATTCAGCAATGCTTTCATGACCTCACAGTTTAGACTGCAGGCCTGGGTGGTGATCTCCTAGCCATGTACTAAACAGATCCAATAGCTTTTCCATTGGTCAAGTCAACTAAACGTTTCCACCCACCAATCCCACTATTGAGAGATGAAGTCCCATTCAACGAAGTGGGCTGTTAAAGAGGAAATCTTTAAAAGTGAGGTGGTGATATGATAGTACCATCTGCAAGCAATGAGGCCTGAACCAGAGTCAAACCAATCCAAGGTTGCATAGTAGATAAGGGTGAAAAAACTGGTTTTGTTTGGAAAATGTCCACTTCTAAAATTCAGAACGTACAATTGTTATCCATCCAAGAGCTGGAATACTTTCGCTGACAGCAGACAGATGATTAAACATATTGCTTCCACGATTTCTCTCTCTGAATGTCTGAATTTCCTGAATCTTTTCCGATATTGGTTTTAGAAGAATGGCAACTTCATTCTGCAAGTATAAATAAAATGAAGAAATCAGTAGCAGAACAGAAATGTTTCTTTTTGTATGTGTATGTGCATGCGTGTGTGCACACACATGCATACACAAACCAATTTTCTTGTCATTATTGAAACTGAGATCTTCTCAAAATTTGTTCAGTGTGTTAAAGCTACCCCAGCTCTAAGAACACTTCCACTATCAGAGAAGTCATTTGTCTAATGTGATGACCAGGGGCGGGTTCCTAATTTTTTTACTACCACTCTGTGGGTGTGGCTTATTTTGTGGGTGTGGCTTGCCAGCCATGTGACCGGGTAGGCGTGGGCTTCGGGAGCTTGGCAGCGGATGGAGAAGCATTGCCCACCCGCAACGCAGCCCCCCGCAGTGGGAGCAGCAAGACCACGGCAGCGGTTCTTCTAGGAGGCTCCGTCCGGCCTGAATGCTTCTCCCCATTCGATGATCCTAGGCTCCTGCCACCCGTTATTTCAGTGTTTCACGCGCTCCCTCAGCCATCCTCCCCTGCTTGGACTCACTGTGGGGTAGGAAGGCAGCGCATGCGCAGTGCCGGAAGCTCGGCTTCTGGGCATGCGCAGAAGAAAATTATAAAAAAAATAAAACATTTTTTTAAAAAATGGCGGCACCTAGGCACCGGCAACCGACCACACCGGTACTGTGACGTCACCAGCAGGCTGCTACCGGTGCTATCGAGTGGACCGCACCGGTAGGAACCCACCACTGGTGATGACGACATGGTGTGTTTTGAAATATTTGAGGGTAATACCGAATGATGAAACGTAGACAGATTCTGAACTAAAAAAATCAACTTCCTGGGCTTTTTAAGGTTCTTACGTGATGAATTGTCTTGTGAGGTAAAATGTGTTTCAATCGTTATATATCTGGGAACCTTCCTGTTCATTCTACCAAGAGGATTCATAAATATTTATTTTCTAAAGTTCTTCCCTGATAGCACTAGTATTAAGAATAGTCCAGAAGATATCAAAGACCCAGAAAAGCTAATGTTGAGGATTAGTGCTGATAATCATCCATATTTAATAAGGAAAGACAATCATTTTAAGTAATATTAAATGTCTATGATTCAAACGTTATCTTATTCCTAAAGCCATAAAAATGACTAGAGCCATATAGGAAATTGCAAAAAGCTCAGAGCAAAGCCCCCCCCCCCCACAAAAAACCCTTGCTGTAATATGTTTAATAGGAATTATCCTAAATTACGTAGGTCAGATCTTACATTTTTGGATGGCTAATTCTGTATCTACCTACCTTGATACCATTTTTAGAGCCTTATTTTTAAGCACTACATTACACGAACACTTCCCCCCCTTTGTCTCATTTTTTATGTACAGAGAAACCATTTGCTCAATCTTTTTTTAAGCTGTTTTTTCTAATGTGCACTGTTCTCATGGCAGCTAAAGAGGTGGAATGCATCATCAGGAAGAAAATTCAGTCACCTGCGCTATGCTGATGACACCATGCTGGCACAGTGGTTAGAATGCAATATTGCAGGCTAATTCTCTCGACCGCCAGCAGTTCGATTCTTACCGGCTCAGGGTTGACTCAACTTTCCATCCTTCCAAGATGGGTAAAATGAGGACCCAAATTGTTGGGGGCAATATGTTGACTCTGTAAACTGCTTAGAGAGAGGGTTGTACAGCACTGTGAAGCTGTGAAGTCTAAGTGCTCTTGCCAGTGCTATGGAACTAAACATACACCACTAGAACAACAGCACAACCCAATGATAAATGCATAAGGGAGGATAGAAAGGGGTTTGACTAGGAAAATAGAAGCAGTTTTGGCGGGAAGAAGCCTTGATATGTTTCTAGAACATTGGTGCAAATGAACTTTTTTATTTTGTCCTTTCAAGTCAGTTTTGACTGCCTGGATTAGTCCCTGAAGTTATTTTCTTGGCAAGATTTCAGAAGTAGTTTGCCACTGCCTCTTTCCTGAGGTTGAGAGACAGTGACTGGCTCAAGATCACCCAGCTGGCTTTGTGCCTATGATGGGAGTAGAACTCATTGTCTGTCTCCTGGTTTCTAGCCTGATGCCTTAAACAGTACATCACATTGGCCCTTAATAACAAATGGAATATACTGGCATAAATCACATAATAGCACTATCTTCCCTGCATAAAGTGATTTCTTGAATGGAAATGATCAATTGCATAATAGAAAATCACATAAACAGAACTCACATAAAGTGAGGGAAATTGTATTTTAGTGGGAATTCTTTATACATAATTACTTTAATTTTAGTTTATTCCCATTTCAAAATGTTTTTAAAATAACTTCCCACTTCTTGTTTACTTAAATGATAATTTACAGTTGTTTTTAACGTATTGCTTAAGTTGAAGCATTTGAAATAAATGCCAAATAAGTAGAAAAGTTTAAATCGCAGCTTTCTGAAGAGTAATTTTGCAGGCAGCAGCTACTGGCCAGCTAGTATACGTAAACTGTAGTATCAGATGATGGTTTTCTCATGTGACCATTTCCACTTCACATACAAATATAGAACATGACCATAAAAAGGAACAAAGCATTCACTCTGCTAAGTAATTTATTGTAGTTGTTATAGGATTGACATGCCAGCTGGAATTATCTTCTTGGCTCTTGCTATTTTTGCATATGCAGGAAAATGACGGGCTCTTCAAGACGGAATAAAATGTAAGCACTGCTAGCAGAAACCTTTCTCAGAAAAATCACAGTGAACAAACGTTTCTTTGTGACTTGTGGGCATGGATGCTACATTTGAACTAAAGAATCCTAGATGCTTCAGAATGCTAATGGTTTTGTTTTCTGTTATTACTTGAGGATAAATTGTGCAACACCAACACCACCAACCCGGAACATTGCTTCTGAATATTTGCAAAGCTGTGAAGACATGATCACCAACAGCTTATTCATCTATCGGTTCACAAACTGTCTGGAAAGTTCAGTGACACAACTGCTTGCTTTTTCAAGAGTTGCTGTCATCTTAATATTCTTTTCTATTCTCTGGGAATTCTGATTCTGTCTGGGTGTTGCTTAAGTTTGTGACTTTAGCTTAAAGTACAAACAGAAACAGATGATGTCACATTAACAAAGTATTTTCTGTTCTGTTCATATCAAGTTTTCTTCTTGCTGTAATGCACTATTTGGAAACCTACAACACATATTTCTTGCTTTCGACAAGATGAAGCTATTATATCACTTGCAGTAGAAATGCTACTGAGACAGATGAACGCTTATTACAGAATATTTATTTTGCATGACAGCTGTGTTTTACATACACACATACAGCTGTGTTAATTTTACACTACAATATATTTCAGCTTATCATGACAGCAAAAAAATGTTTTTCTTTTATTTAGGACGACTCATCATATCCTATATATTAATCAATGTTGCTAGAGGTTCTAACTTACTAATAGCTAACTTGGGGGCCACCAGGAATTGTGGGAGGTCCAAAATTCTGGAGGATACCAAATTGTTTGATAATGTGCCATCAAGCTGGTGTGAAATCTTACCAGAAAGATAATTTGAACCTGGTTATTTGCGCCTTGAGCGAAAACTCAAGGTTGATTTGTTCAATGAGTCATTTCTTTGTTTTCTTGGCTGGCTAAAGTATTCCCAGGAGTTTTTTCCAACACCAAGGTTCAAAAACATCTTCTGCTTTTTCAAAGTCTAACTTGTGCTTCCATAGGGTGTCACATAGAATGCCATTGCTTGCATTATTCTGATCTTTGTAGGTGCAGACACATCACACCACCTGAATATCTTCCTAGGGCCTTCATAACTGCTCTACTAACTGCTAGTCTATAGCTGGATGTTGTATCTGCTGAAATCAGTTTTGTCTTCTTTATATGTAATTTTAGTCCCATTTTGTCAGGGTGCTTTTTATTTTTATTACCAGAGCTTGCAGATGCTTTGCATTGTCAGCTATCACACTAGCAATAGCACTTAGATTTAAATACCACTTCACAGTGCTTTACAGCCCTCTCTAAGCGGTTTACAGAGTCAGCTTTTGCCACCAACAATCTGGAAGGCTGATTTTAACAACCTCGGAAGGATGGAAGGCTGAGTCAACCTTGAGCCAGTAAGAATCGAACTGCTGTCAGTCGGCAGAATTAGCCGGCAATACTGCATTCCAACCACTGTGCCACCACGGTGTCATCAGCATAGCACAGGTGACTGAATTTTCTTCCTTCAATTTTAAAACCACGCTCATCTTTTTTAAAATTCATCTTTCCTTAATATGCAATATATTCAGCATATAAAGTGAATAAATAAGGGGAAAGTATACAGCATTCTCCCACTCTGTGGCCAACCTGAAGCCACTCCCTTTTGCCTTCTTCTGTCTTATAGCTTTCTGAGCTATATATAGGTTTTGCATAGGACAATAAGAGGTTCTAGAATTCTTATTTTTTTAGATAGTCCATAGCCTGATATGACTGCATAACTGAACACGTTTCAATAAGGAGCATGCATAAGTACACCAGCGTGCATACCGTCCCTGTCCTAATGTTCCCTCTTATCAGTACCCATCTTATGTATATAAACAATGTTACATCTATGTATATTACTAACACGTACTTGACAAAAAAAATAAAAAATTAAAAAAAATTTTTTTTCTATAATCAATGAAACAGACAATAACTTCTTTTGAGCACTCTTTGACTTTCTCAATTATCCAGCATGTATCAGCGATAATGTCTTTGTGTTTTGTTTTTCTAAAGCTAGCTTGAACATCTGGCATATCTCTTCCAGATTTTAATCGGTGTTGGATGACCCTAAACATTATTTTGCTAGCATGTGAAATTAAGAATATTGTATGATATCTTGGAAGCTCGTACATGTTGTTAAGTCTCCTTTTTGATACTGGAATGTAGATGGGCCTCTTCCGATCTGTTTTTTTCTCCAGATTTGCTGGTATAACTCAATTACAACCTTTTAATGATTCTGCTTCTGTTATTTGCCATTTTCTGTGAGGATGTTCTATTAATTCCTACAGCCTTCTGACTTGGTTAGGACTAGAGTGCTAATGTAACTTCATTTTTGAGTACTATAGATTAATGTAAGTATACAGTTATTTTCTCAGTGTCATGAATGATGCATCCTTTCATTATACCCATTCCACTTTTTAGCAGTACTATAATCAATTTAATTTTTATGCCCTAGTCTGGTGATATCCATGTATAAGAGGTGTTGTTTTGAAGATTTAAAGATATTGTTATCTATTAATAAATCATTGTACTGGCAGAAATTAGTAAGTTGCTCTCCTGCTTCATTTTGGTTTCCTAAATCTTACAATCCAACTCTATTTTCCTCCTTAAGATTTCCAACTTTGGCATTCCAGTCTCCAATCACAAGCAGCACATCTTGCTTTTGCATGTTCTGTCAATTTCAAATTGAGCTTGATCACAAGACTCATCGACCTCCTCTTCTGCATTAGTGGTTGGAGCATAAGTGGACAGTCATGATATTAAAGGGATATTAGCAGGGTTTTCTTCTCCAACATCAGATTAGATGCCATATACCTCAGTATAAGGAATGCTAAATTTGTTTAAATAATTTAAGACAGTCCCGATTATGATTAACTTATAACATCATACTAAATCATGGTTTGTTTTCATCAAAGCAGATGTCAGTCAAATCTTGTTTGGCCATTTTATGAAAATATGCTTTGCTAATCATAATTTGTTAAACATGATATAACTGGCTGTTACATATTGGTTTATTTATATCCCTTTATTGTTTTAATAAATTACTCAAAGCAGTGAACACACACATACTCCTTCTATTCTCTCCACAACAACCCTGTGAGGTAATTTGTTGTGGGAGCGACTAGCCCAAAATCTCCCAGCTGGCTTTCATGCCTAAGGTGGGACTAGAACTCAGTCTCCTGGTTTCTAGGCTGGTGCCTTAACCACTAGATCAGGGGTGTCAAGCTCGATTTCTATGAGGACCGCATCAGGGTTTTTCACCTTGGGGGGTCAGGGAGGGTGTGGCCAGCTCAACATCACTCATGTCAGGGGCGACTGTGGGGGCTCGAGCACTCTGCCAGTGAAAACAGGCTCCCGAGCTCAGTTTTTGGCTGCGACGGCCTCCTGCAACCCTCTGCCAGCAAAAGCGGAGCTTGGGAGTGCCGCCCGCGACTCTCGCAAGCTCCGTTTTCAGCTGCAATGGCCTCCTGCAACCCTCTGCCAGCAAAAGCAGAACTCGGGAGGGTCGCAAGCAGCCCTCCTGAGCTCTGTTTTCACTGGCAGAGGCACCGTGGGCCAGTTCTTTGCTGTTTCCAGGCGGCCCCGCGGGCCAGATCTAAGCACCCCATGGGCCAAATCAGGCCCCCGGGCCTTGAGTTTGACACCCCTGCACTAGATCAAACTAAAAACCAAACCAAACCATAATAATTATGGTTTGCAAATCTCAATAAAGTTTGCACAATATGCAGTCAACTCAAAACAAATCACATAGTGGTTCTCTTGCAAACTATGAATCAGTATTCTCTCTCTCTCTCTCTCTCTCTCTCTCTCTCTCTCTCTCTCTCTGTGTGTGTGTGTGTGTGTGTGTGTGTGTGTGAATTTTTATATGCAATTAAATTATCATTTAATGAAGGTTCTTACCTCACAACTTTATCAGAACCTAGAGAATTAAAAGAAACTTTGATATATTTCCAGATATTTAATCAAGATTGGGAAAGTCTTAACAGTAACTTTATTTATAGGACTCCTACATCCTCCTGCAGAAATTCATCTGCTATTCTTCAGGGTATGGTCTTTTGTTCTGGGCATACATCCAACTAAACCACTGGGCTCCAGGAGCCAATCATTTTTAGTTTTTAGATAAGTATAGGCACCCAGACTTTTTAAAAAAAATAAAATGAAGCCAAAGTCTGATTTTGTTTTGCTTTACAACATGCCAACTTCCCGTTTTTAGAAACCAACCAACAAAACTTTGAACATTTCAGGTGACCACAAGATTTCTTACCTGCTGGGGTTCTTGATAACGTGAGGCCAACCAAAGAAATGCCCTTTGAGCTTGGAAAGCGGCATGAACCATTTCTGCCTATGAAAAAGGAATAAGCAAGGGAATAATAAGCTATGAATTGAAAGTATTAAAAACAAACACTTTTAAGAGGACTTTCTCTACCTGAAACTGTTATGATCCCTTAATTAAAGCTATCCAAATCTCTTTGATCTGCAAATCCTATTTATCTAAACCCATGTACTCTAACCAAGCTACAGTGTGGCTTCTAGTACCTGCTAGCAGAGCAGCACTCTTCATAATATAGAAGTAAAGGTAACATTTTACCTTTCATCCATTCATCAAGTTCATCCATTTTTATACATTTCTGGCAGAAACCATTTCTGCTTTCATCCATTTCTTTTCACCTGTGATCTCTTTCCTTGTGCTGCAATTTGTGGGTAAGCTTAATACAGGTTGACGTATGACCACAATTCAGTCCAAAATTTATGTTGTTAAACGAGACATTTGTTAAGTGAGTTTTGCCCCATCTTTCTTGCCACAACTGTTAAGTGAATCACTACAATTGATAAGTTAATAACCGGTTGTTAAGTGAATCTGGCTTCCCCATTGACTTTGCTTGTCAGAACGTCGCAAAATGACTTTGGGACACAGTAACGGTCATAAATAGGAACCAGTTGCCAATCATCTGAATTTTGTTCATGTGAATCTGGGCATGCTGCAATGGTCGTAAATGTGAAAAATGGTCATAAGTCACATATTTCAGTTGCTGTTGTAACTTTGAACAGTCACTAAACTGTTGTATGTCGAGGGCTAGCTGTATATACGAGCACGATTTTTAATGTTTTATCTGCAATGATGTAGATATATATAACTTACAGAAAAAAGAGACATCACTAGGTAAAAAATGTTAGAGCTCTGTTCAAACGATTGGGTATGCTAATATATGAACAAGCCACAAATCAATGTTATGTGTATATTGCTTTAAAAGCATTGTAGGCTGATTACTATAAAAGGAAGCAAGAGAGCATGCTCAGAATGTGATTGTGATCGTGTGTTCTGGAGTGCTGACTCTCTCTGCTGATTATCTCTGCTGCTTCACTGTTGAGTAATTGACTTTGTGTCTGTGTGAAAGTACTGTGAAGAGCTGCTGTGTAAAGAGTAACTATCTGTGATAGTATAGAACTGATTGTTAGCTGTAATCTTTGTTTGCTAGTTACAACAAAGATAGACAAGAAGATTCTTCGTATTGACTGACTTACTGTGTATGACTTGGACTTCCTGCTGAACTTTGCTACTACTTTAAGTAAACTATTTGTATATACTAAACATATCTGTTTATTGACTGAATAGCATTCATATCAAACTGCAACAATCGCATTACGCTGTGCACGTGCTCAACAGCACAATAACTCCTTAACAAAACCAACAGACGTGTTTCTTTTTTCAATCTCATTTAAGAGAGTCAGTCAAAAAAATTTAAGTTAAAAATGTTGTCTATTTTTAATTTAAGAGAAAAGAAGAAAAGGGAAAACTATCATGTTTATAAGTTCATAAATTATAAATTGTATATCAAGGATAGAGAAATGTATTTCCTGTCTCACAATATTAGATCTTAGATTCTTCCAATAAATTATATACAGGGCAACCGGAGGAAAACATTTTGCACATCCTGTGTAATTTATTTGTAATTTGTTTTCCTCTATTATCCTTTTGTATGCCATCATCACTTCAACCTTCATATCATTCAATATCAGTTCAAACTGTTGACAAGCACATTTAAAGGGAGCCATAGAAACTCTTCATTCCAAAATAAACATGAACAATTGTATCACAATGGCATTGTGAAAAAAAGCTCAACGTGTAAATCGTTTCAATGAACCTCTGTATAAATGGCTCTGCGGTGGCTTTAGAAAAACACCGGGCAAATCTATGTCAAAGGAGACTGAACTAGCATATATCCTGATTTCCTGAATGAAGGGTAATCAACTGAAACTAAACCCAGACAAGACAGAATTGTTCTTGATTAGAACGATAGCATGCTGAGTGTGCCCGTTCATCCAAATCTAGACTGACTCACATTTCTCTAAAAAAGATCAGAGGGATGGGATAAAGCAAAACAAAAAGAAATCATCACCCAAGATACGTTGTTGCCTGAGAGGAAAGGCAATATGATGCCCACACATGTGTACACCTGCACAGCCTCCTGGTTTTCTGAGCTGAACAGATGGCTGAATTTTTCATTACTCAACAATGACGGGACAGCCTTCTCCATTGCAACTTCATGGCTTGAGGGTATGAGACGATGGCTAGTTTCATATATGACTTCTTCTTATATCATGCTAAACCCTAACCAAGTTTGTTGGTTTGGGCTCTGCCTATTCTACCTAACCTTTGTTAAACAACCCATGATAACATGAGGTGTGAGTCCTGTGCCAGCAGCACATAGAGCCCCGCAGTTCTCTCCTTTTCAGAAGCTGTGGCCTCTCATTGTCTCTAATACTAAGGTCAGATATATTATACAGGTAGTCCACAACTTACAGCCACAATTGAGCCCAAAATTTATGTTAAGTGAGTTTTGCCCATTTTACGATTTTTTTTGCCACATTTGTTGTGAACTAACTTGAAAGGTGCTTTTTCAAGAGGCAACTGAACTTTCTGGTTTTTCTTTGAAGATGTTTCGCTTCTCATCCAAGAAGCTTCTTCAGACTTGAGAGCTGAAGAAGCTTCTTGGATGAGAAGCAAAAGGCATTCAAAGAAAAAACAAGAAAGTCCAGCTGCCTCCTGAAAAAGCACCTTTGGGACAACCATGACCTGGATGATGGAGTATCTGCATACCCAACTAACTTGTTAAGTTAGTCGCACAGTTGTTAAATGAATCTGGCTTCCCCTTTGACTTTGCTTGTCAGAAGGTCATGAAAGAGGAACACATGACCCCGCGACATTGCAACCGTCATAAATGTGAACCAATTGTCAAGCATCCGAATGTAAATCACGTGACCATGGGGATGCTGCAACAGTCATAAGTCACTCTTTTCAGTGCCATTGTAACTTTGAACTGTCACTAAATGAACTGTTGTTAGGTAGAGGACCGCCTGCACTACAATAGCCACACCTTTTACTTGTTTTTAACACATGAGCACGTCCAACAGAGAAATTGTCGCTTGTTTCACTCGCACTTATTATTGCCAACGTTCCCTTGACAACTGTGGGTATCATTCCTTCTTCAGCCAAACTTGATACAGGTGCTTATTACCCACACATCTATCAAATCACCAGTTCAAGAAGTGGTTCAGAATGAAGCCCTGACCTTTTGGAAGTTTTACATTGAGCTAATGGCTGCAGCTTATTCACCTAAGCCAGCTATAATTTATTTATTTATTTATTAGTGAGACTTATATACCGCCTCATAGTGCAAGCACTAAGCAGTTTACACCATTAAGCAATATATAATTTACATTGCCCCCAACAATCTGGGTCCTCATTTTACCTACCTCGGAAGGCTGGAAGGCTAAGTCAACCCTGAGCCGGTGAAATTTGAACAGCTGAACTGCTGATCACAGTAGGCTAAAGTAGCCTGCAGTACTGCACTCTAACTGCTGCGCCACCTCGGCTCTATGAGTTATGCTTTAAGCTTTGTAGCGCTTATTATAAATCTAACTCCCAAAATCATTAATTGAATTGTGATCTTTCAGAAAACTTACCTACTAATCAAGTAATTTAGGATGATATTTTTGCTATCAGCAAATATAACTTAAACACAGTCATCCATTCTGGGTTTTTTACTTTTCAAATACTGTATATAAGGCGAGGTACAAACTTATGCAGACCTTGGCTGCTTTTTGCATGGTCCATAAAAACTTTAAGAAGGCTGAATAAGCGGGGAAAAGATCAAAATTCAAATTTATTTATTACAGCTTTAAGGTCAGATTAGAAACAAGATATTGAATAAAAGAAGTATTACATTCTTATGGTTTTGTCTGACAAGGAAATAAAGAAACAAACTTTTGGTGATCCAACAGCTGCAATAGATTTTGCATGCATAATGAAATGCATAATGTGCTTCAAAAACAGACATGGACAAAACCTCAAGTAACCTTGGTTTTAAGGGTGTCTTGGAAATTTTTAAAAGGTGAGATGGTTGGCACCCATTCCACCTCTTAAAGAAAATCCCAAATTCCTCCATAGCCCAATTTGGGGGGGACTAACTTTGTTGAGGGATCTGTGGCTGAAATAAACTTGCTGGTGTGTGCTATATGCAACATAGGCTGTAGTTTTTCATAGTCTGTGCCAAGCCAGAGCTCGAAGTTTCCACAATGGCTGGATTCAACAAGTTAAATTAAAAATAAAAATTATTATTCAAGATGGAGGGAACCATTTAAGAATTTAAAAAACCTTCCCACGACCTAATGTGTATTTTATATGTATGTATAAAGTGAGCATATTCTTAAAATGTGTGTTTTTATATGTGTGGGTGGGTGGCCACCAGCCCTGTCAATTATTTTGGCCCCCAAAAAGTTCCATGTGAACTAGAATGATTTTTGATCCAAAAAAGTTGGTTTTCCTTTCAGTATAGGGTCCAGTAAATTAAATATATTTTAATTAAAACACTTTATGCTTTGTTTTCCTATGCTTGATGTTTTCAAATTAACTGTTAACGTTTACTATTTCTAGACAGAATTTTAAAAACTACAGATAAATAAACAACCCAAATACATTGTACCTATTAAATATCAATATCAATTAAATTCCTAATTCAACCGAGAACCCATTATAATTAAATAGATCACATTGGGTAAATTAAACTCACAAAGTTGAGCATGGTACTTAAAGTATGTCCATGTTAGTGAGACCTTACATATGTTTAACTTTAAAAGTTCCATTCAGTTCACTGGGTTTCTCCCCCAGTAATTATGCATAAGATTATGGTTAAAAATATTCTAAACATATTCCATAATATAATGTTTCCTCCAGTTAGTGAGGTATCTGACAGTTTTCTGAACAGGTGTTTTCTGAAACCAAATACAACTTTCTTTTCAACTACTGATATGAAAGAAGTAGCAGCTGTACATATAATACATGGGACATGTGGCCTATAAGATATGTAGAAGAAAAACATTCCTTATTTGACTTGCTAAGGTAAAGCACAGATGCTGGATCAAGTTCATTCAGAGCCACCAGGGTCTCTATTTTACAATGCAGCTTAAGTCAGTAAACTTTCAGAAAATCTGTTGCAGAGCTAAAGAAAAATAATGATATAAATACACTATGCAGGACGATTCCTAATGTCACTGCACCACTATATGATACTATATCTAGTTATGTTACAAAATCAGATTTGATACTACCTGGTATTTTGGTAGTAATAGTAGTAATTATTATTGGTAATAATTTTGATATGATTGGGGTTGGCGTTGATTCAGCTACACTCTCATTCATGAGTCTGTTGAAATCTTTCCTAAAAGATTTTCAAGTGATCTAGAACTGAATATTTGGAATAAATATAAATTTAGTTAAACTGAATTTAAGTCTGAGAATGTGTTATATTGTAAATGGTCTTTCCATTTATATTCCTTCAAAAACATTTATAATTGAATCACTTTCTCTGGCAAGCTTGTGTTAGATATTTACATTAAGTAAATTATAGTTGTCTATTGGGAAAGGTGGATTTAACTTTCTATACCAGGGGTCAGCAACCCGCGGCTCTGGAGCCACATGTGGCTCTTTCATCCCTCTGCTGCGGCTCCCTGTCACCAGTCGGCTCCACAATTGATAGGGCTTTCGGTTAGGACAGGTGGAGGAAAAAGGTCGCCGCACAGGAGACTCTATGGTGGGGGAACCAGACTTCCGGTTGGCAGAGGAAAAAGGACGCCATGCTAGGAGGAGACTCTATGGTGGGGGAACCGGACTTCCGGTCGGCTCCAGAATTGAACGGGGGGGGGGGGGGCTTCCGGTTAGGACCTTTGTGGCTCTTTTGAGTGTTTAAGGTTGCCGACCCCTGTTCTATACATTTAACTCAGTTTTTGGCTAAAATATGGAAGTTCTGAATTGAACTCCTTTTTGAATTTGGTTTGACAGCTATTACTTCACCCCTTGAAATTTCAGCAAATACTAGGCTTTGGGGAGTCTAGAGGGAGTCAGTGGAAGACCCACATTTTTGTGAAAATTAAACCTCCATAATTAAAAATTAAAATAGAAATAAATACTTACATGAGTCTTTATATCACCATCAAGGATCTTGCTATTCTTTATAAACTCAGCTAGACTCTCATTCATGAGTCTGTCGAAAGCTTCAACATATGGTGCTAGCTCTGCGGGAAAAATGCTGAACTGAAAGAACTGGCCAAAATTTTACATTCATGGTCTTTATTTCACATTCTAAAATAAAAATCTCATACAAACTGGAAAGCAGTTTGTAAACACAATGGCTGCAGAAGCAAACATAGCAAATCTATAGAATGGGCGTTTACTTACCGTTGATACGTCCGTTCTCGTTGGTTGAAGCCAGCATTCAGTGAGTGAGGGTTGTCCACAGCCAATCACATCAAGGGCTGAGTCTGTCAATCAAAAACTGAGCCTCTGTCCTCCTCCTCCTTGGATATTGGCCCAGTTTAGACGAAGCTGAAAGACAGACTTGACGTGGAAAGGAACAGTGTTAACCGAACAAAAAACAATACACTGCACCAATAGGAGAGTAAGTCACACCTCAGACTGCGGAATTAAGTAACAAAAAACTGGATTTATTAATACAACAAGTAGTAGAGCAAAAAACAGTGTAGAACGTATTCAATAAGAACCAAAGAACATAAGGGAGGGTCTGAATGCTGGCTTCAACCAACGAGAACGGGCGTATCAACGGTAAGTAAATGCCCATTCTCCATTGGAGGTTGAAGCCAGCATTCAGTGAGGGACATACCCAAGCTACGAGTCCCGAGGGAGGGCAACTAAAGCAACCACTCCTCCCCAGTGTCTACTAGGACAGAGGCACAGCAACCTGTTGAAGCACTCGCCTGCCGAAGGCTGCCTCTGTAGAAGCATAAGAATCAATTTTATAGTGGCGTATGAACTGAGTAGGGGAAACCCAAGTAGCAGCCCTACACACTTCCTCAAGTGAAGCCCGAGTCTTCCATGCAGCCGACGTAGCGGCGCTGCGGGTGGAATGGGCCGTGATAGTCTCTGGTACCGGCTTTCCAGCTGAGGTATAAGCTCTAGTGATTGTGGCTCTGATCCACCTCCCTATGGTAGGGGATGAAACCTTGAGCCCCATGGAACGGGGAAGGAAGGCAACAAACAAGGCCTCTGATTTACGAAAGGCCGAAGTACGGTTGATATAAGCCTTCAAGGCACGCCTCACGTCCAGAGTATGCCACTGACGCTCTCTAGGATGACGTGGGTGGGCACAGAAGGACGGGAGAATGATTTCCTGGGAACGGTGAAATAAGGAATTTACTTTGGGAAGGAAGGAAGGGTCTAGGCGGAGGACCACTCTGTCTGGATGGAAAAGACAAAGGTCCTGCCGAATAGAGAGAGCTGAGAGCTCGGAGATACGTCTGGCTGATGTTATAGCCACAAGGAAAGCTACCTTGTAAGACAGGAGGCTAAGGGGCGCCTCTCTTAAAGGTTCAAAGGGGGGACCGGTTAGGGCCTCCAGGACCAGGGGTAGGTCCCAGGTGGGAAAACGGTGCACGACTGGCGGGCAGATGTTGGAGGCTCCTTTAAGGAACCTATGCACCGTGGGCACATGTGCCAGAGAGGGGCAATTTGGGCAGGAGAGAATGGTGGAAAGTGCGGCCAGTTGGCGTCTAAGGGTGTTAGGGGCCAACCCCAAATTTAGTCCTTTCTTGAGGAAACGGAGTAGGAGAGGAATGGGCACATAAAGAGGAGAGATACCCTCCAGTCTGCACCACTCACAGAAAGCCTTCCAGGTATTCTGATACACTCTGTTAGTGGAAGGACGCCTGGAGGCCAAGATGACTTCGATGGTGTCCAGATCATAATGTTGTCGTTTTAAGACCTCCCGCTCAACCGCCATGCGGTCAAGCGTAACCACTGAGGGTCCGGGTAAACCACTTCCCCCTGTTGGAGCAGATCCGGAAGGGGGGGCAGTCTCCACGGGTGACCGCGGGAGAGGAAAAGGAGGTCCCCGAACCAAACCCTGCGTGGCCAGTGAGGGGCAATTAGAATCACCTCCGCAGAATGTTTTAATATTTTCTGGATGACCCTGGAGAGCAGAGGGAGGGGAAGGAAGGCATACAGGAGTCCCTGGGGCCAAGGTGAGCGCAGGGCGTCGACTGCTTCTGCGCCTTCCGTCGGGAAGCGAGAGTAGAACCGGCTGAGCTGTGCATTCTGTGGGGTAGCAAACAGATCAATTAAAGGTAAACCAAATCTATGAACAATATCCTGAAACACCCCTGGATGTAGTTGCCATTCGGTCTGATCTAAATCACGACGGCTGAGCCAATCAGCCTGCTTGTTGGCTTCCCCTGAAATATATTCCGCTGAAAGGGAAATAAGGTGTTTCTCTGCCCACAGACCCAGGGACAAGGCCTCCTCAAGCAGGGCCGCTGAACGTGTTCCCCCTTGCCTATTAACATGTGCTTTGGCCGTGACATTGTCGGTGAGGACCAACACATGAGAACCTTCTATTCTAGTCTTAAAGCTCTTTAACGCTAAACGGATAGTGCGAAGTTCTAGTAGGTTAATGGGGCATTTGGATTCCTCCCTAGACCAGGTACCCTGGGCCAGTTGGCCCTGAATGTGTGCCCCCCAGCCTGAGAGGCTGGCATCTGTGGTTACTGTAATTCAATCTGGTAGGAGGAAGGAAGAGCCTTCTTCCAAGGCTGAGGATGTCCACCAGACTAGGGATTGTCTAACGTGAGAGGGCAAACGAACCCAAACTGCAGGGGGGGACTGACCCGGGGGAATAAGGGGAAGTAAGAACCACTGCAATCTACGGGAGTGCAACCGTGCCCAGGGCACGATATCGATGCACGATATCATTTTTCCCAGTAGTGTGGCCAACAGGACTAGAGAAACTGATGGACAGCGGTTGATATTACCTATGATGACCCTAATGCTGCCCTGTCGCTCGGGGGATAGGAAAACCTTGCACTGCTGGGAATCTATAATTGAGCCCAAATGGAGAATTGAGGTACTAGGAACCAGACAGCTCTTACGGTGGTTTACCGAGAAGCCATGTCGTTGGAGCTCGTCCAGCACTACTTGCACATGACGCTCTGCCAAGGACCTGGAAGAAGCCTGAAGCAGAATATCGTCCAGGTAGCACTGGACCCGAACTCCTAAGGAACGAAGGTGAGCCTCCAATGCCGCCAAGATCTTTGTAAAGACTCGGGGGGCTGAGGAGAGGCCAAACGGGAGTGCTCGATACTGGAAGTGTCTTCCAGCAAGGCAGAAACCGAGAAACTTCCTGTCTGTAGGTGCTATGGGGATGTGGAGATATGCTTCGGATAGGTCCAAGGAGACCAGATAGTCACCCCTATGGATACCCCTGAGGATGGAACGTAGGGATTGCATTTTGAATTTGCGATATTTAACAAACTGGTTTAACCTTTTGAGATCCAGTATAGGTCGCCAATCCCCGGAGGGTTTAGGGACCAGAAAAAGTATTGAGTATACTCCTGCTCCCCTTTGTTCCCTAGGGACCGGTTCAATGGCCCTAATCTCCAGGAGATGGTGGATGGCCTGTTCCATTAACCGGCGCTTTTCTGGAACTCCAGAAACATGACAGGGTATAAAACTTGGAGTGGGCCGTGACCAAAATTCCAATGATAACCCAAAACGGATAGTTTGTCTAACCCAGACGTCCTGAGTGGTCAATTCCCAGGTATCCGCAAACCTGGCTAGTCTACCTCCAATTGGGAAATCCTGAGATAAATTATTTGCCTCATCTGGAAAACTTGTTACCCCATCCCCTATAGGGACGTTTGTAAGACCTGCCCCTGGCCGCTCTATCCTGGTAAAAGGACCTTTGGCCATACTGACCTGGGGTTCGGGGCAGATTGGAACCCTGGTCAGCCGATCGAAAGGGCCGTCTAGGATATGGGTTATGACGGAAAGAACCTTTTTTGTTATAAGTTGGAAGGACCTTCCTACGATCCTTAGACTCCACCAGTAACGGGTCTAAAACCTCCCCAAAAAGGGATTGACCCGCAATCGGCTTAGATGCCAGGCGCCATTTTTGGCGAGCATCGGCAGTCCAGTTCTTGAGCCAGTTCACCCTGCGACCTGCGGTGGCAGCCGCAATGGATTTTGAAGAAAAGCGTGCTGCCCTGAGTGTAGCATCAGCAGTAAATTGAGTTGCAGCTATGACTTTATTGAGGTCTTGATGAATGCGAAGTTCTGATGAGGGGATCCACTCCTGGAGCTGGCGCAGCCACAAGAGAGACGATCTGGCAAAGAAGGATGCAGAGCAGGAAGCGCGAACCGCCCAGGCCGAGGCATGGTGGGACTTTAGCAGGAGTTGTTCTAGTCGATGATCATCCGGTTTCAGGAGCTCCTCAGCTTCCCCCGGTATGGGATTTGGAGAGTGGAGCGCAGCTACCGGAACATCCACCGATGGAGGGGAGAGTAGACCCGTCAGTTCAGCCGCCGTATTAAAGAATCTCTTGTCCTGCGCGGAAGGCATTGGTCCTGAGGTTGGAGCCACGAACTGTCGCTGCACGTTGTCCAGGAATATCTTGGGCGCTGGAATAACATCCAGCTCTGTCACCTGTTCTTCAAAAACCGGAACTTTGGATGAAGAAGTCGCAGCATCTGTTGTTACTGGAGCAGAGGCCAGGCCTGCTACATTCCTGGCCTTATGTAGTAACGACTTGAATAAGGCAGGTGGGAATAAGCCCACTGAAGTGGGTTGTTCTGGAGCGAGGCCTTCATCCTCTGATAGTGCTGTGGGATCACACTCACCCTCTTCCAGGGTGGCAGGTCTGATATCCTCACTGGAATCATCAGATGAGTCTTCAGCAATGGCTGCTCCCCTGAGGGACTGAGAATGTGCATGACTAGAAGGCCTAGATGGAATGGCCTGGGCAGAGGCCTGTATTTGCTGGAATCCAGCTAGGCACTGTTGCACTGTTGCTGCCATGACCATCTGCCAGCTTGGCTGATCAGGCTGATGTGAAGGGCCTGCCTGAGAAGTCAGGGAGCTGGAGGCCACACTAGCAGGGGGCCTAGCCGCCTGTGTCCAGTCTATGGTGGGAGCAGAGGCCACAGGGATATCTGGTCCAAATGCAGTAGCAATCTCCTGGGGATTTCCCTGGGCAGAGGAGACCAGGCCTCCTTCCCCCCAGACATTGGGGTCTAAGAGCGTAGGAGCTGGGGCATCCAGATTGTGGACCTGGGCCTGGATCACTACCTGGTGTTTTGGAGGTGCCATGGCCTCCTCTTGCTGATCCGCCCTGTCCACTATGCGCTGTAGCGCCCGATCACGCCTCCTCTCGTCGCGTTCTGCAGCCTTAGACCCTTGGGTCGATTTAGGCTGCTTGGCTTCTATCGGGGCAGGAGTAATCTCCTCCCCAGAATCGGGCCCTTTCTGCGTTCTTGCTGGCCTCTTCGGCTTCGCCGGAGCCTTCCCAGCCTCAGCCATCGTGAATCAGCTAAAAATAGCGAGTTGCGCGCGCCGCTAGATGGCGCTGCGCTCCCAAGATGGTGACCGGCTCAGGAGGCGAAAGGGCGGGAAAAACAGCCAAATTTGAAAAGATCGGCCGGCGCTGAGCTTAAAAGCCGCGCCGCCGAGTCTCCAGGCTAAAAGAAGCCGGCTGCAAGATCGGCCTTACCAGAAATACAATCTGTGAGTCTTGAATTCTCCCCTGTATCTGTGCTCCTTAGGAGCTTTGGTAAGGGAGTGTCCCTCCAGCCTCATCGGAGTGCAAGCACCGGCCGATGGCAAACAACACTCCCCTCAGGGCTTGCAAGCCCGTTCCCCAGACAATGAGCAGAGGGGGAAGAGAGGGGGCAGCTGGAATCGAGGCGTTTAACAGCCACAAGTGGCGATTTGTTAATGCCTGGGGACGGGAGAAGGAAACAGTTTCCTAACTGTTGTTATTTTTCCTTTCTTAACTAAGTCAATCCTCATGCATTTTTCTTTCTTTTTTTTTTTTTAAACTTACAGTTGAAGCAAGCAGTCAGAGAGGTGTAAATCCACGTCTAGCCTTTTTGAAGGGCTGAGTCTAAACTGGGCCAATATCCAAGGAGGAGGAGGACAGAGGCTCAGTTTTTGATTGACAGACTCAGCCCTTGATGTGATTGGCTGTGGACAACCCTCACTCACTGAATGCTGGCTTCAACCTCCAATGGAGAATGTCCAGATTATTCTTACATGGATTTTTGGCCATAGCCTGTGGCATCTTTTTTCATACAGAGTAACAATACTTGCTACATAGTATGGAAAAGCTACAATTATGAAATTTTGTAAAATAGATCATCACTAGCAGTGGGATTCCTTTTCTGAAGTCTTTCAGGGTCTCTTCTTCCATTATCCTTCTAACCTTTGAAAGTCCCAATGTGGAAATAATACGATAGAAAATTTCTGCAGGACTTGGATGGCAGCTTGAAACTATATATGTATATCTTCTTTTTAAATTATGCGATTTGCCAGCTCTTGATAAAGAGAAATAGCCATCCCAGCAGCAGGGAATTTCAGTTTGCGGTTGCACTGGGTGGAGGAAATTCTCCACACAGAGTCCTGCTTTTACCTTCCTTAGCCTTAGCAGAAAAAGATGTGACAAATTGGCCTTGGGTATAGAAGCTATAAGGCCCTGAAGCAGAAGCCTCTATTTTCAGCAAAAATGAAGTCCAAGAAAGTATCCACAATGAAAGTCTAATAAACATAACTAACAAAAACAACACCTGGACACTCGATATACTGCCCCAGCACATGACTGGTGGTTGGTTTTCATGCCTATAGATGACACTAGGTTGGAGGAGAAGGGATGGCAAGTCAACTAGCAACTGTTACCCTGAAGCAATGCCACACTGAACTGTGCGCGGGCAACAACAGTAATTGCTGTTCAGTAATTCCTGAGGCTAAGGCAAGGCAGAGGTAATCAGCTGATACAGCACTTTCTCCACTGATATACTTTTCTCCTAACTCAGAGATGGGAGGAAAGCACCTTACTGCTGACACTATGAAAAGCTTTATTTTGAATTTCTACGATCCACAAATTGAGGCACCAAAGCATGAATATTTGTTATGAAGTATTACAGTACTGTAAAGCTAAAAGAGCTGTTTGCATTGTACTGTAATCTATCACTTGCAGGATCAGGATCACTGGATCAGTATTTTGTTAGCTGTGTTCTTTTCCCCCTACGTTATCATATAGCTATGATGTGCTTCTTGAGATGCACTATAGAAATGCAACCAGTGGTGGGTTCCTACCGGTGCGGTACACTCTATAGCACCGGTAGCGGCCCGCTGGTGACGTCACAGTACCAGAGCGGTCGGTTGCCAGTGCCTGGGTGCCATTTTTTTAAAAAACGTTTTTTAATTTTTTTAAAAAATTTCTTCTGCGCATGCCCAGAAGCTGAGCTTCCAGCACTGCGCATAGGCTGCCTTCCTACCCCACAGTGAGTCCAAGCAGGGGAGGATGGCTGAGAGAGCGCGTGAGACGCTGAAAGAACAGGCGGCAGGAGCTATCTCCATTCCCCTCCCTTTAGCAGTCCGAGAAGCCACGAACACGTGGTGATGATCCTAGGCATTTTCACACGTTTGAGGCTTCTCGAGCTGCTGAGGGGAGGGGGAATGGGTGGGAGGAGCCTAGGATCATTGAATGGGGAGAAGCATTCAGGCCGGATGGAGCCTCCTAGAAGAACCGCTGCCGCGGTATTGCTGCTCCCGCTGCGGGGGGCTGAGTTGCGGGTGGGCAATGCCCCCCTACTTCTCCGGCTGCTGCCAAGCTCCTGAGGCCCATGCCCACCCGGTCACATGGCTGGCAAGCCACATCCACAAAATAAGCCACACCCACAGAGTGGTAGTAAAAAAATTAGGAACCCGCCCCTGAATGCAACGGAAAGAAACCCAATAGAAAAAAGTATGCAAAAAAACCCTAAATAAAAATAAACTACTTTTAGTGACCCAAGCACATTTTTAATCCAATGTCAAAACTTAGTAAACTGAAAAATAATCTTGTAGAAAATAGGTATTTTCGTTTTTGCAACACAAATATTTTCTGCTATTTTTTGTTTTACTGGACAGTAAATTATTTGTAGCAATCGAAACAGTAATGTTGAAATATGGAAATTTAAAACATCAATAATGTGGATAATAGATGAATTACAAATCTTTTCTGCAGAACATAACATTATGATTAAAATGAGATATTAATATTCCTCCTGGGTAATTTAAAAATATGATGAAAGTGGTTGATTATCTTTTAGCTTTCTTTGAGAACAAATGTTACCACCACGACATTTAGTTGTTCACTTTTCAACCTACCAAATACATTTCTGAAACAATAAAATCATACCTCCATTGACTCCATTAATGGTTCCAGAAGTTCTATGTGATTCTGATAACAATGATTCAAGCCTAATTACAGCTTTTTCCAATCTTTCTATCAAAGCCACTTCTGCCATTCTGAAAAAATAAAGAGATACACATAATACTAGCTGTTGTATGAGGTGTGGATTTTAGAGTACCATTTAATTATATTTTTACGCACACACACACACACCTCTTTATTACGTTTACAGGTAACTCAAGGTTGTGAACGCATTCAATACACCTTCCTTCTATTTTCCCCACAATAACAATGCTGTGAGGCAAGTTGAGAGAGTGATGGGCCCAAGGTCACTATGCCAGCTTTCATGGCTAAGGCAGGACTTGAACTCATAGTCTCTTGCTTTCTAGCCTGGTGCCTTAACCACTAGACCAAACCTAGTTTATTTTCTGGATGTGAATACCTCTTCCAAACACAGGGCTATCAGTAGTGCCAATCATTGGCTTCAAAATGCCATACATGACGAGGCAATCAGAACTTTGTCTAGAATAGAAAATAGAATAGAATAGAATAGAATAGAAAATATAGAAAATAGAATAGAATAGAATCTGGAAGGGACCTTGGAGGTCTTCTAGTCCAGCCCCCTGCTCAAGCAGGAGAACCTATACAATCTCAGACAAGTGACTGTCCAATCTCTTCTTAAAAACCTCCAGTGATGGAGCACCCATGATTTCTGAAGCAAGCTGTTCCACTGGTTAATTGTCCTCACTGTTAGGAAGTTTCCCCTTAATTCCAGGTTGCTTCTCTCTTTGATCAGTTTCCAACCATTATTTCTGGTCCTGCCCTATGGTGCTTTGGAGAATAATTTGACCCCCTCTTCTTTGTGGCAGCCCCTCAAATATTGGAACACTGCTATCATGTCACCCCTAATTCTTCTTTTCTTTAGACTAGCCAGACCCAAAATCTGCAGCCGTTCTTCATATGGTTTAGTCTCCAGGCCTTTGATCATCTTAGTTGCTCTTCTCTGATCTTTTCCCAAAATCTCAACATCTTTTTTGTAGTATGGTGACCAAAATTGGTTGCAGTATTCCAGGTGTGGTCTTACTAGGGTTTTGTAAAGTGGCATTAAAATTTAAAAGTGCACTGCATGCATTGTACACATGTAAAAAAAGGGGTCGGGCTAAATCACCAAGCCATGCCCACCATTTTGAAACCAGTGACCATCACTACAGACAGCCCTGCACATGGAAGTGAATTTTGCCAAATCACATCTTTTTTTCTTTTTAAATTAACTGTCAGTCCTGGAAGCTATTTTTTTCGTTGGCCCTTCAGGGCTGCCACATTTAGTGCCTGGGAAAACGGGAGGGGGGATTGCAAGGAGCCGGTGGAGGATTAGCCATAACAACATTCTTTTCTATGGGAGTCAAGGACACTTGGCCTGCACCTGGATGGGAGTGACTGGGGGCCATCTCCAGTTGGGACGTTGAAATGATTGGACCATGTGATAGACTTGTAGGTGCAGGGGATGGATCTTTGACTTTCTTTTTGGTGGGGAACCCCGGAACTCTCAGATTCGGGTTTTCCCAGATGTGCCAATATGACATCTCTAATAAAATAAAACTTTGAGGAATTGCTAGCCTCGGAGTCTTCTTCAGTTGGGGGTGTTACTTGGAACCCTGAAATTAACATTTCACGTCGGTTAGCTTCTTAGAAGTAGAACATATGGAGAAAATATCCAGCCTTGGCTAAACTCCACAACTTAAGTTTTCACCTCGATTAAACTGTTTTTAAAATCACATTACATGTGTTAACCACCTCATGAATGCAACAAGATCTGTGTGATCTCCCAACAATTTAGCTAATAAATACTGTAAATAAAGGTAATTATAGCTACCTGTAATTTCTGCATTTCCTTTTCTTGTGATTTCAGTGTTTACAATTTGTTTTCAATGCAAAGAATAGAATAGAATAGAACAGAACAGAATAGAACAGAATAGAATAGAATACCATAGAATAGAATAGAATACCATAGAATAGAATAGAATAGAATAGAATAGAATAGAATAGAATAGAATAGAATAGAATAGAATAGAATAGAATAGAACAGAACAGAACAGAACAGAACAGAACAGAATAGAATTCTTTATTGGCCAAGTGTGATTGGACACACAAGGAATTTGTCTTTGGTGCATATGCTCTCAGTGTACATAAAAGAAAAGATACATTTGTCAAGAATCATGAGGTACAGCACTTAATGATTGTCATTACATAGGGTACAAATAAGCAATCAGGAAACAATCAATATTGATATAAACCGTAAGGATACAAGCAACAAGTTATAAGTGGGAGGAGATGGGTGATAGGAACAATGAGAAGACTAATAGTAATAGTAATGCAGCCTTAGTGAATAGTTTGACAGTGGTGAGGGAATTATTTGTTTAGCAGAGTGATGGCGTTCGGGGAAAAACTGTTCTTGTGTCTAGTTATCTTGGTGTGCAGTGCTGTATAACGTCGTTTTGAGGGTAGGAGTTGAAACTATTTATGTCCAGGATGCAAGTAAATATTTTCACGGCCCTCTTTTTGACTCATGCAGTATACAGGTCCTCAATGGAAGGCAGGTTGGCAGTAATTGTGTTTTCTGCAGTCCTAATTGTTTGTTGAAGTCTGTGACTGTCTTGTTGGGTTGCAGAACCGAACCAGACAGTTATAGAGGTGCAGATGACAGACTCAGTAATTCCTCTGTAGAACTGTATCAGCAGCTCCTTGGGCTGCTGAAGTGTCCCCAAATATGCACTGAAAGCTGTTCATATGCACCTCAAAAGTGTTCTTTTTAGCTGTAAAATGTATTAGATATTGTTTACATTATAAGTAAATCCTGTCTTAACAACAGGAATTGAGACTGGAATTATAGTAATAAATGGTTGAAGCTGTAAGTTGAGATAAGTAATCACCATTCTTTACAATGGTCATTAAGTGAATGCAGCAGTTGTTATGCAAATCCATTTTCCCCAATAAGAATTTTTAACCTTCTCTTATAATTTCATAAAATGCTAGAAACCCAAGGGTATTTTTTAAATAATGCCTAAAGTCCATCTGGCCTTTTCAAGTCCACAAGACATCTGCATATTCAACTCACTGAGGAAGTATTTCCTTGTAACTAAATCACTCCTCAACAGAAACAAATAAGGTAGGCTTATAATATCTCTCACAATTTTGATGGGCTGGGAGTTTCTTCCTGTTAAAAAGACTTAACATTAAAAACTGGACATTCCTGCTTTAGAATAGCAAATATTGGATACATATATTCATATGAGGAAGGAAGGAAGGAAGGAAGGAAGGAAGGAAGGAAGGAAGGAAGGAAGGAAGGAAGGAAGGAAGGAAGGAAGGAAGGAAGATTTTTTTCACATATCTTTTGATGCCGTAATGAGTATTTTTGAAAAAAATGGCTGATTTAAAGTTACCAAGGCAACTTTTTTCTAATTATCCATATAACATTTAGTGCTGCTTTTTTGAATCATCATGCACAGATGCTTATTTTTTTATTTGTTTTATTTTCTCTTCACAGCCAATAAAAGGTAACATTTTAAGTATCCCCTGTATCAATAGTTATGTAAAGTACAGAGGACATCTTTTGCCATGCACTAAGATAAGCCTAATTAAATATTCTGAAGTGCTTACAATCCAATTAATTAATGCCACAAATCCAATTACTGGAAGGAAACAAAAGTTGCTAATATCCAATAACAGCATGTATTCCAGTATATCATTCATTCATGAAATTTGTATGCCACCTGACCCTTGACAACTCTGGGAGGTCTATATCATAGTTAATAGAATTTAATGAATCAAAGAAGAATGAATGACAAGTCCATAATATCTTCTATTCCATTCAGAATTCAAATAAATGTAAAAATGTGCAAGATTATTTTGAAAGTTAATAGAAAAACTTTTACCAGTACTTATTCCAAGTCATAATTAAATCATAATTATTTCAAATCATGAATAGAAAAAAAAATAAGATAAACATTATTGTTTAAAAATATGCATTGTTCACATTTCCGTGTTTCAACCAGACAAATTTTCTGATGAAAATTACAGGTATATTTCAAGCATTTTAAGATTATTAACTTCAAAGGAACAGCAAATAATTCTGCAATTCATAGTATAGCCCTTTTCATCCTGCATATAAGCAGACTAAAATATTTTGCTTAAATGCTCCCTACTTCACACTTTAATATTTGCAGGGAAATCTGATTTAGCTATACCTTGCTTGGTTTGAAGTAAATAATAAGGAAAATCAGAAGGAGAAGGAAGAATGATTTAGTCTTCTGTGCCCTGAATAATCTAGCAGTATATATATATAAACAAAGTTATGTAAGCTACTTGTCAATGGCCAGAATTTTAAATAAAAAAAGCTTTGTATGTTTGACAATATACCAGAGGTGTTTGGTTAACCATGACAATTGAGACTTACGACCACAAGTGAGCCCAAAATTTCTGTTGTTAAGTGAGACATTTGTTAAGTGAGTTTTGCCCCATTTTACGATTGTTCTTGCCACAGTTGTTAAGTGAATCACTGCAGTTGATAAATGAGTAACCCTGGTGTTAAATGAACCTGGCTTGCCCATTGACTTTGCTTGTTCAGAAGGTTGCAAAAGGGGATCACATGACCTTGGGACACAGCAACAATCATAAATATGAAGCAGCTGCCAAGCATCTGAATTTGGATCACATGATTATGGGGATGCTGCAAAGGTCGTAACTGTGAAAAACTGTCATAAGTCACATTTTTCAATGCCCTTGTAACTTTGAACGGTCACTAAATGCTGTTCTAAGTCGAGGATTACCTGTACAGAGAAGAAGAATTCGGTTTTTAATAAAACCATGCAGATGATGATGATGTTATCTGCAAGCAAACAGCCAAGGTCAGAGAACACTAAGGGGTCTACACAGATAATTTCATTGGGAAAAAAATGATTCTGTTCTACGTACTAGTAAGAGAGATAAGGCAGTTCTTGAGGCAAGTGCAACTCCTGGTGGCTTCACGGACACGCCCATGCACTTTTCTTAACAATGGCACAATCCCACTTTGGAAATTGAAATCATTCTGGATACTCTATTAAAATTATTGAAGCATGGAATGGTACTGTTTTATTACATTAGCTCTCAAATACACAGCACACAGTCAAGATGCAAACTAGTTTATCCTTATTTGGAAATAATTGTCATTGCAAATTGCTAACCTAGTTTTACATCCCAATATACTGTATACTCATTGGACTGGGCTGCTTTTTCATTCTGGAATGAGCTACTTTCTAAACATTTAACGCTAACCCACATCAGGCTAAATTCCATGGAAGCATCCCCTCTCAATTTTATGACTCTGAATCCCAAGGGCCTATTTTTTAAATATATGCACCCTTTTGGAGTGATTCATAGCATACCAAAAGTCTTAGGTTGTTATTCTTAAAAAGAAAGAGATCACAGAAGCAGGAATAGGCAGGTGGTGGTCATACAAAATGTATATATAGAGACACACATGTAGCTCATCTGGAAACAAGCATTTAAAAAAGAAAAAGAATTGTTCATGAAAGCACTAATCATAACAAAATGATTAGGCCTCCTTTCTTTTTTTCCCGATGAAGGGGGGGGAGGATCAGTTTTCACCCATGGTTGCTTCTCTAAACAGGGGGCTTCTCGCGATGCCGTCAACTCAAAGGAGATGACATCCCACCAGGTGAAAAGTACCTTCCCTGCAGGTAGATAGAGGCTGCGAGTTCAGCATGTCACACAGCGGGCGCTGCGCCGTATTGGTGCCGTGGCGGAGCCCGCACCGAATTTTCACCCCCTCCCCCAAATCCCATTCCGGAAAGGGGACTTCCGCCCAGACACCTGCAGCAGACCTGCCCGCTCTTGGTGCAGGCCCCTGCCTCAAATGGGCGGGGAGAGGCAGGCAGGCAGGGAATGCAGCAGCAGCAGGAAGGGCGACCCAGATTGCTTTTCTAGACCGCAGAAGCGCCCGTTCCTGTCAATCCTGGCCGAGCGGAGCCGGGTCTCCAGCACCTCATGCAGAGGTGCGCGCACACATTCACACACGCGCACACAGCCTTGCTCGCCTCGCCGGGAAAGCCCCCCCCCCAGCACAGTTGTCGCCCGTTGCCAAGCCCCCCTCTTACATCTACTATCTGGCCAAAACGCATCCTTCCACCCACCCACCACCCCTATGCCCTGCCCTGCCCAAAAGGCTCGAGCTGCTTCGCCCGTCCGGCCACCTCTCCCGCCACCTCTCTTGCATTACCTGTTTTGATGAGCCGCGGCGCGTCTTTCTCCTTTCTCCACACCACGAAAATCCGTAGGCGCTTCCCCGCTCCCCCTCCTCAGTATGAAGCGGTGTCACTCACAAAAAAAGAAGCCCAAAACGGGGGAGGGCGTGGGGGTGGGGGGTGCTGCTGCGGCCCTGGGAGTTCCCGGCAGCGCCAAATAAAGCCAAGTCCAGCGGGAGAGCGCAAAGAGGAGGGTGGCGGCGGCGGCGGCGGAGGAGGGAGGGGAAAAAAAGCACGAGGAGGTGGGGTGTGTGGAAATGCACCGAGCGGAAGGCGTGTGCGTGACAGGTTTCCCAGCGCCGCCGCCGGCTTTGCTAAGACACTGAAACTGGAGGGGAGGAAGCCCCTTAGGCCAAGGCCTCAGGGAAAGGCCTCGTCGGGGAACAGTCTGAACTGGTTAGGGAGAGCAGGTGCTGGGGAAATCATTGTGGCTTCATTAAAGGGGAAGAAGTTTGTCGCCCTTCCAGTCTCTGCCTTCTTGCTCTGCGAGGTCCCATTCCCAGGCAATGCCAGATTAAAAGTGCCACAACGGAGAAGGCGGCGTGCAGAAATCTGCTACCTGGTGCAATTAAAGCTGTTATACTCAGCCATTCTTTGGGAGACGGCCTTGGAGCAGCCTTTCCAAGTGAAGTTACAAATAAGAATGTGATGGGTGCAACTCCCATGGAAACTATGCTGGTTAGAAATGGGGGGGGGCATTGCACTCCACATCTGGAGGGTGCCAGCATTGGGAAGGCTGCTGTGGTGCTATCCGTGGCCACAAGGGATGCGCATCACAGTTTCCTTGAAACTTGCACTGTGTTTTCATCCATCAGTTCCTTTTTTCTGAATCCAACACTGTTAATGAATGACAGGTCAATATTAACATTTAAAGGAAAGGGTTAAAAGCAGATACTATAATGACAGATTAGACACACATGTTAACTGGAATGTAGGCACATTGATAGAAAATAATGTGTCTATATCATACTTCCTATTTTTAATGAAAGCAAATTTTAAAATAATTTCAGATTAGAAGCATAAAACCTAGGGCAGCCCTGCTAGAAGAAACATAATGTATATTTATAAATACGTGCAATGTGAGGATGCCCTCACATTAACATTGAATGTTAATTGTGTTCACGCAGTGTCACATCTACTTTACTCTTACTTATTTATTTAGAATAATTATATCCTTCATCTCTCAGAAGAGATACTCACAGCAGTTAGTGTTTTTCAATAAATAAAAAAGCATTGCCTTGCTTCAAACACTGTTTATAGCTCAGATGGAATTTCTGTTCCCTTAGAAAAGAGCCTTTGACAGCTAAGCTGCATCTATAAAAGTAGTTCCCACTGTGGGAGGGATAGTTATGGAATGTATCTAAATCTGGAATACCCGAGCACAAAATGTCTCAGTTCCAGAAATCTGCAAACTATGAAATGGCACTAAATGCAGGATTGCTACAGATGGTGACTATATTGTCACCACTGTACTAGTACTAATTCATCCTAAACGAATAATAGTCTACTAATAGTAATATAGACAATTGCAATAATTAATCAGTGGAACGAGTTGCCCCAGAAGTCGTGGGTACTCCAACACTGGGGATTTTTAAGAAGAGATTGTACAACTATTTGTATGAACTGGTATAGGGTTTCCTGCTTAAGCAGGGGGTTGGATCATTAGAAGATCTCCAAGGTCCCTTCCAACTCTGTTATTCTGTTAAATCAGTACTTTCCCCAAAAATGAAGACAGTACAATTAAAAACCTAAGGAATGTCCCTACAGTGGAGCAAATACATTCATTCCTACATATGTGTATGATCGAAAATTTATTTACAAGTAGGTTGACTTGTTATTTCTCCAGTACCGCACACTTGCTGAAGTGTGAAAAAAAGTATATTCCTGTCTTTCATCCCACCACAAATATCTCCAAATCTTAATACCATCACTCAACTGAGTTGAAGGCTGAAATTTGAAGCTACCTGAATTGGAAACTGACCATGAATCTGAGCGAAGCATTAACACTTCACCATTGTATGGATGACTTAGAGAGCAAAGTGGGGGGAGGGGACATTGAGAGGGAGGGTTCATGGTGTGAATTTTCTGACCTTAATATATCTATAATGCAGTGGTTCTCAACCTTTCTAATGCTGCGACCCTTTAATACAGTTCCTCATGTTGTGGTGACCCTTAAGCATAAAATAATAAAATTATTAGGAAACTCAGGGGTGGGTTCTAACTTACCTCACTGCCGGTTCACTTCCTCCTGTGCAGCGCGGCTGCACCTCGTGGGCGCGTGTGCATTTTGCGCGCACACACATGCGCAGTGCCGAAATTTATTTTTAAATTGCAAAAAAAAGCCAAAAACAAGATTGCGACGCATGCGCAGTGCCGGAAATTTGGCTTCTGCGCATGCTCAGAAGTTCCCACGGTACAGATTTTCTTTTTCAGTAGTCTATTTGCATGTGGGTGGACCCGCCTGGAGACGGATAGAGGAGCGGTGTCTCGGTTCCTAAGACCATCGGAAATATATGTTTTCCGATGGTCTTAGGCGACCCCTGTGAAAGGGTCATTTGACCCCCAAAGGGGTCGCAACCCACAGGTTGAGAACTGCTGCTATAATGCCAAGATGTTGCTGTGGTTTGGGAGCTAGTTTGAACCATATCCGAAAGTTTATCTCAATTTCTGTATTTGTTTTTAGAATTCAAGATTTTTGTGGGTTCTACTATTAGTCTAGAACAGGGGTAGGCAAAGTTGGCTCTTCTATGACTCGTGGACTTTACAACTCCCAGAATTTCTGAGCCAATCATTCTAGCTCAGGAATTCTGGGAGTTGAAGTCCATGAGTCATAGAAGAGCCAACTTTGCCTACCCCTGGTCTAGAGCAAAAGTTGGCAAACACTTTTTGTAAAGGGCCAGATTCTGCCCTTTCTTGCCTCTTTGTGTGCGGCTGGCAGGACTGCAGGCCAAACAGTCTGGCAGGCATTAGATAGCACCAACTCTCCAGCAAGGAGGCTGTAGATAGACTGCTGCTACGGCCCAGGATCCTCAGCCCCAGCCCAATCCTGTCCTGGGATCTCAGCTGACGCTCCAACCTGGCAATTTTTCTGTCCATTCTTAGCTTGTGGGCTGTATAATAACAGGTGGGCTGGATTTGGTCCACAGGTTGTAGTTTGCTGACCCCTGGAATAGACAATCTGAACAATGCCCTTTAAAAACTTACAGAGGGAGAATTGATCGTCCTAATTTATGTTATATGAGCCCCAGGAAAAAATGAGAAAATCTTGGCTAAACAACTCCAAATAATCAACTGTACGGAACTACTCATTCTTTTGCAACATTACACCCGAGATGGTGATAGGAGCAACATGATATGCTCTCCTTTAAGCAGTCTGAGCTGGTACTGGAAAGGGGAGGCTTAGGCTGTGGAAGAAACTCTATGGTGCTTATGCTGACCAAGAATATTGGTAAGAGCAGGGATCTGTATATTCACCCTGCATAACAAGTAAATAAACTTTATATTATAGAGGCATAATTTCAATAACTTCCTTCCAAGGAACTAGAAATCCAGTAAACACTGGATTCCCTGAAACTTTCCATTGCTTCAAAATGAAATGCAGTTTCTCACTGTGTTCATTGGTAAGTGTCAAGCACCAGGAAAATCAACAGACCCAGTCCAGACAGTTCACAAGATTTATTGCAAGTTTAAGCTCTCTACAAGAATCTGAACTACTAACAGGCCAAGGGAAATTAGCAGGAGATAAGAATAGAAGGAATTCAAGGTGAGCTAGATTTAGATCTCTTGTGGGCCCAAAGAGACTCATGACTGATGATGCGTTTGACTCCTCCTTTTGGCTCAGCCTGGTCATCCCCTACATCGAGGGTGTGCCCACAATAGTATCTGGAAGGTGCCAAATTGTGGAACTATGTTTTAAAATATGGAAGATTCTCTTCCTTTCAGTCAAAAGAATTCTAAAGCGGTGTGGGTGGGTGGGTGTAATTAGCATTTCCTCTAATCCTAATTCATTCCCATCTTCAAATTAATTAAAACCATAAAACGTGGTTACAGGAAATACAAGAACAGAACACATTTTTAAATAGACTTAAAAATTACCCTCCATGTTCACCATGAACGTATATTAAAAAAGATAATACTGCGGGTGGTGGTTGTGAGTTGCATCCCGTTTTGTAACCTTTTTGTCACAGTTGTTAAGCGAATCTGTGCAGTTATTAAGTGAATCGTGCAGTCATTAAGGAAATCTGGCTTCTCCCATTGACTTTGTTTGCCAGAAACCAGCGGGGAAGGTTACAGATGGTGATCACATGACCCTGAGACATTGCAGCTGTGATAAATACATTTCAGTTGTCAAGTACCTGAATTATGATCACGACACCATGGGGATGCTACAAAAGTTGTGTGAAAACTGGTCATATGTAACTTTTTTTTCTGTACCGTTGTAACTTCAAACTGTCACTAAGCGATTGCTTATAAGTCAAGGACTACCTGTATTTCTACCTGTGTGTATGAGATGTTTGGCTCCACCCAATTTGCATCAGCACTCCAGCCACTGTAACAACCACCACAAAAATTAAGAGTGGTCTTTTGACCTTCCAAAGCTTGCCTTGCAAAATAATTTCCAAGACCTTTTCTACTTCTGAATCACAGCTTCCTGAAACCATGAAAATTGCTTGGCAAATGATGAAGAAATGATTTGTCATTGCCTTTTTTCCGGGATGTTTTTCAATTCAGATAAAAATTGTAAAATAAAGATGATCATAGGCCTCTGGGATGTGAAATGCTACTGTTCTCATCCAGGGGTGGGTTCCACTTACCTTTGCCACCGGTTCGCATCGCGACGTTTTGCCCCCTTGCGCGATTTGGCTTCCGCGCATGCTCAGAAGCAGGAATTAGCCCGAAACACAGCTGAGGAGCTCATCAGCTGTGCTTCGGGCGAAGAAATAAAGGTCAGAATTCACCCGCGGGCGGGTGGGAGGGCCCTTTTTCAAGCCGTGGAAGGGGAATTTTTTTTTTAAAAAAAGATGGCGGCGCGCATGGAACGGCACCAACAGTGACATCACCAGCGGGTCGCTACCGGTTCGGGCGATCCAGTCTAAACCGGGAGGAACCCACCCCTGTTCTTATCCTTAAGGTTTATCCTAGTACCCCTACATCCACCCCAAATGATCCAGAAGTTGTGGATTACTCTCTTAATGATATCATTGCTGTAAGGTTTCCGTAGTTCAGTGGCTGGTTTGGGTATGTTTAAAGAACACCTGTCCTCAAAAGAGTAGAATATGTAAGCTTGGGATCAGTGTAGGAAGTTACTCTCTCCCTCATGCCTGACAAATAAGCTTCTGGAACTGGCTGATCACTAAGAAGGTCTCTTCTATTGACCTTAGATCCCAAACATGTTCCTATTAACGTAGGCAGTCTTTCAGATAGTCAGGTGCTAAAAACTCTGTAAGCTTTAAAGAGGAAACTTTTGGCAGCCTTCCAAACTGCCTCTATGGGGTGCATTGCTTTGGAAGGAGGGATGGTTATTTTAATGTTAATAATTCAGTGTATTAAAAATGATACAACATTTTAATGATGCAACATTAAAAACGATACCCATGAACACTGGAATCAGTGAAAATATATTAGGTTTCCTGCTAAATTATTCTAATTATACTAATGATTTGTTATAAATTTTTATCAGTTGAATGAAAATTAAACATATATTATTATTTCAGTGCAAAGTCTGTTTTGAATAATGCTTGATTTGTGATAACGTCATGGACACATACATGGGTTTAGGGCATTGGGGGGGCAGATTTGAAACAGTTTTATTTTTTACTTTTCAGTACTACTGGGTATTTCTTAATGGTCGTCTATCTAGGAGCTAACCACTTCTAATACTGCTTAATTTTCCAGGATCAGCTAAGCTTGATAAAGCTCTGCCACCAAGCCATTCATTTTAAGACTGCCTTTTCTTATGAAATCCACTGGATGCTCTTTTGTGTTACTCTTTTCAGAGGATATATCACTCGGTTACAGGTGGTCCTCGACGTTCAACAGTTCATTTAGTGAACATTCAAAGTTACAACAGCACTGGAAAAAAAAGTTACTTACGACCCTATTTTCACATTTATGACTGTTGCGGTATCCCCATGGTCATCTGATTTACATTTGGATGTTTGACAACTAATTTACATTTATGGCGGTTGCAGTGCCCTGGAGTCATGTGATCCCCTTTTGCGACCTTCTGACAAGCAAAGTCAATGGGGAAACCAGATTCACTTAACAACCATGTTACTAATTTAACAACTGCAATGATTCACTTAACAACTGTGGCAGGAAAAGTCATAAATGGGGCAAAACTCACTTAACAAATCATAGAAAACAATGCCGGCTGGCGGGGCCTAGGGGGAGGGCCTTCTCTGTAGGGGCTCCTGTTCTCTGGAACCAACTACCCCCAGAGATCCGAACTATCCCCACCTTGCTGGCCTTCCGAAAAGACATTAAGACATGGCTCTTCCTGCAGGCGGGGTGATTTTGAGACAACTTTCCCTCATGTATGCATGGTTTTGTATGTCTTTTTAAAACTCTTTTTAAATTGTTTTTAATAATTTTATTGTTTAGTTGTTCCTTAAAATGTTATACGCCGCCCTGAGTCCTCAGGGAGTAGGGCGGCATAGAAGAACACTAAATAAATAAATAAAACAAATTTCTCACTTAGCAACATAAATTTTGGGCTCAATTATGGTCGTAAATTGAGAACTACCTGAATAGTTTTCTGGGGGTGAAATTAGATTGCTCTTGAAATTAATACAGGTACAGTAGATTTCAATTTATGATGGATCATTTAATGATTGTTAGAAGTTATGATGGCCTCAGAAAGTATGCCTTATGTCCATTAACTTTCTGGCCCATAAAACACTTCCAGCCATTGTAAAATATCACACTCCTCCCTCCGGTCATATTACTACATTTTAGGCACTTAGCAATCTGCTCACATTTAGTACCAGTTGCGGCATCCTATGAACACACGACCACAATTTATGACATTTTTGCCAGTTTCCAGTCCCAGTTGTAGGATAAATTGAGGACCATCTGTAGCATTATATTTGTTTGTCACTGTCCAGCTACAACATCCCTTCTATGGATTTTTTGTGTATGATTTCTATGATTTCACATTTTCTTTCTGTGGGCAGAAGGCTACATTTATTTGTGGATAAAAGGACTATTTTTTCCAATGGAAAGCAACCTCTGCTAATCCTTCTGAACCCCAGTACTGTCCCTTGTCTGCCTCCAAATCTAACTTCAGTGTGAGGGTGCCATGTTACTATGCTAGAAATACTGCAAAATGAATAGGAAGCCTACTAATTGTTGTCTCCCCATTCATTCTTTCTAGGCAGTTTTCCTGCATTTCCTACAGATAGAGTACACATTTTGTAGCATTTAAATAATACAAACTTTCCATGAGTCCTCCAATCTAGAAAAATACATTCCTGAAGAGTATCTGCACTTCAATCAGATAGCTAATTGTGTTATAATTTCTCTGTGTCAAATATACTAGATGATCTCATTTGAAAATATAAGGTGCTATGTCATAGTATTTTGTTTCTTTAAACATAGCTGACATAGTTTTCCACATAACATTTCTTATTAATAGAATCATGCATGAAGCGATAGTTACACAACACTGCAAGTTCATATAGAAGATATGCGGTTTTGCTTTATTAGCACAATTATACATAAAAAGCAATTGTCAACGTGGTGTTCATTATGAAGGGAATGTTCAATTCAATTCATTTTGGGTACTTTTAAGGACATGTCCATATAGTTCCTTGGCCTCAATATGGAAATCCTATTTCCTTCCTCTAAGATATTTTTTTACTTCCCAGTTTATACTTTTTCTCTGGTATTTTTTGGTAGTCTCCCATCCAAGTACTATCAAGGTTTGATCCTGCTTACCATATTTTTTGGAGTACAAGACGCACCTTTTTACCCCCCGAAAGAGGGTGAAAACTTGGGTGCGTCTTATACACCGAATGTAGCCCCACCCACCCCCACCCTTTGGCCTCTGTCTTCCAGCAATTTACCTGTTTGCAGCAAAGAGGGAAGAGCAAAGCAAGTCACTAGCACTTCCCGACCTACAGCTGACTTGCCACGTGGGAAAATGAAAGTGAAACTGCAAAGAGGCAAATAGCTGGGAGACTCGCAGATTTTTATTTTTTGCTGAACTGGATGGAAGGGGGTAAGTGAATAACTATAAATGTCTGTAGAATGTTCAAATTATTAGACTTATTTTTTAAAGACTGCTTTATTATTGTTCTAGAGCCAGGGGTCTCCAACCTTGGCAATTTTAAGACTTGTGGACTTCAACTCCCAGAATTCTACAGCCAGCTTTGTTAGCTTTGTCCTGTTTAGTATTAGAGTTTAGTTACCTTGGAGTAGATCTATTTAAATAATTGGGAGCAGTTAGTGTGACTACATTTAAGAAAACTTTCTGGCATAATGTACATTTCTCCAATTCTTTGCTATTTCTATGGGTCAAGCACACATGCACAGAAATACACAGCAAACAGTGTATATCATCTGTGCTGTTTGCTGTTTGGCAAATTGCTTGGAGGCAGAGGCCTTTTTCCCTTGTTTTCCTCCCCCAAAACTAAGGTGCGTCTTATACTCCGGTGCATCTTATACTCCGAAAAATACGGTAATTACATTGAGGTAATTTGTTTTGTGCTGAAACTCTGCATAATAAAAAATTACACCTAGATATACATAGCATCAGTCCCCTAAATTTTTCTTCTTTCGATACTGTAGCACAAGGGAGGTAATCTTGGAATGTGGGATCATATGGATACACACAGATCTGTGGCCATTTATTTAGAACAGTGGTCTCCAATCTCCAACCGGTGGTGGCGGGAGGGAGGGGATAGGGATGGTTTCACATGCGTGTGCTGCTTTCAGAAATGCAGCATCACACGCTCACCCACCACTTCCACAGCCCGGTTCTGAATGGGCTGCATCCCAGCATGGATCAGTGGTTGGGGACCCCTGATTTAGAAAATATTTAATTTCTGTCTGCCCTAATAAGACACTCAGAATAGTCTGCGTGTCAGTGGTGGTGCTTTTGAAAATGCAAAGACAAATCTATATTCTTTCTGAATGAGAACAGTGTTTTTTTTTATGGATGTATAGGCCTGATTCCAATTTTTAGAGGAATTGCATGCTGATGTTCTACAACTTAATTATGCATTACATGTAACAGCACTTGTTTAAAATTTAATTTGACAGCACTGCATAAATAAAAGCAAAGCAAGTAACATTTCATTTGTCTCAATCAACCTTTTTAAAACCATGAACCAGCTGTTTATTCAATAGGGGAACTCTGAAATGCATTTTAAGATGTCTTGATGCATTAAGAAATTTATTTTGTGTACAACTGTAAAAAGTTTGGATTCAATGACATTTTTATTATTTTAATACAAGTGTATAGATTAGAAGATCTGAAACATTATAAAGCAATATACATAATAAATAACATGCACAGTAGTCATGTTATATATCTTATATAACACTGGCTAGTATTCAAAATAAATCCAGTGACATTGGAGAAATCCATAAAAATGCTATCCTGTCTTCCCTTTTATGAAATTGTTCAAGTATAAAAAGATTCCAATACAGTCGAAAATATTAAATTTCTTTTTAGGTCAAGAATAAAAATTACAAATTATTGCAGTTTCACAGGACAAATGAAAGCAGCATTTCCTAGCTAAGGAATAATAGTTGATCTATATAGAGATGAAACTGAAAAATGACCCCTTTTCATAGCAGAAAATACCAATAACCCACTCTAAAGACATGATGGGTACTCCTTTATGGTGTTTGCACATACTGTGTTTAAGATTGGGGCTTCAGACTTTATCATTAAATACCTGGTTGAGGAAAAAGTCCCATCAAGATCAGTGGGACTTAAGATTCAACTCTGGATTACTGTTATGGTACTGGAGCTTTTTATCTGCAACTCAGTCATCACATGGGCAACCAAAAGTGTCTTTACAGGAAACTCACATGTTGGACAAATACTATGTTTCCCCCCCATATTGTTCAGCCAATTCACATGGTTTCCCTATGCAGACATTATTATGGTTGTGTGTGACCAATGATATAAATATAGCTCCTATTATACACCACAGTAATTTTTAAATTGAGTCTTACTCCTCAATTGGTATGTGTAGTATTTTAACATCTTTCAGAGTAAGTAAGCTTTACTGAAAACCAGTAAAGTTTTCATCCGAGAAAACAGGTATTCAGTCAGTGAAACAGCGGGAAAATCATGAAACTAGCATTTTAAAGATCAAAACCTTTCCAAAAGATTTAAAATTACCCTTACAAAGGTATGTTTATTGAAGACAATAAACCCATGTCAGCATCTTTAATTGCTTAGATTATTATTTTATATTCTACTCCTAAACCTGCTAAATAACTTACACTATGAGATGAATACAATATTTTACAGTTTCACATCTAAAGTGGGTTTCTTTAGAATGCAGCATCGTACGACTTTCAAAATAAATATATCTTTAAATAGCATTACAATTAAGGCACAATATAGCTCACATAGAATTAACCTTTGAAGAATTGCAGTCTCAACAAGTAGCCGCATGGAAGAGGCCTATGTTTTGCAAATAAATATTTAAATAGGAATTAACTTGTATACAAATCATTTCAAAAAGCATTCCCTAGTACAGTTCTTAAATATTTAAATTCAGCAAATTTCTTCCTGCCTTTATTCACAAGCCATGAATAGATACAGTAAATAAAAGGAGAAAGCTGTTGTAGGAGAGAGCTGATCCTGTTTTAGAATCAGAATAGCTGACTCTAGCAGTCAAAATTTCCCTAAAAGTGAAACAGGATGGGGAAAGGGATTAGAATGTGACAACCTCATCAAATGAGAACAAGTGATGCGTTCTTTCCAGAAAGGGCTGTGTCATTGATTGTCTGTACAGCTGTTACACCCTTTAATTCCACACCACTTGCTCCATAGTCCCATTCATAGGGAGGACAGATGAGAAAATAACTTTGATGCTGTCTACCCTTCCCCCACCTCCCAAGGGCCATCTTTCTTAGTTTGTTCTATGCCCAATATGAGATCGTCAAAAAAAATATTTTTCTACTCATTCACACAAAATAGGCCATACTGAAAAGTTGTAAGGACAGCCAGCGCTTTCAATATTTAAGTAATAGTAATCTTCCACTTGATAGTCACGTATTGCTCACCTGAACTTTTTACCCTGGATACTGTAAAAAGCACCTTATTTTTTAAAAAATCAGCTTTTTTTTTTGGTTACTTTAGCTATGCTTTCATAATAAGATGATGCTTAGAAACTCTTACAATACCTTATACCACAATATTATTCATTCTATGGGAGGCATAATGCTTTAAAAGACAGTGGTATTTGTTCTTATACTATTCTATTGCATTGTAGCATTTTGTTTTGTTTTTAAAGCTGGATAACTTAAAAGTTAATTATTTCTACTGGAAGGCTTGAAGGTAAATTGATAGGAATAATAAGAAAGGATGCTTTCTTGCCATGTCCATCTGCTATTGCATACGATCTGTTTGCAGTTGCTGTGGCTGGTATTGGCCGAAAGCAGCTGCTGCAGCTGCAGCTGTTCCGGGCGCTGCTGCAGTGATAGGTTGCTGGACTGCATAGCCATATCCTCCAGCAGTGACATACCCGGCAGCAGCTGGCGAAGCTGCGTAGGGATACTGGTCGTAGGCTGCAGCTGCTGCAGCGGCCGCCGCCGCAGAATACTGAGCATATGCAGCTCCCGTGTAGTCAAGGTAGGGTGAGGTGGAAGCAGCAGCTGTAGGCTGGACATGTGGAATAACCACTCCAGGTTGCACAAAAGCCTGCGGATATACATAATGAGCAGGGATCCTGTTGAAAAACAGAAGATAAAGTTAGACCACTGGGAAACCTCACTCCCCGGTTCAGAACTAAAAACCAAACTCAAATTTAGTTGTTGTTATATGCATAGGGTTGCCACAATAACTAATTTCAGCGATCATCTTACAAGCTAAAAAGGAGACACGCTGATGATTTTTTTTTTAAAAAAATAGTGTCACAGTGTTAGTGCCAACTTAACAGCAGTGATCAGAATTGCTATAAAGGCACGCTACTAATTTTAAAATACTGATAATCTTAAAATGTACATTTGTTAAAAGAAAAATGAAAGAATCCTGGTTTGGGGCTGGAAAACAAGGGGTGCATAGCCACAGAGAAGTGACTAGTTTTCCCCCTAAGAATTGTAATATACTGAGAGTTTATGTGACTCTTTCCTTAGAATATATATTTTGGTAACCTACATGTTTAGTTCCATGGTCCAATACTGATGGTTTCACAGGACTTCTTGCTTGTTTGATTGCATTACCCACATTATTCAAATGTATTTGATGTAGGGTAATAAATGTTTTGTATTGTGGCAATCCTACTTGAATTGCTATGCACACATTAATTCCTCTGCAACTTCAGTCATCCTTATTAAAAAATAAAAAATAAAAAACCACAGGCGACAAAAGGGGTTTAAATAGAAGTTCACAGGTGTGGTAAACACAGCAAGAATCACACTTGTCAAACGAACTATAGTGCAATTCACTCCGTCACAAAAGGCTATTGAGGGGAAGCTACATAGATGCCATTAAAATACATGACAGTGACCTCTGGGTAGATGTGGGTAGATGTGCATCACACTTCTGAAGAGGTTGTAAGGCCATGAAAGTCAAACCTGTTATGACATATCAGGCCACGGAATCCTGTGCCAGTTTCCTTATTTCTATATAAGGCATAGCTTTGGAAGGAAATAGGGAGACTTGGGGTAGAATTATGTTCAGGTAGATCTAGTGTTTAGTAAAAAAAAAAAAAGGAGAAACATATTTTGAGGAACAACCTTGCTGTTATTACATACATACTTCAATATTCTCCTTACTATTAAAAATTACCTTTTTTTTGTACCATTAGGAGCACAAGCAGACCACTGTTATATTTGTAATAAAGCTCTCATATGTATAAATAACAATACGGTGCTTTCAACACCCAAAAGCTTCATGTATTCTCTCAGGATTACTTACAAATGGCTTGGTAATGGAGACCGTGGTTATTATGCATAGAAAGGTGAAGCTGAAAAATAATGGTTTGCCTAAAAATCTCTAAATAAATCTGCATGGCTTAAAATAAGCTCTGCTTGTTGCTACAGCTAGACAAGTTGCTAATTCCCCATCTATATGTATATGGATTGATCCCTTGTATCTTATTTATTCAACCAACTTATTACTCTTGTATCTTATGTATCCAACCTACTACTCCCTTTGGAATAAACAGAATCCTCTCCCAAGTTTTAACTTGCAGCTAAAACTTTATCAGGAAATCAAACTTTCTCTCCTGCATAATTCTGATAAGATCCAGGGGACACGCACACAAACACACACACACAGCTTCAGATGCAGAATGAAAGCTTTCAGCTCCTCATGCAATGTTGTAAGTTTCCTTTCTCTCTATTGCACAAATTACGTCCGCTTGATCATCCTATTATAACCAAATTAATACAGCTGCGTTGAAATAAAAAAAATATTTTCAATGTTCATATGATGTTGCCAAGCAAAAATTAGTTTTTAATTATATAGTACTACTGCATTGGAAAGTAATTATTTGGACTTAAAATCTGTACAGCTTTGCTTTGAAACTAATCACTCCCCCTTCAATGCCTACCATTCAATATTAAAGATCTAATTAACAAAAATGTATCATTAGTTTCCCACTGTCCTGGATAGGGAAACAGCGACACATTAAGAAGAGGTTATTGAACAGAATAATGACAGTCACTTAAGAATTTTTTTAAAATATAGCAAAAATTATTCATCTCTTATACTGAGTGTTCTGTAAAGAAATCTGTGGTATTAAAGTCAATAATAACTTTGTTTTTATATGGTTTTAAATACCGTATTTTTTTGGAGTATAAGACGCACCGGAGTATAAGACGCACCTTAGTTTTTGGGGAGGAAAATAGGAAAAAAATCTTCCTACCAGGTATTCATCTGGCTAACGTCCTTAGTCTGGTCAGCTTCAGCACATTATTTTATCCCCTGGTTAGAACTTAAAAAAATCTTATTCGGAGAGAGTAACAATGAAAGAGCCTGCAAGCCAATAAGAGCTGGGAAGATCATTAGCACCTGGTTAGGGCTAGAAAAAAAACTTTTTCGGAGCAAGTAGAGCAATGAAAAAAAACCTGCAAAGACTTAGGGCTCGAAAAACATTCTTCAGAGAGAGTAACAATGAAAAAGCCTGCAAGGTAAGAGCTGGGAAGATCGTTAGCACCTAGTTAGGGCTGGAAAAAAGGCCCCGAAAAAGCTACATTCAGAGTATAAGACGCACCCAAATTTTCAGCCACTTTTAGGGAGGAAAAAGGTGCATCTTATACTCCAAAAAATACGGTAGATATAAACTGTACATATAGTAATTTGATCATAATGCTCATTTAAAAACAGATCAATTGCCATGGATAATTTCTATCAGACTTAAGACGATCTTTAAAAAACACATGCAGATCACTTTATTATAGTTAAGTCATAGCTCTATTCTGACAGAAGCATCACCATCGTCATGGATTTTAAAGTTGTTTCCTTGTTAGAATATCATGATGAATATATGTATTCAAGCTCTTGCAATTTGTTTCTATTAAGTCAAGAAACTAACAGGTGGGAGAATTATGAAACTTTACCCCTTTAGAACTTTGTAGCCTACAATATGCATGCACTCTGTTCAGGCGCCCACTGTTATGCCATATCTCACATGATTGACAGCACAAGCTGCAGTGGGTCTATTTTTGATCATCTGTCATGCGACAAGAGCTTCCAGCTGAGTAAAATGGCTTTATAAGGCCAAAGTAAACGTCCATCTGTTGGAAATGCCAGCATGCAGAGATTGTCATGATACTAAAATGCTAGCTCCTTTTATGTTCTTCAAGGTCAAAATGTTAAAGAGCATTTTCTCATTAGGCTGTTCAGGCTGTTCAGGCATCTTTGTACAATAGATTGAAAATGTTCTTCTGAGCTTACTTTTGGGAGAAACACTGGATTCTGCACCTTTTTCCAGATTTTTCAGAGGTAGTTTTCTTTGGTACATTAGAAATAGGCTTTGAAACTCATCAGTTTCCCTTCAAGATTACTATAAATACACACTTACATGCAAGTAACTCTACTGAACAGAGTGTTTCCTTACTTCTATCAAGCAATAGCAAAAATAAGTTTTTTCTAAATTTAGACTGTATATATTGTGCTGGGTCCTCATGGCATTACATTGCATTTGATCCCCAACAAAGGAGGAGGCCTTAATTCATCTTTAGCTGTACAGGAATTAAAACAGTATTTTCCCTTCTTACCCTAAAAAGACCTATCACAGATACAGCTGCAGGCATTTCACTAACCAAGGTGATCCAAGAGAGTGGGGTAAACTCACCATGTATCAGCAATTGACGCTGGTATGGGCAGGCCATTCTCCCTTCAGTCTTTGCATTCTGTCTTCTAGGGCCATTTTTTTCTAGGAAATAGGCTAACCCATTTTTTTTCCAAACCGGGGTCTCCCTGGATCAGAGTCCTGGATTAGTCTGAATAACAGCTGACCGACAATAGTGGTGGAGCAGCTGCATGGTGGCAAGAGAGAGCTGTTTCTTTTCCCACACCTGTTAGCTGTAGTTCAGGCTGCTTTTAAATATGGGTTTCATGTTCTTTGGAGCAGTTCTCAAACCATGTCTAGGAGTCTGGCAGCCCATTATGGCTTTAGAAGTATTCTGCAATGGCACTATTTTGTAAGAATGCTAAACTACGGTACTATGTTCAAAAGGAGTCTAGCAGACAATTTTCAGGCTCATTTTGAATTCACTTGTAGAGCAGAAAGGCAAAAAAACAGAGTTGAGTTTTGACAGATTGCTAAAGATATCTATCCAGCCATTGTCAAAACTTGCTGCCTCCCCAGGTTCTTTCCTATCCCAATGTACAGTAAGGAGAATAACTGATGGCCACTTTCATGCCTATTGGTGACATGGTGGAATGTGTACTAGGAGGGGGAAGCAAAGTTGGAGGGACTTCCAACCTTAACATAATCACATGCACCAAGACAAATTCCTTGTGTATCAATCACACTTGGCCAATTAAAAAAAAAATCTATTCTATTCTATTCTATTCTATTCTATTCTATTCTATTCTATTCTATTCTATTCTATTCTATTCTATTCTATTCTATTCTATTCTATTCTATTCTAATCTCTGTACCATAAATATGGATAGAATCATTTTCCAGTTTTGTGTCTATGTCAAGATAAGCTCTGTCAGTGGGGACATCATATTTTATGCCAGTATAATTTTTTTTTTGCTGGCTCAAGGACTGGTAAGTAGTACTTTTAAATAAGTCATTGAAAAAAAACCTTAATGGGTCCCACTTTTGAGAAAACATGCATATTACAATATATCACCGTATAATCTGGAGTTGGATTCATTCCTTTCAAAAGAATTCACTTTTATCTCTGTGTTGAACTTGTTATGTAACTATATCTTATGCATTTTTATTCAGAATTCAACCCCTACTGAATTCAATGATTAATTATATTGATCTAAATATTTTGTGTGTGTATGTGTGTGAATACCATCACAAAGTTAATACTTTGGGCTAACTTACAACAGGCTAAAAACAAGTAATCTTCAACTTGCAACCGTTTGTTAATGATCAAAGTTACAACGGCACTGAAAAAGGTTAATTATGACCATTTTTCAGACTTATGAATGTTGTAGCATCCTGCCAGTCACATGTTCAAAATTCGGATGCTTAGAAATTGGTTCATAGTTATGACAGGTGTCGTGTCCCGGGGTCATGCGATCACCTATTGTGACCTTCTGACAAGCAAAGTTAATAGGGATGCCAGATTCACTTTACAACAGTGTTACTAACATAACAACTGTAGTGATTCATTTAACAACTGTAGCAAGAAAAGTCATAACATGGGGCAAAACTCACTATTTCGCTTAGCAATAAAAATCTGGGGTTCAGTTGTGGTTGTAAGTTGAGAACTACGGTACCTTTAAAACATTTAGCATTTCCACAGTAACTGCAGTGGAATCAGAATATTTAAGTGGTAACAGATTTCTGGTAGAGTGTAGACAGTCATGTATAAAAGCACCATCAACACAGTAAGCTAAGATTTAATATGATAAGAATGACCTTGCCTCTTTCCAGAATTTTGGATTTTGCCTTTTGAATTTGACAGGGCCTAAGAAAAATTTTGGAAACATTTACTTCTAGTATTCTTTTAATTAATTGCTACTCATTGCACTGTATAAACCTAACTAAAAATAAGATTGTACTTTACTTTTACTTTTGAATGTATTATTTGCAGAAGAATTGGATGTAGGTTCCAACCTGTTTTCAAATGAGTCTAATTTGATTAGGTAACCCAATTAAGCATCAAATCACTGCATTTCATTGGCTTGGAGCCTGCTTGAATGCCCAATTCTATAAGTTGCACTGGGAGATTATGAAGTCCACAGCGTTTCAGAGTTAGAGATGATTACCACTGATTTTGTTATTTTATTTTGGTGATAATTAACATGATGTTTTTATTTGCTGTGTGCTACCGAGAAGCTTTCAACATATAAATAATGTAAAATAAATAAAAAAGTCTACTAGCAAGCACATAATCTGACTCATTCAGTGAATAAATCTGAGTCATTCTATCTCTGTGTCTTCCTCCAAATGAACCTGTCTTGATTCTAGCAATGTGTGAGACACAAATAGCAGAGCAGGAATCTTCTTGGCACTCTTATAGACAACACTCATGATATGAGCCCATTGTACCAGTCAACACGCCTCCCCTGTTTTGTCCATATATGAAAGGAAATCTGTGTCAATATTTGAAGCTCAACAAAGCAGAAAGCCTTATCAAATCTGTTGAACTCTATCACCTATTCACAATCATGCCACTGTACTGCTTTAGATTTAATCACCACTGAAAAACTAGCAAGGCTGTAGGAGTAGCCCCAAATTGTTGCTTCAGTTTTATCTCTGTTGCTCTGGTTTGTTTTCCATCCCTCCAGGGCTGGCAGGAAGTTATTTTGGGAAACAAAGAACACGGGGGAAGAATTACACTTCTCCCGTCCTGCTTTCAGCAGTTCTGACTCCATTCAGGGTACAGGATGTCTGCATTTGGGGTTTTTGTTTTTATAAAAGTGTAAAAAAAAAATCCAGAGCTGAGCAATCTCTGGAAAGGTAACTAGGAGAATTACTGGTGATGGAAGAAAAAAAAATGCAAACTGTTTATATCATCATCGGCTATATAATCTAAGGTGACCACACAGTGCATCATTTTCTTATTGCTTGTAAACATCGTTTAGTGGTTATTGAGTTAATACAGCCAACTTCATTGGTATGAAGATACAGCCAAACCATCATGTAGTTATGATCTGGGGTGGGGAAAAGGTTGACCCATCAAGATATTGGCTTACTTCCATGAAGTTAATCTTAACACAGATTCATATAGTTTAAATATAGTTCATATATTTTCATATAGTTATTATTTTTGTCACAAGGTACCATGTATTTCTGTAATATCCAAATGTAGGCATTAAATGAAGAAATCAGAAAGAGAAAAGAAAGCCACTGGATTAAAAAAAATCATCTTGAATTTTAAAAATATTTCACTGTTCCTAGTAAAGTTATTTTAAAAAATCAGTTTAAGACCCAGGTAAAGGATATGTTGTTTTCCAAAATAAAGTAAACCTAAATTATATTAGGTAAACTTTATTACCATTTTTCATTATTAACATCTCTGGGCACACCCAGAAGGGATGAGGGAGGCTCTTGGAACAGCTCGTACTATATTCAAGTAAATCCAACAGGCCATCATGTGGAGCAATTACAATTTTCCACATATATTCCAAGAAATAATAAAATTCTGAGCAAATAAAGTTTTATATATTTAAAAGTTCCTAGAATAAAATAGGATTATTTATAGTGATGAAACAGCAAGATAAAACTGGATAAATAAAGATTTTATAAATATATGGCTAGCATCAACCATTATGACAAGAACTATGGATTGGAGAACATAGGTGCAAAATAGGGCTACTATATCCATCTGCAGTGATCTTGGTGACTATTAGGTGATAACAAAGAATTGGGGTTTTTGGTATTTCTTTGCTGTCATTTAATAGTCATCTGAATATTTGCAACCCAGATCCTTCATCTTATCAGAAAAAGGTACTGTATCAAGATCCATCATTATCTCTGCATACTATAATACCACCTAGATGGCAGATGTTTTCAAATTTATCTTAAAAACAGTCTCTGAACTACTCATTATATCATAAAATCTTTATTGAGGTTTACCCCATCCTACAAATGTTTATAATATTGTTTTTCTTTATTATTATACTGTAATGCTTGCAATCTGACAGTTATTTTGGAGCACAGCAACATTAGTTGGTATGGCAAAAAATTCTGAGGCCACATATTGCCATGCCATTCATTTCAATGGAGAAATGGTTCTGGAAATATGAAATCATATACTCTACAGCTGGCACTTTTTCATTCTATTTACTGGATGAACACACAATAGATATTCAAGAATGCTGACTATGACACCACTATTTATGCCATTAAATCAATGTAAGCATCTATAACTCCTACATAATGTAGATGAACTGTAGAATAGTGTACAAATGTACAAAACAGAAGACCTTGCCTTATCTTACATAAGTTGATAGACTGCAACGTAACTAAAATATCAATTTGAGATATCTGAAGTATTTATTTACTGACTTATTTACTAAGGAGCAATTTCTATTAAATATAGAAGACTTAACTTTTGATACAGAAGTATGCAACTGTGTTACTTAAAGTAGTTTCTTTGTCTAAGTAGTTTTTGGCTTTTCATCTGCATGGCTGTATGCCAAACTATACTTGTTGAATTTCCCTCTTTTACAAAACACCGGCCTTTTGCATACGGTTATCCTTCTCAATAGACTGGCTAAACGCCAAACCACATTGCAGGGAATAGAAATTAATCTTTCCTCCCATACTATGATCCCAGCATGAATGGTCCTCCTGAAGCTGCAATTTCACAATAATAGCAAGTGTCAGGAGAACCAATGTGGGAGCAAAAAAATTCTTCTTTTTTGCACACTTCACTCCTGGTTGGGAGGGGGGGAGGGGCTTCTCTAGTTGTAAAGAGAAAATAAAGAGTCTTGTGACACCTGTCAGAATGATAGAAAGTAATTTTCTTCTCACTCTATTTAGATAAAATTAGTTGCTTTGGTGAATTGTACTGTATAAATATTTGATGAACAGTAACACCTCTTAAGGAAGTAGGTAGGTGTTTATTTTGATGAATAGCTAAAAAATGTTAAAAATTTTGCATTTAAGAGAAACAAAAAAACCAATTCAAGACATGGTTACACTAAAATATAGTTTTTTAAAATATCAATTTTGGAAGCAAAACCTTGTGTATTCTTAACAGATTTGTATGGTTGCTTATTGGTATTCAAGAAGAAAATGGGCTTAAGATTTAGAATAAGAGTTTGAATGGTTATAAATCTATTTACGGTAGTTTTGTATCTTGAAGCCTTTATCTTACTTATCTACTCCCTTGTTCCTCCTATATATGCAGTTAACTTTTCTGTTAATGGCAGACAGATTTAACATTTCTACATCTTTACTTCCCCTTAGTTGACAAATAGTTGGGGAAATTAAAGCATTTTAAAAATATCAAGAAAATTACATATAATCGCAGGCAATGAACTGGATCCAGTGTTGCATCAAGTGAAACTCCAGAAACTATGATCCTATGGATGAAAGACCAGCTAATTTTACCTTTCCCAACAGTCTCTGTTGTTCCAGTCCCCAAACCTGTAAAAATGTCAATTTATCTGGGGACAGCAAATTGATGAAAATTGCTATCTGAAAAGGCACAATATTTTGCACTTCTCTCTCTTTTCTCCATAATAGCCCAGGCCCCTATCATCAGAGTTCCTCTGTAGGGCATCAACTCACAGGTTGGATTTACACATCATACCAAATCATAATGTCGTTCATTATAAATGAACTCGGCAATTATAGTTTGTAAATCACGTTTTATGACTTTGACTAAAAAGTGGTTGGCTAGTTTATAGCTCAGCGCGTTGTGCGAACACAGTAAGTAATATGTAAATCCGGATATTGTCTTTTTCAGTCTTCAGCTGGCTAAATACAATTATTGCTGCTCGTGTTTCATGGTAATAAGTTATAGTATTTCAAAACTATTCTCCAGTTTCACCATGAGTTTTATTTAGCAAGGATCAGCAAGGAGAAAAGAGCGCAAAGAGAGTTCAAGCAGATTCCTTTTCTAATTTCATGTTGAATTAAAAAAAAAAGTTCTATTAAAAGTAGCATATATTTAAAGAATACTTGTAAGTTAAAGCTGATGAAAACAAAATCATTAATGGGAAAGTGCAAGTGGATGCGTATTGTTAATAACACAAAGCTCCACATCCTTCCCAAAGTACAAAAAAAAATGTAACATGCAAGCAATGTAGAGCTTTCTTTTTTTTAAAAAAAGAAAATAAAACGGTATCACACAAATTTAGCAATTACTACAAAATATGGTTAAAAAGAAGATAAACAAGTTGCAGGCTACAGCTTGAAAGCAAGAGGGGGAAAAAGAGGATTTTTTTGCTCCCCTTCGCAAAGTCAACACTCCTCAACAAAAACCAAAATGGAAAAGCCACCAAAAACTTTCACTACAGCTCTTTCAATTAAACAAAAGCACACAGTTTAGCTATCAACACCACTTCATTACTGTAATCAATCAATCAATAAATAAATAAATAAAAATCACACTGATATCTATGGACTATAGAAAGAAAACATACATGCATCGTTAATCACCATTTTAGCTTGTTTGTGTGTTTTGAGTCTACTGGTTACAGAGTTTAATTCCAAACAGAACTATTCCACCTCATATCCTTCTCATCAGTTATCTTAATTGTAAACGATCCCTGTCAGATTAGAAAGAGATAAATAACATTGAGTTTAGCTTAAGAAAAAATAGATATTGTTGGGGGTACACTGGAGGGCTGATTACAGGCAGACCTGGTTTTCCCCACATTATCTTATCAGCACAGGACTGTTCAGTGCAGGTTGCTGAGCATCATCCCCTCAGCTTTAATGCTTATTGGAAAACCATTAAGGAAGCGAGGGCATTTTAAATCTGCATATTTGAAAAAAAAAGTCATAGTTTTATTGCCAGCAGTTACATTACAGGACATTAACATGTATACACTATCTGTTTCCCACTGCAAAAAAGAACAAAAAAACAAAACAGGTTTAGAGGAGACTTACCCAAAGGGTCTCTGGATTAAGGCCGGATGGAGCTGTTGAACCCCAAAGGCAAAACCTAACAACAAAACAAAGCACATTCTGTATACTGGTACTCCTTCTGTTGTATTATTACTTTGTGTTGGCAATCCTTTACATCTCTGTGGAGAATTAAAGTCTATGAAATTAAGTGGGACTTCCACATCAATAACCAAAGCGTTGCAGATTTTTATACTCTAATAAATACTATCTTGGGATCGTTCTTAAAGAAAAGCAGGTAAAATGTCACTTACCTTTCATGAAAATGTTTTATACATGAATGCATTTTGTTTCATTTAATAAATAAATAATCCTGGTTTTCAAGGCACAGAGGCCAGACAATAATTCTGTTATTTAGCTGCTTCCAATATTAAAAATACATGAGTGAACATGACCCAAAAATTATTAATATGGCCGGTATATACCACAGAGTGTAAAATAGTAACAAGACTTTGCATAAAGGATCTTTGGTGCTCTCTGAACTTGGTTGTTTTCTTGCAGATGTTTCATTACCCAAACTAGGTAACATTATTACTGCTAGTCAGGACATCATCATCAGAAAGCACAAAGGACCTCTCCTTTCAACCCTGAGTTACAAATATTCTCTTTTATTGAGCCTTTGCACAGTTTGGAAGAACTACTTTTCAGCTTGTGTAAGTAGATCCTCACTTTTATTTGCTGCTTAGAGTTGCCTCGAACCACAAAGTGGGCAGGAAATAAATTTAATAATAATTCACTGAAACACAAACCTTTTTTCATGTGCGAAATAAAGGCTGCAACTTTAACTAGTCAGCTCATTAAAGTTAACACACTCTTGCAACCACCACCATTTTTTAAGCCCACATATATAAAAAATAGGAGTCCCTGCGGATTTTACTCCATTAGTCGTTGCCGACTATAGGGGGGTGGTGCTCATTTCAAGGGCATTGAGCCAGTGCTGTCTGAAGACATTTCCATGGTCATGTGGCCAGCATGACATCATGGAGTGCTGTTACCTTCCCACTGAAGGGCTACCTATTTATCTACTCACATTTGCATGTTTTCGAAGTGCTAAGTTGGCAGAAGCTGGGGCAAGGATGGGAGCTCACCCTATCGTGTGGTGCTCGGCTCTCGAACCTGGGCCGCCAGTGTTCCAGCAAGCAAGCTGAGCATGAGTCAACCGCACCGACCCCCCCCCCACACACACATATAAAAAAACGGGGAAAAATCAGGCTGCTTTACCAAATAGCAGAAAGGTACTGCGCTTCCTCTGAATCATTTCTGAAGCGTTCACAGCCTTAATAGTAATCTTTCCTTTCAGCAATATTAATAATATTATACCTCAAGATAAAGAGTTGTTATTTCTCATAGATCATTACAGTTTGGGGCAGACGTAATGTTCACAGTATCCTAAACTTGGTCGCTGTATTTGATTTTTTTTTGTACAAATTTTTTGTACAGATGTTTTTGTATATGTTTCTGCTGTCCTTTTAGGGATTGCTTTAAATACGGTAAAGGGAATAAGTTGACAATTTTGTCAGGTGCCTGGCAGCCCTGGGAACTCTTGTACATTGGCCAAATACTTTCCCCAAAACTTTTCTTTCAAAACATTTCTACTGAAATTTCATGAGCTTGCAGCAGCCATGTTTGAAATCTCACAAGATCTTCTGCAGGAATGCAGAATTTTTTGATATGGGTGCATCGATGCTGTTTTGGGCTGTTGTGCATGACTCCTGTGTAATTGGGAGTTGCACTGGTGTGATCTATGTCGTCTTTTTATAACTAGAGGAAGTTTTGCAAAATAACTGAATGAACTTGAATTATATTACTATGTGTTAATCTGGTTAGTTCTTGACTGTGAAGAGGCAATGCCACGTCATGGTTAAAACCAATGATGGAAGGACAAAAGAAAAAAGGGATGTTTATGTTCCCAATCTCTTAGCTGAGGCTTGGAAGATTGGGTACCTTTATCTATACCAAACTGGTTTGATCCTAGTTTGTTTCAATAAACTATTAAGTAAACCAGAAGTAAAAAACTTTTTTTCAAGCTAATGCTGTATTTGAATGCTCCAGACTTGTATGTAGTCAGGATAAAAAGCAAATTTAAATTAATAGCAATAGCACTTAGACTTATATATCGCTACATAGTGCTTTACAGCCCTTTCTAAGCGGTTTACAGAGTCAGCATATTGGCCCCAATCTGTACAATCTGGGTACTCATTTTACCCACCTCAGAAGGATGGAAGGCTGAGTCAACCTTGAGCCGGTGATATCTGAACCGCCGAACTGCAGCTAGCAGTCAGCTGAAGTAGCTTGCAGTGCTGCACTCTAACCACGCGCCACCTGCATTTATTTAAATATAATATACTACAGTTTATTATTCCCTCAATTTAGGTAATTTTGTTCCATAAAAATTACTTGGTAATTCACCATGCCAAATCATAGTTTGCACAAACCATGGCTTGCAAATGTGTATCAAATGAATGGGTTCTAATTCTGATTTAGCAATTCATGGAATCAATTACTCCAAATTGAGAAACATACCAGTACAGCAAAAAATTGAACAAAGGGTTGGTGTGAGTCTGAATTGACTCAATGCTAAAAGCTGATACACATACAATACTATTCCCATAATAGTTGAAGGCACTTCCTAGTTTAGAACTTAAATATAAAGACAAAATAACTGACAATTTATTTTTAGCTTTCATTTAATTCTAGTATTCATAATAAAAGTCTTTAATTTGCATTTTTGTTTTATTTATTTATTAAATTTACATGAAGCCCATTTCACTGTCAAGCAACTTTGGGTTACTTACAGCATTAAAAAGGCAAAATTAGAAAATATTAAAACATTGCATATATTAAAATTAACAGAAGTAAGGTAAGTTAGAAAGCAGAATGCAACAGGGTGGCCATCTTGTGAACGCATTCATCCTAAGTGATTTCTAAACAATTCCGTAATATATTTATACTGAATAACTATGACCGAAAGGATTAATCTATGCAAAAGAATTAAGATTAAACATGTAATTTTCTAAGTAAGTGGGGATGACTTCGTGCTTTCAGTAGGACAGGTCCTCAGTAACAGGCTTGATGGGTGAAAGAGAACATACATGTGACTTTTTATTAAAAAGTATATACCCACTGAATTTTAGTGATAATTTGTTCATTTTCCTGAAAAATCTCTAAACTCCACTATTTAATTTCAAATTGTTTATCTTGAGTTTAAATGTATACATGTGGGGTAGAGGTTGACCATGGTTATTCCTAGTTACCTCAGTGATGATCAGAAAACATGTTGATCTTGTTTAGAGGCTGATTTTAGTAATGAAAAAAAAAACTTCCATAAATAAGTTGAAGCTAGCCTGGCTAAAAAAAAAAGAGCATAGTACTTCAGGAATACAACGTTGATAAAAAAGAAATATCAAATAAATAAATAACTGAAATAACTCAGGAAGTTAGCATTTGGCAACACAGAAATGACACACACCAATGATGTCTGTTGCTCTGCAAATTAATGTAAACTTATTAATCAAAAGTTATTAGAATTATGCAAATTATTGATTTTACAAAATTTGGTTTGTTTCTGAGGTGCCTAGGAGATATTACAGTGTTATATAGGGTGCCAGAACAGGTTGCTGACTATTATTTTAAATGCAAAATAAGATTTTGTTTCTGAAGCTATTCCAGGTTTCATTTTGAAGCATTTTGTTTTTGATGATTCTTAGAAATCAAAAGTTGACTGCCGATGCTGCCAAATATTGTACTAGAAATATTACATCTGATATTAAAAGAAAATTTATATTCTGAGTCACATACAACAGAATGGTTCTCCATTTAATTAGACTCTCTGATCAATTAAATAATTAGTCCCATTAATTAATTAGACTGTTCAATTAAAGGGGGACATCACATGTAACTGAGTCACCAAAAAAGAAGAAAGTTGAATATTTGAAAGAACTCCTATATACATTAATCTCTCCCTATATATACACAAAAAATAGAGAGAGAGAGACCATAATCCTATGTGCATTATTTAAGGGCATAATCTACAGAAATCACTAGGTTTTGCATGAGGCCGTGATGTCATTTTCTACATTCTCAAGTTAGTGCTTTCTAAATTTCCACCTTCTGTTTCCTGGACTTCTATCAATCAAGTATTTAAAGAAGTTCTTGCACAGTCCTTTTCTAGACAACTAGAACTACACTTTTAGTGCACACAGAGGGTTTCTATAGCAAGGCAAAGGGACAGTCAATTTTTTTAAAAGAATTGAAGTTTTCTGGCTGTTTCGTTGTCCATATTTTCTACATAGAGCAAGTACCTCTACAGAGGAATTATTGAATCTGTCATCTGCACATCTATAACTGTCTGGTTCGGTTCTGCAACCCAACAAGACAGACACAGACTTCAGAGGATAATCAGAACTGCAGAAAAAACAATTACTGCCAACCTGCCTTCCATTGAGGACCTGTATACTGCATGAGTCAAAAAGAGGGCCGTAAAAATATTTACTGACCCCTCGCATCCCGGACATAAATTGTTTCAATTCCTACCCTCAAAACGACGCTCTAGAGCACTGCACACCAAGATAACTAGACACAAAAACAGTTTTTTTTCCCAAACGCCATCACTCTGCTAAACAAATAATTCCCTCACCACTGTCAAACTATTCACTAAGGCTGCCTTACTATTACTATTAGTCTTCTCATCGTTCCTATCACCCATCTCCTCCTACTTATGACTGTATGACTGTAAGTTGTTGCTTGTATCCTTATGATTTATATTAATATTGATTGTTTCCTGATTGCTTATTTGTACCCTATGACAATCATTAAGTGCTGTACCTCATGATTCTTGACAAATGTATCTTTTCTTTTATGTACACTGACAGCATATGCACCAAAGACAAATTCCTTGTGTGTCCAATCACACTTGGCCAATAAAGAATTCTATTCTATTCTATTCTATACATATACCTGGGAAGAAGTAACTTATTCCACTTTCATCTGCTCCAAATATCTTATGTCAGCTCTAGGAAGCTCTGCCCCACATTCTGCAAATCACATGACATTATGGCTCTTGGACATAATTCTTACATTTGAACCACTAATACCTAAGTTTTGGTATTGTGTTGACACAAAGTATCCTCAACATGAATTGGCCATCATTAAAATCACAGAATTGGGTGATGATAAAATGCTTCAGAACTATGTTCTTTGAGAACTTTTGGCTGTTCATTTGCAAACCACTCATTCTAAAATTAGAAGATAATAATCACAGTTATTACCTGGCTGCATAATTCTTGGTTTTGCTCCCAGATATGCAAGATTCACATTAGCTTTTCTGCCATCAATGATTGGATTAGGATCTTTGCAGGCCCTTTCAGCAGCAGCTCGATCAGCCATTGTCACCTTGATAATAAACAGCAAAGGTATCAAAACTGTGACCCTCAAAACAACCTTCCAGATATCGTAAAACAATACTCTTTCTGATGGACTCTTTCAGATTAGAATGATCAGGAAATTCCCTTTTTGTTTTGTTCTGGTTTTGTTTCGGTATTTTGCTTTACAGTTGGTTGCACTCTTTTATATATTGGTTGTTTAGTTGTAAGCTGCCCACAGGTGTCTGGATGGCCTATTAAATAGACAAAGAAATAAACTCCCCTCATCCAAATGAAAATACAACTAGGCAGTATCTTTCAGTGTCGGAATTTTGGAGACTGTGTGTGTGTGTGTGTGTGTGTGTGTGTGTGTGTGTGTGTGTGTGTGTGTGTGTGTGTGTGAAATTAATACAATAAACACTTTTTAAAAACCCAGTTCTATTCGAAGCATTCTTTGTTTCCCTAAACAGAGGCACAGAAAGTTTGCAGGACTCCGAGCCAGTGACACAGTAGCATGTGCCAGTGTAGATAAAAATATGAACATGTCCTATCAGTCTGCAGCCAGCTGGCTTCATCCAATGCCAAAACTTTATTAGCAAGTTTTCCTATACAGGCATGAAGCAAATATCCACAGCAGTGGCACCCACAGCAATAGTCTTCAAAGAAGAATGTATGCCCCCCCCCCCAATATCCCCACAACACTGTAGTCGGTGATGTACTAATTGTGGGACCCCCCTCAGTTGATAGGCTGTTTTTTCCAGTGCCTTGTTTACACATTGGGGGGGAAATTTACCGTTTGTCTTCCTTCTATACCTTTCAACCTTATGATCGCAATCTTTTCAAGCCCCTTTTGGTAGTGGTGGTGGTGGGGAGACCGAGGCTGCGGGATTACTCTCCCCTCCTCCCCAGCTCTGCCTTCCCTCCCGCCCTTGTTCAGCGACCACTACCACCCCATCCCCGCACCCCCCACCGGTCCCTTTTTACTTACAAATCCGTATCCCCGGGATTTGCCCGTCTGCCGGTCGGTGATGACCACGGCTTCTTCGATCTCGCCGAAGACCTCGAAATACTTCCGGAGGCTGGAGTCCGTGGTGTGGTAAGGCAGACCCCCGACGAAGATCTTGGTGTACGTGGTGTCCTTCTGCGTCGTGTGCATCTTTTCCCCCCAAGAGAGAGAGAGAGAATCTCTCCCCTGCTACAAGACCAGCAACAAAAGGAAGGAAAAGAAAGTCAGGGGAGGGAGGGAGGGGGGGGAGTGGAAAGCCTCTTTTCTCCGGCTGCTAAAGGCGCCAACTGCCCGCTTCCAAGCAACTTCTCTCTCACCGTCCAGAGTCCGCTTTCCCTAGCCACGCAACAGCAGCAGCAGCAGCAACTCCCTTCGCCGAGCAGGAAACCTTTCTTTCTCCCGCGCCGAGCGGTTCTGAGGTGGGCTCCGAGGGCAAACAGGAAGCCTCGTCGGATGATGCTCTTTGAGGTAGACGGTGCGGGGGGCGAGGAAAGTGCAGGGAAGCCTTCCGCCGGCGAAGGTTTCTCCCCAAATGTCACACGCGCGCGAGCTCCCCGTTCAGCTGCCGCCCCTCTCCACATCCCCCCCCTGCTTCCCCGCCCCGCTCGGAGGGGCGGGTAGCCAAGGCGGAGTCCCCTCCGGTTATTGGTCCCTTCCTGTGAGAGAAGCCGGCAGGGCTATAAAACCCCGGTTGCGAGGACTTAGCGCGTGGCGTCGGGGAAAAAGAAAGAGAGAGAGAGGCGAGGAAGCGGTCGGACGGCCTTGCCACCTGCGCGCTGAGCGGCGCCCTGTGGGAAAAGCGGGAACCCCTCGGTCGTTCCCGTTGCTTGGCTGAGAGCGCTGCCCACAGGAGCTCTGCCTCGCCTTCTCTCCGCCTTCCCTGTAAAGCTCACACGACGTAACCTTCTTTGGGCGTTCGTTGCGGAGCCCTCAGCCCCCCCCCCACTTCGCTTCAGAGGCGCATGGCGGGGCGCAGAAGTTCGACCTCGGGCAGCCCTGATGTAGGAGGCGGGGATTGCGCCGTCTGCTGCCGTGCCTAGGGCCACCCTTCCCCTATCTGGTGCCCACCAGGCGCGTTGGGCTCCCAATTTCCCCATTGGTTGGCTGCCTGGGGCGGCGTTGGCCGGGAAGTCTCTTCCGTACGAGGCCCCGAAGGCCTGCGAATTCCTCAGCCTTGGCCGACAGAGAGATCTGTCGTCCCCGGCCGGGGCGCTCCTTGGAGAGTGAGTGGGCAGAGGTGGCTGTTTGGGTAAAGAGCCTTGTTCTCCTGCTTATCTTTCCCTCTCTCACACACAGGGAAGGAGAGCGGGGAAGGCTGTGCAGTCAACGCAAGGTCGCAATGGCTAAGGAGGAGCAGGCAGAATCGGTAGCAGCTTTCTCCATGCACGTCCTAATCTAAGGAGACATTTCTTACCCTTTCCTATCACTCCTGTCAAAGAGGAAAGGGAAATGGACATATCCACCGTGAAAAAGTGAGGCAACCTGCAATGGCATTTCCCAATGGGAAACATCCGTTTCAGCCCTTGTTTCAGCCCATTAGATGAGCTAAAGACAGAAAGGGAAGAGGGAAGCATTAAGGGAAGTTTCTGTTAATGTCTATGGAGATTCTCAGTCATCCAGGTCATGGTTGTCCCAAAGGTGCTTCTTCAAGAGGCAACTGGACTTTATGGCTTTTCTTTGAAGACATCTCACTTTTCATCCAAGAAGCCTCTTCAGGTTGAAGAGGCTTCTTGGATGAGAAGCAAGATGCTTGGCCTCTTGAAGAAGCACCTTTGGGACTCATTTCTCTTACCTGCCCAAACTCATCCTGTGGTCTGGGCAGTGCAGAGAACTCAGCATAGCTCCCAAACTGTAGGTCAGCTTTCTGGAAAACACTGCAGATCACGGTGTGCTCCAGGCATGATATGATCCAGACCCAACCAGCTCTTTGAAAAGTTGATTGCTTTCCAAGTGCAACCCATGTAAGATACGTTTCAGTAGTGAAGCACAATGTGTAAAGTAAGCAGGAGTTTTCCAAGAAGAGATACAACCACTGGAATCTCTAAACTAGATGGGTGGACTTTTTTCAGAACAAGCTCTTGATATAAGTGGAATGTCAGTGATCTACATCAAAAAGTGGACAAAATATTTATTAAAGTTTAATTAAAAATTACGGTACATTAAACACAATATGAGTTATTCCCATATCTTTTCCTTTGTCACAAAGAAAGATCACAGTCCACAACAATTTTATGTAGGCCACACCCAAAGTTTTGCATTTGCATGCAAGCTTCAACCAGCAGGTTGTCTAAAAGCATCTCTGTATCAAGGAATTGCCTGCCTCTCTGATGCTGAACCTGATGCTTGAGGGGAAGTGCTGCTCTATTCAGGGTAAGCAGAATTACATCCCAGGTCATGTATTTATTTATCCACAGTGCCCACATTTCACTCAGTTTTTCATTCATCCCCATTTTCACTTCTTACCTAGCCAGTGTTTAAAATGAGAGCTAGTTGCAAAATAATTATTTCTCTGGGAATATCTTCCAGGAAGGAGAAGACACACAAATGTGCAATTCGGCCTCCAGCCTGACACCACTCATGGTTGAGTTAATAATAAATGGTTGGAAATGTATTGACTTCTGTAGATGGTTTTAATATAAAACTTAGTAGCTCCTATCAGCTTGGGCAAAAGTGGGTTTTTTTTGATCCAGCAGTTATGGAGGCCGATAAATTTCCCAAGCCTGAAAATCCATAGGAACCCACTCACTTTAACAAGAAAGCTCAAAATGTTCAGTATACGGTAGCTTTTGTTCCAAAATAGGTCCTGAAGTGCCAGCTGAAAAGAGATGTACAGATGCAGAACTCCAAGCAATATCAACCAAGCATAAAACTTGAAAATTATTGACAATTCTCAGTTATGTTTAGGAGATTCGATGGAATTGTTTTTTTAAATTGTGATATTATTTCTATTTTACAATACAGTAAGTGAAATATAAAATGACCCTTCCGGATTCATCAGTCTACCAGATCTTGCAGATTCATGTTCAACTGTAATCTAGTTTCTGTTGGAATATACAGGCAGTCCTTGACTTATAACCATTTGTTTAGTGACTGTTGAAAGCTACAGCAGCACTGAAAAAAGTGACACAACTGCTTTTCACAGTGATGATCTTTGCAGCATCCCCAGGGTCAGGTGATCAAAATTCGAATGCCTGGCAATTGGTTCATGCTTGTGATGGTTGCAGTGTGATCACCTTTAGTGACCTCCTGACATGCAAAGTCAATGGGAAAGCCAAATTCACTTAACATCCATGTTACTAACTTAGCAATTGCAGTGATTCACTTAACAACTGTGGCAAGAAAGGTCGTAAAAAGGAGCAAAATTCGCTTAACAATTGTCTTGCTTAGCAACATAAATTTGGGGCTCAATTAAGCCCCAAATTTATGGGGCTTAATTATCTGTAAGGGGCGTGCAGGTCTGTAAGGGGCGTGCATAAGCGCATCATTGTGCCTACCGTTCCTATCCTACTCTCCTATTGCCTAATTTACCTGTACCTACTCTGCTAATGTTTATGTTTATACCAATACCTGCTATCTTGTACATGTTTGACAAACAAACAAATAAATAAAATAAATAAATTGTGGTTGTAAATCGTGAAGTACCTGTATTTAATTGTGTTGCGTCCCGGTTCTCAGAACAGGGACATTTCCTCCACCCTGTTTGCAACATCTTATTTCTAAACTTGGAGATGTATCTTGCAAATATGTTACAAGATTTTTCTTTTTTCTTAGAACTTCTGTGTTTCTCAGAATGAGAAACCAAATACCAGCTAAAGCCTTTCTTCTCTACTGCATCTCTTTATGCTAGGGACAGCAGATATACTTAAGTATTTCTTATGGGTCCAAAATAAGGATACTATTATTTTGATTGTGAAAAGGGGATCATAGGAATCATTGTCTTTTATGTTGAGTGGATATGATGGCCAGGAGTAAGAAGAGAGTTACAGAAGTGAATCAAGTGAGCTGAACTGGAAAACTTACAGAACTGGCAAGTGTTATCTTTACTTGAATGTTTAACTCAGGGATTCTCCGGAAGTGTTCAGACTATAAAAGGTAGCTTTGTTTACATGTAGGGGAAAATGAAATGACATAGAATAGGGCAGGGCAGGGCAGGGCAGAATTGTTAACTGGCAGTGTGCTCACCTGCATTATTCTTCTATGTTTACATGATATATAATAATAATTTATTAAACTTGTATGCCACCTGACTGACTCCGTCAGTGATTCTGGGAGGATTTATAACAATCAAAGAAATTACAACAAAACCAATAAGGCATAAAAAACAAAGATAAAAGATGGCAGGTACACTAAAGTGTGTACACACAAACACATACACACATAATTTACATATTTAAAATAAATATATGACAAATAACACTCAGTTTACATTACTATTGTAACCCAAATTGATTTAATATTAAAAATTAGAAGTTTCAATGTCAAAATGCTAGTTTTTATAAACATTGAATATATAGTGCCGGGGTCCTCAATGCCCAGTCCGCAGACTGGTACTGATCCGCAGCCTGTTGGGAATTGGTCTGCGCAAGCAGTAGGTGAGCACGTGAAACTCCCATTTGCACAAGTGACAGGCACACACACAAAACCGTATCTCCATCCCCCGCCACTGGTCCGTGGATCCAGAAAGGTGAGGGATCACTGCTATAGCATATGTTTAATATGTTGCCAAATAATATTGCCAAATTATAGATAATAAATCTATGTATTTATTATACTGTTTAACCACCCCAATCTTACAACTGTGGGTGGTGTACAACAAAGAAACAAAAATAACATAATCGCGTATTAGAAATGTAACAGTAATATATATATAGAGCAGGGGTGTCAAACAAAGGCCCGTGGGCCAGATTTGGCCCGTGATGTGGTTGGATCTGGCCCGCAGGGCCGTCCTGGAAAATGTAAGGGGCTGGCCCGCATTGCTTCAGCTCGGTCTACCCAATGCGGCTTCGGCTTGGTCTACCCAGAGTGGCTTCGGCCCGGTCTACCCAATGCGAAGAGGAAACATCAGGCCAGCCTGGCTTCGGCCCAGCCTGCCCAATTTGAAGACGAAACAGCGGGTAAGCAGTTTGGGGAATGGCGTCAAGCTGGCCACACTCACCCAGCTGGCCATGCCCACTCGGCCGCCCGAGGTCAACAATAGCCCTGATGCGGACCTCAGTGAAATTGAGTTTGATACCTCTGATCTAGAGGAATGCACCAATCAGTTGAAGCCCAAATATTGCTTTAAAAAAAGAATGTTTCCACCCTCTTATTGAACACACCTAAGGGGGAGTTATTTCTGAACTTCCTAGTCAAAATAATACATTCCTTAATATGGGGGCCACCTACTGGCTTGTCCATGTCCCATGAATCTTGTATGAAGAAAGGACTCTTAGGAGTCCTTCCTAAGAGTTAAAAGTTAAAAATTAGATATGACAAGGCAAGCAACTTCTCTGATGACAAAAAAATGCCCTTTTTTCAAAGCAACTGTAAGTTGAAAGATATACAAAAACTACTTCTATGCAAAATGTTTAACTTGAATTTGTTCCATAAAAGCTGCTATCTACAGTGAAAATGAAATAGGTAAATTACTTTTATTATCAACTTTTATTATCTTTTCAGGTAAGATCAGGGGTTCAATTGTGCATTTGTGATCACCATTTTGACTTTTTTTTGTTCCCTCTGCAAATGTTCCTAGGTACAGACACACATAAACCCATTTATCTGAATTATGTTTAAAATAATCCTATTCTAAATATATTTAGGTGATGGTATTTCTCATGTCTCTCATTAGAATGTTTCAATTGCAGAATTTCCATAGGACTAATATGGTTTTTCTAGATTATGTTTCTATGTGAAGTGTTGGCCTGTAGTCCAATAGAAAGCAGACAGAATATCATATGTTTCAAAATGTCACATGTTTCAAAAGGAATGTTTTAGAAATGGTACTATTTTTATATTTTGCAGAAACTTTTAAAAAATCTATTTATTAATGCACAGCCTCACAATTCTGAAACCATCACAAGCATTGCTATAAGGCCAGGCCATGTTTAAAACATTTAAGCAGAAATGTTTCTATCTGTAACTCTTTTTATTATTACATTATTGCTATTTGCAAGATAACATATAAAATGCCATACTTAGATATAATAAACTTTTATATCTCAAGAAATGAATTGGAGATGGAGACCCTTTGAGAGCTGTATGCAACAAAATTTCATTTTAACATATGCCGATTAGTGTACATTCAAAGTGACAATAAAGTTTATTCTAAGTCTAAGAATGAACTGCTGTTTAAAAATACAGCATGAAGCAGTAACTACATTTCAGGGGTGAGTTCTAACTTACCTCGCTGCCAGTTCGCTTCCTCCCACACCACGTGGCTGTGCCTTGTGGGCGCGTGTGCACTGTGCTGAAAAATTCCAACCCCTCCCCCCAAAAGCCAAAAACAAGATGGCGACGCATGCGCAGTGCCTGAAACTCAGCTTCTGCGCATGCGCAGAAGAAAAAAACCTGGAAAAAATTCCCCCAAAAAATCCCCCCCAAAATTCCAAAAGATGGCGGCGTCCACAGACCGGCACTGACATAACCAGTTCCGTGATGTCATCGTGACATCACCAGCGGTTTGCTACCAGTTCTATAGAACCGGTGCGAACTGGAAGGAACCCACCTCTGCTACATTTGTTATCTGACAGAAGTTTGTATAGATTTAGACAATTTAGATCTGAGACTTCTCTCAGTCCTAACCAGCATTACTACCTAAAGTCAAACACAACTGGAGGCAGATGTAGTGTGTGTGTGTGTGTGTGTGTGTGTGTGTGTGTGTGTGTGTCTTTCATCATGACATCATCCTCTCTATCTTGCAGATGTTGGTCTATGGACATCCCTGATTGTGGAGAGCACAGATTGAGTGAAGATTGGGGTGGGTGGGTGGGTGGAGGGAAGGAGGTACATGTGTGTTCCTTTGTGTAAGTCTTGACTCTTGGTAACTACATAGACTAGTGCCTCTAGTTTTCTTAACAAGATTTTCAGAAATGGTTTCCCATTGCCTTCCTCATAGAGAAGAAGTGTGAGAAGAAAAGAGAATGACTTTCTACCTAAGACAGGACTAGGATTCATTGTCTCTTGGTTTCTATCCAGTGTCTTTAATCATCACACACCACTAGGTCACATGGGGAAGTTAGAATAGGCTTGTAAAAAAGAAACATTAGTTACTCATAGTCAGAATTAAAATAAAAAAGCCAATTCTGTAGAGGGAAATGCTAAGCTAAATTATGTCCTCCTGGAGTGCCATGCACATGTAATACCGTAGATCACCTGAATAATTTAATCCATTGTCATTATGATATCAGCCTTTGCTCCAAATACTCACATGTAAGGTTTATCTCATGCAGAATTAAACTATCTAATGTGTCTTTGGAGGATATGTTAAGATGGCCTCACCCAGAAGCTATCACTTACAATGAATGGTTTTAACTGATATACTGTACTTCTATATAACCTTCTGTCAGAGCAGCTATGAACAGACTGTTTACAGGTTTACCAATTGCTACTAATTCAAAGGTATTAACATTAAGTCTATTGTCAAGCTTTTGATTTATTTATACACACCAGATGCCTGTCATAGCGAAGAGAAAACAATGCTATGTAATCCATTCAGGAGGCTGGTGAAGACAACAAAGAGCCTCTGATTATATTGCACTCTATTTATTCCTACCAATGGTCTACTGCACCATATAATGACACAAGACATTTCGAATAGGGCATTATGACCTAATCATGCAATATAATACTGTACATATCTGCTCAGAAATAAACTCCACTGAGTTCCAGTGGACTTGCTGTCAGATACATGTGTATAAAATTGCAGCCTAAACTGAGGTTTCGTGTGATATTTGAAGCAGAAATCATGCACCCTTTTAGATGTGGTTATAAAAACAAATCCATTAAATAGGTTGTAGGCACATTTGGTTTGTAGACACATTTTTAACTCATGAATGTTAAATTTCATATACTGTAGTTCCACGAAGGCTTTGAACTTATAATTTAAAACAAACCTTCATCGATAAAATACATATATCTAAGTAAGTTCTCAGTAAATAGTTACATGCAAGAGTAAATACTAGTATCAAATTCTATGTCTCAATTAATTTCTATGTAAAAGAAAGACTCACACAACTTCTACATAATAAAGTTACACACTACATCTTTCTGCAAATTTGATGCCAGTTTTCTATTTGTGTGAAAGTGTTCATAGATTCAAAATAAGAAAAAAATGAATATGGCAGGTACAGAAATTTGTATGTAGGAATAAATTTACAGTTAAGTCTGAGCAAGAAATATGTTCCCCTTACCTTTAATCATTATATTTTAATCAGGCCCAGAGTGGGTTTTGACAGTGTTTCTGTTTTGCTTATGGAAGCCTGATCAATATTACCCAAAAGTTGGATTATAACCCAATCCCCCAAATTGCTGGCTCTCCTGGGACGGATCCCAACACGAACCTCTCCTCTCAGTCATAACTTGGTTGGCTTTTGCTTTTGTCTATTGTTAGACTCCATCCCTCATGTCCTATTAACAAACAAGAAATAAAAAGAAACAACATTTGGAGCAACCATATTTAATGAGACTTTCTCTTGAATGTAGGGACATGCAAAAAAGTATCACTGATATCCTCAGCATACAGATAAAGAGAAAAAATTGTCTTGAAATAATAGAAAATACTTGTAAGGTTTTAGATTTTGGCAGTGGTTTGCTCTCTAAACTTGTTTTAATTTAGTTTCTGAACATTTCGTTACCAGACTAGGTAACATCATCAGTTAAAAAAATGGTCTGCCTGTATCATTATATTCTCAGGGAATCTATAACAACTACCCATTTTAAGGTAAAGTATTTGTGAAAAAGCTCTGTTTTCCTTGTGGATGAGTGCCATAATATTATAATTATTTGCCCTAAGGAAATGGCAGGATCAATAAATAAAATAGAAGAGCAGTTTTTATTTATACTAAAAATAATTTATTTGGTGAGTAATAATTTAAATTCTGTTATTTAATTTTTAAATTAGTTACTTGGTCTTTTCTTTAAAATAAACTCTGATCAACTGAAACATACCATGTGTAGGTATTTAGTAAAAATGATCTCCTATATAGGATGCAAAATTGCATAATATTGTGGGCTGTATTTTGAGTTATATACAATATATAATTCAATTTATTTCACTACTTCCTCCTTATGTTTCCTTACAATTTACCACTTACTTCTCAGCTCTTCCATAAATTTCATTAATAAAATATTTCATTAGCTTGAATGCTGTTAATGCATATAAATAATCATAGGTTTTGCTGTTTGTAGAAAGTACTGCCTCTTAGGATTTGTTATCCTTGAGAAATTGGCAAGCCCTTGGGAGTTGTACCAGTTGTAATGAACTGTCTGCTCCATATCACAACATTTTCAAGAAGCAGGTAACTGTTGTGGTTTAGACACACCCCTTATCATATTGCTTATCATACTTTGCTGATTGTGGAATGTGCTTGTCTCCCTTTTTTGGTGAGATTTCTTAGTCCTGGGTATGCTAGGAGTGAAGTGCTTCAGAAAATACATGGCGTGCTTTTTAAGGAGACTCTAATATCATCCAAGACTCTGGTTTTATTCTAAGAAAGGTCCCGTTAGGCCTCAGGAAAACAGATCCTCTCTATCTGGCACAGCTACAATTGAGATAGTAAGCGTAACATGATAATGCACAGATGTTCTGCTTGGCATTTTACATGACAAAAATAAAGACAGTGCCCAACTTGAAAGTCACCCCAGAGGATATGCTATCAAGGCAGCAAATGGAAGGGGTGTCGCTCACAGGCACCTGTTAATAAGTGAGCAGTTTTAAAATTGATGATCTATGTAAAGGCAATTTCGTTTGGGAGGTTATCTCAGACACATATATGGCATTGTAACATTTCTCTCATTCGCTGCCTGTTCTCTTGTGGTATGGAAGAAGTTGAAAGTATCATACATGTGCTTCTTCCCTGAAATTTTCATTTGGATTTAGTCAAAATTTGATTTTTCCCCCTTTTCTACCAACAATCTTATGGCAGTCAGATCATTATCACCTAGTTTTTCTATTAATTAACAAAAACTTCCAGGACAGCTGCAATGCCACCAAATTTTGCTACTTTGTTTTAAGAAAGAAAATCTAGATATACTAAATCTCTCATTGTTATGACTTTTTAACTGGGTAACACAGTGCAACATAAGGCAATAATTTTTGAATCAAGGTACCTCAAATGAGCTAACTTAGTACAGGATGTCTCCAAAATCTAGGACCCGTGATTCCTATGGGAAAGAAATTTGTAGAAGATACGGCTGTTTCATTATTACTGGCTGCTGCTGTACTGCTGATTTAGTCACATGATCCTCATTTGTCGTCATTGTGACAATTTCCCAGCCAGTCTCACAATCCCTCACTCACTCCCCACCCAGCAGCAGCCACTTACTGTACCTTCCTGCGGGGAAGGGGAAGGGGAGGAAGGGAAGGGAAGGGAAGGGAAGGGAGGGAAGGGAGGGAGGGAAGGAAGGAAGGAAGGAAGGAAGGAAGGAAGGAAGGAAGGAAGGAAGGAAGGAAGGAAGGAAGGAAGGAAGGAAGGAAGGAAGATGCTCCTTGCCAGATTCCCACAAAGAAACTCAATGGGGAAGCCAACGGGAAATTGGAAGTCATTCCTGCTCCCACAGCTTTCCCCCCACCTTTGGTCATTCTGTTTTTCTGTTTAGGTAAGGAAATATCTCTGAAACAATGACCCAATGGGGCACGAGTTGTCTAGTGCTTCTTAAAGATCAAATTCCAACTATATAAACATTGGTGGTGGTGGTGGTGGTGGGTTGTATATGTTTCTTTTGTTGGTTGATGCTGTAATAAAGTTTTTTATCTATCCTTGTATATAGCATCCCTAATGAATAGCCTAGGTATGGATGTGCCCTGAATTTTGGTTTTCAGACACACAGCCCTATCTTATCTATGAAAGTTAATCAGAATTATTTCCAGATAAGAAAAGGATTGTTTGGCTACCTTTCTGTGCACTTGTCTGGGAGTGCAAGGCCCACCTCTTGTCTTGTTGCCTTGCATTCTTTTATTCTACAGTTTCATTTGTGAAACCGAGTATTGAAATCAGATAACACTCCCTGAATAAATGAACAGGAATAAGCTTAAGAAAGGTAACTCTATACAAGATGGCTTTACTAATGGATGAGTTCTTTGTGAATGCAAAAATGGAGGGCGAGAAACTGGATTCTCTTTAGTCCTCAAGTGTACTACTTGTATTTTTCTGATAATTGAAGTTATGATTTACTACTCTGCCTGCAGCAATTTCCAATATATTGAAAGACAAATTTGAAATAAGAAAGCAAGGGGGAAATTTAACTTTTGATATTAGGAAAAAAATTAATTGGAATTCTAACTCAAATAGAATGCTAGAATGATGGGCAATGGGAATAACAGAACGGAATAACAGATTTGGAAGGGACCTTGGAGGTCTTCTAGTCCAGTGTTTTCCAACCTTGGCAACTTGAAGATGTCTGGACTTCAACTCCCAGAATTCCACAGCCAGCATTCGCTGGCTGGGGAATTCTGGGAGTTGAAGTCCAGACATCTTCAAGTTGCCAAGGTTGGGAAACACTGTTCTAGTCCAACCCCCTGATCAGGCAGGAAACCCTATACCATTTCAGACAAATGGTTGTCCAATCTCTTCTTAAAAACTTCCAGTGATGGAGCACCCACAACTTCTGGAGGCAAGTCGTTCCGCTGATTAATTGTTCTAGACTAGAGCACTGTTGTAGAAGACAAGGGCAGTGGCAGTGCTGTTGTTTTACAGACCAGACTTCAAACCTCAGTTCAGCTGTGAACTGAACAGAAGACTCATTAAATTATAGTCAGAGATTCCATCAGCAGACTCAGTAAGATCTGCATGGGGAGTGGGATGCAGTCTCCTTCCCACCAGTATGTATATTCAGAATAATATTTTGTTATCAAGATTGTTGTTGAGGATGATAGGGTACGTAATGTACTTTGAGCACTCAAAAATATCATCGATGCCAAGGACTGAATCCAGAGATCTCATAAACAGTCTGCTCATGAGACACTCTGCTTGGAGTGGGGCAATGTTTGTATGACCCCTGTGGTCTCATAACCTCTTTCCAGACAGTTGGAAAGTCTTCTAAAATAGCATATGAAGCAGTGGTGGAACTCTAATGACTCCATCATGAGTTCACCAGCCATTTTGTTAATAGTATATCTACTTTTGATTGATGCAATTATTGGAGGCATGTATTTAGAACTTGGATATTCCCAAATTCAAAGGGTTGTTAAGAGAATCAATTGAAAATCATCTGAAGACAATACAAGGAAAATAGCACAGGAGCTAAATACTTGTGTTTGCTGAATATGTTTGGAAGTTATAATTAAATTATGTCTTTGGTTGCTATACAGCCTTTCCTCGTGTCAGAATATGGAGGCATTACCAGACCAATTTCTGGGGGTGACCTCTTGGCTACCGAACAGATTTATAGCTCTTCATATACAAGGGTAAAAGATACTGTAAAAGTTAGCCTCAACTCTTTGGAAAGCATTTAGAAATGAACTGACATTGTTGAAGAACATTGGCCAATCTCTAAGAATCTTTCAAAGGAAGTCTAACAAGGGCACTTTTTGTAATGACAAACAAGATTCCCAGTCAAAGATAATAGTGTCTGTCCAGGAGAATTCACACAACAGACCTCTCTCTAGTTACCAAAGGGAACTTTGGCTATAGATGCCACTTTGAACTCTGGTAACCAATTTGTATTTATCAACACTCCTGGACTGGAAACTTGATTCTTCTTGGAGGAATAGAATCCTGGCAGAACATGTTGGGCACAACCTCCTTGGATCAGATAGATGATTACATAAATGTCTGATACAAACTGATGATGTAAAAAAAAACACGTGAATATTTATGATGCCATAATGCCAATTTGCCCTTTTGTCCTGCTGTTTGATGCAAGTAATGCAAACTTAAATTGCAGCATTGTGACCCAGATTCTCATTTCCTTTTCTTGGCCTATTGCAGCATTGGACAAGCATAAAATGGCAAGAAATGGATTATGCTATGCTTCTTGTAGCATAGGAAAGCTTCATCTCTTGCCCCCTTTCCTATCAGAAGCATTGTACAATTCTGCTGTTGTCTGGTGGAGGGTAGATTGTTATGGCAGATGGAAAATGCTGTAACAACAAGTTTCTCATTTCCTTTTTTCAGAGTTAGATGCTGGTGTTCAAGTATATGTGTTTCAACCTATTTTGTACAACCTGATCCTCATTACAAGCAGTTTTAAAGTAACAACATGGCTTAATACAATAAAGAGTCAAACTGCACTTTCTTAAACGAGTTTCATAATTGAAAAACTTTCCCACTATGTCCTTTCTGAAGAAAAGAATTTCTAGCTAAGTACATAAGTGACTTTTTTTTGTCCCAGACTTGTTCTTTAGTAAATTGCATTTTTCATTCTATGAGACTAAACAGCTCTTTTACAGGGGAAATTCAGAGAATGTTCTGAATTTTAAAAAAAGTTTAGTAGCAATGTTTATATTCTACCCCTGATTAAACATTCTCTGGAAAATTGGAATAACCTTTAGGCTAGAGGTTTTAAACAATGCAGAACCATAATCCCCTTAAAATGATAAACAAATGTGCCTTACCACGCAGAAAGCTAATGATTTCATTGGGAATAGATTTGGCAAGAAAAAGGATATGTATTTATAATTATAGATATAGAATCAATATATCAGGGGAATATCATAACTGCCAATGGACTTGTACAAGCAAAGCAGGGAGCAAAGTCCAGAACAATTCTGTCAGTCTGTCTGTACAAGTTGGACCAATCAAAAGAAATGATATATTCTTTTATTCATGAATATAGCATAGGTGAAACTTTTGCTTTTCGCTGATTGGATGCAGATTGTGAGATACAACAACTTCTGTTCCTCTTTCCTTAACTCAAACTTCCCAACTTAAAATTTTGCAAGTTATGTTGGAATATCCAGGGCAGCTGGAAATTTTGAAGACTGATCCTAATACATCTAGATGGAAAAGATTGGCATCAAGATATGTCAATGTACTGCACTGTATTTTTTCCCCATCTGTTCAATGCTGTCTGATTCTTGGAGACTGCCTGGACAATCCCTTGCAGTTTTCTTGGCAAGATTTTTCAAAAATGCTTTGGTATTACCTCCTTCTTAGGGCTGAGACAAAGTGACTGGCCCAAAGTCACCCAGCTGGCTTTGTGGTCAAGTCAAGAGTAGAATGTAAAATCTACAGCTTTCTAGCTGATGCCTGAACCACTACATGAAACTGGGCCTTATGAAATGTAACACATTTTATTTATTATAAATATAATAAATTTATTATTAAATATAATACATGAAAGTTTAATAAAATTTTATTTATTATATTTAAGGAATCTCTAATTTCTCCCCCCCCCCCATAATTCTGGAATTTGCAAAATACTTTAGATAAAATTGTCACCTAAAATAAAACTAATTGCTGGGAATTTTTTTTGTCCTTTAAGTAATTATGTGCCATATAATGCTTGAGGTTTATATGTACCAGTTCAATAATATGAACGTAGTTCTATTGATAATGAATATTATATTTAAAAAAAAAGATATAGGGTGAAGTTCTTTTTCAGAAAGTTGTGTATGCTCTCTAAATTGCTGACCAAATGGTAACCTGAGGTGTTTCTTCTAGACCAGTATTCTGGGTGAGCTTCAACACCCACAATGTTATTTATCACTTGTTGACAGATGCTGGCCATTTCAAGCATTCTTGTAAGATCTATTTTAAGGCAAGCTAGAAGCTCACATTTTGGAATTAACACAGAATAGATATGTGTGGATTGTGGGAGCTGTATCTTGTCTGCCAAATAAAATACTTCACATGTAAGACATGTCTGCTTCTTTCAGGTACAAAGCTGTAGTTTGTTAATGGTCTAAAAACAGTGCCAAAAGCATTCAAGCAGGGTCCTGCTGTCATAATTACACCAGAGATGTGGTAATCGCTTGAAGCAAGAGAAAATTCACTCCTGGAAGCTATTTCCTAATGTATTGCAATCAGGTCTGAGGAGAGGGGGGTACAGCCGGTACATTGTTCCGGGGCCCATGGAGCTCAAAGGGAGCCCATGAAGGGGAAATTTTTAATTTTTTTTTTACAAAACCAAATTTTTAAAAAGAAAAACAGTTTCTTTGTTTATGAATATATTTTATATTTCATTTCAGTTTATGAATGCTTATGAAATGTCATCTCAAAAGTCTGGAGCTCAAAAATGCAAGGAAAAACATAAATATGATGAGAGTAATTAAAAGGGGCGACAAACGCTTTTCCAATTTGGCGTTAAATGCAGCGGTGGCATTCTCGTGCACATGGCCCAGCCAAGGTGGGTGGGGGCACCTCTCCCAAGCGTGCGTGCGTGTGTGCACACGCACGCTCATGCGCCCTCCCTTCCTTTTTGACCGAGGCCTCTCCGAGCAGCATGTGTGAGGCGACGAGGCTGAGGACAAGGAGGAGGAGGAGGAGGAAAAAAGCAGCGGGGCCCCATATTAGTCTTGTTCCAGCACTTACTAATCCTCTCGGCAGCCCTGAGTGCAATGATCAAACATTTACTTCCATTAGTTCCAATGATTTCTGTCCAGAAAGGTTATAATTTAGCTGTTCTGTGAAAAATGCCAAATGAATCTAAAAAGGTTGCATTAGTGTAATGTAAGTGTATGTGCCCCCCCTTGAAAGATGTTGGAGGCCTCAACCACTGCAGAATTTGGTTAGACTTGTTTGTATGGAGCCATAATTCCAAAGGAATTACATTGAACCTGATCTCCTACCAAACCCAGTTTAAGATCTGGAGATTTCTAAACCCAGACATACCATATATATCCCAGGTTGACTAGAACGGTCCTAGTTTCGCATTCCAGTCCTGGTTTCTTGACCAATTCAGAAAAAAAAGTCCCAGAAAGTATGGCTCTTCAGACTACAAAGGGGGAGCAAATACTTAGCTATGTGTTAAATCTGTCCTTCTTTGCCTACTCAAGAAAGCTAGGGCAGGCAATAGGGGAGTGAGCATATAAGGTGGCTAAACCTATGTTCTCCCTTTGTCTAGAGGCACATGGGTTTAATCCAGAGGTGGGTTCCTACCAGTTCTAACCAGTTCTTTAGAACCGTTAGTAACTCGGCGATGGCGTCTCTGTGGGCATCGCCATCTTGGATTTTTTGCTTTTTTTGCTATTTTTTTATTGCTGCAGGCGTGGGTGCAAGGGAGCACTTACAGATGAGCCATTCCCCCCCTCGCCCTGCCCGAACATACAGCCACCACGCCCGCTTCTCGCCTGCCCTGCTCCCTCGCACCCGGGGTGCCATGGGTTCAGCTGCAGGGGAGCAGCTCCAGATGAGCCATTCCCCCCATGCTCTGCCTGAACATACAACCGCTGCGCCCGCCTCTCGCCTTCCCCGCTCCCTCACACCCGGGGGCAGCAGGGACAAGCTGTGGATTCAGCTGCAAGGGAGCAGCTCCAGATGAGCCATTCCCCCCATGCCCTGCCTGAACATACAGTCACCATGCCTACCTCTCATCTGCCCTGCTCCCTCGCACCCGTGGGCAGCAGGGACAAGCCGTGGGCTCAGCTGCAGGGGAGCAGCTCCAGATGAGCCAGCATCTCCTGAAGCCGCCACCATTGGAGTTGTGACAGGCGAGAGGCAGGTGTGGTGGCTGTATGTTCAGGCAGGGCGAGAAGGGAATGGCCCCGGCCTCGCTCAACCACGCCAGCAAAGAAGCGCAAAAGTTCCAGCCCATCCGCCGCATGAGCAAAGCGGGCGGCGTGAAGGAGACTGCTTAGCAGCAGCAGGTTGCACAGAGGAGGGGTGCCGGGGGCAGGGGACTCCCTGCCCTCCCCTCGCCTGCCCTCCGTGCACAAAGACGAACTGCCGCCTGCCCTGAACTCCTCACCATTCTCGCACTAACACCCCGGACCCCTTCAACCACGCTTCTTTGCTGGTCCCGGAACCGAAGCCAGGAAGGTGAGAGGGGTGGCAGTGGCAGCAACGGTGCTCCAGGTTGGTACATGATGGGCCGCCCACCCTCCCAGTCCCAGAGCACATTCTTCCTTCTCCTGCCACCGAGAAGAGAGAAAGAGAAAGAAAGAAAGAAAGAAAGAAAGAAAGAAAGAAAGAAAGAAAGAAAGAAAGAAAGAAAGAAAGAAAGAAAAAAGAAAGAAAGAAAGAAAAAAGAAGAAAAGAAAGAGAGAGAGAGAAAGGAAAGGAAAGGAAAGAAGGAAAGAAGGAAAGAAGGAAAGGAAAGGAAAAGAAAAGAAAGGAAAGGAAAAGAAGAAAGGAAGAAAGGCAGAAAGAAAAAGAAAAAGAAAGAAGGAAAGAAAGAAAGAAAAAGAAAGGAAAGGAAAGGAAAGGAGGAAAGGAGGAAAGGAAAGGAAAAGGAAAAGGAAAAGGAAGGAAGGAAGGAAGGAAGAAAGAAAGAAAGAAAGAAAGAAAGAAAGAAAGAAAGAAAGAAAGAAAGAAAGAAAGAAAGAAAGAAAGAAAGAAAGAAAGAAAGAAAGAAAGAAAGAACTAACTTATGGCCACAACTGAGCCCAAAATTTTGGTTGCTAAGCAAGAGCGTTTATAAATGAGTTTCACCACATTTTACAAGTTGGCCATGCCCACCCGGTCACCTGACCACCAAGCCACGCCCACCTGAAGCCAGGCCCCTCTGACCTCCAAGCCACACTCACAAAATAAGCTACACCCACAGAACAGGTAGTAAAAAAAATTTAGAACCCACCCCTGGTTTGATCATCTGTCACCGCAAACACACATTTCATGTCCAAATTAGCATCATCTTCACAACCATCCTACCTATGCATTCAGGAAGAACCTATGCATTCTCCAGGATTCAACAGAATTATATTGTGTTTTTACAAAAGACAGAACCTCTTTTGCGGTAGTTTCCCAGTTTGAGGGAGTACTACAACTAAAGTGATTTTGCAATTTTAATCTGCCTGGGTATTTTAAAGTCATTATTTTTGTTTGTTTTTCCTGGCTAACACTTTTGGTTGTCTCTGAATTTAATATACAATACTTAATAAATTATTCGTATTACTGACATTTATTTTAAATTCATACATGCCATCCTGAGATCCTTTTGCTTTTGTGGATAAAAATGCCGTTTAAAATAATTATAGTGCATACATAACACCTGGATGTATGCATATTGTTTCCTTTATAAGAATGAAGTTCCATCTAAAACCTTGTCAGGCTGTTTATTCTTTATACCTAGTGGTAAAGAACACAAAACATACTGTAAATGATATAAAATATTTTTTCTATTCCAGTTTAAAAATTTTAAAAAAAATCACCACAACATTTCACAGTAGGAAATATTGCTTTTCTAACAACCAGGATTCATCTTTGTGTCAGGAAAAATACCTCATGTGAAAATTCACTCTGCAGCCAATGTTTTCCTGGGAAATATTTAGGCAGCTAAAACCAGCAGCAAAACACTAAGCAGAAGTGATTCTGTTCAGTTTCCAACCATCAGGCTAAGGAAGACTCTTACACTATCCTCACTTATCAAGCTGTAAACTGTTTTAAAGGGATGCTAGTTATCTTCCTTTGGTTTGCCTTGTCAGAAGCTCACTGGAGTTGTATAGAATTTTGTGATATTCAGATGTTGAGCAGAAATGTACCTCTTGACCTCTTTGCCAGCCAGCCAATTCACTCTCTACAGAGATCTCCGTTAAAACAAAACACATGTCTCTTTTCCTGTTATTTTAGAGCCCATCCTCAAATCTGCTCAGCATTTACTGTGTCTGTCTCAGAATCAGTCCCTGGTTTAAAAACTGCAGTTTTTACTGTTCTTCTCACAACGGGAACTATGTAACTTGCACCATCTTAACTGTGTGTGTGTGTGTGAGAGAGAGAGATGTCCTTCCACTTCTTTGATCAGTTTTTCTTAATCCAGGAAGACTAGATTAAAGACATGGATTGAAAATAAATGAATTGCTAAGGAAGCACACACAACACACACTCACATACATAGAGCATATTCTGGGCTGCAAATGGTTCTGCAATAAGATGATCTGATGTGGAAAGTCCCCGTTTAAAATGCCAGCCAACCAGGCATATTCCTTTTTTAAGATTCTGTTTGTTGGCTTATCCAGTTTTATTTCTCTCTCTCCAAGTTAGTCGCTTTCCACTTAAATCTTTCCCACTTTTCAATACTACTACAATCTTCTGTGTAGATGAAATCTTCCTTAAGGTTGAAGTTCAACCGGTCCCAACGTTGGGCCAACTTGGGAAGAGATTATAAATTGAAGCAAACACATTTATCACTGCTCCACACAAGTAATATTCTATGATTTTATTTTACAGATTTGTCATCTTAGGAAGGAAAAATTTGCTTTTGTGATTCCTCCCCCCCCCACATAATTTTCACAGAGTCCTAATGAAGCCTTCCTGCAGTTTCATCTTGATCCCACTTGGCTTCAGTCATCCCAGCATGCTGATCTCTTGAAGTGGCTCTTAAAGGAAACAAATGGGATGGCCCACAGTGTTACAAGATACTTAAAAGTGATGGTGTTCTGACATTCAAAGAATAAATCATACCTTCTTTTAGAGTACAAAATGCGGAGTGGGTGGAGCTCAAAGAAAACAATCCTCAGGCATTTTTCCATTTGTCATTTCGATGAAACTTTTAGAATTATATGGCACCAAGAGACTTTGGAGCACATGCAAACGCCACTGGGCTGTTTCATTTATGTTTTTATCCAAATGCTTCATCACAGTTTTTCCCCATTTATATTTCAATTACTGTATATGAGTGTTTATAATATGCTACTGTGGTTTTTTTCCTGCACTACATATACTCAGGGGTGGGTTCCAGTTACCTTTGCTACCGGTGCGCATCGCGACGTTTCAGCCTGAAACACAGCTGAGGAGCTGTTCAGCTGTGCTTCGGACGAAGAAATAAAGGTCGGTATTAACCCGGGGGTGGGTGGGAGGGCTTTTTTTCAAAGCAGAGGACGAGGAGAAGCCATCCAAACCAGAAAAAATCACCGAAAATTCTGAAAAAAGATGGCGGCGCCCACGGACCAGCACAGACAGGATTACGTCACCAGTGGGCATCTACCGGTGCGCACGTACTGGTCTGCACCGGTAGGAACCCACCCCTGCATATACTGCTCCAAGACATACTGAATGCATGAATATTGTTTCTTTATGCATGGACTTATTTCAATTCAAATATGTAATATCCTGTTCTCGAAATAAGTGTGGAGATATATGGATTTGTATATGAATGAATTGTACTTTGGGAAGATCATAATTTAATTTGATTTTGCTCTTTCATTTTGCTGATTAATAATATTTATTTCTAAAATATTTGCTCAACATTGCATTAATAGAGTTCCAAACAGCTGAACTGATCTAGTACACATGATCTATGCCAACAGCTGCTAAATCGTAATTTAGGAATGTGTGCTACCCCCAAATATAGGTGACTATTATTGTATCCTAAAACAGTGAATTATTTATTTGTTACATTTATATCCTGTAATAAGCAAGGCAACATTTATTTATTTATAATGTGTCTTACCCACATCTTGTCATTATAATAAACTTATTTAACCTTTGCAACAATCCAACAAGGTACCGTAGTATGCTGACAGATAAATACTGTCTAGCAGCCGGTTTCAGAGTGATGTGGGATTTGTTTTCCCATTCTTAACTGAATATGCTAATCCTCACTTTTTAGAAATGAACTTCATCATAATGTCATCCAACTCATTCTTTCTCTGAATTTTGTTTAACTTAAAGCAGTTCTAGGAAAAAAAATGCATATGCAAATCCTCCATCCAGCAATTTGTTCTGCCAGCACAATGAACTGAAGAATGAATGTGGCATTTTCTGCAGGATAATTTGGGCTGAGGCAATCATGGTGCCTGAGGTGCTGTATAATATGGTTGCTATATTTGCACTGTCTAAAAAGAGCATATCCTGGAGAGGTGATTGCTGCATGACATGTGACAGGCATAGCATAACTGCTTTATTTATTTATTTTTGCACTTATATCCTGCTTTTTCCTAAGACTTTAAAGTGACTTAGACTCTCCCTTTGTTTTAAACCCCACAACCAACCCTATATGCTAAACTGGGAGTAGCCCAAAGTCATTTGGAGAGTTGTATGCAGGTAATCCTCGATTTACAACAGTTTGTTTAGTGACTGAAGTTACAACGTCACTGAAAAGAGTGACTTACGTCTGTTTTTCACACGGCCATTGCAGTATCCCCATGGTCACGTGATCAAAATTCAGACACTTGGCAACTAGTTCATACTTATGATGGTTGCAGTGCCCCAGGGTCATGTGGATCACCTCTTGTGACCTTCTGACAAGCAAAGTCAACGGGGAAGCCAGGTTCCCTTTATAACCGTGTTGACTAACTTAACAACTGCAGTGATTCACTTAACAATTGTGGGAAGAAAGGTTGTAAAATGGGGCAAAACGCACTTAACGATTTTGCTTAGCAATGGAAATTTCGGATTCAATTGTGGTCATAAGTCGAGGACTACCGGTAGTTTGGCAGGAACTTTGACCTGGGTCAAATGTCAAGGCTTTCATACTCCCCCATGCCTATACCACAAATGGCCAAATGCCTTTTTACATACATACCAGTGGTAGGTTCCTACCGGTGCGGTCCAGTGCGCCGTTCCGGTAGGGACCCGCTGATTGCGCAATTTGCTTGCGACGGCTCCGGTGCCATCATTGCTGGTCCATTGCGCGATGCCATCGTTTTTCCCAAATTTCTGGGCTTTTTTTGCTTCCTGCACATGCGTGGAAGCAAAATCTCGCGCAGGGACGCTTGGGCGCGTGAGATTCCGCCGATTTTTTGCTTCCTGCGCATCTGCAGAGGGGACGCGTGTGCATAGTGAGCATGCGCACGCGTGAAACGTGATGATGCACGCGCAGCGCACTGGTAGCCAGGTAAGAGGAACCCACCCCTGATACATACATTGATTCCTATGCTTTCAAACACAAATTTATGTATACACGCACATACCGGTAGTTAGAGATCTTACTCTTCCTGCCTATCTTAATTTATGTAGCCCTTGTAATATGGGGTTCTTGAAGTCCTTTCTTTGGGTGCCTAATTGGATGTCATTGTTTTAATGCCTACAACATCTCTTTAAGGGAGCAAGCAACAATCTTGAAACTTAACACAATGAGACCATTGGATATTTTGTTGGATGTTTTAAAGTCAATCCATCTATTTTCTACATGACCCTGTAAAATGTCTTAATTTCTTAACAGTATTTGAATGAAATTTCTGGCCTATCTCCTGAAGGCTAAGTGCAGCTCTGAGAAGAGGACAATTAAATCAATAGCTTTAGTCTCCATATTATTGAGGGGGAGGGGCAGATAGAACTATGTCGAACAAGAAAGAGCTTTAGGTAAGCCCACTAATTCATACAGTGACTGGATTTTAATTGGGTTTTCTGATCTGCAGCCCGAGACAGTAACAGACTTGTTCTCTAATTTTTTGATTCTTACAGCTTGAATAAATGCCTCTATTTGCCTCCCATCATACCCAGCTGCTGTGGCCTAGAGGTGGAGCTCTTGCCTTACAATCAGGAGGTTGTGAGTTCGATCCTAGATAGAGGCAGATGTAGGGTCTCCTGCTTGGGCAGGGGGTTGGACTAGATGACCTACAAAGTCCCTTCCAACTTTGTTAATCTGTTTGTTTCCCCCCTGTTCTGATTTATAATTTCAGATAACCAGAAAGAAGAAATAGAGTGCTAGGCAATCTGGGTTTTAGTTTGCTGGATCTACACAGAAACATGCACGTACCTACCCTTTCCCCCCCAAAATAAGACATCCCCTAAGTCCCCAGGGAGTAGGGCAGCCTATAAGAATCACAAATAAATAAAATAAAATAAAAGAAGCCCAATCAGGCTTTTGAGTGCATGGCAATAAGGCCAAGCACTTATTTCAGGGTTCAAAAAAATATAAGACAGGGTCTTATTTTTGGGGAAACATGGTACTTATTTGGGCAGGATCCCAGGGAAGTGTGCAAGGGGGTAAAAGAAAAGTCATGATGGCAGTCACAACTATCTGATCAAAAGGAGAACTATATCTCCTTTCTATATGTATTGATTATATGATTGTGACAAATATCTTGATTCTGTTGGTGTCCCCGGCAGAATTAACTAGGTACAGGCAAGGCATTCAAGCAGTTGTCAGTAACCGCTGGTCACTATGATCAATTTTATTGCTATTATTTTGGAAAAGAGCTGGGACCCAAGAATGTGGTTACAAGGATCAAGGACTCATAATTAAATATTGTTGGACACTATTTATTGTGCTTTAATCTTGCAATTATCAAGTCTGGGCTGGTAAAAATGTTAGACGGTGCAATATGAGAATGGAAATTGAACAGAGGAATCCTTACTCAGTGCAACCCGACATTGATGATACTCCAAAGAGAGCTATAATTTCTGCCTGGCCCATGACCTGCATGGGCCAGTCATTGTCCCTGAGTGCAGGAATGGATGGAATTGTTTTCTTCTCACTCCCAGCCCATTGCAAATGCTCCACATGTCTGTGTTTTCCAGCTTCAGTTCAAAACTGCTATTTTCCGACTGGAGCCATCTTAAGCCCTTAAGAGTGGAAGCTCTTGAGCACTTTGTTCCAATTTGGCAGTGGGTCATTGCCCTTGGCAGCCATTTTGTCCTGGTCTGTTGTGTCCTCTACGTTCTTCATAATCTTGCTTGCTTATAAAAGGGCTGCCCAAGGAGCAGCCAAATGAAAAATCCTCACCCCCCAGAAACTCAAACTTTACAACTTCCACTTGTAATCTACCCCAGTTCCCCTTGCTTGTTTTTAAATTAGCAGATTAGTACTGCTAATCTTTCCTTTCCTTTTTAAAAACCCTGTAGAAAGAAAGGACTGGTAATTCTGTATTCTCTGAAAGAGAACTACCCGTTCTTCTTTTCTTTATACAAATTTTTCTTGGACCTTCAGAGGAAAGGGGGAATGAAAGAACAACCTGGTCCTCTGTTGCTTTGATTATTATAGCATTAGAGCAACTATGCTACAATAAAATAGGAAAAAGAGTGAGGGGGAGATCTGCAATAGTTTCAAAGGAGATAGTATCTGAAAGGGTTGTGAAAGCTTCCATATTTGCAAGCAGCAAAGGAAAATCACAGGAACTGGTGAGGAAGGAAGAACTCCTAAAAGAAAAGGCACGCATTGATGGTTTGGTCAACAGAGCAACCAGCCAGGGGGATTTACATTCCCTATCTGGAATGCAGGTTGTGTGGTGGACAATAGTGCCAACTGAATACCAGCCTGTCCCATTGATAGAAGATATTCACATGTGTGCTATTTGTATATATTTGTGATACTGGTTACATTGGAAGAATGCAAAGATTAGCTAAGCCCAAAGATCACACATACACAGATGAAGCACAATATACATAATTGTTAAACAACGAGCACTCATCATATAGCACAGATTTATATATAAATTTCCCTGATTTTATTTTTCATCTTTTCCAATTAAAACATCTCTGATAGCAGGACTAAGAAAACCTGATTTTCTTCTCTCTTTCAGAAGGGCCATAAAGAAAACAATCTTAAAATCTGGGGGAATGGCATAATTCCTTTTAATAAGATGGCACAAGAGCTTTTATTGATTAATTTATTTTAAAAGCTAAGCCAGAGTTCCATGGGCAAGGATTAATTTTTATGGCATTTTTGTGGGCTTTCGGTTGAGATTTACTAATGCAGAAGCAAAGCCAGGGCACAGCCTTAAACTGTATATTATTTTTGTTTTGAAATTTAAAAAGGGAAGGAGAGGAAAACCTTTCGGCTACCTCAGAAAGCAGAAGAATTCACATATTTCAGAATCCAGCAGCCTTTATTGGTAGCAATACTATTACATTAAATTTGTTAGCGATTAAAATGTTTGGTACAAATGTTGGTGATTAGAATACTCCATCAACTGTATTATAGGTTATGTCTGACTCCACCATTGTAAAATCCTCAAAACCATTGTTTATATTGTCATCCAGTTCTTCCTTCTCTGACCAAGTTTCTGTCCCCACACTTAAAGGTGGAAACTGAAAAGTATTGGGAGTTGTTGTAATTATAGAACTGCCTATCTGTACTCCCCTTTCAGGAAGAATTATTGGTGATGATCTATCAGTCAGCATTTCTTTTTTCCATTGCTCTTCTCTTGTCTAAAAAGAGACAAGTCTTTAGACACACTAGGCATATAACACTTTTTTGAATGCCAAACACACAGTTGTGCACATCATACACACGCGCACACACAAAACTAGCCCTAATTAAGAAACTACTAATATGGATGGAGTCAACCTGTGAGAATACTTAGTGGAATTACAGAGAAAGAACCTAATCTGATCTCCATCTGTTGATTTATTTTAATCTAATTAAATTATTTCTACATAGCTTTCTCTTCTGAAGTTTTGCAGCCAAATCAACAGTAAAATATACAATCAACCACCTTTTAAAACAATAAGTAATCTTGGATAAAAACTAAAGCATAATGAAAATGCAGAGGAAGTTTTCTTCCAACATTCATACCCGGATAGGCTAGCTGAATGTTTTCAACAGGAGCCTTAAAATTGTAATAGGAAATACATCTGGAATTTCAGATACAAAAACATTCTGAATCACGGACAACCTGCCTTTGAGCATCTCCTAGATGCATGGGTGGGTTCCTATTTACCTCATTGCTGGTTCGCTTCCTCCCACGCTGTGTGGGTGCGCCTCGTGGGCGTGCATGCACATGAACAATGGCAAAAGATAAAAAAAGCTGAAAACAAGATGGCGACCGCATGCACAGTGCTGGAAACTCGGCTTCTGTGCATGCTCAGAAGAAAAAAAAATGGTAAAAAAAATTCAAAAAAAATTCAAAAAAAAGATGGTGGCGCCCATGGACCGACACTGACTGAACTGAGTCAGTGACATCATCATGACATCACCAGCGGGTCTCTACCTGTTCGCCCGAACCGGTCCGAACCGGGAGGAACCCACCCCTGCCTAGATGGCATTCAGGAGTTCTGATCTTAGTGATTGTCTGGGTCTATAACAGCAGATACAGTATTTGTGTGACAGGTATGCCAGTCCCAAGTTATTTAGGGCCTTGTAAGTTAAAATCAAAATGTTGAGCTTGACTTGGTAACTGGCACTCCATGCAGTTGTTTGACTCTCAAAGAGCATCCTCAAGCCCCAGTCAGCAACCTGGCTGTCACATTCTGCACTGGCTAGGGGTGTAGTCTCATCAGAGCAAGTCAATTTCCCCTTCCTGAAACTTGGGCCTATCCAATCCAAAAACATCTGACTTATTGAAAATCATTCCCAGCTTATTGCCCTCTTCTACTGATCACTGCATCCAGGCACTGGTTCGGAATATGCACATATTCTTCTGATTCAGACATTACGCAGAAGTAGAGCTGAGTCACCTTTCTATTGGGAACATCCAGTTCTACGATCTTTGGTAAACAAAACTGGGGATGTATTTTACAGCATTCTATAATATATTTGCTGAGGTTTAGGACAGTCTAGGGCAGCGGTTCTCAACCTGTGGGTCGCAACCCCTTTGGGGGTCGAATGACCTTTTACAGGGGTCGCCTAAGACCATCGGAAAACACATATTTCTGATGGTCTTAGGAACCGAGACACCGCTCCTCTATCTGTCTCCAGGCGGGTCCACCCACATGCAAATAGACTAGTGCAAAAAAAAAATCTGTACCATGGGAACTTCTGAGCATGCGCAGAAGCCGAATTTACAGTACTGCGCATGTGTCACCATCTTGTTTTTGGCTTTTTTTTGCAATTTTTAAAAACAAATTCGGCACTGCGCATGTGTGTGCGCTCAAAGCGCATGCGTGCCCACGAGGCGTGGCCACGCAGCGCAGGAGGAAGCGAACCAGCAGCGAGGTAAGTTAGAACCCACCCCTGAGTTTCCTAATAATTTTATTATTTTATGGTTGAGGGTCACCACAAGATGAGGAACTGTTATTAAAGGGTCGCGGCATTAGGAACGTTGAGAACCACTGGTCTAGGGCCTTCTCTATTTAATGTATCCTTGATTATCAGATATGCATTTATTTATTTAGCGTATGGCTGGTCTCAGCAAGACCAGATATGCAAATACTAATATAAAGTGGGGTAGGTTAATATGTGGTATTTTTTACCTTATTTTCAGAGTCTTCTGTTGATAAAGCATGCAATTTCTTCTGTTTAAGTTCAAGCTTTTCCAGTTTGGCGGGTGGTTTTTGTAGTGTCCTTTCTGCAGGTACCAGCTGTGGAAATACAAGATAATTTATGAAGGGGATATTGTATTTTGAAAGAAAACAGACTGTTCTACTCTATATATTTACATGAAAATATAAATTACAAATTATGAAAATATAAATTAAAAACATTGGGAAATAAAACAGGAAATAGAAACTACTCACTGATATTTATGAAGGTTGAATAAAAAGTAATACCATCATTTACATAACTTTAATTTAAATAGAGATATTTTAATACATGAACCAGGAAAATAATTCCTGAGATGACCTCTTTTGTTACCTCTATTTATTTCTCCACATAATCATCGTTATTTGCTACTTTCTCTCTTCAGCCAGGTCCTGACAGTCCTTTCTACCTCTTCATGTTAATCAAATAGATCCCCATAAGGGCTTTTCTTCAGTTTTGGGAAAAGGTGGAAGTTGCATGACATTAAACTGGATGGAGCATTGGATAGTGTAAGATAATAAGATTCAGCTTTGCAATTGCCTCTTGGATAGCTCAAGAGGTGTGAGGTCTTTCACACCACAAAACAATTTCCTTCCTATTCTTCAGAACTCTGCAAAATTTTGCCTATTACAGCATAGTGGTCTGAGCTGATAATCTGAGCTGATAGCGCTGCTGGGTTTTAGGAAATCCATGTGAATAACATCATCTGCATTCAAAAAAATGGTAACCTTGAAGCTTTGGATTTCTGATCTGATTTTTGTGATGATGTTGCATAGGCTGATGATTCATTTTGGGGTCATAATGATGATGCTTCATAGGCTGGCACAATGCTATGAAGAAATTCCTCACCTTCCTTCTGATAGCATGACAGTTGCTGGCAAATTTCAGTTCTTGAATGTTTCCTTTCTGCTGTTGGCATGCAAGGGACCTATTTTGCACAATCCTTTTCAATTCAATCCCATCTTTATTACTGTCACAGACCAGCATTATCCTTTTGATATTGAGGAACATCAATAATACAATCTGAACATTCCTGTGAAATGCCAAGCTTGACAGCAGTTCCTTTTCCATAACCTACCTATTGTCCTTAATTAGTTTATCAAACTTTTTCAAATGAATTCTGTTATGTTGCAGTCATATGTCATCCACTTATCCTTAATCACACAAATCAGTTCTTCTCAGTTCACCATCTTTACATTTTTTTTTGGCTCAATGACACACGGTATTCACCTCAGTACAGTCATCACTATAAACAATCTGCATTAATGGTGAATTTCAATTGGAGGGACTCTTCAGCAGTAAACATTCAATCATGGCACGTTGCTTAAAGCACAGTGACTAATATTCACTGCAGATTTCCATTTCATGAACAAAAGCATCACGGCATTTTTCTCATAGCAACTTCCTGACAACTGAAATGAAAGAACAGATGCTGAACAACACCTCGGAGCACATTGTACTGCCATCTGTTGGTGACTTTACAACATTAGAAGCATTACTTTTTATTCAGCTCATAATTTGCAGTTTTACAACTGTGAATGTACATCTGGGTTTAAAATTTATTATACTCTAAAAGGTGATTATGGCTAACATTTGAGATCTTGATACAGCTCAACAGTGCCATTTTGAATGCCTAGTAATTTAATTTAATTTAATTTAATTTAATTTAATTTAATTTAATTTAATTTAATTTAATTTAATTTAATTTAATTTAATTTAATTTAATTTAATTTAATTTAATTTAATTTAATTTAATTTAATTTAATAGATTTGTATGCCGCCCAACTCCCGGGGGACTCTGGGTAGCTCACAGCATGTCAAATCCATTACAAATAAAAACATATAACAATTAAAAAGATATAAAAATTAAAAAATCTCCAACATTCATAACAAGGGGGGGAGACCCAAGTATAATCTGCTCGGTCTCACTTTCACCCCGCCTGCCGGAAGAGCCAAGTTTTTATTGCTTTACGGAAGGCCAGCAGGGTGGGGATGGTCCTGATCTCCGGAGGGAGTTGGTTCTACAGGGAGGGAGCTCCCACAGAGAAGGCTCTCCCCCTAGGCCCCGCCAACCGGCATTGCTTGGTCGATGGGACTTGGAGGAGACCAACTCTGTGGGACCTAACCGGTCGTAGGGAGGTATGTGACAGGATGCGGTCCCGAAGGTAGCCTCGCCCTGAGCCATGTAGGGCTTTAAAGGTCAAAACCAACACCTTAAATTGGATCCGGAGACTAATGGGCAGCCAATGCAGCTGGCGGAGGATAGGTGTTACGTGGGTGTACCTAGGCACACCCACCACAGTTCGCGCAGCTGTATTTTGCACCAATTGCAGTCTCCGGATATCTTCAAGGGTAGCCCCATGTAGAGCGCATTGCAATAATCATGACAGAAAAAAAAATCTGTATTCTCATCTTTAATTTCCAGATACATATTCTAAACTTAAGCCAGTTTGTGCAATATTTTACATTTGGATTTAGACATTTTAAAGTTCAAGCACGGATCATTGAAAAGTTGAGGACAAAAACTAAATAATTTTCTGATTATTTCTGAACCAACCCACAAAAGTCATGGTGAATATCAAGTTATTGGACAAAACTACTGTATGTTTTTTTTAAGTTGTTATTTTTATTGTTAAGCATTTTCTTAACAAAATCTAATCAGAAAATAAGATAGTTTGCAGAACAATAAACTATATTAACTTCTTATTCCAGCAGATAACAAGGTTCTAGCTAAGCTAGACTTGCATTATTAAATGTGCATGTGAACGCTTCTGTTTTTTTTCCCATTTCATATTTGCATAAATAAATCTTTGTTTATACCTCAGTGTTTGTATTTATTTTAAGAAGGTTTTTTTTCATTAACATCTTCCTCATAACTGCATACTTCTCTCAGGATTTTGCAAGGTTTGTTTCTATTCTCTGCATCATAATTTGGGAAGTGGAGTTATGAATGACTACAGAATAATATTTAGAGATAAAATAGAAAACATAACTTTAATAGTTATGTTTTCTATTAAAGCAAAACACTGCTTTAATAGAGACACAAACTTATTGGTCCCATTGATTCAATATGATGCTTGTTGATTGCACTGTGATAATTAACAGCTCTGTTTTCTTTCACAGCATTGTAAATTCTGATATGATCATGAGAAAATTTTATTTCATTTGTGGTATAGCAAAAGGTTCAGAAATATTGTTATGGATGCTTGCACTTGCTATATCAATTAAAATTCATTGCAAATTGGTTTACATGTATGTTTATTGCAGCACTAGTTCCATTTACCTAGCATCGTCAAGTCTTATATAGTAGCTGGTTAAATAATGATGGAGTGTGATGTTACTATTCTAGCTCTACCCTTTGATATTTGTGTTGGGACATTGCCTGCAAGCATGAAATTATGTACCTCAAGAAGATTGCAACACACATTTTATCATTTTGCAGCCTTTCACAAATACCTATGATTTGAAATGCAATTTTAGAATATGCTGAACATTTTCACAAGGTTTTTTTAAAATCATGTAACGAACCAGACCAGCATTATGATTTTTATCATTGTGGCTTTGTATTTTTTGTTATTGTTGGCATTTGACCTTTTTGAAAGTTGAAGCATATTTTAAAAATAGATATATCAGAATTCGATTCTGAATAAACATCGGTAAGATCGGCCATTGGTGTGGCAAGTTTGAGTACATTAGTGAAAGCAATTACCAGAAACTAACCATGCTTTTTGCAAGTCAGGTATCAATTTTATTAAAAAGCCACTGAACTAGATTTTCTCTGGTAGCATGCTCTCCCTTTTAATTCTTTAGCATGTTTGCAAGAAGGTTAGAATGTTTACTTTCTATTTAGAATGTTTAGTTTCTATTTTTCTCTTTATGTGTAGTTTAATTCCAGCACACACAGTTAATCTTGCCTATGTATGCTTATTTGAAATAGACCAACTTCAGACTAGGATTTATGAAGTTACTTTGTGGCAACAAACTGTAATTAAAATCAATGTGATTTTAGTGTTTCGTGTTCAAGTAACATACTCTTCTACATACATTCTACATATTAGTCAGCTAATCCCCAGTCTCAGGAAATGAAGTTATAGGAGATTTATGGTTAGTAGTATCAGCATGAAGTCGGCTGGAGGAACTTCCTAAAGGTAAAGATAAAGGTTTCTCCTGTCCAGTTGTGTCTGACTCTGTTTCTTGGCCGAGGGAGCCAGCTTTGTCCAAAGATGCTTTCATGGTCATGTGGACAGCATGACTATACACCGAGCCACACAGAACACAGTTTCCTCCCCATCAAAGTGGTACTTATTTATCTACTTGCAATTGCATGCTTTTGAACTGCTAGGCAGGCAAACATTGGGACAAGAATGGGAGCTCACACCGTCATGTATAGTTGGGTCTTGAACTGCCAACCTCCTGGTTGACAAGCCCAGCATCCCCAAACCCCCAAAAATTTAACCTTAGACTGTCTACAGTCGACCTCACCCCATTCCTAAGAGGTCTGTAAGGGGCATGCATAAGCGCACCATTGTGCCTACCGTCCCTGTCCTACTGTCCTATTGCCTAATTTATCTGTATCTACTTTGCTAATGTTTATGTTTATACCAATACCTACTATCTTGTACATGTTTGACAAATAAATAAATAAATAAAATAAAAATAAATCTTAATCACTACACCACCATGCCCCCGGCATGCTAGTAATTCAGGCCTACTTATTCTGTTTGCTTACATGTACTTTTGCCTATTTTTGGCATGGAATTGAAAGTCTGTAAACTTGTCAGGAACTGCATTTTTAAGAGGGGGAAAATTTGATCACAAAGCTGTTTTGGGAAGAATTTCAAATGTAAGGAGCAACTGTGAAGAAGTGGAACCTTCAGAAAAACATCAATTCTCGCACCTAGAAGAAAGATCCATTTCTGGAGCAATTCATACGTTTCATGCAAAACATCATCCAAAACATAACGTATACCAAGCTAATTTTAAAGAATGCTTACCATGGTATCATCGGCAGTTCTGTTTTTAGTGGTTGGACACGAAGTCTTGATTATTCCTTGCATCCGAAGTTCTTCCAAAATGTCTGATGATGTCTGTCTTTCTGTTTCTAGCTCGCTAAGTGATTTAATGGCACCTAAATATTTTAAATTATTTTTAAGTGGAGGGAGAGAATGATTAATCAGCTTGGGTTTTTTTGTATTTTCAATCACTCAAATTAATTAAAATAATATTAATTAACTCATATTTTCATTTAGAGTGTTTGAATGCATGGCGGAAGGAGTTAGAAAAAGAAAGAAAAAAGTATAAATTACAATACTCTTGAGCATAATCTATTTTTCTTCACTTCAATCTCAAAATAGCCTTAAAATATATTTCGAGACCATTTTAAAAAAATGTTACATCAGAACCTTTTTTTCCATTAATTCAGCTAATTTGGATGTTTAATTGCTACAATTTTATTGCCCTTTCATCCCACTCCCACCAAAAATATCTGTAAATGTTGCACAGTGCTTAATTTTATTTACCCTTTCTACAAGATAGTTTGGTTTATAGTAAAACCAACTAGCAAATGAAACTTTCAAGCCAACCCAAACACTCTTGTGTGCATGCATGTCATTAAGCAGTATTATTCACATTGCCCATTTCAAGTTTGTCTGCCTTTGTTTTTGCTTAATCTTTTTATACATTCCTGCCCTGAGGTGCAGTGGTTAGAATGCAGTATTGCAGGCTAATTCTGCCAACTGCCAACAGTTTGATCCTCATCAGCTCAAGGTTGACTCAGTCTTCCATCCTTCTGAGGTTGGTAAAATGAGAACCCAGATTGTTGGGGGCCAATATACTGACTCTGTAAACCAGTTAGAGAGGGCTGTAAAGCATGGTGAAGTGATATATAAGTCTAAGTGCTATTGCTATTGCTTATTCTTCTATGTGTTGCCATTTGTGCACCTATAACTCACCAACAATACTGATAGCTTGGTAATCTAACAATTTCAAATGGTCAGCTGGTATAACCCACACTACCCAAGAGCAACCTTTTCCAGGCCCATCTAAAGAATTATGCTGGAATGCCTGCCAATGTGTACCTGTGGAACAGATTTTAATATGCAAAGAAATTGAAGGACACAGGAAGGACAAAGATAGGACAGAAGCCCAGGTGTAGATCTGTGACAGCTGGGCATGCATTTTACTTCTTACAGTATATTACAAGACCTCATCACTAAATTATGCAAATCATGCAAGAAACACTCAATACAACTGTACATCAGAATGATGGTTCTTGAATAAATACGGTAATTCTTCTCCCTATGAAACACCCCTCTTTTATCATTTATAACACACACCCATATATTGACTTTTGCTTTGTTCTTTAATGGACTGGGATCCCTTCATTCCATCTTCTGGCAAGCCTCTTCCACAGGAATCATCTGCAGCTGCTGACCCATCTTGTGAGACAAGGCTATCTGTGCCAAGAAATATTTTCTCTCTTCTAGCCTAAAAATAAATAAATTACAGCATCCTTTATGCATATACAATATTTGATATGTTTGTATGTGCCTGCATGCATCCTTCTGGGAGTGTTGGCTAAGAGATTGGGCGAGATGATTGACTGCTGACTTCCCTAACTTGACTTTTTCCATATCTGTTGGGACACAATTTGCTGCCGTGAACAGATGACACCTGTCCTTTAAGCTCTGTGCTGGCTTCCAATCATCCTCTAAGTGTTGGTTGTTGCCCAGAAAGCCCCCAATGGTTTGGCTCCAAAGAATAGATAGCAACTGCCTCTTCCAGACAGATTGTTCTGGATACATTCAGAGATATATCTACTTTGGAAGTAGCCCATGTTGGAATGTATATAGCGCAGTCAAACAACAGAACAGGAAATATTTTATGACATTTTGTATTATGTCATAAACTGTTTTATGATAACTTTTATGTCATAAATTTTTTTATAAAGTCTGCCAAATTTCAATTCCTTGAGAGTCCTGTGTCCTAGATCTTGGACATTTTCTATAAGTTATCCCATTTGAGGTACTTTGGTTCAAACGTTGTTGCCCTATGATGCACTTTTTATGATGCACTTTTTCTGCCAGTTTAAGGTTATGGGAAAGACACTTTTAGTAGTCTATAGATTGCCTTGCCCCATTCAGAGTTTTATGGTAGTAGAGGGTAAAGTCAGACCCACTACAATTTTCATTTTTTCCCATTAAAAAATCTATTAAGGAGAAAATGATGCAATATTTATATTTTGGGGATATGAGTAACAGTTTTTTCACAGAAGAAACATGAAGACTGAATTCAGAATAAGTAGGCAAGACTGAACAAAAAGACTGCTTTATTCCAGTGTTCATTTTCATAAATACAATTTTCATATGCCATTTCCTACAATACTGTATAAGAATATAGTGTCTTGAGATGCTTCTAGAATCTAGATTGTAGTGGTGCTTAACAGTCTAGAATATCCTTTAGTTATAGGAACAGGATAACCACTAGAACAGGGAAAGGAGATAATAAAACAATTCCTAAGGAATAATAATATGGGTAGGACTAAATAGGTGGATATCCCACCCCTGGCTGACCCTGCCCACCCCTCCCCACCCCTCCCCGGAATCCCCACGCGGCCTGTTTTGGATGCAGGTAAGTGCAGGCCGCATGCGGAGGCTCGGGGAGGGTGAAAAACGGGCCTCCGGAGCCTGGGGAGGCTGTTTTCGCCCTCCTGGGGGCTCAAGGAAAGCCTCCGGAGCCTGGGGAGGGCAAAAATGCCCCCCCGCCATGGTGCAGGAGGCCAACTAGGTCACGCCCACCCAGCAACCGGACAGAGAACCCCTTGCTAAAATTTTTGAAGCCCACTCCTGAGTACATCAGTAAAATGGGAGCCAACTAAAAACAAAGATAGCATAAATTAAAAGCTAAAGACAGAAGGGTGTGCCTTTAGAGTGCTAACCACCCTCCAGGTTGCATGCTACACTGTGAGCCTCACACGTTGACTTAGCCAGGGCTTCACACCCTTCTGAAAAGTGAGGAGAGTGCGGCCTGATTCATTTCTGGGGGGAGAATATTCCAAAGAAGGCAATGGCAATGAAGGCTCTCTTTCTGGACCCCCACCAGTTCCATTTTTTTTTTAACCAATATAATCTGTAACATACTTTCCCTGTCTGATCGAGTGGGATAGGTCAATGTGAAGGAGGTAAGATAGTTTCTCAGGTGGTTCTGATTAGAAATCAGGTGCAAGAAGGACACATTTTTGCAGCGTGCTATTTGTCTTCACTGCGCCCCATAAGTATATAAATAAACAAAATGGACATTGCAATCTTCTCTCACATTCTCCAGTTATCTCCAATGTAAAGGAAAGTAACCATCAACCTTAGAACAATTCATGAATAATGGAAGCAGAGAGAAGATTTAAGAGTGCATTACCTGGTTTGGCGTTTCTCTGCCATGATGCTGATTTTTGGATTCTGATTTCTTAGTAATTGCCTGGCTGGAAGTGCAGCCCATGGGTAAAACAAGATTTAAAAGTAGAACAAGTAGTTCTGCCCTCTGGTTTTCAGGAAAACGGTGTGAGCACTTCACCACTGTTATGAACTTAAGCTGTTGCTATGGTCTGTTGCTACAATAAATCAGACTCAGAAAAGTCTTTTGTCTATGGCCTAATCCTGCAAGTGTTCAGCATCTACCGATATGACCTTGCTTAAACATGCAGAGTTTGGTCTTATGTGTTCAGTAGAATAACGTTCTCTGATCTTGGTGGGTTATGCAAGAGTGCTCCCAAACACCATTAAGGAGAGAAAAAAAATGTGTATGTGTTTCATTAAACTAGACATACTCAGGAACTTTGCGGGGTGATTTGAGACCATTAATACCTTAGGTCTCCCCCATGTATGTATGGTTTGCATGTTTTTAAAATTCTTTTTAAACTGTTTATTAAATTATTAATATTGTTTTTATAGTTGTTCTTTACATGTTGTACAATGCCCTGAGTCCCTAGGGCCGTGGTGGCGAACCTATGGCACGCGTGCCACAGGTGGCACACAGAGCCATTTCACCTGGCACGCCACGGGTTCGTCACTCTACTTCCGGGTTTCTGGCGCGCATGCGCAGAGCTACCCGAAACCCGAAACCGAAACTGAACTTGCTCTATTGTGCAATTGGAGCGGCGAGGTGTAGGCGCAGGCAGAATGGAGGTGGGGAGCTGCGCGGCGCTCGTAAGGCTGGCGCTTCAGCCACAGCAGTAGCCAGCCGCCGCCTGCATGGGGGGCTTTCTTTCAGTCCGCCTGGGCCGTCGCCTTCCACCTCACCCTCCTCTCCTGTGCCTCGCAGCCAAGGCAGGCAGCCACCATGGAACCGGGACAGAAGCAGCTGTAAGGGAGAAGCGAAGCCCCCCTCCCCAGCCTCCCGAGGAAGAAGACGACAGAGAGCGAGAGCGAGAGTGGCTCGCCCCCAACCTTCCTCCTCGCTCCGCCACGCAGAGAGGCCCCCGCTCCATGAGGTAATTGTCCAGGGCCATTTTAACGCTTGGAAAACCGGTGTGTGTGTGTGTCTGTGCTTGGTGCTCGAGGCTGGGGGCGAGATTGAGCGAATGGCTGGGTGGGTTCCCTTTCAGGGAGGGGGGAGGCGGTTTTTTAACCCGTGGAGGGGTTTGCTCCTGTTGGCCAGGAGGATCTCTCCCTCCTTTCCCTCATTCGGATTCCATTTCTTCTCCCCCCACCCAGCCGCCTTTCTTTGGTTTTGGTCCTTAGGGGTTCCTGGGTGGGCGCGTGGACCGGGGACGGAGCGCCGCACGCGCGGACTCAGCGCGGCCGCGCCGGCTTTGGTGGCTGTTGCCTTATCCCGACCCCTGGCTGAGTTGGAGGATTGTTTGTGCTGCTCCGGATCTTGTCCGTTGGTTTGGGGGCTTGGAAGCGAAGGTGTGTGCCCCGAAATAGGCGGCGGCGTGTGCCAGGGACCGACCCCTTGGTGGTTATCATTTTGATCGTCTGGGAATAGGGGTCATTTGGGGGGGGGCATGAAGAGTGGTTCGGGCTGTCTTGAGATCCTATTCAGAGGGGGGGGAGTTCTTGGTGTACTTTTGATTGCATCTTTCTTCTGTTTTGTATATCCGTGGTGGTCTTTTGCCTTCTTAGGTCTTGTTTTTGAACTTTTAAAATCTTTAAATGTTATTTTTTATTGGTGAGGGTGGCTGGCTGCTGCCCGGCAGCAGGAGGAGGAGGGGGCGGTTGCGCAGGCTGGGCGGCTCGCGCAACTGCCCCCTCCTCCTGCTGCCAGCCTCACGCTCCTGCTGCTGCCCGGAGTGCGAGGCTGGCAGCAGGAGGAGGAGGGGGCGGTTGCGCAGGCTGGGCGGCTCGCGCAACCATCCCCCCTCCTCCTGCTGCCAGCCTCGCACTCCGGGCAGCAGCAGGAGCGTGAGGCTGGCAGTAGGAGGAGGAGGGGGCGGTTGCACAGGCTGGGCGGCTCGCGCAACCGCCACCTCCTCCTCCTGCTGCCAGCCTCACGCTCCTGCTGCTGCCCGGAGTGCGAGGCTGGCAGCAGGAGGAGGAGGGGCGGTTGCGCGTGCGCAGTAGATGTGCGCATGCGCAGTGTGGGCGCGTGCATGGTGCGGGCGCGTGCATCTGGGTGTGGGTGCGCATGCGCAGGGGGGCCACGCATTGCATTTTGGGTAGTGGCACGCGGGAGCGCTGGTGGGTGTGCGCGCGCGTATTTTTGGCACACGAGCCGAAAAAGGTTCGCCACCACTGCCCTAGGGAGTAGGGCGGCATATAAGAACACTAAAATTAATTAATTAATTAATTAATTAATTAATGAAAAGAAGGACCAGGGGAGACATGATAGCAGTGTTCCAATATCTCAGAGGTTGCCACAAAGAAGAAGGAGTCAAGCTATTCTCCAAAGCACCTGAGGGTAGAACAAGAAGCTATGGGTGGAAACTAAACAAGGATAGAAGTAACTTAGAACTAAGGAGAAATTTCCTGACATTTAGAACAATTAATCAGTGGAACAGCTTGCCTCCAGAAGTTGTGAATGTTCCAACACTGGAAGTTTTTAAGAAGATGTTGGATAACCATTTGTCTGAAGTAGTGTAGGGTTTCCTGCCTAAGCAGGGGGTTGGACTAGAAGACCTCCAAGGTCCCTTCCAACTCTGTTGTTGTTGTTGTTGTTGTTGTTATTATTGTTGTTGTTGTTGTTGTTGTTGTTGTTGTTGTATACAGTCTTTTCTCTAGTATCAGTCAGAATCCAGATATTTCCCTTGGCAATAAAACAAAAGAAAAACAAAAATAAAGGGAAAATACTCTCAAATTTATTGGGGGAAATGTTGCAGTTCAGTTCGGTGGCTCTTTCATTTTACATTTATATTACACTCAAAGTCAGACACACTAATTAAAAAGAGGATTAACTGGTAAAATAGAGAATCTTTTTAAAGAAGTTGTCACAAGTTTAAGATAACATGTTGCCTGCTAATTGCTCTCCACAAAACAGAAAGTTTAAGCAGTGTTCAAAAGTGGTCATTTGAAACATGGAAGCATAGTTAAGTATAGGAAATAAACCACACAACAGTCAAGAAATTATTGTTCTTGAACTCAGTGCTTCATTAAAGTTTATAGTTTACTCTTAATAATTATAATAAGACCTAACAGGTGATTCCAAATATGATAAATCAGTTTCTTTTGAGCTACGGACCATCCTCTTTCTGTTTTTTCAAAGCACGTAAAAGAATATTAGGCTTATGTGCTGTACATTCAGTTGTACAAAATAACTTGGAGAAAGGTCTGACCCATTACAAAATATCCTGTGTCAACCATCACTAACCAGGTATCCTCTAGATGTGTTGGTGGGTTTTCTTTAATTTTTTTTAGTCTCAGGACATTTAGAAGCCTTTGGGTTAAACATTATTACAGTGTAATACATGAATTCCCTTGAAAGGAAAGGCTATCCTGTAGGCAAATAACAAATAGGGCTTTGTTGAAATATTTGCATTATATTTGCATTGGTTTTTAAAGAAAAGTTTGACTGCCAATTGTCTATTTTGTTTGTGTAGATGCTGGGTGTTTTATTGTTGTCAGCTGCTTAGAGTCATTTGATTGGCCATATAAAATAAATGAATAGATAAAAAGAAAGATGGATGGATGGAAAGAGAGAGAGAATCAGATAGATAGATAGATAGATTAAGGTGACCAGACGTCCCGCTTTTGACAGGACAGTCCCGCTTTTTAATAATTTGTCCCGCATCCTGTGGCGTTTCAAAAAAGTCCCGCCAAACAAGTGCGGCACGGAAGCCACTGGTGGCCGGGTGGGCGGCAGCCCCCCGGGCAGGTATAGGGCCAGGCCTGCACTTGGAAGGGGCCGCCGCTCTCGCTGCTCTCCCTCCCTACCTGGCTGCAGATGTCCGCCTGCCTTCCCGAAGCAGTGCTGCCGCAGTTCACTTTTGTTTCGTGGCGGGAGAAGGAAGAAAGCGGGCAGCGAGAGCGGCAGCCTCTTCCAAGCGCAGGCCTGGCCCTCTCCCCACACGGAGGGCTGCTGCCCGGCTGGCTGGCAGCAGCTTCTGCAACGAAGGCAGCACGTGAACTCCGGCAGCGCTGCTTCGGGAAGGCAGGCGGACGTCTGCAGCCAGGCAGGGAGGGAGAGCAGTGAGAGCAATGGTAAGGGCTGCGATGAAGGGGGGGGGGTGTTTGTGGGGGTGCACAAAGCTGCAGCAAAGCAATCCTGGATTTGTGTCTCCACCTTTATTCACGTGGATGGGCTGCGGGATAAGAGAGATGGACCTCTCCCGTCTTGCTCCCCTAGAAACCCCTCCCCCCGTCAATGGTGTCCTGCTTTACAAATATAAAAATCTGGTCACCTTAAGATAGATAGATAGATAGATAGATAGATAGATAGATAGATAGATAGATAGATAGATAGATAGATAGATAGATAGATAGATAGATAGACAGACAGACAGATGACAGACAGGCAGGCAGGCAGGCAGGCAGGCAGGCAGGCAGGCAGGCAGGCAGGCAGGCAGGCAGGCAGGCAGGCAGGCAGAAAGAAAGAAAGAAAGAAAGAAAGAAAGAAAGAAAGAAAGAAAGAAAGAAAGAAAGAAAGAAAGAAAGAAAGAAAGAAAATAGCCCTTTTCTGACAATGGATAAATTATATTACCGGTACCAACAATATATCAGAAACTCCCACTGACAGCCAACTCATAGACATCCCAACAAGAGAACCACTGAATAACTCTTAATATTCAGTGCACAAAATTCTTCCCATGACAATCACCAGTCATACATACATATTTCTGACAGTGCAAAACAGCAGCTAATAGATTTAGAGCTGAGGTTTCCCTGGGACCTGCCTGCAAAAATGAAGTGGGCAGCCTCTGTCCAGCCAATGCAAGGCCATTGCCATTGGAGATAGCTACTCCAATACAAAGGCCAGCTATATACAGTATTGAAAGGACACAAGGGGCAAATTGAACTTGCTCATAATGGGGCTGACCCACCCTATTAAGGACTGCACCCATTGCATACAGGATGAGGAAAAAGGATTGATATTAACACTATAATTCTACATCCAGAAGAGATAGTTGTAACTCACAATGCTTAATAAATGACAAGTTGGTTGGCTTGTGAAACATCAGTTGTAGCACATACTTTCTGAATTTTATAGACAATACCAGCAGGGAAATAGTTTCAAGTAATGCAGCTGCTATAAGCTGCTTGCTCCCATGGTAGATAGCAACACCTGCTGGCAAAGCATGATCGGTGGCATTCATTCAGAAGAACCCTCAATGCTTGCCAGCTTCCAAATTCCATCATAGAGAGGCATCAGCTGCTTTGCATGGAAGGTCACTTGGAGGCTCCTGGCAGATGGTGCCAAATGGTATGAAATGTGATCGTAGCACTTTTTATCCAATCCTTTGACTTCCAAGGGCACTGTTCTTCTCTTCTTTAGCTCCCTTCAGCCATTGCAGTTTGTTCTGCTGAACTGCATTTCTGCTATGTGTAAATGAAGCTGCTGCTGCTGCTGCTGCCGCTGCTGCTGTTGTTGTTATTATTGCTGTTAATAATTCAATAATAAATATTTATAGCAGGAACTGTTACGTACTTCCGTACGGAGTACTGATTTGCATGGCCGCTGCTGATTGGCTAATCTAGCAGTGGGAGAAATGAACTGCTGTCAGTGGCCAGCAGCCTACAGGGAAGCTCTTAAAAGCGGCTTCCCTGCAGCCTGCCGGCAGTTCATATTGCACTCAGCTTTGGAGAAATAAAGGTGCTGAACTTTCCGGTGTCTCGCTCCTTCATTCCCATGCAAATCTAACACTGGAGACGAAGGTGGTTGAAGAAGACAACAGGATAAAGGCACCTCGTGGCATCCACGGCCATCTTAGAAGCAAGCACCGACCTGCTCTGGCCAAATGTGAGGATGGCTACTCAAACCTCTCCCACTCCAGCAATATTCGACCTAAAGACAGAAGAATGGACAACTTATATGAGCCGGTTTCGCATGTTTCTGGAAGCCAACAACTTCCAGGATCTGCCAGACAACAGGAAGAGGGCTCTCTTCCTAACCATTTATAAAATGGCACAGACCAGGGGTGAAATTCTCCCGGTTTGCCCGGGCCAGTCCTTCGGCGTATAGCCGATGGAACTGGCGGCGGTCGCGGCGCGGAGCTTCTCCTGCCCGCTTTCCCAGCTTTCCCGGCCCAGCTGAACACAATCATTCGGGTTATTTTTCCCTCTGTGCATGCGCGCGCATGCACAGACGGAAAAATAACCCGAATGGCGGCGTTCAGCCGGGCCGGGAAAGCGGGCGGGAGAAGCTCCGCGCCGTGACCGCCACCAGTTCCATCGGCTATACGCCGAAGGACTGGGCCAGGCGAACCAGGAGGATTTCACCCCTGGCACAGACCCTAGTGGCACTCACAGACATTGAGTCCATTTCCTGGACAATGCTTCAGACAACCCTGAAGGAACACTACGCTCCTGCAGCAACCCCGATGGTCAGCAGAAATGAATTTTATCATCACCGCCAGCACGATGGTGAATCCATCAATGACTTTGTTGCCAAACTCCAAGAGATCGCAACCAAATGCGAATTCATGTATCCGGAGGAAATGATGAAAGATCAGATCATTTTAGGAATGAGAGATCTCAATCTACAAAAGAAGCTGCTGATCAGAAGGGGGCAGGGGTGGGTTCCTAATTTTTTTACTACCACTCTGTGGGCGTGACTTATTTTGTGGGTGTGGCTTGCCAGCCATGTGACTGCGCGTTCGTGGCTTCTTGGACTGCTGAAGGGAGGGGAATGGAGATAGCTCCTGCCGCCTGTTCTTTCAGCGTCTCACGTGCTCCCTCAGCCATCCTCCCCTGCTTGGACTCACTGTGGGGTAGGAAGGCAGCACATGCGTAGTGCAGGAAGCTCGGCTTCTGGGCATTCGCAGAATAAAATTTTTAAAAAAAATTAAAAAAAAATTTAAAAAAAAAATGGCGGTGCCCAGGCACTGGCAACCGACCGCACCGGTACTGTGACATCACCAGTGGGCCACTACCGGTGCTATAGAGTGGATCGCACCGATAGGAACCCACCACTGGAAGGGGGGCAACGTTCAAGGATGTCGTGGAAGAAGTTCAAGCCGTCGAATCCTCGGACGACTCAGCTGCAGACATCCGGAAGACTGGCACAGTCCATCGCACACACAGGGAGCCTGATTGGATGACCGAAGTCCTTGAATACGAAGACGAGTCAGAAGAGGACAAAGGGGTATACCGTGTTCAAACAGAAAAAAGGGTAAGCCCCAGAGACTGTAAGAACAGGCAAACCTGATGCTCAGGTTGCCTAGAGGGCCATGCCAGGGCACTTTGCAAATTCAAAGACGCATTTGCCGCTGTTGCCAGAAAAGAGGGCACATCGCGGAAGTCTGCAGAGCCACCCAACTGACCCAAAGCAACCAGCCTGGTACCAACCCAAACCAGCCATGGTACAGGGAAGACAAGGGCAGAACCGTTTGGGAGGCCATAGAGGTAGGCGCAGGGACGAATACCAACACCAGGACAACTGGGGGATCTACAACACCACTGTGGGTCACTCCGACGCTGGGCAAGGGGAGAAATTCCACATCACCGTGGCCATAGAAGGAACCCCATGCCAGATGGAGCTAGATACCGGCTCCATATTCACCATAATGTCCTGGGAAACCTTGAAGCAAGTCCTGCCGACCTTCACGAGACACCAGCTAAAGACACAGCCCATTCATCTCAACGACTTCCAAGGCAACCCCATTCGAGTGCTAGGACAAGCAGAAGTGCCCATCAGATTCAAAGATTTTAGAGGCAAGCTGCCCTTGACTATCGTAGAAGGGAACAGACCAACCCTGCTGGGAGTGAATGGCTCAAGCCTCTCGGCATCGGAATCACCGGCTTGCATCAAATCAAGTGGGACAAACTGGACAAGCTACTGGCGGACTTTCAAGACGTGTTCAACGGGAGTCTAGGTAAATATAAGGGCAAGCCCATATAGTTTAACCTAGATCCCAGTGTCACCCCCATTAGATTAAAGCCCCATAGAGTCCCCTTTGCACTTCGGCCAAAAGTGGAAGAACAACTGGATAAATTAATTGCCCAAGGGGTCTTAGAGCCTCCCATGCCACATGGGAGACCCCCATTGTTACCCCAATGAAGCCGGACAGCTCGATTTGCATGTGCTCGGACTATAAGGGCACCATTAAGAAAGCGCTGCAGCCGAACGCTTATCCTGTGCCCGTAGTGCAACACCTATTGCACTCTCTTGGAAACAGAAATTTTTTTTGCCAAGTTAGATCTGGCCCAAGTGTACCAATAGTTGCCAGTGGACGCAGCCACCTCAGAAGCCCAGATGATAGTCACACACAGGGGGGCTTTTAAGTGCAACCGTCTGCAATTTGGGGTAAGCGTGGCCCCAGGACTGTTCCAGAGCATGATGGAACAATTGCTACATAGCATCCCCAGAGTGGTTCCCTACTTTGATGATGTCCTCATCTCGGGGGAATCGGAGGAACAATTTATGACCAGGCTGCGCGAGGTGCTAGGTCGATTCCAGCAAAGGGGCCTCAAAGTCAAACGGGACAAATGCAAAATTGGAGTCACCAAAGTAGAATTCCTGGGGTTCCTAATCGACGAGTCCGGCATTCACCCCACAGACGCTAAAATAAGAGCCATCAAAGAGGCACCAACCCCCCAAAACAAGGCAGAGTTACAAGCATTCCTGGGCTGTATTATCATCACAAGCACAATCATTTTTAGGCTGAAGGTGCATTGGAATTTACTGACAGATCCCTGAATGATTTGTAACAGAATAGCAAGCATTTTTTATGCCCCATTAGAATAAATGTTGTGCTACAGTCACGCAGCTGTATGTAATGCTTTTCTGCAACTCCTCTATTTTTTATCAAAAATGTCAATTAAGGAGAAAAAAAGTAAAAGACCTACACAATAACTTTTGATTGGCACTGCTTGAAACTACCTGTGAAGAAATACCAGATGCTTATGCATCAGACAGTAGTTGGAATGTATTTAGAAAAAAAATCAATCAATCTTCTCGATGGCTAATTAATAGCTATGTCTCTTTTCCCATCTCTTTCGGAATTCACATGCCACACTAAATCATAAACCAAGGTTTACAAACCACAATAGCTTAATGCAATGCAACAAAGTATTCCCAGCACCTAAATCACACACTGCTTAATGTAACTGGGCGACCCAGCCAAAACGTAAGCTCACACAGTGAGATCATACAAACTCACTTAGTATTTATGTATATTTATGTAACTTAGTGCATACAAATGAATACATCTCAAAACCAGCAGAGGGCAACAAAGGAACAAGAATGACATTAACATTATGCTAGCATTAAGTACAATTGTACTTATTGCATTGTTTACATCATGTATTTTTAACCAGAATAATAGCAGAAATATAATTTTAAAAAGAATGTCACTACCTTGGCCTCACATACTATATTGGACTTTTGAATATTAATAATATATCCATAATATTAGGCATAAAAGTACATTTGAACACATTCCTATTGTGTAAGGAATGCACATCTATCTTCAAAAATTTGAGTAGAGATATTTGCTAACATTTCAAGAGTAGATTCCTAGTTCCTAGTGCTTATTTCATTGCAATCAAATAAAGACAAGTGTTATGCTAACATGCTTCTAAATTAATTAATTGGTTTCTATTAGTTTGTAGTCTAGTTCCTCAAAGTGCAGCTTTCTTATTTGGAGTTTTAGTCTTGGTAGGCTGCAAATAAAGATTTAGCATACACTGAAATTCAAAGATAGAACTCTAGATCAAAAGATCATTCTTTTCATCCGATCCTCATTTTATTGCATTTGGAACTTATAGTACAACTTTAAAGCAATATTGACATGCATGAGTTATCCCTGACATATAATAAATATGTACTGTACATATTTAAAAGCTCAACAGGTATAACCTACAGTAATGGCATTTTTTAAAAAAGATATTTATCCTATTATTGTAGGATAAAGTATGTGATGTAAACTGTGTAATGTAGGGCAATGCCAGTTGTCCTAGGCCCGTCCAAAAATTGTCCTTTTCTGTATTTGATCATCTGCTATGGGTTATACAGTATATTGGTTTTATCATATGTAAATGCACCCGTTCTCGCTTAATTCTTTCCTTATAGCTCATCATTTTCCTTTACACCAGCCAGAGAACTAGGAATTATAGATAGGCAATTTGAAAGAGCCAGAAATACATTCATTGCATATATTAATTAAAATATTTGTTTTATTCTACAAACTTTTAAAAATGTTTATGAATAACCAATACGTTCATATGTCAAGACCCTGAATTTTGCACCAATGTTTAATGTTATAAATTTAACGAGTATGAAGTGTTTGAATGTCTATGGAGATTCTCAGTCATCCAGGTCATGGCTGTCCCAAAGTTGCTTTTTCAAGAGGCAACTGGACTTTTTTGTTTTTTCTTTGAAGACATTTCGCTTCTTATCAGAGCTGAGGAAGCTTCTTGGATGAGAAGCGAAAAACCAGAAAGTCCTATTGCCTTTTGCAAAAGCACCTTTGAGACAAGCGTTTGAATGATTTATTTTTGCTGTTGAAGACTAATTGACTCAATAAGGTGAGATAAGGAAAGTCAGACTCTACCAGTGGTGGGTTCCTACCAGTGCGGTCCACTCTATAGCACCGGTAGTGGCCCGCTGGTGACGTCACAGTACCGGTGCGGTCGGTTGCCAGTGCCTTAAATTTTTTTAATTTTTTTTTTTAAAAATTCTTCTGCGCATGCCCAGAAGCCGAGTTTCCGGCACTGCGCATGCGCTGCCTTCCTACACCACAGTGAGTCCAAGCAGGGGAGGATGGCTGAGGGAGCGCGTGAGATGGTGAAAGAACGGGTGGCAGGAGCTATCTCCATTCCCCTCCCTTCAGCAGTCTGAGAAGCCACGAACGCACGGTGATGATCCCAGGCATTTTCGCATGTTTGAGGCTTCTCGAGCTGCTGAGGGGAGGGGGAATGGGCGGCAGGACCTATCTCAGTTCCCCTCCCTTCAGCAGTCCGAGAAGCCACACACACCCAATCACATGGTTGGCAAGCCACACCCACAAAATAAGCCACGCCCACAGAGTGGTAGTAAAAAAATAAGGAACCCGCCCCTGGACTCTATGTTCCCCCTCTGCCCCCCCAAAGCCAAAACATCTCAAGCTGTTACCTGTTGGAGAGGTATAGTTATAGGGGCTACTGCAAGTCATGGCACTGCCTGAGGTGAGCTGCTGAGCACTGGACCTGTTTCAGTTTCCATTTCCAGTCCTATTTTCATTTGATTCATGCTATTAATGATAAACCGCACATTCCTGAGCTTTATGAGATATCTCGTCCATGTTCTGAGGTAAGTCAGCTCTCTCTTGAGCTACCTTGAGATTCATATTTTGGGGGCAGACTCGGGGAGGTAGGGCAAAAGTAGAAGATCAGGACAAGGAGGCATTGGCTTTCTCCAGAATAGAGTTGTTAATGCAGATTTTGGCTGTTACTGTGAACAGTTAACAGAGTCAGAAGGGACCTTGCAGGTCATCTAGTCCAACCCACTACCCAAGCAGGAGACCCTTATATCTGCCACTACCTAGGATCGAACTCACAACCTCCTGATTGTGAGGCAAGAGCTCTACCTCTAGGCCACAGCAGCTGGATATTAGCAACAGGGCTGTCTGGAACTAGCACCTCCTTCTTGATAAAGTTGACCTAAGCAAGAGTTTCTTCCTAGAAAACTACTTTGGAAGAAATGGCCATAGGAAAATCCCTTGAATCTTATTGCTTTGCCACTTCAGTAGTAAATACATCTAAAAATAATTTCCAAGTAGCTGTGTTTCAATTTAGTTGGAATTCTGAAATAACTTCAATTGTAAGATGTGAGATATCTTTTAATAGTGCTTGCCACAACAGCACTGTTCTTGAGAGAACCAGCTTATTCACAATGGCCTTATTCTTAAATTGCAAGGCAAAAAACCCAAGTCAAGCAATGAAGTAAGAAGTAAGTTCATTGAGAATGATTCAGAGAAACACGGACATGGATGCAGCAACAATGGGCGGCAACACAGGCCTGTGGCAATGTGAAAGATGGCATAAATTGTGGCATAGATTCATCCAGTGGTCAGGCTGAGAAGTGCTGCAAGACAGTAAATTGAAACCACATCTTTACCATATCCAGTAATCAAAGCTCTTGGTGGTACAAAGAAAGAAAGAAAGAAAGAAAGAAAGAAAGAAAGAAAGAAAGAAAGAAAGAAGGAAGGAAGGAAGGAAGGAAGGAAGGAAGGAAGGAAGGAAGGAAGGAAGGAAAGAAGAAAGGATGGAAGGAAGGAAGGAAGGAAAGAAAGAAAGAAAAAAAGAAAGGAAGGAAAGAAAGAAAGAAAGAAAGAAAGAAAGAAAGAAAGAAAGAAAGGAAGGAAGGAAGGAAGGAAGGAAGAAAGGAAGGAAGGAAAGAAAAAAGAAAAAAGGAAGGAAAGAAAGAAAGAAAGAAAGAAAGAAAGAAAGAAAGAAGAAAGGAAGGAAGGAAGGAAAGAAGAAAGGATGGAAGGAAGGAAGGAAAGAAAGAAAAAAGAAAGGAAAGAAGGAAAGAAAAAGAAAGAAAGAAAGAAAGAAAGAAGAAAGAAAGGTAGGAAGAAAGGAAGGAAGGAAAGAAAGAAGAAAGGAAGGAAGGAAGGAAAGAAAGAAAGAAAAAATAAAGGAAAGAAGGAAGGAAGGAAGGAAGGAAGGAAGGAAGGAAAGAAGGAAGGAAGGAAGGAAAGAAAGAAAGAAAGAAAGAAAGACAGACAGACAGACAGAAAGAAAGAAAGAAAGAAAGAAAGAAAGAAAGAAAGAAAGAAAGAAAGAAAGAAAGAAAGAGCTCTGATGCAAGAATCCTTGAATGCTTGGACTACTACTACAGTCATATCTGGAGCACCAAAGCGCTTCCGGGTTGAAAGAATTAGATAGTGACATCACCATTGCAAGAGGGATACCCAGTTGTGGGCTCCTTCCATATCCCCATTAAGTTACCCACTGAAGTGGCACCCATTTATAACTGCTTGGTTGGTAGAAGCTGGAGCATGTGATGGGAGCTCACTCCTCCCTGCAGCAGCAACTGGATCTCGAACACAAGCCTGCCAATTGTCAGCCCAGTGTCCTAACCTCGTGAACCATGCACTCCTCTGAATGCTTGGTTAGAGGAATAATAATGGCTATATTGCTTTAATTATGTCTCATTGAATCAAGCCCAGACTGATATATTCTAGAGAAGTCACATTTAAACCTCAATTTAAAATTTGATCTCTTCCAATAAAAATGTATGTGCACAAAGAATGAGCAAACATTTCTCTTTGGTATTCATTAAAAATGGGGAGATGTTGGGAACTCGAGTTCCTCAGAGCAAAAATGTGTGGAATGTCAACAAATAATTGTCTCTTACTATGAGCTGCAGAAAGTGTCAATCAGAAAAAAGGTGGGAGGAAAAGTCACCACAATTAAAACAGTTATTAGATGAGGCAACATTCTTAACTGTCACAGGCCATCACCTCTTTGGAAATTGCTTGAGCGGGTGTTACCATAAAATTTATTTCTCGCTATGCTGCACTGAATTTCTGGAAAGCTAATTTGGAGCTGCCAAAGGAAGCAAGATATGAACATCTTGTAGTAAAATGGCAGGTGAGAGAAGAGACTTGGCCGTACAGCAAAGGATGCCCATGTACAGCTTTGTTGTGATGCACCCATTTCTGCATTCTGTGATATTCACATGATTCACAAAGGGATTAAATGCCTTAAAAAACCAAGCCATATGTCACATTTCCCAATGCCTGAATGGTTTCTGCTTTCCTTGTGGACTGCTCCTTTATTATGATGGGAAATGCTGCTGGCATGGCTTAAACTGAGTTCTGCCCTGAAACATCACCTTGGCAGAAGGCTTTGAAAAATCCTTTGCTTAGTCGAAATCACTGAACAGTGTAATGAGGAAAATTAAAGGAATTATCACCTATGCTTTGTAAGAGAAGAAGAGGCCTGGGGGGGTGGAGCCTGGGGGGTGGTGGAGTCAAGAGAGGAATCAGTCTGGAATCCTTATGTTGTCAGCCCCTCTTGAATTCCATTAACTCTTTTATCTAGTGCAGTGATGGTGAACCTTTTTTCCCTCGGGTGCCAAAAGCGCACATGCACACGCTATCACACACCTGCGAGTGCCCACACCCATAATTCAATGCCTGGGGAGAGCGAAAACAGCCTCCCCCGCCCCCGCAGAGGTCCTCTGGAGGCTGGAAACGGCCTGTTTCCCAACTTCCGGTGGGCCTGGTAGGCCCATTTTTCGCCCTCCACAGGCTCCAGAGGCTTCCCTGGAGCCTGGGAAGGCAAAAATGCCCCCCGCCCTCCTCCGGAAGCCTAAAATGCCCTCCCAGAGCCTCCACATGAGGCAAAAATCAGCTGGCCAGCACACACATGCACTCTGGAGCTGAACTAGGGCAACAGCTCGCGTGCCAGCAGATATGGCTCTGCGTGCCACCTGTGGCACGCGTGCCATAGGTTCGCCATCGCTGATCTAGTGCCTATTTAGTGCTGTTAGTTGACTAGATTCTTGTGTATGTTGTTGTTCAGTTGCTAAATCGTATCCGACACTTTGCAACCCCATGTACCATAGCACACCATGCCCCCTCTGAAATCACCTCTTTGAAGTCATACTTTCTCCTGGAGTTTGCCCAAATTTTTGTTCATTGCGTCAATGACACTATCTAGCCATCTCATCGTTGCTGTCCCCTTCTCCTTTTGACTCTTGTGTATAGGCGTGAGCAAAACATCTTCTTAATTGGAACTTAAGGTGTGGTCCTGATTCTTCACACTTGACATGCTGCGGCAATACAATGTGTAACAAAAATCAGAATCTGGCCCTTTTCATGTCTAATTGTCTGGTATTATACTGGTATTGATACGATTTATATTGACTGGTTCCTAATATGATTTGAGTGCTTATTTGTACCTGGACTATCATTAAGTGTTGTACCTTATGATTCTTGACGAACGTATCTTTTCTTTTATGTACACTGAGAGCATATGCATCAAGACAAATTCCTTGTGTGTCCAATCACACTTGGCCAATAAAAAATTCTATTCTATTCTATTCTATTCTATTCTATTCTATTCTATTCTATTCTATTCTATTCTATTCTATTCTATTGTCTATTTTTATTGAGAGCGGTGTGTGGGCATTTTTCAGAGAGAGAGAGAAAAAATGAAATGGTAGGAAAAAAACGTCATGGAAACACCAAAAGAAACAAAGGAATGTAGCAGAAAAAATATATTGAAACGAGAGATTGTCTTTGTGCATAAATAGGCATTTCAATCAGGGTGAGTAAGCAGGTATGATTATACCAGGCTGTTCTATACATAGTGGAAAGTGAGATCAGTAGCTTGCCTTGGTTCAGCATCCTCTTAGGAAGGTGGCAGCTATTTTTAAATTCTATCCCTTCCCCACAACATTTTCCAGCAAGCACATCTGAAACACTCATAGTTTTTAAATGCCTGGTCAGAGCCTTTAGAGATCAAAGGGAAAACTCTCACATGGGTTTCTGAATCATCATGAAATACTAAATAGGTCAACAAAACTCAGATGAAACAGAACAGAAAGCACCACCAGCACATTCATGACAGACAACATGGGACTTCCAGAAGGCTGGCATTCAGAAGACCAAAGGTGCAATTTGAGCACTTGATTTTTACGCTTTGCACATATCATTTTCAGACCAACTGATAGACCATGTCAGCAAGTAGTTAATATAGTAGTTTTCATACAAGTGCTACGGCAGCCTAAGGCCATGCTGGCTATGAATTCTGGAAATTGTAGTCCAGTACTCCCAGAGGAAATGTCAATGGGGAAGGCTGTGTTATAAAACATTTACAGTAGCAAAGATGGCACTTGTTTTTCTATGAACAAATTGTGCGAGAAAAAGAAATTCCATTGCTGGTTGCCTGGGACAAAACTTCCATAGAAGGCTTCTCAATCTAATCTCAACAGTTTGGGTTCACTTCAGCCAGGGTTTTGGAGAGGATATGTTACTACTTCTAGATCTTTAAGTGGCTTTTGGTACCTTCAACCATGCTGTCCATCTGGGCCTGACCTGCTGAGTTAAGTTTTGGTTACAGTAGTTTTCCTTAGTAAGTGCACGTAATAGTTCAACAACCTTTAGACAGATAAACAGACTTTTATTATTGGGCACTGTATTCCTCTCCTTGCTATCCTATTGTTTCTTCAATAAATCATTATGAATACTTTGCTCTGACTTGGATTTCTTTGCACTTCTAAATTGCTAAAGGTTTCATGGTAGAATTTGAACTAGCGTGAGGGACAAAAAGAAAGGGGAACGGGTTAATCTTTGATTAGTGGAATGGAAACTTAGCTGGCTGCCTCCTAACTTTTAAGTAAACCACTCTGTAACTCAGGAAGAAATTCATCCTCTTGAGATTAGAGATGGTTGATCAGATGCTGTATATTCGATCTGTAGAAGAAAATTGTCTTAAAAGAAGACGAGAACTTTGCAGGAGACCAGTGGTGGGTTCCTACCAGTGCGGTCCACTCTATAGCACCGGTAGCGGCCCGCTGGTGATGTCACAGTACCGGTGCGGTCGGTTGCCTGGGCACTGCCATTTTTTAAAAAAAATGTTTTTAATTTTTTAAAAAAATTTCTTCTGCGCATGCCCAGAAGCCGAGCTTCCGGCACTGCGCATGCGCTGCCTTCCTACCCCACAGTGAGTCCAAGCAGGGGAGGATGGCTGAGGGAGTGCGTGAGACGCTGAAAGAACGGGTGGCTATCTCCATTCCCCTGCCTTCAGCAATCTGAGAAGCCACGAATGCGCGGTGATGATCCTAGGCATTTTCGCACGTTTGAGGCTTCTCGAGCTGCTGAGGGGAGGGGGAACGGGCGGCAGGAGCCTAGGATCATTGAATGGGGAGAAGCATTCAGGCTGGACGGAGCCTCCTAGAAGAACCGCTGCCGCGGTCTTGCTGCTCCTGCTGCGGGGGGCTGCATTGCGGGTGTACAATGCCCCCCCCCGCTTCTCCGGCCGCTGCCAAGCTCCCGAGGCCACGCCCACCTGGTCACATGGCTGGCAAGCCACACCCACAAAATAAGCCACGCCCACAGAGTGGTAGTAAAAAAATTAGGAACCCGCCCCTGCAGGAGACATCAGACAAGAGGCAAAGGCAGGCTTCTCAAAAGTAGTGGTTATCTGGAAGGCAGGAGGTGGAGTTTCCAACATTCTCATGTTTTCTTGCCTTGTTCTGTCAAAGAGTATTTGGAACAAGAGAATCATTAAGTGTGCTTTGAAAAGTTTACTTGGGGGCAACAATTTCTCCATTAAGATGACTTGACTTGGGATGATTGTTAATAATATTGGCTCACAGTTCTTATAAACACATTTTTAGGAGATTCTATTTTAATTTTATTTGGGATGAAACTTAGAGCGCTACTATTCCAGTGCCAACTGACAACCTAAATATCAGAGTTTTTGGTGCCGAAACCACCCATCTCTAATCTGCTCAAGCTGGGAAGAGGATGGATTTCTTCCTGACCATATAGAGTGGTTTAGTTAGAAGTTAGTTTATTTTCTTCACAAAATGTATCAGCAAAGTTTGCAACCATCTCTCTGTGTGCTTCTGTGTGCTAGCCCTGGGACGGGACAACCCAGCTTTTGGGGGGAAAGCTCAGACTCTTCATCTTCATCTTCAAAGACCGAAAGCAATTGGGCCTGCTGGTTACCGGACAGCCCCACTTCCTCTGCCTGCAGCTCCTCAGGCAGGGTGTCAGGGTTCCAAGTAACAACCCCAACGAAAGAAAACTTAGAGGCTTGAGTTTCCTCATTTTATTAGAGATGTCATATTGACACATCTGGGAAAACCCGAATCTGAAAGCTTCCGGTTTTCCACACCCAAAAGAAAGTTCAAGTCCCTGCCCCAGCACCCACATGCCCATCACATGGTCCAATCAATGCACCGTCCCAACTGGAGATTCCTCCCAGGCACACCCTCCAGGTGCAGGGCAGAGTGGCCTTGACTCTCGGAGAAAAGAATGTTATTTTGACTATATCTCCCCACTTACACAATCCACCCTCCCAGTTTCCTACAGCACTAAATGTGGCAGGCCTGAAGATCCAAGGCCCAAGATGGTTTCCAGCAGGGGTGAAATGCTCCCGGTTCGGGCGTGCCTGCCGGTTGTCGCAGAGCCGGAAGCGATCGCAGCGCGAGGCTTTGCCCACCCGCCCGGACGCCGCCATTTGGGTTCTTTTACCCTCTGTGCATGCGCAAAGCGTTCTGTGCATGCGCAGAGGGTAAAAGAACCCAAATGGCGGCGTCCGGGCAGGTGGGCGAAGCCTCGCGCTGCAATCGCTTCTGGCTCTACGACGACCGGCAGGCACGCCCGAACCGGGAGCATTTCAACCCTGATTTCCAGGTCTGACACAGGGCTTCTTCTGGCAACTCTGGAACTGGCTGCTCATTGGCAATCTCCTGATCTGAATCTGAGCTCACTTTGGCATAGGGGTTCAAAGGCTCCTCCTTTTCACGAGGGTCTGCAGAAAAGCTTGTTATCTGCTGGGACAGGAACTTCAAGGACTCCTGCATTCCTCTTTCTCACCAGTGCTTGAAATATGTCAACAATATAAAGAATGATATGTGTACAACACAGCAAGGATAAAGTTCTCGGTATTCCTAAGTGTGGGTCCATTTATGCCTAAGCAAAGTGTCTGTGTGTGTGTCTGTGCGCGCCCACACGTGTGCCTACACAAATGCCTGCGCACTTCCTTCCTTCCTTCCTTCCTTCCTTCCTTCCTTCCTTCCTTCCTTCCTTCCTTCCTTCCTTCCTTCCTTCTTCCTTCCTTCCTTCCCCCAATTACATGCATGAATACGTGTTATGGAAAGAAAGAGGCAGGGAGGCAGCAGACTTCCCACTTGCTGTGCTTGTTTTGATTTTCTGTGCATAAGGCTTTCTTCCTGCGGATTGGTAACTGAGATGACATTATCGTTGCCTCACCGATTTAAGCCATCTCAATAAGCCAGCCCACCCCCAGGCCCCCGTAAGTCAGGTAAATAGGAGTATGATGCTCAAGAATTATCATGCCAGAATCCCATTGCTTGTTAATGTGTGGCAACATTTTGGCCTTCAGTCACGTTGATGTACCCTATTCACACTGTAGTTCATTCAGTTTATTTAAAGGGGGCAATGTTCAATGTCCAAGGTCTTTTATACTGCTTCCTCTTTACATATATTAATAAGTAAGTCGCCTAAATTATCCCAAACATTCGCATGGAAAAGAGAGGGAAAAAAATGGTATGCCTATGGTACGGGTTAAATTTATTAATCATCTCATGCTATTATATCTATAAATTTGTCATAGGCAGAATATTCAGGTGCAAATTTAGAAAAGGCTTCTGACAGCGCTGCTTGAAGAGCAGAAAGTCAAACAGCTTCTTTGAAAGATGTGATTTCTAATAGTGGATCTGAATACAAGATAATAATAGCACTTGAGTGAATTGCAGAATGTGTTTTACTTTGCAGGGAAAAAAGTCTCACGCAAGTGAATATGCAGAAAATGTGCACACTGCATGGTATTAAACTGGATGTGGTTTATATTAGACATGTTCATAAATATTCATAACTAGCTCCTATAAATATGAATAACAAGCTTATGTGACCCCAGGACAGTTTTTATGTGTAAGTATGGTACATCGCATTGCTGTGTCCCACTTGTTTGTCTTAGAATTTTTATTTGTAACTTCAGAAATTAATATTACTCTCCCGAAGGCCTATTTAGGTGCTGTTCTTTAGGGAAAAAGCAAGAGTACAATGCTGTTATTTTGGAAAGGTGGAATAAGCACCAAAATGCTTATAAATTCATACCTTAACTAAAAAGTATATAAATTGTATCCTGCAACTGTAACTGTAAATTAATTGTAATTCCAATGGCATGTAAGAAGCAGTTAATATATTCAACAATCTTGGGTGTTTTTCTGCCTACAACTTTTGTTACCTGCTATACTTCGTCATTCAACCTCTTCTTTCGACCTCTTCCTCTAAGATAGGGGTGTCAAACTCATGTTGTCACGGCAGAGTCATGTGACGCATCACAACTCCCCCCCCTTTGCTAAACCCGGCGTGGGCGTGGCCAGCGCATGATGTATCCGGCCCGTGGGCCGCGAGTTTAACAGCCCTGCTCTAAGACAATGTTTTTTGTCAACCAGATTCACTTAACAACCGTGTTACTAATTTAACAACTGCAGTTGTTAAATTAGAACTTAACGAATGTGGCAAGAAAAGTTGTAAAATGGGGCAAAACTCACTAAACACATTTCTCACTTAACAACATACATTTTGGGCTCCATTGTGATCATAAGTCGAGGATTACCTGTACATCTTAAAATTTGAGAATCATTGCTCTCAGACAGAGACAGCAATGTTCCCTCCTTGTAGCGGCTGCCGTGTATTGTGGATAAGTGCCCAGTGGCTGCCTAACATTGCTCAGCAGAGCTAAAGCCAAATGTGAGGGAAGGGCCGAAATGGATCTGGATCTGGTTGCTAAAGTATTAGGGCTTTAACCTCACCTCTCCCCCATTAATCCTGATTGAATGTGGAGGGGAACCCAAGTTCATCTTTGTGAATAACCCCCTGAATATATTTATATGCATTTGTCCATGAACATTTCTGTCCTCATTCTACCCTGGTACTATTTTTTTATTTTATTTTGTCAAACATGTACAGGATAGTAGTTGTTTGTATAAACATAACATAAGTAAAAAGTACCGATAATAGAGGACAATAGGACAGTAGGACGGTAGGCATAATGATGCGCTTATGCACGCCCCTTACAGACCTCTTAGGAATGGGGTGAGGTCGACTGTAGACAGTCTAAGGTTAAAGTTTTTGGGGTTTGGGGAAGAAACCACAGAGTCAGGTAGTGCATTCCAGGCATTGATCACTCTGTTGCTGAAGTCGTATTTTCTGCAGTCGAGTTTGGAGCGGTTTACATTGAGTTTGAATCTATTGTGTGCTCGTGTATTGTTGCGGTTGAAGCTGAAGTAATCATTGACAGGAAGGACTTTTTGATATATGATTTTTTGACCTACATTTAGATCAGATCAGAGGCGACGTAGTTGTAAATTGTCTAATCCTAATATTTCAAGTATATTTCATCAGCTCCATTCACTTGTATGACTGCCAGTCTGTCAAAATAGTATATTCAGTCCACCTTCCCTTAGGTTCTCAGAATAGAATAGTATGATTTGGAGGGCATGAGAGAAGGGTGTAATAAAGATGACCAATAAAAATGGATGAATGGCTTTATTTAATCCCAAGAAGGATGACACTGGTCACATACTGCCTCCTGGTGGCCAATATAGCTGAAAATATCGCAATGTTTGTATTTTTTACTTAATTGACTTAACCATTCATTAGGGATTGTTTAAAGTTATTTACAATACTGAAAAAAGTGACCCACAATGGATCCTCGCATTTATGACTGTTGCACCATCGCCATAGCTATGTGATCAAAATTAGGGGGCTTTGCAACCAGCAAACTGCTATGCAGTTGTTCACTGAATCACAGGGTCGGTAAATCCAGCTTCTCCCATTGGCTTTGCTTGAAAGAAGCCACCTGGAAAAATCATAAGGTTTATCTTAATTTCTTGTCAGTTAAGCAACAGAAAGGCTGGATTGTACTGAGGACATTAGTTGGCCTTAATATCACCCTTATATGAACCCTAAAGAAAATATATGACTATGTATCAGGGGTGGGTTCCACTTACCTTCCCTACCAGTTCGCATCACGACGGAAGTGTGCATTTTGCATTAGCACGCTCGCTTCGCACACACACGCGCCCCATCACGTTGCGCAAAACACCCAGAAACGACCCTCTACGCATGCGCAGAAGCCTTTACGCATGCGCAGAGGGGTTTTTTTTGCAAGCCACGGTGACCGGAGGACCGGTTCCAGAGTGTGGACCACCGGTCATTGCTGCCAGTTCGGCAAGCAGCGGTAAATTTCCGCTACCGGTTATAAAGAACCGGTCCGAACCCGCAGCAACCCACCACTCCTATGTATATATGATAAATCCTAACACACAAGTAAACGATTCACGTACTGTCTCCCATCTGTCCATAAAATAAATGAACAATAAGGATGCACTCTGTATTGCTACTGTGTTGCCAGTAGTTATGTGATCAATCGAGGCCTGAAACACAGATTTGAAAATATTATATGGAATATATTTTATTAAAGATCGCCAATAACAATCACAAAACCAACTAACCATACCACCACAACTGCAATCTGTATTACAAATGCAATTCTCCATAGTAAGAAACACACACACACACACACCACACACACACACACACACACACACACACACACACACACACACACACACACATTACCGTGATTTCTAGAATATATTCTATTTTTAAGTAAGATTTACCTTGCTTAGTTTTTTTTCCCAAGATCAGCCATGGTCATTAGGTGTTGTCGTCTGCTGTTATGACTTCTAAAATATAAGTTTTTGTTAACATAAAGGACAACATGAAATTGAAGTGACATTAATAGTGCTGATTTTTCCAAACGGGAGAAAAAAACAAGATGATTTAATTTACCAAAAAAAAGGGGGAGGGGGGATATTTGGAATAAAAGTAGATTTTTTTAAGTAATCAATTTTTCTTCTGTCTTTGTTTTAGCAATGAATATAAAAAAAACATGATATGCCACAAGTAGTCTAACCTCATTTAGTTCAATTATATTTATTTGATTTAATTTGATACTGGACCTAATCTGGAGAATTCAAGTTACGTCACTTCCAAGTAGTGAGGAAATTAATGAATGAATGAACGAATGAATACATTTAATGCAAATGGTGGCTAATAGTAAATGTTAATATGTAGCTTCATTTTGAAAATCCCACTGGAAATAATTAAATGAACGTTACAGAAGTAGAACTGTAAGTCAATAAAACTGTCTGCTAATGGATAACCAAAGAACGAAAGTGAAAAATACATTTTAAAAACATATCCTTTTCTCTCCCCTGAGCAAAATCCATTCAGAAAAATACATCCTCATTGTGAGCAATTGAATATTTCCAGGGTATATTCTGAAAGAAGTTATTGATTGATTAAAATATAGATGGGTGACATAACTTAATTAAATTGATTGGGGTTGATTAATCACTTGTGTGATTAATAAGGGACAAAGATAAATGATTAAAAATATTAAAAGCTCTCATTCTTAGCTCTTAGCCATTTTCTCTTCAGCCGGGACAATGTTTACTTAATATAAGAATGTCTTCCATCATTCTGCATTCCATGCTAGACAACTTCCACCTGTCTCCACCTCCTTCACCTTCATGCTCTGAGGGTGATTGATTTAGATGGTTGTATAAATGCCATGTCCATGTTTTAGCCCTAGCTGCAAAAGCCTGATAAACAAGTTATAACGTAATTGAATGAACAATGTGGCTCAGCTTGTTTGGAGACCAGGATATCTTGTGAAAGGTAAGAATGGTCACCAATGTGACTGTATTACTTGAAGCTGCATGTGGACTTAGGACAAAAGGGATAGAACGGGGATGAAGCAGCAGTTTATGCTCTGGGTCCATTATTGTGGAAGAAGGTTCAGGAGAAAGAAGAAGGTAAGAAAGACAACGAAGACTGTGAGAACCATCTCCTAGATCAGTGATGGCAAACTCTTTTCTTCTTGCATGCCAAAAGTGGGAGTGTGCGTGCAGTAGCACGCACATGTGCCGGCAGACAACCCCCCCACACGCACCACACTGCACATGCACGCATCCCCGCGCATGCCCCCCTCCATTGGGCCGTTTTTCACCCTCAGGCTTCCCTGAAGCCTCCGGAGTGCGAAAAACGCCACAACAGGCAAACCGGAAGTTTGGAAAAATGGACTCCCGGTTTGCCTGTTGGGCCGTTATTCGCACTCACAGCCTGGGGAGGGCGAAAATGACCTTCCCCAAGGCTGAAAATCAGCTGGCCAGCGTGCGCATGCACACTGGAGCTGACATAGGGCAACGCCTCACGTGCCCTCAGATATGGCTCCGCGTGCCACCTGTGGCGTGCGTGCCATAGGTTCGCCATCATGGTCCTAGATGGATCTTCCATTTCTCTACAAAAGGCTGGCCTAAGACATTCCAGCCCCTGAAGCCAAGAGAAACATGGCACCTTCCACCATCATATAGACCAACTGGAACAGTAATTGAATTGTACTTAAATTTTATTTCAATTCTAAGGGTCCTCCACCAAACTGGAAGGCAACGGGCTTTCTTGGGGGTTACAAGGCAAGCCTCAGGGCCTATTTAATTCTGCCTTCCAGCCCCTGGACATCTGTAGCTTCAAGCACCTCCATTGCTTGTAGATAGTACACCTGTCCTATACTCCAAGACCTACTGTATATTAATACTACGTATGTCACACAAGCATTCTGTGTGTCTTTCTATTGGCTTTCTCCTTCAAATAATCTGATTTTTGTAAAACTGCAATCTAGGCATCGTTTACTATATGAGCAAGATCTGTTGGTGGTCTAGCAGTTCATACTGTTTCTTTCAGCAGCTGCCAGTACATGTGGTTTATGATATCTGTGTTAGCACTTTGGATTTCATGGGTTTCTGCCAATAATAATTTTAAAGCATACTGTTTGGACACAGCTACGCCTGCTGGGATTTTATAAGCTGTTGTGTGAGAAGTAAATATTCCCTGGAGCAGATGTAGATATTTTTTACAAATGCCAAATAACACTTAGTTGTTTTTTTAAAACAAATATTCTAATGAATAGTTCAAAACGCTTTATTTAGAAGGTTCACCTATCCAATCCTGTCTAGAAACGCACAACTGCAGGCGTTTAATATGACAAAAATGAATTATACGTTATCTGTGTAGGTAAAAGAATGTGGCTGTTCTTGGAAGCTGAGCAGGGTTGGGCTTGTTTAATTCTTGGATGGGAGATTATCAGAGAAAGCCAAGGTGATAAGATAAACTAAGGCAACAGCAAACCATTTCTGTCCTGTTGCCAAGAAAACTATGCGGATGTGTCCACAGTGTCTCCAGGAGTCAAGCTCAACATGAAGATTTTATTTTATTTTATTTTCAGTTTGTTTGCTGCCTGTCCTTCTGACCTTCACACTAGGACTCAGAGGCACAATCAAACTAATTGCTTTAACCTGACATGGAAATTTACCTTTCAAATGAAACAGGCCTGCTGTTCTGATGGCTGTCAAGTTTTCACTTTATTTCTCACTAGATAAGCTCCACATCTAAGTCAGAGTTCAGAGCTAAGATAGAGTTCAATTCCTTGTCTCCTGAACTCAAATATGTAGAAGCAGGGCTGTAACCTCCACCATGCCTTAATTGCATTCAGTAAGAAGAGAGGTAAATAGTTCAATAGGTTAATGATTAAAAGCTTGGCATATTAGCTTTGAGCATGAGCCCAAGTGTTACTGTACAGATGATTTGGTGGCCAATGCAATATATAAACAGAATAGCAAATGTGCAAAGTTTGCAAGTTGATAATTGTTGCAAATCTGGTGAATGCTTTAGACTTCGGGGTGTGGTATTATTATTTTTAAACACACATTTCTAGCCCATTCTACCCAGTCTACTGCTCTCTAAATGACTTATTCTACAGCTCTCTAGGCAACATGTTATTTCATGTTCATTCTGGATTGTGATCCAGCGTATCTGGATTCCACTAGGCTGAAGAATATAAAGCGCTATGTACTAGCTCTAACTGTGGCGCCTAACTGCTTTTGTGAAAAATAAACTTGTTTCAGCCCTTCTGTGTATTTGGCAAATGAATAAATGAACAGACAACGATATATATATGATGGCTGCTCTGGAGAAAGAACCTCCTGATTGATTTTTAATGTAACTTGAGAGGAAGGGCAGGTCTTCTTTGGTGGAGAAAAGACCACCATGTGATCAGAGGTGGGATTCACATAATTTCCCTACTGGTTCGCCCATGTGAGTGTGCACATGCGCATGTTTGCTTCAGTCGTGCGCATGCATGCACCCTTCTGCACATGAACTTTGCTTGTGCGTGCAGCTTGCATGCATGCACGCGGCTTGAAAGCATGGCAAAATAGGACGGCATAGCACCGGGTCGGGTCGCTACTACCGGTTCGCCTGAACCGGTCCGAACCGGCTGAATACCACCTGTGTATGTGATGGAAAATAATTGAGAAATCCAGGAACTCATAGCTGTGACTACATGACACATCTGCAGTATAACCTACTATTGTTATCCAATCATGTAGTGTTTATAGTAGATGTTAAGGAGTGTGCAGAGCGACCCCTGAGTTATCAGGGACATGCACGTAGAAACGGGGTATTTCAGCTTGATAACCAGTGGATAGGAGTAATGATCCAGTCACAAACAGATTCGTTAAAGTGTATAAAATAGTTTACTTTTAGATAAATAGCACAGTCCAATTAAACAGTCCAGGTCATATACGTTCAGTCAGTCAATATCAAGAAGTACAATAATCTTCTTACTAGCCTGTCTTTGTCTTAAACATCAAACAAAGATATTACAGCTTACAAACACTTCGATACTATCAAAGTAACAGAGCTTCACACAGAGCTCACAATCAGACACAAAGTCAATCATGAATGAATCAGCAGAGAGAACGAACCATGATCCCTAGCTCCCTCTTATGGCAAACTTGAAACACTACAGCCAATCAGAATATAGCAATACATTTAAAGTTGTAGTACTTAAATATATACAAACATAGATTGGTGGCTTGTTTATATATTAACAACCCAACCGTTTGGACATAGTCCTAACAGTAGAGATTTTTTTTTTAGGAGGGGCAAATGATGTCAAGATAAGATGGAAGCAGTACAATAAGTAGAAACTGAAGGATGTGGCAAATGGCACCTGTCATCTTGTCATCCATTCAGCTACTTATGGGAAGTTGGCTCCAAAGGAAAATACCAGGAGACTTGGTATGGATGTTTTTTACAGGCAAGATCTATCAGGTTCAGTAGACCAAATGCTTTAATGGAGTCATTGCTGCTTAGCAATCGGATTGTCAACTCTGCAGATAACAATAGGCCTGTTCTCTGAAATGAGATATTAGGGCTAATGTGAAAGTTTCATAAACGGAAGGGGGAAATTATGTAGGATTGGATGAAGATATTTTTTAGCTAGCACAATCTGTTGATTGCCTGCTATGGTTGCGTGCTCTTTCAGAATCCGATAATCTGGATCATGCAGCTGCTGGTTTCAAACATTTTTGCAAGCATGCTGTATATTTCAAACAGAACACAGAACATGACCTCTCTGCCCTCTGTCACCAAAGGGAGGTGTTTTCTTTTACTGCAGGGGTGTCAAACTCAATTCCATTGAGGGCCACATCAGGGTTATGTTTGGCATCAGGGGGGTGGCCAGAGGGGGCATGGCCAGCTCGACGTCACTCCTGTCAAGGGCGATTGTGGTGGTCTGAGTGCTCTGCCAGCGAAAATAGGCTCCTGAGCTCTGGTTTCAGTTGCCACAGCCTCCTGTAACCCTCTGTCATTGAAAACGGAGCTCGTGAGGGCTGCATGCGGCCCTCCAGAGCTCCGTTTTCACTGGCAGAAAGTTGCAGGAAGCCGTGGCAGCCAAAAATGGAGCTCGTGAGCCTGTTTTCACTGGCAGAAGCACCGCGGGCCGGTCCTTCGCTGTTTCCAGGGCGGCCCTGCAGGCCAGATCTAAGTACTCTGCGGGCCGGATCTGGCCCCCGGGCCTTGAGTTTAACACCCATGTTTTACTACAGTGACCCAGGTGGGGAAGAAAGCCAAGGTTTGAGCTCTTTGGGAGGGTTAATGCTCCTAATCCAGTTTCTTTTATGGATTGGGTTACCTATTTTTTACATTTTCTATAGACAACTCTATTTATTCCAGTATTTAACTAAGGCCATTGGAGACCTGATAGAGCATTCTGCATTTGTGTTTGGACTAGAAGACCTCCAAAGTTCCCTTCCAACCCTATGATTCTTTGATTTTTGAGAAAAGGAGTGAGATGGAGAAAGTGGTCTCCACTTTAAGTTCTTTCTTAAATGCAAAGAGTATTGACTTAAAAAGAGGACTGGTGCATGCTATGAAGGCTGTTATGGGATTTTTAATCTGGATAACATTCAGAAAGGCACCTAACTCTTATTAGCCTTTTGGCTTATGAGAAATGAGCTTAGAGAGCAACAATATGGCAATGGATTTTTTTAATGAAAGTAATTATATTAATAAAAACAGGAAAAGTCTTTTCCAAAACCATTTTCTGTATGTGCTATTGTCAGGCACGAAAGATCAAATCCACATGTGAAGATTCAGTTTAACTGATTTATTGCTAAAAGCCTATGCACAGGAATCTTTTCAACTAAGGTCAGCACATGTTTATAGTTCGATAAGGATAATAGCAATTAAGGTGGGGGGTTGAACTTTGTTTTTGACTACTTAAAGATTCTAGGCTGAATCCTCTTTTTACTCCTCCCCAGCTCTGCCAATCCTTCTCGCACATCTAATGAATAATATTTCTGGACTCTTACACTTGGCATTTCCCTATGGACACCTGATTTACTCCCTGTAAAAAGTAGTACCGTATTTTTCGGAGTATAAGACGCACCTTTTTACCCTCAAAAGAGGGTGAAAATTTGGGTGCATCTTATACACCGAATGTAGCCCCACCCAGCCATCCCCACCCTTTGGCCTCTGCCTGCCAACAATTTACCTCTTTGCAGCAAACAGAACAGAAACAGAAGCCTTATTAGCATACTAAGAGATTACTTGCCTCCCGATCTACAGCTGACAGGCTTGCAAGCCACGTGGTAAAATGAAACTAACTATGGTGGCTGTAATGAGACAAAATGCTGGGAGATAAACTGCTGGCAATGTTACACTGCTGAAATTGCAAGGAAGTAAGCTACAGCTGCTATAGCCTAGAGGTAGAGCTCTTGCCTCACAGTCAGGAGGTTGTGAGTTCTATCCTAGGTAGAGGTAGATTCTGTTAATATGTTGTTTTGTTAAATGTTTGTAGAGTGTTCAAATTATAAGACTTATTTTTTAAAGACTGCTTTATTATTGTTCTAGACAACTTAACAAAATGAAGAAGCTTTTTAAAATAAATTCTTGCTCTGAAGAGGCCCAGTGCTATTGTATCTTCTTTTAAATAGCAGAAAGCCTTCCAGAAAGCCACATCAATTTTAAAGATCTGTAAAAGTATAATCTGAAATGTCCTGTTTTAGTATTAAGTATTAGTATTAAAATAAGGCAGCTGAATTAAACCCTGACTTAGTCATGTTTGGAGTAGATCTATTTAAATAATTGGGAGGAGTTAGTGTGATTACATTTAAGAAAACTTTCTGGGATTAATATACTGCCATAATGTACATTTCTCCAACTCTTTGCTATTTCTATGGGTCAAGCATACATGCACAGAAATACACAGCAAACAGTGTATATCATCTGTGCTGTTTGCTGTTTGCTAAATTGCTGGGAGGCAGAGGCCTGTTTTCCTTGTTTTCCTTCCCCAAAACTAAGGTGCGTCTTATACTTTGGTGCGTCTTATACTCCGAAAAATATGGTATATAGTAAACATAACACAACAATTTTGTCCATGACACACTAATCTGCAAAATCATATGCATCTACAGTACTTGTATATTTTTCATTAATTTTTCTTGTGAACTAATTATTACCTAGAAATAAGCCCAAGTTAGCTCATCAGGAAAAAACCACCAGCAAACTCTTTCCTTAGTGTACTGTTGGTTGAGTGGGAAATTGTGAGTGCCTGGAATAGAACTTATGCAGCTTTTCACGCTCTCCACATCACTTCCCTGACACTCCAGCTATTTACGAGCAGCAGAGATTTTCTGGAGAAGTGCCAAAGGATAGGTTGGTGGCCTGGTGGAAAATGTGAGGTGATCATGCTTCATGCTAAGCTCCAAATCCATCTGTCAGGTTGACTGTTTTTTGAATATGAGTGTAGCATTCTTCAAGGACCATGTTCTGAAGCAGCCCACATGACCCAGCATGGTATATTCATTGTGAGGGTCATTGGGGCTCTTCCTCTTTCTTCATATCATGCCTCTTGATGCATATTTGATAGGTCAGCCAGGCAAAATTCTTAAAATCATAAAATCATAGGGCAGGAAGGGACTTTTATTTCAACCCTAAGCCCAATGCAGGAGTCCTTATAACATCCTAGATCAGTGTTTCCCAACCTTGGCAACTTGAAGATGCCTGGACTTCAACTCCCAGAATTCCCCAGCCAGCGAATGCTGGCTGGGGAATTCTGGGAGTTGAAGTCCAGACATCTTCAAGTTGCCAAGATTGGGAAACACTGTCCTAGATAAATCGTTTCTTGAAAAACTCCAGCGATAGAGGATGTAAGCCTTTCCATTAATTACCATCGTTCTCGCTATCCGGAAATTTCTCCTTATTTCCAAGTTGGTTCTCTCGCTCTGATCAGTTTCCACCCATTGCTTCTTGTCCTGTCTCAGGTACTATGGAGAATAAATCAACCCCCTCTTCCCTCTGACAGCCCTGTATTGGAAGACAACTATCATGTCACCACTCTCTTTATTAGGTTAAAAAATGCTGCAACAATCATAAATACGCCCGGTTGCAAACACTCAAATTCTGATCACCATAGGGAAGTCACTTTTTCAGTACCATTGTAACTCTAAACCATCATTATATGAATGGGCGTAAATCAAGGACTATCTATATTAATAATTAATAATTAATAATTAACAATTAATTTTTTTTACCACGGGCACTAAGTAAGTTAATGAAGTTTTAAAAGTTTTGTGGAAATGAATCCTGATTTGCTGCCAAATTCAGACTGCAACTCTCTCCATGCACTAATACAGAAGTAAATTGCATTGAATATAATCCGACAGCAATGTAGTTGACTTAATTTTAATTAGTATGTGATACAAATCCACCCACTGTATTTTTTTAAACCACAGGTTCAGGGCAAGCACACTGTGTGAACCTAGCCAATTGTAATTTAAATAATAAATGTCAGTGATTAAACAAGCCATTGGTTAACAGTCCATATAAATGTATAAATTTATTGTAAATTTCATAAAAGCCTATAAATAAATATATAAATATCAAATAAGTGTCATGGACTAAAGCATATCGTGAGAAACAGTGGAGGAAGGGTTCTGAACAGCAGTCAGAATAAACAGACCAGGGCAAAGAATGTATTAAGCAATAAAATTTCAGTAGAACCTATTGACAATGTAATCACCGTTAACATTTTGCCTCAATCTATCTATAGTTAAATAAACTGTAACTAAAACACCCATACATAGATGATAGTACTTGGTTGACCTGTCTGGGTCAGACTTGGAGAATGCTTGGATGCAACACCACCAGTAAATCACCAGGGTACAGTGTGGACTAGATTGCAACAATGTGTGTGGGGGGAGCAAAATACATGTTGTTGCCAAGAAAACAGCTTGTTGCCAAGAAAACTACATATCTGTCTAGTTGAGCTTGACTTATTTATTTTGTCTGCATGTCATTTGACTACAAACATTTGTACATCTTGTGATTCCCTCAACTTGAGAAAGCCTTCACACAGTCTTCCTATATCCCCAATAGATAAAGTCTGCAAGAGAATGACAATGATGACAGCGATTGTTTCCCACAGCACCCAGGAATAACACTGAACATGGTGTCAGAGTAGGCAAAATGGCAGCCCCCTCCTAAAGAAATGGAAATAATGAAGTGTATGGCTGTGTGAAATTCCTTGACAGAAAGAAGCAACAGAAAATCTGTAAAGTGCTCATTGGTGTCAAAACCAGCAACAAATAACAGGCAGAATCTAGCACTCTTTTTTTAAAAGGGTCTAGCACTGTTTCAAAAGGCCACTAAATGTGTTTAAAAACAGGTTGCGTGCTCCTCTATAAAAGTGCTACTCCGTCTATAAGGATTCTCCACTATGCTAACCATGTTTTTGATTTTGAGTGGGCCACCAAGTAATTGTCTTTCTATCATTTTATTTTCTTTAGAGTTTATTTGTGAAAGGAAGGAAGGAAGGAAGGAAGGAAGGAAGGAAGGAAGGAAGGAAGGAAGGAAGGAAGGAAGGAAGGAAGGAAGGAAGGAAGGCTGTATTTTAAAATACCAGTAAGTATTTCTGGATAAGTGTACCAGAAGCAACTGTCTTGCAAGTCTGTGTTTAAGTTCCTCCTTTATTATAAATACTAGTAGCTGGATACCCGTGCTTCGCTACGAAACTATGTGATGGGCTTGATAAATTGACAGTTAAAGCTTGAAAATTTATGTAGAATGTGTAACTCCTTAGCATCAGAGCATGTTAATATAAGGCAACTGGCAGTTGGAACAGAGTTCTTTTCAGGTGGGGAGCGGGAGTAGAACGTCTAACTCCTTAGCATCAGAGCGTGTAAATATAATACTGTATAGGAAATACTAATGATCTGATTGTCATTTTGAAAAATCCTTTCTTAGCGAGCACCTAGAAGCCAAGAGGAACATATGTGCCAAGTTTCAAGTTTGTAGGCTTTACAGTTCTGTAGATTTCATGATGAGTGAGTGGTATTCGGTTTTTTATATATAGACTAGTAGCTGGATACCCGTGCTTCGTTACAAAAATGAACTCTTTAGCATGGAGTAGAATGTCTAAACTCCCAGCCCACAGGCCGGATGAGTCACGTGCTGGCATGCCCACTGGCAGTTGGAACAGAGTTCTTTTCAGGTGGGGAGGGAGAGTAGAATGTCTAACTCCTTAACATCAGAGCATGTTAATAATAATATAAGAAATAACTAATGATCTTATGGTCATTTCGAAAAACCCTTTCCTAGCGAGTACCTAGAAGCCAAGAAAAACATACGTAGGGTTCTGGAGATTTCGTGATGAGTGAGTGGTATTTGTCTTATATATATATATATAGATAGAATAGATAAGATTAACAGGCTGCCAAAAGGAACAGTAGAAAATTGTGTAAAATTATAGGAAAAGCAGAAGGACAGTATATGAGTCAATAACAGGGGCGGGTTCCTAATTTTTTTACTATCACTCTGTGGGTGTGGCTTATTTTGTGGGTGTGGCTTGCCAGCCATGTGACCGAATAGGCGTGGGCCTCGGGAGCTTGGCAGCAGCCGGAGAAGCAGGGGGGCATTGCCCACCTGCAACGCAGCCCCCCGCAGTGTGAGCAACAAGACCGCGGCAGCGGTTTTTCTAGGAGGCTCCGTCCGGCCTGAATGCTTCTCCCCATTCAATGATCCTAGGCTCCTGCTGCCCGTTCCCCCTCCCCTCAGCAGCTCGAGAAGCCTCGAACGTGCGAAAATGCCTGGGATCATCACCGCGCGTTCGTGGCTTCTCGGACTGCTGAAGGGAGGGGAACTGAGATAGGTCCTGCTGCCCATTCCCTCTCCCCTCAGCAGCTCAAGAAGCCTCAGTCATGCGAAAATGCCTAGGATCATCACCGCACGTCATGGCTTCTCGGACTGCTGAAGGGAGGGGAATGGAGATAGCTCCTGCCGCCCGTTCTTTCAGCGTCTCACGCGCTCCCTCAGCCATCTTCCCCTGCTTGGACTCACTGTGGGGTAGGAAGGCAGCGCATGCGCAGTGCTGGAAGCTCGGCTTCTGGGCATGAGCAGAAGAAATTTAAAAAAAAAATGTAAAAAATTTTTTTTTAAAAAAAATGGCAGCGCCCAGGCACCGGCAACCGACCGCACTGGTACTGTGACGTCACCAGCGGGCTGCTACTGGTGCTATAGAGTGGACCGCACCGGTAGGAACCCACCACTGGTCAATAAGAAACAATTTGGTGTTACAGGAACTACAGAAGTAAGCCACTTCTATAGTTTTGCAACCTGATGCATTTCCTTTCATGTTTCAGTGACCTTTTTAAAAAAGTTTTGCATCTGTTCCAGGAGCTCACTGACAAGCAGAAAACAAATCTGTTTATCAGTAGAATTCACAGCTGTTGCTAGTGAGATCCAGCCAGAAATGACTGTTTACTTGGTAAGCTCATCTCATTGAATGAAGAGGATTTCTTGAGAATTTGCTTCACCTGGAGTAGTGTCAAAAATTCTACATCTTTTTCAAATTTCAGACATATACTTGGTTTTCCAGAGCTTTAGCAAATTTTAGATGCCTCTCCACGCCAACAACATCTCAAGAATCTTTCTTTTGTTTCAGCCAACATCTGGTGGTTATGATGAAATTCGGAGGAAGGAATGGTAGAATTGACACTTCCTGAACTTTCTTTTCATTTCTTTTTAACACCCAGTTCTTCATGGAAAGTTTTGTTTTACTTTGGGGAGATTCTATCACTATTAAAATCACAGTTGTAGACTTGGTATTATATGTTTACTAATAGGGCTGGCACACATTTTTCCCCCAAAGTTCTGTTCTTAAAAGAATCCAGAAATGGTAAATATGCTACCCTTTTTTGAAAAAAAAATGTTGAAAAATATTTGACATACTTTTTAGAATAGTAAGCATTTTTTGTAAGAAGGGAAGTGTTTCATAACTGCTCTGAGTGCTGCTGTGGTATTGAGCAATCAAAAGGTGTCACGCTAAAAATGACACAATTGTATCTGCTAATGCCTAATATAATTAAGTCATCAATGCCAGGGGTGGGTTCCTGCCGGGGGTGGGTTCCTGCCAGTTGGACTGGATCGCCCAAACTGGTAGCGACCCGCTGGTGACGTCACGATGGTGTCACAGATCTGGTTCGGTCGGTGCCGGTCCGTGGGCATCGCTATCTTTTTTTCCGATTTTTTTCCCAATTTTTTTTACTGTTTTGAAGTTTTTTCCTCTGCTGTTGCTTGAAAAAGGGCCCTCCTGCCTGCCCCCAGGTTTATACTTACCTTTATTCCTTTGCCCGAAGCACAGCTGATCAGCTCCTCAGCTGTGTTTCAGGCTTATTATAGCTACTGAGCATGCGCGGAAGCAGAATTGTATGAGGGGACGCACGCGAGCAGAGCAAGCACGCGCACGCGCAACGTCGCGATGCGAACCAATGGTGAAGGTAAGTGGAACCCACCCCTGATCAATGCATAGAGGTCGCCCCACAGTTTTATTGTAGAACACATAGCCTTTGTGTTGTGATCATGGATAGTGTTATTTTCAAGATAAAAATGCTCAAAGTAAGGATTATTTCTGCTTCATTGATCTCTTAAGAATCAGCATTGTTCTTCCCAACTCAAGAAGTCCTCCATCCTCAAATTGGGACTGGGATTTTACTCAGTGGTGAAATCCAATTTTTTTTTACTACTGGTTCTGTGGGCATGGCTTGGTGGGCGTAGTGTGGCTTGGTGGGCGGGCTTGGTGGGCGTGGCAGGGGAAGGATACTGCAAAATCTCCATTCCTACCCCACTCCAGGGGAAGGATACTGCAAAATCCCTATTCCCTCCCCACTCCTGGGGGAAGGATATTGCAAAATCTCAATTCCCACTCCATTCTGGGGCCAGCTAGAGGTGGTATTTGCCGGTTCTCCGAACTACTCAAAATTTCCACTACCGGTTCTCCGAACTACTCAAAATTTCCGCTGCCGGTTCTCCAGAACCTGTCAGAACCTGCTGGATTTTACCTCTGATTTTACTGCTTCCATCTCTATCTTCATATCACTTCAACAACACGGTGCCAAAAACTCCCTTATACTGTTTCAGCTCTGAAAATTAAATGGTATTTTTGAGTATTCGATCCATTGAAAAGCTTTTCCTTCGAGGTATCTGATACTCTACTGCTTTTTCCTTACGAAGATTCAAATGTTAACCAGGTCTATAATTCCTATGAAAAACCAAGATCTGCTCCTTATTGGCATTTGAAGAGATGATACCACTTCCTCCTTTGTCTATGATCCTTTTACCCACCCTTTATTTAGTTTGAAAAGGGGAAATGACAGCATTTTTGTTGTCAAATTGAGCACGAAGGCTTTTTAAACAACAAGATCAGCAAGTATCAAATGTGTCACAGATGCGAAGTTTTCTTCATACAACTGCCAGTATAGGATTTGAGCATGAATTACAAGCACGATTTTTCAAAGGACATGATCTTTAAAAAAACCCAAAAACCTCTGTTCAACTGATGAACATCAGAAATAAAAACCAAAGCAGCAAATTAAATTAATGCATGGATGAATATCAGCTTAATTCCTACAGTTTCAATTCTTCACTTACACCCGATACTATGTTTTTATGTAAGTCCAAAACTGGGTTAAAAACTTACGGTTTCTTGAATTATGATTGGCCGGATCAATACTAATCCTATCCAGTGAGCCAGATGATGTCAAAGTTAGGATTTAAAAGGCGAACTGTATTCTTGCAAAGTCACTCACAATCACCCCCTGACAACAGTAATTTTTCCAGAAAAATTTCAGAAGAGGCCATTACTATCATTCCTTTTTTCCCTCTACATAGAAAAAATACGCATAACAATAAAAATGAGACCTTATCCTGCCAAGGCAGGCATTTGCCCGTTTTGTGTTTCTGACTTTTAAGTACAGGTAGTCCTTAACTTACGACCACAATTGAGCCCAAAATTTCTGTTGCTAACTGAGAAATTTGTTAAGTGAGTCTTGCCCCATTTTACGATTTTTCTTGCCGCATTTGCTAAAATGTATCTCTGCAGTTGTTAAATTAGTAGCATGGTTTCCCCATTGACTTTGCTTGTCAGAAGCTTCCAAAAGATGATCACATGTCCCTGGGACACTGCAACCATCATAAATGTGAGTCAGTTGTCAAGCATCCAAATGTAAATCACATGACCATGGGGATGCAATGATCATAAGTGTGAAAAATGGTAATAACTCACTTTTTTCAGTGCTGTTGTAACTTTGAACGGTCACTAAATGAACTGTTGTAAGTCGAGGACTACCTGTATTTCATAAGAATTTCCCACCCCACCCCTCTTTTATGGAAGTTCGGTGTATCTAATTCCTTCAACTATTCCTTACTGGCATTTCCTTTTTTTCTCTTTTTTTAAAAGAATTTTTTATTTTTTCACCATCTTTACATAAACATCCATACATATACCATAATATCAAAACATACATAATTATACATTTCTGTCCAAAATGCCATAAACAAATATCCTAAATTTGCACCTTTTGTACTTTTATCTCCCGTCTGTTTTCCTTCTATATTTCATACTACTTCCCTCCCTCTATCTCCCTCTCTTCCCTCTACCTTCTTTCTCCCTTATTCCCTCTTTCCTACTTTCCTCCTCCCTCTCTCCCCTTCCTTTCTACTTCCTCTTCCTCCCTCTTATCCTTCCCTGAGTACCTCTAATCCAGCGGTTCTCAATCTGGGGATCGCAACCCCTTTGGGGGTCGAACGACCCTTTCACAGGGGTCGGGAAACTTCGCCCGGATGCTGCCATTTGGGTTATTTTACCCTCTGTGCATGCGCAGAATGCTTTGCATATGCGCAGAGGGTAAAAGAACCCAAATGGCGGCGGCGGGGCAGGGGTTGTGGTGGCAGGCGCGGCAGCGGGGTGGGTCACGGGGGGGGGGGGCGTGGGTCGCGGCATTAGGAAGGTTGAGAACCACTGTAGTCTAATCCATTTTATAGTTAACAGACGAGCAATTCAAAACCCTAACTTCATACCAACATTGGTGCTACTCTTAAACTTATATCTTTTCCTTTATCCATATTTATATATTTATATTTATATTCTTCTAGGTATATCTACTGTTATTCTAATGCTGCCTCCTTGCCTCCTATTTTTGTCGCCTGGGTTTACCACCTTTAATTTTCAATTTTCTTTCAATCAATCACTATAGTTTATCTTCCAGACATATTCATTATCTCTTGTATCTCTTAATTTTAGGCCATACTCCTCTCTTACCTCAATGTATATCTTTACTCATCATTTTTTTTATTCTGTCATTTCTAAATGCCCTAAATTTCTGATCTCTTTTCCCATGTCATATTCCCTTTCAACTTTATTACTCAATTTTTTTATTTTAACTCATTCTCCAAATTTAAAGAGTTACATTTTGGATAAAAAATTAGCAGAAATTTCTTGATGGCAAGAAGAGTTTGATGGTGAAATCTTTTACTAGAAGATGAGTGGAAGAAGTTCTCTTTTTCTAGAATACTAGAAGATCTCAAAAGATTTCACAGGAATACGAGTTGGGAATTCACAGCTATGCATGGCTGATTCTTTGGCTTTAGATTAACCGCACTGATCAGATGGTTAGTCTACATCAGAGGTGTCAAACTCGATTTCATTGAGGGCCGCATCAGTGTTGTGTTTGACCTCAGGGGATGAGGTGGGCGTGGCCATGGTGGGCGTGGCCAGCTCGATATCACTCGTGTAGGGGGCACCCTCTGCCAATGAAAACAGAGCCTGGGGATGCCGCATGTGGCCCTCCCAAGCTCTGTTTTCGCTAGCAGCAGCACCGCTGTTTCCAGGGCGGCCCCGCGGGCATGGGCCGGATCTGGGCCCCGGGCCTTGAGTTTGACACCCCTGGTCTACATGGCCTACAGGGACTTCCCCGGTCTATGATTAATATCAAAGAATATAAGTTAGCATTGGACAATGCATAGGTTTAGACAAGCATGTGTCTGTTATTAAACATAAATGGCAAGGCCCTGTACACTAGCAATGTTCAAATGGCTAAAGATATTACACTAGCATGTTTTATTGCCTATGTTAGTAGAGCAGTATTCCAGTCTGATGTTTTTGTACTGATTAAAAACATTGCCGAAAATTTCATATTCATTCATGTTTGCAATGTCTGAGAACATATGGAGGCTTTCGACATATCTTCAGTTAATTAACATAATTGTTAATGTCAATTGCTCAAGAACTCTTGTTCAATGAAAAACCATTTTGCTTTCATTCTTTGATATGCAATTTCTCTGCCACGGTTTTTAAAAATGCAATGTAAGTTCTCTTTTTTCCCCCCTGTAAACACTAGTGTTTGCACACCATTTTCAGAAACCCATTCTTTCTCTAAACCAATTAATTAATTAATGGTTTGGGGAGGAAGGACACTATTTACTGGATAATAGCATTTTGCGTGAAAGGTGGTGAGAATAAGAATCCCAAATCGGTTTCTAGGGCAGTTTTTGGTAGAAATTGTTTTACATCCCATTTGGTATACATTTGGTACAGTACTGGATTCTAAAACCCGTTGCTACTGGTTCGTGCGCGCGTTTGCGCTCGTGCACAACACTTCTGCGCATGCGCAGAAGCGTCCCGGGCGGGTGGGCGGAGTGTCCTGGGCAGGTGGGTAGAGCCTCCCACCGCTACCACTATCAGTTCACAGAACCGGGCCGAACCGGGAGCAACCCACTGCTGATCTGGTAGCCTTAGAGGCTTGTAATAGTAGAGTCAGAGTTCCTGCAAATGTTTGTCGCTGTATGTGCAGCTTAACCCACTCACAAGTTCACTGTATTTAGGAACTTTTCTCATCAGGGTTATTAATTATTAATCGAAGGATAACTAGGGCTCGGTGATGTTGGGGTGAGGGTTGCATATTTACCCATACACTGACCCCAGTTGATATCCATTCATATTGCATATATTTTGTTTGACATTATTTGACTGAGATAGAACAGGAATGAAAGAAAAGCATGGCTACCCAATTTTCTCTCATACAGAATACTCACTCCGAGGTTAATTGCTTTTCATCTTTGATCGAATCACGTGGAAGCCAAATGGTTTTCAGGAGGCCATGAGAAAACAGACAGTTCATGATCTGACTCAGAGTGCAGCAATGCTTCTTGGGATTTGTAGGAAGTGAGATTATTTGTGTAAGAGATTGGAACTCAATATCAAATATCATACATAGAATATTAAACGATCAGTTGGAACGATTCAGTGACATGTGTATTGAGTTTCAAGGATGGATAAACTTTTCTTAAAATACAACAGTTCTTGAAATATTACATGTTGAAAAACATATACTGCAAATCATCAGATGTGAAATGTTTATTCAAAAGGGATTAATTTATCTGAAAGCTTAAAGGTTTAAAAAGGCACACTGTGTATTGCAGAATGTTTCAAAATATTAATACCAACATCGATTGCAGAAAATACAACTTCAGCAACAGAGTGGTCAATGCCTGGAATGAACCAATGCCTGTGGTTTCATCCCCAAACCCCCAAAATGTTAACCTTAGACTGTCTACTGTTGACCTCACCCTATTCCTAAGAGGTCTGTAAGGGGCGTGCATAAGTGCACCTGTGTGCTGACCGTCCCTGTCCTAATGTTCCCTTTTATTTTTATTCATTTCATGTATACAAATTATGTATATACTTATATGTATTATCTAATACGAGATTGACAAAATAAATAAATAAAATAAATAAATGTGAGTTTTGTGTATTTTAGATAGACATGGATATTCTGCTTGACTAATATTAAATAATCGCAAGGCTGCAAAGGATTAAAATATGGTTGCATTTCTTTGTTTGTTATCTTATTTGTCAGCCACAGAGCCTAGTCAGTAGTACTTTTTTCCTCCATAGTTATAAAGTTTTAGAACTATCAGTTAAAACGAATGCTATTAAAATAATACAAAAGGCTTGTATTTCAAATTATTCATGCAGGTAACATTTGAAAGTTACATGCTGTCTGTTTGAAAACTGTCAATTAGGCAGGCAATAAAAGACCCACAGTGCTTTGGGTCTGTCAGCTTCATCTTCCAAAGATAGACAGAATGTTAGAGCATCTACAGGTCTCCCTTGTACATAATGAAAAAAAGTGTAACGGAGAAAGTACAAATCAAAGCACATATCAGGGTTATTATAGAACTGGCTGTATTTCAATACACACTTTGATTCATATCACAAATATAAAGGGAGGGAAGAGGTTTAATAACACCACTTTGTGGCTTTGGGGCTGTTGGCTTTTATAGCAAAATGAATAGTCTAGCTTCTTATTTTTTTCATTAGAAGACAAGAATGTCCAGGGGTGTCCAGATGATGGTCACAGCCATGTAACTAAAGCCCAATTCTTTTAATGCATCACGTGAAGGGGCAGGATTTCAAATGTAGAGTTGCAGCCACCATCTTCGTTAGAACATGATTCTTTCAGATACCAGTATCAGTTATGGGAAGAAACATTGTAATGAAGATTACATGAAGAGTAGGAAACAATGCTCTGTCAATCATAGCCCATGGACAGGCATGTTTTTGGGTGCATGTTTTATCCCAGTTTTAGCCTTATTTCTAGAACAATAATGATTCTGATTTCTAATACTTTCAGTTCCCTTGTCCAGTTGTGAACAAGTGTTATTAAGTCAACTAGTACATACGTTCAGCCTGAAATCAGACAATTTCAGGATTCCAAAGAACCTCTTTGGATAGGGTCAGGTGCCTTCGTGTTGGCATGAGTCCACTAATTATGACAAAGAGACTGAGAGAATCCTACAGTTGAGCAGCAGAGAATTAGTCACATCTTCCCAAATGCAATTCAGAAGTGATAAAGAATGTTTGTAAAGTTACTAGGCAACTATTCATGTCATTTCCTCTCCCTGAATAAGCTTCTTGTTGCATAAAGGGTATGATAATGTTATTGTACTGATAATGATAGCTTGTAGGATTATCACTAGACCACTTCCTTTGTGGTGGACGGAGTTGTGTGTTGCCTTAATAATTTGTTGTAAGAGACAAGATATGGCTCTGCAAACACACAAGGGGGCTCTACCAGTCAGTTTATAATATTGGAACACCAGGGAAAAACATCTGTATGTACAAAGTTTCAAATACATCTTTGGCACTCTCGTCATGCCAAGATAAGAAGAAAAAACATATTTAAATAGCTATCAAACTTAAACTCATTGACAATATAGGTTGATACACCAAGGCTGTCATCTACATATGGTAGTAGAACAGAGAAAGGGAATTCAATGTTTATACTATACATGAATGGCCACAATATCTGCAGATAATATCACAAGCTTTTTGCCCAGTTAAATGTACATCCAATACCAGACTTCAGGGGAAAAATAGTGGACTGAAGACGGATCTGTGAAAAGTGGAGCCAATGACCAAAGTGAAATGAAGAGCTGACAAGTCAACTGGCTCTTTGATAACTCCTCTCTGGACAAGGGCAGAATTTGAGATTGCCCACAGGTACTTCAGACAATTGTTCTTCATAAGGAGACCACAAGATAGTGATCTCAGGTGGGTTTAGAGCTCTGGGAGACAAGAGAATAACTATCTTGTTCAACCCATAGTTGGCACCTTTGAAGAGACACTAAATTCACAAACTTCATTTTCTAATCACTTTCAGAAATTGTTTGTTACCTAACTGCTTACCAGCTAATAGGAACCTTTGGATCAACAAGTCTGAAAATACCAGGTGAGTTTCCTTCAATCCTTAGTGAAATAATGTTTAAATACAAGTTTGGACTTTACTAAAAATATTTTTTGGAATGAACACAAAAGGTTAATTAGAATTTTGATTCTGGAAAGTTACAAATGGACTAAGAATCCAAATAAAGTTGAAACAAGATTTTAGAATAAACTATACCGAAACCTTCTGATGGGAAAGTGCTTTTGTTTTGAATTATTTAAAAAATAATAATCTATGACTTTAAAAATGGGACAGTACCAGGAACTAGAAGAAACTCAAAACTACAATTAAAGAAAAAGAAAATTTAAATTTGACTTACAGATACAGAATGAAGCAAATATTTTAACATATTTCAATATTAGACGTGTTGAAAGATATTTTTGAACAATGGATCCAGAAGTTAATTTTAAGATGTCTGCCTCTATAAATATACAGTGTTTAAAAGATGTTATGGAAGAGGAACAAATTTTACTGAAAAACATTGAGACTCATCTGAAAATAGATTTAAAAATGACAGGGTACAATAATGACAGGGAAAAAGATGTTACACTGGACATACAAAAGAAACCAGCTGATATCTTAATAATTAAAAGGGATATACGTACAAATAACAGCATAAGAGACTGACTTGCGTAATTTCCCGATAGTAGATTTACAAAGCAGTCTTGTCAAAGCTTTGAAGAATTTTCTGAGAAAATATAAAGAAAAAATGAAAAGAAATCAAGTCTGAGGATATTATCTGAAGGTCCTAAAGGTTAAGATTGCTAAAAGTAAAAGAAAGAAATATAAAGTCAGCTTATTTGATCAAGGTTTAAATAGATATGCTGTTATTTCTGGTAACCCTTAATGGACTTTTGCTGATATCAGAACTAAAATGATGGGGCTTTAAGGATTTGTTTATAGATAAGAGATGGGATATAGGAGGAAGAGATCAATTGTTGTATTTTAAAAGAAGGTGATAAGTTACTAAAATTGTTCTTGTAATGAAGGGGGAAGTAATTTATTTATATATGTCTTTTCCTTTACTATATTCTTGTTTTTTCTATTCTATTCTATTCTTTTCTATTTCTATTTTTATTCTTGTATTAGTTTTTATTGGCATAATTGTAATTTTTAATAAAATTACTATTAAAGAAGCATATATCCAATACCTATCCATTCTTCATCATTACATATTATGAATAGTCATGAAATGGATCTGATAGTTGTCACATCCAGGGTAAGAAATGACTAAATAACATATGAAAATAATGTAAGGCGCAAAAGAAGTGACATATATTATAAATCTTTAAAAAAACAGTTATCAAGAACTTAAAAGGTGAGCTCCCCTTTCATTTTGAAGCCCAGGGCAAATGATCCTGCTGCCAGGAGACTGAAACATGTTTTTCAAAGGGTCGCTCCAATTTCTAAAAGTGCTTAAATTACAGCTTTAAAAGAGGTGACAAAACTTATTAAAAATACCCATGTGTACATTTTCATAGCAACTTGGAAACGGTTACAACCCTGTCCTTACTTTACCAATGTGAATTAAGGATGAGAACAGACACTGTTTTGTGGATGGCTTTTCACACAATAGAGTTCCTCATAATATTGAAATTGTTTTATATTACTTCTAAAAGGAAGAAACTGCAGAGATCAGACATACTGTGAAATTTCCTCAGAAATCTCCTTTCCTCCCCTCTTCTAGATGTATGAGAGTTCATTGGCTTGTTTAGTTTAGTTTAGTTTTAGTTTAGTTTAGTTTAATTAAATTTATATACCGCCCTTCTCCAGGGGACTCAGGGCGGTGAACAGCCAAGTAAAAAACACAATATAAACATTAAAATACATTTAAAAGAAAATATTCAATGTGGCCCTAATTTAATACAATTAAAATTTAGTAAAATCTTAAAATTTTAAAAACCCCAAAAACTTTTTCACGCCAGCCCGGCTTGATAAAAATAATACGTCTTGAGGGCACGGCGGAAGGTGGACAGGTCGTGAATGGTTCTTAAGTCTGGGGGGAGCTGATTCCAGAGGGTGGGTGCTCCCACAGAGAAGGCCCTCCCCCTGGGCGTCACCAGCCTATACTGCTTGGCTGATGGCACCCCGAGGAGGCCCTCTCTGTGGGAGCGCACTGGTCGATGGGAGGCAGTTTGTGGCAGCAGGCGGTCTCGGAGGTACCTAGGTCCAATGCCATGGAGCGCTTTAAAGGTAGTAACAAGCACCTTGAAGCGCACCCGGTAGACCACCGGAAGCCAGTGCAGCTCGCGCAGGAGGGGTGTTATATGGGAGCGCCAATTAGCCCCCGAAACCACCCGCGCGACTGCATTCTGGATCAGTTGGAGCCTCCGGGTGCTCTTCATGGGGAGCCCCATGTAGAGAGCATTACAGTAGTCCAGACGCGACGTGACCAGGGCATGGGTGACTGTGCACAGGGAATCCCGATCCAGAAAGGGCCGCAACTGGCGTATCAGGCGGACCTGATAAAAGGCCGCCCTGGTCACAGCTGTCAGATGGTCCTCTAAGGACAGCTGTGGATCCAGGAGCACACCCAGATTGCGAGCCCTTTCGGCGGGGGCTAGAGACTCGCCCCCGATAGTCAGAGATGGAATCATCTGATTATATCGAGACGCTGGGAACCACAGCCACTCCGTCTTGGAAGGGTTGAGCCTGAGTCGGTTTCTCCCCATCCAGTGGGAAGTGTCATCCCAATCTGAAATGCTGATGTAGAAAGTCATCATTACCACACACAAATAAAAACACAACGAGGTGGAAAAGGAAGAGGAGGATGAGTACGGGAAGGGGAAGGAAAAACAACAACAACCCTTATTGCCTCATAATAAGGAGGTTGTGAGTTCGATCCTAAGTAGAGGCAGATAGAGGGTCTCCTGCTTGGTCAGGGGGTTGGACTAGATGACCTGCAAGGTCCCTTCCAACTCTGTTAATCTGTTAAAAAAAGTAATCCATGTGGCAATTAGTAAGGGAAATGCTTTCAGTGGTATCTATCTCACATGTTCTAGGATTCTAGTGTAAAAGTTTGTGATTGTGCATGAAAACTATTTAGCTAGGGAAAAGAGATTTTTTCATATTCTTAATGAATGGTCTTAACTATTATAGATGTACCATTTGGTACATCTGAAGATTGCACACTGGGATAATCTGAAGAAAAATGGGGCTGCAACTTTGCTGATGTAGGTCGGACTTTGCCTGGAGATGACAGTTATGTCACAAACAAGTTAAAAAATTTATATCATGACATTGGCCTGTAGAATCAGGATGGTGCGTCTTCTACAAAGCTTGGGTTTGTAAGTATGTGTAGCCTGACTTTCTAGAGATTTGACTCTATTGAACAAACAAAAAATTATTTTAAAATATTAATCAAATTAATATTAACCATAAGAGTCCCCGATTTTAGTACATAGGTAAGGTGACCAGACGTCCCGCTTTTGGCGGGACAGACACACTTTTCAAGCATGTGTCCCGCGTCCCACATTGTTTCCAAAAAGTCACGCTTTTTTGGAAAGAATGCCCGACAACAAACAAATTTTAAAAAGAAACAGCGGGACGTCTGATCACCTTAGCCTAAAGAGGCAACTCGCGGGGCAAAGACGCGAGAGGAGGGGGGAGAGGAAGGAAGCCGAGCCGGCGGGACTGCGCCTGGTTTCCTAGATGCCTTTCTTTGGCCAGCAAGGACTGCGAAAGCTCCTAAGAAGAAGGGAGGGCGCATAAAGGCAGCCGGGGGGGGGGGATATCCTCGGGAGAGGTTGCTGACAGCTGTTTGAAGGATTGATTGGCGTTCTTTTGCCCTCTGCGCATGCGCACAGCGTTCTGCGCATGCGCAGAGGGCAAAACTCATGGCGGCTCCCCTAGAAACCCACCCCCGTCAATGGTGTCCCGCTTTTAAAAAAAAAATCTGGTCACCTTATACATAGGGGACAATTTTAACTTTTCCCTCCTCACTTACAACTCAGTTAAAATTTATACAGGTTAAAGGGAATTAGTTTACCACTATATGGCTTGAGAGGGGGGGGTCACATTTGCATTTTGATTATATGTTAATCCATTTGGTTAACCTACTTTGTGACATCCAAATGTGAGGATTTATGTTTGGATTTGTAGGCAAACTGAATCAATAACATGTACTTTGAGCTGAGTTGATTAAACACCTTTTAATACAGTTTGGACCAGAAAAGAAACAGAACTATAGCTTGAATTTGTCTTTCTATCTGCCTAATGCATTTTGAATATGTTTTGTTCTTATGTAAGCAGCAATACTTGTAACCAATTACGTAGTTCTTCCAGAAGAGGGCCAGTAAAGTCAAGTAGGCCATTTTGATGTAAATGGTTTTTGCAATATGAAAAACAGGTGTCAGCTATTTAATGAGCATTGAAATATAAGGCTAAATATATTGTCTTCAAGCAGCCTGACACAGTATGAAACAAATATTAAGAATAACCAATTTAGTCATAATTATGTCAAGATATTGGCAAAATAGCTCCATATTGATTTAGGCTTTGATTGTGTGCTCATGGCCCCAATCTGAATTTTTAACTCCAGCCCCCATGGACCCCACAGCCAGATCACATCTTAGATCTAACTTTAGTAATGTTACTATTTTTGTGTTATGAAAGTAGACAATTGAACAAATGCATAAAATAAATGTGCAACATGGACTGATAATACAAATGCTGGCAAGATAAACAGCATGAAGGAAAAGGCCTAACTCCAGGGAGGAAGTTCAATTACACAGGTGACAAACAAAAATTTAGTTGGTTCAAAGAGAAAAAGCAGCTAATTGGAGACAGAAGCAGGGAAATAAAAATTCAAAATGCCAATGTTACTTTTCTTAGAACAACAAAAAAATCCTAGTCTTTATTTTCAGGATAAAGCAGACAAAACAGATCTTCTTTTGATGATCTGGTGACATTCTGAAGCCACCCATTCTGAAGCCACCCATTTTGTGAAAAAAATCTGGGAGTAAATATAGGTCTTCTTCTTCTTCTTCTTCTTCTTCTTCTTCTTCTTCTTCTTCTTCTTCTTCTTCTTCTTCTTCTTCTTCTTCTTCTTCTTCTTCTTCTTCTTCTTCTTCTTCTTCTTCTTCTTCTTCTTCTTCTTCTTCTTCTTCTTCTTCTTCTTCTTCTTCTTCTTCTTCTTCTTCTTCTCAAACCAAATCTATATCCAGGCAACAAAAATAAAGAAGAGAAAAGAATGCAAGTTTTCAGTTTTACTTAAAACTAGATTGGTACAATCTTTAGGAGAATCTTTCTCTTTTCTTCACCAAACTTCTAGATTGGCTAACTTCCAATATTGGTTAGGTAGCACTTTTATGCTCATGACCAAGTTAATCTGAGAGGTATTCAGATGTTCTGGTTGCCTCATTCATTGGCTTAATGCAGCCATCCTTAGTTCTTTACCTGGGCTAGAGGTCAGCCTGTCAGGCTTAGTTGAGTGATCAGGTTGCCTCCCTCAGGGCTAAAAACAAGCACACTGGAAAACTTTTTCTTCAACAACCTCCAAGCAAAGTATCCTCCAAGTATCCCCTTGAAAACAAGCTGAAGTGTGCTTAAGTAGTCCTTGACTTACGACCACAATTAAGCCCAAAATTTCTGTTGCTAAGCAAGACAGTTGTCAAGTAAATTTTGCCCCATTTTATGACCTTTCTTGCCACAGTTGTTAAGTGAATCGCTGCAGTTGTTAAGTTAGTAACACAGTTGTTGAGTGAATCTGGCTGAGCCAGTTGCCCGGTGTCCGAATTTTGCTCACATGACAGTGGGAATGCTGCAAAGTCATAAGTGTGAAAAGCAGTCATATGTGGCTTTTTTCAGGGCCATTGTATCTTCAAATGAACAGTGAATGAACTGTTGTAAGTCAAGAACTACCTGTAGGTGAATAAGAATTGTGCTGTGTCAAGGTACTACCCAGGAAAAATAAAGTAAGACCTCTTAAGTATGTTGTCACTGAAGAGACGATAGAGATTTAGAGGAAAGGAGTGAGGATATAGGAATGGGTTTTCAATTGCATTTGCAGGCCATTCAAACTGCATTCAAGGATGGGGCCTTTTTCAGACTAGGCCTAAGCCCTTACCAACTAGGGCAATTTCAATACCTTGGTGCAACTGCATTGATTAAAATGAAAGGAACCACTGAGCTTGCTTCTCTGAATCTCTGTTTCAATGTGCCAGCAGCTATTTCTTTCTTTCCTGTACTAACAACAAATTGTGACTCCCTCTCATACTTTGGAAATTACTACTTTATCTTTTATGAGGTTAACTGAGCACATTTTTCAGGGGTGGTGGAATTGCGTAATTTTGAACTTTTAAAAGGAGAAGTGCAAAATCCTCAGCATTTTCAACTGGGACCCGGGAAGCAAGTGAAGCTGATGAATAAAGCAGGGGATGGAAGGGAAGAGAGTGGAAAAAGAACATGATGGAATATTCTCACAGGAAACAGTCAGAAGGCCATTTTCATAGAATGTCGTCATGGGTGTTTTGAAATCTACCTTACTGTTTCCTTGCTATTCTCCAAAGCAGGGATGTGCAACCTGTGGACTTCAACTCCCAGAATTCTATGTTGGTTCAGGGATTCTGGGAGTTGAAGTCCACCGGTCATAAAAGGGGCATAGTTGCCCATTCCTGCCCCCAAATGGAAGGGAGAATCTTCCTTAATCCATCTGAATAGTAAAGGTGAGGTTGTGGTCAAGTAACAGCGTGATAAACCAAATCAGTTGTATCGCTGATCGGGATCCGTTTGCCTGGTTTGAGCCTAGTGTTGCTGTCACGAGGCTTCTAGCTATATCAAATTATTTTGATTGCCATGTGTCATTTTTGCCAATGCCTAATCTTTTGTAAAACCCTCTAATCCGTACAAAATGCAGCTCTACCACACTGACCCAGTTTCCATCTGGTGCTAGAGTTGTAAAGGGTGAAGTGCAGTCACTGCCACACCACACAGATGGCATTCTATTAATACGCAGAAAAAAAAATCCCCCAAAGACATCCTATTTTAAAACTAAAATGTTGCAACGCTACTAGATCAGAAGGTTATTGCCATTTGACCTTTTGGAGGATAGAAGCTGTTAATTAGGAGTTCCAGATGCCAGTTATATTTCAAGGCACATATCGGTCCATTCGTGGCTTCTAGATTCTTTTGGTTACATATATTGGCCAGGGAAATTTAGAATGGTCTTGTAATATTAAGAATTGAAGCTTTGCTTTTTGACATATGTCTCAATTTAGCAAAGGACATAATAATAGTTTGGGTTTTGGCTGCGATTTGTTCTCTGGGTTGTGACATGCCTCAATGGGGGGAAGGAAATGTGTGACACGAAAGGCATGCCACATGTCTCAAAATGCTGTAGCTTAATCTCACATTTTTATAAATGCCATTTCCATTCTGTTGTATGTGTGGTTCACACATTGTGTTCAGAATTAGTTAACAAGAAAGTATGTTCTATCTTCATCTTGCATGCCTTTCTTTGCTGATTTCCTTTGTCAATTCACATGAAATTAATCCATTGCAGGTCCCATACTCTCATAGTAATTTTTGCTAATTCTGAAAGTCAGTATGGGCTTTTCCTCATGGTCAAGTTACTGTCCTATTTACCAGTCCTTTTAAGTTGCAGAAATCTATGCCACTACATCAGTTGAAGTTTAACGGCAAAGCCACACTCAGCCTTAAGAGTCAGACTAGTGACTGAGACTATCCTTATTGTTTTAATGTAGGATCAAAAGGCAACTGATTTTGTTTTTCCTTGAAGACGTGGCTTGGTTGGCTTGGTGTGGCTTGGTGGGCATGACTTGGTGGGCGTGGCAGGGGAAGGATACTGCAAAATCTCCATTCCCTCCCCACTCCAGGGGATGGTTACTTCAAACTCCTCCTGATCAGCTGGGACTCGGGAGGCAGAGAATAGATGGGGGCGGGGCCAGTCAGAGGTGGTATTTACCGGTTCTCTGAACTACTCAAAATGTCCGCTACCGGTTCTCTGAACTGGTTAGAACCTGCTGAAACCCACCTCTGGTGTGCACACAACACAGTGTTTTCTCCCAAGTTATAATGAGCATAAAGGTAAAGGTAAAGGTAAAGGTTCCCCTCGCACATACGTGCTAGTCGTTCCCAACTCTAGGGGGCGGTGCTCATCTCTGTTTCTAAGCCGAAGAGCCAGCGCTGTTTGATGACGATTCCGTGGTCATGTGGCCGGCATGACTAAACACCGAAGGCGCACGGAACGCTGTTACCTTCCCACCAAGGTGGTCTCTATTTTTCTACTTGCATTTTTACATGCTTTCAAACTGCTAGGTTGGCAGAAGCTGGGGCAAGTAACGGGGGCTCGCTCCTTTACGCGGCGCTAGGGATTTGAACAGCCGAACTGCCGACCTTTCTGATCGACAAGCTCAGCATCTTAGCCACTGAGCCACCTCGTCCCCTATGATGAGCATAGAATAATGAGCATAAAAAAGGAATAATAAATGGTAAGCCAAAGAAAATGCTTGTTTCAACCATTCTGTTATTTCTTGTTTGTGGTAAATGTCCCTCAGTTGTCCAACAGCCCATTAGAGATAATACTTTTTGTGGCTTTGGTCTGACTGCATCTTTACTTCCAAATCTATTTATAAAAGTTCAATGTTCTTTCCCAGTAACGAGAAAAATATCTTCTCATTGTTTAGCACCCAAATTTGTCTTTTCCCCCCCACCATACTCATACACTTTTCTTGCCAATAATACAAAAGAATGGCATGTGTTTTTTTTTTAAAAAAAAACTGTTCAATTTTAGAGTTACTTCCTCTGGCTGGGTTGGCTTCCCTCAAATTTGCTGAGCTTCACCTGGCCTCATTCACTTTGTGGATGTGTCTAGCTGCTACACAAGTAGTCTTTGAGTTACAACCACAATCGAACCCAAAATTTCTGTTGCTAAGCATTTGTTAAGTGAATTTTGCCCCATTTTACAACCTTTCTTTTATTTATTTATTTGTTTGTTTGTTTGTTTGTCAAGCATGTACAAGTCAGCAGGTATAGGTATAAACATAAACATAAACATAAGCAAAGTAAGTACAAGATAAATGAGGACAATAGGACAGTAAGACAGGGACGGTAGGCACGATGGTGCGCTTATGCACGCCCCTTACAGACCTCTTAGGAATGGGGTGAGGTCGACAGTAGACAGTCTAAGGTTAAAGTTTTTGGGGTTTGGGGAAGAAACCACAGAGTCGGGTAATGAATTCCAGGTATTGATCACTCTGTTGCTGAAATCGTATTTTCTACAGTCGAGTTTGCAGTGGTTTTGAGTTTGTATTTATTGTGTACTCATGTATTGTTGTGGTTGAAGCTGAAGTAGTCATTGACAGGTAGGACATTGTGGCAGATAATTTTATGAACTACATTTAGATCAGTTCGAAGGCGACGTAGTTCTAGGTTGTTCTTGCCACAGTTGTTCTTGCCACAGTTCTTGCCACAGTTGTTAAATGAATCACTGCAGCTGTTCAGTTAGCAACACGGTTGTTAAGTGAATCTGGCTTCCCCATTGACTTTGCTTGTCAGAAGGTCGCAAAAGGGGATCACATGAACCCGGGACATTGCAACCATCATAAATAAAAATCAATTGCCAAGCATAGGGGGGCTGCAACAGTCATAAGTGTGAAAAATGGTCATAAGTCACTTTATTTCAGAGCCATTGTAACTTCAAATGGTCACTAAATGAACCGTTGTAAGTCGAGGACGACCTGTATTTGCTAACATCTATCTATCAGTATCACTGAAGCCACTAAGCCCTTTAACCACACCAAGGTGTCAGGTTATTATATAGTTGAGTCATAGATATTAGACAGGCTTTATACTCTGGATATTCAAACTTGATTGGGCATTTATTTCAAATGGGACATGTTCAGGTTAATACTGATTTAATGGTAATGCCCCACCTCTGGTAAATTAATTTGTCTTTCTCCCATATGATCATACAGAAAGTAGATTGTTTAGCTGTAACTATTGTTTTTCAGTTGATAACTTATAGAGTTAGAGTCTGACTTATTATATCAGTATAATAGGTGATATTTATTAATTTATATAGCCATACTTATTAGGAACCAAATAGAAAGGTGGAAACTATGTCTCTTTAGCATCTTCTGGAGCTAATGATGGCCTTTCAGCAATACTTTAAATCCTAAATTTCCTTTCTGCATCAAAGGACCCATATATGCATCTGCACAAATGGCCACACAAAGATCACCATTATGGGCAAATTATACTGGTGGTTTACGGCAGAATTGATATAATAATTTTCCATTCCTCTGAATATTCTAGAAATATGAAAAACTACAAGAAATTATAAATTTGAGTATCCAGGTACATTAAAATTGTTGTTGATACATTTTTGACAATATTAACAGCTTTGCAATAGTGGCAAATATCTGTAGCTTGGGTGTAGGATGAGGGTGAAGGTTCGTTCTCTGAGCTTGTGGGTTGGTTTCCGATCATTTCACTGCCAGGCTAAGGTAACATCTTCAGTGGAGTTTAGGGGATGTCAGTATCAGTGTTCTTCTGTTTATAAGGGCTTCAGGTGTGGATGTGTCAAGTCAGGACCTTGTGATGGGTCAGCTGTGGTCATCAGTGAGTCTTGTGATGGGTCTTGTGATAAGGAGATTATATGAGGTCACAGTCCTTGGGAGGTGAACTGTTGGTGGAGGGGTTGGTGGGGGGTTGGTTGAGGGTCAGTGCTGTCTCTGGTTGGCTGTGCGTTTGATTTGGTTTCTGAGGGTTCATAGGCTAGTTGTAGGTCAATGGTGATGGAATTGCTTGTGGAGTGCCAGACTTCAATGAACTCACAAGCATGGCGGGTAGTAGCATGGCTGATGATTTTTGTATTGCTCCAGTCGAACTGGTGCTGTTTGGTGTCAGGGTTGGTATAGAGATTAAGGATTTGGGATCGTGGTGTTTGTGCATTAACAGCTTTTGTACATGATTATCTCTTCTAAAGCATATTGTAGAGTTGAGGATAGCACCCATAAATCAACTCATGACTAAATAAAATCTAGTGGTTTATTGGCTTTCATCCATCCATCATTGGCAATGACTGTATTATTGGTGAAGTTTATGTGGTTGACAAGAGTGTGAGATAGAAGGGTTTTTCTCTACAGCTGCATCAAAGCTGTAGTGACGTAATGCATAGCTATTCTTCAACTTGAATAGGAATAAATATTCATAGAGGCCATTAATTGTATTAATGAACAGCCAGTCATTTAAATTGGCATGAAGATTACCTACAATACATTCCATAAAATGTACAAATATACTTCTGGTAAAACAGCCTCTTCTAGCACAAGCTGCCCAAACATCTGCGGCATTGCTAAAGAAAATATGGGAATAAAGGGTGGGAAAACCTGGAAATGAATATTTCAGCAAATTGTGGGAAGAAATGGGATGCAAATCACTCAGCCTTCTGTACTGTGTTTCATAAATTAACACAACATAAATCTCTATAAGTTTACATCAAGTAGTTTTAAATTAAATACATCTTCAAGACTTAGTCTTTTGGAGTAAATGTAAACAAATGGAACTTATGTTTCCCATAATTTGAACTATTGGAGAACAAAAACATATTTTTGTGAGGTAATAAATGCATCTAGTAGCCTTTAAGAAATTAGATTATTGTGAGATAGAAAAGGATGCTCTGAGTCTAGGTCTTTAGAACAGAGTAGGCAACCTGTGGCCCCTGGGTCTCATTTGGCCCCCCAGACTCCTTCTTATAGCACCCAGTATCACTACAATTACCAGCATTAAAAATGACAGCTTGTTTTCTTATGTTGAGGTTAGAAATAAACACACATATTTATATGTGGTAGACTCTGCTTCAGTAGTGGGTTCTAAAACCCGAGAGCGCGCGTGCAACAGTTCTGCGCATGTGCAGAAGCGTCCCAAGCGGGTGAGCAAAGTGTCCCAGACAGGTGGGAGCAGCGTCCTGGGTGGGTGGGCGGAGCCTCCCGCCGCCACTTCCGGTTCACAGAACCAGGTCGAACTGGGAGCAACCCACCGCTGCTCTGCTTCTATAAATCTGATGCTGACGACCTATGATCAGTGCCCCAGTGCTGTCTTTTAGTCCAGTCCTTTCCAGTCACTGAGAGGATTTCCCAATCTCTGCTACCTGTTGATTTACATCCCATGCAGAGTCTTGCAATGGCACTTCCTCTGCTTGATCTTATCCCATATGTGCTGCTGCCTCATGCATTCTCTCAGCAGCTTATATTTGGGTACCATGTTATGGATGTACTCCTGGATGCTTTGGATTTCTTCTAGGACAGTGGATTTGACACTCATCAGACACCGTCTGTCCTCTTTCTGGCTGGTGTACAGCTCTGGCTGGAGGGCTTAGAGTGGAAGCTTAGGTATATTGTGAAGGGCTTCTGGATATCCACATTGGCAGCCTCCTTGTCCTCCTTGTGCCCCAGGATATCTAATGGGTTGCAGGACATATGTGTCACTGGCATGGCTCTTGTTCTTCCCATCAATCCTCAGGACCTGTCTTATTCTTTGAGGCTGTTCCGTTGTATGTGTGTATGTGGGTCTTTCATGATCAGCAGTATTCTTCCAAGCTAGTATTGGTGGGAACCTGCTCCTAACAGCTGGTTTATCTGTGCTGCTAGACGTTCATGTATTCTGTTAGTTTCTTTAGCCAGTAAGTGTGAGTCATGTCTGGGCCAGGTATTATCTAGCTCTTCATGCTCTTGACACAATGTTGGATGTCTACTACTGTGATGGTGACTGATTCCTGTTCTGAAAGATAGCTATGGTCTGCTCTCAAGTCCTGCAGCACTTTGTTTCTTACTTACTTACTTACTTACTTACTTACTTACTTACTTACTTACTTACTTATTTATTTATTCATTCAATCAATCAATCAATCTTTATTACAATCATAGACCAGCAAATATTTATTTATTTATTTATTTATTTAGTTGTTTGTTTGTTTGTTTATTTAATAGTGATGTAGTGATATTGCTTTCTCTTCTCATTTTTAGAGTATAAAACCTTTTCAAAATAGATAACAAGACTCATATACTGAATCTATTTCTTAATATCAGGGGATATTAAGAGCAGGGGTGGGTTCTGGATCCTTTTGCTACCGGTTCGCTCAGGGTCCCGCTGTGCGTGCGTGCGTGCCCGCAGCAATGGAAAAATAGCTTCTGCACATGCGCAGAAGCAAAAATTAGCTTCTGCGCATGCGCAGAAGCAAAATCCAAGAAGGCGGCACCCACGGAGACACCAACAGAACCGGCTCTGTGATGACATCGCCGAGTTACTAACGGTTCTAAAGAACCGGTTAGAACCGGTAGGAACCCACCTCTGATTAAGAGTCAAAGCTCTTCACAAAACAACCAATTCCATATTTTAGGAATTTAATTTATTATTTCCTTATTCCCCCCCAAAAAAAATTGTATTAATATTTGCTATAATTTGAAACCATGACAAAACTATGACTGGATAGGGCCTGTGCAAAAAAAGCTGATGTCAAATCTTTTTTAAACAGGAGCCCAACAGACACAACATAATATTTCTGATTAATTGACTTCAATCTTAAGCCCTAAGAAGTATGTTATACATTTCTTAATGCCTTGGTTCAATGATTTTTTAAAGTCTGAATAATCCAATTCTTTGTTCCATAGTTCAGGTATGCAAATTATGCCAGCCTTCATTTGATATTTTAATTCCATACCAAATTGAATTGTTCATTGAATAATTCTCTAAAAGATCTTAAGGTATCATAGATCAATCAGTTGCTCAAATATTTATTATAGTCAAAGGAGGGAGGAATACAGTCAATTAAAAAGCTTAAAAATACATCAAAGTTTAAAAATAATAAAAAGATAAAAGGTAAACAAAACTATATATACAAAAGACATCTAAAAGGAGGGGTATGAGCATTAGATGGGTGCAGGAAAGCATGAAGGTTAATTTACAGACTAAATCTATCACAAAACAACACAAGGTACTCTAGAATGACAAAGCTAGATGCTCATTAAGACTATAGTTTATGGCACAGGTCATCACCTGATAAATTTTAAGACTTGCTGTGCAGATCCTGGCAACATTATATGTTGTGGCAGGGTTAGTATTTAAGAGCAGCAGGGAGGTATAAAATTGCCCTGTACGCCATGGGTATCTATGCAATAACTGTAAGATGAAGCTAGTATGAATGTCTCTATAATACAGGCATTGGAGAAATATATGCATGCTCTGTTGTTTCTATGTCTCCAGATAACAGAATTTTTCTACATCGACCTTCCAAGGACAGCAAGTTACTACAGAGCCTGTTAAAGTATATGGGCATTACTGTTTTATTTATTATTTATTTATTTATTTATTACATGTTTCAAATATATATTCTATCAGCAGCAACCCTGCTTATTGGATAGTCTAGTGTGGACCTTGGCAATGAGCTTGTTATTGGTGCCAAGGTTAAAGTTGCCCCATTGGGGTTTGTGACATTGCCTAGCTGTGGTTTTGTGATGTCATTCAGTGGCAATCCTTTGTTTCCTGGGAGACTCAGTGCAACAGATCAACCTGCCCTGGGACAGATGGTGGTGTGGTGCATTGCTTTTCATGGGCTTTTTGGACTGAGAGGCTGCCCGGGACTCTGCAAAAGACTCAGAAGACTACTTGAAGGTTATGATAGGCTGAATTGGGAGGGCCAATCATAAGTTTAGGACAATATTCCTTGGAAGTGTCATGGTTCCTTTCCAAATGCCATTTTGTTTCTGGGTCCCAAGCTGAGGCCAAAATGGTGGGAGTGACCCATGCTTGGAGTAGGTTGCTCTCTCTTGGATGACAGCCAGGAGGGGGATTGGGGTTGATTAGAATAGGGAAACTCCTGGCTGGCTTACCAGGAGTGTTTGATGGAGCCATTGTAGGAAAGTCAAGTGAGGAGAAGGGTTGTTAAGTCCCTGGTGGCACTGAGAGCTTGAGCTAAAGTTCCCGGAGGACTCAGCTATCTCTTCTTTTAGGATGAATGAGTATAAAGGACGCATATGGGATCATAATTATAATTGGTTATAATTTTTCCACCTTGTTACAAATTTATACTTTAAAAAAAAATCCAAGTCTCTTCAAATGTTATTACTTTAAGTGTTTCCATGCAGACGAAATACTTCTCAAAATAGTTTTAAAATATTATAGCCATCTTGTACTCCAGTAAGCTGAATAAACAGCAAATACCTAGAGCAGGGGTGTCAAACTCAAGGCCTGAGGGCCGGATCCGGCACACGAGGTGCTTAGATCTGGCCCGCAGGGCCGCCCTAGAAACAGCAAAGGACCTGTCCGCAGTGCCTCTGTCAGCAAAAACAATCTTGGGAGGCCACGTGCAGCCCTCCCAGACTGCTTTTCAGCTGTGATGGCCTCCTGCCGCCCTCTGCCAGTGAAAATGGAGCTCAGGGGCGCCCCCCCCGAGCTCCGTTTTCACTGGCAGAAGGCAGCCGGCAGCTGTCGCAACTGAAAATGGAGCTCTGCAGCCCATTTTTGCTGGCAAAGTGCTCAGGTCACAACAGATGCCCCCGACATGAGTGACGTCAAGCTGGCCACGCCCACCCTGGCCACGCCCACCCCACCCCTGAGGTCAAACACAACCCTGATGCGGCCCTCAATGAAATTGAGTTTGACACCCCTGACCTAGAGAAAAGAACATTTAAGTAATGAATATGAATCAAAATAAACATAATGCAATAATGTGATAAAAAGGAAAATATTTCTTGTAAATGTACCAACAATAAAAAAGAACTGAAGAAAGAAAATAACTATTTTAAACCTCCGTTTTAACCTTGGTTTCTGCCCCCCATTGTTTCCCCTCCAGTCCTGGGAACAAAACACTTCTAGAACACAGTCATGTACTAGCAACAAGTGTTCAAGGAGGAAAGTGAAAAAGGAAGAAAGTTTGTTACTCATTAGATTAGCAAAAAGCCTCTAAAAATTCCATGGCAGCAGATGGACGTGCAAATCTTTTGAACTCTTCTCCAAGGGAAAGGCAGAAAATTAATGGATACAGAAAAGTATTTAACATTCTTGTTGCTTGCTGTTGTGCAGGCAAAACCAAAGCCTCTTCTGAAACTTAAAAGTTGTGAAGGAAAGTCTGGATTAATTTTACTTTCAAGTTTATCTTAAAAGCAGAGGTGGCATTCAGCAGGTTCTGACCAGTTCTGGACAACCGATAGTGAAATTTTTCAGTAGATCGGAGAACCGGTAGCGGAAATTTTGAGTAGTCCAGAGAACCGGTAAATACCACCTCTGACTAGCCCCGCCTCCATCTATTCTCTGCCTCCTGAGTCCCAGCTGATCGGGAGGAAATGGGGAGTTTGCAGTAACCTTCCCCTGGAGTGGGGAGGGAATGGAGATTTTACAGTATCCTTCCTCTGCCACACCCACCAAGCCATGCCCACCAAGCCACACCACACCACGCCTACCAAGCCATGTCCACAGAACCGGTAGTAAAAATTTTTGAATCCCACCACTGCTTAAAAGTTATGGAAAGATGCTAGACATAAGAAATGTGACAATTATAGGGGCAGATTTTAGCGAAGGATTGTCTCATACTCTTAATTTATAAGCCACTGGTAATGAGATATTTTTAATACATCCTTCCATTTAATTAACAAATGGTTCTGCTACTCCACATCCAAAGGTTGAATCAATCTTATTTTTAAGTTGTTTTTCGTGAACTGCTCTTGAACTTTTAGTAGTTCAGGTTGCAGATTTGTAATAAGTTTGTCCTGAGATTGTTCCTTTTCTTCAAAAGACTTCATTCTGATTTCATGAGAAATAATACTTCTCTTTAATGCTTCCAAATCTTCACCAAATTTAATAGCTGGGCCTTTCATAATTCTAAGTTTTTCATGGATCCTAGTTTCCTAACCTGTAAATCTGATTCCATTTATTTAGGGATTGCCTGAAGTTTTACCATGAATTCAACCCTTGTAATTTTCTTCTCCTCATTGAGATAGTAAGACGTATGGGGTTAATGTTGCTCTATCTATGTCCAAAGAGTCCTGGAGAGGCAGGGATTGTTCCTTTTTTTGTGGGATATCAAGGGTATGTAAGCTTAACTAGTTTTCTTCCCTTTTCATTATTTGGAGTTCCTTGCTAATGATAGCAATATCAATAACACTTAGACTTATATACCGCTTTGCAGCCCTCTCTAAGCGGTTTACAGAGTCAGCATATTGCCCCCAACAATTTGGTTCCTTATTTTACCCACCAATGGGAAGGATGGAATGCTGAGTCGACCTTGAGCCTGGTGAGATTTGAACTGCCAAATTGCAGGCAGCCGGCAGTCAGCAGAAGTATCCTGCAGTACTGCACTCTAACCACTGCACCACTGCGGCTCATGATGACTGAAGGGGAGCTGCCTTTTTCATTTTATGGGTCACATCACTGAAATAATGTCCCGTTTAAATTGTTAAAGCAAACTGGAAGAGTTTGGGTATAAACCACTCACTTTTGACTATAGGCAATTTCATCCACAGGTTTGGAACAAGGTAAAGGAAGGGGACTGGAAGTTTTGTGAACTTGTTATCTGAGAGATTGGTTGCTTCTTTGCTTCCAGGTATCTCTATAATGTCAGTCATTGACTTCAACATGACAGATATAACAGGATGACTGAAGCCATGCTCATTTTAACATGTGTGAGATCTGTACCAGGGGCGGGTTCCTAATTTTTTTACTACCACTCTGTGGGCATGGCTTATTTTGTAGGTGTGGCTTGCCAGCCATGTGACCGGGTGGGCGTGGCTTCTTGGACTGCTGAAGGGAGGGGACCTGAGATAGGTCCTGCCACCCATTCTTTCAGCGTCTCACGCGCTCCCTCAGCCATCTTCCCCTGCTTGGACTCACTGTGGCGTAGGAAGGCAGCGCATGCGCAGTGCCAGAAGCTCGGCTTCTGGGCATGCGCAGAAGAACTTTTTAAAAAATGGCAGCGCCCAGGCACCAGCAACCGACCGCACCGGTACTGTGACGTCACCAGCAGGCCACTACTGGTGCTATAGAGTGGACCGCACTGGTAGGAACCCACCACTGATCTGTACAACATATGTTAAAAAGCAACAAGGCTTCAGATCATGCCTGCCATTTTGAAGTCATCTTCTCAATTGTTGAATACAAGGAACCATTTTATTTTAACTGCCCTTTAAGAGAAAACTCTATCAGACTCCTTCTGTAACCGTATATTTCTATTTCATTAATGTTTTGTGTTTTTAAAATACATTTAAAAATATGGTCCATATATTCAGTGTTTTTTTTAAATTTGTACAGCTCATTCATGACAGCCAAGCTTTTTCATCATTAAAACTGAATATAACTAATGTTCTCTTTTAAACAATAAGTAGCAACAACTTATTATCAACCTACTGTAGTACATATACCAATCTGAACTACATCTGTTTCTTTAAAATCTATCTCTCCAGTGGATGCCAATTTCCCATCCCCTGGGAGTCTTAGAAGCTGTGTTTGTACATTTAAAATTTAGGCTTAAAAAGAAAACACCTTACATGACATAATTACAGTGATTGAGAACACTTTCTTTAAAAAGAGACATTAATTTTTTTCCCTGAGACTCTATTCTCAGCGGGTTTTGTTATATTTATGAAGCTTTAAAAAGAAACAGATTTTCCTGCTGATTCAGTCAAAAGCAAAAGTACAACTTTTACACGTATTCCAAAACTGCTTTCCCCCCCCCCATAAAAAAATATTATACATACGTTTAAGGAGGAAATGTAGACTTTGAGGAAAGAAGGTTGTTTAGAGTAAGAAGGTTTTTAGGTTCTTTAGATAACAAGGACATCATCACGGGCTCTACATGGGGCTACCCTTGAAGAGTATCCGGAGACTACAATTGGTGCAAAATGCAGCTGCGCAAGCTGTGGTGGGTGCACCTAGGTACACCCTTGTAACACCCATTCTCCGCCAGCTGCATTGGCTGCCCATTAGTCTCCGGATCCAATTTAAGGTGTTGGTCGTTACCTTTAAAGCCCTACATGGCTCAGGGCCAGGTTACCTTTGGGACCGCATCCTGCTGCATACCTCCCTACGACCGGTTAGGTCCCACAGAGTTGGTCTCCTCCAGGTCCCATCGACCAAGCAATGCCGGTTGGTGGGGCCGAGGGGGAGAGCCTTCTGTGTGGGAGCCCCCTCCCTTTGGAACCAACTCCCCCCAGAGATTAGGACTATCCCCACCCTGCTGGCCTTCCGTAAAGCAATAAAAACTTGGCTCTTCCAGCAGGCGGGGTGAAAGTGAGACCAATTAGATTATATTTGGGTCTCCCCCCTTGGTTATGAATGTCAGGTGTTTTTTAATTTTTTTAATTTTTTAATTACGTGTTTTTATATGTAACAATGATTTTATATGTTGTTAGCCGCCCAGAGTCCCTCGGGAGTTGGGCGGCATACAAATCTATTAAATTAAATTAAATTAAATTAAATGGTTTAACAACAATAGCAATAGTACCTAGACTTATATACCGCTTCACAGTGCTTTACAGCCCTTTCTAAGCGGTTTTACAGAGTCAGCATATTGCCCCCAGCAATCTGGATCTTCATTTTACTGACCTCAGAAGGATGGAAGGCTGAGTCAAACTTGAGCCGGTGAGAATCGAACTGCCAAACTGCAAGCAGCCGGCAGAAGTAGCCTGAAGTACTGCAGTCTAATCACTGCGCCACCATGGCTCTTTAAAGTACTATGATCATCATCATCTTCTTCTTCTTCTTCTTCTTCTTCTTCTTCTTCTTCTTCTTCTTCTTCTTCTTCTTCTTCTTCTTCTTCTTCTTCTTCTTCTTCTTCTTCTTCTTCTTCTTCTTCTCTCTCCTCCTCCTCCTCCTCCTCCTCCTCCTCCTCCTCCTCCTCCTCCTCCTCTTCCTCCTCTTCCTCCTCCTTCTTCTCATATTCCCACAAGTGCAGGGTACTATGATGGGCTCCACAAATCAACCAAAGAAGCAAAATAGCTATAAACAACAAGGTTTACCTTGGACAGTGAGCAGAGCCCCAAAGCATTGCCATTAAGTTGCTGTCTTCATGTGGTTTCTCAGGATTAGTAAGATAGGCATAGGTCATCCTTTATTTGTTGCAATGATAATGATGTATTTTTACTCTTTGGCAACAGCCTTCTTGTCAACCACATGAGGTATATTATGCTTAACCACTTATTATATTAAAAATGAAGTCAGGTCGCCGGTAGTGGGTAGGACTGTAAATTCGATAGTGGGTAGGACTGTAAATTCGATTTCTGCCTGTTTCAAGGCATGCTCCCTTCCTGTCCCCATTCTGCTTCGTCTACCAACATTATGATATCTCCCTAAAGGGAGCTGGAACTGGAAGTGTGAAATATCATGAAGCCCCTACTTTCTGGGGCTTGAAACATTGTACTAGTAAAATAGAGAAACTTAAAAAAAATGGGAACGATCAACTTCCCCCCATTGTCTTCTGAACAGAACATAAAAGGCATTTAGAAAATGGCATTTGTTGACTACAAAAAGGAAGGAAAGGGAGAGAAATGGCAAGTATGCATTGCTTGTGATTCAGCTCCCTTGTGACTCTGATGTATTTTTAAAAAAATTCTATTGAACTTGAGCTACAACAAAAAAGGGTACTGGAGTAGGAACATAGGAAGATAGCTAGTAGACATGTCAAACTGATGCCAGCAGGAAGATGAACCTCACTGGTGAAGTTTTCTCCTCCTGCTAGTGACGTTCTAGAGAAGAGGGCAGCTGATCAACAACCAGGGGCGGGTTCCTAATTTTTTTACTACCACTCTATGGGCGTGGCTTATTTTGTGGGTGTGGCTTGCCAGCCATGTGACCAGGTGGGCGTGGCTTGTTGGCCATGTGACTGGGTGGGCGTGGCTTCTCGGACTGCTGAAGGGAGGGGAACTGAGATAGGTCCTGCCGCCCACTCCCCCTCCCCTCAGCAGCTCGAGAAGCCTCAAACGTGCAAAAATGCCTAGGATCATCACCGCGCGTTCGTGGCTTCTCGGACTGCTGAAGGGAGGGGAATGGAGATAGCTCCTGACGCCCATTCTTTCAGAGTCTCACGCGCTCCCTCAGCCATCCTCCCCTGTTTGGACTCACTGTGGGGTAGGAAGGCAGCACATGCGCAGTGCCGGAAGCTTAGCTTCTGGGCATGCGCAGAAGAAAATTTAAAAAAATTAAGAAATTTTTTTTAAAATGGCGGTGGCCAGGCACCGGCAACCGACCACACCAGTACTGTGACATCACCAGTGGGCCGCTACCGGTGCTATAGAGTGGACCGCACCAGTAGGAACCCACCACTGTCAACAACCACACATAATCACAACTGCACCATGTGGCAGGGAGCCAACACAGATGAAGCAAAAAAGCAGGATAAGGGATCAGCAAAGGCAGCAACTTTTTTTTTTTTTTTTGCCAACTCAAGGATGGGTGGGGATCACTTTGACTCAGCATTAGGGAGAATCTCAGAGAAAGTCTATTGTTGCTGCAGAGTAAAATTCAAAGCTGTGCCAGTCTGCTGGGAACGGTGGGCTTGGTGATTAACAGAGCTGGGCTGAGAATGCAAACTTATTTCATGGCATTTCCATTCCCCCCCCCACCAAATAATTTTCTTCAACAGGAAAGGGAAAAGAGAGTTGGAGGGGGAGATGAAAGAAGCAGCAGTGGGGGAGGTTGTAAGGGGAACAAAATGGCATCTACATTACTCCACTGCTATAAAATTCTGCAAAGTGGAATTATTGTTAAAGAAAAGCCTTGCCTGAAAGCACCCCAGGAACGGCTTCAGATCCAGAGTTGTCCATCACCAGCGTGCTAGTCTTAAAATGGGGTTAGCAGAAAAACACTGCGACGGATCATAGGAAAAATCCAACCGGTTCTTGTTTCCAAAATCAGTGCATCAGTTTAAACTATAAAGTGGATAATCCTTCCCCAAAGCATCTTTTGAAGCTTTTGAAAACTGCTTTTTAAAAAATTGTGTATGGGTTGATGGCGTTTAGATGTTGCCGATCCCTTTGTTTAAGCTCCATACTGTGTTTGATTGTCTGATTTCTATTTATAGACAGATCTGCCAGTGTGTCATTTTTACACAAGTGACAAATAGCATTATAAAGCTATTCCTAGGCCTGGTGTTATTTTGTCTATGCACTAGATGAGACCACAGGTCTATCTCATTTACTCACATCCATTCTGCAGCCTGCAAATCTTATCCACAGAACTGTCTCAAAGATGTAAATATCTCTGATTCCATTTAGTTGCCTCTCTTGCTGCCTGGTGGATGCATACACTACTGGGTTCTTCTGACTGTAGAGAGGAAATGCTTGTATATTAGGACTATATGCCCAATAATCAGGGGTGGGCTTCAAAAATTTTAGCAAGGGCTTCTTTGCCCAGTTGCTGGGTGGGCATGGCCATGGTGGGCATGGCCTAGTCAGCCTCCTGCACTATGGCGGGGGGGTGTTGCCCTCCCCGGGCTCCGGAGACTTTCCTTGAGCCTCCAGGAGGGCGAAAACGGCCTCCCCAGGCTCCAGAGGCCTATTTTTCACCCTCCTCGAGCCTCCGCATGCGCCCTGCACTTACCTGCATCCAAAATGGGCTGCATGAGGACTCTTGGGAGGGGCGGGCAGGGCCAGCTAGGATTTGGGGGTTCTCCAAACTGCACAGAATCTTAGCTAGAGGTTCTCCCGAACCCCTGTGAACCCCCAGCAGCCCACCCCTGCCAATAAGTAGGTTTACATCTTTCAATTTCTCAAATTACTAGACTTAGTCTCAAAAAACTTTGTCTTCCTAAAGAAAAGGACTCTGATCAGTAGTTTGCTCTTTATTGTCCACAGAGATGGATGAAAAAGTCAAGATGATAGCCTTGTTCAGGGGCGGGTTGCACTTACCTCGCTACCAGTGTGCTGCCATGTTGCGCGCGCGCCCCCTTGCACGATTTTGCTTCCTGTGCATGCACAGGAAGCAAAATCTCACCGAAATCTTGCAAGGGGACGTGCGCGATTTCAGCGATTTTTTGCTTCCGCGCATGTGCAGAAGCGAAATCTCACCAAAATCTCTCTCACGCATGTGTCCCCTTGCGAGATTTTGCTTCTGTGCATGCGTGTAAGCAAAAAATCACCAAAAAATTCCATTAAAAAGATGGCTGCGTGCGACGGACTGACGAAGACAGCACCAGAGCCGTTGCGCGCAAATTGGACAATCAGCGGGTCCCTACCGGAGCGGCGCACTGGACCACACTGGTAGGAACCCACCTCTGGCCTTGATACATATCCTGCAAACACTTTCAGTTCTGCCACTTAGCATTGCAGCTCATACGTTCATATAATCTATCAGTCTAATGATGGTTGTTAGTATCCTTTTCTCTCTGTGACTTTGCATGGGAAACATGTTCTTCCATCAAACAAATGCAAACTACAGCTTGTGCTTTTGAATAAATGACACTGTATACAATAGTGGATAATAATATGCATGTAATGAGGAGTAGAGGCTTCCATCTGCTTTGCAAGAATTGCACATCTATTTTTTGCAGATCAGTGTCCTAAAACTGCGGTACAAATATGTGGGCGGGCAGAAATATCTACACAAATAAAATGGAACAAGTTTACCACATCCAGAGTACCCACGCTCGTCTCTGTTTATAATATTTTGTAATATTAATAACTTCTGGCCAATTTAACTTTAGTTTCTTTAAAAAGGCAATGCTCTGAAATAATAAGTGTATTTGCAAATGTATCCAGATGCTTACAGAACATATGTATGCAGTTATGGATCGTTTTGTTTGTAGTTAGAGATTTTAAAAACAAAAATCAGTCTTCCATCTCTGAGTGTTGCTCAGATATATATTTCCGATCTCAAAATATATCTGTTGCTCAGATACGTTTTGAGACTACATAGGGGACAACCATGTCAAGTTATAATTCTTATAATTATATGTTTATTAGCTGTAATTATATATAACCCACTTTTCTACTTATGACTTAGATCCAAATCAGGCCCACTGAAGTTATTGAGAAAAGTTAGTCATGATAACTTTAGTTCAACTAATAGTTGCTTTTAAACATGACTAATTCTGCATCCAACCAAGTCAGGTTGTAGCTAGAATAAAGCATGCTGTGCTAGTTCTTTCTCCGTCTACAAATTTCTGGCTGGCGAGAGCACAAATGAGCATTCCTGCAAGATGGAAGGAAGTGCTGATTATCTTCCAACATTCACTAATTCACTAGTTTAAGATCCAGATGCCTTACATGTCTCCCCAGAAGACGACACATAACTTCAAATTAGTAATATAGGGGAAGGATTTATTTCATTATTAATGCTCTGTGAGCTATTCCAGACATGAGTAAGTAGAAATTTACAATATTTTAAGGACAGCACAACTGCCAATTAAAAATACCTAGTTACTCAAAGCCCATGAATGAATTTTACAAAATCAGGAGGGATTTGCCATAAGAGAGATCAATAACAAAATATTATTGTTCCTTGTCTGAGAGGTGCTGGTATTTATACAGTAGGTTGCACAGCCCATATGTTAGAACCTGGAGCATGTCTGTGTGTGGAGATTCTCAGTCATCCATAGTTTTTCTTTGAAGGAGCTGAAGAAGCTTCTTGGATGAGAAGCAAAACATCTTCAAAGAAAAACCAGTTGCCTCTTGAAAAACCACCTTAGTAACAACCCAGGACATGTTAAATTTGTACAAAGAGAGAGAAATTTGAGGTGGCAACACAAAAGGGATAATGAGATTTTCTTCTGTTGTTGCATGTGTTTCCTTTTTATAAGCCTTATTGGAGAGAAAAGGGCCAGAAGGGCTGGAGTGAGAAACACCAAATGCGAAAAGATTGTATATTCATTTTTGCCAAGTGCTTCAGTTTATTCTACCACCAGCCCTTGCTTTACAAAACTTTGTCAATAGCTCTTTTCAAATGTCTAGTCCTCATTCTGATTCCCATAAACTACAATGTTGCCACAGAACAGTCTTTAAAACCTCTTAGGATCCACATCCCACCTGCCTTTGTTTTAATTCTTTCAAATTTAATTGGAAACTTCACACTGCAAAAACGAAGTGCCAGCCTATAGCATGCTCTTTTTCCCCAAGAATATTTCTGGGTCAGTAGAAAAATCAGAAGCCGGCTGAGAGACCCTTCTATGATGTTAAATAGAATGGAAACAACCACAGCTATTTCACATCTGGTAGATGGGAAATTTATGATCTGCTACACCCAAACTATTCTGAAAGAGTTCAGAGAAATTCCAAATGTCCTCACTAATGCCATAGGTTTGGGACCGCTAGCTGCTCTTTAGCTGTGCATTATCCACTCTTCTTTGGCACGTCTGAAAATCTGTGATGCCCTATTGCAGGGGTGTCAAACTCGATTTCATTGAGGGCCACATCAGGGTTAAGTTTGACCTCGGAGGGCCAGGGATGGGCAGCTAGGGGTGGGTGTGGTCATGGTGGACGTGGCTGGGGTGGGCATGGTCACGGTGGGCGTTCAACACAGGCTTAAGATGTGCTTTTTCCCTTCTCTTCTTTCTTTCTACAGTACTCCCCGGCTTCCAGAAGCACTCTGCCAGACAAAAAGGGGCTGTGCGGAGGCCGCCCCATGACCCATTTTTGGCCTCTCCAGCCTCCAGCAGCACTATGCCGGCCAAAAATAGTTTGACAGTGTTGTGGGAATTAGTTGTTTAGCAGAGTGATGGCATTCGGGGGAAAACTGTCCTTGTGTCTAGTTGTTTTGGTGTGCAGTGCTCTATAACATCGTTTTTGAGAGTAGGAGTTGAAACAATTTATGTCCAGGATGTGAGGGGTCTGTAGATATTTCCAGGTATGTTAGGAATAACTGATGGAGGAGTGAACACACTGGGCACCAGATCCTTTATATGGAGTTGGAGCTATATGGGGAAGCGTGGTCTCCTTCCATAGCTTCAGTATGAGTATTTCTGAAAATATTATCCAAAACCCATTCTTTAAATCCTGACATGGTTTCATTATATTGTACGCATGGATGTAGCCATTTTTCTGCTCCACATCTTTGTGCATAATGACAACAAAGTAATATATACCATTGTCTGTTTCAGCTTCTCTTAACGGCAAACAAAACGATGACTTAGATCTACAGGGAAAGTTTGTTTTAATTTAATTTGCAGTTAAATTCATGGCTTGCTGATCATAGGTTTCTAGTCCTTCCTACGTTAACAAAAAAGGATAAGGTGTTTTAAATCTGTTGTTATTTGTCACAATTATCCAGCTGGCCATTATATATGTAATCCATGCTAAAGCCCATTTTTATTCAGTTTTTTAATCTGCCAGATAAAAGGGAAGTCAATCCTGTTATTCCAGTCAATAAAACTGAAATGGTACAGGTTTACTTAAATTGGAGCACATCAATGAAGATTGTGCATGGCAGGGCTATATATTTTATTATATTTTAATACCACACACACACATATACAGCAAGACAAAATTTCTACACCTAGATCTTTGGGGAAAATCTCAGGGTTGTAACTAAACTAATTAACGTATTTAATAGAATTTTTTTATAGTTTTGGCAACCATTTTATAATATTGGTTGGTTTATATTTTCAATCGATTAACAGGCTCCATATGGTTAGTAACGTAAATCATATTAGATTCCAAATATATATCTAACTGGCTTTGTTCTTTCATGATCTTTGAGGTTCAATATAATCATAATATTATTCATCAATTATTATCCATGATCTGACTGTGCAGAGTGGTATAATCCTATTTTTGGTCATTCTTGCAAAAATGACTAATTACATAATTTACCAAATTCACTTTCTTAATCATGTGCTTACTCATTCTCTGGAAGTATTTTACACATTCATTTGTTCTATGGAAGGTGAATAATTAAGATTTCTGTAATACTAAATGTTGTTCACATAATTCCTTATTCCCTTATCCTTTTATTTGCTTTTACATTTGTTTTTCACTTATTTCTTGAAATAATTTCAGTTACGTAGCATAAAAAGTTGAAAACCTTACTGAAGCAGAGCAGGCTTTCCTTGTTCCCTTGACTGGACCAATTCTAGTTCTCATATTTGCTGTTTGTTATTTCTTCACTGGAATATAGGTAGTCCTTACGACCATATACATCAGGGGTGTCAAACTCGATTTCATTGAGGGCCGCATCAGGGTTGTGTTTGACCTTGGAGGGCCGGGGTGGGAATAGCCAGGTGGGCGTGGCCAGCTCAACGTCACTTGTGTCGGGGGCGCCTGTGGTGGCCAGAGCACTTTGCCAGCAAAAATGGGTTCCCGAGCTCCATTTTCGGCTGCGACGACCTCCTGCAACCCTCTGCCAGCGAAAACGCTGCCCTCCTGAGCTCCATTTTCACTGGCAGAGGCACCATAGGTTGGTCCTTCACTGTTTGCAGGCCGGCCCTGCGGGCCAGAACTAAGTACCCCATGGGCCAGATCTGGGCCCCGGGCCTTGAGTTTGACACCCCTGATATAAATTGAGTTTTTCTTCTTCTTCTGTGTGTAGATCAATCTTTAGACCGCCAGAATGAAGCCACCTTCTTGGCTTTGTTGTTGGCCAAAAATAAGTCATTGTCGGTACATGTTTCTTGTAGTAGCTAACATACCAGCAAATGAGCCAAGCTCTGCGTCTCTCCACATTCAAACAGTGTGTTGTTATCTACTAAAAGCCTCCACTGGAGCATATTGATTTTACACTTAGGCACTCCAACCCTCAATAGCAATAGCAATAGCACTTACTTATATATTGCTTCATAGTGCTTTACAGCCCCCTCTAAGTGATTTACAGAATCAGCATATTGCCTCCAGCAATCTGGGTCCGCATTTTACCCACCCTGGGAAGGCTGGAAGGCTTGAGCTGGTTAGAATCGAACTCCTGGAAGTGAGCTGAGTTAGCCTGCAATACTTCATTCTAACCACTGTGCCACCTATTCAGGATCCTCCACGTAGTATAAGGAAGGTTGGATCCTTCAGCCATGTCCTCCTTTAATGTTATTACTTGCTCAATGGTCACCTTCCTCCATCTTTTAATTCGATTTTGTTCTTGCGTGCCCTCAAGAATGTGTGTTCTTGCCATAAAGCTTTTTCTAGATCTGAGTTGGCAGGTTTGTCAGGCCGAGGATGTTGAGGATCATTCTCTTCCTTTGTTCTCTCGGCGTCTGCTGCCGATCTTAGGTGGGGCAATGCCTAATTATATGATAATATATAATATATGAACAATAGGAAGCATGAGGCCGGCTGCATATTCTCTGCTCTGGATCACATGACAGGAAGGAGGACAGAAGGGGGCTTGGAATGGTGCAGTTACCAACATTCCGTGCAGCTCTCCAGCTGCCAGTCTCATAGGGAAGCACTGGGAATTGGAAGGGGGGGATTCCCCCCTCCCCCGAGCCTAGTCTGATCCAGCTATTTTTAAATTCAAACTTTCTTTGCCAAGCTGTCCACCCACATCAGTTCTATTTACGTACAAGATTTCTATAGCTGTCTTTCTTATGCAATATCACATTGGTTGCTCAGAAATGGCAAATTCGGATCAAATTGTTTGATCAAATTCTGTTCGGTTTTTGGAGAGCAACCATGCTCATGGACCTACAGATGGTCAGAACTTCAACTCCTTTGTATATCCCCCCCCAACATTCATTTGAATTCTGGAATTCTTGTCAAAATCACGTGAAGTATTAATACCACTTTATAAAGCTTTAGTAAGGCCACACCTGGAATACTGCATCCAGTTTTGGTCACCACATTACAAAAAAGATGTTGAGATTTTGCAAAAAGTGCAACGAAGAGCAACTAAGATGATTAAAGGCCTGAAGACTAAAACATACGAAGAACAGTTGCAGGATTTGGGTTTGGCCAGTCTAAATAAAAGAAGGATTAGATGGGCCATGATAGCAGTATTCCAGTATTTGAGAGGCTGCCACAAAGAGGAGGGGGTCAACTTATTTTCCAAAGCACCAGCGGGCAGGACAAGGAACAATGGATGGAAACTAATCAAGGAGAGAAGCAACCTGGAATTAAGAAGAAACTTCCTAACAGTGAGGACAATTAACCAGTGAAACAGCTTGCCTTCAGAAGTTGTAGCTGCTTTATCACTGGACATTTTTAAGAAGAGACTGGACAGTCACTTGTTTGAAATGGTATAGGGTCTCCTGCTTGAGCAGGGGTTAGACTAGAAGACCTCTAAGGCCCCTTCCAGCTCTATTCTGATTGATGTTGCAAGGTGTTTATGGTCTCTCTCTCTCTCTCTCTCTCTCTCTCTCTCTCTCTCTCTCTCTCTCTCTCTCTCTCTCTCTCTCTCTCTCTCTCTCTCTCTCTCTCTCTCTCTGTGTGTGTGTGTGTGTGTGTGTGGTGGGAAACACTATTCAACCTGTGTATGCTCCATTCTGGGCTACACAACGAAAATAAAGGGAGGCTTAGAATGGAGGAATCAGCAACATTCTGAGCCACTTACAAATTGAATCTCCCACACAGATCCACTGGCAGAATTTTTCAGGATTCTTTTTCCCCCCAAGCATGACGTCCCATTTTTAAACTTATTTTTGTGCCAATTTTTCCTTATGTACCTAAGCTAGTCCTGTTTTGTTATTTTCAAAGAATTGTCATGCTGTGGGACAAACAGCTGGATGGACAGTTATCACTCTTTTAAAATAATTTCTTTCCAATAGTCTCTTGAGTTGGAAAACATTCTGCTTCTACATTAGATAGGTTGTGTGTTTCCAAAGAAAGAGTAAAGATCTCAATTGCTTTAAAAGTTCCTCTCTGGTCCAATATTAATTACTGTCACAAATTCCAGTCCATCAAGATTAGAATCGTTCCTTGTACCATCTACTAAAATAAACTTTTCTCCTTATGCGATTGGCAGAAATATTTGTCTGGCAGAGGAATACAATGTTTCAAGATTGTTAGAGAGTTTTAAATGGGATTTTATTTTTTAAAATACTGCCTCAGCGTCTGCTTATATATTTAGAATGTTAACAGCATACATAATGTTCACATATTGTCCAAGATTGAATAGGGAATGTAGAGTGTCTTGTCACCAGCATAAGCAGACAACCATTTTGGGAGGGAAGAAATGGGCAACTTTGCCCATTGCGCTCTACATGGGGCTACCCTTGAAGAGTATTCGGAGACTCCAGCTGGTGCAAAATGCGGCTGCGCGTGCTGTGGTGGGTGTGTCAAGATACACCCACGTAACACCCATACTCCGCCAGCTGCATTGGCTGCCCATTGGTCTCCGGGTACAATTCAAGGTGTTGATCATCATCTTTAAAGCCCTACATGGCTTAGGACCAGGTTACCTCCGGGACCGCATTCTGCCTCATACTTCCCTCCGACCGGTTAGGGCCCACAGAGTGGGTCTCCTCCAGGTCCCGTCAGCCAAACAATGTTGGCTGGCGGGCCCTAGGGGGAGGGCCTTCTCTGTGGGGGGGGGGGTGCTCTGGAACCAACTTCCCCCAGAGATCCGAATCATCCCCACCCTGCTGGCCTTCCAGAAAGCCGTCAAGACATGGCTCTTCCTGCAGGCAGGGGTTTGAGACTAGTTTTTATCCGAGATCTCCCCCAGTATGTATGTTGTCGAACGTCTTTTAACTTTTTTAATGTTTTAAAATTGTTTTTAAATGAATGTTTATTGTTTAGTGTTCTTTTAAAATGTTGTACGCCGCCCTGAGTCCTTAGGGAGTAGGGTGGCATAGAAGAACCTAATAATAAATAAATAATACATTAATTAATCCCCCACTCACCATCAATGTGACATCAGGGCACATTTTTCTGTTCTGCTTCTGAAATACCTGTTTTCTATGATATGTTGCCTTAAGCACTCCTGTCTGTTTTGGATACCAATCTTTGGTTTGTAGCAGGCTAACTTCAACAACTGATTGGCTACTTTACAGAGAGAAAAACTTCTCTTTAATATAGTCAATATAACAATGAGTGCTATAATAGCACAGTGGTGATCATTTTTGCCTTGCAAATACAAAGGTGTAATTTAAACCCAGTAGGAGCATTATATGAAGTCTCATTGGGAGCCGGAATAAAACACTTCTACCTCAGGTGACTGGGAAAACAATGAAACAGTACATTAATGGAGGGCTTTTGGTTTTGTTTTAAAATAGGACGTAATTTTAAAAATTCTATCAGGTTTCAAACCAGCAACTTTCTCTTTACAGGGGCAGTAATTATAGCCATTGTGCTACTGGAGCATTCCAAGAGTAAAAGATATTAGACAAAAACAGGCAGGAAGAAGTTGTTTATTGATCTATATATGTATATTTTTATTTATTTAGGAAATTTATATTGCCGCCTATTTGCACATGGTGACTCAAGGTGGCTTACAGAATATAAAACCCCATTAAAAACAATGAAACTAATAAAAGAAGTCATATAATAAATTAATATACTAAAATCAGCCCCACCCTCGCCATACATACATATATATGTGTGTGTGTGAACAAATATTACCCCCCCACACACACACAGTTTGATCATTTCTCCTATCAACATTTTTTTCAGTGCTTTACAAAATGTTGCTCACCCTGGAGGAACTGGAAGCATCGCGGCGATAGCAGCTGGAAAAATAGCGAGCTCCGATGAGCTTCACGAAAACCCAGCCGGGCAAACTGCTGTTGGGGGGGGTCTTCGGACCGGAACTGTCCTGAAGGGACAGCAAAGAAGAAGAGGTGTTTCGGAAGACCGAAGGCAGGTCAGAAACAAGCTCTTCAAACTGACGGTGGGGGTGGTGGCCATCTTTCAATGACCACTCTGGAGCTGGGGCAACCGGACTAAGATTTTGAGCAGGAGCAGTGTTTGGACAAAGTGTTGGAACCCGGAGAGAGATTGGCCAATTTAAGGGTAAAGAAATTTTAAAATTTGGATTCTAAATAATTTTTAAAGAGTAAAGCAGCGGCTAGTGGAGATTTGGAATACAGGAAAAGAAAAGTGGGATTGAAACAGAGAAAGCCCAAGAAAAATCTTTGTGGATTAGAAATGGAAGTAAAGAAGTTTTAAAAGAATAAAAAGAGAAGATCTTGAGAATAAAAAGAAGGTCCCCCCCCCCCTCTTTGAATGGATTAAAGCTTTTTGGCATTTTTGACAAGTAAATGAACTGACAGTACGGGGATTTGAGAGAGCCATCTACTGGAGGAAAGTAAGTACAACACTCAGTGGAAGACAAAGGCTGACCTTGACTAAAAGAAAGATAAACTGACTGCTATGAGAATTTTTAAGGAGTGCCTGGTTCCTTTTCATTGTTTGATTTAGTTTTTCTTCAGCTGTGGAAGATATAAGACTTTTGAATTGATTTGGACTAAAATTGGGACTGGAAATTGAAATTGGAAAACGAGAAGAGGGAGTCAATTAATTGTGGTATAATATAAAAGTTGAAAGAAAAAATGGTAAATTGAAAATGGAGTTTTGGATGTATGAAGAATTTTTTGGGATGTTAAAAAATGCACATGTAATATTAAAAGGTATTGTAGAGCCAGAAAAACTGCTGAAACATATAGAACAGGAAATAGGAGAGGAACTGGCAAAGGAGAATACAAGGGAGAAGCAAGAAGTTCATAATGAGCAAAAAGAAGATGAAAATAAAAAGCAAGAAGTGGTAAAAGAGAATACAAATGAGAAACAAGAAACTAATAAGGAGGAAAAAGAAGATAGAAATAAAATTCAGTTAGATAATTTCACTGAGATTTAGAGTGGTACACAAAGACTAAGAGGAAAAGGGGGATATGCTTCCTAAAAAAACAGTTAAAAGTTAAAGAGGGAAATAATAAGAAATGAAAAAGCAAAATTCTGGTGAGGGTCATACAAACAATCTATTGAAAGGTGATAGAAAAGATGCAGAAGAAAAGATACAATACACATAAAACTAAAAAGGGGGGGGGAGTAGCCAAGAGAAAGGGATAAAAGGATATCCAGTAAATCAATGCAAAATGGAATGTTAGAGAGACCAAGAGAAAGTGGTTAAAAAAAGGGAAGATTAAAAAGGGAGGAAGAAAAGTAGGTTAAGTATTGGTAGATACAATATGATTTAAGGGAATTGTACTAGTAGTATAAATTTTTAATTGTTAATTAAATAAAAGGGTTTTTATACATGTAATTAAAAAAATTAATTGATAAGACAAAATATGCTGCATACAATAAAATATAGTATTATATATTAATAGATGTAATTTTACTTGATGGTATTGTATTAGTATTATTAATTATTGATTGTTGATTGGATGTATGTTAAACTGAAAATTGATACAAAATTTAAAATGTGTTTTGAGAAATGAAAAATATGGTAAATAATTGAGGATATTATAAGAGATAATAAATTAAGGGTCCATAATGGTATAGTGATTTTAAGTATGTTTGAGAAGAAAATGATATAATATTAATTGATAGTGGTACTAGTATTATAAATTTTTGATGGGGAAAAAATGGAAAAAATTGAAATAAGATAAACTATGTTATAGATAGCAAAATACTTCAGTAGATGAAACCTGAACTGAAATTTATGTTTTGAGAAATGAAATTATGGCAAATAATTGGGATTAACATAATAGATTAGAAATTAAGGGCGCACAGTGAATTGTGATAATAAGCATGTATAAGAAAAAAAATAAGGATAAAGAATTGTGGAAAAAGGATATTATGGCTGTTAGAACGCTGTTCAAACGATTGGGTGTGTTAATATATGATTAAGCCACAAATCATTGTTATGTGTATATTGCTTTAAATGCATTGTGGATGATTACTATATAAGCAAGCAAGAGAGCATGCTCAATGTGGTTGGTGGTTTAGTGTGGTTTAGTGTGGTGAGTGGTGTTTGACGGTGTGTTCCGGATTGAAGACTCTCTGCTGCTTTACTGATGAGTAGATTACTTCATGACTGTGTGGAATTGCCGTGAAGAAAAGAGTAACTATCTGTAATAGTATAGAATTAAGTGATAGCTGTAATTTTTGTTTGTGAGTTAAAACAAAGATAGGCAAGAAGAAGAAACTTTGCATTGACTGAATAACTGTGTATGACTTGGACTTCCTATTTAACTTTGCTACTATTTGTACATATTAAAGGTATTCTGTTTATTGACTGAATAGCATTCATATCAAACTGCAACACCATTACTACAACACATTTCGCTGTGTATGTGCTTAACAGCACAATAACTCCTTAACAATGGCTAAAATTGGAAATAAGATGTATTATTGACTATGTATAAGAAATGATGTAAGAGAAGGGATCCGGACAACACTTTGTCCATAAAAGATGTATTTGTTTTGTAAAAAATAATTAAAAAATAATTTTAAAATGTTGCTCACCCTAAAACAGTGATGGCGAACCTTTTTTGGTTCGCGTGCCAAAAAGGGGGGGGATGCGTGGGATCACGTGTGTGCGTGCCCACACCCATAATTCCATGCAGCCCCGCGCATGCGCGTATGACCCCCCCACTCCCAGCATGCAATGGCACGCCCATTTTTTGCTCTCTCCAGGCTTCTAGGAGCCTGGGGAGGGCGAAAATGGCCTTCCCCACCCCCTCTGGAGGCTGGAAACAGCCTGTTTCCTGACTCCCAGTGGGCCCAGAAGGCCCGAAAATCAGCTGGCCGGTGCGCACATGCGCGCCGGACCTGAGCTCGTGTGCCCACTGATATGGCTCCGCGTGCCACTTGTGGCACCCGTGCCATAGGTTCGCCATCACGGCCCTAAAAGGAAGAGCATTACAAGCAGGCGTGTGTGTATGTGTGTGTGTTTGTGTGTGTGTGTGTGAGAGAGAGAGAGAGGGAGAGAGAGAGAGAGAGAGAGAACAAATATTACAGAGTGGGGCTTCATTTTTTGTTTTTTTATCTCTCCCTTTTCAGTTGGCCCCTGGATGTATGCATATTCTCCAAATCTAGGAGAACTAGGTCCTTAATTAGTTTTCTGAATTGATTTTATCTACATTAAATTATAAATCTCTTCATTCCCAGTTTATAAGGCCAGTATTTCAATATGGTATATATAGAAGTTATCCAGTCAAGAAAAATGAAGCAATTAAACATTGCGGCACAATAAGTGAAGTTAGCTGCCCAGCAGAGACTAATAATTAACATGAAGCAAGTGAAATCACGTCGACTTAACCACATGACAGAGAAATCTATAATGCTAAACATAGGACTACATAGCTGTACTAGCCTAAAGGAAGGCTCAGAGCAACACACACACACACACACACACACACACACACACACACACACACATTTGTGTGTGTGTGTATATTTGTGTATGCATATATACTGTATATATAATATGTATGTATGTATTTGTATGTGTATATATACTGTATATATACATATACATATACATATACATATACATACATACATACATACATACATATACATACATATACATATATATATATGCGGTGAAATCTACTTACGATTTGCGCGCATGGGCTTTTTCACCCTCTGCGCATGCACAGAAGGCTTTGCGCATGCACAGAGGGTTAAAAAAAGAAAATGGCAGCATCTGGGCGGGTGGGCGGAGCCTTGCGCTGCTGCTGCTACTGGTTCTCCGAACCACCGGCGGCCATCGCTCTCTCTCTCTATATATATATATATCACATCCCTGCCAAAATTGATTTTTCAGTTGAGACGAAACCCTCCCCACAATACAGCACATTTGCAATTTTGAAAGAGTAACTTGGTGTTCTTTGTTTCAAGGCATAATATATAGAAACATTTTTAATGAAATGAGGAACACTTGAGTGACTTCTGCAATGAGGCAATATGCTAGCTAGACAGAGGCTCTAGTAAACTCTTCTTGTGGAAATCCTACACATCAGCATTAGCTGAGTCTGGCTGCTCTGAGTAAAGGTTAGATTTCTCCTTATTCTGTATTTTCATTAAGGTTAATATTTAAGCCCTTGCCGCTGGTGCCTTCCAAAGAACTGGTTGGCCCTTGGACAGCTGTTAGTGGCAAAGAGCGAAGCCAGCTCTGTTGGAGCATTTCTCTCAGCTGTTTGAACAAGGCACACACCCTGATGTGAATGGCCTTGAAGCGGCTGCCATTGCACAGCTCTCGTGCTCCTTAGACCAACCTTGGCTGTGATTGGCTGGGCCTGCCGTCCTCCCCGTATGCTCTAGTGACTGCTGCTGACAGGGTATCTCTCTGCAGCGGAGATTACGGCATATGACCTACTTTGAAAACGGTGTGAAACAAGGTTCACAAATTAGCTTGGAAGGGTGCCACGGAACGAGTGTGCAAAGAAAAGTCATTCAGGAGGCGTCTGCCAGAATCAGATAACGATGCAGAGAGAGGGGGGGAGGGGGGAGGAAGGGAGGGAGAGATATGCTTTGTGGTCATCCAGATGCAATTGTGCATTCTTTCCATGAAGCTTTCCTTTGATGGTTTATGTTTCGATTCTTCATGATGATAGCATATGTATTGCGCAGGGTTGCAGAATTAGGGAGCTGATAGCCAGTTCAAGGAAAGACTGCTTCTGCTTTTTGTCACCCTTCCAATAAAAGCAAACATGGGGGGAGGAGGGGGAGGAGGAACAAATAAAGAATTTCAGGCTGAGTTATCTATCCATGGAAGGAGCTGTGATTAATCAGGAATCCATTGTGCCCTCACTAAAATCGATATTGTTACGCTCACAGCTCATCGGAGGGCTACATTATGTGTCACGTTTTATATGACTTAGGCTTCCCTCTCCTTATCAGAAGAAATCATTTCGGCTGTGAAACAAGCAATTTGCCCCCCAAATACTCCCAATTAAGATTGCATGTTCTTCTTTTCTTCTGTAAATTTATGGCTTAGCTGCAGAAGGTTTGCCTTGAATTGAAAAGCAAATGGAGTTTCCCTGGAGTTGTAAATCAGCTTGGAAAAAAAAAAGAGGGCTTTCCTCCCACTCCCTCCTCTTTTGAGACTAACACATTTCATAGGGAACTGAGCAACGTTTGTGTTTGCCATCTGATCAGATAATTAGCATCAGTTACAAGGTGATGCTGCATTTGCAAAGGGCAATGGGGTTCTCCATCAGTAGAATGAAAGAACGTGTTTAGCAAACTGTTTCTCGTGTTTTCTTCCTTGTCTTGAGGTCAAAAGGTCTGCAAGAAATTAGCAATGCAAATGTATTGGAGCCTGCACCCTTACAATAAGAAAACAGTTCATTTCATTTTGGCACATTTCTTTTAGAAAATAATAAATAAAAAAAGAAATAAGGGTTGCGCATGTGGTATATCATCCATCCAGTATTACAGCATTTTGCTTTTATATAACTTTTGAAGTGCTGAAAGCCCTTTGCATGCATTATTTCAACAATCCTTGAATTAATCCTGTGTATAGCTGAGGATTAAATTTACATTGAAGATGAAAGCGGTCGATACATATCCTACACCAGTCGTGGGTTCCTATAGGTGCGATCCACTCTGTGGCACCAGTAGCGGCCGGCGGATTGTGAAATTTGCGCGCGATGGCTCCGGTGTCGTCTTTGCCGGTCCGTCGCACGCCACCATCTTTTTTCCGCAATTATTCGGCTTTTTTTGCTTCCTGCGCATGCGCGGAAGCAAAATCTCGTGAGCGGACGCACATGTGAGATTTCAGTGAGATTTCACTTCCGTGCATGCGTGGAAGCAAAAAATTGACAAAATTGCTGTCTCGCGCGTCCCCTCGCAAGATTTTGGCGAGATTTTGCTTCCGCACATGTGCGGAAGCAAAACCGCGTGAGGGGGCACGCGTGTGTAGCGAGCGCACGCATGCATAGCAAGCGCACATGTGCATAGCGAGCACGCACGTGTAACATGGCAATACGCGTGCAGCGCACCGGTAGCAAGGTAAGAGCAACCTGCCCCTGTCCTACACATATCATTGCATCTATATTTCACATACAGGCCCCCTGATTAAGAATGTCTGGCTTAAGGACAACTCTTACTTACAAACAGACTGCTATAAAACCTATTATGTCAAAAAATTGAGTTAAGTATAATAGTTCATTATAATGAACACACACACTACTTTGTAAGGTAGTGCAGCTTCCAGGGTTTGTTAGCTCGAGGAAGGAGAATGCTGTCCACCATTTTAAGTCAGATCCTGTGCTGTTGATGCTGTTGAGTGTGTAATTTTGTATTTGGCTTACATTTTTCTCTTATTTACCCTTGTAACCATGCCTCCAGAGAGTAAATGCAATGCAAGTCCTAGTTACGCATTAAAAAAGGGGGGGATGATTATGATTGAAAATGAAATAAAGTAGAATAAAGCAATTGCATCAATCATTGGAAAAGTGTTAGGCTACAGTTGGTCAATTTAAAGATAAAGTGAGAATAATGGAGCGTGTGAAAGGCCCTGCCCGGATGAAAGCTACCAATTTTTTTCTCTAAGCAACGCAGTGCTTTAATCATTGAAATGGAAGGGCTATTGATAATTCAGTTAGGCAGTCAAAATCAGTGTAATATGCCTATTAGCCTTACTGTATTGCAAGATAAGGCGCGAAGCCTTTTCAATGATTTTAAAAGCTGCACATGCAGCAAACAAAGGTGATTATGATGAAAGAATGAAGGATTGGGTTTAATTGTGTCAAACTGAGGACAAATGTATATAATATTAACATGCAAGGTGAAACAGAGAATGTCAATGTAAGTGCTGTACATGATTTTCCTGAAATGTTGAAAAAAACATTGAGGGATATTATTAGCCAGATCAAATACTTAGTGTATATGAGACTGGCTTCTTTTTTGGGGAAAAAAAAGTCTGAAAGGATCTAGATTTTGAAAAAAAAGAAAAAAGTGCACAAGGACATAAGGTATTAAAGATATGCTAATGTTATTACCAAGATAGAGCCAAGATAGTGCAGTGGTTAAATGCAGCACTGCAGGCTACTGCTAGTTCAGCAGTTCAGCTGTTCAAATCTCACCGGCTCAAGGTTGACTCGGCCTTCCATCCTTCTGAGGTGGGTAAAATGAGGACCCAGATTGTTGGGGGCAATATACTGAACTCTGTAAACCGCTTAGATAGGGCTGTAAAGCACTATGAAGCGGTATATAAGTGTAAGTGCTATTGCTAAGACGTAACCTATCTGGAAATTTCAAACTCAAGCCGTTGCTTGTGTATCAATCTCTAAATCCAAGAACACTTTGTCCTATCATTATGGCATCTCTTCATGTTGTTTGGAAGGCAAATGCAAAAGTTTGGGTTATAACTGCCATCTTTAAAGATTGGCTCTTGAACCATTTTGTCCCTACTATTGAATGTTATTGCTTGGCCAATGAAATTCCGCACCCAGACATCCAAGCAATTTAGATGACCTTCACCCCAATGAAAAGGTCATATTTTTACCCTGTAATACTGCATCACTATTTCAACCAATGGAAAGTCATAGCTTCCTTTAAGGCCTATCATTTACAGTGGACCTTCTCATAAGTCGTTATGACTACCCAAGAGATATCTTTCAAAACTAGCTCCTTGTTCGACCTATGATTATTAGCCACCGTCATTCCCATCTTCAAAAAGGGAGACCGGTGTGAAATGCTACCGGTTTGGGCCAGTTTACCCAAACTGGTAATAAAAAATGCTTTAAAATAGTAAAAAAAAAGGTTCCGATGATCAGCTGGGACAATCAGCTATGCCACGCGATCGTCGGAACCTTTATTTTACTTATTTTAAGCATTTTTTACTGTCGGTTCCGGCAAATAGATAGTAAAAAAAATGCTTTAAAAAGTAAAAAAAAAAGATTCCGATGATCAGCTGTGACAATCAGCTGTCCCCGCGATTGTCGGAACCTTTTTAAAAACCTTTTTAAAGCATTTTTTACTACCGGTTCTGGCGAATAAAAATGCTTTAAAAGGTTAAAAAAAAGGTTCCGACAATCGTGGGGACAGCTGATTGCTGGAACTTTTTTTTTTAAAAAATAGCATTTTTAACTATCGATTCGGTAGTTAAAGATGCACTAACAGAACCTTTACAGAACCTTGTCTTAAAAAAAAATTAGATACTAAATAATAATGGATCAAATCCATGGGATTTATTATATATATATATTTCATTTTAGGTTTCTCCTTTGCACATTTCTTCACCATTGTTTAGTTCTCAAACCTTCCTTTGGCAGACTTTAACAATTATGTGAATTTTTATAGATAAAATCATTAATACTTTTCCAAACAGACTACCATGACAATCAGTACTTGGGAGAACATTCTGATCTCTATAACTTTCCTGTTGTATCTAAAGCAATATTTCTGCTGATCTGGACACACTACAACTCAGACATTGTTGTGCATTTGTTGGTATCTTCTCTGAATGGTTAATGAAGACTTCTCTGAATGGTTAATGAAGAAGAGAGACCCAAACAAGCAGGCTCGTGATTGGATAATAAGGTCTGGAGTGAAAAGTTCCAGATCCCCTTCACTGCTTGACCAAGAAATTCACTGGGTGGCTTCAGATCATTGATTTTGTCTCACCAACTCACCTCACCTCATGGTTATTATGGTGATGATAAAATTGATCTCCTTGTGAACTGGATTGAGCAGTCATAAAAAAGGAGGTTTACAAAATAAATGCAGTGAATGAATAATCATAATTAAATAACAGTACAAGCTAAGAGTTGAGTTACTAAGGATGTGAAATATCTGACGGAAATACTACATAGGTGTTGTTTGTCTAGGTATTTCATTGCTGTCTTTACTGTTCTTTTATTAAAGAACTGCAACTATATTACGTTGGCTTGGGTTTTGCCACAGCAATCACACAGCACAGTGGGGATTCAGAATCTTTCCATATGACCTGCCACTGATCATCATAGATGCTAGAAATACATCTCCATTGATATCTCTAGATTTATATTGAGGATCTTAAGATTCTAACAACAGTAGACAGCTGGACAGCTATTTTAGCCTATGGGCTGCCTATTACCCGTCCTATCTTTTCCGGAAAACATGTGGCATATTTTGCTACAGCGGTAATACCATTCCCTGCTTCTAAGTGAGAAGCTGCCTTCAGAGTGAAAGGATTGGTTTCAGTTTAAGGCATAACTCTTGTTAGGAAACCAATTTTCTTGCCAACAGGTTGTATCTAGCTTTTGCTACACAGGAACATATGCTTTGGCATAATAATCCACAAATGTATTAAACTCAAGCTCAATAGAAACACTGATTTATTTCATAGGTTGTGGTATAACAGAGTCTTTAAAAACCCAGCTTGTAAAGCTTGCATAGTGTTCTCCTATGAAGAGGTTGGATAACAATCTATTATTGTTATGATAGAAAGTCAGTTTTATAAGCAAATAAAAAGCTCTCGGAATGAAGTCGGGTGAACAAATTGATCGACATTGACATCTCTTGTCAAAGCAGGGGTATCCATAGTGACTGTCACTGGCTTCAAAAGGGTGGATAGGACTGGGAAATTAAAGACCCTCCCCTTTTACATGCATGAAAAAGGGGTGGGGCTTTGATCACCTAGGCACCAGCCATTTTGAACCCTATGGCCACTGAGGATCTCTCCGATTCAGGGGCATCTGTGGTAGGGGGGACACGTTGGCCCTTTCTTATGTGTATCATGGTTGCCATCCGATGCCTCTGCCTCCCCTCTCCTTTTGTTTGTGTGTCACTAGTCCTACTAGTTTTGAAAGGTATTGGATATTTATGCATCTGAACTGAGTCTTTAAAGGTTTTACTTTATTTAAGCACAGGCTTTGACCACTTGGTAAAGCAACTTGGCAAAGCATTTTTTTTTTATTCCGGATCACCTTCAAGGGTATGGGTGCCTTTGACCAGATGATCTCAGCAGAGACTTAATGGCGGAGAAGTTCTTCCTTTTCTTTTCTTTTCTTTAATGGAAGTTGTGTTTTATGAAAATTGAAAAAACTTCAGGAAAAGACCGGAAAGAGCTCAGTTTCGCCACCAACACATAAGGCATGGGATGGGGCAAAGCAGTGCACAGAAGCAGCTGTGGAGACAGGCTGGGTAGCACACAAAGATTTCAGCCAAATAAAACAACTCCCTAATATAATCCTGTTACTAATTAGACTGGCTGACTATATAGGTCAATACTATGCTCCAGTATCTAGCATTGGCAGAATGTTGTATAAACAAGACAGAGGGAGGGGAAAGCCTAATGGGAAGGGTGAAAAGGGCAGTGTTTTCTCAGGAGGTTTACAGAAAGCCCAAGTCTATCTCTGCAGTGGAGAAAATATAAATCTTTTTTTAATGCTCATGTCAGCCTTACAAGGTAGTCCAGACAAGAAGCACACCAGGGGCGGGTTCCTAATTTTTTTACTACCACTCTGTGGCGTGGCTTATTTTGTGGGTGTGGCTTGCCAGCCATGTGACCGGATAGGCTTGGCTTGCCGGCATGTGACCGGGTGGGCGTGTCTTCTCGGACTGCTGAAGGGAGGGGAATGGAGATAGCTCCTGCCGCCTGTTCTTTCAGCGTCTCACGCGCTCCCTCAGCCATCCTCCCCTGCTTGGACTCACTGTAGGATAGGAAGGCAGCACATGTGCAGTGCCGGAAGCTCGGCTTCTGGGCATGCGCAGAAGAAATTTTTTTTAAAAAAATTTAAAAAATTGTTTTTAATGGTGGTGCCCAGGCACCAGCAACCGACCGCACCCGTACTGTGACATCACCAGCGGGCCGCTACCAGTGCTATAGAGTGGACTGCACCGGTAGGAACCCACCACTGAAGCACACCCAGAAGTACTGGCTCTAATCTCTTTGTAATGTTAAAGGTACAAAATTTGGAAAGTCTGAAAGTACATCTCTCCACCTCACCTGTATAGTCCAAGCAAGTAGAGAGGGTTCCTTCTGAAGTGTTTGCAATACCCCCATTCCTTCTGTGGACTCAGCTACCAAATGAACAGAATAACAGAGTTGGAAGGGACCTTGGAGGTCTTCTAGTCCAACCCCCTGCTTAGGCAGGAAACCCTACACCACTTCAGACAAATGGTTATCTAATCTCTTCTTAAAAACTTCCAATGTTGGAGCATTTATAACTTCTGGAGGCAAGCTGATCCACTGATTAATTGTTCTGTCAGGAAATTTCTCCTTAGTTCTAAGTTGCTTCTCTCCTTGATTAGTTTCCACCCATTGCTTCTTGTCCTACCGTCAGGTGCTTTGGAGAATTGTTTGTTTGTTTGTTTGTTTATTTATTTATTTATTTATTTATTTGTGAGATTTATATACCACCTCACAGTGCAAGCACTCTCTAGGCGGTTTACACCAGTAAGCAATGTATATTTATATTGCCCCCAACAATCTGGGTCCTCATTTTACCTATCTCGGAAGGATGGAAGGCTGAGTCAACCTTGAGCCGGTGAGATTTGAACCGCTGACCTGCGGATCACAGTCAGCTAAAGTGGCCTGCAGTACTGCCTCTAACCGCTGCACCACCTCGGCTCATCTTTGACTCCCTCTTCTTTGTGGCAGCCCCTGAGATATTGGAACACTGCTATCATGTTACCTCTAGTCCTTCTTTTCATTAAACTAGACATACCCAGTTCCTGCAACCATTCTCTATATGTTTTAGACTCCAGTCTCCTAATCATCTTTGTTGCTCTTCTCTGCACTCTTTCTAGAGTCTCAACATCTTTTTTACATTGTGGCGACCAAAATTGGATGCAGTATTCCAAGTGTGGCCTTACCAAAGCATTATAAAGTGATATTAACACTTCACGTGATCTTGATTCTATCCCTCTGTTAATGCAGCCTAGAATTGTGTTGGCTTTTTTGGCAGCTGCAGCACACTGCTGGCTCATATTTAAGTAATTGTCCACTAGGACTCCAAGATCCCTCTCACAGTTACTACTATTGAGCAAGGTACCACATATATTGTACCTGTGCATTTTGTTTTTCTTGCCTAAATGTAGAACCTTCTTTTTTCACCATTGAATTTCATTTTGTTAGATAGTGCCAATGTTGAAGTCTGTCAAGATCCTTCTGTATCTTAAGCCTATCTTCCGGAGTGTTGGCTATTCCTGCTAGCTTGGTGTCATCTGCAAATTTGATGAGTTCCCCATCTATCCCCTCGTCCAAATCATTGATGAATATGTTGAAGATTACTGGACCTAAAACAGAGCCCTGGGATACCCCACTGCATACTTCCCTGCATGTAGATACAGTTCCAATGAGGACTACATGTTGAGTGCGGTTGGTCAGCCAGTTACAAATCCATCTGGTGGTGATGCTGTCTAACCCACATTTTTCCATTTTATCAAGTAGTAGGTTATGGTCTACTTTGTCAAATGCCTTACTGAAGTCCAAGTAAATTATATCGACAGCATTCCTCTGGTCCACTAGTTTTGTCACTTTGTCAAAGAATGCAATAAGATTAGTCTGGCATGATCTGTTTTTGACAAACCCATGTTGGCTTTTGGTTAATACTTTGTCTGCTTCTAGGTATTTGCTGATTCGTTGCTTGATTATCTTTTCCAGAATCTTCCCTGGTATTGAGGTCAGGCTGATGGGTCTGTAGTTCCTGGATCTATTTTTTTTCCTTTTTTGAGTATGGGAACTACATCAGCTCTTTTCCAGTCCTCTGGCAGTTCCCTGGTGCCCCAGGATCTTTGAAAGATATAGTTCAGTGGTTCTGAGATTACATCTGCCAGTTCCTTCAGAACCTTGGGGTGTAATCCATCTGGTCCTGGTGATTTGAACTCGTCTAGGGTAGACAGATGCTCACTTACCATTTTCTTCCCTGTTTTAATTTGTGCTCCTAATCTGTTTTTTGTGGTGCTGTTTTTGATAGGTTGGACTGTTTTTTCCCTTTGTGTAAAGACAGATGCAAAAAACGAGTTAAGTAGTTCTGCTTTCTCCCTGTTGCTTGTCACCTTCTTGCCACTTTCTCCCAGCAATGGACCAAATGGATGACTATTGTAAAGTTTTCAGCTTTTCCTCTTGTCTCATAAGGTCATTCTCACATACTTTTACAGCTCAACACATTGTTGGTAACTGTAATGGTCCAGAGCAGGGGTGTCAAACTCGTGGCCTGCAGTCCGGATGCATCATGTGCTGGCCCCGCCCCCACCCGTTTAGCGTTTTAGCGAAGGGGGGGAAGTCCCAATACGAAACGTGACGATGCCCTGACGTGAGTTTGACACCCCTGGTCCAGAGTGAGAGGCTTTTAAACTAATCAAACATTTAGAGACTGTAAATCTGTTTAAAGCATTGTATCTAAACCATTTTCCTAAAGTATATTTGTCATGTATAATACATGAAAATACTTTAGTTTGTGTCAAAGTCACAAGAATGACAGAAACTAGAGCCTAGCCTCCGAAAAATCAGCAAACAAAATTAAATATTCTAAGTGGGATAAAAAGAAAGCAAAATAGCAGATGCAAATCTGGGTAGATTGGGTAAAAAAATCTCAACATGCTAGTTGTTTAAAAACTTGGCTAAAATGCACAATTCTGTTTGGTTCTAGAAATTTCAGAGTCAAGAAGATCAGATTGATTGAAATAGATCCATAAAGTTTTAATATAGTTGGTGGGGAGGGGGGGCATGGAAATTCATCCCACATGGCAGTTTGTCCCTAAATTTAAAAAGCAAAGTTTCTTTTGGGTCCAGCTCCCCTGACGACTTTATGGGCATTTTTATGCAGTATAGTTTTCTTGGCCATAATATGAAAGTGTTTTACTTTAATCTTTTTCAGGATTTTCTTTTACTTCTCAGTATAGTAGCCTAAACCCTGGAATTTGCTACTTCCTTCTCTTCCAAGTACTAACCAGGTTAGACTTTACTTGAGTTTTCAAGATCAGAAAATGCTGATTTTAGCTTACTGGGAAGATGCATTATCAGTTGTGCTAAGCGGGTCAGTCTTAAAGTGTGTCTAGAGAGTAATATTCTCTGCTTACATTTCAAGCTAGAATTATAGAGGCAATAAAACTAGTGACAATGTGGAGAACACTTCCTCAGAGGCCCTGTCATGGACAGTAGATTTTCAAGGGCACAAGGAGGAGAGGGTATGTCTTCATGAGGGGAAAACAGGGGTGAAATCCAGCAGGTTCTGACAGGTTCTGGAGAACCGGTAGTGGAAATTTTGAGTAGTCCGGAGAACCAGTAGCGTAAATTTTGAGTAGTTCAGAGAACCGGCAAATACCACCTCTGCATGGCCCCAGAGTGGGGTGGCAATGGAGATTTTGCAATATCCTTCCCCCAGGAGTGGGGAGGGAATGGGGATTTTGCAGCATCCTTCCCCTGGAATGGGGTGGGAATGGAGATTTTGCAGTATCCTTCCCCTGCCACGCCCACCAAGCCACGCCCACCAAGCCACACCACACCCACCAAGCCACGCCCACAGAACCGGTAGTAAAAAAAATTGGATTTCACTACTGGGGGAAAATGTGTGTATGTGAATGAATGGGAGAAGGATTATAGATTTGATTTGTATGGCCGCTCTCTGGGCAGCAAACAAATTAAAACGATGGTAAAGACAAAAACAAAACCATCATGCCTTGAACGTAGTTACATCTGTGAGAGAGAATAATGTCACTATGGGGGACATGGGTGTATCTTTATAGAAAAGAGGAACGAGGTAGAGCTCTTGCCTCACAATCAGGAGGTTGTGAGTTCAATCCTAGGTGGCAGCAGATATAAGGGTCTCCTGCTTGGGCAGGGGGTTGGACTAGATGACCTGCAAGGTCCCTTTCGACTCTGTTAATCTGTATAGAGTTGAAGTGTGGATATAGGTAGTCCTCAACTTACAACCATAATTGAGCCCCAAATTTTTATTGCTAAGCGAGACACTTGTTAAGTGAATTTTGCCCCACTTTACTACCTTTCTTGCCACAGTTGTTAAGCGAATCATGCTCTTGTTAAGTTTAGTAACGGGGTTGTTAAGTGAATCTGGCTTCCTCATTGACTTTGCTTGCCAGAAGGTCGCAAAAGCTGATCACAGAACCTTGCAACCGTCATAATATGAGTCAGTTACCAAGCGCCCGAATTTTGATCACATGACCGTGGGGATGCTGCAACGGTTGTAAGCAGCGGTGAAATGCTCCCAGTTCGCTCTTTCCTGTCGGTCGTTGGAGAGCTGATCGCGAAGGCAGTGCGACACTCCGCCCACCCGCCCAGACACAGCCATTTGAGTTCTTTTACCCTCTGCGCATGCACAAAGCATTTGGTGCATGCGCAGAGGATAAAATTTGGTGCATGCGCATCGGCTCTCCGATGACCGACAGGCAAGAGCAAACCGGGAGCATTTCACCCCTGGTTGTAAGTGTGAAAAACAGTCATACATCACTTGTTTTAATGCCGTTGTAACTTTGAATGGTCGCTAAATGAACTGTTGTAAGTCAAAGACTCTCTGTATAAAGGGAAAAAGTCTTGGCCTTTCTCAGAGATGGACAAAAACATGTTCTTCAAATGTCATCCTGTGATTGTGTGCATTGCTTTCCCATTGGAGAGACCACTGCCATACTTCTACTGTCTTGCTCTGGGCTATGATTCCATTCAATCCAATTAGGGGGAAACAATTTGCTGAAATAATAACAGTTCATGGGACTTATTAGAATGCTTCCTTCAGGAGTGGTGTGGTGGCCTAGAGGTGGAGTTCTCACCTCACAATCAGGAGGCTGTGAGTTCGATCCTAGGTAGAGGCAGATATTTCTCTCTCTGGCCACAATGAGAATATATCAGCTGAGCAAAACTCCGCATTGGCAACAGGAAGAGCATCCGGCCATTAAACATTCTGCTAGCTCCATTCAGTTGCCCAGACTCCACCCCGCAAGGGATTATGGGGTCGTTAAAAAATGATGATGATTAAAATGCTTCCTTCAAAGGGCAAAGTCACAAACTGGATCTAGTGCCATAGTGAACAGAAAGGTTTTGAAGCTTCTTTGCTCATGGGTTAATCGTTTTGAAAATGGATCTTCCCCTCCACTCACGGCACCGTTTGAAAAATATTTTCCCGAACTACCAGATACATGCGCACAAAGACATGTGGAAACATGCATGGGTTCGTTCTCTTCCTTGCTCTGTGATGTTAACATGTGTCGGTTTCCCTTTTCTGCAGGAATGTTAATTCAAGGAGTATTGATACTATGGAGACAGTACACCCAATGGTCGCTGATTTGGATAAAACAGAAAAAGCATTCCCAATGATCTGCTACTGCTGGTTTGGCTTCGACAGTGATTGGCTGAAGACACCTCGTGAGTTCCACACTGGTAATTACGCACACCTCCCTAGATTAAAGGGTTTGAGATCAGCAGGTCAATCTGGAGAAACCATGGGGTTGTTTTCATGTGAGCTGTGAATAATTAGCACAGGGAAAAATGGACAATTACCGTATTTTTCGGAGTATAAGATGCACCGGAGTATAAGACGTACCTTAGTTTGGGGGGAGGAAAATAGGGGGGGAAATCTACCTACCAGGTATTCATCTGGCTAGCGTCCTTAGTCTGTTCAGCTTCAGCACATTATTTTATCCCCTGGTTAGGGCTGAAAAAAATCTTCTTCGGAGGGAGTAGGAATGAAAAAATCCTGCAAGCCGGGAAGATCGTTAGCACCTCGTTAGGGCTGAAAAAACCTTTTTTGGAGGGAGTAGCAATGAAAACAAGCCTGCAAGTCGGGAAGAGCCGGGAAGATCATTAGCACCTCGTTAGGGCTGGGGGGAAAAAGCTTCAGAAAAGCTACATTTGGAGTATAAGACGCACCCAAATTTTCAGCCTTTTTGAGGGGGAAAAAGGTGCGTTTTATACTCCGAAAAATACGGCATGTCCTTGTAAAGGGAAAGGACCGCAAAGAGTAAGCAAGATGATCTTGAGGGGGTTATGCAGAAGTTGTTGCCTAGATAAAAAAGGGGCTGAAACCCAGATCGGCCAAATAACATCTGGAAGCAGCTCATGCAGTCACCTCCCTAAATCACTCAGCTATAAGAGGGTGAGAGGAGGTGCTACACAATCAGTAATACAGGATTCTGTTATTATAGTTAATCTCAATAAAATTAACTTCAGCCTTTTGGTGGAGTTGATTTCCTGTTCTCGGCTGCTGATGGGGCTGAAAGGCACACTTAACAACACGACTTAACAACATAGTAACTATTCGAAGTTACAATGGCACTGAAAAATGTGATTTATGACCATTTTTCACACTTACTACCCTTGCAGCATCCTCATGGTCACGTGATTTGCATTTAGATGCTTGGCAACTGGTTCATATTTATGACCATTGCTGTGTCCCAGGGTCATGTGATCCCCTTTTGTGACCTTCTGACAAGCAAAGTCAATGGGGAAACCAGGTTCACTTAACAACCATGTATACTGATTTAACAACTGCAGTGAATCACTTAACAAATGTGGCAAGAAAAGTCGTAAAATGGGGCAAAACTCACTTAACAAATTTCTTACTTTTATGGTTGTAAGTTGAGGACTACCTGTATCTGTGTCTGCTATTGAAAGAAAAGGAACTGTACATGTGCTTATGAGTGAAAAGGAAGGAGACATGTACTGTATATGCAGCCCTGCTCTTCACAGCACTGCCTACCATAACAAATCACACATTTGTCTTTCTCAGCAATGCCAACCCAAAAAGATTTGCAGCCAGCAATCCAGCTATACAGCTAAAAAAAGATGGTCAGTTGCAAGGAATCTTCTACTTTGGTACTGATATATAAGGAAGAAGATTGGTTAAGCATGGTATTTTGGGGAAACTGTAGATTACATCAAATCCTAAAATCCAATTTTAAATATCAGCAAGAGATTGTGCAATTAAGACATAATTATTGTGTGCAATTATTGCAGTAAAATATACATGTGCATACATTTCTGCCATTGGATCTGGTATGTTGATACGAATTGTTGCATGTTTAACTCAGGTAGTAAAAGGAAATGTGGCATATGGAGGATTATGTTTTGAGTAAAGGAATAGAAAACGGTGTTGTAACAATTACAAATAGCATAATTATGTGTTGCATACATCATAATGACAAGATGAAAGTTGTAGGTTTAAAGGTTCTAAGCTACTATACACTCTTCGTGACCTGAGCAATTATAATTCAGGTTATTAAAGAAATATTTACCTTGCTTGGTCTAATTGCCTACCATTGCTATTATAGTAATATAAATATATACTTGCATAAGTATACATGTTTATTTAAAACATTTATATCATACTCTTCAGTCATAAAGCATACAAAGTTCATAATTCATTTACAGTTTGAAGCAGAAAAGCAATTATTAGGTGTCCCCAAGTCATACAAATTTCAAAATACCCAGAGTGTATATGCAAAATCAACTATTCCTCATGTGTTTTAAAACAGCTGACTGGGAAAATGTATTGAAATTAGCCAATTGTCTCCACTTCTTTTTCTTTTTGATAATGTACAGCATGATGTACATTGTGCAAGAACAGGTTAATCTCCTATTGCGGTATTAACAAACTCCTTTTTAGGGCTGTGTTGTTAGAGATGCAACCAGATAACTTGGCTAGTAATTGTGGACTATGACACTTCCTCATTTGCAATGTATGTTAATGTTTGTACCTGCTGCACAGTAAGTGTTCTTATTTTTATTTTTATAGGTTTTGCCACCCAGAGTCACTTGTTTAGACAGGCGGCTATAAAAATTGATTAAGTAAATAAAGCATTTGAATTTATATTTGTAAGTGGTGTTGTAAGGAATATCCTTCTGGGTTCAGTTCCAAGTGGGGAAAAAGACACTGGATTCATGGAAGTTGCTTGGAAAGAAGGTTTAATATGGTGGAGAGGAGCACATGGCAGGAGCCCCTGTACAGAAAAGGTAGATCACATGCTTCCAGATGTGGGTGAAGAGAAAAGGGAAGAGAGATGCTGAGTCCCTTGGTTTTATACTCTCTCTTGGGCCCCTCCCTAACTGTTTCCTGTTCCTATATAGAAATGTATTCCATTGGCTGTCAGACCCCCAGGGGCATGCTGGGGCAACTCTTGTGGGCTGTCCTAAGTCTCAGGCTGATGTAATCTTCCCAGGTCCCATGTGGTGTAATGAAAGGGCTTTGGGCAATTCCTAATATGGTTATTTGTTATGTAGAAAACTGTTGCTGGGCCCAGTCCTTAATGGCCCATTGACAAAAGTGGGGGCTTCTAAGAGGAGTCTTTTGTCTGCTTAAAAGCATGTTTCCAGGGATATTCTATAGAATATATTCTGCCTTTTAATATTTCCTAGGATATTTCATTTTTCTAGGAGAGGGGTGGGTGCTAACTTCCTACAGTGGCTTATAACTGTTCCATTTGGGAAGGAAGCTTTGACATGCAAGCTCTTAACTTGGAGTCAAGAATTGAAATGTTTGCATTTTCAATGATAGTCCTATATTGCTTGGCAGTTGACATCTGAACAAAGAAAGTAGATTCTCTGCGTCTTACTTATAGTTAAAAGGCTCATTCTTTAGCATTGGAAAGATAAACACATGGCCCCACTAGTAAGTTTTTAAGGCAGCTGCTCCTTTCTGAAGCTGGGAAAAAAAGAGGGGTGGAGTTGCTGTAATGAACAGCCCAACAAAATGGCTCTGGGTTTATGCAAACTCCAAAACATTTCTTCCAAAGTTTCATTTCATGTCTCAAACCCTACCCCCTATGGTAGTTTATTGTTCTGATGTTTTAATCTCTGCTTTTAAAAACTCCCCAGCTCCCTGTGAAAGCTTTTAGAAGATATTAATACATGAACTTACAGCAGCCTGTCTATTTACTGATGAACAAATAAGAAAAGATTCCCCAAGAAGAGAAACTGCATTACTTATTTTGGTCCCTAGGTGGCAGCAAGCCAAGACAGTTCTATATTGTAGAGTTAAAACTAGTCTCAATCTTGCATCCACTTTAATTCTTGGCTTGATAATAGGATGCCATTGTTGGAGTTTCTTATGATTGCTTGTTTATCTTGTCTCATGAGGCCTGGTGCAGTTTTCTAACAAGAGCTAGATTTATCTTGCCTGCAAACTGTTTAGTGGGTTCTAAAAAGGATTGATTGTATTATGGTAATGACTTCCTGTTGGAAATATATTTCTTTTCTTACATTGTCTGGATGACGGAGAATTTATAATATTAGCTTTTATCCCTATTTATTTGTTAATTTGAAACAAGTACAATTTGATAAATTGTGTTACCAGTTTTTATTTCCATGTTTTAATTCTGGGAAAAACATAGTGTTATTTTGGAGTATATAGACATAATTTAGAAATGAGTCAAATTATTTACTAAAAATGGCAATATTAGTGTCATCAGTTTTTATTGTTTCATGTTGAATAAAGCTCCTGCTGGGAAAAGCATAGCAGCATAAATAAAGAAACAAAAATGATAAATAAATCTCAGTTAAATTCTGCATCATTTTGTAACACAGCAATTAGAAGTTTCAATAATCTATATATTTTTCCTCCAAAGTTTCTATTCAATTTTTTTCCCCATCAAGATTGCAAGAAACTGTAGAACAGCTGAGACTTCTCCATAATAAAGAATATAAGGCTGAGATATATGATCTCAGATGGAAATTAACGAAATCTGAATTTTAGAGAAAAAGAGATGTCGTAATACTGTATCACATCTTTAGCATCTGCCAAGGGATTGCATCTATAACACCTAAAATTCTCAAACAAAACCATTGGTTTATTTCACAAATACCAAAAAAACAAGTATAATTTGCATCTCTTTAAAAATAAAGGACACACACCCATGTTGCATTAAGCTTTCGGATGTAGGAAATTAGCATTTCCTAAAGGGAAACAATCCATCCAGGATTTTATTGAAAACCTTAAATTTTCTGAAAGATAATCTTGACATTCTTTGAGGAACACCACATATGCGCTTCGTGTCACATATTTTAAAATGAATAGAATAAAAGCATTAGCTTTCATTTGTTAATCTACTTATCGTTTGGGATATCATTTATCTTATCTTTGAATTTAGCCTGTTGCCTAGAAGTAGAACAACAGGTTTTTAGCCTGTCTGGGTTCAAGTTTAGTTGTAATTATACTTTTGGTTTAGCCAATATTAACCAAGCAGATCATGCTTTTAATCCAATGCCCTTTCATTATTACAAATGCTCAAATCTGTAGCTAGGGCTGCTGCATACTAGACGGCTCTCGAATAAAATACAACTTGGATTATATTTGGAGCTTTGTATCCAAGCCCAGAGTGATAACTGCATTGTTTCCTTCTTTCCTTTCTGGTAATTATTAATACCACAAAAGTATAAAAGAGCATCCTGCTAGAGGCAATGGTTTGAAGTAGAACTGTTGAGGATTTCAATGGAAAGTTGATTTATTTCAAGGGATTATGAGAGCCCAGGAATAAAGCTGGCACCTCGCCACAGGCAGAGCCCTTGACCTAGAAGCAAGGAACAGTTACAAAGCTATTCGTGTACATAACTGAACAGAACACTAATATTGTGCTGAGAGAGTAACCTGAATTCTTTCTCCAAGGGCCAATGAAAGGAACAAGCATTGCTGCTTAGTAGGACACTGCCCACCGTATCCAAGGCTCTTTGCTTGCTTTACATCTTACTCAGCAGGACTGCAAGAAGCAATTCTTTATGACAAAGGGCATTTTGTAATTATTTTCTTAAAAAATGGTTGAAAATTCATTTCAGAGGCCACTTATATAATCGAACCTGGAGACACAATTCATGCAGTGTTCCAACGGGCAAAAGAAAAAACTCGCAGGCCACAAAGGCCCACGGGGGGAATTCTGCATTAAGGCATGAAATCTAATTTTGCCTTCTCTTTTTTCAGGCTTGAGTTGTAATTATAAAGACTTCACATCTCCCTGGTGACATCAGATGATTAACAAAAAGTGAATCAGGGAAGAAAAGGGACCTGTAGCAAAGATTCCCTCCTCCCTTCCCCCCCCCCCCCATCAAAGAGAGTACAATCTACCACTCCAGTTTATTAATTTTCATGGCTATTTTGATAAACATTGCATCAGGATTCAAATAACCAGTCCTGCAGTGCTGACAAAGAGCATACAACAAAACACCAAAGGATCTTATCTCAGCAAAAACAAATCATTTAGTATATTTACTACAGGTTTGCACTGTTATCAAATATGCCACAGTATTTATACTTTCTTTCAGAATAGTTTTTCAAACTTCTTTAAGATTAACAGGAGTCTTTTTTCCCCCCTTCTTCTTCTTACTCTGGAAAGTCCCTTCACAAAGTTTAGATTTTATATTCATTGGCAAAATCTTGACAGCCACTTTAACTCTTTAATTCCCTCCTTTGAAAGGAAGCGTAGAGCTAGGGCACAGTGCTTTCTCTCACAACACCCAAGGTTTTGGTGTTACCCATTGACTGCTACAAAAATGAGTATCCGCTCAGCCCGTTGGAGGCTACCTGTCATGCTTCTTTGTTTTTAACTCCCATTCTCTTTGCTTTTGTGTGTGTGTGTGGGGGGGGGAAGACTCCAAAGCTATAGATTTGTATCTATAAAAGCAACTGTGGGAAATCTTTCTTGCTGCTGTGTGCCAGACCCAAAACTATCTTCTCCTGCTCCATCATGAAAACAAAATATGTTGCCAGAAGGGACAAATCATCAATCACATGGAAGAACGTTGCCTGGGCGAGCAAAATCATCCTCACGTTTTGTTTTTTTCCTCAAGAGATTTAGTTAAAATCAAGATAGAGCAAGCCTCCCTAGCTTGCTTACTCATCTCTTTCTGGCTGATTGGAGGTTTGGGCTAATTGATCCCAAGCCCCACCAATATGTTGCTCAAAATAACCACGCAGATGTGAGTGACAGAGGAGTGTAATACGAAGGTCCTGCTTGCTTCTCAAAGGGACAACTTTCATATGGCACAGAAGCTGGGAGTTCTTAGTCCTTCCTGTCAGTTCTTTTCTAGTACTCAGTGAAGGAATAGGAAGAAAAAAATAATATATTGCTTCTGTAGAAAGTTAGCACCCACCCCTCTCCTAGAAGAATGAAATATTTTGAGAAATATTAGAAAGGCAGAATATTATATTTCCCTGGATGAGAAATTGAGAAACATGTTTTTTAGAGGGAGAAAGCGGCCCTCACCTTTCTTAATAGCCCTCAGCAGATACCTACAAATCAAAAGACCTTCAGCTCCAGGGTGATGGGATTAAGACATGACCCTTCAGGACATATTAGGATTAACCCACTATCATCTAGCAACAGAGCTCACCACATTGCACAATCTCCTAAGGACATTGCATCACCCTCCAAACTTCAACCAAACTTAGCTCAGACAACCTACAGAGCCAGCTATGACCCCTACAACAGCCAATAGAATACTTGTTCTTGCCCAGGAACAGGAAGTTCAAGTTCAAAGCCCAAGAGAAGGTATAAAAACCCCTCACTCTCAACTCCATGTGGTCAACTACCCAGAACCCATGTGGTTCTGCTTCATTACCATCTTTCCAATCAACCTCCATGTTTCCAGTGTCTTTTTCCCGGCTTGGAACTGGACCTGAATATTTCTTCCAACACTTCTTACTGTTTCTTTTTCAATCACCTTTTATCATTTTGCGGCTTTTTCCTGAAAGGAAAATATGATTTTGTTAAGTACCGTTTTTCAATTATCCATTTTAAAAAAATTCTTTAGTGTCATATGTGCTGAATCTGTGATCAGCATCTGCCAACAGCCCAAGGATATGGAACAGATAAGTGTGAGTTGAAGAGGCAGACAGACCTGCAGCTGGGAAAACACCATTTTTTGAGGTCAGATAATTCATGAAATGGAGATAATAGCTTACCGAGAAATTCTTAAAGTGACAGCCTCAGCCCATCTTCACAACTATCTTCAGATGCTTGAACTATGACATCTTATAATTTTTTTTCTGATTCAATGCAATAATTAAGAGACTGAGTTATAAAAGAAGAATTCTGTGGATTAAATGTTGCAAGGATCTCACTCCTTGATCTGTTCTCTTTTTTGCACATCTGTACCTACAGAGGTTTATATCAGCTTACTTTATGGGTTTTCTGTAAGATTTACATAGTCTAGACTCCGGAGCAATAGACAAATGATAAATATTATTATCACCATGAGACTCACTCAACAGATGCTTGTGATTTATGTTGGGCCTTTAGTTTTATGCATACAGACAGATGTACATGTGGATTCAATTACTTTCAAGCTAAGTTAAAATCTTTCCAAGTTAGCTAAGGCAGAGTGTGATTTTAAATACTGTGAATATTAATATTTTATCAGTATAAACAACCATATAACTAACCATCACATAGATATGAAAAAAGGGAAAATATTGTGCTGTTCAGAGCACCTCAGCCGATAGTGGTAAAAGTAACAGATGTACATCTGTCTGTATTTTGTGAATCATTCTTCTGTACTTCCTGACTTACTGACAATGTCTGAGCATTGTGACGTCACAAATTCCAGAAGGTTGGTTTATGAGCATTGAAATCCAGGAGATTTTGGACATGCTTCTGTAAAGACTTCTGTGAAACAGAAAACAACAAAAGATTTCCTGAGAGACGAGTAGAAAATATACCATTAAAAATCAGAATAGGACTTGTATACTGAAAGCATTGTAAAGGTTGGGAGATAATAGAGGAGCCAGTTTTTAACATTCTAGTTTTGCAAATTCTGAAGTTGTCCTTTTTTGGCATACAAATTCTTAATTTTAAGACAGCTACACCAGGATCTTGTTTGTTTTTGATATGTTGTATGCAGGGGTGGGCTTCCAATTTTTAGCAATTTTTAGGGCCTCGTGGGGAGGGGAGGGGCGGGGTGAGTGGGGCCAGCCAGGAGTGGGATTTGGGGGTTCTCCGAACTGCACAGAATCTTAGCTAGAGGTTCTCCCGAACCCCTGTGAATCCCCAGCAGCCCACCCCTGGTTGTATGTATGTGAATACAGGTAGTCCTTGACTTACAACTGTTCATTTAATGCCAGTTCAAAGTTACAACAGGACTGAAAAAATGACTTATGACCATTTTTCACATTTATGACCGTTGCAGCATCCCCATTGTCACGTGATCAAAATTCGGATGCTTGGCAACTGGTTCATATTTATGATGGTTGCAACCTTCTGACAAGCAAAGTCAATGGGGAAGCCAGATTCACTTAACAACCATGTTACTAATTTAACAACTGCCTTGATTCACTTAACAAATGTGGCAAGAAAAGTCATAAAATGGAGCAAAACTCACTAAACAAATTTCTCACTTAGCAGCATACATTTCGGGTTCAATTCTGGTCATAAGTCGAGAACTACCTGTATATGTACATAAATGCATAATCTTGAAGAAAATTCTGCAGATAGAAAGCTTAGTTCTGTAAATATTTAAGCAACATTGTTTTAAAGAAAGAAATTAATACATAATTTATTGACATTTATATTGATCTATTTCGAGCTTATTTTGCTCTCGTCAGATAGCCATACCCCTTACTGGGATTTGAACCCGGGCCGGCTGCCTTGCAGGGCAACAACTTATCCATTAGGCCATAGGCTCTGTTCCCAATCAGCTCTTTCACCAGGGAAGGGTTATATATGTTTTTCTGTCGTGTTATCCTGGTGTACCCAAATATGGGAGAGAAAGCATCACAGCTTCCATTTTTGCCTTTCAGCCCCTCACTGGGACTGTCCAGGCTGTTTTTTACATAGCCGACACATTAATCTATATGTGTAGGATTTTTTGCTGATAAATGAAAATAAAGGGAGACTATTATAGATCTATTTTGAGCTTATTTTGCTCTCGTCAGATAGCCATACCCCTTACTGGGATTTGAACCCGGGCCGGCTGTGTGTGTGTGTGTGTGTGTGTGTGTGTGTGTGTGTATGTATATGTATATGTATATGTATATGTATATGTATATGTATATGTATATGTATATGTATATGTATATGTATATGTATATGTATATGTATATGTATATGTATATATGGAGGAGAACCTGGTCTAGAGGTTAACACTTCTGCCTTATAAGCAGACTGCCCAGGTTCAAATCCCACTACGGGTATGGCTATCTGACGAGAGCAAAATAGCTCGAAATAGATCTATAATAGTCTCCCTTTATTTTCATTTATCAGCAAAAAAATGTTACACACACACACACACACACACACACACACACACACACACACATATACACACAATGAATATTCATAGCTCTGAATTATGCAGTGAATAATACTGAGAATGGGGGGAAATGTATTAAAAAATTATGCTAATCTTTGACCATAATAAAGGTTTGATTTGATGTATTATAAAGAAGCACTATTTCATCAGGCATCCTTCTTTTTTTCAAATATAGACAATATTCAAATGGTTATGTTAGGATGAAGTGGGACCAGTTTATTATAAATAGATGTAATGTGTTCCATCTATAAAGTAAGTCACTGTGGGTTTTATTTTGCTAGTTGTAGGGGACTTTAGGGGGCGGTGCTCATCTCTGTTTTGTAAGCCATTGAGTCAGTGCTGTCTGAAGACAGTTCCACGGCCATGTGGGCAGCATGACATCACGCTGCAGAACAGAGCATACAGTGAAACACAAAATGCTGTTTGCTTCCCACCGAAGTGGTACCTACCTATACCTTCACCTTTAAAAAAAACCACCAATATATATTGTTTGGGGTCAAAAAGGGATGGAATTTCCAGCAATGGGAGCTGTGACCCATTTCTTGAGGAAGTGAACTAAGAGCAGGGAGACTGAACTTCCAATCCGTCTTCAGCCATGGAAGTGCATAAGGTATCTGTGGGTCAGTCACTTTTAACCCAACTTATTTCACATGGTAGTTCTGGTGTGGAAACATTTTAAGTGATATACCCATGATGGCGAACCTATGGCACACGTGCCACAGGTGGCATGCAGAGCGATATCTGCCGGCACGTGAGCCGTTGCCTTAGCTCAGCTCCAGCGCACATGTGCGCGCTGGCCAGCTGATTTTTGGCTCACACAAAGGCTCTGAGAGGGCATTTTTAGCTTCTGGAGGGCCTCCGGGGAGGGCCGGGGAGGGCATTTTTACCCTCCCCAGGCTCCAGGGAAGCCTCTGGAGCCTGGGGAGGGTGAAAAACAGGCCTACCAGGGCCACCGGAAGTCGGAAAATGGGCCATTAGTCAGGGATGTTTTCTGCAAAGAAAAGAGGTGCTGATGAAGAAGGAACAATAATGTATTCTTGGATAGCAGTCAAACAGAGAGTTTGGGTCTATAGCAGAAGTATAAGGAATTAATTCAATGTTTCCCTTCCTCACATAATATAAACTACTCATTCAATGAAGGAGCTAGCTAATACATTCCATTCAGCATAAAAATATAAGTGACAATAAAGTGTAAACAATAAGGATTCATCTCAAATTCCATGATTTCACCCCTTCCAGAAAATATTGAGTGGGCCAACAAACTACAAGTTAAGGCAGATTTATTTGCTTCTAAATCAGTTCCTTCCCACTGTTTTATATAAGCAATGGATACCAACTCCCACCCACCTTCCTTCTTTATATTATAGCTTTTTGTAGTACATTTAAGATCAAATAAATATTTTGGCACTGGAGATTTATGAAGAAATGAAGGTGGATCAGATCCATCTTCTTTGTCCTGGGAAAATGAAAATCTGTTCCAAATGTTCTATTTCAAGATCCTAGCTTCAGTTGAAGCCAGTGTACAATAGGACACAAAATGTGGCTATAATGAAAATATTTGTCTGTATCTGCACCAGTGGTGGGTTCCTACAGGTGTGGTCCACTCTATAGCACCGGTAGCGGCCCGCTGGTGACGTCACAGTACCGGTGCGGTCGGTTGCCGGTGCCTGGGCGCCGCCATTTTTTTTTAAAAAAATGAAATTTTAAAAAAAAATTTCTTCTGCGCATGCCCGGAAGCCGAGCTTCCGGCACTGCGCATCCGCGCTGCCTTCCTACCCCACAGTGAGTCCAAGCAGGGGAGGATGGCTGAGGGAGCGTGTGAGACGCTGAAAGAACGGGCGGCAGGAGCTATCTCCATTCCCCTCTCTTCAGCAGTCCGAGAAGCCACGAATGCGCGGTGATAATCCTAGGCATTTTCGCACGTTTGAGGCTTCTCGAGCTGCTGAGGGGAGGGGGAATGGGCGGCAGGACCTATCTCAGTTCCCCTCCCTTCAGCAGTCTGAGAAGCCACGCCCACCCAGTCACATGTCCGGCAAGCCACACCCACAAAATAAGCCACACCCACAGAGTGGTAGTAAAAAAATTAGGAACCCTCTCCTGATCTGCACACACATGTAGGGGAATCTTCCATTTCCCAGCTCCAAATCATATGTACCGAGTGCTCTAAATTATGCTTTGAAATAGAGTTAACAGCCAATTGACAATACTGACTTTACCTTTCCTGCAAAAAAAATTCTAAATCACAAATCCAACTTCTGTAGCAGCTGTCATAGAGAAAGCAGGGATCTATAGAAAATAGAGAAATAGACAAAAGTTCTCAAGTCTTCTTTGTAAACCAGTTTAGAGGTTTATTTTCATTCATAACATTGTAAGATACAAAAACTTTTGAATTTTTCTGGGAGTTGCGTTGTATAGCTGTAAAATGGCATACAATGTGTTTGTGTTGTGTTACAGATACAGCAAACAAATAAGATAAAGCAAATGGATCTTCTGATTTCCCAGTCCCTCCTTTGGGCACAACTCTGATGAAAGCTGTTATGGAAAGCAGTAAAAACACTAATTACCTTTTATGGTTCCAGTTGTTCTTTCATTTAGCTATTCACTACTTCCCTGCCTGCGTTTTGAAGTCAGTGTACCTAAGGTTATTGTGAGGTGCAAAACTATCTTAGATTCCTCTTAAGAGTTAATCCAGGGCATCAGATAAACTTAGTTGGCAATGCCTCGTGGCTAGCAGAATGTTGAACTTTGATTCCCTTTCCAGGGGAGGGTTCCGGTTACGTTCGCTACAGGTGCGCATCGCGAGCATGCGCGGAAGTGAAATTGCGTCGCACCGTGCAATTTCACTTCCGCGTATGCTCAGGACTACATTACAAGCCGAAACACAGCTGAGGAGCTTCTCAGCTGTGCTTCGGAAGAAGAATAAAGGTCAGTCTTCACACAAGGGCAGATGGGAGGGCTTTTTCCCCACAGCTCAGGATGCAGAGAAGCGCCCCAAAATGACATCATCGCCGGGCTCCTACCGGAGCTGTGCTCCACACCGCACCGGTAGGAACCCACCACTGTCTCTTTCTTTCTTGAGAAATTTGTGCAGAGTAGACAGATCCATGGATTGGTCCTACTCTTTCTTTGTTGGTCCTTTTTCACTGAGGAACAACATTTAGCTATCTTTGGTCAAGATCATTGCTGATTTCTGCTGCAAACTGCCAACTTCTGATCTGGTTTGCCAGACACCTTTGCTATATCTCCCCCTCTGTCACCAATCATAGTTCGTTCCTGTCAGTTCCTTAGTCCACTTCAATTTTCTCTCATACCCATGCATAAGAAACTGCGTGCTTGGAAACCTTATTTGTTCTCTTCTAGTTTTTTCTCAGGCTAAATGTATCACCTCCAGGCATGTCTTGATATGTCTGGGAGATTATGTGAAAGGAAGACAGACAGTGTTTGCCTGCTCCATTCTATCATGCTATATTTCAACAAATACAGAACTGTTTGGCTTATATTCAGTGTGCTGCAATAATCTAAAATAAATATGACAAAGATTCCTTCCTTCCTTCCTTCCATCCTTCCTTCCTCCCTCCCTCCCTCCCTCCCTCCCGCTCTTTCATTACTTTTGAATGAAATACTAGCCCAAATTCACAAATAGACCAAAGGTGGATTTCAGCAGGTTCTGACCAGTTCTAGAGAACCGGTAGCGGAAATTTTGAATAGTTCGGAGAACCGGTAAATACCACCTCTGACTGGCCCTGCCCCATCTATTCTCTGCCTCCTGAGTCCCAGCTGATCGTGAGGAAATGGGGTTTTTGCAGTAACCTTCCCCTGGAGTGGGGAGGGAATGGAGATTTTACAGTATCCTTCCCCTGCCACGCCCACCAAGCCACACCATGCCCGCCACGCCACGCCCACAGAACCGGTAGTAAAAAAATTTGAAACCCACCACTGAAATATACTATCTCTATTAAAAGCCATTATTAAAATTTTATTTGAGGGATGAGGAGAGTAAATATATAAATCTGAATGCTTAAATATGAAGGCTATGTAAACTGTAGTTCTCTTTTTTATTTTTACATTTACAAGCAGAAGTACTATTTGGGAACAGTGCTATTAATATTTGTTTAGACATTTCTAGGCCAGTTCTAGTACTAGAAAACCTCCATTGCAGGTTTTGCTGCATGCAGCTCCTCCTCCTCCTCCTCCTCCTCCTCCTTCTTTTAACAAATTCTTCAATTTCCAATCAAATACTTGTTTTTTTAAAAAAAAATGAATACATTTTAAATAGTAAATAAATTACTATTTTAATTCTGAAATTGGCCCAGATAGCAACTACTTTTGTGAACTGAATAATTAACAGTAAAAATTTAAGTTTCTATTTTATTCTCAGGTCTATCTTTCCAAGTAAAATGAAATTTGCCCTATAAACTGCCTCTGCAACATCCATATATTCATTCTCGTGTTATTTTAATATGGTACCTTGATGGTTTCCTTCAGCCTAAGCTCACATTTTGTAGTATTTTGCTTTCCCATTAGCAGTGGGCTTGAATGCAGTTTGGCCTAATGCCTTTACAGTCCATGGTCCATGTCACTGCTACCTACCAGCCTTAGTTCTCTTATTCTAAAAACTCTAAGCCCTTTTTTTGGCCAACTTTTCTCATGAGTTCTGTTTCTGCAATCATTTGTTTCTCTCCATTTGGTTTACAAACACTCCAGGCTGATGTCCTCTTTCTGTAAAATCACTTTCTACTTGAGGAAGGATTGTTTGTAATTTACAGTTAAGCTAAGGATACTGTCATTTTACGCTGTCAAAAAGCATCTGTTACAATTGCTGTCTCTTTGCATGTACAAAATTAAAACAACCCAAACCAAACAACATTAGTGGCCAGTGTTAACCAGCCTGCTCAAAAGCTAATTAAATCCTTTGGGGAAAGGGATCTACGTAGCTATGTAGGTTTACAGAACTGTACATATGGGTATAGTTAATTTTTTTTGTCTGATTTTTAATATATAACTACTAATTGAGTACCTTTGGAATGTACAAGCCAATATAAAATATGCTTACATATTACATAAAATTGACACCGTTCAAAATATTATAAGGCCAGTCACAATTTAAAAATGCCTGCAGAATATGTACATAGAAGGAAAGTATTCTCAAAAGCCTTCTATAGTAGGAAAATTATTTATTAAAAAATGTTCTTTTTTATTTTTTAGATTTTTTCCAATTCCGACTTTATTACTTTATAAGTAACTCAAAGTGGTGAAGATCCATAATACTTCTTCATTCTCCTATTTTTCCCAAAACACCGTGAGGTAAGTTGGGCTAAGAGAGAATGACCAGCCCAAGATCGTACACCTGGAAACCATGCACTCCGACACTCAGTCAAGAACATACACAAAGATATAGAATGATGGCTAGGGAAACCAGGGTGGAGCGAGGACTTAATTCACAACTACAGCGGAAATGAATTAAATCATTACATAAGACAGAAGCCATGACACACATTAACAATGAATCTATATTAGTCTGTATGTTTCTTTTAAATGAAAAAGAAAATCCAAAAAGAAAAAAATAATAATTCTTGTGGCATGTATTTCAAGCTTACTTCAAACTTGCATTAATTGAATCCACATTGCTTTTGAGATATTACAAAAAAGATAATTAATATTATATTGAACGCTACCTATAATTTAGTTCTAGGACCCAAGCAGGGATGTGCAGATTCCTTTATTTTTGCATCCCCCACCCTGCTCATTTGGTCTTTCCAGCTTTTTCCTGTTAGACGTTCAGGCATGTAGAATGTTTATTCTGGAAGGTGCTGCTTGGCAGCGCTGTTGAAATCCTTTTGCTGATTTTGTTTGTTTTTACATTTCTATATGTTTAAATTGTATGTTAAACCATCACTTCTTAGAAGGTATACCGTTCAAAAATGTCCCCCCCCCTTATCTTTCTGTCTCATTTTAACATTCACAAATAGCAAGTTCCAGACTAAAAAGCATTTGTTTGAGCCCCCTGGGAATATATCCAAGTAGACACATATGGGTGCCGTTTTGGTTTTTGCAATTTTTATTTATGTCTATTTCTATTTTTAAATTGCTCATAAGAATCACACAGGCATCTGTTGTAAGTATACCTGCTTTTTATTATTTGTACAATATGTTAAATGTGAGAAGGGTTCTATTTTCATTGAGATTAACGTCACAGATTCTTACAATTTAATTTCATGTTTTCGCTGAGAAGCAAAACTCTAAGAAATTCAGTGGGACTTACACTCAGGTACAGATTAACAGAGTTGGAAGGGACCTTGTAGGTCATCTAGTCCAACCCCCCACCCAAGCACGAGACCCTACACCTGTGATGGCGAACCTATGGCACACTTGCCACAGGTGGCACACAGAGCCCTCTCTGCGGGCACATGAGTCATCGCCCCAGCTCAGCTCCACCGCGCATGCGTGCGCGCATGCCGTTGGCCAACTGGTTTTCAGGTCTCTGCCGGGCATGCGCACGGGGTGGCGGGATGGATGTGGGAGATGCGTGCACGTGTGGGGATTGCACTTGCATGTGTGGGGGTGGGGTGCAATGCACGCATGTGCAGGGTTCGTGGGGGTGGGATGCACACAGGGGGGTCATGCATGCATGTGCAGGGATTGTGCATGCATGCGCGGGGGCAGGGGGAGCACAGGGGTCACACGCATATGCATGGGGGCAGGGGGCAGGCAGGGGTTGCACGTGCATGCTGGGGGGTGGGAGGATCGCACGCACATTGCATTTTGGGTGTGTGTGTGCGTGCGCACGCTTTCAGCACACAGCAACAAAAAGGTTAGCCATCATTGCCCTACACCATTTCTGACAGATGGCAGTCCAGTCTCTTCTTGAAAGCTTCCAGTGATAAAGCTCCCACAACTTCCGAAGGCAAACTGTTCCATTTGTTGATTGTCCTCACTCTCAGAAAATTTCTCCTTATTTCTAGGTTGAATCTCTCCTTGATCAGTTTCCATCCATTATTCCTTGTCCGGCCTTCAGGTGCCTTGGAAAATAGCTTGACCCCCTCCTCTCTGTGGCAGCCCCTCAAATATTGGAACAGTGTTATCATGTCTCACCAGGTCCTTCTCTTCACTAGACTAGCCATGCCCAGTTCCTGCAACCATTCATTGTATGTTTTAGCCTCCAGTCCCCTAATCATCTTGGTTGCTCTTCTCTGCACTTTTTCTAGAGTGTCAACATCTTTTTTATAGTGTGGTGACCAAAACTGGATGCAGTATTCTAGGTGTGGTCTTACTAAGGCTTTATATAGTGGTATTAATACCTCACTTGATCTTGATTGTAAAATTTATCTTGATAGGTAAAAGAATGTGGAACTGAAGCTTTAGACATTTTCATTGCAGTGAACGCTGGTCAGATCCAATGAATTGTTTGCAAACATGAAGTGCTGTAGATCTAATGCACTAAAGTAATGTGCAGTTTTGATACATGGCTTCAAGATTATCTATTATCATAACATTGGAAAAGGGTTTTCTAGAAGGGACAGTTACAAAGAGAGCAAGTCTGTGTAAGTGCTGCTCTGATCTGCTAGTAGATCTGCTAGTAGTCTGATCACTATACAATATTCCTTTGAATCCTGCCTGGAATAGTCTGTGGGGTCATTTTGCAGAGGATGATTCTGCATCAGCTCTTCAAGGTAAGGAAGGTCAAGAAACAGGAATTCCAGCAATGCTCTTGAACGTCATAGGTTAGAGCCGTGATGGCGAACCTATGGCACATGTGCCCAAAGTGGCACGCGAACCCATGTCGGCCAGCACGCGCGGCCTTGCCTGTTTGTCTTCCGGGTTTCTGGTGTGCATGTGCACGCGATGATCAGCTGTCCTTCGCACAGTGCCAAAAACCGCCCTGCGCATGCGCACCAGCCAGCTGATTGTCGGGTGCGCATGCATGCCAAAACCTGGAAGTTCGGCTTTTCCAGTGTGCGATCCCTTCACGTGTGTGGCAGTGCCAAAAACCGGCCTGCGCATGCATGCCAGCCAGCTGATCGCCGGGCACACATGCATACTAGAACCTGGAAGTTCGGTTTTTTCGGAGAGCGGCCCCGACAAGTGCGCATGTGCACTCGGTGCCGAAAAGGTTTGCCATCACTGAGTTAGATAACAGAATCTGGAAAGCTTGTCATAGTTTCTCTCTGCCCTATCTTATACCAAACTAAATCCAGGTAGAGTTATTATGAGTTTCTTTCTCCTGCTTCCCTCTTTCTCAGGACTGAATATAGGTAGTCCTCCATTTGCAATCACAATTGAGCCCAAAATTTTTGTTGCTTAAGTGAGATAGTTGTTAAGTGAGTTTCAAGGTGAGCCGAGGTGGCGCAGTGGGTAGAGTGTCGTACTGCAGGCTACTTCAGCTGACTGCTAGCTGCAGTTTGGCAGTTCAAATCTCACTGGCTCAAGGTTGACTCAGCCTTCCATCCTTCTGAGGTAGGTAAAATGAGGACCCAGATTGTTGGGGGCAATATGCTGACTCTGTAAAACCGCTTAGAGAGGGCTGTAAAAGCACTATTAAGCGGTATATAAGTCTAAGTGCTATTGCTATTGCTATTTCTCAGTACACTTGTTTTAAGTGAATCACTGCAGTTGTTAAGTTAGTGACTTAAGTGAATCTGGCTTCCCCGTTGACTTTGCTTCTCAGGTGGTCACAGAAGGTGATCACCTGAGCCTGGGACGCTGCAACTGTCATAAATATGAACCAGTTTTCAAGCATCCAAATTTTGATCTCATGACCATGGGGATGCTGTCACCTTCCTAAATGTGAAAACAGTCATAAATGGCTGTAAGTCAAGAACTTCCTGTAATCTTTTCTGACAGTTCCCCTTTAGGAATTTGCTCATTCCTTCTCATACTAGGAATTCCTATTTAACATTTTGAACTTTGGCCCATAGCACTTTTTGGAATCTTATATTTTAAAATATTTATATAAAATTGTTAGAATACTTCTGGAACCTTTTATGTTCTTAAATGCAAGCATAGCCAAATATGATTTTGCATAATTTTGGCTGGTGTACGAATTGTATCCGTTCTAAGATAAAATGGTCTTGGCCATTTTTCATTACTCTTATTTTATTACTCTTTTTAACTTCCCTCTCATATAAATACTATCGTTCATTGATTCCCTTCCTGTGGTCCCTGGGCTGCTGCTGGTCTATAATTATGTTGCATATGGTCCTTGTACACTAGTGGCCCAATTTTCTTTTTAAAAAAAAGCCAGATCTCAAGAGCTTTATGGTCTCATAGAATCTTGTTCTTTTCACATTAACTTTAATTGGTGCAATTCTTAAAGCATTAGTATATCTTCTTGTACTAGTATTGGGTTGATTTAAAGCTCACAGAAGGATAGCATACCATTTAGCATTTTTAGGTTTATATACCACTCCAGAGTGCTTTACAGACCTCTCTGGGCAGTTTACAATGTCAGCATATTGACCCCAACAATCTGGGTCCTCATTTTACCGACCTCGGAAGGATGGAAGGCTGAGTCAACCTTGAGCCTGGTGAGATTCAAACTACCAAATTGCAGGCAGCTGGCAGTCAGCAGAAGTAGCCAGCAGTACTGCATTCTAACCACTGCGCCACCGCAAAATCATTTATTCTTAGATTCCAACCAATTTTTTACCGACCTTGGAAAGATCATTTTACCGACCTTGGAAAGATGGAAGGCTAAGTCAACCTTGAACCCCGTCAGGATCGAACTCCATGCTGTGGGCAGAGTGTGGCTGCAATACTATATTCTAACCACTGTGCTCCAAGCATATTGCTTTCATTGCTTACCCTTCTTCCTAATTATTTTTAACACAAACACGGAGATAATGTTCATTCCCCAAGGCATCTGCTACATCTGGGATAAGAGACTTTTGTCTTCCTATATTGACTCATTTTGAGATATAAAGTGTATTGTTCTGCTTTTATGTGAAGTCCCTGAAACACAGAGTAACTTGGCCAGGTAAGGGAAGCTAAGGTTGGGTCTAATTCCTGCTTCAACCGTAGATGGAGAATGTTGAATGCTCCGGAGCTAATGACTAATATAGTTTGGCAATGATATTTTCATCCATATAGCAAAAGTTACTCTCTTTTTAATTCCAAAACATTTTCAAAATTATTTGTGCATTTGGATTTTTCATAATGAGAAGCAGTGTATAAATACAATGAATAAATCGTTTTTTGTTCAGAAAGCAATTCATACTCGAGTTTATTAAGAATACTTAGATACCATCTGGATCTAGTGATTCATTTGTTTCCAATCTGTGAATAAGGCCTAGAATGTAATCTCTTCTCCACACTATTTACCTCAGTTCCTCAGATTTTCTTTCTGAAAATGCCAGTCTGTATTTTCCCTGTCTGCACCTTCCATAGTGAAAACAGGCACCAAGAATATATTCAGCCTCCCTGCAATCACCTTGTCTCTTTTAATACCCCCCTTTTATTCAATAATCTCAACATCTCCTTAACCAATTTCTTGCTTCTGATTTATTTTTAGGCTTTTAATTGTGGGTATTCATATTATTAACGATATGCATTAGGATTGTACTTCAGCTTGGCACAAATTGTAACTCTGATACAAAATGCAGCTTTTGGGAACGGTTTACGGAAAATACAGCTTTTTTGGGTGATTCTGAGTTGAGGCTGGAAAGGCATTTCTCATTTTTCTCTGCTTCAGATCCTCTGTGGAGTTCCACTCAATTATGTACCTGAGGAGCTCAGAAAGGGATTTGTAGTCCTTTTTTATTCTTCCTTATGTAATGCCTTGATTGGCCGGGGTGGGGGGAGAGAAAGAGGATTCTGGGATTAACAGATCTGTCCTCAAACCTAATTGTCCTTGTAATGTGTCATTCAGACTCATGCCTTTTAGCTACATGGTAAGGTTGTAATTGTGGGGACAGAGACTGATGAATATGCACTGTCACTGCAGTCACACTATTTTGACATCAGGCATCTCATCTGTGTACGTATGTGTAGTGGCACTCTGTTGCAAGCATTCAACTGATTCCTTTTCCTCATTTCCATTCCTGTTCTGACTTGATCCTTATCAACTCTCTCCCCCCCCTCTCTCTCATTCATCTATCTGTCCATCCGTCCATCCATCCATTATCTACCTATACAACTTTTCATTCCTCTCATTTTCCCTCTCATGCCTTCCCAAGTTAAAAAAATTATCACCAAATCACATTAGTCACCAATATCCTTAATAAGAGGGGGGAGAGAAGAAAAGGAGGGGAGGTTAAGGAGTGCATATTAGGATAATATGAAGACTGGCTAATTCATTTTCATTTTATAGGTCAGTAATCTTGACTTAGTATGGGGGTCTGATTCAAAGGAGCTTTGAATGAATCAATTTTGAAACTGATTTCTAAAAATTATTCGATTATTCAGTCTCTGCTGTTTCCACTTATTATGCCAAATAATGAAGCACCTGTAGTTATTATGATGATTCATCTTGAATATTGCTAATTGAATCTTACACTGATTTGAACAGAATGCTGGCTAATTTGTCCATACCTAATAAGGGAGAATATGATACCTAAAACATTAATGGTACAAAAATATGTCTGGAGATAATTTTCCCTCTCTCTGACTTCAAGGTTTTCACGCTGGGATCAACTATTAAAATTAAATACAAGGATATTCAAGGCAGATACAAGATGTACTGCACTGTTTAGTGCACAGTTGAACTGGAATTTGATGCCATCAGGTGTAATGAAGAACATCAGTTCAGCCAGTTTTAACAGAGGAGATGGTAACTTTATGCAGGGCCAAGTTATCCATTGCTACCAATTTTGATGGCTGATTGCTAGATAAATAACAGCAAGTAGGGGCCAGTGTTGAAAAGGACCTACCAGTAGTCCTCACTTAATGATAGTAACTGAGACTGGAATTTCTGTCACTAAAAGATGCAGTCTGAAAGTGCGATATCATGTGACCATGCCACTTAGTGACAACTGTTTCAGGTTACTATTGTTGCGTGAGACCTTCACATTAATGTGACTTCTGAATTCCCTCTGGCTTTCCCATTGATGTTGCTTGTTGGAAGCCAGCACAGAAGGATGCAAATCAGGGGGGGTTTCCTCCTGGTTCGGACCAGATCACCCGAACTGGTAGTGACCCACTGATGATGTCACTGTCGGTGCCGGTCTGTGCGCGCTGCCATATTTTTGGGTGGGTTTTTTTGCGAATTTCCCCCCCTTCCGCTGCTTGAAAAAGGGCCCTCCCGCCCGCGGGTAATGCTGACCTTTATTTCTTCGCCCGAAGCAAAGCTGATCAGCTCCTCAGCTGTGTTTCTGGCTGATTCCTGCTTCTGAGCATGAGCAGAAGCCAAATCATATGAGGGGATGCGTGCCCACACGAGCGGAGCAATGAAGGCATCATGTCGCGAGCGGAGCAATGAAGGCATCACATCGCGATGCGAACCGGTGGCGAAGATAAGTGGAACCCACCCCTGATGCAAATCATAATCACATGACTGCATGTCACTGTGATGGTTTGATCTTTGAAGACCAATTATAAATACCATCTGTTCAGCGCTGTCACAAGGTTGCTGAACAAGCAGTTATTAAACAAGGATCGTCTGTGCAGGTAGAACTCAGCTTACTATCACAATTGAGCCCAAAATTTCTGTTGCTAAGCAAGACAGTTGTTAAGTGAGTTTTGACCCCATTTTATGACCTTTCATGCCACAGTTGTTAAGTGAATCACTGCAGTTGTTAAGTTAGTAACATGGTTTATTTATTTATTTATTTATTTATTTATGGTTTCTTATATGCCGCCCCACTCCCGAGGGACTCAGGGCGGCTTACAACACAGGAAAAATACAAGAAAACCAATAAATTCAATTTAAAATCAAAATATAAAAATTAAAAATTTCAATATAAAAGCACCATTCAACCGCCAGACATACCCGGGGGAGAGTGTAGATGGAATTAAGCTCTACCCCCTGCCTGCAGGAAGAGCCATGTCTTAACGGCTTTTCGGAAGGCCAGCAGGGTGGGGATAGTTCGGGTCTCTGGGGGGAGTTGGTTCCAGAGCGCGGGGCCGGCCACAGAGAAGGCTCTCCCCCTAGGACCCGCCAGCCGGCATTGCTTGGCTGACGGGAGCTGGAGGAGGCCAACTCTGTGGGCCCTAACCGGTCGGAGGGAAGTATGAGGCAGAATGCGGTCCCGGAGATAACCTGGTCCTAAGCCATGAAGGGCTTTAAAGATGATGATCAACACCTTGAATTGGACCCGGAGACTAATGGGCAACCAATGCAGCTGGCGGAGTATAGGTGTCACGTGGGTGTACCTTGGCACACCCACCACAGCACGCGCAGCTGCATTTTGCACCAGCTGGAGTCTCCGGATACTCTTCAAGGGTAGCCCCATGTAGAGCGCGTTGCAGTAGTCCAAACGGGAGGTGACAAGGGCATGAGTGAGCGTGAGTAGAGCCTCCTTCTCCAAGTATGGCCGCAACTGGTGCACCAGGCGAACCTGTGCAAAGGCCCCCCTAGCCACAGCAGTGAGATGGTGTTCCAATTTTAGCTGTGGGTCTAGGAGGACCCCCAAGTTGCGGACCTGATCCGAGGGAGTCAGTTTCGCTCCCTCGAGAACCAAGGAGGGATAGTTGTCATAATCCTTAGGAGGCAATATCCAAAGCCACTCAGTCTTGTCGGGGTTGAGTCTGAGTCTGTTCCTCCCCATCCAGATCCTAACGTCGTCCAGGCATCGGCACATTACATCGGCTGCCACACTGAAGTCAGACGGGGTGGTGATGTACAGCTGGGTGTCGTCAGCGTACTGGTGGAAACACACCCCATGTCTGCGGATGATCTCCCCTAGCGGTTTCATGTAAATGTTAAACAGGATGGGCGAGAGGACCGACCCCTGAGGCACCCCGCATAACAGGGGCCTAGGGGTGGATCTCTGCCCTCCCGCCAACACCGACTGCATCCTATCGGCGAGATAAGAGGAGAACCACCGTAAAACGGTGCCTCCCACTCCCAACTCGCCGAGACGATGCAGAAGGATACCATGGTCGATGGTATCGAAAGCCGCTGAGAGGTCAAGTAGCACCAGGATGGAGGAATTTCCCCCATCCCGGGCCCGCCAGAGATCATCCATCAGAGCGACCAAGGCAGTTTCTGTACTGTAGCCGCGCCTGAAACCCGACTGATAGGGATCTAGATGGTCTGTTTCATCCAGAAGCCGCAGAAGCTGAGTGGCCACCACCTTCTCCACAACTTTCCCTAAAAAAGGTAAGTTGGAGACCGGACGATAGTTCTTCAAATCAGCTGGATCCAGGGAAGGCTTCTTCAGGAGGGGTCTCACCACCGCAGCTTTTAATGACTGCGGTACGGAACCCTCCCCCAAAGAAGCGATGACCACCGCCCGGATCCAGCCGCGTGTCACCTCCCTGCTGGCAGAAACCAGCCAGGAGGGGCACGGGTCCAATAAACAGGTGGAGGCCCCCATTGCCCCCATGGCTCTGTCCACATCCTCAGGAGAAACAGGCCCAAACTCCTCCCACAACGGTGGACTAAGACTTGCCCCTGTCAACTCCATGGACTCTGCCCAGCCAGAGTCCAGGTTTGACCGAATCCGAGCGATTTTATCCATCAGAAACTCGGCAAATTCCTCAGCTCTGCCTTGCAAGTGCTCCTCGCTCCCCCCTTTCGCAAGGAGGGAGCGAGTCACCCTAAACAAGGCGGCTGGGCGAGAATCTGCGGACGCAATAAGAGCGGAAAAATAGGATCGTTTTGCCGCCCTTATCGCCACTAAATAAGATCTGATGTAAATTCTTAATAGTGTTCGGTCGGAGTCGGTTTTGCTGGACCTCCAGCGGCGCTCCAGACGTCTCTTCTGGCGTTTCATCTCCCGGAGCTCCTCGGTAAACCAGGGGGCTTTCCGGGATCCACTGCCGCGGAGAGGTCGCAAAGGCGCAATTCGGTCTAAAGCCCCTGATGCTGCGATGGTTGTTAAGTGAAACTGCCTTTCTCATTGAGTTTGCTAGTCAGAAGGTAGCAAAAGACGATCACATGACCCAATACACTGCAACGTCATAAATATGAGTCAGTTACGAAGTATCTGAATTTTGATCATGTGACCACAGGGATGCTGTAAAGGTCATGTGTGAAAACTGTCATAAGTCACTTTTTTCAGAGCCGTTGTAACTTTAACCAGTCACTAAACGAACTGATGTAAGTTGAGGACTACCTGTATTGTGTTCCTTTCCATATATTCCTGATCACATCTGACTGGCCACTGTGTAATACAAATTATGGATTAGGTGCCCCAATGGCCAGATCCAGAAGGGTTTTTCTTCTGGTGGTTATGCCATTTCCACATGTATTTATTTAGCAGATATATTATTGATCAAATCTGTAAGGCTTCCCCATTTCATAATGATTGTGGAAAGCATAAAAAACAAATACATATAAATGAAATGTATTAGAACGCTATCCTTTTCCAATAATTTCAGCAATGCTTAGATATCTCATTAAATCAAGGGTTGATTCATTTCAGGTTGGTTTCTCTCTGGTTGATCCTATGATTAACTGTAAACATTTTGCATCCATTTATTATGGTGACTTGATCAAACAAAAAATACTTTTAAGCTTTTCTAAACATCTCTGGAATGTACTGGCTGCAAAGCTGAGGAGCTTAACAGATTTATAAGCTTTTAAAAATGGCTCTTGACACATCTTTTTGAGCAGGCTTCTTTATCATTAATTCTACTTGCTTCAGTTGTTTTTATTAGCTTGAATTCCTATTTTATTTTTTTCTAATATTTTAAGTTTGTTTTAGGGAAAACTGCTGAAAAATTCCAGCAGTTGATAATATACCAAGTTAAATGCAACAGAACAAATAATCACAAGCAATCAAATTTTCAGCTTGTGTGACTAAATATTTACTAAAATTGATTTATTTCGAAGTGTTGATTGAGTATTGATCCTGGCCTGTTGCATTTGCTACTTTAAATTCCATCTTGTACCTGTCTAGTGTTTAGACAATTTGTAATCTGTTTCCCAAGTCCATTCTGTTAGGTAATAACATATGATGTGAAAAAAGAAAACATTCTTATTACAGCACACCTGAAAAACCCCTGACAGTGTTTTTATGTTGAATTCTCATTTTGAGGAACCTGCATCTAAGCATTTGACATGTGAAAGTGAAAATCTTTATATCCCATAATAAGAGATTGGGCAAGCAATGAGGAAATATATATTAGAAATAGATGAAGGAAGGTAAACTAAAAAAAACCATTTGAAGAAGATTGGTATTCGTAAAGGTTTTGCTTTCAGTAATCCCATGAGAAATATGAGTGAGGAAGGAAAGAAATATAAATCAGTGAAACATAGGAAAGCAGAATTTTAAAAAGCATTTGAGCATTGTTGAGACTGGAGCAAGAATATAAGCTTTTTTAAAAAATGATTGATTATACTACAAAATTAGGATGCTTTATAGTTACTGTGCTTTTTCTGCACCCCATTTTGCAATTTGTGGATTATTTTAAAATGAACAATAATCCTGAATAAATAAATTATCCTTATCCCTTTTATTAAAAATGTATACCCAATTTATAGGTCTACAGGTACTGTAACTTATTAAGTTTACTGAAAGCACTGAAGCAGAGTAAAGATGGATAATATGATGAGCTTTTTAAAAAAATCAGGAAGTAAAGGAAAAAAATAGAGCAGATTAACAGGAACTGAATTGGGAGCCAGTTTGGTTTAGTGGTTATGGCACCAGACTAGAAACTAGGACAGTGATGGCGAGCCTTTTCTGGTTCGCGTGCCCACGCCCATTGTCCCCCCCATGCATGCGCACAATGGGCAAACCGGAAGTACATTTTCCGCGTTTTCTGCACTTCCAGTTTGCCATTGGGCTGTTTTTTGCACTCCGGAGGGTTCAGGGAAGCTTCCTGAAGCCCTGGAATGCAAAAAACAGCAAAACGGGCAAACCAGAAGTGCAGAAAATGTGGAAAATGCACTTCTGGTTTGCCCGTTCTGCCGTTTTTTGCATTCCGTGGCTTCAGGAAGCTTCCCTGAACCCTCCGGAGTGCAAAAAACAGCCCACCGGCAAACCAGAAGTGCGTTTTTCCACACTTCCGGTTTGCCGGTGGGCAACGCTCGCGTGCCCTCCGCTATGGCTCCGCATGCCACCTGTGGCACACGTGCCATAGCTTCGCCATCACGGAACTAGGAGAATGTGAGTGATAGTCTCACATTAGGCAGGCAACTAGCTGGATGACCTTAGGACAGTCACTTTCTCTCAGCCCTAGTAAGGAAACAATGGCAACCACTTCTGAAAAACATTGAAAAGAAAATTGCTGGGATTTGTCCAGGTAGTCATTAGGAATTAACACTGATTTGAAGGCACAATATATATAAAACAGAGATTAACAAAAGTAGAGTATGGTTAAGATCATCCACTACCTAATGATTATGTAAATGATTTCCATTACATTATATTTCAAAAACAATATGGCCATCACTTTTTTTGGCTGATATTAACAACAAAGTGCAGCCTTTATTGAATATCCTGTAGACGTGAAAGACCTAAAAATAAACAAGAAGACATTATAATGGTCATTTTATGTTGATTGTTAATGTTAACGTTGTTTGTTTGATATCTTCTTTTTTTGTTTTTATTCTGTATTTTAACTTTGGAGAGAAAATTTTAAAAAACCATTTAAAAAAAGAAGAGATTATAATGGTGGGTAAGGTGGGTTGGGGGAATTACATCTGAGTTTGGACCTTCCAAACATACATAATATCTTTAGAGGTGGAATTGATTTTCTGACCATATGAATTTTTTATCACAAAAATTGTTTTATTTTGTTTTCCACAAATACTTGGTGAATCTGTTAGAAGGGTCAACTCAGTCTTTGCACCCCTGTTTTAGAGGGTACTATTAAAAATGGCAAAATGGACTGTGAGGCAATAATTGATGACAGTATCTATGCCAGCTTTGTTTTGATAAATAAAAACCTAAGTCTGTTAAGAAGAAGTAGGGAGAGGAGGAACATTGATGTATAAATGTTTTGTAATCAGTATGTTGTGGCTTGCCGCTAATTGTCCTTTGGCCTAGTCTCATCTTCAGTGTTTCCATATATAGAATGAACAGTGTTTTTGTAATGTTTGCTAGTTGCTATATAGCTTAATAATACGCTATATCATCCACTGATCCTGCAACTTACAAGCCATGGTAAAACAGCAAAATTCTTTATTGTCAAAGCTAAGCTTCAAAGTCTCCTAAAGTGAAGGGACAACATGCTGTTTCTACTAAATAGAAACTGATTTGGAGCAATCTTACACACTGAAAATGACACACACACACACACACACAATGAAGCTAATACTGTGACCATGAACTATGAGTTTTGCAGTGCAACATACATAAGTTGTAACAGTCCTTTGCAATGGTTTAACTGGAAAAATAAATTTCTGAAGAAATGTAATGCAGTACCAAAGAATATAAATAGTCAAGAATTAAAATAGTTCATTTTGCATTCGGACATATTGTATCTGGAGATATATTCGTATTTCTCAATGTACTGTTGTAAGGAATATCCTTCTGGGTTCGGTTCCAAGTGGGGAAAAAGACACTGGAAGCATGGGACTGCTTGGAAAGATGATTTAATGGTGGACAGCAGGACCAAATGTCTGAGGTCCTGGGGAAAAGGGGGATCACATGCCTCGAGGATGTTGAAGGAGAGAAGGGCTTGAGATGTTGAGAGTGCCTGTTTTATAGCCTCTGTTGGGCCTCACCTTAAGAGTTTCCTGTTCCTGTACAGAAATGTATCCCATTGGCTGTCAGACTCCCAGGGGGCATGCAGGGGCATCTCTGTAGGGTGTCCTGAGTCCATGTTTGCTTGAGCCTTGCTGGCTGATGCAATCTTCCCAGGTGCCATGTGGTGACATGGGTAGAGGGCTAATCCTATCATGTCCTAAGGGTGAAGGTCTTAATCCCATCACCCTGGAGCTGGAGGGGGGTGGCAGGGAGCTGCTTTGTCTTTAGAACATGTTTCTCCTTTTCTCAGCCAGGGATATTCTATATAATAGTCTCCCTTTCTAATATTTCCCAAAATATTTTATTCCTCTAGGATGGGGGTAGGTGCTAACTTCCTACAGTACTAGGCATATTCTATAAACCCAAAGAAATTCTGCACTTATTACAGTGGGAAGAGGTGCATTATCTCTTGGTATGTTTACATTTTGGGGCTTCGGGGCAGAGTCACTTTACCTTTTAAAATATATTAAACCTAGCTTACTGTAGGCTTTGCATCTTTCCTGCTTTGAAAGAGTGGAAATAGCACTATGGATTAGTCTGAGGAGGCTGTTAGGGACTTCATCAATAGCAATAACAATAGCACTTAGATTTATATACTACTACATAGTGCTTTACAGCACTCTCTGAGCAGTTTACAAATGTCAGCACATTTCCCCCAGCAATCTAGGCCCTCATTTTACTGACCTTGGAAGGATGAATGGTTGAATTGAGCTGGTCAGGATCGAGCGCCAGGCTTTGGGCAGAGTTTGCCTGCAATACTGCATTCTAACCACTATGCCACCACGGCTCCTGGTTTCTCACACCACTTTAAAAAGGATTATAAATATTTTGATAGCTACACATTTTTAAGTTGTTCCTATCCTATGAAAATGCCAACCTGATTCTTAGCTACTTTTAAAAAAATTATTTCCCGTGTTGAGACACTTTTGCATGCCTACTGTCCCTGTCCTAATGTCCCCATGTATTCATAACCATCTCATGTACTCATAACCATGTTTATACATTTTATGTATTCACAATCATGTTTATACTTTTTCTGTAATCATATATATGCTTGACAAAATAAATAAACAAATAAAAAATAAATAAATATTCTGTCCAGACTTCAGATCCCCTTCTCCTGCCATTGCATAATTCCCTACTGCTGTCTATGACTTCTCATTTTTTCTCTTTAAGAAAAGTGGCAATGCCCCCCAACATATATGTATATACTCACATAGACACAAACCAAAGTTAAATTCATATATAAACCATCAAAATGCAGATAGAAGTAGAGACAGTTTAAAAAAAAAACCAATTCCTTCTTTCAGCAATTCCTCTTTTTCATCAGCACTGCTGAAATAGCACAGTCAGTAAGATCTTCATTTAGCATAGAGAAGATTACCACTTCAAAATTGGGCGGAAATAACAATAAGACCAACAACAATAATAATAGTATAATCTTCACACTCCTTACTTTTCTCAAAAGAGTTAAAAAAATGTCCAGGTGTTTACCATTTTAATATTTTGCTAGTCACCTGAAGTACAATAATTTCATTTCAGCTCTAAAATAGCCCAAATAACCTGTGGATTATCTTGGAGATGGAGGTGAAACTCTTCCACCTTAGGTGACTGGGAGGAAAAGATAAAATGGTATCCTCAGCTTATTAAAAAAAAACAAACTAGAAGGAAAGATACCTATTGAAGATAAGAGCAAATGTAATTATACATATGAGAGCTGGTTTTTAATCAGCCACCTTCTCTATCTTAAGTAAAGGTCTTAACCACTATGTTATTTTATCAGTGCTTATAAAGAGGCGTAGGAACAATTAGAGTGTGTGATAAGCTGAGTTGAAAGGGCAGTCTTTCTTCTGCAATGAAATACTGAGATCAGCCTGCAACAAAGTGAAATCAAACAAAAAGAACTACAAAAGGCCACATATAGGTAGTCTTCAACTTATGAACACAATTGAGCCCAAAATTTCTGTTGCTAAGCAAGACATAAATTAAATGAGTTGCATCCTATTTTATGACCTTTTTTTGCTACCGTCATTAAGCGAACCTGGCTTCTCTGTCCACCTTTGCTTTTCGGAAGCTGGCTGGGAAAGTTACAAAGGGTAATCACATGACTCTGGGACGGTGCAACTGTTATAAATACATGCCAGTTGACAAGCATCCAAATTTTGATCATATAACTGTGGGAAAACTGTAACAGTCATAAGTGTGAAAATCGAACATAAGTCACTTTTTTCAGTGTTGTTGTGACTTCAAACGGTCACTAAACGAATGATTGTAAGTTTAGGACTACCTGTAATGTCAGGTGCATAAGACCAGGTCCACAGGTGAAGATTCAATCAATCTGATTTATTGCTAAAAGCCTATACACAGAAAACTTCTCAACTAATGGTCAGCACCTGGTTAGAGTTAGATAAGGATCCATGGCACTCAACAGGGGTTAGTTTGCTGGTGGCCACGTAGGGATTCTAAGCTATTTTCTCTTTTCACTCTGCCCTAGATTCTGTCATTCTTCCTCCTATACATAACAGTGTTCTATTAGAAGTGTATTTCAGAAGTGGGACATGACTGATATTGCTTTGAAGGTGAGCAGAGAATTAAAAAAGAGCAGTCTCCATTTTGCCTCCCAGAAACCAATTGCCTTCCATTTCATGCTGATTCTGGTTATTGTTTTACTGTGCACAATTCTTAAGTAATCCACTCCCTCTGCATTCAAACATATGGTTCTCTTGATGTGCCCAATTGTCACTTAAGCATAACAAAGTGATAGAAGCGCATTTTTACTCACGGCAATTTGTTAAACATTCCATTAATTCCCATGCATCCTTTAGCTCATCATATAATGCACTTATTACATTTTAGCCACCAATTGTTGTGCAAAATATTTAAAAATTCAAGCCTATTCACATTATCATACACTTTCTCTAAATCAACAAATGTGCAATAACCTTTCTTTCTCCATTCATACATGTCCCAACACCTGCTGAAGAACAAAAATCTGCTCTGGAAAATAATTACATATTGTACTGCCAAAATACTGCTCATTGTTACCTCTCATATCCTTTCAATCAGGAATTTGCCAAATACCATCCCAGGCACTCTTAATAAACTAATCCCCCTGCAGTTCTTAATTCACTCTTGCTATCTTTCCTTTGTTCTACAAAACAATAATGGCATTTTTCCAATCCTGGGGAATGAACCCCCCCTCTCTCTCCATTAGATGTCTATACTGTATATCTTTCATCATTTTTTCAGCAGTCATTCTCTTATATGTATTTTTCCTCAAAACAGCCTTTTTAAAAATTTTACTAACACATATACTTACTATTATTATAACTCCATATGCTTCTTCAGTTTTTTTGTAACATAATTCTTTTTGTTCAAAGCAAAACATATTCTCTTTCAGGACATCCACTTTCCATTCATTCTGTTGAGAGATTAACTTGTCTTCCAGTTTGTTTTTATAAACGGTTTTTCCCAGCACTCACTCCATTTTCTGTTACTTTTTTTAAAATCCATTTTCCCCAAGATCCACTCTTGATATTTATCATACAAATCATGGTCTGACCGACATTCCGAACATTTCATCACCCTTGAATCCTTTACTGAATCTCTCGATCTTTCAAGGTAAACAATCAGATCAAACATGCTTTTCAGTTTGTCCCTTTTCATGTATGTTTTATGAACCGACATACTTAAACCATGATCTTGAAAGAAACAGACTTTTTTTTCAAGCAGATACTATCCTCTCAAAATAGCAATAGCAATAGCAATGGCAATAGCAATAGCAATAGCAATAGCACTTAGACTTATATACCGCTTCACAGTGCTTTATAGCTCTCTCTAAGTGGTTTACAGAGTCAGCATATTGCCCCCAACAATCTGGGTCCTCATTTTACCGACCTCGGAAGGATGGAAGGCTGAGTCAACCTTGAGCCTGGTGAGAGTCAAACTGCCAAATTGCAGGCAGCTGGCAGTCAGCAGAAGTAGCCTGCAGTACTGCATTCTAACCACTATGCCACCGCAAAATCATTTATTCTTAGATCCCAACCAATTTTTCTGATTTTATTTTCTTATTTCCACTCATTCATTACTGTAGTATATTAAGCCACAAATTAATAATTGTTTCTCCTATGAGAAAAATTATTTAGCATTTCTTTGAAATCTCGTTAGATTCTTGAAACAATAGAAAAGTACTTTTAATAGTTCCTAGTATGCTGCTACTTGGCAGGATAGGATCTTTCCAACTAAATCAAGGAGTCTCTCATTCAGAATCTCAACATTAGTCAGTGTGAAACTCAGCATCTATTTCCCTGTGATGCCAGGTGGTTTTTCAATACCCCTGTATTATTCTTAGATGAAAATATTTTCGATGTTGCCCTGGAATATTTGATTGGGCTAGGCCCGTGATGGGTGAACCTATGGCACGGGTGCCACAAGTGGCACGCGGAGCCATATCAGTGGGCACACGAGCTCAGGTCCGGCGCGCATGTGCGCGCCGGACGGCTGATTTTCAGGCCTTCTGGGCCCACTGGGAGTCAGGAAACAGGCTGTTTCCAGCTTCCAGAGGGGGTGGGGAAGGCCGTTTTCGCCCTCCCCAGGTTCCTAGAAGCCTGGAGAGAGCAAAAAATGGGCGTACCATTGCATGCTGGGAGTGGGGGGGTCATACACGCATGCGCGGGGGTGCATGGAATTATGGGTGTGGGCACGCACACACGTGATCCCACGCATCCCCCCCCTTTTTGGCACGCGAACCAAAAAAGGTTTGCCATCACTGGGCTAGGCTGAAGGTCAAATAGAAATAAATAACCAAGTCACTTAAAATTAGTTCATCATTAGTGACATGTAATGAAGTCCCTTTGGGAGTTGGGCGACATACAAATCTATTAAATAAATAAATAAATAAATAAATAAATAAATAAATAAATAAATAAATAAATAAATAAATAAATAAATAAATAAATAAATAAATAAATAAATAAATGAGTGAGTGAGTGAGTGAGTGAGTGAGTGAGTAAGTAAGTAAATAAATGAGTGAGTGAGTGAGTGAGTGAGTGAGTGAGTGAGTGAGTGAGTGAGTAAGTAAGTAAGTAAGTAAGTAAGTAAATAAATAAATAAATAAACAAATAAATAAATAAATAAATAAATAAATAAATAAATAAATAAATAAAAACAGGCACTTGTTCTTATATGGCAAATGTTTACAGTACGGGCATCCTTTACTTTGACAAAAATGTCTGTGAATTCTCCTAGTGCAGTGATGGCGAACCTTTTTTGGCTCGGGTGCCAAAAGGGTGCACACACGTGCGATAGTGTGCGCTCGTGTGCCCACACCCATAATGCAATGCCCTGCGCATGGGCATAACCCCCCCCCGCTGCCTCTCCTACGCATGCACACAGGCCTCACTGAAGCCTCCTGACTTCCAATAGGCCCATTGGGCTGTTTTTCACTCTCCCCAGGGTTCAGGAAAGCCCCTGGGGACAGCGAAAAATGGCCCAACGGGCCAATTGGAAGTTCAGAAACGAAAGGAAGAGGAACTACCCTACTACTTACCTTCAGATAGTTGCAACCAGGCCTCACACACCTCAGCCCATTTCTTCTGCAGCCGGGAAGGCTTTCCTGAAGGCCTGTGTAGCTGATAACAGAGCTCCGGATCGATCCGGAGCTCTGTTATCGGCTACACAGGCCTTCAGGAAAGCCTTCCCGGCTGCAGAAGAAATGGGTTGAGATGTGAGAGGACTGGCTGCAACTGTCCTAAGCTAAGGTGACCAGACGTCCCGCTTTTGGCGGGACAGACACACTTTTCAAGCGTGTGTCCCGCGTCCCACATTCTTTCCACTTTTTTGGAAAGAATGCTGAAACAGCGGGACGTCTGGTCACCTTAGAGCAGTGCTCCCCAACCGGTGTGCCACGGCACACTGGTGTGCTGTGAGGCCATGCCAAGTGTGCCGCGGCAAAAGGGGCAGGGCGGGCGGGGCAGGGCGGGGCGCACGTCCTACCTGGGACTTTTCCTGGTAGCTCCAGTCGCGTTCCTTGCTAATAGCGTCCAGAGCAGAGCAGCCCCTCCCAAAAGATCACGAGACGTTATCTTTTGGAAGAGGCTGCTCTGCTCTGGGCGCTAATTAGCAAGGAACGCGACTGGAGCTACTGGAAAAAGTCCCAGGTAGGACGTACAGTGGTGGCACTGCCATCCCCGCGCCTCTCGCCCCGCTCACCGGGCGTCTCTGCTCCGCGGTCGGAATCACTTTTGTTCGCTCTCCTGCTCACCGGGCTCTCCTGCTCCCCCTCCGCCAGCGCTGGGCTGCTGGAGTGACAGGGGGAGAAAGGAGATCTGGAGCCAGCCCAAGCCACTGCCGGCTCCTGAAGGGGGGAGGCGGGAGGCGAGGAAAGGCCTCCCGCCTCCCACCCACCCACCCACCTGGACGCCGACATTTGCGTCCTTTTGCCCTCTGTGCATGCGCAGCGTTCTGCGCATGCGCAGAGGGCAAAACTCAAATGGCGGCGTCCAGGCGGCCCCGCCCCCCGTCAATGTCCCGCTTAAAAAAAAAATCTGGTCACTTTACCTAAGCCGAAGAAGTTCCTGAAGACCTCTGACAGCGAAAAGGAAGCTGAGGGTGAGCACACAAGTGAACTTCCGGTTGGGCCGTTTTTGCCATGGGGAGAGCGAAAACAGCTGAAAAGAAAGCCGAAAATCAGCTGACACAGGGCAACACCTCGCGTGCCCTCAGATATGGCTCCGCGTGCCACCTGTGGCACGTGTGCCATAGTTTCGTCATCACTGTCCTAGCGGTTTAAAAACTCCAGAGGTAATTATTAATTAATTACAGGTTTTCTAGTCATCAACTTTTCTGTGCTGGACAATCCTAGTTTGTTTTCTTTTCATCTACTGTGTTCCCCAATATTTTCGATTATTTTCTTCTTCAGGTTTCCCCCCCTTTTTTCATTTTGAACAGCTCTGCAGTCAGGGAAGGGATTACACTACTTTCCAAGATTAATTTAAGAAAGCCACTTCATATGTGCATAATATTAGGTCATTGAAGCCCTTCATAAACAATTTGAAAAAAGGACCTCGGGGTATATGAGAAGGCACACCTAACGCCTATCTGCAGCTCCTTCAGGAAGTCATATTTCCCTCCCTGCAATCCCACAAAAACTGCAAGGGCAACCCCACAATTCTGGGAAAACAAATGCCTGTATTAAAGAATTGTAGACAAGTGCAACATTCACAGCTTGTACACTTCAAAGTACAGTATCTTTTTAGATCTGAATATGAAAGTGTGTGTATAACTACCAAAGTGTAATATAAATTATCTTGCATTTCAAATACTTCTATAGGTAGTTCAATATTATTATTTCCATATTGCAGATGAAAGATTGAGAAAGGGAACAAAATTAACTTACCTAGCTATCACTTACCAAATTTAATAGCAAGACAAAAAAAAATCAACATACCGCATTTGGTTTAAAATTTGGATTATTACTTTACACCAAATTTGAAGCAATAATTTAAATAGTACCCATAATTTTGTAATAGCAATGTGATTTAAACTTTACGAGTTACCACTTAGTATCTTAGTTACCACTTAGAGTTATCACCTAGCTATCACTTACCAAATTTAATAGCAAGACAAAAAAAAATCAACATACCGCATTTGGTTTAAAATTTGGATTATTACTTTACACCAAACTTGAAGCAATAATTTAAATAGTACCCATAATTTTCTAATAGCAATGTGATTTAAACTTTACGAATTATCTGAATAATGTGAGATTGCTCTATTTAAGCATGTGGGGAATTATTCTAGCATATTTTTAGGCATCCAAAAAGTTCCAGTCAGACTGTGGCAGCTTTTCTGACTAACAGCCCATTTAGTGACATAAACTCTAAATGTTAATTGTAGCCCCTCCGGCCACATACAACTACAACCCAAGACGAGGCTGTTTGAAGGAATGCATTTTATCATCAGAGGCATGCTTGATGGGAATGTGAGAGAGGCCCTTGTCAGCAAATATTCCAGGCTCTGAAACTTTCTGTTGGAGGTATCAGTTTAATAATTCTTCCTTTCTATAAAAACATTTTGTTATCTGTTGGTTAGCATCATTAAATTAAAAATGGGTTGAACCTTGCCCCTGGACTCTACAGGATTCTTATTCACTTAACAAGGGCCATTCAATTTCTACTTTATTCTTTTTGCAGGGAAAAATTAATTTCTGGGAAAATTCAGTAGGAGTGAGCAGAGACAAAGGGACACACAGCCTTATCTTGTAAATTATCTTTCTTTGGGGGCCTTTAATTCCCTCCAATTTCTCAAATGAGACAAAGAAGGTCAAATAGTTTGGGATCGCATTATTTAAAACTGTGGTTCTTACTTACTTATTTGTTTTATATGGTATTTCAATTATATAGGAAATTAATTAAGCAAATAAGTATGTCTATACCCCTATAAATGACAAGCAAGCTATTTATTGTCACGGGGCAAAGTTTTTGTAAATAAATTGTACATTATTGCTATCCTATAGAATTGCTGCTATAAACGAAAATGTTTTATCCATTACTCTACCAACTATTGTGTTAAAACACTGTATAAAAGGAATAATAGGCAATTCCAATATTGTGGGATGGTTATTTTATTGCTTTGACAGGAGGTTTAGTAGGCAATTTTGAATTTCACTGACGATATTATATAAAAAAGGTTAAATCTGATTTGGACCCTATGACAGTCCCATTCATACTCCTAACATCTGCAATTAATCTTTTTAAAATGAATGAATGGGATTTCATCAAGGGTATTGGCCCTGAAATTGAAGAGGAAGACTCCCCGTTGTTGAGCTAGGTTACCATGGTAACTGTCATTTGTCCTTTTGTGACATCCACCCTAGCTAGTTCAGCTGTCAAATGATTAGGCAGGTGATTGGTACTTTTCACTGTCATTTTGTTCGCATTTGCCAACAGCTGTACTTTGAAAGCAAACTAAAAAAAAAAAGAGTGATAAGGAAGAAAAGAGGGAAAAAGAAATAATATATTTTGAGATTGAAGTATTTTTTATAGCTTCTGCATACTAATTCTATTGTTATGTGTGATGGTAAATTCAAGAGAATTCCCATAAGCCATTATTTTCTATTCTCATTAATATTTTGAGTAATCCTAAGGAATTTCCTAGTGTAGGGTTATGTCAGGGCTTATCCTAAGTCTAGGAAAATCCTTTATGAATACGGTTTTTCCTTTTGTGGGTATCTTTAAACGTTTTGTTAGGGATGCATGAACATACTGGAAAATGCTTTTTCTTCAGCATTCTATTTCCATACAACCACGCTATCTGAAGATTGACTTTCTACACACAATACAAACTTTTAAAAGGGATTTTAAAAAATCAAGATGTTCAACCATTCCAATGACCCATAAATTGTATGTGTTGCATTAATCAAATGCATAAATTCGATTAAATATATAATCTATCTGACCAAACTCTGAGCAGCAGATATACAATATAAAACATTCAATGAAATGACAGCAACAAAACCCAAGTTAAAGCCCTCACATTAAACGCACACAACAGCTACAACATATATTCATGCCAGAGCTCCCAAACTAACAAACCAGCCCCTGAATTGAAAGTAAAAGCCTCCTGGAAGCTAGTAAATATAGCAGTGGTGTTAGATAGGTATATTACTACCCAATATTGCCCCTGCCCCTGCCCTGCCCTGCTCCTGCCCCTGAGTTCTGGATCAGCTGAAGCTCCTGCATGGTTTTCAAAGACTGCCCCATGTAGAAAATTGTAATAGTCCATTTGTGAGGTGACTAAGGCAAGATTAGCCATGAGCAGTGTCTTCCAGCCAGGAGTGGGCACAACTGATGTACAAGATCTTACAATTCTCGCAACAGAATTCCTTATTCCACCAAACTTGAAATTTTAGGCTTAGACAACTTAGAGCTACGTCGCCTTCGATCTGATCTAAATGTAGTTCCTAAAATCATCTGCCACAATGTCCTACCTGTCAACGAATACTTCAGCTTCAACCGCAACAATACAAGAGCACACAATAGATTCAAACTCAATGTAAACAGCTCGAAACTCGACTGCAGAAAATACGACTTCAGCAACAGAGTAATCAATGCCTAGAATTCACTGCTCGACTCCATGGTTTCTTCCCCAAACCCCAAAAACTTTAACCTTAGACTGTCTACAGTTGACCTCACCCCATTTCTAAGAGGTCTGTAAGGGGTGTGCATAAGCACACCATCGTGCCTACCATCCCTGTCCTTCTGTCCTATTGTTTAAATTTACCTATACATATTTTACTTTTGTTTATGTTTATGTTTATACCATACCTGTTATCTTGTACACGTGTTGACAAAATAAATAAATAAAATAAAATAAAAGATGCATTTGTGCAAAGGCCCTCCTGGTCATAGCTGCCACCTGCTCTCCAACAGAGTGCATGAGGACCCCTCACTTTGCACACCAATTTTACCTGGGGGAGGATAATGCTACTCAGCGTTCATGGTGGAAAATTACCAGATAGTGATAGTCCTAACATCCATAACCTCTCAGTCTCGTCAGGATTGAAATAAAGCCTGTTCCTCCCCATCCAGTTGTGATCAGTGTCTAAGCATTGGGAGAGCACTACAATAGCATCACTTGAACGATCCAGGGCAGAATTGTATAAGCTAATATCATCAGCTTACTTATTCAAATTCACCCTGTGCCAAACATAACAAGCAACTTCATATAGATGTCAAATAGGAATGAATAAAATGTTGACCCACAAAGCAGAGATCCAGGGATGGACCCAGGGGTGGGCTGCTATGGGTTCATCCGGGTTCGGGAGAACCCGTAGCTAATGTTATGGCCGGTTCGGAGAACCTCCAAATCCCACCCCTGGCTGGCCCCTCCCGCCCCACCCACCTCACCCCACCCCACCCTGCCCCTCCCAGGAGTCTCCACACAGCCCATTTTGGATACGAGGTAAGTGCAGGGCCCACATGGAGGCTCAGGGAGGGGGAAAAACAGGCCTCCTGGAAGTTCCAGAAGGCTGGAAATAGGCCCATTTCTGGCCTCCGGAGGGCCTCCGGAGCATGGGGGATGCAGTTTTCGCCCTCCCAGAGGCTCAAGGAAAACCTCTGGAGCCTGGGGAAGGCGAAACCCCCCCTGCACCATGGTGCAGGAGGCTGACTAGGCCATGCCCACCATGGCCACGCCCACCCAACAACCGGGCAGAGAACCCGTTGCTGAAATTTTTGAATCCCACCCCTGGATGGACCTCCCCCTCACAACACCGACTGGAACTGGCCATGGAGAAATAATGGGAACCGTTGAAGGACAGTGCTTTTCACTCTCAACACTTTCAGACAACATAACGGACACCTTGTGTGATGGCATTAAAACTACTGAGTGACCAAGAAAAGTCAGAAAAGATGCAATATCCTCAACCTGAACCCAGCAAAAGTCATATACAAGACAAAGGTCAGGGTTGTATTTTGGCCTGAACCCAGAGAGTGCAACAGGCCCTGATTACCTGCTTCCACCAGAGCCCTTTGAAGCTGTAGGTCTGTTACCTTCTGAACAACCTTCTCTGAAAGGGAAGGTTGGAGACTGGACAAAATTTGTCCAGTATAGCTGGGTCCATCAATGGCCTTTGGAGTATGCAGAAGTTTATATTTGCCATCAACTTTCAAGAAGCTAGAAGTGAAGTTATTAAACAGCATCTTCAAAATAAATATATTTAAGATACCTGCTCCTTTGAGATTATGGAATTCTAGACAAGAAACAACTGAATATTGGAGAAAGCATGGAAAACAAAATGAGTTGGTGACAGTTGGGAACAATGAGAGATGAAACTAAGAGAAAGCTCAAAAGAGACCAGAGGGAGAAGAGAAAGAAAAGAGAAAGAAAACAAAAGACCTCACATAGCATAGAAAATGACAACAATGGATACTAATAGTATTCAGTATAGAAAAATGGGAAATTTATGTTCTTTTATACTGTTGTTTACTCACAGTTTTAAAAAATCTATATATTAAAAAAATCTCATAAGCTTACTGTACTCCAGAGCTAGTTCCATTTAGTCTCCTAAGCAGCAAAATGACTAGTGTGCACTGCAGATCAATTTAAACAATGATTTGGATTCATAATGATGGTGTTAGTGGTGCTCTTCTATGGTCCTAATGGATATAATTTTACTGGCAAAAATAAATGATATAAAAGATGGTTCAATCTGGAATTGAATCATTTTAACAGAGTTCTGCTTTACAAAGTCTACTTTAAAATAAGGAATGAAAACATTATAAATGCTGGATGTAACATAATAATGGCAAGCCAAATAAAACAGACACAACAATGAGTTAGAGAGGGCCTGTTTTAGCTCCATCATCATACAGGTGGTCACTAATGTCTTTGCGGGAAGAATCCCCGGATATACAGATGGGCTTCTTCAGGTGAAAAGGATTCGGATGTCGCTTGTGCAGATACTGAATGTCCCATCTATTACAAATAATTAGACTCTTCTCCTTGCCTTTTATGGAAAACATATCAAGAAGAAATTTTTAAAAATCTTTTCTATTGAGGAATAATTTGGTTGTTGGAATTATTTGTAATTCTATCCCTTACACTTAAGTAAGTCTTGTTAAGAAGAGTCTATGTGATGTGTGCTTCGGAAAGGATTACTTTTTGGCCTGAGTCCACCACTCCAGATTGCAGCAACAAAAGAAACAGGGGATCCCTTACTTTAACGCCAGTCACTGTGCAAACTTCCTAAACACTTGCAAGTCTGATGAACAAACTAATGAACCATTGTGGAAAATGGCATAGGAGAGGGAATGGTTCTAGGAGTCAGAAGAAAAGAGGCCAGAGAGAAGCAATCTCCACGTGGAATAAAAGGGTATGGTCCTCTTTTGAACAAGCAACTGGCTAAATAATAGAAAAGCAAAGAATAGGAGTAAATAGACATATGTCAAAATGGAGAGATGTAACTAGTAGAGTCATTCAGAGTTCTGTCCTAAGATCAGTGCTTTTTAACATATTTAAAAAATGATCTGGAATTAGGCACAAATAGTGGAATAGCCAAATTTGCTAATGACACAAAATTGTTAAGAGTAGGTTATAATAATGAAGGTGTCATGATCCCGACTAATGAACCCAAGCAAATCAGAACTCAGAGGCTAAGGTCTTCCTCTAAGAACTTCTTTATTGGGTACATCATATCGGCACGATCAAATGGAAAACCAACTCTAAATGTTTCCCGCGGGTTCAGTATAATTAAAATAGGAAATAACTCACTCCCCAAAGGTCACAGGTCACGTTGGCCAATTAGGTTAATTGGCGGGCTCTCCAGGCATTCCTCCCTGTCTCTATCCACCACCTGTACAGATTACCTTGGCTCCCACGAGAAAGTTCTATATTTTGTCTAGCAATGCATTTCATCCTCCTTCCTCCTCCCCACTCTGTAGAATAGAAATATGGCTTCTGCCAGGTTCGATTCGAAGTTGATAGAAGGATTGCATTGATCAAAAAGATCTCTGCACATTAGGGGAGCGGGCATCAAAAAGGTAGATGTCATTCATCATGAGCAAGTGTAAAGTGATATAAAGATAATAGGAAATAGAATTGAAAATAGATTTACCAATATCATAATGTCCTTATATAAATCAATGGTGTCCATACTTGGAATATTATGTAATTTTCTGGATTGCCACACTTCCAAAAAGAGTCACCTTTGGTGAAATGGGCGCTATACAAATTTGATAAATATACAGGTACTCCTCAACTTATGACCACAATTGAGCCCAAAATTTCTGTTGCTAAGTTAGATAGTGGTTAAATGAATACTGCCCCATTTTGCAACCTTTCTTGCCACATTTGTCAAGTGAATATTATAGTTGTTAAGTTAGTAACACAGTTGTTAAGTGAATCTGGCTTCCCCATTGACTTTGTCAGAAAGTCACAAAAGATAATCACATGACCCAAGGACACTGCAGCTGTCATAAATATGAGTTGGTCGCCAAGCATCTGAATTTTGATCAGGTGACTATGGAGATGCTGCAGTGGTTGTAAGCATTAAAAACAGTCATAAATCACTTTTTCCAGTTCTGTTGTAATTTCGAACAATCACCAAATGAACTGCTGAAAGTTGAGGACTATCTGTAGTGAAACTAGAGAAGATTCAAAAGAGGGAAGTTAAGATGATCAATTGGCTGAAGCATAAAGATTGCAACAGTTGGTGCTTTTGAGCCTAGAAGGGAATATGAGTAAGGCACAGAATAATGAGAAAAGGGTTGGACCAATTGATGGAAGTCATGGCTTTGATGTCATGTGACTGGCTCTGAAGATCCTCTGCTGGGAAACCATCATGAACTTGGCCACTGAGAGACTGCTGGACTAGCTGGGCTGGGCTCCAACACAGCAGGACATCTCTTAAGTTCTTATGTTCTAGAATAAAAACCTTCAGGAGAGGAAGGGAGAGGAAGGGAGAGGAAGTTGGTTGTGTTGCAGGACCGCCATGCATCTATAGAAAAACCTAAGCATTTGTCTTAGCAGCATATGCAGTAGGTAGATACCAAATGAAAAGACATGGGCTGACACAACTCAGCGTCAGGGGCGGGTTGCTCCTATATCACTACTGGTGCGCTGCGCGTGCATCGCCATGTTGCGCATGCATGCACGCCCTCGCTACGCACACGCGCTCCCTTGCATGATTTTGCTTCCGTGCATGCGTGGAAGCAAAATCTCGCCGAAATCTCATGAGGGGACGTGCGCGTACCACTGTTTCCTCTAAGGTGCGTGTCGTACACGTAATGAGAATGCCGTGTGGAAGTTTCTAACTTCCGCGTGGCATTTTTTAATGGCAGAGGCTGCGCGCCTGCGCAGTCGCACAGATAAAAAGAGAATGCCGCGTGGCAGTTTCTAACTGCCGCATGCCATTTTCTGATATTACAGGGAACATTGGTGAGTGTGTGCGATTTCGGCGATTTTTTACTTCTGCGCATGCGCCGAAGCAAAATCTCACTGAAATCTCAGATGCGCGCGTATCCCCTTGAAAGATTTCGGTGAGATTTTGCTTCCGCACATGTGCAGGAAGCAAAAAAAGCTGGAAAATTCCCCAAAAAAGATGGCGCCACACGACGGACCGGCGAGGATGGCACCGGAGGCATTTCGCAATCCGCCGGCCGCTACTGGTGCCATAGAGAAGACCGCACCGGTAGGAACCCACCCCTGCAGTCCGGGTGCATTGACTTGGGGAATCATGAGATGGTAGTAAAGAGATTCAGAAAACTAAAGCTTTCCTGACATCCAGTGGTCAACTGGATTCTTGCAGTCCAAATTTGACAGCCCACCTGGCACTGTTGGACCTTAGAGGGAATATCTTGAGCTGCTGCTATTCATTCCCAAGGATGGCTTGGGTGAGAAAACCCTGGGCACCAGAATAGGTATGTTTCCTGGAATGCAGCTGCTGGCTCCTTAACCGATACCTATTGCTGAGAGCAGGACTTGATTGGAGAACTTTGCCTTGGGGTCCAGAATGCTCTGTGGATATACTGCTGGTGCTAAGTATGAATGGAATTGTACTAGAGCAATGATGGCGAACCTTTTTGGCACCGAGTGCCGAAAAGATCACGCAGAAACATTGCACGTGCGCACTTGTTGGGGCTGCTCTTTGGAAAAGCCGAACCTCCGGGCTCTAGTGTGCATGTGCGCCCGATGATCAGCTGGCTGGCATGCATGTGCAGGCCGGTTTTTGGCACTGCCACGCGCGCGAAGGGATCACGCTCCGGAAAAGCCGAACTTCTAGGTTCTGGCATTTATGCGCACCCGACAATCAGCTGGCCGGCGCGCATGCACAGGCCAGTTTTTGGCACTGTGCGAAGGCCAGCTGATCATCCCGTGCACATGCGCACATGCAAAACCCGGAAGACAAACAGGCAAGGCCGTGCGTGCCGGGCGACATGGGTTCGCGTGCCACTCTGGGCACACGTGCCATAGGTTCGCCATCACGGTAGTAGAGTATTGGTGCTGGAGTTTTCAGTGGTCCTCTCATTATAGCCTATTTTTAGGTTTTAGTAAAATTCAGGCAGTGAAGATTGTACCCATTCTCTTCTAGTAAAGTCCAGGACATTACTGGAAGACCACAAAGCCTGGCATTAGACATGTTAGATGAGAACCACATTTAAGCATCCTAAATTCTCCAAGACCTTGCTTTTTATGATCATAGGTATAAAGTTATATCAACAGAAGGTGATGTCCATGAAAACATTTTAACAGCACCATGAAGAGTTATAAGATACTGTCAACCATTTCCTCCTACTCTGTAATACATTATAGCAGTATGTAAACCTTACATAGGAGTTGTAGGCCGTATTTCTCTTTCTTGCATGGTGCTGCTTATACAGTGCCAGTTCATTGTTCCATTTAGCTCATAATTGTTTTTACACACAGCCCTCTAAGATTTCTGATAAGAACCTTTCTTAATCCTACCTAAGGCTGCCAGGATTGCGCTTGAGCCATTTTGCAAAAAAGCAAACAACCCAAACCCAATGTGACTATTTCTAAAGCACAGCCTTTTCTTCACCTAAGAGCACATAAAAACAAATTAAGTATGCAGATAGGAACTCCAGATGAATGTCATTTTGCAAAAGCACCCTGGCCTCCAAATGCAACAAGAAAGAGATTGTGAAGGTTTGTAGTTCTCTACTCCTGATATAAATATTGGAGAATAACTCCCATTCCAGCTGTATGAGATAATGAGACAGAGCACCTCAAAGGTAAGTCAAAGATGGTGTGTGTCGTTTGTCTGAGAATGATGGCTTAAGATGTCACCCTGGTTTTCTTTCCCTTGCCCCAATTAAGCACCCAGAACTGCATAAATAATTCTTCTTTTTAGAGAGCAAAGAACATTTAGAATTCTTTATTGGCCAAGTGTGATTAGACACACAAGGAATTTGTCTCCGGTGCATAACCTCTCAGTTTACATACAACAATAGTGATAGATCATTATCACTATAGTCATTTTAAAAAAACATTTATCATAAAACATTAGATGCAAAATTTAGTGTTAGTCATCTTTTATATAAGAGAGTCAAGAAGTAGAGTTAGCAGAGAGAAAGGGCTTGAAGTTGGGGCATTTACCCCTGGTGCTTGTGAAGAATTACTACATTTCTCTCGTAGGATTATGTTAAACAGAACAAAGAGGCACTGCCTTATACCAGGGATCAGCAACCTTAAACACTCAAAGAGCCATTTGGATCCGTTTTCCACAGAAAAGAAAACACCGGGAGCCACAAAAGCCTTCCCGTGCCTATTTCCTGAGCGGCCACAGAACTAGCATATGTAGTTGAATTAAACGTTCTGTTTTCTTCTCAAACTTTTCTTGGATTTATCCATGGTGGGCCTACCGGGGCTCGAAAAGCTCAATAAATTGTGTGCCGCCGGGTATCACACATTGGCGGTTGTGACGCATATTTTGAGCGACAGGGAGCCGCAGCAGAGGGATGAAAGAGCCACATGCGGCTCCAGAGCCATGCGTTGCTGACCCCTGGCCTATACAGAGTTCCACTGCAAGTCCCTAAAAAAGAAAGTAAATGTACAGGGAGTGCTCAGCTTACAACAGTTCGTTTAGCGACCGTTCAAAGTTACAACAGCACTGAAAACAGTGACTTATGACCGTTTTTCATACTTATAGCATCCCTATGGTCACATGATCAAAATTTAGATGCTTGGCATCTGACTCATATTTATGACGGTTGCAGTGACCCCGGGTCGTGCAATCGCCTTTTGCGATTTTCTGGCAAGCAAAGTCAATGGGGGAACCTGATTCACTTAACAACCGGGTTACTAATTTAAACAACTGCAGTGATTCACTTAACAAGTGTGGCCAGAAAGGTCGCAAAATGGAGCAAAATTAACGTAACAAATGTCTCACTTAGCAACAGAAATTTTGGGCTCAATTGTGGTCGTAAGTCGAGGAGCAACTGTAATGCCTCAGTGATATATAAATACTAGTGGATACAAAAATATAAAACATTAGTGGAAAAGATACCATTCTATCTCCTCCTCCAACAATTCTATTGCTATTCAACACGTATTACAAATCTTTTATTTCAGAGGAGGGCAACTTTAATGGAGGGAATTGGAACAGGAAGACTCCCATTCCCCCCTACACACACACACACACACACACACACACACACACACACACACACACACACACACACACACACACACACTTTAAACTCCTGCACTCTCCTCCCCAAACAGCAATTTTACAATTTGGGTAAGAGGGTTATGAATGTGGATGGGAATGGTTTGCTTTCCAGAAGCTTCAACACCTATTCCCTGCTTTAGATCTCTCCATTCATCCAAAGTTGGGTTGGACTTGGGAGCAGCTTACCCTTCCCATTCTTACATGTGTCAAAATTTATCTATTTTGATAACATGGTCTTGAAATGTTGAGGCCCCTCTTTGAGCGAACACACCTACAGAACAGACAGTGCCATGCCGAATACAAGACAGGAGGGGAGTCACAATCGGTTACAAAGATCAGTGAGATTCCAGCTGGGATAACTTTCTTGTCTAAACCCACTTTATCTACCTTTGACACAGTTTTGTAAAATGAGAAAGTTGTAAATTGTAATAAGGTAATTTTCTAGGGAGTAGTTGCCTTACTGGGAGAAGAATGCTTGAATTATGTTTAGAACAATATTGGCCATAGATTTGCTTTGCCTTTTTCTCCTGCTGTTATTTGGCAATGTAGGCAGCAAACAAGGATCCCCTACTTCCCATTTTTGTTCTCTAAGGCTGCTTCAGATGAGGGCAGCCCCTATTGACATACCAGCTGTCCAAGCTTAAGATCTGTCCCTTGTCTGCCTTTTAGCTCACCACAGCCCCCTGAATGCTTTGGCTTTCTGAGTCTAGGTCAGGGGTCTGCAAACCTTAAACACTCAAAGAGCCATTTGGACCCGTTTCCCACAGAAAAGAAAACACTGGGAGCCACAAAACATGGGTTGTTGTTGTTGTTAGTTAGTTGCAAAGTCATGTACGATCCATTGCAACCCCATGGACAACGTTACTTCAGGTCTTCCTGTTCTCTACCATCCTCTGGAGTCCATTTAAGCTCATGCCTACTGCTTCAGTGACTCCATCCAGCCACCTCATTCTCTGTCGTCCCCTTCTTTTGCCCTCAATCTTTCCCAACATTAGGCTCTTCTCCAGTGAGTCCGTCCTTCTCATTAGGTGGCCAAAGTATTTGAGTTTCATCTTGAGGATCTGGCCTTCTAAAGAGCAGTCAGGGTTGATCTCCTCTAGGACTGACCGGTTTGATCGACTTGCAGTCCAAGGGACTCGCAGGAGTCTTCTCCAGCACCATAGTTCAAAGGCCTCAATTCTTTGGCGCTCAGCCTTTCTTATGGTCCAACTTTCACAGCCATACATTGCAACTGGGAAAACTATAGCCTTGACTATATGCACTTTTGTTGGCAGGGTGATGTCTCTATTTTTAGTATGCTGTCTAGGGTTAGGCATCCCACCGAACTGGGAGCGATCTCCAGTTGGCCACGCCCCTGAACCGGCTCTCTCGACGGCACCGTAGGCGGCGCCATCTTGTTTTTGCTTCTGCGCATGTGCAGAAGCTTGGTTTTTGGCACTGCGCATGCACTTGCATGGCCGCGTGGCGCACAATGTGTGCAGGCCCATGCGGCGCAGGAGGAAGTAACCGGCGGCGAGGTAAGTTAGAACCATCCCTGTTCCAGGGGCATATGATCACCTTTTGCAACTTTCTGATACGCAAAGCCAAGTGGGAAGCCAGATTCATTTAATAACTATGTTACTAACTTAACAACTGCAGCAATTCACTTAACAACCATTGCAAGAAAGGTCATAAAATGGGACGAAACTCAGTTAACAACTATCTCATTTAGCTCAATTATTGTCATAAGTTGAAGACTACCTGTATAGATCTCGCTCAAAGTCTGTTCCTCTCAAACATGTTAAAAATAAAATCATGTATCTTTGACTTTTCTCTTTTTTTCATGCTGTATGAATATTTCCTACCACTATCCAGTACAGAAGAGCAATGTTATCTTTTTCTTGTAAGCAACTATACATCCCATGCAGAATCTACAGATAGAAAATCCATCGCTCTTTCTCCACTGTTTAAATTCTATGGTATTTTATTTCTAAGACAGTTTGTTTCTCATTTTTGCATTTTCCATAGGTTTGATTGGTTCCTTTTTAATAAACTATTAATATTAATCTGTTCAGAAGTATGCTTATTCTCAATTAAGAAAAAAATGAAGTCTTCTGCCACTGTACCTGATTAGTGGAATTAGGCAATTATGTTTATGTTTTGTCATTTATTCTGAAGTTCTTTTACATTAAGAATAATCTTCCCATCAACTAAAACTACCCCTAGTTAACATGAAATGAATCTTAAACTGATGTTCTATATTTTCCCCTAGGAAATAATTGTGAATGTTCTTTTTCTATTGTTAGAAATCCTGTGCAACTCACTACATTACACCCACACTGAAAACATGTCCAAATACTGATTCCTCGCCCCTCAGGTTCACTTCTTTATTTATTCCTCCATAGAGGCTTTTTTCTCTTAAGTCTTTTATTTCTCTCATAAAAATCCTTTAGTTGGCCATTAGTCTGAGGGACTGCTCTTATTCAAGGCCTCAGCATTAAGTTTACAACATAAATACCAAAAAGTACAGACTAATATTGCAAAAAAATAATAATTCTTTTTGGCATTCCCAGGGCACTGTGAAATCTTCACCATATCATAACTGAGACATCTGCCTTCCACTGTAATGCTCTTGCTCTCTAAAAAAAAATCACTTTATTTATTGCACAGAATTTCCTGCTATGCATCATTATATTTGATAGATTATATGTCAGCAAGTCTTTTTCGATTCCTAATGACCACATAGATAGATTTTCTCCAAGACTATTATTCCTAACCTGTTCTTTAAGTCTCCCAACAGTGCACTCAATAGCAATAGCAATGGCACTTAGACTTATATACCGCTTCACGGTGCTTTACAGCCCTCTCTAAGCGGTTTACAGAGTCAGCATATTGCCCCAACAATCTGGATTCTCATTGCAACTGAGTCCACTCACCCTACTACTTGTCATCCTCTTCTCTTCTTTCCTTTCACCTTTCCCAGCATGAGAATCTTTTCAAGAGAGCTTGGTCTTCACATAATGTGTCCAAAGTAAGATAATTTGAGCCAGGGCATTTGTGGCTCAAATCAGTAGTGGGTTCTAAATCCTGTCGCTACCAGTTTGCAACACTTCTGTACATGCGCAGAAGCATCCCGGGTGGGTGGGCGGAGCCTCCCCCACCGCCGCTACCCGTTCGCCGAAACAACCGGGAGCAACTGGGAGCAACTGGGAACAACCCACTGCTGGCTCAAGTGAAAACTCTGAATTGATTTGTTCAGTGATTCATTTGATTGTTTTTTTAAGCTGTCACATCTGCCACATCAAAGTTCAAAATTGTCAAATGTTCTTTCTATCCTATTTCTTCAAAGTCCAACTCTGTAGATCTACGGATCTTGAAGGAAGCAGACAGATATACCTTAAGGCCATGATGGTGAACCTATGGCACGCGTGTCGGAAGTGGCATGCAGAGCCATTTCTCCGGGCATGTGGAGCCGTTGCCTGTTCCTCTTCTGGGTTCCGGTGCACTGGCCAGCTGGTCTTCACGCATGCGGGAGCGCTAGAAACCGAAAGAGCAGCCACCCGGTGCGCATGCATGCGCTGGGAAGATGGTCTTCTGGTTTCCGGCACGTGAATGCACACTGGCCACCTGGTCTTCCGGTTTCTGGCGTGCATGCACGTGCAAAGACTAGCTGGCCACTGCGCATGCGCATGCCAGAACTCACAAGGGGAGCAAGAGCAAGGGGTGTGGAGCAGCTAGCCAGGACAGGCGGGACGGGGCTTCCCTTCCTCCCTGCCCGAGTGGGCTTCTTGCACAGCCCCAGCCCTCCGGTCCGCGGCACTGCCGCACGTCCGTGGTCTGGAGTGCCTGGCCAGCTCGGGCGCAAGGGGCAGTGGAACAGGATTTGCTGGCTGAGTGGGCGCCCGCTACTCCTGCCGCTGCAAGGGGGCGGCAGCGGTTCTCACACTGCCGATCCTGGCCAGGATGCTGGAGCAGGAAAAGCAGGAGGAGTCGCTGTCAGGGAGGCGAGCTGCCCCAGGAGGGCTGGAGGAGAGCGCAGCATGGAGATGCCGCCGAGGGGTAAGAGGCGGGCCAGTCATGTTAGCAGTCACTGCCCTAAGGCCTAAGTAATATAGATCTTAAGATGCCTGGAAAACAACTGGCAACTAGTGCAGGTCTTTTAGCATAGATAGCATAGAGACCAGATGTTGTACACTAGTTAGCAACTTAGTTCTGCAGTATAACTCCATGTAGGATATGGTAATTGTGATGAAGGTGAGAAATGGTGTTAGATCCAAATGGTTCAGAAGTATTTGCAGCCAATACAGTATAAACAAATCTCCATAAATGATCCTTGCCCCAGTGGCTACATGGTTTAGAGATGGTAGACAACCAAGGAGAACTTTGATGCAATAAACTTCTCATTTATGGGAAGTAGTGTCTATGACTCACTTATATCAACTTTCTCAATTTGTTTTTCTATTGATCAATAGCGCCTCTGTCTTATCTAAAGTAATACCAGTTAATTCAAATTCACCTAGTCATTACTAAATGTAGGCAATGATTAAGGAAATAGCAAGAACTAATAGATCTGGGCATCATCATTGTGCTAGTGACATCTCATTCCAAACTCCAGACATTCTCCCAATGGTTTAATATAAATCTTTAATTGCCAAAGAGAATAAATGGAACATAGAAGACCTACATAACAATAGCTGAGATGCTGAACAATAGTTGAAGTTGCCCAGTGTAATTTTCAAATATGCAAGTTAGCAGGAAGAACTTTTCATTCTTTTTACTTCCTATTTTAAAACTTTCCTACTTTATCCTCCTAGCAAATCCAAACCACCATTTTATCCAGAGTTTTTAAAAATGATATTAGTGGTAAGATGGAAGTGTTGCAGTCTGATGGTGTAGATTCATCAAGTTTGTGCAATGCCAAAGTCTTTGCCTCAATAAACCTCTGACACTATATATTTGTGATAAGAAGTAGGCAGACATTTTCCTTTCTTGTATTTGGGTTCAGAGATCCCCTTCCACTAACTAAAAGGTGTTACTTGGACAAGTTGAGCAACATGTAACATAGACACGTGTGTGTAAAATCTAGTTGTCATTCACTGGCCTATTGTTTTCTTTCAAACTACATAAAGTAAAAACAGCTTGAGTTTACATTGCAGAAATGTTAGAGAAGTGCCATTTCTACATTGCAATAAAAGGACGTCTTGGAAGTAAAAGTTCAAGAGGAAATGACAAGAATGTTATGTTTCATTAAAACCAAGAACGTTAATATGGAACCTAGCAAGATATTTGCAACATGAACACACTTGATGAACATATTGGTGCTCATATTGCTAAACCAATGAAAAGTGCTATAATTTGGGTTAACAAAGGTTAGCAATGGCTTAGAATCAGGGGTCAGGCAGGAATAGTGTTTCAAAATATTTCTACAGCAATCAGTTTCGTTTAGATGTTTTTAACCTCCATAAAAGAAAGGATGCAATAGAAGTCTTTACGATAAAGAAAATAAAAACTTTTCTCAGTGTAGAAATTCCCTTTTAATGAGAAATAATTTGCTTAAAAGATACTAAGGTTTTGTACACTCTCTTCTTGTTTAGCAACTGCATTCTATTCCAATGATTTGCTTATTGAGAGAGAGAGAAAGAGAGAGAGAGAGAGAGAGAGAGAGAGAGAGAGAGAGAGAGAGAGAGAGAGAGAGAGACTGCAAAGATCAGTGGTTGCTGCTGTGCCATTCAGATAAAGTTCCTGTATACAGTATCCTGTGCCTGACCCATTTTCCCCCTTTTTTGCTGCCTCATGGGGTAGATAGATTGTTTAAACAAGCTGTCCACATATTCCTGAGGTGTTGTTCTCTGCAGTGTAGTCTTCCCTAAAATATGCTAACTGAAATTTATCAAGTCAGTTTGTTCTAGTGAGTAAGTCACCGGCTAGAAAGCAAGAGACCATGAGTTCAAGTCCTGCCTAAGCTATAAAAGGCAGCTGGGTGACCTTGGGCCTGTCACTCTCTCTCAGCCTCACCTCAGAGAGTTGTTGTGAGGAGAATAGGAGGAGAAAAGTGTGTTGGATATCTTTGCTGCCATGAATTATTTGTAAAAATAATAAAGGCAGGATGTAAATAAACAAATAAATAAAAAACAAGGTCAGCTGTCTGATCTCACTTAGTTGATTAGAATCCTGTTGCTGCCTGAAACTGACTAGATTTTAATCACACTGAAGACTTTTTTTATGAGGTGCATAAAATTTCATTGTAAATGCACACATCGGTCATACATTTTTTATGACAGTTTATTAATGTCATATTTGCAAATAGACAGCCAACCAAAGTAATTGCTAACCGAGGAATGACTGTACAAATAAACTGGACTACTGGTCTTTCAGATGAAGGTGCTTATATTAGTGATTGTCAGATGCTATAATATTGTTTCTGAATTTCTGAATGCTTCTAGAACATTCATTAGAAACCAAATATACATGCTAAACATTCTGTGTTAGAATCCCATTTAGCATACAAAATATGGGTTACATTAATTACTGCAGCAAACAATAAACAGGTTGTAAATTAAATTGGACGTAACAGTTTTCTTCCTTAAGGGCCTACACAAGATTATTATCATACTTGTTTGTATTTCCACAATAGCATTGATTATGCTGGGGAAAAAATACATTATCCCAAATACATTATCCCATTACTAGAAAGTAGAGATTGAATCTCAGCTCACCTTCAAGTTTGCTTTTACTTTTAAATATTTTCCAACTTTCACATTTTTTCCACCAACCTAAATATAGGATGTTTGGAGGTGAAAGATGTTGTTTGACTGATACTGCCAATCTGTGTCTCCACGTTGCTTTCCTGAGTAATTTTGAACATTGTGTGGTAACATAATCTAATTTCTACATTGTGTAAAATTATAAAATTGCGAAGTTGGAATTGACTTTGTGGTACATTATTCCCTAAATTATTTTTAATAATTATTTTTATTATTTAAATAATTTTTATTTAATCGTACATTTTATAGCATTTAGAAACACATTTCTAAATATTTGAATATATATTTACAGTGGCTAAAAATAACGATCAATGCCAGTCAGTGATGATGCCAATAAGGATCTCAGGGTTTTAATAATTTTAATAGTTGGCCTGGGTTAAGGCTTTTTTAATGTGATGTGGATATTTTAATTTGAAAAGGTTTATAGCATTGTAATTATGAAAAAATGGCTTTACATCAGTGGTGAAATCCATTTTTTTTACTACCGGTTCTGTGGGCGTGGCTTGGTGGGTGTGGTGTGGCTTAGTGGGCATGGCAGGGAAAGGATACTGCAAAATCCCCATTTCCTCCTGATCAGCTGGGACTCAGAGAATAGATGGGGGCGGGGCCAGTCAGAGGTGGTATTTACCGGTTCTCCGAACTACTCAAAATTTCCGCTACCGGTTCTCCAGAAATTGTCAGAACCTGCTGGATTTCACCCCTGCTTTACATTCTCAACTATACTAAAGTATACTCAACTATACTAAGCTAAAAGTATCTGCTAGATAAGAATCTTTTACCAGAAGAGGTAAAATAATTTTTACCAGAATGGAAAGAATATTGATGATGGAGACGCCCAATATAACTTATAACTTAAACTTCAGTCTTGTTATCCATTTGCCCTGGAATAAACCCCATTGGACTTACCTCTGAATAGGCATGCATAAGATTGCATTGTTAATGTAGCCTTTAGCATAATACCGTAGAGGTCAAAGACGTTCACCTGATAAGTGTGGCTTAAAGTCCATCAACATACTTGCATAATATAGCATTGCTTTTTGGAAAGATATACTGGTCATTTTAAGTGATGAGGCCACGGAAATATTATCTATAATGTCAAAAGATTCCAGGAACAAACTTAGCAGTAAAATCTGCTGTTGAAAATACAGTGAATCCCTAAATCATAATAGGAATTGTGCACAAATTCTTTTTTTAATATTACAAATTCAAGTAATACAGATAGTCCTTAACGTATGACAATTGAGCCCAAAATTTATGTTGCTCAGTGAGAAATTTGTTAAGTGAGTTTTGCAACATTTTACAACTTTTCTTGCCACATTTGTTAAGTGAATCACTGCAGTTCTTAAATTAGTGTTAAGTGAATCTGGTTTCCCCATTGTCTTTGCTAGTCAGGAGGTCACAAAAGGGACTCTGGAACACTGCAATTGTCATAAATATGAGTCAATTGTCAAGCATCTGAATGTAAATCACGTGACCATGGGGATTCCGCAATGATCCTGCAACAGTCGTTAAGTGTGAAAAATAGTCATGTCACTTTTTTCAGTGCCATTGTAACTTTGAATGGTCACTAAATGAACTGTTGTAGCCAAGAATTACCTATATTAAATATGTAGATGATAAATCCCACCAAATATGTTGTTAAAATAAAATAAATAAAAATAAATTTCTCTCACAAGCTACTAAACTTTTCTTTCTTTAAGTTTGCTCAAATCATCTTGGAACAACCTAAGGGTCAAGTAAAATCCTTATAGTTAAAGCCCATGCAACTGAATTAAATTAAATTGACTTGAGCAGTTCTCCTTCCAGAGGCCAATTCTACCACCCATGTCTTACTCTTTAATAAGGGACAGTGACAATCCCATTCCCGCCCTTTTAAATTATCTAAGATTCTAAGTCAATGGAATGACTCACTATTGTCATAGGTATACTATTGCCACATTTGTTTATGTATTCTACTATCATTCTTGTACTTGGACATTGGTATAGATATTCAAACCAATATCCAGGTGGATTATGAACTGATAAAAAGAAAGAAATGCTAACAAAGTACAGTACCGCATTTGCAGAAACAATGCTGATCTGTGTCTACTTGTTGCTTACATTACATCCCTGCAACTTATTGTTACAACATGTAGCTTATTGTTACCCAATATTTAACAGCAACTGTAAATAAGCTACAAGGGCCTCAAATAATCACAAATGAATCCTATTAATGTTAGGAATAATAATTCTAATTCAAAGAGATCCTATGTGCATGATTCTTGGGCATGTTTTTCAAGTGGAATGGTGACAGTATAAGCAAGGCCTTTGACAATTATGTTTGACATTTTCAGTAGCATGAATAATTATGTATATTTAAGAAAGAAGTCTCAGACTCGGACACATTTGAGCCATATTTAATTTTTTTTACAATAAATATAAGGAAAAGTCATCTAAAAGTCATAATAAATATATTTTATTAGGAAGTCCTGCTTGAGCAGGGGGTTGGACTAGATGACCTACAAGGTCCCTTCCAATTCTAATAATAAATCTAAATATCAATCAATCAATCAATCTAGATATAATATTTATATACACACACAAATTTTTCAGGTTTTCATTTGATTTTTGAAAGCACTTGATTTAAATTAAAACCTTCGAGATCCTTCACTAGAATGAACAACAAAGAAATTGATAAATCCAAAATTATTAAATGACATTTCTCCTTAAGGACAGACTAAAATTAGACAGGAAAATCTGAAATGTTTATTTATACTAATTCTGTAATCATAATATCCTAAGGGGGAGTGACTGCCAAACCAAACTTTAAAAGAATTAGTAGTTTGAGAAGCCTACCTGAGCTGCTTGGGGGAGGGAAAGGACATTATGGAAGGAAGGAAGGATGGATGAACGGATGCTGGCAGTACAGCTTGGCCTACCTACCAAAGCTGAGCAAAAGGTTTGGGCCTGAAGTTGTGACTCTGGGAATTGCCCCAATCAAAGTACTTCCTGTATCCAAAAGGGTTTTCTTCACGCTTGTATGATTGCTTTTGAGAAATGATTTATTCTTACTCACTAGACAGAGGCTGTACTGAGACCAATTAAGTTATTTTTATGACAATTATTTTGGAATATAATACTCGAAGGCTGTGAAGAATTTTTACAATACTCAGTGATGATGTTAAGGCAGCATATCTGAATATAAAGCTATGTTATGTCTTTCCACTGTCACAAATGTAGCTGCACTACCTGCAGCATATATAGTGTATATATTATCTCATACATCATCGTGGAATATTTTCTGAACAGTGTATGTGCATTTAGAATGTCAAGCTGAGTCTTGTCTTATAAGTTTGTGTGCAAAACAATAATATATACTACATTACCAACAATTGAACTGGATGAATCTTCAAGTAACAACTTATCTCCTGGCACATTAACTATGCACTATTGTAAAAGAGCCTCACAATTCAGGATTGTTTTTTTCTTGAATAAAGAGCAAAGACATTAGATGAGCTTTGTTATCTAAGTACTCCATACTACACCCATATTATGGTGATGAATCTTTGAAAACAATTCAGAAGATGTGCTCCAGAATTCAGGTGAGCATAGCACTTCTCAGGTCTTTTATTTAAAAAGCTCCACAATTTTACAGAAATGATGTGAAATGGTGTGGCTGATTTAAGAATTACATTAACTTTAATGAACTGACAGCTTAAAGCACCAGTACTTTTTTTGTTTCAGGCTTGCAAAGAAGGTAGAACAAAAGATAAACAGTTACAATGAATATATGACAAAATTCAAGGAGAAGCACTTATTTTGAACAATTTTTGAAGCACGCACATGTGTATGGGCTAAAGGTAACAGAACTGGGTTGCAAAAATAAGGATGACCACAAGATGGCAGCACAAATAGTTTCCTATATCTTTACTGACATAAATCAGTGGTCTGGATTTGCAGCTTATCCTCTGGATATCATGCTGATGTACTGAAATGATGCAATATAATTGAGAGAAGCTCGGATTATATAGGGCTCCTAACATTGATGCTGATGGGCCCCAATTCTATTGTTATGGAGGTTACTAAAAGGCAAAGGGCATAAAATCTGTCTTGGTTGTGGCCACACCTAGACCACACCTAGAGTACTGCATCCAGTTTTGGTCACCACACTACAAAAATGACATTGAAACCCTAGAGAAAGTGCAGAAGAGAGCAACCAGGATGATAAAGGGTCTGGAAAATAAAACATACAAAGAGCGGTTGCAGGAACTGAGCTTGGCCAGTATGGCGAAGAGACGGTGACATGATAGCAATGTTCCAATACATGAGAGGATGCCACAGAGAGGAGGGGGTCAGGCTGTTCTCTATGGCACCAGAAAGCCAAACAAAGAATAACGGATGGAAGCTGACCAAGGAGAGATTCAACCTGGAAGTGAGGAGAAACTTTCTGACAGTGAGAGCGATCAACCAGTGGAACAGCTTGCCAGCAGAGGTTGTGAGAGCCCCAACACTTGCGACCTTCAAGGGGAGACTGGACTGCCATCTTTCTCAAATGGTGTAGGAAGAAGTCCTGCTTGAGCACAGGGTTGGACTAGATGACCTACAAGGTCCCTTCCAACTCTAATAATAAATCTAAATCTAATTCTTGAAAGTCACAAGAGCTGATAGCATTATTAAATAAAAGTCGGAGATCTTGACTTAGAAAGGAGAAAAACTGATGTCCTGTTCTCTTGGGTGTGTTTTAAATTGTAATAACTTGGACTTTTTCATCAATAATACATTCCTCAGTGTATTTAGGCATTAAGATAAAAAAAATCAGATTGATTTCTTGTAGCTTTTGCCATTTCTTGCAGCCAGAACATAATTCAATTCTGATTAAGTAATTATTTTAGCTGCATATCGCAATTACTCCACACAAAGCAGTATGTTTGTTAAATTACTGCATTTTATATTGTGAAAACTTATTTATCAAACTTTATCAGGTTGTCTGGAGCTCAAATTGCCAGATTTGATAAACCAGCTTATTGATTCAAAACTGGCTTTAGTTTTTTATTCTAATAAAATAGCTGGGTACTATTATAAGTTTTTACTTGTTAGTTGCTATGAAAGTCCTTGAAAAAGTTAGCTAGTGTCAATATAGTATTTCAGGATGCACTGAAGTTCTTCAACAGTTTTTCTAACATAACCTGATATTTGACTAACTTGGGAACCGGAACACTCTTTCTGAACAATATTATTTCATATACACAATTCCACAGGAGCACCCTCACATTCAAACTGTGTTTACAAAACACAATGAACAACAATCTGTCCAATCTCATTTTAGGAAACCATGTTGTGCAAACCTAACACATGTGCTTAAGTTTATGGTTCAGTGCATTACACAAACCCAGAAAATTTCACAATGATTAAGTTAATGATAGGTAATTGTATCATGTTAAAATAGATTTTATGGACATGCATAAAATACCTCAGTTTTATAATGATTGACTCTGTTTGGAGAAAGCAAAAGACTAATCAATCATATGTCCAATTACTCACAGTGAATCAGGTTCCCTTCAATTTTGGCTAATGCTTCATTTCATCTGCTACAATAAATAACTCAACTAGCTCTCTTCATGTAAGTTTTTTCCCTTAACATAATAAAATAGGAGAAGGGAAGCACATCTAGTAGTCCATTATCCCTTAAAGCAGGGCTGTCAAACTCACGGCCTGCGGCCCAGATGCACCACACACCCGGTTTAGCGAAGGGGGGAAAAGTTGCTATATGTCATGTGACGACGTGAGTTTGACACCCCTGCCTTGAAGGTAACATGGTGCAGTAGGCAGTAGCTAGTCTTTTTATTATTAAGTATCCCATCTATTTATTATTAAGTATCCCATGCATACCTTTTTAACTTAATGAAGGAATGTTTCTTATTGTATATTTGAAATCTTATATTTCATCAAGGAAGTATTTCTATTATGGGATTAAATAGGACATTTCTCCACAGTCAAAAATAATGAGATCTTATATTTACTTACTTATTTATTTATTTAAATATGGCTGCCCACCTATCACAAGCAACTCTAAGTGGCTAACAATATAATTAGAACATAAAGCCACATGAACAACAACAAAAGTTGAAGTCCCAATAAAACTTGCAACTGCCAATCAAGCACAACCACAACCACTAGTTCTATCAACATCCTTGTTCCTGTAGGACAGGGCTGTCAAACTCCTGGCCCATGGGCCGGATGCATCACATGCTGGCCATGCCCACGCCTGGTTTACCAAAGGGGAAAAAAGTTCCGATACGGTCACGTGATGCCGCCCTGACGCCCTGAGTTCGATACCCCTGCTGTAGGCCAACAAGATTGAGTCCTTCGGTATATCTGGAGGGAGGGGAGGCTATTGCATGACAGGGAAGGACACTTCCAGGGCCATACAAGGTGCTGCTGTTTCATCAAGGAAACCTAGTGGAAAGGCAGAAACCATGAAGGAACAGGTAATCCGGTCCCGTGCCACAAAGGTGAGAACCGACACCTTGATTGTATCTGGAAGTCTATTCGGGTGCAGCTCACTTAGTAATAGTGTTACCTAGGTATAATGCCAATTATCCCACTATCACCCACATAACTGCATTCTGACATAGCCGAGCTTTTGAAACAAAGGGAATATGCACTATTTTTCTAGGGAGCATGCCAGCAGTTAAGTGCAGAACAGTGATGCATTTGTATAGTTACCTGGTGGAAGCATCTCGACTCTTTGCATGTTACTGTGACATAGGACAACATTTCCCCTCATGCCTCCGATCACTACCACAGTAACACCCCAGTATAAACTAGGTCAACATACTCTATGAGGAGCAAACTCTATGAAAGTTAATGTCCATTCTGAGTATAGATGCATACTAGAAGGTTTTAAGTATCTCCCCCCACCCCAAATGGTATCACTTGCCATAGTCTCTTTTAAAAAGACAACAGTTGCTTCATATCCCTGTGAGGTTTGAGGACCTCAGTGAAGGAAGATGAAAGACTCTTAAAGGGCATGTGAGTTTAATTTAGGATGAAGGACCATGAAGAGAAATGCAAAGTTAACAAAACCTCACATTCTTTGCTAGAAACAACGAAGACACTCTGAAAGGGTTAAGGCTGGCTTGGCCAGGCTCTGTTGTGCGTATGCAATAATCTGTGTGGCTCTCTTGGCCGTCTGACAAAGAGTTGCCTCCTTCTCCTCCACCCCTTTGCATGAAGTAGGATCCTTGAGCTAACGAAGAGGCTGCCAACTGCTTCATATTTGCCTTCTATTACACATTTACATACTGGGGAAGAGAGGAGCGAGCTTCTATCCGCAGACATCATTATTTCTATTACAGTTGGTAAGAGAAGCAACTGTATCACACCGAAGGGGAGGAGAAATAAATTATTTTTTTTTCTTATTTAAAAAAAAAGCCAAAAAAGCCCCAACCCCCCAAAGCCCTTGAGATCAACTGGCAAGTATTTTTTTTTCCTCCGGTCCGCCTTCCCCACAACCCTCCATTGACACTTTACACAGTAAGTGGCTTTTTTAAAAAAATTCCTCCTCTGCTTTCGCTTCTTTCGCTCCCTTCCCCCCTCCAGATATTTCCAGCTGGAAAAACACATACAAGGTTACTGGAAAGGGATGGTGGGGGGGTGGGAAGGGCGACGTAGCGCTCTGTTATGCCACGGGTTGGAAGAAAAGTCGCTCTGTAAGAATTCTGTAAATTGCACCGCTGCTTCTTCCTCTCGGTTTTCCCCCCTCCTCTTTCTCACTCTACCCCCTTCCCCCCCCCCCGGCTTTATGTGTCGAGGCCGGAGCGAGAGGAGGAAGGAGAAACCAGGCCAGGATGGTGTTATTTTTACGTGCTGTGGGTGGTGCTGCCTGAAATTCTTTGCATTCTGGGCATACGAGAAATCGCCCCCCCCCCACGCTCCGTAAAAGCAGAGAGTAAAGAAAGAACAGGAAGTCGTATGATCCCTTCTCTCTCCCCGCTCCGGCGACCCCCCCCAGCCCCCCACCGGCGCATTTGGCTTGTATGCTGGCTGGCTTTCCTTCCTCTCTTATAAAGCCTTCCCTGGGCGCCCACCGGCGTTAAACGGGGGCTGCCGAGAGAGAGAGAGAGCCTTCCCGCCGCCTCGTCCCTAAGTGCGTGACTGGCGCCCGGGGAGCCATTGGCGTGGAGAGCGTGGGGCTTAAGCGCAGGCCGCGGAGTTTTTTGAGCGCGTCCCGAAGCAACGCCCTCCGCCGGCTGCCTCGCTGGCCGCCGCCGCCGTCTGGCTAGAGTCGCGTTCCTCCTCCTTGCCGCTGCTGAAGGCCGGCTGGGCTGCTGAGGGCGAGCGGAAGAGCGCCCGCCTTTCTCTCTCTCTCTCTCTCTCTCTCTCTCCCCTCCTCCCCCGGCTTGATAGTAAGGGAGGGCCAGCCGTCGCTGCACTGTATAGTACGGGGCTGGGTGGTTGCCGGAGGGGTGAATGAAGCGAAGAGGCGGCGCAGGAGGAGGAGGAGGAGGCGGCGCTGGGACTGGGATGTGCCCAGCAGCGGTAGCAGTTCCAGCTCCTCCACTATGCTCCTACATTCAGGCCCCAAATCGGCTGGAGGCTCCTCCGGGCACTACTACAGCAAGGAGTCAGTGAGTGAGTAAAGGCCACTGCTGGGCACGGGAGAAGGAGGTAGGGCTCCGTTACAGGTGGAGGGGGACGACGACGACTGTGTTCCCCTTCACCTTGACCCATCCTCCCCGGCAGCTTCTGCTTTTCACCTTCCGCTAGGCTTTCCCTGGGAAGGAAGATCGCCACCGTGCAGGACCTTCCAGGGGCTGCCAAGATTTTGCCAGGAAGGATCGGCTTTTTTCTTTCTTTTCTTTTTAATAGACCCGACAGAGTTGCTTGCCCCCCTCCCCCCTTTAAGAAAAAGGAAGGGGGGGAGGGAGAAAAAAAGAGACAATTCCGCGTAACGCTGCCTTTTGAAATCCTGTTTTGTGTGTCTCGATGCTGTCCTGCTTCCCGTCACTCACTCACTCAAATTATTTTTCAAAAGTTACCTTCTTTTAGTTTGCCGAAGCCTTATTCTGATCTCCAAGCCTTGCGTAGCCCCCCCTCCCCCCTAAAATGTTACAGAGAAAGTATTTTTCTGCATATGCCGATCTGTATTGTACATGCTAATGGTAACAACAAAATAACATTTCGAAAGGTGGAGAGATACCCGAGGTGTTTTGGGATTTTGTAAAAAGAGCAGCGAAGAAAAAGATCAGAATCCAGTGATCGAAAAGAGAGCAAATTGAAAGCTTGTTATATAATGCCACACTATGTGGCTAACAAGAACAAGCTATTTTTATTTTGTTTACCGTAAGGTATGCAATAGGGACTCCTCCAGAATAATATTTTTCCCTAGTGATCATAAACCCAGATAGAATTGGAGGAGGAAGGGAATCCCATACTTTATAATTTCATAATGTACATAATAATTAGTTTTACATGTCTTTGGGTAACCACAATTATGTACTTGCATGTCTTAGTTTGTGGATTCATTTTTACCCATATATTTGAATATGAAATATTTCATGATGGAGGTGATTAAATCTTTAGCAATCCACATTTTTTGTGGTTTTGACCAGGTTAGTAAATTAGGTATGATTCAGTGTAACCAGATACTATGCTGACATTCTGGGGCAGTTTATTTCAGTTTACAATGAAACCTTAAAAACAGCAAATTCAGATTTCATCAGTGAATGTGGATTTGTTTGTCTGGCTGGTGAGAACAGCCTAGTGTTATTGCTCTGAGAATAAGTGTTATGAATGAGGAAGAGATAACTGATGAGATACTGCATTACTTAGAGTTATACATTCATTTTTCTCCTATTAACTGTTTTACAGGTCATTCTGTGTTGAATAGAACTACCCTTATTCTCATCCACTGTATATGTAAGCCAAAAGGTGATAGGTTTTCCACATTTCTCTCTGTGTATGTGTATGTGTATGTGTGCGTGTGCTGTCATGTAGAGACATGTCAGTGGTGTAGGTTTCAGTGCACTCTCTCTAGCCCTGATCAGTCATGTAATTAGATTGAGGTGCCATGGTAACAGACAGTATTCATCGTCCATTCAGGTGCATTTTTCTTGTGACACGGGTACCTCTCGGATGGGCTTATGTTGCAGGCATGAATAACTTTTTAGTCACTTGTGTACTATTTATGTCTTGCCTGTTTGCATGCGATACACATAATTTGTATAAAAATTGAAATGGAAAAAAATCAGAGGCTGCATGTAATATTGGAGTAATTTCAACTTTGAATTTAGGAGTTGCAAGTCTTAAGATTTTCTGTACAGCATTAGTATTTTTTTTATTTTTCTTGTGTATAGATCTTTAGCAGAGGAGTGCTTGTTCACATTAGAAATTAGGTTAAGCTAGTTGCTGAATATTTTATTTTCTTTTTTAAAAAGTTTTTTTCCAGAGGCTTGTAAAATTATAAACCGTGGTAATGGTTCATCTCTCTTCTCTCCATGAATTTCTGAGTGCAATTGAAAATGTTTAACCTAAAGGTATTATGATTATTTGAGCTACCAGAAGGCATTTGTGATTGCTTTTAAACTTGGAGCAGCTTCCTTTTAAGTTTAAACTTCCTTTGAGTTTTAGTTGGTTTATGGCTGGTATTTTACTTTGAAGAAATCCTTTAGAGCAGCTTTGTAGGACAGGCAACTTTGGCTGTTTTCCTGTTTGTTTCAGTGGGACTATCCATACATATTTTGAATGACAGCAGCCTTTTACCAGCATAACATTTTATTAATTGGCTTGCTTTAAAATAAGGATTAATTTGTTATGTATTTAATTTGAAGTTGAGAACTGAGATTTCAGATTTTTCTTTTTTTATTCTTTTTCATCTGCAATGAAACAAGCTTTATAGAATTTTTAATCAGTCCCTTTATATTTTCACAAGAGTGGCCTGCATAATCTTTTTTTATGTGTGTCTATATCATCTTTATTGTCCAAATGTGTCTTGTATGTTCAGAACATCAAACCACTGCAGGAATTTAAAGATTCCAACCCTTAAAAAATATTGCAAGCATAATAGCTTGCAGCTTCCTGGAATGCATTTTCTAGCTGTGCTGTTGATTGATGAACGACTTTTACATCCCAGTTTCTAAAATTTACACAATGTTTGTCAGGAGCATATAGGTTTGTAAGTAATTCATCATTAAGTTCTCATCTTGGATCCTAAACAGTGTCATTAGATTTTCCCATAAAGACATTTTGTGTAAATAGAAAGTTGTGGGGTATGCAAATGCCATGAACATGTATTGTTAGTAGATTAACAGTTGCTTGTAGCATTGTAAAACTTCAGAGTTTATACTAAAAAAAATATGTTTCAGTAAAATAATTTGAGTTGGTTGCTTAACCATTTGAAGCCAGGAATCATACAAGATACTTTACTTTCAATGGCATGCAAAAGTTAAACATCCTGATGTCTTAGTTTATGAATTTGTAGAAATTATTTTTAATCTAAACTACACCAACTAATGCAGGTAACACTGAAATAATTTCAGAGTAAAATGCATTGTAATAAAAATAGATTTTATTTGTTTTAGCAATTAACAGGTAAGGGAAGGTTTTTGAGAAAATAAAGCAAGTGGGAATTTAATCATAACAATCTATTTGTTTGAAGGCCATAGTGAGCGTAATGTAAATATTTTAACAGTTTCTTTAATGGTTTACATAATTCTCCAATAGTTTTATTTATTTATTTTTTGTATCACTGTTTTAAGCACAATGTTAAATTTAGGAAAGAGCAAAGCTTTTTATTATAGTTAATACATTTTTAATGCAAAGTAAAACACATTAACAATGCCAAAGATTCATATTTGTATGCTTCTACGTCACATGTTGATTTTTTAAAAAGTTATATTTTGCTATGCTCCAAGTTATTACACTATTAGTATTTGGAACCTCCTTTCCTATTAACCATTTTGAAACTGGAAATATTTGTTTTTATTTTATTTATTCTCAGTATTGTTGATTAGAAGCATGTTTTTCATCTGTATATCTAATTGGCATACTTCTCTCTGTCTGCTTCTCTTCTGATGATGATCTTTTAGAGCAGTTTCTCACACGAGCAGTCCTATTAAGGGAGGCTGTTATTAGTTTATAGACTCCATCACATTCTGTTCAGATTTCTGTTTTGGGCCAGTGTGTGCCATCCAGCAGTCTGGAAACAAAAATAAATGAATGTGACAGGGAATAGCAAGAGGAACATAGGATTAATTTTATAGAATGTCTCTTTCTCACGGTCCTGCTAATGTGATATGATTGACTTGTTTATGAAGCTTTATGAATGTGTAGGAATGCTTTAGACCTATGACTGAGATGTCTGAAGAATGATGTGCTTTCACTTTGGACTTCAAAAGTTAGTACAAGGGCTTTTATTTTAAGTTACATTTTATAAGCAACCTTTTCTGATTATATGTTTTTAAGTGTCAGGTGATCTTTATGGTAGTATTTACTACAGAATCGTCTGTTGTGTAATAAAACATATCTAGTTCTTTGCTCTGACAGCTGGAGGCAGTGCTTTACATATATTGGTGTCTATGAGAACAAAAGTAGGCCTCACTTCCCTCCCCCCCTTCACTACCACAGTAGTGAAGGTTGACTGAAATGTTTATTAAGCTCAGGCATAATTTGTTAAGAAGCAGTTTCTTTGTTGAGAGAATCTTTTGAGTGCTTTGCTGGCCCATTGATCTGGTGAATAATTAACTGTTTAGGTGGAGTTCATGTGCTTAGTACAAATAATAGATTTAGAGAGCAATTCTCTATCCGGTTATCTGGGAATAAATTCAGTGAATTGAACAAAATTCTTCATTATTCGTGTAGGGATATCCTATAATATGATTAATGTAAGAAATGAATTTTAAAAGCCCTGCATGTTAAATTACAGAGTTCTGGGGTGGGTGGGTGGTTTGTAACATTGTATATTGGAATTTAAACAAAGATGATGTAAACATCTGGATAACATTTTAATATGTAAATTATTTCCACAATTTTAGGAGATTGTGATTTAATAAATTGGTGGATATTTTTGGTGAACTTTTACAAAGGGAAATCAATAATTATTGATATAATGCACTAAGGAAGGTCTCTTGTACAAGCCTGATTTAAATAGGATATGTGGAGAAAATAGGATATATAAAGGAAATCTTCTTAATAGGTTGTGCTCGATTTGATTAAATCTTCAGCTTAATTTGAATTAAAATAAAAAAGGAGTATAAAGTTCCAGCAGGGGCGATACATGGTCTATCTTTTCTGGCTCAGAAACTAAGCAGAGTCACTTAATTAGTATTTGGATGGGAGACCACCAGGATATAATGTATACTAGATTAGGAAGTTGGGAAAACATCCTGGAAGAAAGAAGGGGCAAACCACTTGTTGCAAGAAAATCACACAAACATCTCCATAAAATCACCAGGAATTTAGCTTGAGTTAAAGTAGACTTTACAGCTGGAATTAAAAAGTACAGAGGGGTATACATATATGTGCAAACATAATTTCAAGGAGGAATGTATTGCTTTTCAACATATGATTTCAAGAAACCTGAAACTATATGTTGTAAAATAAGATGATCCAAAGAAAGGAAATGTAATGTACTTATTTATATTTGTAAGAGCTTGTACCTTAAATATTGCTTTGTGTCAGGGATAACGTAGTAACCATAAAAATGAGGAAAGAGATGATAAAGTACTTCAGCTGATCCCAAACATTTTTTTATTAAATCACTTTCCCTTTTATATTGTTTAAGCTAAAAAGTTTCTGCTGAGGTTCTGGGAATGCTGCATTCTGATAGAGAAATGCACATTTAACTTCCTCACAATTTTATGTTATTTGTGCTATTAGATGTTCTAATATGGGTGGGTTATTTTTTTAAAAAATATATGCTATAATAGCTTCAGATTCTTGTTATTTATTTTCTGATACTTCATTTTAATGGGAAAACTTCTCTTGCAGACCCTTCTTTTGAAAAAGAAGACATTTGATTTGTATACATTAGTGATGGCGAACCTTTTTTTGCTCGGGTGCCAAAAGGGTGCGTGTGCGAGAAAGCGTGTGCGGGTATGCCCACACCCATAATGCAATGCCCTCCTCCCTGTGCATGTGTGCTGCCCCCCCCCGCATGCACACAATCCTCCCGTGCTCCCCCCCTGCGCATGTGCACAGGCCTCACTGAAGCCTCTGGATCTCTGGTAGGCCCATTGGGCTGTTTTTCGCTCTCCGCAGGGTTCAGGAAATCCTCCTGAAGCCTGGAAAGAGTGAAAAATGGCCAAACGGGCCAACTGGAAGTTTGGAAACGAACTTCCGGTTGGGCCATTGGGCCATTTTTCACCGTCCCCAGGCTTCAGGAGGATTTCCTGAACCCTGGGGATGGTGAAAAATGGCCGAAAAGAAGGCCGAAAATCAGCTGGCCAGCACTTGCATGTGCGCTGGAGCTGACATAGGGCAACGCCTTGCGTGCCCTCAGATATGGCTCCACGTGCCACCTGTGGCACACGTGCCATAGGTTCATCATCACTGGTATAGAAGATACAGGTGCCCCTGTAATATCATCATAGGCTGGTTTTCACAATTTTGTGCAAGTTCTAAGAAGAATTTAGTGTGTCACTGTAGCTAACTGTGATGCCAACATTATTTGAAGAGCAGATTTAGGTGATCCCCCCCCCCCATTGCAGGCTTGTAATAGCATTCTTATGTGTCATCTGGCAATATTAACCTCTGTTGTATCACACTAGAGCAATTCATTTACATTGGCCTGATTCAGGGTTTTTTTTGTTTGTTTTGGGGTTAATGAAATGTATGATCTATTCCAGGAAAGAAATGATGGTTTACAGGCTACAATGAATACAATTTCATATAACATTAAGTCAGGACAACGTAATAGCTTAACCCAAGGCAGTCTATTTGATGCATTCCAGATCTTTGAAAGTCCTGCATTGCCTAGCATTTGGCTGTGCTCACTGGAGATTTTAAGAATCGAAACTGAAGATATCTGGAGGGCAATTGGTTGTCTATTCCTGGCTTTACATTATGGTTTATATCTGGTGGTATTCCATGGTTAAGCTGTTGCTTTGTAGTGTGTGTTTCAAATAGCTACAGTTATCTCTACAGTTTAATCGATCTTGACTAAATCCTAAAAATTATGAATGCTATCTTCTGCTTCCTCATTTCTTTTTTTCAATACTCGCCAAGAAATATAGCTGATTTGTCTGCTTCAGCACAGGGAGATTCGACTCTGTTGCTGTTATCTTTTGACAAGAAGAGGTTCTTTGAATTTTGCTGTACCATGTTTTGGCTTTGGAGAGGGGAGAGAGAAGGAGAAAGCATACCATATCTTAATTTTGTTAAAATTAAATTTATATCCCAGAAAGCATCCGTCACGTCTGTCTTTACAGCAAGTTTGATGTAAAGATAAAGACAAAAAGAATAGAGTTATGTTGAAAGGTCACAGATTTTGAATGATTTTCTGAAACCATAAAAAATCCTTTTGATATTTGCTATATTGTACCAATGCACTGCAATAAATCCCCATTTGTTTGAGAGGCACGGCCAATCTTCTTAAAGCCTTTTTAGGATTCCTTTCTGAAATTGAATTCTGACCAATGCTATCCAATAAGTTGATAGCAGATATTATAGAAGTTTTTAGTAATTTTAGCAATGCATTCTATTGGATAATTTTAACAATATAATCTATTGAGTCGTTCTAGCAATGTAATCTAGCATATTCCAAAGTAATCCTCATTGAGCTCATTGGGACTTATTTTCAGATAATGTGCATTGAATTGCAGCCTAATAGATATTGTAATAGCATAAACCATTGAGAGATATAGGCCATTTCATCATCCATTATTCTGCTTTATTCAAAACACATTTCATATATTTGCTACTTTGTAAGTGGATGGTAAATTATGTTTTTTGTATATTTTTTGCTTCTCTTCAGATTTTCAGTCACAGACACATCAAATTAAAGAGACAATCTAAGCACTGAGCTTCTTTCTTCACCTCTTCAAGACAACTGCAGCAACAAGTTTTACCTTTCCTTAAAAGGTGCTCTTTTACTCTAAATCAGGTGAGAAAATAGTACTTTCTTTTTAATAATGTATTTTACAAAAGAGTTTAATTTGATCTGGTGTTTCACACAAACTGCGTCGTCTCAAATGTTTACAGCATCATTTCTGCTTCCAGGTTTTTTTTAAAGCCTAGTTCATCTTCTAAGAATTGATTGTCTCTATTGATATATTCCATGAACGTTGTGTTTTTTACGTTCTGGGTATAAAGTAAGATGTCTTCCCAATTGCATAAGTATATTAGACTAGTAGTTGGATACCCATTCTTTGCTATGAAACTGAACTCTCGGAGACCGGATGAGTCATGCACAGGCCATGCCCACTGGCAGTTGGAAAAGAGTTCTTTTCAGGTGGGGAGGGGGAGTAGAATGTCAGAGTAGAATGTCCTTAGCATTAGTGCGTGTTAATAATAATATAAGAAATAACTAATGATCTGATGGTTATTTAGAAAAACCCTTTCTTAGTGAACACTTAGAAGCCAAGAGGAACATACGTGCCAAGTTCAAGTTTGTAGGCTTTACGGTTCTGAAGATTTTGTGATGATGCGTGAGTGGTATTTCACCTTTATATATATAGATTTGCATTCTGATTGTTATTCGCTTGATTCTAGAGCAGCTGAGGGCAATATGGTTCCAAAAAGTATCTGTTTGCCCCATCTGAGTAAGGAATGTTGGGAGTGGACAGAGAAAGTTTTTTAAATGAGATATCCCACCATTTTCTTTTCTCTTTACCTACCAAACAAGGGCACCCTATCAAAGTTTCAAAATGGATACTCACCGCCATTATTAATCAACATAGTAAAATACTAAGCATGTATGATACTTCAAAAGTAAACATTTTTCAGTCCCACGAACATACACATTTATATAGAAGTTATAGATATTACTGTAACTTCTATTGTACCCATTCCTGTGCTTCTTTTTCTTTTATACTTTACCACTTTCCTCAGTCTACAGATCACTATGTTCTCTTGTGCTGTTTTCCTGGATTACTGTAATCCCTAAGGAACATTGGATTCCTTTTATCCCAAGAACCCTTTGGGAGTCCTCAGAGTCCTCTCTACTATGTACACTGGAAGTTGACAAAGTAATTTCCTTCCATTTTCTGTTTACATCTAGAAAAAAAGTAATTTAGCGCCCCTCTTATCAATATGGCTTTAAATTACATGGTGCCTAAATTATATTTTATTGTGGGTGGGAGGTGCAGTATTGTATTTTTAAAAAGAATAATCGCAAGAACTGTTAACTGTTAAGATGTGCAATTTACACTTAGTTCTTAACTGAAATGGAAAGAGCATGGTTAAATTATGACATTGAATGATGCATGCTAGATAAAACAGTTTCATACTTCTACCATTATGTGCTTTGTCACTGGAGAGAAAATTACAGAGTAACTGATAGAACAGATTGGTAAATACCACTAATATTTATTTGGTGCCAGCAACAGTATTTCATTGTGTGTATTTCAGATACTAGCCACCATTACAATGTGAATGATGAATAAAGAGCTCTTGATTTCTATGGTGCAGCCACTCTGTTTAATCTGATCATTTATTCCAACTCATATGGTTTTTTAGGATCTGTACAGATTTGTTGGCATGTTTTTATGCCCCTCCTCAGGGTCAGTTTTCACCATTAGGTAGAATGCTGATATTTGATACAGAACTTGTTTATAGAATTATCAGGCAACATAAAGTGGGAAATTCTTAAAGTGGTGATATTTAATTGATGAATGATTTGTGCAAGCCGGCACCACATCATTAGAAATGTGCTATAGTTGTTTTCATTTATTATTATTATTTCTTGCATCTTAAATCTTTATTTCAAATATTGGCTTCAAATAAATGTTGGACCTGCTTCAGAAACCGGTTGGATTGGTTCCTGGAAGTCACAGAGATCAGTGTCTATTAGTGTCGCTGTCTTTGAAGGCCATTTGCCTTTCACTTTGGGACACTGGTGGATTTGCTTGTGCACTTGGTTGGCCACTGTGGGAACAAACCAGGGGTGGGTTTCACTTACCTTCGCCACCGGTTTGCATCGTGATGTTTCGCGCGTGCGCGCTTGGTCCACTCACGCGCATACGCGCATCCCCTCACGCAATTTCACTTCCGCGCATGCTCAGAAGGTGGATTCAGCCCGAAACACAGCTGAGGAGCTCATCAACTGTGCTTCGGGTGAAGAAATAAAGGTCAGTATTAGCCCGGGAGCGGGCAGGAGGGCTTTTTTCAAAGCACAGAACACTGTGAAGCCATCCAAACACAGAAAAATCGGCCGAAAATTCAGAAAAAAAGATGGCGGCGAGCACAGACCAGCACAAACAGAACCGGATCTGTGACGCCAAAATTACATCACCAGTGGGTCGCTAACGGTTCGGGCGATCTGGTCCGAACCGGGAGGAACCCACCCCTGGAATAAACTGCTAGACTAGATAGGCAGGGTGGTGTGTGTGTGTGTGTGTGTCCCCAAGCAGGACACTGTTTATGCTTTTATGTCCTGATTATGGAAATGTGTGGTTGATAGAGATGCTTTTATAATATAATTCAAACCCATCAATGATCAAAGCAAATTTCAAAAGAGGTTGGGATAATTAGAACTATGTCTTACGTAACCTATCATATACCATATTTTTCAGAGTATAAGACGCACCTTTTTACCCTCAAAAAGAGGGTGAAAACTTGGGTGCGTCTTATACACCGAATGTAGCCCCACCAGCCACCCCCACCCTTTGGCCTCTGCCTGCCAGCAATTTACCTCTTTGCAGCAAACAGGGCAAAGCACAAGAAGAGCACAAGAAGAGCACAAGAAGAGATAAACTGCCTCCCGACCTACAGCTGACGGAGGCTTGCAAGACACGTGGTAAAATGAAACTAACTACGGTGGCTGTAATGTGACAAAATTGCTGGGAGATAAGCTGCTGGCAATATTAGACTGCTGAAATTGAAAGAAGGCAAGCTATAGCTGCTATGGCTCAGAGCTAGAGCTCTTGCCTCACAATTAGGAGGTTGTGAGTTCTATCCTAGGTAGAGGCAGATTCTGTTAATATGTTGTTTTGTTAAATGTTTGTTAGACTCAAATTATTAGACTTATTTTTTAAAGACTACTTTATTATTGTTCTAGACAACTTAACAAAATGAAGAAGCTTTTTAAAATAAATGCTTGCTCTGAAGAGGCCCAGTGCTATTGCATCTTCTTTTAAATAGCAGAGAATACTTCCAGAAAGCCACATCAATTTTAAAGATCTGTAAAAGTATAATCTGAAATGTCCTGTTTTAGTATTAAGTATTAGTATTAAGTATTAGTATTAAAAGAAGGCAGCTGAGAAACCCTGACTTAGTCATGTTTGGAGTAGATTTATTTAAATAATTGGGAGGAGTTAGTGTAATTACATTTAAGAAAACTTTCTGGGATTTATATACTGCCATAAATGTACATTTCTCCAATTCTTTGCCATTTCTATGGGTCAGACACACATGCACAGAAATACACAGCAAACAGTGTATATCATCTGTACTGTTTGCTGTTTGCTGTTTGGCAAATTGCTGGGAGGCAGAGGCCTTTTTTCCTTGTTTTCCTCCCCCAAAACTAAGGTGCGTCTTATACTCCGGTGCGTCTTATACTCCGAAAAATACGGTATATTTCTATTTAGCTTAAATGCCCCTGTTGATAAGAGTACAGTACAGACTTCTCAAGTTCTAGATAGTATACAGTTCTTACCTTGATGCAGTTGTCATCTTTGTTTAATAAGATGAAAATGTGATTCATCAGTTTAACAAACAAACCACCTGAATGTGCTCCTGTAGTAAGTGTTGCATGTAAGTGGTCCTTGCTGGGGTGGAACTGGTCCTCACTAGGGTGGAACGACTGACATATTTACAGAGTAACTATAATCAATACTGACAGCATTTGGAGTACTACTGTGTGGATACTTACAGAGCTTTGCTATTTGCCACGTTTCCTTTGGGTTGTTGCTTATATGAATATCCTAGTGTTTTTTCATTCTTATTTCTGTAAAAATATTTTAAATGAATATTTATGTTTGTAAATGTTTTTTTTTAATTACTGTGGGGAAGGTATTAGTGCCACCTGCTGTTTGAGTGAGAAAACTTTTACTGAACAGGAACAGAAAAAAATAATCTTAGTTTATTTTCACTATATTCAATTGTATTTAAAAGGAAATTAATTCTTTTTAAAATGTTGTCTATTTGGTGTTGATGAACTGTTAATATTGGCTGATGATTGTAGACTCTTAAAACTAACTTAGTGGTAATGTAATTCTTTACAAGTATTGTCTTGCATTCAACATTTTAAAGATATATTTCATGTTTATATTCTGCTTCCCCACTAATGCTGGATAGTAAAATATACAATTGTAAAATATATTGAGATTTTGAAACCCTTTTCATGTTATAGAAATTTAAGAAAGACAACATACCTCTTTAGTTCTTAGTTCAAATATTATTGGTAGTCTCTTGTAAACAAAAGATATATCTATCTATCTAGCTATCTAGCTATCTAGCTATCTAGCTATCTAGCTATCTAGCTATCTATCTATCTATATGAAAAATAGGACTAGGACTGATTGCCTTCATCTGGAAAATGCTTTAATGTTGTGAAAAGAGATGCTTCTCATGCCCTCTCATATTTGTGAACTAAAGAAATTAGAAAATAGTGGACAATGGTTGCTTTACCTGTACAGGTAGTCCTCACTTAATGACCATAATTAGGATTGGCAATTCTGTTGCTAAGGGACACCATCATTAAACATCACATGACCATTCTGGATTTATGATGTAAGTAATTTTGCTGCAGTCACTAAGCAAATCACCTGCAGTCATTGAGTGAAATATCCCATGACTGCAATTTGTGATTTTATTGCTGGCTTCTCCATTGACTTCATTTGTTGGAAGCTGGTTGTGAAGCTTCCAATATGATCACATGATTGTGAGACTGTGACAACAATAAATGCATGCTGGTTGCGTGCATATGAATGTCAATATAGAAACCTTTAACTTGTTTTGCAGCTCTCTGAAGTTTTAAAATCTTTTTGTTATCACATTGAGGAAATCAAAATAATAAAAAAATGTATTCTGGTAAGTCTTAGGGTATTCTGTAGATCAGGGAACTTCATATGGTACTTTTCCTAATTACTGTAGCTTGCCTTTGCTCTTGACCTAAAGTATAGGTAGTCTACCTATGACCAGGTCAATTGTATAACATTCTTAATTAATGCAATTGAAGGAAAAGATTCTGTTTGGTGATATGAGATGTAAAAGTGATTCGACCATTCAGACATGCAAGAATGAATGAAAATGATAATTGTTTAGTGAGTATCTCCATAAAAAGGTTTACATTTTTGAATAAATAGTTTAAAGATAATAGTATTCATGTATAAACATGGCAAAGGAATGAATGTAAAAAGCGGGACTGAACTGATGGTTTCTTATGAAAAAGAGAATTAGTAAAAAATGTAAGGTTGATGTGAGAATTATTTGGTAATGACAAAAGTGGAACCTGGAAAAAAATGGATACTGAAGAAAAGAAAATAAGTAAAAGAAATGAGAATAGAAATAAAACAACTATAGCAATAGTAAGAGTGGTTAGATTTATACAGACTTACATATCACCCCATAGTGCTTTACAACACTCTCTGGACAGTTTACAATGTCAGCATATTGCCCTCAGCAATCTGGGTCCTCATTTTACCCACTTCAGAAGAATGAAAGGCTAAGTCAACCTTGAGCCCCATCAGGATTGAACTCCAGACTATGGACAGGGTTTTCTTGCAATACTGCATTCTAATCACTGTGCCCTCAGGGGAAGTTTAATTTTAGGAAGAGAAAGGATGAGTCCACTGTGTAAGTGTATCTAAATATTTATCCCGTTTGTCTGTAAACTTTATTTGGTTGAACTAGGGTATCACAGGGCAACAATTTCTGAATCAACCTAACTCAAATGAGCTAATTTAAAAAGTGTGTCTAAAATCCAGGACCCATTATTCACATGGGAGTGAGACTTTGGCAAAATTGGGTGCTTAAGTGCTGCTGCACCACCATTATTTATTTATTTATTTATTTATTTATTTATTTATTTATTTATTTATTTATTTATTTATTTATTTATTTATTTATTTATTTATTTATTTTATTTTATTTTATTTTAGTGTTCTTATATGCCGCCCTACTCCCTGGGGACTCAGGGCGGCGTACAACATGTGAAGAACAACTAAACAATATAATAATTTAATAACAGTTTAAAAAAGAATTTAAAAGAACACACAAAACCATACATATGTGGGGGAGACCCTAAGATGTGAAATGGTCTCAAATCACCCCGCCTGCAGGAAGAGCCATGTCTTAATGGCTTTTCAGAAGGCCAGCAAGTTGGGGATAATTTGGATCTCGGGGGGTAGTTTGTTCCAGAGAACGGGCCCCCACAGAGAAGGCCCTCCCCCTAGGCCCCGCCAGCCGGCATTGTTTGGTTGATGGGACCTGGAGGAGACCCACTCTGTGGGACCTAACCGGTCGAAGGGAAGTATGAGGTAGGATGAGGTAACATGGTCCTAAGCCATGTAGGGCTTTAAATATGATAATCAACACCTTGAATTGCACCCGGAGACCAATGGGCAACCAGTGCAGCTGGCGGAGTATGGGTGTTACGTGGGTGTATCTTGAGACACCCCACCACAGCATGCGCAGCAGCAATTTGCACCAGTTGAAGTCTCCGGATACTCTTCAAGGGTAGCCCCATGTAGAGCGCATTACAGTAGTCCAATCGAGAGGTGACAAGGGCATGAGTGACCGTGAGTAGAGCCTCCTTCTCCAAGTATGGTCGCAATTGGTGCACCAGGCGGACCTGTGCAATGGCTCCCCTAGCCACAGCCATAAGATGTTGGTCTAATTTTAGCTGTGGATCTAGGAGAACTCCCAAATTGTGAACCCATTCTGAGGGAGCTAATTTTTCTCCCCCAAGAACCAAGGAGGGACAGTCGACATAGTCCTTAGGAGGCAATATCCATAGTCCTTAGGAGGCAAAATCACCATGCTGCCATGGTCAGCTGTGGTCATGTGATCATCATTTTCAATACTCCCTGACAACTTCCTCCCAAGGATCTTCAGTGAGGAATTTGGCAGGAAGTTGGAAATTGCTTCTTCTCCCACTGCTTTTTTGTCCATGGTCATTCTTCTCTGTTTCAATATTTTCTTATTGAATACAGGTTGGCTGGTCAGGACATAAATTCCTCTCCCAATAGAATTAATGGGACTATAAAAGAGGAAAATATGTGAATTATGAGAGAGAGAGAGAATTTTTTTTTATTACAGAGTGCCACTGAAGTGTGTGAAGTTTATTCAAGTAACAGAAAATGGAATGAGGACATTTTAAGATGTGCAAATACGGGTATGTAATATGAAGATTGTTATGAGGGGTAAATTTTTGTTAAAAGAAGCAAGAATAGCTATGCGATAGTGCTTATGTAGAAATTGGAATTGAAAATGTTGGGAGAAACCTTAAAAAAATTGAATGCTTTGGAAATGGGTAAGTGTGTATGTCACAGTGTGATTTATTGTCTGTTACATGTATATGCAGGGAGATGCATCTCTATTTAATATAATGGTTCATTCCTGAGTACGTGATTGATATGTTCTTGTACGCATGTGTGCATTTCAATCTCTGCTCTATCCTTCTTCTTTTGACTTCCATTGAGAGAAGTTGCACATTTTATATCAGAGATGTAAACAAATGAGGTTTTATTGTTTTTGTACCGAAATAAATATTTTTACTTAGACTTTTAAACTGCAGTTTCATTTCTAATGTCTGATGTCCGGGAAAAGATCAAACATCACCTCTGTGAGATTAATTCTCACTCTGTCAGTGTAATAAAATAGGAAACAAACAATCAAGGATAAATGGGTGATGAATGTGGATGCAATATGAAAATAAGTGATCAGTGTCAAAGAGGTATGTCGAGGTAGAAAGAATGAATGATGGCTGAATTGCAAACAAATATATGAAGAAAAAGTTAATGGGTCAAAAGGAATAGAACTTCAAGAAAATTATGGTTAGTTGTATTCAACCAGATTCTAAAAAAAAGGGATAAGTAGTTTATAGAACAAAAGATAATGTATGAATTGTCATTAAATGTGACAAAAGCAAGGATGTCCAGAAAAAAAAAATTCAGATATTTCTCCACTCACAACCACAATTGACTCTAAAAAAATTATTGCTAAGTGAGACATTTGTTAAGTGAGTTTTGCCCAATTTTGTGATCTTTCTTGCTACAGTTGTTAAGTGAATCACTGCAGTTGTTAAGTTAGTAACACGGTTGTTAAATGAATCTGGCTTACCCATTGATTTTACATCGGAAGGTTGAAAAAGGTGATTATATGTCCCCGGGACACTGTAGCCATCATAAATACGTGCCAGTTGCCAAGCATCCCAATCTTGATCATGAGGATACCACAACAGTTGTAAGTGTGGGGAAACGGTTATAGGTCACTTTTTTCAGTGCTGTTGTAACTTCAAACAGTCACTAAGCAAACTCTTTTAAGTCAAGGACTACCTGTAGTATGACAAGTCATAGCAGGTGATGTTGGTGTTAGATTTCCTTTCTTCTTATTTCCCGCCTTTATTTTCTTTTGCTTACTATTTCTTCTCTTCTGCCTTTGCATAATGTTGCTTTTATCCTGAAAGGAAAGATTGTGGCATGATGTATTTGTATGTAGAGGAAATGGGAAACCCAAAAGATGCAGTAATTGCAGGCAATTACTCTTTTTGGAATGCATTTCTTCTCCCATTTCATAATGGAAGTGTGGGGTATTCTGATCTAGCAGGAGAGATTCTTAGCAAACCCTAGAGGTTTTCAGATAGATGAATCAACACTGGGAGCAGTTTCCACATAGTGAGGAATGTATGCTGGACCAAGCATTTTCCTCACTGTATTATTTTGCTGCCAAGGACAACTTAATTTTTTGCTCTGAATTCAAAATAGACTGATGACAGAGCTTTCTGGATCTCATGGGCTATTTCCGAGAGGGGTGGCCTAGCACACATTTAAGGAATACACTTTACACCTAAATGTCAGAATGGCTTTTGGGTAGGCGAGGAAGGTTGGCTAGGAGAGGGTGCAAATGAAATCCAATATTCTATGTCCTGTGCTATTAGATGACATAAAACAAGTTTTGGCCTTCTTTCATGTTCTAATATTTCTTCAGGTATTTGAAGAATGCTCTCATGTTGCCCTCAGCCATGCCTTTTCAACAGTTCTAGGTACCTAGCTACTGCAATCTCTCATTGTTGACATTGGTTTCCAGCCCCTTGACATTTTTAAAAATCCTCTTCTGAACCTATTCCAGTTGGTCTGAGTGCTTTCTATTGTGTGACATCCAGAATTGGACACAGTCCTTGAGGTAGAAACTATTATGTCCCATTGTGTGTATTGTTGACATCTGAACTCAAAGGTCGTTTAAAACTTGAGAAATACTTGAATGGGCAAATTCACATAATCGGGCCTAGCATTATTATATCATCTGTAATTTTAAGGATTATGCGTTTTATTTGTATGTTTTATAAGTTAATATATTTATTGTACATTTAGCAATTTACAGCAAAAAAAAATAAAATCAAGAAGTTAAAAACAAGGGAAACAATTTAAATTAGGAGTTAATAGCTTGTACAAAAATATATTTTAAGGGCTTTTTAAAAAGCTGTAAAGATGTTAGACCAGTGGTTCTCAACCTGTGGGTTGCAACCCTTTTGGGGATCGAACGACCCTTTCACAGGGGTCGCCTAAGACCATTGGAAAACACATATTTCCAATGGTCTTAGGAACTGAGACACCGCTCCTCTATCCGTCTCCAGGCGGGTCTACCCACATGCAAATAGACTACTGCAAAAAAAAAATCTGTACCATGGGAACTTCTGAGCATGCGCAGAAGCTGAATTTCCAGCACTGCGCATGCATTGCCATCTTGTTTTCGCCTATTTTTTTTGCAATTTTTTTTAAAAAATTGGCACTGCGCATGCGCATGCAAAGCGCCCACGTGCCCATGAGGCATGGCCGCGCAGCACAGGAGGAAGCGAACCGGCAGTGAGGTAAGTTAGAACCCACCCCTGAGTTTCCTAATAACTTTATTATTTTATTGTTGGGGGTCACCACAACATGAGGAACTGTATTAAAGGGTCGTGGCATTAGGAAGGTTGAGAACCACTGTGTTAGACCCTTCAACTATGCAGATAATGTATTTCTAAGTTAGGGTGACAAAAATCAAGTTTTGACCTCAAATTGCCATCAGATGAGCTTATGGTACCTGAAAGCAACTTATACAACCTCAGTAAGCAAAGGGTTAACCTTTAAGATACATTTATGTATCTTATAGTAGCGTTCCCCAGCCTTTCCAGCTTTGCACATCGGCGTAGGCGGGGGACAGAGGGGATGGTTCTGTTCACTCAAATGGAGCTTCGTGTGCATGTGCCCGACGCTGACGCAAATGTAACTGCAAGGTCGCCTGCCACTTCTGCGGCCTGGTTCTAAACAGGCCGTGACCCAGTACCGGGTCATGGCCCATTGGTTGGGGACCTTTCCCTTATAAGACTGTGCTTTATACTGAATGCATACTTCTTGTTAGTAGCAATGCATACAGCCATGTAAATTGGCTACTTTCGTTAACAACTTTAACAACACTGTAATAAAAATGGTCTCAAATATTATAAATTCATTTTATTGAGAGTCAGATTAGTTTCTTTGTAGCCTTTAATATTTTCTGTTCTGTTTGATTCTGTGCAAACCAAAGGAAACTGGTTTTTGTGTTCTGTTTTCTTTAAAGTTTTCTTTAATGGCACAAAAGAAAAAAATTAAAGAACTTTTAGAATGATTAAATAATGTCAACTTTTAGAAAAAAAACATTTAAAATCTAACAGATGATTGTTATAGGAATACAGACAAATACTTGTTGAAAATGACTGAAGCAGTGGAAAATTATATATTGAAAACTGCAAAAAGTCTTTGACTTTTTAAAAGAAAAGTATTTATACTTTTTGTTATTCCTAATAGTAAAAATAGTGGATGCATTGGTTTGTTGTGTTCTGCAATTGTAATTACATGTATCCAAAATAGATTGCCTTCATATGTTTACTTATCAGTCTAAAGATAAAATGATCTAATCACAGTGTGGTAGATACCTAAGCATCCTTTGTAATTTGTATTGTGATTCTTATAAGAAATCTACAAGCTTGTGATAAGATTCCTATATCATTTTGGATCTTTCAGATAAATGCATTTCCATTGCTTATTTGATATAGTCATTCTAAACGTTTTATTCATCTGATTGTTATTTGAAAACTTCTTCGTAATTTGGATGTCCATTATATAATTTTGTTCATTACAAATTTTGTTAGAGCCTATGTATATTGTATTTAAAGCAACTCTTATTTTGTAGTTATAGTGACAAGCACAGCTATCTTAAACTATTAAATATGTATATTCTAAAAGTCATTTAAGAAATATTTTGCTTTTTCAACCCTTCCTTCTACGCTACCATCATAGTATACAAATTCCTGAAAACATTCTAAAGTAGGGGTCACCAACCTTTCGGACCTCAGGGACCACTAAATTCATAATTTTAAATCACGCTGACCACTAATAAGAATTTTTTAAAAAGATAAATAGTATTTAGTGCAATATAAAAAATGCAAATAATTTTTCTGCAGACCACCAAAATTTTCTCACGGACCACCAATGGTCCATGGACCACTGATTGGTGATCACTGTTCTAAAGCATATGCTGGCATTAATTGGAAAATTTCAGGAGTTAATATTGAGGTTAACTTCACTCTAGGGTGTTCTTTAACACATTTTACTGAATTAAAATCAAGTATTCACACTCTCCCCCCCCCCCCCTTCAGCCTTCCAGTGGTATCAGGTTATGTTATTCTAATGCCTCATTTTCTCTATTTTAAGAGTGTATAACTCTTAAAGGAGATATGCAGGGCTGTATAGTCTTCTCCGGTTCAGTTCCTCAAAGGCCCTCTGGAATACACAGGACTGTGAACATAGCACCTGTGTGTAATTTGTTAAAGCAACTACATCTTTTCTTTGGATCATGGAGCTGTTCTTCAGGCCTGGGAAATGACACAGCTGCTATAAGGAGTGCAGACAAGTGCTATATTTACATCTCCACATGCTCTGAAGTGAATCCAAAGTGCTCCCAATCCCAGAAACATATTATAATTTGCAAATATAAATCAAAACCCAGTTAACATAACACTTTATCTGTAAATGATCTTTTGTCTCCTGAACAATCCCCAATTTGCATGCATAAGAAAATAAAGCAATTTTGCTCCGATTCTATGATAGGTAAAGGAGCAAAACCCCTTTAATTTTCATTTGCATTTATTTATATGCATAATTTCAGTGGAAGAAATTACTGGAGCTGTAATGTATATATTATTTCTAGTAATGTAACTGTAGTCTTTGTAATACTCTTTTTTTTTCCAGAAGGAAAATAAGACATGTAGCTTGAGGTTGTACTTCTTTGCTGTGTATATATGTGGAGTCCTTGGGGCTCTCTGAGGTTAGTTATTTGCTGGCAGATGTTTCATTACCTAACTAGGTATAACATCATTGGTGCAGTATAAGCTCCTCCATGTATAAATAGTAAATTCAATTTACTCTTCAATCTGTGTGCATATATGCTCCTCAATTTATAAATAATGCACTAAAAGTGGTAGGACTGTCAGATGATAATGAAGCTTAGACTGATGTGATTGTGAAAAACCTTAGCTATAAATAATTTTAAAACATAGAGGTTGTTAACAACTTGGTTCTTCGATCTTCATAAAAATCAGACCATAGCATTAGAAGGAATAGAAGCATCCGTAATCATTTACCCCACTATATTCACATATTGTCTGAGTTCTAAAATGGGAGTAAACCATGCTGGAAGATACTAATGCCAAATTGCTTCTGAATTGCTGCCAAGAAGACAACATGGATATGTCTCAATAGTCACCAGGAGTTAGACCTGATAAGCAGTTTATTGATTGTGACTATATTTTCTGTAGGGTATTATTGTCTATTTGAAATTGTATTGTAGTTGCAGTCAAAAGTATACTTGAAATACCCATAGAAAAGGCCAAAGAAACATTATCATCGTTGTCTTCTCTTCAGAAGTTCAACTTTGTAGAATGGTATCAGTAGTGGGTTCTAAAACCCTTTGCTACCGGTTCGCACGTCCAGGTGGGCGGAGCCTCCCGCCACTGGCGCTACCGGTTCTTAGAACCGGGCCGAACTGGGAACAACCCACCGCTGAATGGTATTTAAAGGAAAGAAATGGGAGAAATGAAAACAGCAATATTTCAACTGTAACAAGTAGGCATACTGAAAAGTATTTAATGCTATTTTAAAAAGTATATATACTATTACTATACTTTACTTTATAGTATATTGTATATAATATATACTGTAGTATATGCTATATACTCTATATGCTATACGCTATCTATTATATACTATACGTACTATATTTCCATTTTGCTTCCACATTTGGTGTTTTGCTGCTCTCAAAGTACTAAATTCCATTGACATTTTTATTTGCTGGAATGTTACTATGTACTGCCCAGAAACTCTGCTTTTGCCCAAACCATTATTTTTCTAGTGAGGTACATCCCTTTTTCTTGAGTTTTATCAGCTGAAGGATCTTAAAACTGTCAGCATTTCTCCAAATATTGCTCTTTTTAAAAATTGGATACATAAATGAATTCAAAATCTCTACAATTCATTAGAGTTATCTAATTTCATCCCAGAAACCCCCCCCCCTTTTACTCATGAGAAAAGTATATAGTTAACCATCTGAAATAGTTTTTTTTTAAAATATCGCTTCTAACTGACAACACCCCTTCCTCTTCTGTTTCAGTTTCGATCCTTTTCCACATCTTCTTGTTTTTAACATGAAAGTGTGTGAAATTCAACTGCTTTTTTCATTATAGCTTTTCTGCCTTTTTCTCATTTAGGAACAGCACTTGAAGGAATTAAGGTAGGGTGCAGTATTGGCATGTTGGACTGTAACAATAATAATCGTGAAAAAATTAGTGTGACAATACTTGGAATAAATTGAAGATTGAAGAATTGTGGGAAATGGCCAACACATCTGAAGGTCATCAGGTTAAGCGAGGTTATTGAAAATTGTAAAACACCACATTTAATTCAATGAAATTTTGTGAGGAATAGAAATCCACTGGTGATGGTTTATTTTTTAGGATGATTGTTATATGTTAACAATAATAGTTGTGATGTTAGTATTTTTATTTGCTGATGGGGATTCTCTGTTATATGCAAACACTGCATTTGAGGTGACAACTTTAGTTACATAATTGACTGAGGAATGAGATTGCCTCTTCTGGGTCACGTAAATCCCATTCTTAGGGATTTTTGTAAGCTGTCTCTTGTTTAATTGGAAATGTATCCAAATGTATCGCCATCCACAGGCTCCAGAGGCTTTCCTGAAGCCTGGGAAGGGTGAAAAACAGCCCAACGGGTGAAAACGGCCTCCCCCCGCCCTCCAGAAGGCCAAAAATCAGTTGTCCAGCGCACACATGCGCGCTGGAGTTGACATAGGGTAAAGCCTCGCGTGCCCTCAGATATAGCTTCACGTGCCACCTGTGGCACCCGTGCCATAGGTTCGCCATCACTGTTCTAGACCCTTCAAAACATGTCAAGTGTTCTGAGATGACACTGAGTGCACTGATACTACAGTCATTTGGCCTTTTTAGAGACACAAATAGAAAATCTATCCTTGAATAGATCTAGGTATTCAGTTTTAAGATAAATAATGAAACACATCATATTTGGAAACTGATTAATTGAACCCAAATTTTCTATTGCTAAGTGAAACATTTGTAAGTGAATTTTGCCCCATGTTATGACCTTTCTTGCCACAGTTGTTAAGTGAAACGCTGCAGTTTTTCAGTCAGTAACACAGTGGTTAAGTGAATTTGGCTTCCCTATTGACTTTGCTTGTAAGGTCACAAAAGGTGATCACAAGACTCCTGGACAGTGCAACTGTCATAAGTATGAGTCAGTTGCCAAGTGTTTGAATTTTGATCACATGACCATGCGGATGCTGCAATGATCGTAAGTATGAAAAACAGTCTTAAGTCACTTTTTTCAGTGCCATTATGACATTGAACGGTCACTAAATGAACTGTTGTAAGTCGAGGACTACATGTAGGCAACATTTCTGTTTTTTAGAATCTGTTTGTATTACCGGTAGTGTATTCTACTGTAACAAAGAATCCTTTAAATTTGTAATTTCTACATTATCTCTCTATGATGGTGGATTTTTTCAAGCCATTGCATTCACAAAAGAGAAAAATGGTGATATGCAGAATGTTCAGATTAAGAAAGAAACTGAATGGGCCTAGTGACAGATGTTAGCTTTTACATATAAAATTTGGCTCTAAAAAAAGTTTTCTGTCTTTGATTCAGAATAAGCAAGCTTATGCCCTCCAGATGTTTTTAATTTCAGTTTTCATTAATCCTGTGCAACATTGCCAGTGGCAAGGATTATGGGAGTTCTCAGCAAAACATCTGGAGGACAAAAAATTATCTACCACAGAATTAGTTTGAAATTACTGATAGAGATTATTATGTTGGTGCTGAAACATGCAATAATCAAAGTATTTAGTTTTTGGATTATAACTTCAGATGGAATTTAATTTGGCAATGGAATGTATACATTTATATCATTCACAAACTTTAGAATTAATGCTTACTTGTAGTATTTTAAAGTTAATTAATTTGCTATAGATCTCCATGGTGGGTGAAGCTAGCATTCAGAATGGGTTGTCCTCGTCCAATCAGAGTGAGGACTGAGTCTGTCAATCATCTTTGAAGCTCCGTCCGCCATCTTGGCTCCAGCTTCGACTCAGTCCTCAGAGAGGACAGACATGGCTAATTTTCACCCATTCTGAATTGCCAGCTACTGCTTCTTATTGACAATCTTATTTCCATCTGCAATCAGTGAGTCTTTGGCTCCCCCTGCCTACGATACCATCTGAGCATGGAGGAGAGCGTTGGCTTTGAGCTTTGGCTCCTGCCACGGCAGCGGCTGCCCCGCCTCGCATGGCATTTAGATCCCTGAGGTGCTTGTCTCCTGATCTGCCATGGGAGCTTGCATTCCATTCTCCTTCGAGGCTTCTTTGCTGATTTTGCTGGGGCAGCGGCCCAGGATACAGGGCAATTGGTGGTGCCTATCGGAGTGATTAAGCTTAGCCCCTTTCCATCAGGCTACTGACAGGGGCACGGATGGGGCTGTTTTCGGATTGATTAGCCCTCCGCCAGTCGTAGGAGCCTCGCTCTTTTGCGAAAAGGCTACAAAGCTCTGACTTGCCGCATTACTTTCAAAAGTACACTGCACGACTGCAGGGTAGCAGGGATCATTCCCCACCCATCCTCTGGCTGTTGGGGGGCCTTGATTAAGGAGCTTGAGCTTGCTTGCAATCGGTCCACCCTCTCCTCATCGATCCCGATGGCAGCCAGGGACTCAGAAGGCAAACGTACGAAGGGATTTCCTCCCTTTTCTTTCTTTCCACTGCTGCCTTGTGCCTGGACCGCGAAAGGGCTTGCCCTAGGTAGGAACCGATACCTGTTTTTTTCCCGCCAGTTCGCTCCTGAGCCTGTGGTGGCCATTTTCTTTCATTAGTTGCCAGGCAGTCCAATTCCAAGGTGGCGGATGCCATGGATTCCACCTCAGGCCAAAAAGCCTCGGGCAAGAGGCAGAGGAAATCTGCCCAAACCAAACCCAGGGAAGATCGGCATCATTCTCCTTTCCACTCCAGGGTGTCCCATTGTTAGTCAAAAAGATCAAAGGCTGCCGAAAGAGATGAACTGTGAAGGGACAGAGCGATTCAGAAAATCTGCGCTCAGGATGACAAGCAAGCCACCATCCCTACTTCTTCTCAGGGAAGCGCAGCCTGCTCCATGGGGGTCTAGGGGGACCAGTTGGCCCTCGATAACCCCGGCCTGGCAGTTATAAACCCTGCTCCTTCAGCGGCCAGTGCGCTCCCCTTGTCAGCTGAAGCCTCCACCAGTGGCCATAATTCCGGGGTTTCCATGGGGCCTATTCCAGGTTCCTTTAACCTGGCCAATCTACAGATGCAGTGCAGCAAGGCCTCGCAGGCTTCCAACCCATAGGTAGACAACCGCCTCTCAACCACGAGAGCTCTTCCCGCGGCTTGCCAGAAGGTGCCCGGGCACTCGCTTACCACAGGACTACCAGTCCTGACCATTATTCGGACGAATCTGACGAAGGCAGTTGGGCCCTTCTTCAGGAAGTGGAGAAGCATGGCGACCTTGAGCTCTCGGAAGACGAGGTTATTTATCCAGAGAAACCTGTCTCATCTGGGCTTTTTCCACCAGCCCTGTTTAACTCTCTGCTCTTCAAAGCTGGGCTTGCAAACCCTGCTCCTGCTCTGGCGGGGAATTTGTCAACTGCACAGAATCCATTATTTGTGGAATAGACACCTGAGATGGACGTCATTCTGGCACCCCAGTTGTTTTTGGACAATGTGCAATGCCAATGGTCCACTCTGGCATATGGTCCCATGCCTTCCTCCATGGATAGAAAATACTTCAGTGTGGCTCCTGAATTGTCATCTCTGCTGAGCGTTCCATCCGTGGATGGCCCTGTGGCTGCGCTATACTCTCCTAACGTGATGCCAGGAGAGTCAGGAGGGCTGTTGAAGCCAGAGGAATGTCGAACAGAACAGGCTCTCCTAAAAGCCCATCAGGCGGCGGTCTGGACCGTTCGGGCCTCTTCCTCGGCATCATTCTTTGCCCGGACGTCCCTTATTTGGCTCCGGCAAATTCAAGAACTTCTTCCGAGTTCTGATTTACGCACGCAGTAAGACCTTAACAAGGTCATAGCAGCCACCCAATTTTCAGCAGATGCTACTCTACGCGCTTCTCGATTCGCCTCGAAGGTCATTGCATCTTCTGTTGTCGCCAGGCGCATGCATTGGTTACACTAATGGTCTGCGGATTCCCACCACAAGTGGCGGCTGGCATCGGCTCCTCTCTGGGGCCAGCAGCTGTTTGCAGAGGCCCTAGACCCTATCCTCGTAGAATCTCGTGACTGGAGAAAGGTCCTTCCTTCCTTCTCGAGGAAGGGTAATTTTCACCCATTCCCCTATTCCCAGCGGCCCTTTCGGGCCCTTTCCCATATTTTTGCATGTGGGGCCATATGTACAATTTTCCCATTCAGTCCATAGCAAATCTAGTAATACAGGAGGATTTGCTTGTTTTTAAAACTTTCATTTAAGGTTGTAATATAGAAGGCTTTCATCTTTCCATGTTTTCATTTCCCCCCCTAAACCAAATACTTATTTTTTAAATGCTTAAATGTAGGTTTATAGAGTATGATGGAGCGAAGATGAGTGCCTAAATGATTTTTGCTCTTGGGGAAAAAGTATACTGCTTCACGGGGCGGGGGGTGGGGGGGAAACTGCCACCCAACTGAAGCAGGTACAGGTAGCCCTTGACTTCTGACCACAATTGAGCTCAAAATTTCTGTTGTTCAGTGAGACAAGTGGATTTTGCCTCATTTTACGACCTTTCTTGCCACAAATTGTTAAGTAAATGAGTGCAGTTGTTAAGCTAGCCAACACGGTTGAAAAGTGAATTTGGCTTCCCCATTGAGTTTGCTTGTTAGAAGGTCGCAATAAATGACCACATGACCTCAGGACACTGCAGCCGTCATAAATATGAGCCAGTTGTCAAGCATCTGAATTTTGATCATCATTTTGCAACGGCCCTGCGAAAAACAATCGCAGGTCATTTTTTTCCTGTGCTGTTGTAACTTTGAATGGTCACTAAACAAATGGATGGAAGTCGAGAACTACCTGTAGAACCCAAGGTTTTTATATTGCTCAACTGGTATTATGTGTGCCTTTGAAGAATATAAATGAAAGATTTTTCAATAATTGGTTCTGATTTTATCCATGGAAAAAGAATTTTCATATCATCATGAAATTTTTCAGAAAACTATTGTGTAACCTTTAGGGTGGATATATATTTGGCTAAATAGAACTTACAGCTTAGTGGTTTTCTACTTCACAATAGGGTTATTTTATGAATCTAACGTGTTGTATAAGCTATTCTCATTCTTTGCAAAACAGTATCATTTTTCTGAACAAACAACGTATATTGAGGTCAAATGAATGCAAAGCCAAGAGTGGTCAGATATTAGCTGAGCTGTGTATGAATCTTAACGGAACTGAAGTAATATTGAAACTACTGTGGGAGTACAGTGGTGGTGGGGGTGAGATAGCTTGAGTGCAGAAAACATTTTCTTGGGCTATGAAACATTGTGCTTTTCCTCTGAATAATAACATTAAGTTTGAAAGCATGAAATAAAAATAAATTGTAGTATAGATGTTGCTGGGCTTGAATTCTCTGTTTTTCTCTTTCAATATGCATTAGTAAAATGACAGAGAAGTATCTTAGAAAGTACTGCACAAAAAGTAGTGTTCATGCTATTGTAACCTAGCTGATTATTTTGAAAACAGGACATTGAATTTATTGCGTGTCGTAAGATATTTTGCAACTGAAGCATAGTAGTAGTGGTGCTAATTATTGTTACCATCTAAAATGATACAAGTCTTGAAATACATACTTAAGAATGTGCAAGAGTGCATATGACGCCTCTTTCGCTCTCTTTTTGGAGGTTGAGAAACCATTAGAGCAGGCATATTTTTTTTTTACAGATTTACATAGCTGCTTCAGAAGCTGTGCCCAGCATTTTAGTCATGCATACACCCAAATTGCAGAGACTCCTGGCAACAGCTTTTAAATCAACGTTGTGAGGCTGATGTGGCTGTTTTAAAAAGAGGTATTCGTCTGCACTACCATATATTACAAAGCACCACTTTTGAACAAATTGCACAGCTTTAATACCTTCAACTACTTAGCTGTTTTTTTTTAGTTAAAACCAATCTTTGAACTGAAATTTTCAGTGCACTTCCAGCTGGTACATTTCTGTTCAGATTACATAAAAACTTGTATTTTTTTTAAATAAGAAAGGAAATAAAAGGACAGTTGTTTGAAAATATTGAGGGGGAACAAAGTGCTAACAGTTAAGTGATTTTAAGGAAGTTCATATCAGAAATTGAATCTTTGCATGCTTTATAGGAAGTTGACTATGATTGTTCCAAGATAGGATCAGATCACAGTTTGTTGTGTTATGACTTCTGTGGTTGTAGGAGTCCTCCTTAATCCATAGCCTATTTTAAAAAGATAACTTTTATATGGCTGGATGCCAACATCATTTTGAAACATGAAACCCAATTGTATTATGGATTCCTGATTCATTTCATATAAAAATAGCACAAGACAGGTTTCAAATTAAGTAGACAAGATTTTGCTTTTTAAAATAAAATACTGACATCCTCCCTGTTTGTTTTTAATGCATTGGTCAAATTTTGCACTCTTTGTTCTACAAATTGCTAAAAACTTAAATTATTACATTCGATAAGGTTTAATTCCCATTCCTACCTGTTGTTTGTAAGTTTTAAAAAATAAAATGCTGCTTACAGTTGCAGGGAATTTCCCCCCCTTAAACTATCATTTATAATGTTGCATTTTTGTTTTCAAGTAAAAGGAATATGTAGCAGGGTGATTATTTTCAAGACAATAATATTGTCTTATTGTCAGATAGTGCGGGAAAACAATTATAAAGCAGTTCTTTTGTAATACATTACAAGATATTTAGAAGTTCTTAAACATATGTGCTGATCATATTAATTTATGTTATTTGGACAAGAATATATTATATGGAATTAAAAACATTCTGTATAAAACTATACGGCCAAATCAAAATTCTAAGAAAAAAAATGAGGGTTTTAAAAAGTTATTTTAAAAATTTTGCTGCATCTAATGTATTATCAATGAGATTATATATAGAATGAGATTATAGTCTGGAGGGGGGAACAGTTAAAAAAGGAAATATGAAAGAGCCTTGTAATGACATTACTGCTCCTGGAAATTACAGCCTACTTTCCATTTCTGGTTGCCAACATATTTGAGTATATATAGCTTTGTTCATCACTTAGAAATATTGGTAGTCCTCTACTTATGACCCCAATTGAGCCCAAAATTTTTGTTGTTAAGTGAGACATTTGTTAAGTGAGTTTTGCCCCATTTTACGACCTTTCTTGCCACAGTCATTAAGTGAATCACTGCAGTTGATAAGTTAGGAACATGGTTGTTAAGTGAATCTGGCTTCCCCATTGACTTTGCTTGTCAAAGGGTTGCAAAAGGTGATCACATGACTTTGGGACACAGCAACAGTCATCAGTGTGAACCAGTTGCCAAGCATCTGAATTTTGATCACATGATCATGGGGATGCTGCAAAGGTTGTAACTTTGGAAAATGGTCATAAGTCACATTTTTCAGTGCCTTTGTAACTTGAAACAGTCACTTCATGGACTGTTGTATGTCAAGGACTACTGTAACAAGAATTGTATTAAGAGTATGTATATAATTTCCCATTAAATATATCAGTCAAAATCTTAAATTAGTTAAAAAAATTAAGTTCCAAATCAAATACTGTAAATGATTGACCACTTCCTGATTATTTTTGAAACTGAATGGTTCAACTGTGTGTGTATATATATGCACTCTTGCTCTCTCTTTTACATATGCCTTTATAATTACATACTCTTGAATTTCATGAAGATGATAAATATCTTTTTTGTTGACAGAAAACTGTAGCACAAAAGTGGATATTTGAGGCCTGAGAAGATTTTATATTAAAGGAAAACAGGAGATCCTTATATTCAGTAAGTAAAATGTTTTGTTTAAATGTTCTGCTTAAATGTTTCATTAATAGATTTACTAATATTAGTTATAATTCCCAAATAAATAAGAAACTGCTTTAAAATCCTGCATTGTAACTCTGAAATGAGTTACAATATTACTCTGAAAGGAGAAAAACTGCATCTCCTAAAGATAGTATGAATACTTTTCCACGGTTCATCTTTATAAGTAAGTAGAGTGCTATCCGGGAACAGGCAGGTTTTATTTTCTCATGAGGGTTTATGGATTCCATTATAAGAGGTAAGCTAAGGGAAATTGCTGAGAGCTCAAGAACTCACAAATACGTTGTTCACCACGCTGCAATCTCAGTATGTCATGGACCATACTAGACCTCATATTTAATATTTTCTAGGAGAGTTCTGAAAGTGTTAAAAAAAAAGGACATTGTGGGTTTTTTGCAAGTAGAACTCAAAATGACCTATTGCGTGGTCAATCCACTTCCCGACTTCACTCAGAATGGCCCATTCCCAGTTTGTGAAGGGTTCCTAAAGTATAAAATTGTGTTTGCACCCCTGTCATTTGCTGATATTTAGAGATAAGAAATCAGTAAAAATAATGAGGGTGTGGTAGCTGGCCTGCTAGTGCCCGTTCATTCTCCTGTTGTGGAGGAAACTCTGGTGATTGATGTGGTCACTTCTGACTGCTCTCATTCTCTTGATAAGGGTTGTTTGGCTGCTTTGTTTATCAGAAACCTAGTAGCACTGAAGCAGATGGGTGATAACTCTTGAGTACTAGTATAAACATGATGTGGATTCAGCAAACAAGCTAGATCCTGTTCTGTGGCAATGGTGGGGCAAAGAATGGCATTTGTTTTCTACGCTTCCATATTTGCAGTGCTGTTACTTTGAGGAGTTTGGGTCCGTCTTCTCTAGGACATTAAAAGAATGGTTCAGAACCCTTCATCGCCTGCTCTTAATTCATTGTGCATAGCATTTCAAAGAGAAAATCTTCCCAACAATTGAAAGCTGCATGCCATTTTCTACAGTTGGTATTTGAGACTTTTGAGTTGTTGAGCAATCAGATTTCTGGGTAAGAAATGGCAAACTGAAGACTATGGTGGAATGAAAAACTGAAGTAACAAGGAGAGTGCGTAGGATTGCCCTCCTGTGCTCCATACAATAGGTCTCCCAAAAGGGAACATAAGACAGCAGCTTCCAGTAGGTTTAGAGCACTGGGAGAACAAGGGAATAGCCATCTTTTGCTCCAATTATGGTCAACACCTTCAAAAGGACACTGGGTTCGCATAATTCCTTTTCTAACATTTTTGGAAATTGCTTGTTTACTGCTTTTCAGCTTGTAGGAATCTTTGGATTGACAAGTTTTCTAGCACTAGGTGAGTTTCTTTCAATCCTTAGCAAAAGAAGCTTTAAATACAAGTTTAAGGACTTGATTTTTTCCCCTTTTGGAATAAACAGCAAAAGGGTGGTTAGAACTTTGATTTTGGAAAGTTACAAATGGACTGAGGGATAGCTGTGGATATGACCTTGCAGGGGATTGCAAACAACTCAAGAGGTGGGTCAGAAAATGTTTAAAGAATTTGCTTCAGGCATAATTGCCGACCTTAGACTTTTTGAACATTACTGAACTTACAAGTCAAGTTCAGCCTGCTTCTATTTTTTAATAGCAGAGGCACAAGTGTTCTATAAACCACCAATAATGTTTGCATTTTTAAATTAAATATTATAGAATATTATGTTGAAAATGAACTTTTAAAAATACTTGTATGTCTGTTTTACGAAATGTTTAAATTAATCCTATCCATTGTTATGCAAAATGTTGGTAAAATTTTATAATTTGCTTTGATTCAAGTAAAACGCATGTCATTCATTGGGCTTTTAGAAACGAATGGGGGGGGGGGGAAATGGAAGAAATTCTTAATTTCTGAATAATATAACAAATGACAGCTATTGATCATATGGCAAACTGTTATGAGACATTGGCAATACATTAGTATCACAACCTAACAATTAAGTTTGGCTTTCCTTGGAAATGCTGTCTTTCCTGGCATATCTGGTGGCATGCTATGTAATAGTATAATCATAATCTTTTGAATTTCTATTGGAGAGAACCTATTAGCAAACTTAATGAACCTAAACTAATAATACAGTTTATTTTATTTCCATGTATGCTTGCAAATCAAGTCCTGTTGGCTTCTGCCAAGTGTTCATGAATAGAATAGAAAGCTGAGTAATTTTTGTAGATGATGCACCATGTAATTCAATGCAGAACAATATCACACTTTCCTTTACATCAAACACTTTGAAGTACTAGCAGATTGAATCAGTTTTGTAATTTGCTGTCTGCTATTTTTTTGCATTTGAACCATAAAAAAAAATCACAGTATGTAATTTATACTGTATTCATTCAAGAAGTTATACCATAATTAAAGGTATGGTTTGATGCTGGTTTATGAATACTAGGTTGCTTTAAAGGTGGTTTCTCATGTCTGACTTTTTAAATCCCGGCATGTTATAGTTTGGTATTATGTCCCAACTTGCCCATGCAGGAGGAGACTGGAGCAGAAGCTTTAAAGGAAATCAGTGCTCAGGGTATGTTTGCCTGTTTTTTTCTGTTGGCTTGCCATCTCTCCATGCCAGCAGTCTTCTTTCTGTAGCCAGTTTCTTCCTGATTGCAAGACTGACTGTAGTCTGGATTCCTGTGCCATGCCAGATATTTACATTTACTTAATAGGAAAAATGCCAATGTCATTGAAGCACAATTTCCCAGAATACCGTATTTTTCGGAGTATAAGATGCACCTTTTTACCCCCCAAAAGAGGGTGAAAACTTGGGTGCGTCTTATACACCGAATGTAGCCCCACCCACCCACCCACCCCCACCCTTTGGCCTCTGTCTTCCAGCAATTTACCTGCTTGCAGGAAAGAGGGAAGAGCCTGTAAAGCCCAGCAAGTCAGTAGCAGTTTCCCGACGAACAGCTGATTAGGTTTGCCACATGGGAAAATGAAAGTGAAACTAACTGCAAAGAGGCAAATAGCTGGGAGAGACAGGCAGGTTTTTATTTTTGCTGAACTGGCTGCAAAGGGGTAAGTGAATAACTATAAATGTCTGTAGAATGTTCAAATTATTAGACTTATTTTTTAAAGACTGCTTTATTATTGTTCGAGAGCCAGGGGTCTCAAACCTTGGCAACTTTAAGACTTGTGGACTTCAACTCCCAGAATTCAACAGCCAGCTTTGTTAGCTTTGCTGGCTGTGGAATTCTGGGAGTTGAAGTCCACAAGTCTTAAAGTTGCCAAGGTTGGAGATCCCTAGACAACTTAATATCATCTGTGCTGTTTGCTGTTTGGCAAATTGCTTGGAGGCAGAGGCCTTTTTCCCTTGTTTTCCTCCCCCAAAACTAAGGTGCATCTTATACTTCGGTGTGTCTTATACTCCGAAAAATACGGTACTTGTATTATGGAATGTGCTACCATAGGATGTAGCATTAATTTCCACTTTGAATGGCATAAAATGCAGACTACACAATTCATGACGGATAAGAGTACTTACAGTACAGTGATCAGTAATGATGTTGGCTATGTATTTCTATTTCTAAGGCAAATATATTTCTGAAACTAGTTTCTGGGAAGCATGAGCAGGAAAGGGTGTTATGTTCCTGTGCTCTCTGTGGGCTTTCAGTAACCACTTGGTTCGCAATGTGGCAACAGAATGCTGAAATAGAAGATTTCTGATGTAAAACACTGATGTTCATGGGAAAAACTAGAAATGTTAAAAAGAACGTACTGGCAAAACAAACCATCCAAAAAAGGAAGTCAATCCAATAACAATCTCCTCATAAAAAGAAAGAAAAGCAAGAGTTCCCAGTCAACCATCCTTCATGCACAAAATATTGTAAAAAAATAGAACTAGCATCTCACAATAAATAGAAAGCAGACCCACAGATTCATAAATAAGTTCTTCACAGTTACAAGAAGTTCAGAAATTCACTGCAACAAGAATATAATTTCTTTGTTCTTCTCCAAGGTAGACTCTGATTTGTTCAAGACACTATGGCTAAAAATAGTTTAGCATTATATATTGAGTTTAGACATTAGCATATTCTTTTATTCTTCTTTTGCGTATTGGATTAATTGAGTAGAATAATGCTGGTTGGCAATTTCTCACTCAGTCATATGACAGTTTCGAAAATAAAGTGCTAGTCAGAATGAAACTACGATAAAGTTGTATTTTGATGTCTGAGTATCTGATGACTGGAAAATAAAATCTGCCCATACAAATTAGAGAGTATTTTGTAGGCTAGAGAATTGAAATGGAAGGAAAAAACACTTTTTCCACAATCTCTGAATTAATCTTCCTTTGTTCAATACTTGGATACTGCTAATATATAGTGGATATGCTGATGATTGATTATGTACCATGAAGTTGTCATCATCTAGTACTAGAGGGTTTTGTAAGTAGGGGATAATCTTTTAAGGCAGTGATGGCGAACCTTTTTCGGCTCGGGTGCCAAAAGGGTGTGTGCGTGATAGTGTGCATGCATGTGCCCACACCCATAATGCAATGCCGCACACACATGCGCACAACCCCCACACTGCCCCCCGCATGCACACAACCCCCCCTGTGCTGCCCTATTACTTACCTTCAGATAGTTGCAGCCAGGCCTCCCACACCTCAGCCCATTTCTTCTGCAGCCGGCAAGGCTTTCCTGAAGACCTCTGTAGCCAATAACAGAGCTCTGGATCAATCCGGAGCTCTGTTATCAGCTGGAGAGGGCTTTCCTAAAGGCCTTTCCTGAAGGCCTCTCTAGCCGATAAGGTATCTTGGATTTTGACATCTCTGTTGTACGGTCTTTCAGTATACATTACTTCCTCCATCTTTGTTTGATCCCCTTTGAATCGATTGCCATTTGTTCATTAGTGTCCTTTAGTATACCAGTTTGAGATTGGGATCAGAGATCTTTTAAAAGACTTTGCTTATTTTTCTATGTCTGTTTCCATCTTCAGTGTCTTTACACATCTTGTTATAATACTGCTTCTTGTCTCTTCTAAGAGTTCTATGAAACTTTTTGTTAAGCTCGTTTCTGATATTTTTATTTTTCTTGGCTATGGTTCCTCTTCTCTTCTTGACAGTTTCGTTGCTTTGTTTTGACATCTCGTTTGGTTCTATTTCTTCATTGTGGGCAATCTTTTTTCTCATTCATCTTTAATGACTCCTTACATTCATTCCATCATTCAGTGGTTTTGTTGTCAATGAGATTCAGGACTTCAGTGATTCCTGAAGTTCTTGAAACTGGTGGACATTTGTTCAAGATGATATCATGTTGAAGATTGACAACTTTCTTCTTTAGCTTACTTGGAATTTGAGCAGTTTATGTTCTGTTTCACAGTCAGCACTTGGCCATGTCTTTGATGCTATAATTGAGCTCCTCTATCTCCTTTCACCAATGGCATAGTAAATTTGATTTCTATATACTCCATCCGATGATATCCAAGTATAGAAGCAGGATTTGTTTTGCTTATTTGAAGACAGTCTTAGTGATGAAGAAATCATTGAAGTGTTAGAAATTGTAAGTCAGTCTCCTGCTTCATTTTGACCTTCTAAGATATAAACTCCCAACTACATTTACCTCTTTTATGTTTTCATTTTTACCATTCTAGTCTCCAATCATAAGCAGTACATCTTGCTTCCATTTTGTCATTTTCATTTTAAACTTGATCCTAAACTCATCAAGCTCATCTTTTGTTGCATTGGTGGTTGGAGCATAAACTTGAATGATTGTCATATGAAAGGTGGTCCATGAAGTCTAAGTGATATTACTAGTCATTGATTGCGTTACAGCCACGTATGGTCCTTGCTATATATCTTTCCTAACTATAAAAGCAAGTTTCTTCTTTTTCATGTCCTGACAAAGAAACAGTGTGATCATCTGATTGAAAGTGTCCAATCTCAGTCCATCTCAAGCCACCAATGCCTAAGGTGTCTGTAGTCATTTCATCTTTCACTGTATTGAGTTTTCCTGTTTTAATACTTTGTATGTTCCATGTTCCTACTGTACTTCTGTCTTTACAGTTTCAGATTTTCTTTTCCTGTATGTCAACATTAGTAATTGGTCATCCAAAAGATTTTAACCTTGTGACATCATAATCACTATTAGAACTCTGAAAATCTGCCTCCAGCATCTTTCTGTTCAGTTCTGTATATTGCTATATCCCAATATTGTTATATCCCAATGTAGCACTTAGCACTTAGACTTATATACCTCTTCACAGTGCTTTACAGCCGTCTCTAAGCAGTTTACAGAGTATTGCCCCCAATAATCTGGGTTCTCATTTTACTTGGAAGGATGGCAGGCTGCGTCAACCTTGAGCCGGTGAGAATCGAACTGCCGAATTGCTGGCAGTTGGCAGTCAGCAGAATTAGCCTGCAGTACTGCATTCTAACCACTGTGCCAACACTGTGCCACCACGGCTCAAGTATGTGCCTATTTGCTTTAACTCTGCATCTGAGATGTCTTTCACACCTTGGGTGGCCCTGCTGGGAACTTATGCATTCGTGACTTCCTTTCTGGACTGTTGCAATGTGTTCTACATTGGACTACCTTGAAGAGCACTCAGAAGCTTCAATGGTGCAGAATATAGCAGCATGGGTAGTAAAAGATGCCAGTTACTCGGCATATGTAATATTACTATTTGAGTTACACTGGTTGCCAGTGCGCTTGTGGGTGTAATTCAAGCTGCTGGTTGTCACCTTTAAAGCTCTTCTTGGCTCAGGACTGCATTACTTCATGGCCTATTTCTCCCCAGTTGTTTCAACCCATCTAATATGTTCTGGGCATTCTCTGGTGCTGGTGCTTAAGGCATGCTGGATGGTGGAGCCCAGAAGATGTGCCTTTTCTGCTGTAGTGACCACTGTAGTGACCACTGTAGAGAACCTGGCTGGCCTTTGGTTAAACCAGGGGTCTGCAACCTTAAACACTCAAAGAGCCATTTGGGTCCGTTTCCCAAAGAAAAGAAAACACTGGGAGCCACAAAACCTGGGTGGGCATGGCCAACTCGACGTCACTCACTTCCACCAGTCACAGGACCCCCTAGCCACGCCTACCCAGCCGATCATTAGGGCAGAGAACCGGTTGTTAAAAAATACCGGGAACCACAAAACCCTTTTTTTTTTTCAAAAAGTTTTATTAGTACAAAATTACATGAGTAGTAGCAAAATATTAAATATGAAGTACAAACATTTTTTGTTTTTTTCTCCCCCCCCGAACCCGCCCCCTTCCCTCCCCACCTCCCCCCCCGGACTTCCCAGAGATAATACAGGGCATAATAATAAATTTAAATTGTTAATAAAAAGAAGAGAAAACAAAAAGAACACTATTTTTAAAAAAACTTCAACTCCAGATTATACACTAATAATATATCGCATTTGTATACAATAGTAAAGATACAAAAAAGAATAAAAAAAAAAGAAAGAAAGAGAAATCTCTTTAACAATACAAACAAACAAATCTCCTACCTCCTCCCTTCAATCCTCTATCTAATACAAAGTAAATGTTATATAAATAATAACTAAGTATAGAATACAAAAATCTTAAACTAATATTTTGTGATAGACTTTACACATTTAGGCTTATACTTAAACTAATATTATTGACATTAAAAATAACCTCTAAGATAAAACTTGACTAAATGTTACATAAGTAATCATTAAATATTGAATTTCATCATAATATTAATAACATAATATTATTCTAAATTAACTTACTAACTTCAATAAACAAAAAAGAAAGGGAAAAAAGAATAAACAAATCTTCAACAAACTATATATATCTAATATAATTAACATTAAAAGTAACCTCAAAGATATATAAAACTTAGCTAAATATTGCATAGGTAATCATTAAGTAGGGAAAAGGAAAAATGCCATCATATTAATCTCTATCCGTCCAATATATTTCAACATCACATCGTTTTGTATCTTGATAGTTCATCTTTTAATAGTTCAGTAAATTCAGATTTGTCGACTCGTCTCCCATCTGATCCCAGATCTCCATCTCCTTTTCCCCAGCTATCTGGTTCTGGCACTCCTTTTGTGTTTTTGAATCTATTTCCTTTTGATCCATCAAAGATGGCTTCCCCTCCTCCTCCTCTTTTATTTTCATACATCCTTCCTCTGGAGGTATCTTGAATATATCAGCCTTTAAAACATTGACATAAAATTCAGTAGCTTTTTTTATCGTGTTGAGCCGATATCTTTTTCCAGAAAATTTTACTGCTACTCCAACTGGCGCTTCCCATTTATATTGTAAATTTAATCTCTTAAATTCATCAATCAAAAAAGTATAGCTTTTTCTGGCTTTAAGCATTTTAGAGGGGATTTCTTTCCAAATCTTTAGTTCCTGACCATTCACCATAAGATTATTGTTAAACGTTGCTTGTATAATTCTATTCCGTAAAGCTCTTGTGGTAAAATATATGACAATGTCCCTTGGTAAATGCTTTTGTTTAGCGTACCACGAATTGATTCTGTATATTTTGTCGATTTGTGTAGCCAATTCCACTTTGGAGATTCCAGACACCTGATCCAGTACATCAACCATCCTGCCTTTTAAATTTTCATATAATCCTTCTTTCAAACCTCTGATCCTTATAGCAACTTCCATGGATCTGAACTGTGTCATCAAGACCTCTTTTTCAAAGTTTGCAATATCATTTTGGATTTTGTCTATGTAATTCACCGAGGTTGCCAAAGCTTGTTTATTTGTTTCAATACGTTCTGCCAAAACTTCAATATTTGTTGCTAAACCTTTGCAAACCTCTAACACATCAAATCTAAGTTGTTGATTCATATTCTTCAAAGCAGCCTGCATTTTTTTGTCTATCTCGCTTATTTTCTGATTAAATTCCAAAGTAAGTTCATGTTTCATAATCTTTAAATTATTTAATAAATTTTCAGGTGTCAAAAGCTGTGGAGGTGTTAGCTCAGTGTTAAATTGCATTTTAGAAATATATCCAGATGAATAGTCATTTCTTTTAGTCAAAACAATCTTTCCAGACTTTGAAGCCATTGGTGTTTCAAAAGAATACGAAAAAGAAAGAAAGCCAGGTGCCTGTTAAAGTTCTTTCCAGCTTGAAAATCAGGTAGTCTTTTATTATTGGAAATATTTCTGTTATAACTTTAATCCAGAGTTAGGAGACAGAGAAAGAAAAAACCATTTTTCCAAGTTAAAAGTTTCCATAAGAGAGAGAGAGAGAAAAAAAAAAAGCCTTTGGGGAAACGAAAGTCACTTTCACTTCTCAATCGCCATATTGTTACTCTGTTTCCTTTGTTCCCTTGCCGAAGTGAAAGCTTACCCAGGAGTTGAAAAAAAAAAGAAAAAAAGAGGTTTCAGTACTTGCCCATCTCACGCCTGTTTCTCTCTGTCTGCTTCTATAGTTTAAATGTAGTTATAAATCCCATTCTTGAAGCAGCGGCTGGTCACTCCATCTAGCTCCGCAAAAAACGGAGGTTTCCCGATCTTCGGAGCTGGAGACAGGCTGCATGGGGAGCTCTCCCTTCGCGCCCTACCAGATGGCTCCTAGGGCGCTGGGGGGGCTCTACCCCACCTGTCAGGCTCTCATCTCTCCCCTTTGCCCGGGGAAGAGATTTCAAAGCTGCCAGACAGCTGTTCTGGCGGCTTTTAACAAAGATCGGAAAGGCGTCCAACGAAGGGACGTCCGCGATGGAGCGCTCCAAACCGGAAGTCCCACAAAACCCTTTTGACATCTCTCTCTCTCTCCCTCTCTCCCCCCTCTCTCTGTATCTATGTCTTTCTCCCCCTCTCTCTGTATCTCTCTGTCTCTTCCCCGCTTCTCCATCCCCCGTCATCGCCCTTACCTTTTCAGGTCAGGCAAGGAGTGACTGGGAGGGGAGGGCAAGGGGCGGGGCCAGCCAGTGGTGGGATCACCCGACAGGGAGCCACAGCAGAGGGCCCAAAGTGCCGCATGCGGCTCCGGACCCGCAGGTTGCTGACACCTGGGTTAGACCTTAAATGCCTGGCTCTGTGCCCATGCCTGTGGTCCCAAGTATATGATGTGGTCCCAAGTATATGATGGGACCCATAGCCCAGTTGTGTTAGCAGTTGTTGGCTATGACACTTTTCTTGGCTCTTGTGTATTTTAAATTTTTGAATTTGTTGTTGTAATTGTTTTTATTTTACTATTGTTCCTCTCCTAGAATCACTTGTTGAAATAGGCATGGGCATCTATTCAAATTGAATGAATGAATGAATGAATGAAGTCTAGTCCATCTCCTATCCAGTATCCCAGGGCCAACCCAGGAAATATCAAGATTTATATGATTTTATTTGTTATGACATGCCACCATTGTTTTGTTATCACATGGGATTTTGAATTGTCTATCCAGTTCCCTTGAACTCAGCTAGCACCCTAGAGCTATAACCATGTGCAGTGCCATTTGTTGGAAGAATATCTATCAGTGCCCCTTTTAGATGCCTTAATGCTGTCCTGGGAATACATAAATACACATGCAAGGATACTGAAAATTTGTGGAGTACTGTGCCAAACAAAACAAAACTCTTTGTAGAATGTTAACTGGCTTCTACTTTCTAATATTCATGCAAACCATTTATATTAATACCAGTATGTTATGTAATTTAGGGTATATGAAAGTAGCTTGCAATAAAGACTTTGCTTGTTGGAAGCTTGCTGGGAAGGCCCAAATGATGATCATATGACCCTGGGATGCTACAACCTTTGTAAATATGTGCCGGTTGCCAAATGCCTGAATTCTGACCATGTGACTGTGGAGATGCTGCAATGTGGTTGTAAGTGCGAGGACTGGTTGTAAGTAACTTTTTTCAGTTCCATTGTAATTTCGAACAGTCACCAATTGAATGGTTGAAAGTCAAAGACTACTCAGAGCTTTATAAATCAAAATCAAGGCTGAGTCGTATAGGCATATATTTGCATCCAGTACAAGGCCTATAGTATATGTACAGCACCACTGAAATCATTTCACCCACCAGTTTGGATTTCCAGGTAGAGTCTGTTGCCGTAATTCAGTCTTGAGGTTACTTGCGGTTGATTTTTATCTGTGCCTCGTATCTGTAACTAGCCGGCTGAAATTGGGTAAGAGTCCTCTGACTATAGTCTCCATCTAGATCAGGGCTGTCAAACTCCCGGCCCTTGGGCCGGATGCGTCAAGCACTGGCCACGCCCATGCCCGTTTTAGTGAAGGGGGGAAAAGTGCCAATAGGTCACGTGAATCCGCCTTGATGTGAGTTTGACACCCCTGATCTAGATGGAAGAGAATCTACACATCTTTGGTCTGCTTCCTCAGGGGGAATGTCACTTACCCAGAACCTGAATAGGGGCCATTGTCAATTGTAACAGTTTTTTGCAACTCTTGCCTTGCTAGGATTCAATTTCAGTGTGCAAATGAACTTTGAGTCACAAAGAAATGCAAAGCATATGTCTGAGAACTGTGAGTAAACTGAGCAAACACTTGGTAGGCAGTGAGGATTATGTTGTTACACAGTCTAGAACAGTGATGGCGAACCTTTTTTGGTTCACGTGCCAAAAGGGGGGGGAATGCAGGGGATCACATGTGTGTGTGCCCACACTCATAATTCCATGCATCCCCGCACATACACGCATGACCCCCCTGCTCCCAGCATGCAATGGCACGCCCATTTTTCGCTCTCCCCAGGCTCCAGAGCCTTTCTAGGAGCCTGGGGAGGGCGAAAACGGACTTCCCCACCCCCTCTGGAGGCTGGAAACAGCCTGTTTCCCGACTCCCAGTGGGCCCAGAAGGCCCGAAAATCAGCCGGCTGGTGCACACATGCACGCCAGACCTGAGCTCGCGTGCCCACCGATATGGCTCCGCGTGCCACTTGTGGCACCCGTGCCATAGGTTCGCCATCACGGGTCTAGAAGATCCCTAGAGTTACAATGCTAGTTTTCAGTTTTCAGTTTCCAGAACCAAACTCTAGTTTGAAAACAATTTCTGTGGATTACCTCTGATGATTCTTGATGTATAAGGTGTGATACTAAGGTGTTTATCACATTCAGACTTTTTAGATGTTTATTTTTTATTTGAATATATCTATGTCACGGAGTATCCTGATCTATTACCAGAAAGTTGAAGAATATGAAAGTCTAAAATATCTGTCTATCATAAATACTTTAAAGGTCATCCTTTCAGGGAGTTACACCCCCTCCGAAACTCATAACATGTAATGCAACAATAAATATCAGCTATAATAAAAGCTGTGGTAATTACCAATCCCAAAGTGTTCAGGTTTTTCTTAAGTTAAAATCATTACTTTAGAGGGACTTTGGAAATATAGTAGCTTTGGAAATGCAGTACAATTAATGTAATGTAGGCATTACTTAAATCACCTAACTTTTCAGTCAAATGATTATGTTCTATACCACTTGAAATTTTTGAAATATCTTTAAGTAGAATATATTGTTGCAGTCCAACATGGATGTCATTGTTGATGAACAATGCTGGCAATGGTAGAGTCTAAGGCAGTGGTTCCCAACCTTTTTGTGATCGAGTACCACTTGGAGGTCCCATACAGTCGCCGCGTACCACCTGGTTCCAGAGAAACTAAATTCGATCAGATATCACTTTATTTCCATAATTGTACCGTTCCTTTTTTGGCCCCGCGCATCCAGCAACTGGATTCTCGGGCCGCTGGGACCAGGTGGGTGGCGTGTGGCAACAGTTGCAAATCGTTGCCAGATTATCTTGTGTTAGGCAGTAAACATTTTTGTGAAGTAAAAAATAACTAACTAAAAATCGTTCATGACCCCAAAAGTGTTCGCGTACCACCTGGAAGGCCCTCGCGTACCACTAGTGGTACACGTACCACAGATTGGGAACCACTGGTCTAAGGCAACAGTCACATTGTACAATTGCTTTTTGAGTAAAATATACATTTCTTAATATTAAGAAAAAGTGAGGTTGAAGTACACTTCTAATCATAGCTAAAGGGAAAGGAAATGACTATGAGAAATATCTACTTGTTAAATAAATGTTAGTGTCTTCCTATTTTAATGTTCTTGAAAAGGCACTTCTTTCTTAATGTTTAGACACTTACTCTTTAGTTAATTTCAATCCATAGGCATATACCTTTGTTTTTGGTGGCTGTGAAGCTTAGCTTTTTTTGCATGCCCTTGTCATACCTTTTAATAAACAAAAACATATGCAAGGAAGTATATTTTCTCAGCATTATTGCCAGTTGTCTGATAGAACAAATGCGTTGCTTTTTTTGCTTATATTAAGCTCTGAGTTTCTTTCCTGAGCATAACTGCCAATCTAATCTATAAACAAGGACAAAAAAAAATAAGACACACCTTAAAACTCCCATTAAAGTTTTCTGAAAGGGAAGTTTATTTGGGCAGTGTTGATGAAAAAACATGGAAAAAAGGCAATTCCATACAGTTAAAGAATAGAAGTTGTCTGATTTAGTTGCTACAACAGACAAATACAGAAGAATGTGACTTGAGAACAGTCCACTATCAGCCACGTCAGAGGCTAATACACCTGGATTAAACAATTCATTTATGTACTCCAAATTGTGCTAACTTAAATCTTAGATGTTATATTTTAGTAGTTTATAGCTTCAAAGTATTTATTGGCTTATGCAAGTGTCTATGTGCATGCAGGTACATCTCTTGTTTTCAAGAAAACTCGGTTAAAAAAAACCTCCGCAGAAAATGAAATTTTGACTAAGTATATGGAAATTGGGGAAATGCATTTTGGAGACTTTGGTCATCTTCTAATGAACATTTCTTCCACTCTCCTCACATAGTGGTGGATGAGCAGTGTACCTGTTTTTGCTCCTTCCCTTCATTTGTTTGGTAAATACCGGTAGAGATTATCAAAAATAGCCTGAAAGCTGGTAGAAGGCTGTTGTAGAAAGACAAGTAGAAACATGAGATTTGTTGTGACCTATTGGAGCGTTTCTCTTCAAGTGACAAAAATCGGAGCAAAGTTAGCTGAATGGGGAAGCATAATTGGAAATAATGAATATACAGTATCAGTCAATGAGAAATATAGACATTAATTACAATAATTAGCAACTTCAAGCTTTGTGGCGATAAAAAAATATGTAGTTCAGAAGATAATGCAATTTTCGGAATTGTTCTAGTTCTGTAGATCCTTTATCGAAAAATGCTGACTGTTGCCTGTCAATATAGTTTATATGGTTGGAAGGCTAAGGTATTTTTGTCATGAAAGTCATTATGAGGGTGTTAAATGCTACAGGTTATGTTAGTCAATTCGGAGTCTTGTTTAATGGACCTCCTATGCACACATACAGACACGCAGACACATACACAGAAAATTTGTTTGCCTGAAGTTGTTTTGAAGTTCAAAAAAATGACATTTAAATTATTTTTGCTTTCCTTCCACCATTTGAACTAGGTAAACTAAGTATAGTCTGCCATTTAATTTAGAGGTTTGGCCAGTTTCATGTAAACTGGCGTAGTGGTGATACTGGGTGATGGAGAATAGCAACTAGGAGTGATAAAGAGCATCCTAACAGCCTACAGGGGTATGTAGGAAGTGAGCAGGGTGTTTTGTCCCTCTGTGGTTTTGGGTGTCTTTAATGAAATGACTGTCAATTTTGTGTATGTATATATGGTTTGTACAGTGGTTCTCAATCTTCCTAATGCCACGACCCTTTAATACAGTTCTTCATGTTGTGGTGACCCCCAACCATAAAATAATAAAATTATTAGGAAATCCAGGGGAGGGGTTTCACTGCTGGTTTGCTTCCTCCTGCGCTGTGTGGCTGCGCCTTGTGGGCGTGTGGGTGCTTTGCACGCATGTGCAGTGCCGAAATAATTTTTAAAAAATTGCAAAAAAAAAAAAGCTGAAAACAAGATGGCGACGCATGTGCAGTGCCGGAAATTTGGCTTCTGCGCATGCTCAGAAGTTCCCATGGTACAGATTTTTTTTTTGCAGTAGTCTATTTGCATGTGGGTGGACCTGCCTGGAGACAAATAGAGGAGCGGTGTCTCGGTTCCTAAGAGCATCGGAAATATGTGTTTTCCGATGGTCTTGGGCGATCCCTGTGAAAGGGTCGTTCGACCCCCAAAGGGGTCACGACCCACAGGTTAAGAACCGCTTCTTTAAGGGTATAAAGAAATTATTTAGGGTTGGTATTCTGCTGGGTTTTTTGTTTGTAGTTGCTTTGGTTGGTTATATTTTGTTGTGGAGGGCATTTTTAAAGTAATTAAAATTGAAAGATTCACAAAAATTCATAGTGTTACAGCATATTTGGCATTAGAAAAGTTTGTTCCAATTTATGTAAAACGTCAGTTCATGTACTGCTTTGCAGCTCACTGAATTCAAAAGCAAGAAGGTGCTTTAGAGTGTGTGAGAGACACTCGTGGAGTACCTGTGGTTCAGAGGTGGGATCCTGCCGGTGCGGTTAATAGCTGTTGTTCGGCGCAGAGCCGAAGACGCTGCTGCCGTTCGCGGCGCGGGAGCTTTCCCCGGGCGCTTTCCCCGCCCGCATGGATGCCGCCAATTGCGTTCTTTTGCCCTCTGCGCATGCGCAAAGCGTTCCGCATGCGCAGAGGGCAAAAGTATGCAATTGGCGGCATCCATGTGGGCGGGGAAAGCGCCCGGGGAAACCTCCCGTGCTGAGAACGGCAGCAGCGTCTTCGGCTCTGCACCGAACAACAGCTATTAACCGCACCGGCAAAAACAGGCAGGAACCCACCTCTGCTGTGGTTGCTCTCTACAATAGCACATGCGTGTCAACATTAAATACCAAAGATTAGGAGATACCAGTTTATAGAATAAAATAAGAATATTTTGGGGATGGCAGCTGAGGTTCTCTGATCATTTTCCAGACCACGTACATTTCAAAGTTCAGTGTACATGTGCACCAAAGCATATTTTCCCCTTGGAATTCAAAGCATTGCACAATCTTAATATAATAATATGTAATAACATAATCTTCTTCCTAGTGTTATTCCTGCACTATGGAAGGGTCTGCTTAAAATGTAATAATACAATACAGTCCTAATAATAAGGTGCCCAAAGTCAATTGTTGTGGTATATAAATCATTTGAATAAATACAGAAATGGTAAGGTTTATTTCTCACCCTTTTAATGTGAAAACATTGTAAATGAACAGTACTGAAATCTGTTGTTATTATCCCTACTGTATGGCTGACAAGTATGGGAGGAGGAAACTTTGAAATGTGGGTGGTCTGGCAAATGATCAGAGAGAACCTGCTGCCATGCCAAGCATATTCTTATTTTATTCTATATATCTCCTAATCTTTGGTGCTTAATGTTGATATATGCTTATTATGTACAGGTAGTCCTCGACTTAGAACTACCGTATTTTTCGGAGTATAAGATGCACCTTTTTGCCCCCAAAAAGAGGGTGGAAATGTCGGTACGTCTTATACACCGAATACAGCAATTTTAGCCTCCCGAAGCCCCGCCCCCGCATCCAAATTTTGCAAAAAATGGGCCGTTTTTTTGCAAAAATGGGGGGGTTGCCTTCCCCCACCCCCTAGGAGTGCTCTGCAGGCTTCCCAGCTACTTTGCATGCCCTGTTTTTGCAAAAAAATGAGCAAAGAACCAGCCATTTTTTGCAAAAATTGGGGCAGTTTTGCCTTCTAATTACCCCATCTAGCATGACTGGAGGAGGAATTCTGGGAGTTGAAGTCCACTAGTCTTAAAGCTGTCAAGTTTGAAGACCCCTGGGTTAGGGGTTAGTGGTGCAAGGCTCTTCAAACTTGGCAAGTTTAAGACTTGTGGACTTCAACTCCCATTCCTGAGCTAGCATGACTGGAGCAGGAATTCTGGGAGTTGAAGTCCACTACTCTTAAAGCTGTCAAGTTTGAAGTTTTTAAAAGTATACATGGTTGTAAAAAGTATACATGATTGTAAAAAGTATTCTGCTACACTGGTATTTTATTAAATAATATATTACTGCACCATTTGGTTCAGAATACTTTTTTCCTTGTTTTCCTCCTCTAAAATCTAGGTGCGTATTTTACTCCGGTGCGTCTTATACTCCAAAAAATACGGTATTTGTTTAATGACCTTTTGAAGTTACAGTGGTATTGAAAAAGTGATTTATGACAGTTTTTCACATTTATCACCATTGCAGTATTCCCATGGATGGTCATGTGATCAAAATTTTGACACTTGGCAACTGGCATGTATTTATGATGGTTGCAGTGTCCTGGGGTCATATGATCACTTTTTGCGACCTGCTGACAAGCAAAGTCAGATTCACTTAACTACCATGTTACTAACTTAAACACTGCAGTGATCCACTTAACGACTGTGGGAAAGAAAGGTCGTAAAATAGGTCAAAACTAATTGTCTTGCTTAGCTATGGAAGTTTTTATTTCAATTGTGGTCATAAGTTGAGGGCTATCTGTAGTACTACAAATTTGTCTTCCTTCTGAAATATCAGGCATCAGAGGAGTTCTCTTTAAAAACAACAACCTCTACTTCAAATGTTCTGGTTTAGCAATTTATTTTAAAAAGCATGATTCTTTTTCATTATCACAATTGTGTCTATACTAAGAAGCACTGGTACAAAAAATACTAAATTAACTGATTTATCTCTCAAAATTAAATTTAGCAGGAATTGCAGCTATTATAAGTTATGTAAAAATAGTGATAGATTATAGGCTCAGGCCTATATTAATTATATATTAATTATTAATATGTGTTTTGCTTTTGCTGCTAAGCATCTTGTGCATATGTGGTTGGATATTATTAGACTGCCAGAATCAAATGAACCTTTGGCATGAATTAGCCACAGGCAGTATCTATGGTCCTTTGCTCTTAGAAAGATAGCAGTTGAGTTGCAGGTTCCTGAACATTTCATTTTCTATAACTTAATTGCGGCACACCCTCAAAGGTATTACTGAGAATGGAGGATGATGCAATCATGCCTCAGGTTATATCTCCTTGTACTATTGATACTAGTAAGTAAAGCAGATTGACAAAACAAATACCATCAAAACCTGGGTCTTTGCAGGACATTTTTCACAAAGCAGTGCCATTTCCTTTACAAAATGACATCTGTTACTTAAGCAGCCTTCAAGAAGCACTATTAACACGAGGAACACATAAAAACTATTCGTTGTGAGAGAAATACCTGAACTCAAGCTGTATTAGAGGGGAGCAACATCCATCTCATTTTTCTGAGTTTATTTCTTCTACCATCTTTAATTTTTTACTGGGAGCCCCTTTTTTCTTGTTTGCATTCAAAAATGGGAAAGTGAGGCATAGCTTGGGTTCTTAGAAGTCACTGGCAAAAGGATTGGAAGGAAAGGCCACTGCATAAGGAGAACATGTCCAATAATGTTTATTACGCTTATGTGATTAATGGAAGAGAATGACAGTGAGCAGTGATTGCTTTTGGTATGATGAAATTCCAAATGAATGTAATTGAAAAGTAAACCATCATCCTCTCTGTGGGCAAACTGAAGCAGTTGTAACTTGATCTCATTTGTGAAAATGCTCTTTTATGTTCTTTTAAGGTCAAGTCAGTGCTTGATAGAATGCAGATTAACACCGAGGCCTGCTGAGTTCTCCTGTCTATAGATAAAGCAAATGGTTAGATAAAACAAATTTGCCCCAAACAAGTTGGATCTTATACAAAGAATGCAAATCTAGACATATTTGCTTTGGTATAGGTCTTTTTTTTAAAAAAAACTTTCATTATTTCAAGATAGCAATGAGGTTTTGTTTAAATCAGCGGTTCTCAACCTGGGGGTCGCGACCCCTTGGGGGGGTCAAACAACCCTTTCACAGGGGTCGGGAGACTTTGCCCGGACGCCGCCATTTGGGTTCTTTTATCCTCTGCGCATGCGCAGAACGCTTTGCGCATGCACAGAGGGTAAAAGAACCCAAATGGCGGCAGCGGGGTGGGGCGCGTGGCGGTGGGCATGGCAGTGGGGTGGGTCGTGGTGAGGGCGCAGGGGCGTGGTGCAGGGCGCGGCATTAGGAAGGTTGAGAACCACTGATTTAAATCTTCACTTTTCACCTTCTGAAAAATCTATGTAAAGTTGTACTTTTAGTAGATGTTTTAATAGTAATCTGAAGTCTGTTTAGAAATATTTGGGGGCATTTAGAAATTTTGCCTGGAATGTTGGCTGACAGACACTAGGAGATGTGTCTTTTCTGTTGTAGTGCTGGCCCTGTGGAACACCTCCCTTCCTGAGATTAGGATGGCCCCAATTCTGCTGTCCTTTTGGAAGGCCTTGAAGACGTGACTATATGCTTGCACCTGGGTTCCTGTGTATATGAGGGATCCCATTTCTTGGCTGGTTGGTTGGTTCTATGTTGGCACTGACGGATAGGAAATTATTCCCATCAAGAGGTGATATAGGATCTTGCTTCCTTGAAGTCATTCTTACTTAGAAAATAAAACCGAGATTTAATTCTAATTAACAAAATATTTATTTCAATATAAAAGTAACAAAATATAAACCTTAATAAGCTACATTCTCTCAGCTAAGAATTCACGTCTGCCTCGAGCGAGGCTCACAGGAGAAGAAGAAGGGAGGAGACTCCTGGAATGCACACATGCGCAGAAAAACGTATCACATGTCTGTTTGATTAGAAAATACAGTAAGCCTAGGAATATGGCAGAGGTGCTCAACTAGCAATATTCACATCGTGACAGGCACTAACAAGTTATAATATATCTTGGCTGTTATTTGTATTTAATGTCTTTTTTAACAGTAGCACTTAGACTTATATATCACTTCACAGTGCTTTATAGTCCTCTCTAAGGAGGACTATACAGAGTCAGCATAATATTGCCCCCGACAGTCTGGGTCCTCATTTTACTGACCTCGGAAGGATGGAAGGCTGAGTCAACCTTAAGTTGGTGAGGATCAAACAGCCGAACTGCTGGCAGTCGGCAGAATTAGCCTGCAATACTGCATTCTAACCACTGCGCCTACACGGCTCTTTTTACATTGTGTTTAAATTGTTTTTATGATTGTTCACTGTCCAGAGTCACTGGTTGAGATGGGTAGCTGTGCAAGTTGAATGAATAAAATTAAATATGCAAACCCTGTATTATACTTGTTTTGGTGCTTCTGTATCTCCATAACTTAGAGGCACACACATGCATTGATTTATTAGTACCGTGACTTTTCCACACAGTCTTTTACATGCCAAGAGTGCACAAGGAAAATAAAAATGTTTACGTGTCATGAGAGATTGAATTCCATTCCACTAGGAATGAATGTCATCATTGTTTGCTTTATATTTTATTTATTTACTCTTTAGTAACATACTCTGCATTGACTTCTGAAACGAATAAAAGAATTGTACATTTTCTGAGATTAATTGAATTTGTAGTAGCCTTTATGGATAGGTGCATTTCAAACACTCACTCGTGTTTATTATCTGAATTGGCATTAATGGAGGAAGAAATGGTAAACTAGTAGTATGTGTTTTGTTTTCATGGCCATATGAAAACAAATATGCTTTCTGTTTGTTTTTAATATCACTACACTTTTAAGTAAATTTGTGTAGGAGTTTTGTAATTCATCCAAAAATAGGAGCACAGAGATAGTCACAGCTACTGAAGTAAACTATTGATTTTTCTTAAGTTCAGTACCATGCATTCTAAATTATTAGTGGCTTTACAAGATTTTAATAAAACTTTTAGGTGACTGCTACCCAATAGACCTTTAGCTGGAGACATCATGAGATAAGCCTGAAGTTTTCTGCATCCAGATCTTTGCCCTTTTTCAGAGCTACAATTTCTCCATTAATAAACAAGCCCATACTGTTCTCAGCATGGTGAAAAGTAATACATTGATGTAATTAAATTATAGACATTATGAAACACCCGTCCCAGCTTTCAACCTATTTTCCCAAATTGGGGGAGAGGAACACAGCTATGCTTCTCCCGGTGGTTACTATGGAAATATATTTGCTTTCCCCAGAAATTTCTGTTTCATTACGTAGCATTGGCCAAAGGATTTCTGAGTTAAAAACAGACATCCTTTGGAAGCAGTACTGATATTAAAAACAGGCAGAGATTGTTGGGGGACCTTTTGGTTCCCTGGCTTAGGCATTCATTTCCCCATGCTCTCAATTTTGTGCAAGTATTCTGGCGGGGCCTAGGGGGAGGGCCTTCTCTGTAGGGGCCCCTGTTCTTTGGAACCAACTACCCCCAAAGATCCGAATTATCCCCACCTTGCTGGCCTTCTGAAAAGCCATTAAGACATGGCTCTTCCTGCAGGCGGGGTGATTTGAGACAATTCACATCCTAGGTCTCCCCCACGTATGTATGGTTGTGTATATTTTTTTAATTCTTTTTTAATTCTTTTTAAACTATATTGTTTAGTTCTTTACATGTTGTACGCTGCCCTGAGTCCCCAGGGAGTAGGGCGGCATAGAAGAACACTAAAATAAATAAACAAATAAACAAACAAACAAACAAATAAATAAATAAATATTCTCATAAATAGTTTTTGACTTTGAACTAGCTTGAAGGTGTAGGTAACAAAATCTAGCTAACTGGTTGCTGTCAGAAAAGCTAAGCAGGTTCAGAACTGGTTAATACTTACAAATCATTAAGAAACTCCAAAATTATAGGTTAGATTGGGAGGTTTTAAAAAAAAATCCTAGAAAAGTCAAACCGAAGGCATGTTTTTATCTAGAGTGTTCTCTGGGGTGGTTCCTAGTACCCTGTTCAACATGAAATGTTATTCCAGATGTCTCCTTGTGGTAGAAAAAGAGAGACACTGATGCCCAGAAAATGACTTGTTTCTACGTTCTATGAGCTGTCATCCATGTGTTTTATGATGTCACAGCAGCTGGATAGCTACCTGTCCTGGCCAATGTCCCTTGGCAGCAGAAGAGCATGAGAATGTAAAGAGGCTGACATCTGTCTTTCAGTTTCGAAGAACCATGTTTCAACATAAAGAGTCCCAGTGACCATGATGATGCCGGACATTGACTGGCTGCACTGCCTAGCCAGCCTCTGCAAAGTCAGCTTGTTCAGTAACAAAGTCCAGACTGACATACAGTGGGGAAGCTTGTCTGCTTTGGCGATGTGTCCAGCCTGAACGCGAGGAATCAAGGACCAAGATTCTCTGTCCACTTCCATTGAGCTCAGTGGCATCGAGCCCCCGGACAGATTTGATCTGGGGAAGAGGGAAATTGTGGTCATCAAAGATGAGAAGAAGAATTTGTCCCAACACCGAAGGCACCATGTGTTTTTTCAAGCAAAGCTCCTGTGAAAAAGGGAACGTGAGCAGAAGAATCAAGAACTGGCTCAACAATGACCTTCAGAAGTCCGCCATTGGATTCCAGTATGCTCCAAGCCCTTCAAACGGACCCTTTCAAGGTGGCAGCAGAGAGATTGGGTCAGAACGGACTGGTTCCTTTCAGCTGTGCTGATGCCTAAAAGGAAGACTGAGGAGTCATTCTGTCCACAATGAGCTGCATCTTTGGGTCTTCAAAAGACATGGAAAGAGATCAAAGAAGCTCATCATATATATTTTTTGTAAATGAATGCTGGAGCGAGGCTATTATTGTTGTAGTCTGCAGCCAGGTTCCTAACAACCAGGAGCTGACCTGCATGGTGGTTATCACCAATAATTTTTTTGATTGTGACTGACTGAGTAGTCCCACAATCATACTGCATCGCTGAGGACAAAATGTTCAAGCCAGGGAAAGTCAGTTCATTGCTGTCAAAATTAAATGATAGGAGAAATTTCCTGAAAAATTAATTAGTGGGACAGCTTGCCTCCAAAAGTTATGGATGCTTCATTGCTAGAGGTTTTCAAGAAGATAATGGACAGCCATTTGTCCGGAATGGTATAGGATCTCCTGTCGTGGGCAGGAAGTTGAAATAGAAGACCTCCAAGGTTCCTTCCAACATATTATTCTATGTTCTATGTTCCACGTTTTCACAAGACGAAAGTTCAACTTCAAGGAGTTTCTTGGTTTTATCTGGATCAAACCCATTATGTGTTATGATGGGTTCTTCTTCTCTCTTCTCATGAGCCCATAAGTGACTGACATCACAGCTACAGAAGCAGCCTGAAGGGTATGAAACAGTTTGTTCCAAAAAGTAAGCTAAGTAGTTTTTAGACTAAACAATTTAAGAATATAGGAAAATTGTATTTATTTGGTCAATCAAACCATTTAATTCAATATTAATTATACAAGGAAGAGTGTTCTCTTTGGGACTCAGGTAGGAGTCTTTACTAACCCATCAGAAGTCTTAGAAAATGACTCTGCATTCAAAAGGTTGGGCTCAACCACTTGAATTAAAGATGTTGGTGTAGAAAAGTGATGGCGAACCTTTTTCTTCTTGCGTGCCAAAAATGGGAGTGCGCGCGCTAGAGCGCGTGTGTGCCTGCACACAACCCCCACGTGCACCACACCGCATGCGCGCATCCCCACGCATGCGCCCCCCCTTGTTGGGCCATTTTTCACCCTCAGGCTTCCCTGAAGCCTCAGGAGTGCGCAAAAAACGGCCCAATGGGCAAACTGGAAGTTTGGAAAAATGGACTTCCGGTTTTCCCGTTTTTCGCACTCCGGAGGCTTCAGGGATGTCTTCTAAAGCCTGGGGAGGGCGAAAATGGCCTTCCCCAAGCCCAAAAATTAGCTGGCCAGCGTGCACATGCACACTGGAGCTGACATAGGACAACGCCTCGCGTGCCCTCAGATATGGCTCTGCGTGCCATAGGTTCGCCATCACGGGTCTAGAACATTGACATTATGTGGGCTTATGGATGCTAAAGTGGTTTGCTTGTTTTGCTCCCCCTGGATGTTGCTCTTTTCTGTTATGCATTGTTCCAACTGTTCCATTCTCCTTTCCAGCCAGCTACGTTCCAAGTCAGCATCTGTATGGGGTTCCCGGAGGCAAGGTGGCCTGGCTCAGTTGCTTGGCTAGATGGTAAAAATGCCGGATGTCAACTTGATGTTGGAGCCAGATCGATATCATCTATGCTTCCCATATAAACACAGTTGTTGTGAGGTTCTATGTTTCTCCTCATGGGTTGCAGAACTTGTTGCTGCTCCTCTACATCTCGATTGCCAGTGTGCCTCTGCCCCTACTCCAAGAATGATTTTTTTTCAGATGGACAGATACTCCGGCTTAAATCTATAACTGTAGATTTATGTCCATTTTTGGAGGGACGTAGCTGAGGATTCCTCTTGTGAGATGATGTTGTGGGAACTTCTAAGTCAAGTGAGGATGGATGCTGGATTATATCCTTAGTGTTTGTTGGCTTAGGGGGCACTGTGTGATGCAGCCCATTGTCCTTCAGCTGTTTCTCAGAGTCTGGATCAGCCAATGCAGTGACCCCACTGTTAGCCTGTGTGACACTACCTTTTTTTTACTATTGAGGTAAAGGCGGATTGTTGGTTAAATATATTGTCACATGGTTGGGTGATTAGTGGAGCCAAATTAAATAGAGGCTTTGCTGTAGATTGAGTTGTTGTCAGAGCCTCTTTTAGATCATCCAATCTTTTTATAATATTAACTTGCTCAGGTTCCACCAATACACTGAATAGGTCAATCAGCATTTCTTCTGGCACATCCTCAGCAGTTTCTTCAGCTGTGGGTAACACAGTTTGTATATCACTCCCTTGCCTTCTCAGGATCAATTCAGCTGCAGTAGCCTCAGACATAGTAACGTGAGGGCTGCTGCAGCCTGGATTTAAACCAACAGTTCCCTCTTGTTGACTCTGTTTCAGGAGTGGTCACACTTTGTCCGAGCAAAAGACCCATATTGGAAATATTGAAAAGGTGCTCAGGAAGGGCCTCATTCTAAAGAGCATAGAGGGAATTGTGGGCTGCCTGAACGATAGGAGAATTCTCATACGTTGCCTTCTCGCTGGCAGCCACTCTGTATGTAGTAGATCTATCAGAGTGAATTCACAGTGGAGCAGCTGGCTAACAGCTTCTCTATCACTCCAACGCCCTCTATTCACTCTGTTGTCATAAACTTGCAAGGTAACCTGGTTAGTCTGCATACTGTAATTATATTGGTCATCTCTTAGGTCTTTACTGTTTCTTTATGGGTGTTCCCATTTTTGGGAGGAAGACAATGACCTTCTCTAGTTTCATTTTCTGAATTAGCCATCCCATATCTATCCCTGGTTGTCCTCCCAAGTCCTTCTGCAGTATTTGGGTGGCTCCTAACAAACTTTGCAAAAGATTCTTTCAGGCAGTCAACCTTATTTATGACAATCGATAAAAGTTCATAGATTGAGTTTACAGTTTGAGCTGTAAGCAAACACTATCTCTAGAGAAAATCTGTCACATTTTCCTCCTTCAAATTTATCACATCTCCCTCCTGTGCAAGGGAGGCTGCTGCGGAGTTCCAAGGAAGGGAACCACTGTCTAAGAGAGAGGAGGAAAGTTCTATAGGCTGTTTGCTTTCAAGTTCGGTTTGTGAGTCCCATTCCAATGAGTCACATAAATTAAATTTATCTGATAAGGCGGCTGCAGATAAGTTACTTACTGGAACAGAGTGTCTGTTTGCAGTATAATCTTCCATTTTCTGCTGCTTCAATGGCTTGGATGAGCTCTGTGTTGCTGAGTGCTGTCTCTTTCTACTTTTCCCCATTCTTAAAAATCCTGGCTTGTAGTATTGTTAAAATGTATCTAAAACAAATGGTAGCCACACTGTATGTGCTTTTATAAAAGTCCGGTATATATTAAAAATAGATTAAAAATGAGTTAAAAATATAAAATATTTTTGTTAAAATATGTTAAAAATATAAAATGAGTTATATATATATAAAAAGAAAAACCTAATTTGCTTTTGGAGGAGCTCTTTACAGCCGGTGCTGCCTGTCCTCCATCTTAGCTCCACCCCCCTCTGCCCTAAACTCACCAAGCTAGTCCTCAATTATACATGCTAACTGGGTTCTCTCCTTCATAGTTAAATCCCTAAACTGAGCACCTAAATTCATCACTTACCCTGCCCTTCCTCCAGGTCATCCATCCTATCATCTAGTCCAGGAGTCTCCATGCTGGCTGAGGAATTCTGGGAGTTGAAGTCCATAAATCTTAAAGTTGCCAAGTTTGGAGATCCAGTCCTTGTCTAGTCCTTGGCTATTCTCACAAAGTGAATCATGAATCCAATATAACACCCTCCCTGTGACATGCTCACATTTTAAATACCGTATTTTTCAGAGTATAAGACGCACCTTTTTACCCCCAAAAAGCGAGTCAAAAACTGGGTGCGTCTTATACTCCGGATGTTGCATTAGGGGGAAGTGGGAAGGAGTTGATGTGATGGTGGCAATGGCAGCAACGGCGACAATGGGTGGCAACAGACAGCTGATTGGCGGTATTCCATGAGACTGTTCCAACTGCCAATCAAAGCCGCCGCTGCTGCCCGCCACCGCTACCCGCCACCGCTACTCGCCGCAGTTGCCTGCCGCTGCCGCTCGCCACCGATGCCCAACGCCGCTGCCCGCCGCTGCTGCCCATCACCAAAGCTGACCGCCGCTGCCTGCTGCCGCCGCTGCCTACTACTGCTTGCCGCTGCTGCCCGCCGCCAATGCCTCTCGCTGCCGCTCGCTGCTGCCTGCCGCCGCTGCCCGCCACTGATGTCCACCGCTGCTGCCCGCCGCCGCTGCCTGCCGCCGCTGCCACTGGACCACAGGAAAGCCCCTGCCACCATTGCTGGCCGAAGCTTGCTCCTGGGGCAGCTAAGGAGCCGCCGCCGCCGCTGCTGCCCAAAGCGAGCCCACAGCTTTGAAGACCAACTTCCAAGTTTGAAGACCCCTGAGTCAGGAGTTAGGGGTGCAAGGGTCTTCAAACCTGGCAAGTTTAAGACTTGTGGACTTTCAACTCCCATTTCTTGCTAGCATGCCTGGAGGAGGAATTCTGGGAGTTGAAGTCCACAAGTCTTAAAGCTGTCAAGTTTGAAGTTTGTAAAAAGTGTACATAGTTGTAAAAAGTATACATGGTTGTAAAAAGTATACATGGTTGTAAAAAGTATACATGGTTGTAAAAAGTATTCTGCTACACTGGTATTTTATTAAATAATATATTACTACACCATTTGGTTCAGAATACTTTTTTCCTTGTTTTCCTCCTCTAAAATCTAGGTACGTCCTATATTCAGGTGCGTCCTATACTCTGAAAAATGTGGTAGCTAATTTGAGGTCTAAAGTTTTATTAAGTATATAACGCTTGCTAATATTAAAAAATTAACAATGTCTTTTAAAATCTCTAAACAATAGCATCTTAAAGAGTCAAAGACAACATTTTGTTCCTTAGATTCAGATTTAGCCTACTTATCAGATTCTACATCTTGATTACGTAGGATTTTAAGGATTCCGAAGAGCCGCAAAGCTGTGTCACCAAAGACTTGAACTTGAAGCTATTCTTATTGTCTGGGCGAGGATCTCATTGATTTATTTTGGTTTTGAAATACCTTGATTTTGAGCTTGAATCATTTGATTTGAAGCAATTTGTTTTGATCATTTTGGACATGCCGTAAGCACAAGTGACATTATTTCATCACGTTCTAAAGTTTGAAAGGGTTTGAACTTCCAGGATGACTGGTTTTTAATATGAAACTTGACACTTTGAATTTGAGGCTATTCAAATTTTAAATGTTTTCTGCACCCCCACCCCCATCCTCCCTTTTTTTAAAAACTTCCCAGTCTATCCAAATAACCCTGGAATTCCTAGGTGTTTCTAGTATTAATGCAGTGAATCCTGGTTAACTTCAGAGATCAGCCAAGTCAGATAGGTAATACTACTTACTAAATAGTAGGTATACTTAAAAGATATTTTTTTCCTAGATTTTTACCCTTATTTCAAATATGTGTGTACAAAATAGCAGCATAAAAATGTAGTGCCAGTTTCCAGAATCCCCTAGATCTGTGATGGCGAACCTATGCACGCGTGCCAGAGGTGGCACGCAGAGCCCTCTGTGTGGGCATGCGCGCCGTCGCCAGCATCTGTTCCGGTTTCCGGCACACACACGCACACTGGCCAACTGATCTTCGCGGAGCCCCGGAAACCTGAAGACCTGAAGTCTTCGGGTTTCCAGCGCTCCGGCGAGCATGAAGACCAGCTGGCCAGCGCACATGTGCACGCTGGAAACCAGAAGACTAGGTGGCCGGCACGCGCATGTGCACCGGCCAGCTGATCTTTGGGTTTCAGGGGCTCCGGCGCATGTGCGCACATGGACGTTACGGTTTGGGCACTTGGTGCCGAAAAGGTTCGCTATCACTGCCCTAGGTAGACTTCAGTTAACAGAAAATCCTTCCAGCCTCATGACCATCAATTGCTTCAATGGTCCTACAGGTAGTCCTCAACCTATGACCACAATTGAGCCTAAAATTTATGTTGCTAACTGAGAAATTCTTTAAGTGAGTTTTGCCCCATTTTGCAATTTTTTTTGCTACATTTGTTAACCAAATCACTGCAGTTGTTAAATTAGTAAGCCAGTTGTTAAGTGAATCTAGTTTCCCCATTGACTTTGCTTGTCAGAAGATTGCAAAAGGTGATCACATGACCCCAGGACACTGCAACCGTCATCAATGTGAATCAGTTGCCAAGTGTCCAAATTTTGATCACATGACCATGGGGATGCTGCAATGGTCATAAGTGTGAAAAATGGTCATAATCCACTTTTTTCAGTGCCATTGTAACGTTGAATGGTCATTAAATGAACTGTTGTAAGTTGAGGACTACCTGTATTTCCTTCTGGAGATGGGAGGATGCATAAAGTCCATGTCATGTATTTTAGCATTATGGCATTATTAATTTTATCAGTGAACTTTGGGACTATGCTTACTCCACGGAAGTGATGCAGGGTAGAAATGTTATTTTGTAATTCCAGCTTGTGTTTCTTAAGGACTGTCTGCATTATATATCTGACTGTCAGTTATCTGAGATCTGTCAAAGGCCATTCCACCCGTATGAATTAGGTAAACACACAAGGCATGCCCGGCCTATCCTATTGGTTTTTTCTTTTTTTTCTTTGGCCTTTTCTGTATATTTTATTTCTTTAGATTAGTTGATGTATATAATCTGCTATCTACTGGGACTTTAGATGTGTCCCCAATATAATTCTCCAGATTTTGCTATCAAATTCAGTGTCACTGACTCACTATACTACTGACTCACTATACTACTCTTTCTTCCTTGTTTACTGCCTCATTCTGTTGGCAATCTTTCACTGTACTATCATCCCCAGTACATCTAGTAGCTCGTTTTTTTCAAACGCTCTACTGTCATCCCAGTGCCGAATAAATCCTCCATCAAGGAACTGAATGTCTTCAGACCGGTTGTTCTAACATCTGTAGTTATGAAAACCTTTGAAAGGCTAGTGCTGGCCCACCTGAAAATCTTCACTGATCCGCTGTTAGACCCCTTGCAATTTTCTTACGGAGCAAATAGATCGACAGATGATGCTGTTAATATGACTCTGCACTACATCCTACAACACCTTGAATCTCCAAAGACCTATGCAAGGGTCCTCTTTGTAGACTTCAGCTCAGCATTCAATACCATCATTCTAGATATTCTTCTAACTAAATTAAACTAAATCAGCTAGCTGTGCCTGGCCACACTTGTAAATGGATCATAAAATCATAGAAGAATATGCTCTCCTCTGCTCGCAATAGAATATCTTATGCCACCAGGCTTGAAATTTTGGACCTGGACAACCTAGAACTACGCTGCCTATGGTCTGAACTAAGCTTAGTACACAAAATTGTCTGCTACAACGTCCTACCCGTTAATGACTACTTCAGCTTCAACCACAATAATACACGGGCAAACAATAGATACAAACTCAAAGTAAATCGCTCCAAACTCGATTGCAGAAAATACGATTTCAGCAACAGAGTGGTCAATGCCTGGAATACACTACGTGACTCTATTGTTACATCCTCAAACCCCCAAAACTTTAACCTAAAACTGGCTACCATGGACCTCACCGCATTCCTATGCATATACTTTCTTATGCATATACTTTACCTGTTTATACTTATATGTTTATATGTTATGTTCATACTTATAATTGTTTTCTCATACATGCTTGACAAACTAAATAAATAAAATAAATAAATAAAATAAATAAGATTCCTAACAGACAGGAAGCAATAGGTGAAGCTAGGCAAAATCACATCAGATATCTGTACAATTAGCATAGGAGCCCCGCAGGGCTGTGTGCTCTCTCCACTTCTCTCTACACCAATGACTGCATCTCAAAAGATCCCTCTGTTAAATTACTGAAGTTTGCAGATGATACCACAGTGGTTGGTCTCATTTGAGACAACGACGAATCTGCATACAGACGGGAGGTTGAACAACTAGCCTTGTGGTGCAACCGGAACCATCTTGAACTAAACACACTCAAAACTGTAGAAATGGTGGTAGATTTTAGGAAAAACCCTCCTATACTACCACCTCTTACAATACTAGACAACACAGTATCAACAGTAGAGACCTTCAAGTTTCTAGGTTCTATCATATCTCAAGACTTAATATGGACACTTAACATCAAAAACATCATCAAAAAAGCACAGCAAAGAATGTTCTTTCTGCGCCAACTCAGAAAGCTCAAACTGCCCAAAGAGCTGCTGATTCAGCTCTACAGAGGAATTATTGAGTCTGTCATCTGCACCTTTATAACTGTCTGGTTTGGCTCTGCAACCAGACAAGACAGATACAGACTTCAATGAATAATTAGAACTGCAGAAAAAACAATTGCTACCAACCTGCCTTCCATTGAGGACCTGTATACTGCACGAGTCAAAAAGAGGGCTGTGAAAATATCTACAGACCCCTCACATCCTGGACATAAATTGTTTCAACTTCTACTCTCAAAACGACGCTATAGGGCACTGCACACCAGAACAACTAGACACAAGGACGGTTTCCCCCGAATGCCATCACTCTGCTAAACAACTAATTCCTACAACATTGTCAAACTATTTACTAAGACTGTATTACTATTATTCTTCTCATCCTTCCTATTACCTATCTCCTCCCACTTATGACTATAACCATGTTGCTTGTATTTTTACGATTTATATTGTTCTGTTTGTTTCCTAGTATGATTTGATTGCTTATTAGTAACCTATCACTATCACTAAGTGTTGTATCTTGATTCTTGATGAATGTCCCCCCCCCTTTAGGTACACTGAGAGCATATGCACCAAAGACAAATTCCTTGTGTGTCCAATCACACTTGGCCAATAAAAAATTATATCTATAAATCTCAGTGTCACAGTCACGTTTCTTTCCCTTTTTCTTCCGGTGATCCTTCCAATTTCTTCCTCTTGCCTTCTTTCTAAGTCTTCCTTGTCTACTCCCCCCGCATTAAAAAGTCTTGTTTCTCTTTTAAAATTTCCCACACTCTGATTCTCTGATAACTTACCACTGTGTTGTGAGGCCTTATCCATTGGATCACCATATTGAAAGCTTGTTGAAGGCTTCAGGCCAGTGAAAATTATAAGCTCTACCTTAATCAACTGCATAATCTACAATAGGGATAAGTAGATTTGACAATTGTGGGTTCATTTTTTAGTTTTACAGTATAATAATCTGGAGGCCTAATAATTGTTCAAAAGAATAGAGGAAGCATATTCTTAATATTAAACTCAAGAATATCTCTAAATACATACAGAGTCTAGGAATTTGTATCACTGGTGTATCATTAATTCCGTGATAGTTAAAACTGCAAACATTGCCTATGGATTTCAACTCTGCATATTCTAAAGTAAATTCTACAGATCATCACATCTTTGTATCCTGGTTACTGTGTTAAGACTGTAGACTTGAATATTGATTTTAGAAAAGTAATATTAATCTATACCAGTGGTTCCCAAGCTGTGGTACGTGTACCACTAGTGGTACGCGAGGGCCTTCCAGGTGGTACGTGAACACTTTCGGGGTCATGAACGATTTTTAGTTAGTTATTTTTTACTTCACAAAAATGTTTACTGCCTAACACAAGATAATCTGGCAACGATTTGCAACTGTTGCCACACGCCACGCACCTGGTCCCAGCGGCCCGAGAATCCAGTTGCTGGATGCGCGGGGCAAAAAAAGGAACGGTACAATTATGGAAATAAAGTGATATCTGATCGAATTTAGTTTCTCTGGAACCAGGTGGTACGCGGCGACTGTACGGGACCTCCAAGTGGTACTCGATCACAAAAAGGTTGGGAACCACTGATCTATACTCATCTGGTGGATATCTATCAACAAAATATTTCAGGACCCCATATCAGTTTTAATATAGTGCTCTGTTTCCATTAGTTATTCATGTAGTAAACAGATAAATGAGAAGGTTGCGTCACTTGAGAGCTACAGTATGGTTATTTTATTCTTTTTTTGCTTTGCCGTGAAGCATTCTATCAGGTTCTGCTGTATTTTGAATTTTATGATGGCTGAAGCAGCATCATATGTAGAGTGTGGGAAATGCATTACTAGTATTTCTAAATGTCACAGTGGTTTTCTGCTAGATTATTATAATTGTATTTTAAAAATGAGAATTTCAGAAGTTATCTTGATTTTATGCAATAATTCCGCTTTGAACTTTACAGTTCATTACTGATTCTTTGTAGTGCATCGTGCTGTATAATAAGCCTGAAATTTTAACCATAGTGTCATCAAATAGTGAAGATGGAACTACAAGTTTAATTTAGATAATTTAATTCAAGTGCTTTTCTTGCTGTTAGAAGTCCTGAAAGTGATAATGACAATTGAAAATCTGTTGCAGTGTTTTTACTTTGGAAATCATCACACTCCCTTTCTTAGAAGCTAATGTTGTTCAGGTAAATGTCTTACATAGAATGAACATCTGCTTAAGTCAATGAGATTTAAGAACATATTTTAGAGTTATTATTTTGCAGAATTAGAAGTGGTGACTTCCAAAACTTTCCTGTATTTGAATTTAACATTGTATTTAACAGTGAAGACAATTAACCAGTGGAATAGCTTGCCTTCAGAAATCGTGGGTGCTCTTATCACTGGAGGTTTTTAAGAAGAGACTAGACAGCCACTTACTAAAATAGTATAATGTATGTTCTCCTGCTTGAGCATGGGGCTGGACTAGAAGTCCCTTCCAGCTTCTATTCTATTCTATTCTATTCTATTCTATTCTATTCTATTCTATTCTATTCTATTCTATTCTATTCTATTCTATTCTATTCGTCATACACTAGTCTTTATGTGAGTGGGCTTTTGGAGGGAGGGAATATAAATACTTGTTTCTTTTGCTTGTTAAGAGGTGTTTTTTTAAATCAATCTAATAACATTTATGAACATTTTGAATATTTTGAGATTTTGACATTTGACATTATGTTCTTAATTTAAGGAAGTTAATAATAATGTCATTTGTTGTTCTGAACAGTATTTCAAGTAAATCTGTTACAGGCATAACTCTAAAGAGTTCTTATTCCATAATCTTGTAATATGATTAGGTCAAGTACTAAATGCACAGAAGTATCCTTTGAAATACTGAAGTAAGTAATACCTAAAAGGAATAATTGAAGTGAGAATACTGATCCTGTTAGTATGATGTTTAATTTTAAAACTATTTCAATTGCTGTGAGACATTTGAATTTATTGATATTCTCATATGGATTTCTAAAGTATTTTATTTTTATGTATTTACTGATTTATTGTTTTACTAGTAGAATGCAGTATGCTTATATTTACTTTAAAAGTCACAATGTAATTATTCTCATCTCATGCAACCATTTCCATTCAAAAAGGACCCAACAACAAAGAATGCTATGATGAAACAGTCAAAGCAAACCTCTTCAACACATTCTTTGGCTCAGTCTTTGTAAACAGCAACGGCTCATGCCCAAAATTCCCCAGTCGTACCGCAAATAATCATAATGATTTAATACAAATAGACTTCACTGAAGACAACGTTGAAAAAGCACTACACAGCCAAAAACCTTCCTGTCAATCGGACCTGATGGACTAGGTGCATACTTCCTAAAAAAGCTCTCCACAGCCATAGCTGAACCACTGCATAATCTTTGAAAAATCCTTCATGATCAGTTCCCTACCAAAACTATGGTCACTAGCCACCGTCATCCCCATCTTCAAAAAGGGAGATCCCAGTCTAGTAGAAAACTACAGACCAATCTTTCTATGCTGCGTCACATGCAAAGTCATGGAATCAATCATAAACCAATCCATTACCCTCCACCTAGAAACTAACAATCTACTCTCAAACAAGCAATTCGGTTTCAGAAAAAAATTACCCTGCAATCTACAACCACTACACTGCAAAAACATATGGACCTCAAAACTTGACCAGGGCAAAACAATAGACACAATTTACATAGACTTTTGTAAAGCCTTCGACTCAGTGGTTCATGATAAACTACTTCTGAAACTGAAATCCTACGGCATCTCTGGACCCCTTCATGACTGGATAACTGCATTCCTGTCAAACAGACAACAAGTGGTCAAAATAGGGAGTGCCCTATCAAATCCCATACCTGTTAACAGCGGTGTTCCCCAAGGCAGCATACTAGGACCAACACTCTTTATACTTTATATAAATGATCTTTGCGATCACATTACAAGCGACTGCGTTCTCTTCGCCGATGATGTAAAACTCTTCAACACCAACGACAACACTGCTATCCTCCAAAAAGACCTAGACTTTGTGTCAGAATGGTCAAACATCTGGCAACTCCAAATCTCAACCAACAAATGCTCTGTCCTACACATTGGCAAAAAAAATCAGAACATCAAATACAAGCTGAACAGACAAGACCTCGCAGATGATCCTCACCCTGTCAAAGACCTTGGAATACTCATATCAAATGACCTAAGTGCCAAAGCCTACTGCAACAACATCGCCAAAAAGGCTTCAAGAACTGTTAACCTAATCTTACACAGCTTCTTCTCCGGTAATATCACACTACTAACCAGAGCATACAAAACTTTCGCCAGACCAATCCTTGAATACAACTCATCTGTCTGAACCCACACCGCATATCGGACATAAATACATTAGAAAGTGTCCAGAGATACTTTACAAGAAGAGTCCTCCACTCCTCTACTCGCAACAGAATACCTTACGCAACCAGACTTGAAATCCTGGGCTTAGAAAGCTTAGAACTACGTCGCCTTCAGCACGACCGAAACATAGCTCATAAAATTATCTGCTACAACGTCCTTCCTGTCAACGACTACTTCAGCTTCAACCACAACAGTACACGAGCACACAACAGATACAAACTCAAAGTGAACCGCTCCAAACTTGACTGTAGAAAATACGACTTTAGCAACAGAGTGGTAAATGCCTGGAACTCACTACCTGACATTGTGGTTTCGTCACCAAACCCCCAAAACTTTACCCTTAGACTGTCCACTGTTGACCTCACCTGATTCCTAAGAGGTCAGTAAGGGGCGTGCATAAGTGCACCAGCATGCCTACCGTCCCTATCCTAATGTTTCCTCTTATCAGTACCCATCTTATGTATATAAACAATGTTATATCTATGTATATTACCAACACGTACTTGACAAAAATAAATAAATAAAAATAAATAAATAAATAGTGCACCCTTTTAAAAGTGCTTTTGCATAGTAGTTGAGATTCCCAGAATTGATTGCACGTCAAGTTTTATAACCAACCTCAGTAATTACATACTATATGTAAATCTGTTTTATTTTTTCTCTGTCCTCTGATTTGATCACCCTATTTGATCATCTAAAATTATTGAGATAATAAAGAGCGTATAGACCCATGATATCTTTGATCACAGGTAGTAGGAGGTTTTTTTGCACAGAATACATTTGTCATAGCTTCCAATTAAAAAAAAGAGTTATTTAAATTAGGGCTCTTAAATTACTACCTGTACAATATTTAGAGTAACTTTCATTTTAATGCAGTATCTTTTTTATTTTTTTTTTGAGTAACTGTGCCTAAGGTGCCTCTGTTAATGCGCCACATTTTGAAAAACAATAGAAATGGTTTGTGCAAGAATATTGGGAGAAGATTGATTTTCCTCCTTTGGTTTATATTCACTAGAGATAGCTTTCATATATGTCTTCAGTATGGTGGTAAGGTGCACTTATTGATGGATTTATTCTTTTGTGCCATGGAGCAGAATGCTTTGTGTATTGCTGCATACATCATCAAAAGTTTATGAAGCAGACACTAATAGGCCATTCTGTGTCTAACCACTCTTGTGGGGAAGAAAAGATCCAGGAACCTATATTGTATTTGGAATCATATTGCATTCTTGGTGCCATTTCTATTTGCTCTATGTTTTTTTTCCCTTCCATGTTGGTCAAGACTCCTAAGAATAACATGGATAGCCAATGAAACAAAAGAAATGGAATCAATAAACAAATCAACCCAGAGTTCTCTCTCCAGGCACAAATGACCAAGCTGAAATTATCATACTTGGGTCACATTATGTGAAGACCCAGTGCTGGGAAAGGCAAAAAGAAAAATTAGATAGATAACCAGCAGCAAAGTGAATTGACTCAGGTACAGCAGTGATGAGGGCACCAATGGAAGACCTGAAATACTAGGTTAGGGAGAGAGTGTCATGGAGAAAATCTATGTGGTTGGTAAGTGTAGACATTGACTTGATGGCACATAATCTTTTTTCCATATCCCACTTCTATTTAATTGGGGATACTTAGAATTATTACTAGTTCTATCCATGACATTATTCTAGAGAATTCAGGTTGTCATCTAAATGCTTCTCTTTGGATATCTAATTGCAATGCCAGCTAACTTCAAATGGCTGGAAAAAATATTTTTTTTTAGCAGTTAACCTCTATTTCTAGTTTTGAAGATCAGGCAGATAAAAGTTCAGAGAGTTCATCTGTAATAACAAAAATGAATATCCTATGTTGATCTGAGAATTTTTCTTAAGTTTCAGTTTATTCTTCTTGTTATTCTATGGTATCATATCCAAACCACATAGAATCTGTAGCAGTTCTATCATATTATTAACAAGTTATATTTTGATGCTACTTTTTTTTTACCAAGACTATCTGGATTTTATTTTTAAGTATGCATTTCACAAAGTTGTGACAAAATATTTTTCTTTGAAACACTGAAATAGCTATGTCTTTCTTTGCAACTGCTTTGGAAAAAGTTCCTGGTTTGGGTTCACATAGGTATGCATGGATAACCATTTTTCTCTGTGTTTTTCCTAGGGCGGGGGTCCCCAAACTTGGCAACTTTAAGACTTGTAGACTTCAACTCCCAGAATTCTCCAGCCAGCATAGCTATTGTGGACTTCAACTCCCAGAATTCTCCAGCATAGCTAGCTGGCTGGAGAATTCTGGGAGTTGAAGTCCACAAGTCTTAAAGTCTTAAAGTCTCAAGTTTGAAGACCTCTGACTTAAGATATGCACTGCTTTTGAAAACTATTGAGGTGGACTAAACTAAAGGAGTCGAGGTGGCGCAGTGGTTAAAAGCAGCACTGCAGCCTATTTCAGCTGACTGCTAGTTCAGCAGTTCAGCTGTTCAAATCTCACCGGCTCAAGGTTGACTCAGCCTTCCATCCTTCTGAGGTCGGTAAAATGAGGACCCAGATTGTTGGGGGCAATATGCTGAACTCTGTAAACCGCTTAGAGAGGGCTGTAAAGCACTATGAAGCGGTATATAAGTCTAAGTCAGTGATGGCGAACCTTTTTTCCCTCGGGTGCCGAAATAGTGCGTACACGCGCTATCGCGCACACATGCGTGCCCACACCCATAATTCAAAGCCCCCCACTTGCCTCAACCCCTACACATGCATGCGTGACTCCCCCACTCCCCCGTTTCCCAACTTCCAGTGGGCCCAGTAGGCCCGTTTTTTGGCTCCCCAGGCTCCAGAGGCTTTCTTAGAGCTTGGGGAGGGCGAAAATGCTCCACCTGCCACCCCGGAGGCCCTCCGGAGGCCAAAATCGCCCTCCCAGACCCTCCGCACGAGCCAAAAATCAGCTGGCGTGCATGCATATGCGCGCTGGAGCTGATCTAGGGCAACGGCTCGCGTGCCAGCAGATATGGCTCCTCGTGCCAGCTGTGGCACCTGTGCCATAGGTTCGCCATCACTGGTCTAAGTGCTATTGCTATTGAGATATATTCTATGGAAATTTACCTTTATTTATGATTAGTGAAGAATTTTGTTGTGGATATATAAAGTTTAAAAGTGGTGCTAAATAAATGTGTGTTACTGCCTTTAGAAGAATAAAAATATAATTAAGCTCATAGCTGTATTGTTTTATATATCCTGCTGAGACCAAAATCTGTAACAGTTTATTTAATTGCCATTTTATCTCTCTGATACTGTATGTGGGATGGCCAACCCTTATTTTGTGTCTATTTTCTGATTAATTCTTCACATACTTTGCAAGTGTTAACTTAAGATGAGGTATAGTTGTACTGTTTTTAAAATTGTGACACTTGAAAGATTGTCATGAGATTAATTGGGTCTTCTCTTTAACAAACTTTTTAAATCACATGATGTGCTTTATGGTGCTTTTATTTCTAATAATTGAATTTAAGGTGGACGTATGATGGAACAATAGATATTTTGAAGAAGTGTTTCTGAGTCTCAACGTTATACAAGCTAATAATACTTTCTGCTTATTATTTCAACTCCAGAAATGTCTTCTCAGCAAAAGTTGTGAGAAGATTATAGGAGTTTCCCCACCTCCACAGGTTTCTGTTTAGGCGTACGTGGTTTTGTGCTTATTGGAGAACCCTGGCCACATGAAATATGGTTTCTTTGAAGGTGGGGAAAGTCCCTGCTATTTCAATTTCAGTCCTAGTGGCCACCTACAAAAAGGACCTTGTTGCTGTGGTGATTAATAATATTGAAGTAACTTACAAGAGTTCTGCTTACTTGAGATGAAAGAGACATATAGCATTATACCATTTGGTTAAAATAGTATTTGGATGACAGTAATATGCGTAGAATTTTGCCTTTTTTTCCTTCTAAAGACCAAATTTAAGAGTTGAACGTGTTTCTTTCTTTTTTTTTTAGAAGAGGTGGTTTAATCACAATAATAGCAAAGAGCGTATCACCTTTAGAATATTATTTTACAATGATTTTAATATTATTGTACCGTTAATATTTAAATGGAAACCCACAAAATTATCCAGAAATAGCAAGGCAGAGGAGAGATCTTACTCTTCTTTTCCAGTTCATTAGTAACATTTGTTAACCCACGATCAAATATTTACACACACACACACACACACTTAATCTCAGCAAGCTCTGTTCAACCAATATTTATTTCTACAAGTAGCCAATGCATTCCTGAGTCTGATACTGCCAGAACTGCCTTTGTAATGCACATTATATCTTAATAAGTTCAGGTAGTTACTTATGATAAAAAGGAGAATGTCTTTTTATGTTCCTACTATTACTCAATGCCAGTAAGGACACTTTAGGAATCATATTATTAACTTCCTTCCAATACGAAAATTGCCCAATTTATGTCAATCCCATATACCTCTTTTGGACCAGTTTTTAATCCATCAATGAACGTGCTGTATCCCATTATTACTGCTCTTTTTGGAGATTTTGCTATGTAACTGTCATTAGCTTTACTTTTTGAACAAAATAAACCCATCTTGTTATGTAAAAAGAAAAAAAAAGACATAAATGAAAATACTGTTGTTAGAACCAACAAAATTGCATAAACCCAAAACAAATTGAGCAATTGTTTCTGATGTAAATCTGACTAAAAGCTGTGAAAAGCATGGGGTAGAGAGAAAGAGAAGGGAATTGATTCTCATGATTCCTGGTCAGTCTTTTGAAATTTATTGTGAGAGAAGATAACATGTTATAAATCTTTATTTATATTCATAATTTTTCTGAGAAACCTAATACCCCTCCACCCTCCATGCAAGCTAAATAATTGCCTTATGGGACTGAGAGATATTGGACCTATTGAGAGCCCACTGATCCCTAATTGAGGGCCAGACAGATTATGCAACTGAACAACAGATAAAAACTCAAAGTGAACCGCTCCAAACTTGACTGTAGAAAATACGACTTTAGCAACAGAGTGTTTAATGCCTGGAACTCACTCCCTGACTCTGGTTTTGTCACCAAACCCCCAAAACTTTACCCTTAGACTGTCCACTGTTGACCTCACCCGATTCCTAAGAGGTCAGTAAGGGGTGTGCATAAGTGCTCCAGTGTGCCTACCGTCCCTGTCCTAATGTTCCCTCTTATCAGTACCCATCTTATGTATATAAACAATGTTATATCTATGTATATTACCAATACATACTTGACAAAATAAATAAATAAATAAATTACTGAGGCTTCTAGCACCTTAATGATAAATAGGTTTCTTATTGCAAATTTCATGTATCACAGTTCAGTTAATCAGATGGAGTATAATCTTGCAAAAACAGTATTTACAGACAGACAGACAGACAATTTTGTTAGAGTAGAGGTGAGTAAAGACACAACAGGGAAGGATTAAGTGAAAGATAAAATGAACTCTGATGATTAAAAAAAGCAAATGACAGAGAGATTGGTCCTGTTTAGGAACTGACACTCTTAAACATGTGACAAGAAAAGATAAATCCTCCTCCTCCAGAGTTGCATAGGGGAGCAGTTTCCTCCAATGATTTAGATGTCACTTATTCAACTTCAGTATCCCAGCTACTCTTGTGGCTACTTGTGGCTTTTTTTTAAAAGTCTGAATAATGGTACTATTTTGCATTAATGAGGTATTTAATTGAAAGTCAGGCAATATGCACAATTAATACATACAAGCATATCTTGTATGGTATCTTGGTGTCTAATCCTTCCTCCAATAGCCAACTTCTACTTAGTAATTGGGGATACTTAGAATTATTACTAGTTTTAAGTTTCTATCCATGACATTCTTCTAGAGAATTCAAGTTGTCATGTAAACCAGAGGTCTTCAAACTTGGCAACTTTAAGACTTGTGGACTTCAACTCCCAGAATTCTCCAGCCAGCATAGCTAACTTGAAATAGATGGAAAACCTGCATGAGGAAAATCTGGCTTGTGGTCAGTTTTAGTACCGTAAAACATGAGATTCACATTCATTATCTTTGTTTTTTATTTCACACCTTTCAGCATAAATATTCTTAGAATTGCTTATCTTACACAAGAAAGTAATAATAAAATTAAGAAGTACTAAACAGCCTCCCAGAACCTAGAAGCAGTAAATTTATCATAACTTAATATTGCAACTGCCAGTGAGTTTCTGTTGGAAAAAAAAAATAAAGCAGCACAACAGATAGTGAGGATTTGCCATCTCATTGTACTGATATTCTGGCAGCTGGACTGGCATGTCTTGTTAGGGAAAACAGCAGGACCATCTGTTTGGAGACAATGGCTTTATCTGCTTATTTAGTAACCCATATCAGTTATAGCAGCTTTTAAAGGAACAATGAAACATTAAGAGTGCTTCCGTATCATACTAACTCACTCTGGTTGATTAAATAGAAAAAGCACTTTGCTATCTTTTTCCTAATTAACCCTGCTTTCAAAATACAGTTCATACTGAAAATGATAGCCAAACTGAGCTTGGTTGACATGTATATCCTTTAAAAAGCCTCAGACCATGATGGAAAAGTTATAATGGGATGGGTGTGTGTGTGTGTGCATGCACAGGATTAGCTATTCACCTAGAATGCCTTAGCATCTAATTTGAAGTGAATTAAGCACATTTTCCTTTTTTTTTAACAACCGCATTGTTTTTGTTTTGTATGATACCATCTTAGACTGTACATTTAAAAATAGCTTCCTTCTGGATATTATTATTATGAAAGGTGATTTTGGAAGCTTTGAAAGTGTAAAGGGTGTGGATTATAATGAATAGGAAACCTCTATAGAGAAGGGCCTTCAGGATGCAAGGGTCTTGTAGAAGAACTGCTTTGAAATCTCTTATTAGTCTTGAAAACCACAGCACCATTGATGAGTCTGTTTTAAATTTTTATTTTGTACAGTTGTAAATTTCTAATAATCTGGGAAAATTTGTACCACTTTGAATTATCTATTAGGATGTTCTTCAGATTACAGTAATCTGATTTGGTATCTATACAGTATATATAAAAGTAAAAGCCACTCACACATTAATCACGAAATCTCCAGAACCGTAAAGTCTACAAACTTGAAATTTGCCACGTATGTTCCTCTTGGCTCCTAGGTGCTCACTAAGAAAGGATTTTTCAAAATGACCATCGGAGCATGAGTATTTATTATATTATTATTAACAAGCTCTGATGCTAAGGAGTTCTACTCCCCTCTCCCCACCTGAAAAGAAATCTGATCCAAATGCAAAACACAAGCAGAGGAGTTTCAGTTTCGCTTTTGCTTTCACAGCAGCAAGCAGCTTTACTACAGAACAGTTGAGCTAAGCCACACACAGACTCCTTCCTGTCTCCTTCTTGCTCACACAGCAAATACTGTTTGAGTTTCCAAACACCCCTCAACTCTCTCACACACTAACAGGATGCTAGCCACATGAATACCAATGGATGCTGGTAGGTAGAGACAGATCCCCCCCCTTATTTTCCTCCTCAGTTCAGAAGAATCTGTCCCTTCTACTGTAACACCAGTTAAAGGGAAAAGAGGCAAAAAACGCAGGAAAAAATTTACAGATGTGATTAGGAAAACACAAGTAAGGGAAGCTGCCTGTTTCTCCCATGGCCAGTTCTATGTGGCATGCTCCAGAGTCCGTTCACCTGACAGCCTGGTCATCCTCCAGCCAGACAGCAAAACCAGGAATGTTGTTTACAGGAAGGTCCTGAGCAATTCATCTGGGGGACAAATTGAAAGTCTATGCCAGTGATGGCGAACCTATGGCACGCGTGCCACAGGTGGCACATGGAGCCATATCTGCCGGCACGCGAGCCGTTGCCCTAGCTTAGATCCAGCGCGCATGTGCGCACTGGCCAGCTGATTTTCAGCTCACACGGAGGCTCTGGGAGGGTGTTTTTGGCTTCCAGAGGGCCTCCGAGGGCGGGGGAGGGCATTTTCGCTCTCCCCAGGCTTTAGGGAAGACACTGGAGCCTGGGGAGGGCGGAAAACGGCCTACTGGGCCCACCATAAGTCAAGAAATGGGCCATTTCTGGCCTCCAGAGGGCCTCCGGGGGGGCGGGGGCGTTTTTGCCCTCCCCAGACATTGAATTATGGGTGTGGGCACTCACGCGTGTGCAATAGTGCACGCACACGTGCTTTCGGCACCTGAGGGAAAAAAGTTTCATCATCACTGGTCTATGCTATGCAAATAATGTCTTCATCTGTAACAGAAACTTAGCTTACCATCTCTGACGAAATAATACAGTCCCTTTTTTAACTACTCATTAATTTTCAAGCTTTAAGTGTCAATTTGTCAAGCCCCATCCCATAGTTTCTTAGCGAAGCATGGGTGTCAGCTAGTAGTGAATATAGCTTTCTATTGAAAATATGGTCTTTTCAATCTTCCTTTCTACCCATCAAAGCTGGTAATCTGCACTTAAATAACCTTCCAACTTCTTGTGGTTGTAATCAAATTCATGCAAAGATATCCAGTGCTGAGTTCTCCTTTGGTGGCTTGGCTTTGGATTCTGCAATAGCTGGATTTACCAAATTACTTGCCTGTTGTGGAATGTGAATGTACTTAATTTTAGCAAAAGAAAAAGGTTTATATTTTCATATTTCTTACTTAACACTAAAGTAAGATAAACTGTGAAGTAAAGAAAATCTAGTGATATTGTGTAAGTATAATTCTTGATCATTTATGAATTGAACCACAAGGACTTATTATTAATACTGTGTTACTAACATTTGAATGTGTGTGTATGTGTAATTAAATAATTATTATTATAAATTGAAAGATGATGACATCAACCGGTTATGGGGTCCCAGTGGTTGTCAGCACACTTGGGTGTCATACCAAAAAATCTTGGATGGTACTTAGAAAATCTGTGCATTGACAAAATTTCCATCTGTCAATTACAAAAGGCCGCACTGCTTGGATCTGGACATACGTGTAATACTATGCCAATACATTACGACATCCTAAGTTCTTGGGAAGAACTTGATGTGAATGAAGGCCAACACCAGCTAAAGAACTGGCAGCTGTGCTTTCATGTTGTTGCATATGTAATGACAAAAGAAAATGCTAAAATATAAACAAAAGCAGCTGTTGTTATAAAGAATTATTTAGAAACTATTTGATATGGTTATTGACTCTTGCTTTGTTCTGCTCTTGATATATTGGAAAACACTGTTTTTATTTTAAGTGAACAAGCCTTGAGCCTCTCCTCAGCTGTAAGGAATAGATGTTTTCATGTCCAATAGTTAAACAATAAACCAAGTTCATAATAACAGAATCCTGGAAACTGTTTCTTTGTGTGATTTCATAAGTTGTTAAAATTAAACCAATGGTTTTAAATCATGGTTTTTTCCTACAATTTCCTCATTTTGGACATAGTGGGGAATGATATTTTCTTTAAATTGGGAGCAAAGGAGTTTTGTTTACACCACAAAACAAGAGAAGGACAAAAAAGAATGATAGCATGTAAGGTCAGTATATCCTGTGATTTCATTCATGTGATGAGAACTCATTAATGTAATGAGAACTCACATTCATGTGATTTAACTCATGTTAAATTTGATCTGGATCTTTGTTTTTGAAAATGCAAGATCAACCCTCATAAACAAGTAGCATTTTCTTCTTAACTGCATTTGAAAATGCGAGAAAACCTGACATCTATATGGATTAAAAAAAGGGAGGTTTGAGTAGCTCTTCATTTAGGGAACTATTTCTAAGTGTTTCCTCCTCCTCCTCCTTTTCCTTTTTTTCCTTGCTAACTTTGCCTCAAATGTGAGGCTAAGGACAAAGATATGTTCTGCTGACCCAACTAGCTACAGATTTGTATAAGGAGGAAGCAATTCTGCAAATGAATTGTGTCTCAAATGCAAAATTGCAGTGATTGATATAAACGGTAATTAAAGGAAAGAAGAAACTGAACATTTAAAGGCCTTTCTAAAAGAAAATCAGCATGTATTCTCCAATGATCATCTATTGACCTACATTTCAGAGAGGCTTTTTCTTCTTCTTATGGAGGTAGGGAAGAAAGTCAAAGGGCATATGGATGCAGCTGACCCTGCTGGCATTGAATAGCTGGAGATTTAAAAAATTGGCAAAGTTCTTCATTAGAAGCTTTTAAGTCATGGGACAATGCATTTATAGATTGCAAACTGGTGAAATAAAAAATGAATAGTAGGTATGAATAGGAAATTTTCTCAATGGAGGGAAGTAAGAAGCAGAGGCCCTAAAGAATCTGTATTAGGGTTGTTCTTTTTAATTTGTTCATATATGTTCTTGACCTCAGGGGAAATGTCATTTTTTAATACTGGGAGACTGGTCAACCAAATGTGATTCTGTTTAAATTGAGGCAGAAAAATACTGAATTATATATATATTTCCCTTGATTGGTAGCATTTCATTGATAGAAACTCTGGAATTCTCTAGTCAGTATGAAAAAATTTTGTGGGTAGGGGGAAAAAAGATTGACCAGATGAGTCAAATCGTAGTTGCAGAGTGAGGAAAATGAATTCATATCATAACATAACAAGGTAGTGAAAAGGTTTAAAAAGGTGTGAATTTACAGTGTTTACTTATTATTTTTGGCATGCTAAAGAAAGTGGCAGTACAACAACATTAGCAGTTTGCTATCTGGAGATGATCAAAGACTGGACATATAAAAGAAATTGAAACCTAGGTTCATATTAAGGTGGAATTATTCATATGGCTATCCAGAAGATATTTAATGCAGCAGAAAGATGACAGTAACCTTTACATCTTTAGATTTGGCAATGGAGATATTGTAAGAAATGTGATTTACCTAGCTGTCAAGTCATCCTTTTTATTAATTGCCAATCACTACAATTATTTGTCCTGATTTCTCTTTGGTTACTCCTGCTGTCTCTGCGTTAATATTCTGTTTGTTCAGTAGTAGAGCCTAAATTGATAATCAAGTAAGGATAACAGGCAAAGAGATAGTATTAATTCCACAATATTTTGTTTCTTACACAGATAATAAAAACCTCAAAAATATCCACTTACAGTTCATTTTGGTTCCCAAACCAGCTTGCTAAAGCAATATGAAATAGACAGGTCAGGGATTTCCCCACTAATCACTTGAAGTTGATATTTCCCCTCTAAATATTTCCTGTTTATTTTTAATTGTAGCATCCTGGAGCACAATGAAAGAGTTTTAATGCACAGACTTCAGAAAAAAAGTGCAGCAGCAAGTAGTACAAGGGACGCAAAAGGAAGATATTACTGGGGCGCTTAGGAACACTCCTGGCATTTGAAGTAAGTAATGAGAATTCATTTTTGACGTAAGGAAAATAATTGTATATAATTTGTATTGGGCGACCAGACTTGCATTGCTATTTCTGTGCAGTGCACGCAGAGAGATTGCTAAAGGACAACAATGACATATCCATATATTCTTAACATCGCTGAAAGAGGACATGTGTCAGAAGATTTGTTTGTAACATCAAAAGTGATGCATAAGCCTTGACTCTATCTGCTCCTTTGCTCATAGCTTAATTCTACTCCTGGTAGTTTTCTTTCCTGGCATGTTTCTTTCCTTGTGGCATTGGAGATCAAGATTTACCAGAAGACTACTCCCTTGAGATGAGTTGATGGAGGCAAATGTCAGGAGAAGGACCTGTTTTTTGTGTGCACATATGTTTTTGCTGCAAAATGCAGACCTATTCTTGATTTATGAAATTGGCTTTGATTTAAAGTGCTGAAATAGGCTGCTATTGGAACTTCATGTATTCCCACAAAGATTGTATCAGAAAAAGAATATAATCAATATTTTGTATAACTACTTAGAGATTGAGACTTTTCAAATATGATGGAACTACAACTCACAGCATCCTTCACCACTGAATATTCTGGCTAAGACTGCTGAAGATGCAAGATGAACCACATCTAGAGACTAACTGGTTTTCCATTGTGACAATAATTTACAACAATTCTATAAACGATATTACTGCAAATTGGGTTGAAACTCAGTCATAGTAGAAGAAGCAGAGTTGTAATAGTAAATATTTGTGCACAAGACTTAATTAGATCCCTAGTACTGTATTATCCCCTCCTCTGCATTTCCCTAAAAAAACCTTGGTGATTCCATACCTTTTGAAAAAGCACAGTCTTTACACTTTCATCAGATTTCCTCAAAGAAATTAAGCAGTGGATTTGTATATTAAGACTTCTGTCAAAAGTTAAGGTATAGTGTAATTATGATTGTATATCAAGTTAGCTCTAAATGGCTGAGGATTTTATTATATGCAGGTTTCCTCTCCTGTTGCACACATGTTTCAATATTAAAGATTTGCAGGACATGCCACTCTGAAGATCCCCTGATATATGGACCAGTTTCTCCTACTTTCGTCCAGGTCTCCCACTAGACAATATAGTTCTTCAACAACTGCATTTAGCCTCTGTTCTCTGAGCATTTAGGAAAATTGATAAAAGGTTTAAATCTTGTTAGCCACCATTTCAGTAGAAAGATGAAATATAAATTTTAAAAATAATTTCCCCCTTTAACCTTGAGTATAATGGGAATAGATTAGGGGTCATCAGGATTGATTCAGTGTACCGTATTTTTCGGAGTATAGGACGCACCGGAATATAGGACGCACCTAGATTTTAGAGGAGGAAAGCAAGAAAAAAAGTATTCTGAACCAAATGGTGTAGTAATATATTATTTAATAAAATACCAGTGTAGCAGAATACTTTTTACAACCATGTACACTTTTTACAACCATGTACAATTTTACAACCATGTACACTTTTTACAACCATGTACACTTTTAACAAACTTCAAACTTGACAGCTTTAAGACTTGTAGACTTCAACTCCCAGAATTCCTCCTCCAGTCATGCTAGCTCAGGAATGGGAGTTGAAGTCCACAAGTCTTAAACTTGCCAAGTTTGAAGACCCTTGCACCCCTAACCCCTAACCCAGGGGTCTTCAAACTTGACAGCTTTAAGACTAGTGGACTTCAACTCCCAGAATTCCTCCTAACCCCTAACCCCGCCCGAAAATGTGATGCTCTTTCTTTGCCTCCGCACGCTCCGTGGATTCAGGGAGGAAAGCGTTTTGCATAGCAGGGAAGGGGTGGGGGTGGGGGGTTGATCAGTCATTTGAAGGAGAGGGAGAAGATGCACGCTCTTAACTTTGCATGAAGAGGTTGCAGATGGGCGGGCGCCGCCTTTGCCAATGCGGATTCCTAGGGTCGCACCTCGCCTCAGGAGGAAACTGATAAATGTGTGCAATCCCAATTTGCCAACAGCTTTCCACTTCGCGTCTCTGCGAAAGGCTCTTTCATGGTACACGAAGAAGCGGAGAAAGCAGGAGAGGAATGAGTTTTCAAGTGGCAGCACCTGCCGTTTTGGAAATGGGGGAGGGGATCCACCGCCTGAAATGTGAGGATTGTGGAGGAAAAAGTTTTCAGGTGGCAGATCCCCTCCCCGATTCCAAAAACAGTGCGTGTGGCAGGCGCTGCCCTCTTTCCCAGCCGAGTCTCTGAGGCACCTCTCGCTTGCAGGAAGAGTAGGAGGGCGGCGTAAAGCAGCGCCACTTTAAATCAAAGCCTCTGAGTAACTGGGAAAGAAAGCCGTGCTTTCTACAAAATAGAAAGGTAATCCAGGCCAAAGGAGGAAGTCTTTCCTTCCAAAGAAGGAAAAAGAGTATTGCCTCCATAAATTGCGTTTTCGGGCATTTTCCTCCCTGATGCAATGATGATAATGGTGGCGGGGGAGGGGGGAGAAGGCACAGGGTGGGGGGTTCCTCCATGGCGCTGGCTCCGCTCAACCTGCTGGTGCCTGCCTTGCCTTACACCGAAGTGTAAAAACTTCCATTTTTCCACTTCCAGCAGATTAAGCGGAGCCTGTGCCATGGAGGAACTCCCCACCCTATGCCCTCTCCCCCGCCGCCGGCTGCTTCACCTTGCTCTGCACATGGTGGGGAAGAGAGCATGGAATGGGGGGATCCGTCCTTGCCATTTTTATTCTGTTTTGCTCCTCTTCCTTTGCTTCTTTCTCAGCGATCAGCTGTGGAGTGCAAAAATATAACCCACGGTAGCTTAAGGGCTACCTAAACAGCCCCCAAAGCTCGCTCGGCTTCAGGCTATTATTGACAGTATCCAGTGCTCTCCAGCCCGCCTCCCCCGTCACCTTTCTGTTCTTCGTTTTTGAGTCTCGCTTCGCTTTTCCTCGGATAAAGTTCCCCGTACCATGCATCGCGTCCCCGGCGTATAATAAACTGTCCGAGTCTCTGCTTCGCACTTTTTTGGTCCTGATGCCCTTCGGGCCAGCGGAAGATCCGAGCGGCTTCTCTTCCTGCGGGGCCGAGCAGGGACTCGGTTGCTATGGCTCCCCATTCCATGCTCTCTTCCCCACCCCCAAACTCCGACCGAGGCAGCAAAGGCACAGGGGGCTTGTTGGGAAGCCCGGCAATGTGTTTATGAGGCCAAAAACCTCCGAAGGGTGGGGGCCGGTGGGTGGGTGGGGCTACATTCGGCGTATAAGACGCACCCAAATTTTCGCCCTCTTTTGGGGGGTAAAAAGGTGCGTCTTATACTCCGAAAAATACGGTATTTCTTCAGTTGGAGGTTTACGTAAGTCTGCTTTTGCATAGACTCATAATTTTAGTGCTGATAAAAGTTTTTATATATCAGGTCAGGACTATGTGATCTGGTGCTTGAAGAATTTTGGATTATATTTCCTAGTATTTTGAATTAGTATGACCACAGTGGTCAGGAGTTTGGGTAGCTGGAGTGTTTAGTAAGTGAAAGCAAATCTCAAATATGTAATTATGTTCAAATTTGCAGTGTTCTAGTAGAATAGAATCCCCCTCCCCAAATAAAAACTGTAGTGGGAAAATATTTCTATATTATGACCAATTAATATTTTAAAATAGTAAGCTTTTGAGTTCTCAATAACTCTCTTTCAAGATATTAAATGAACTGGGTATTAAACAAAATATCAGAGGAAGTGAAATTCAATTATCTTTTAAGTATACAGTATGTATAAGGCATTTGTAATCAGAAGTCCCATGCTATGTGCAGAAGTTGTAATACATAAGAATTGCTCTCCCTGGTCTGTTCCCTGGTAAGCTTCTTTTGTTATTTCTGACCAAAACATGGGTCAACTGTTTATAAGATACACAGAGTCAATATGAATAACAATGCATGTATCAGGAAAAGGTCAGGGACTTCAAGGGAAGATAATGGATTTAAATTATATATTCTGATGCATTTTATCTCAATGTTAATTTTTTAAAATTCAGTTTACATTCATAGTTTGGGTAGTATTCATGTTAGATATTTTAAATGACACTTAAGAAAGCAAAAATAAATTCCTGCACTATGGCTCTGAATACTCGAATAGTATGTTTAGCAGTTTATGACTCAGATTACATTGTGCTATTTTTGTGTGTTAAAAAAAACAATGTACTATGAATTGTAGTGAAGAGCTTCATCTTTTTCATTCTATTCATTCTCCAACCTTTTTAATGATCTCTGAAGCTCTCACTTAGCAATGCTCTAAGAGGAAATGACACTAACACAATTTAATCTCAATAAGAACGACAGTAAATTGAGAAACAGAAAAACAGGCGTTCCTTATTAGAAACTTGTTACTTTGTAAATGGATAGAAAAATACCACTGCAAACAATTTCATCCTAATTAGCATTTTTTTCACCTTTTCTTTCCTTTAGAAAAACAAGTAATCATAGAAAGCAGTGGGTTTTTTTTATTTTAACTCAACATAGAATTTCTTTTTTTCTGTGAATTCTTAGCAAAAATCTCTTCTATCGTAGCATTTTTCTTCTAAAGAAAATTATATAGGGTACCTTGCCACAGATGCATAATGGCAATTCTCCATAGTGGGTGGAGATAGCATCCGGGAATGGGTTGACCTCGTCTGCTTAGCTGATTGTACTGAGTCTGTCAGATCTGTGAGGACACACCTCTGTTGCTAGGGCTCCCCAGCTTTTGACTCAGTCCCTCAGCTAGGACAGACGTGTCAAGGCTTTTCTCCAACCCTTTGACAGGAACATTCCTGGATCCTTTCTTCATCTCTATCTTCAATCTTCGTGAGTGTTTAACCAGCGGACTCCCGAACATCATGTTGAGTCGCTGGGGTCACTTCAGTGGCGAGGGCTTCAGCTCCAGCCGCCAGGCAGTCGTCTTCTTGGCTGTCAGGGTAGCTGTTGGGTTTCTCTCACACAGCTAACCCCAGGATTGTCCTTTCAGGATTATAAAAACCTGCCTCACCGATAGAGCCGCCAGTTCAGATACCCTTCTGGCCGATGAACTGGCCACAAGGAATGCCACCTTAATTGTAAGTAAGCGCAGGCAGGCTGATCTTAATGGCTCGTATGGGGCCCCGGTAAGGGAATTCATGACATTGGACAGGTCCCATAAAGGGTACCTGTGCACCACCGGGTAACCCAAGTTGGTCGCTCCCCTAAGGAATCTGCAGACAGTGGGGTGCTGTGTGAGATACTCCAGCGACCTGCATGCCAATACCGAGGACAGTGCCACCACCTGCCTCTGGATGGTATTGGGCGACAGCCTTTAATCTAGTCCATCCTGGAGGAACTCCAGGATCTGGGCTATTGTCACCTACAATGGCTGCCCAATGAATGATTTCCAGATGTACTACAACTTTATCTCCAGCTTCTGATCATAGAATGGTTGTCTGAATGGAGCTGGATTCATTAAAGCAGTTCTTATTCTTGGACAGTCCAAACTACAAAATAAAATATGGGGTATTGTTCTTCCAGCTAATTTGTGAGAAATGAAGCTATTCCCACTCTTTAGTTTTTTAAGCAGAGCATGAAGTCATAGATAATGAGAAACATGTACTTCTAAGAAGTAACTTCTTTGTTTTTTTAAACCATTTATTTTCACTTGCAATAATGATTTGTTTTCAGAAATCTGAGGTTTTAATAAGGTAGGAGCAGGGGTGAAATGTGACTGGTTCGACCGGTTCAGACATACCGGTAGCAACGGCTGGCTGGCCATGCTCCCGAACCGGTCCCCGGTCACCGCTCGCTCGCCCTGCAAGCAGATGTCCTGGGGCTCTTGGCTGCCTGTTGACGCTGCTGCTCCTGAATCCCAGCTTGCCACCCGCTCGCCTCCCTCCCCAGTCCGCGGCGCCTGTGCTCTGGCCCTATCCCGGCCAGCTGATGTCATGCTGGAGCACCAGCAGTCCAATGTGGTGCGCATGTGCAGCAGCCCCAGAAGTCAGGACATCCGCTTGCCATCCCAGAGCAGCGCCGCCGCCACCACTCTCAGCCCCAGAGCAGCAGCAGAAGGCCGACGCTGGCGTTGGGGGGGGGAGTAACTTCTTTGTTTTTTTAAGCCATTTTCACTTGCGATAATGATTTGTTTTCAGAAATTTGAGGTTTTAATAAGGTAGGAGCAGGGGTGAAATTACTATTTTGGGTCTTATTTTATAAAAAAATAGTTTTAGTCCATTAAACATTGATTTTAAAAAGTATAAATCTATAAGAGTTGTAGCTACCTAAGAAAATGTATTCGATCTGCAAAACAGGCATTTTATTATTTTTTATGCATTATTAGTCTGTTTGCTGGTGGGTGGAAAGCTAAAAGTATATGGCAATCTCCCATGAAGGTTTCCTATTATAGTGATGATAATTAAGGGGAATGGAGAGGGTATCTGATTACTAGTTTGGGTTTGTGCATATGCCAATAGAGAATCAGACAAAAATCTCTATGGATGGGAACACATTTGATACTGGTCTACCAGTTGATGACATCAGTTTTGCCCATTGAGAAATAACATGTATAACAAATAAATATGTATACCAGAAATAACACTTCTAGTATACATATTTCTTAGAAGCCAGAACTACCCAGCTGAATAAATTTAGTGCTCAGATTTGCCAAATGTAAATTCTTTCCAATGGTGGGAGTAAGGAACTCTATTAACCCTATGGAAAAAAAACACCACTCAGTTTGCTTTTCTTGTATGCAATGATTACTTTAGAGGTTTGCTGTGAAGGAGCTAACAATGCAAGCATGATGCTTTGCAATTAATGACTTATAGCTGTTTGTACGCAAAGAATCTCGGACTTTTCATTTAGGATCAAGTCCACTAGCCATATTTTTGGTACTAGATTTCGTATTTTGCAATTGTAAACTTTATAATATTTAATGTTTTTCTAATTATGGAATGATGCATCATTTTAAACTCTATTTGATATCTAAAGTGAAAAGCAAAATGAGGTCATTTTTACAATTTGAATCGATAGATTTGCAAGTCAATATTAGATATGGTTGATGGCTTTCCTTTTTCAACCTCATACATGGGTTTCTTCTAACTTTTTTCTTCTTTTGTGCTTCCTTCCACACCCTTGTCTATATTCAAAGGTTATGTTTGTGCATAACTATGTTCTGGTCTCAGATTGGATTCTGTTGGTTGTGTGTGCAATATTTGGTTTAACTTAATATATGTTAATGATACTTGGGATAATTAAATATGTAAGTACTTGAGTGTCATATTGATCAACTGTCAAAAGATCATTCTGTGAGCTAAAATTACTCAAGACTATTTTATTCTAATTCAATTTTATCCACTAAAAATTACTACAAGAACTATTTACCATATTTTTTAAAATTTTTGTGCTTTCATTGTTTTCCACAGCAAACAACTAACCCATTAGCCATCATGTACACAAGAATGACTTTGTATAGCATAAATATAAAAGAGAAAATATGTATTTAAATCTCAGTAATCTTGACAAACATTGAATCTCTTTTTTGGTACTGGAATACGTTGCAAATATTTCAGATAAGGTTATGAACTCTATTCTAGTTGAAGCAGAAGTCTCTGCAATTTCTAACACATAAAAAGTCATGTTGGATGGAATATCTGGCAAATTGACTTAAGTTTGGAGCCGAGGTGGCGCAAATTGGCATATTGCCAATATCTGGCAAATTGACTTAAGGAGCCAAGGTGGCGCAGCGGGTAGAGTGCAGCACTGCAGGCCACTTTAGCTGACTAGGATCCGCAGGTCAGCGGTTCAAATCTCACCGGCTCAAGGTTGACTCAGCCTTCCATCCTTCCGAGGTAGGTAAAATGAGGACCCAGATTGTTGGGGGGCAATATAAATATACATTGCTTACTGGTGTAAACCGCTTAGAGAGTGCTTGCACTGTGAGGCGGTATATAAATAATAAATAATTATAAATAAGCTAATAATAAAAAAATAATAAAAAGTTTCTTCTGTATTGTGTTTTTGGGCAGAGGGGAAGGGGAAGGCCTAACAGTTTAACATAATTTTGTGTCTCAATTTCATGTTTTGTAAGGGCTGATGCAAGACTGCAGTATCTCTGCAGAGACAAAGAAAGCTGGCAAAGGATGCAGGCAAGCAAAACAAATTCTTAGAAATCCGATGCACTTTTATTTGCTATATAAACAGACGGGTTTCAGAATCCTGTCTTTCATTATCATTCATGCTCTTTCTATTGGAAAGACTCTTTTCTGACCCATGAAGATAATTGGATGTTAGTTGATCACTACCTGGAATTTTTTTTTTCAAAGCACATTTTTGTCTATAAAATGTTTTCTAGTTTAAGTTTGTTTCCATTACTTTTGTCTGTACGTAAATATCAATAAAATCTCACAAGGGAGAACATCTGCAGAATTCTCCTTTCCATTGAGACTTTTTTCTCTCTCTCTCTCTTGCTAAATAAGGTAGTCTTCAAATGAAATCTGTATAATGTATCTGCTTTGTTGTATTGTATAGGACTATTTTTTTTTGAATAACATTCTTGTTTTGGCCACAGAAAATTCATTTTTTCTAACCTTTCTAAAGTGCAAAAACATCAGAATGCTTTTGGGGTGGTGTACAGTAAAGAGAAAATCTGTGCTGACAAGAGATAATATATAGAACAGCAAGATCTATTTTTAGACTGTCAATATATGTGTTTTTTAATGTCTTGCTTATGTGTGTGCATATGTGCTCTGACAAGGAGATTCTTAGAGAATGCGTTGATTGCAATATTTCAGTATAGTTCCATAAAGTGGAATGTGAAAAAATTATAATCTTTTAAAGATTAATAAGTATTTGAAAATTGATTTTAATTTTGTAAATAGTCGCTCAGTGCCTATAGCTATGATTCCCATATCATTTAATTTTTCTAAAACATTCAGTTTTGTTTTAAGAGAACATTGAATTTTTTTTCATTGAATAACAAGAGTTTGTGTCTTGCTCCACAATAAGCAGTTTGGTTCCCAAAGGATTTTATGAGGGAAATATAAATTAAGTATTATTTGCACATAAATTTTTTGCAAGCTGTTTTCTTGTATATGCATCTTTTATCTACATACTAATTTTCTGGGGGGGGGGAAATGTCGAGATTGCCAAGCACATAGCATAGGGTTTTTTTTACACTTGTTCATGTGATCTTCAAAAAGGAGTTGTAGAAAAGATAGAATTGGGTTGTGTTATGTGGTTGGAATAATATGAATACAGCATTGTGGTACATTACTCTAGTGCGGGTGTCGGCAACCTGCAGCTCCGGAGCCGCTTGCAGCTCTTTGGGTCCTCTGCTGCGGCTCCCTATCCCATCACTGGCTGGCCCTGCCCCTCACCCTCCCCTCTCTGTCACTCATCGCCTGGCCTGAGAAGGTAAGGGCGATGGCAGGGGATGGAGAAGTGGCCGGGGCTGATTCTCTGGAGCCTCACTCTTGTTGGAGCTTCTTCCGGCCCTTGTTGGTGCTGGGCGTGCCTCGGTCGCTTGGGGAGATGCACAATCTGCTCTCCGCCCCAAGACACTGGCCCGACTCGGCCGCGACCGACGCTGGCCTCGCTAACACAAGGGCTGGCGTGGTGGGAATGGGAACTGGGAGGAGGGGACAACGGAAAGGGGGACGGGCCCTCAGCACCCAGCCATGGCTTTAAGAAGCTCAGGGCAGCGGGAAAAGGCTGGCCCCACTGAACCTTGCACGCCCATCCCAGGGGTCAGGAAAGCCGAGGCAGGGCCAAGCTGGCGAGTTTCCTTGGGGCTCCTTGCTACTCCCTTTCTTTCTTCTTTTTGGAAATCCAGGCTGGCTGAGAAATGAATGTGAACCGCAGTGGAGGCTTCCCTCATTCTCCTCCTCTTGCGACCCCCTGGCCGGCTGTGGCGTGGCTGGGAGAGTGCGCACAAGCGGAGAGACCCTCAAGCGAGTGGGCGGGATCGGCCAAAGCACAGCAAAGGCACGGGCCGGCCGGCCGCTTGCTTGAGGAGGGTCTCCTGCTCGTGCACACTCTCCTGGCCCTGCCACAGCCGGCCAGGGGGTTGCGAGAGGAGGAGGAGGGAAGCCTCTGCCGGGGCTCACGCTTGTTCCTCAGCCAACCCGGATTTCCAAAAAGAAGACAGAAAAGGAGTAGCGAAGAGCCCCAATGATAGTTCGCTAGGCTTTCTGAGAGAGTGAGAAGAGACACAGACACAGATACAGATACAGAGAGATACAGAGATACACACACAAACTGACAGAGAGACACAGAGAGAAAGAGAGAGAGAGATACACAGAGAGGGGGAGAGAGAGATACAGAGGAGGGGAGAGAGATACAGAGAGAGGGGGAAGAGGGGGAGATAGAGGGAGAGGGGGAGAGAGATACAGAGAGAGAGATACAGATAGAGGGGGAGAGAGACATAGACACAAAGATACAGAGGGGGGGAGAGGGGGAGAGAGACATAGAGAGAGAGGGAGAAGGGGGGAGAGATACAGTCAGAGGGGGAGAGGAGGAGAGAGAGAGAGAGAGACATAGATACAGAGAGGGGGGAAGAGAAAAGGGTTTTGTGGTACCCAGTTTTCTGCCCTAATGACCAGCTGGATAGGCATGGCTAGGGGGGTCATGTGACTGGGTGGGAATGAGTGACGTTTAGTTGGCCATGCCCACCCAGGTTTTGTGGCTCCCGGTGTTTTTTTTCCTGTGGGAAATGGGTCCAAATGGCTCTGAGTGTTTAAGGTTGCAGATCCCTGCTCTAGTGACATAATCTTCACATTCATAACCATTTGGAAGCTTTTAAAATTCTGAGTGTAAAAATTAGCTCCTAAATAGAGGAAATAGGGAGTCCTTAGGCATTTCTTTAGTGGGGCATGGTACATCTTGTTTATCCTTAGTAGTACGCTGAGAATCTAGAAATGAGATTGCATTTAATATAAATGAGCTGTAGAAACCTGTTAATGGGAAACAGAGATTGGTATAGTGGTTAAAGACACAGGCTAAAAACCAGGTGACTGTGTATTCTAGTCCTACAAGATGAACTCTCAAATCACTAATAATATGAAAGAGTACTTTATTTGCAAGGATGCAAATGGAGTATATTATGGTGGTACTTAGTTTCTACATTGCAAAATGGCTCATAGTAATTGCTGATGGTGAGAAATAACTATCCAGTAAGACTTTTGTGGTCTATTTACATGATCATAAAAAAATTAGCATAGAAGTATTTATTTTACTGTTGATAATATTTTATTATATTTTCTTGGCCACAGAAAGTTTATGCATTTATGCAGGAAGGTAAATATTATCGGAACATGTCATTTAGATGAGCTGTAATTTTACTTAATATTCAGCCTATATGTAAATGTATACAATTTGAAGTAAAATTTGTCTATTTGCTTATTTAGAGAAGCTGTAGTGTTTGATGCAAATGTGCAAATATCAAGAATTTACCATGCATTTCTTCAAACTGTAGACGGTGTTGAGATTTTTTTTAAAAGTGTAATAATAGAAGACACTGTATTTCTTCCATTAAAATATTATATAATTAATTATCAGCTATTTTTTAACAAAGAAATCACTAATGGATGGATGTCTCTCAATGAAGTTCTACTGAATCATTTTTTCTGTCTGTCAGGTACAAGGCCAAGCCCTTGAAAAAGAAGGTACTAATTACATTGGAGCTTTGTATTCTGTAATTATTAAGATGGCTAATATTTCAGATAACTGGCTGATGTCTAAGCTGGATAGGTAATCACAAATGAATTCTAGGGCTATAAACTAGGACAGTGGTGGCGAACCTTTTTAGGCTCGCGTGCCAAAAAGGGGGGGGCGCTCGCGCACGCTCACCCACACCCATTCCCTCCCCCCCACGCATGCGCACAACCCCCCCCCCCGTGCTGCCCCCTGCGCATGCGCACACACCCCCACCCCCGCGCAAAGGCTTACCGGAGCCTGGGACGACGAAACCGGCAAACCGGAAGTGCGAAAAAACGCACTTCCGGTTTGCCAGTGTGCTGTTTTCTTGCACTCCGGAGGGTTCAAGGAAGCTCCCTGAAGCTCCGGAATGCAAAAAACTACAAAACGGACAAACCGGAAGTGCGAAAAAGTGCACTTCCGGTTTGTCCGTTTTGTAGTTTTTTGCATTCCGGAGCTTCAGGGAGCTTCCCTGAACCCTCCGGAGTGCAAAAAACAGCTCACCGGCAAACCGGAAGTGCGTTTTTCCGCACTTCCGGTTTGCCAGTGGGAACCCTCGCATGCCGGCCGCTATGGCTCCGCGTGCCACCTGTGGCATGCGTGCCATAGGTTCGCCACCACGGAACTAGGGCATTAAAAAAATCATGGGGAACAATTTTTTCTGCTAGCCCTGAGAACTAACCTAGAATAATGGTAGGGATACCCAGTGTATTATATAAACTGGCAAATGTAATGTAGACAAACCCATAATATAATGTAGAAATTATGAATAATGTTCACATATTTTACAGCACTGTCAAAGTAAATCAATCTTCACAATGTTGTCTCAAGATCTTCAATAACTGACAGTATGCACCTAAAAAAAGCCCTGCAGACAAGTATGTTTGGAAACAAAATATTGCTAAACTTTTTCCATAGCTGTTTGTCAAGCTCTGTTTCTTTTTCTTACATTTATAATACAATAAATACCTAAAGGGTTACAAAAGACTTGTGATTTATTTACTATTTCGGATGAGTCATGATAAGCATTGGCAGCATAAAAATAAAAACATGAATGTGGGTCTAGGAAAGATAAGAATGCATTTTTAATTAACTTCATTTAAATTGGGTCGAATGAGTTGAACCCCAGAGGTAGGAAAATATTAGAAAAAGAGAGCTCACTTCCCATTCCAAATACTCTGGGCTATAAGAGGGAGAGAGGGGGGAAACATAGGTGAGATTTGCAAGATTCTTAAGCTTTTCTTCTATAAAGTATAGTTTATTTATTTTATTTATTAGAATTTATCAAAAATGAGAACAAGAATAAAAGAATAAAAATATAGTGACAGAGATGATAGGCACGTTAGTACACTTATGCACGCCCCTCTACTAACCACTTAAGTATGATGTAAGGTCCACGGAAGTCAATTTGTGACTGAAACTGTGAAAAATAGTTCCAATCTTCCTAATCTGGTCTACTAGGTTAACATATCTACCATAAAAGTTTGCATTGGATTTTTGCGTGCTTTTATCTCTTGCTCGCCTACCAAAGAAGAATGGCTGAAAATGCTTGGGCCAGCAGAATTATGGAGTAGAATGGATACTTGGGTTTTCTTCATAAATGTAGTATGTGATTGAGGCTATTTTTGTTGACAGGTCTTCCTCATCGTTGATGTTATTTTATACTTTATATCACTTCCTCAAAATAGCCATGCTTTCAGTAATGGAGGATTGTTTAGATGGAACATTTTAACCATATTTCAGCGCTTGATATGAGAAGAATACCAATGAGAACACCAAATATTTACACTTTAGAGCAGGATTCCAACTTTTTAGGGCTGATGGACACATTTGGGATTTTGAGCAGTACTGTGTGCTACCATTACGGAAACACAATTTTTTAGATGCCAAATGCCAGCTCCACTAGCTATTCTCCAACAGGAAACTGTTTTCTACCCTGCTTATTTTTGTCCTTCACTATAGTACTAGAAATAAAGATGTAAAGAATAGAACAAGTTTCCATTTAAAAATAAATAAATAAATAAATAAATAGGCATATAGGACAGACAATCTAAAAAGTGGGGCCAAGAGTCAAACAGGCACCAAGGTAGGCATTTTTAAACATAGTGAGCCTCTAGAAACAATAGGGGATCCCTTTTTTGGGTGGTGATGTAGGGATGGCTCGATGATATTTAAAATTATCCTTGTGTGCAAAGGTGTCCAAACATGGCACTTTAAGATTTATGGACTTCAACTCCCAGAGGACTTGCGGATTTCAACTCCTCGTGGCTGGCTGAGGAATTCTGGGAGTTGAAGTCCACAAATCTTAAAGTTGCCAAGTTTGGAGATCCCTGCTTTTGTGTATAAACAATCTTTGGAAAAGCCTGCATTGTTTCTGTAGAGTTCTTTGATTTTGTAATCCCAATCGTGAGGTAACAGTTAAGCTTACTATGCATATTTGCTTTTTTGAAGTACAGAATAGGACCTAGACATAAAAGTAAACCATTATTTAGATAAGAATGAACATTTTTGAAAATGAGTCTTGAACTTGTGCAATTTTTAAAAGGTTTTTCAACATCTCAGTTTCTTAAGGAGATATAGTGAATAAAGGCCTCCCACAGTGTCAGGATCAAATATTATTTCTGATTATTTAGCAGACTTGTTTGTTCAAGATTTTTTTTAAATGATAAAAATCAATACAATTTATTAAAATCAATACAATTTATTAAAGAATATGGCAAGGGTTATGGCCTATAAAGCAATCCAATGGTATTTCTGTAGTTATAATTAATAGTTACATGTTCACTCAAAGATCTTAAGCGGATAGCATTCTGTGAGGAATTTAATACAACCATTATTTATTTATTTATTTATTTATCTATCTATCTATTTATTTATTTATTCATTCATTTATTTATTATTAGAGTTGGAAGGAGCCTTGTAGGTCATCTATCCAACCCCCTGCTCAAGCAGGAGTTCCTACACCATTTGAGACAGATGGCAGTCCAGTCTCCCCTTGAAGGTCGCAAGTGTTGGGGCTCTCACAACCTCCGCTGGCAAGCTGTTCCACTGGTTGATCGCTCTCACCTTCAGAAAGTTTCTCCTCACTTCCAGGTTGAATCTCTCCTTGGTCAGCTTCCATCCATTATTCTTTGTTTGGCTTTCTGGTGCCATAGAAAACAGCCTGCCCCCTCCTCTCTGTGGCATCCCCTCAAGTATTGGAACACTGCTATCATGTCGCCCCTGGTCCTTCTCTTCGCTAGACTGGCCAAGTTCAGTTCTTGCAACCGCTCTTTGTATGTTTTATTTTCCAGACCCTTTATCATCCTGGTTGCTCTCTTCTGCACTTTCTCTAGAGTTTCAATGTCTTTTTTGTAGTGTGGTGACCAAAACTGGATGCAGTACTCTAGGCGTGGTCTGACCAAGGCTTTATAGAGTGGTACTAGTACCTCTCTGGTCCTTGATTGTATCCCTCTATTTATGCAATCCCATTTGAATTCAATTCAATTCAATATTGAATTCAAATTCAATAATTTGAAATTATGCAATTTCAAAGAGAGAATGACAAAGAATGAATTCATATAAAGGTGGGGAGCCTGGAGGCATTTTGAAGAAAGTTTCACTTAATAGAGCATACATAGTGTAAACTGTACAGGTAAAAATAAAATAAAAATAAAAATAACTACTAAATGCAGTGGAAGGCTTGTGACCAAGCAAATAGTTTATACTTATAGGATAGACAGAGAGAAAGAAAGATGCAAAAGTCAGTACTTTTGCGCAAGCACTGTTTAGATAGGAACAAAGAACAAAAATAGGAAATGCTATGTTCTTAGGGGAAAAGAATGTCTGGATTATGGAAGGAGGGAAGAAAGAGAGAGAATTACCTTTCTTGGCAATATTGAACTGGGTGTGATAGAAGGTGGCTTACTTTCTGTTGGGTAATTGGGGAAAGAGAAGAGTTGCTCATTCAAGGAGAAGTTTCTTGTTCTCCGCCTGACTGAACCAGGTGCGGCCATTTTATCTTTTGCTAGGGAATTTGACAAATTAAGGGGGCAAAATAAAGCTCTCACTTCAGAATTTAGGAAATTATCAGCAACATGTCAGAAGAAAAGTAAACAATATTTTATTTACGAAAGGAGGGAGAATAAAGGAGATTCTTTACCATGTTGCTCAGTAATGAGACCGTTCAATTACTGTCTTATCCAAAGGATTTCCTTGGACAGGTGCATTTGACAATATTTGTTAAGATCAGATACATTTGAACATTAATTAGATTATTCCAGTCTCTCAAGCTTAGTCTATTTCTTTCACATTCATCATCAAAAAATAAAATAAAGGAGTTGTAATGGAAATATGTATGTGTACTTGGAAGTAATATATAGCCTATCCTTTTCTATTCTTAAATGGGGAGGTTCAAATCAACATCTTATTTGGTGACTACTACTATGTATCTTTTCCATAGGCAAGGATTGCTATTTTACAGGTGTTGACAGTAGAGGAGACACATTAAGCAAGCTTAGATGTACTAACAGAAGTTTATATACATGCATGAGTTTCAATCATGGCTTTTCCTATGCCTTTGCCAGATTAGAATATCACACAATAATATCTGTAGTTTGGTTGTTGGCCTACCTCCTCATAAATTACTTATATGATCAGTGCAGTCACAATAATAATACAGATAGTAAATCTGGCATTAAAAAGAAAGAATGCAGAATCATAGGCCTACCCCCAAAACATGATTGGTTATTAGGCCCATTTATAGCTTATAAGCAAGCCATGGTTAGAAAACCTATTTCAGTTTATGTTCAGAGACTATTTTGGGTTAGTGTTAAATTTATTTGGCAGACTCCATAATTAGTAATCACCTGAGTAGAGGGTGGATTTGAGTTTTTATGAAACTCAGTTGAGCCAGGGATTAAAGAATGGTGGGAAAATATTCTTTTGAATTGTGTATTAGAGTTTGCAAATTTCAAAGTTATGTGCTTTGTGTAATTACTCTGATTTAATTATAGTTAATTCTGTGAGAATGGAAAGCATGAGATTGAAGTTGTGTAACTAAGGTGAAGAATAGATACCGACATTTTTACATAGAGAGTAGTGAGTTGAAATGTAGTCTTAAGTGACATATATACTAAATAAGCTTCAGGAAAGCAAATATTCTATTTTTCATGTTACAATAATTGTAATAATTCTGAATTAACTCTCAAAATTATGTTTTCAAGACCTGGACATCCCCCTCCCACCTCCATGCTGTAGCAGAGTGAAGCACTTTACCTTATTTTTAAAGATTTTAAAAAATAAGTGGAAACTAGCATGCTTGGAAGCAAAACAATAACCTCCACTTTTTTTTGCACGCTTTATTGATATTTCATTGAAGAACTCATAGGGCCCCCATAATCTCCTTGCTCTAATTTTTCTTCATAACAATTTTGTGAGGTAGGTTGAACTGAGAATGGCTGACCCAAATTTCTGTGGCAGACCAGAATGCAATGCAAGAGTTTTTACTATTACCTATGATCTCTTGTATTGTACTTTATGCCCCTCTTTAAAAAGAAAAAAATCCTGGGAAGTGCAGCAACTGATCATGAATTGATAAAGTCTTTGGCTCTGCTTTGTAGTTTTTCCAGCCTACAGAGTTTTTCCAGAGATCTGCAGAGGTCTATTAAAAGTGTGATTTACCATGGATTGTAAGGAACAGATTTTAATGGTGGCAACTTACCTGTGTTTTTCCTGGAACAGCTTCTCAAAACTCACATTGTTTTTCATTTTATTGATTGGAATATCTGACTCAATTTATCCTCTCCAGAAATCTGATTACCCTAAGGTTTTATATTCTTTTCCAGTGAATGTTGGCTTTCTATGTTCAGTAAAGACCTGACACAATAGTGTTTTATCTGTAGTTTGTTTAAAACAGAGTCTCTTTATCTATTAATTGGATTTAGATGAAACTCTGATCACATTGCAGGTAACAGTATTGTAAGATTGTGGATATCGCTAGAGTTCACAATTGTTCTGCTACGATTGTATAATAAAATAGATGCTGATAATCTTGGCAAACTATCTGACTGTTGTTTTCCATGGCTATTGATGTCAAATATATTTTTACAGTATTTTTGTTATTGAATTTTTTGTCAGGATTCCTTAGGATACATCTACCGTATTTTTCAGAATATAAGACGCACCGAATGTATAAGACGCACCTTAGTTTTGGGGGAGGAAAACAAGGAAAAAAGGCCTCTGCCTCCAAGCAATTTGCCAAACACAAACAGCACAGATGATATACACTGTTTGCTGTGTATTTCTGTGCATGTGTGCCTGACCCATAGAAATAGCAAAGAATTGGAGAAATGTACATTATGTCAAAAAGTTTTCTTAAATGTAGTCACACTAACTCCTCCCAATTATTTAAATAGATCTACTCCAAGGTAACTAAACTCTAATACTAAACAGGACACTGTTACATTTCATACTATACTTGTACAGAGCTGTTAAAATTAATTAAAATTTCTGGAAGTATACATTATTCTCTATTATTTAAAAGAAGATACAATAGCATTGGGCCTCTTCAGAGCAAGCATTTATTTTAAAAAGCTTCTTTATTTTGTTAAGTTGTCTAGATTTACAGGGATCTCCAACCTTGGCAACTTTAAGACTTGTGGACTTCAACTCCCAGAATTCCACAGCCAGCAAAGCTAACCAAGCTTTGCGTGTCTAATCTCTCCCAGCTATTTGCCTCTTTGCAGTTAGTTTCACTTTCATTTTTCCACGTGGCAAACCTAATCAGCTGTTCGTCGGGAAACTGCTACTGACTTGCTTGGCTTTACAGGCTCTTCCCTCTTTCCTGTAAGCATGTAAATTGCTGGAAGACAGAGGCCAAAGGGGGTGGGAGGGTGGGTGGGGCTACATTTGGTGTATAAGACGCACCCAAGTTTTCCCCCTCTTTTTGGGGGTAAAAAGGTGCGTCTTATACTCCGAAAAATACGGTATATACAAATAGTCCTCAACTTAATACCACAATTGGACCAGCATTTCTGATGCTAAACAATGCAGTTGTTAAATGAGTTGCAAACGTTTTATCACCTTTTTGTCATAGTCTTTAAGCAAACTCATCTTTCTCCATGGACTTTGCTTTTCAGAGCAAAGCTTATGTAGTCATACTGTATGTGGGAATGACCTTGAAGAATAAAGGGAAGAGATGCTGCACAGGAAAAAGTAAGACAACAGAGGCAGGAGCCCCCAGAGGCTTAATGGTCAGAGAAACAAACTTAAGGACCTACCCTAATTGATCAGGCTGTTAAAAGTGGCAGTGGGAGATTGTACCCTTAGACTTGCAAGAATCTGTTAATATGGCCTTAAAGTAGAATTAGCTTATCTGGTCATGTTTCCTGTCTGATTTATCTGAGAGGACTGTCAGCTGATTGGGAAGGTAAAAAATGGCAATCACATGACCCTATCATGCTGCAACCGTTGTACATACATGTTGGTTGCCAAGTGCCCAAATTGCAGTCATATGACCAAGGACACTTTGATGGTCTTAAGTGTGATGATTGGTTGTAAATCATTTTTTTCAGCATTATTTTAACTTTGAGTGGTTGCTAAACAAATGGTAAGATGAAGGCTACCTATACAGGTAGTCCTCAACCTATGACCACAATTGACCCCAACATTTCTATTGTTAACTGAAACATTTGTAAAGTGAATTTTGGCCCATTTTATGACTTTTCTTGCCACAGTTGTTAAGTGAATCACTGAAGTTGTTAAGTTAGTAACACGGTTGTTAAATGAAGCTGGCTTCTCCATTGAGTTTGCTTGTCAGAAGGTCACAAAAGATGATCATGTGACCCCAGGACACTGCAACCATCATAAATATGAGTCAGTTCCAAGCATGTGAATTTTGGTCACATGACCATGGGATGCTGATACGGTCATAAGTGTGAAAAACGGTCATAAGTCACTTTTTTCAACCCTGTTATAACTTTCACTGGTCACTAAATGAACTGTTGTAAATCAATCACTACCTGTGCTACAAAACTCTGCTAACTGTACTTTCCAGTTAACTTAAATGGTGCATTAAACCAGAAAAAATATTGAATTAAGGTAACTCAAGTCCATTAACTTCTGGAACCGTTTTGAATTTTTCCATGATGTTCATTCTAGTTTTGTTCACAAAGTTCAGGTTATTGCAGTATTCCTGCTGTCATATAGGTAATCTTCTGAGATGACACCATCCAATATTGGATTAAAAAAATACTGTCATGTGTGAAGAAAGAGGGGATGTCATAGTCAACAGATGATGCCACATATTGGAAAAAGGTCACCTCAAACTGCACTACTTTTCTCTCAAAGGATAACCCAATTCGTTTTCTACTTTTTTTTCTAAATACTCTAGACCAATGATGGCGAACCTTTTTTGGTTCGCGTGCCAAAAGGGGGGGAGTGCGCGCTAGCGTGCGCACACATGCCCACACCCGTTCCCTCCCCCCACGCATGCGCACAACCCCCCCCACGCTGCCCCCTGCGCATGTGCACCCCCCCACCCCCGCACAAAGGCCTTACCGAAGCCTGGGACGGTAAAAAATGATGAAACGGGCAAACCGAAAGTTCGGAAAACGCACTTCCAGTTTGTCCGTTGGGGTGTTTTTTGCACTCCGGAGCTTCAGGAAGCTTCCCTGAACCCTCCGGAGTGCTAAAAACAGCCCAATGGCAAACCGGAAGTGTGTTTTCCGAACTTCCGGTTTGCCCGTTTCGTGGTTTTTTGCATTCCGGGGCTTCAGGAAGCTTCCCTGAACCCTCCGGAGTGCGAAAAACAGCACAACGGCAAACCGGAAGTGCGTTTTTCCGAACTTCCGGTTTGCCCGTGGAGCTGACAGGTCAACGCCTCACGTGCCCTCCGATATGGCTCCGCGTGCCACCTGTGGCACGCGTGCCACAGGTTCACCATCACTGCTCTAGACCTTAATATTTGGATTTATTGTAGAGTTTGTGGATAGTGTTGCTCAGATATTTTAGTTGGTTTTATTTGATTTTTCTTTCTGTAGCAGGTAATTGAACAAGAATAATTTACTGAAGTTCTGTTCTATCAAGAAAGTACAATTCTAATTCAGGATATATTTTGTTAATATACATGTGTCTTCCAAAGTCGATCATAATCAGCCAGAGATCTTTTATGGTTTTCTTTAGTTGAATAAATAGGAAAAACATAATTAAAATTTAAGGGCTAGATAAGCAATTACGCATCATTTATTTAATTAGAAAATGCAAGTACACATTTCCATTTGAAAAATATTATTATTCATGGTGTCTTATAATTCTAATTTTCAAACTTGCCCAAGGCAAGATATTCAGAACTTGATGACTGCAGGATAGTAAGATATTTGAGTTTCATGTCTTGTACTCCTCTATTCTTATTTGATTATTACAAACATAGAATTGTAATTAGAGTAAAAAAGGAGTATAGCCTTTCATTTTTGCCTATTTCCCAAATGCCGATATAGAAGTAGGAAACTGTAATTTAATACAGCAATTGAATGGACATATAGTGCAGATAATCATACTGTCATTTATTATGTGGAAAATATTCCTCTATGCTAGGGGTGTCAAACTCAATTTCATTGAGGGCCACATCAGGGTTGTGTTTGACCTCAGAGGGCCGGGATGGGTGTGGTCAGGGTGGGTGTGGCCAGGGTGGGCATGACACGGGACTCGTGTTGGGGGCACCTATGGTGGCCAAGTGCTAAGACAGGACTTCCCTGAGACCCTCCCTCACTCCCATTATAATCTTCCTTCCTTCCTTCCTTCCTTCCTTCCTTCCTTCCTTCCTTCCTTCCTTCCTTCCTTCCTTCCTTCCTTCCTTCCTTCCATCCATCCATCCATCCATCCATCCTTCCCTCCATTCATTCTCTCTTCCCTTTTCCCCTTTCCCCTCCCTTCCTTTCCTTCCTGTTGCTGTTTCCAGGCTGGCCCCGTGGACCAGATCTAAGCACCCTGCGGGTTGGATCCAGCCCACTCTGTCAAGGACCTTGGAGTACTCATCTCAAATGGCCTAAGTGCCAGAGCTCACTGTAACAGCATTGCAAAAAAGGCATTAAGAGTTGTTAACCTAATATTGCGTAGCTTCTTCTCTGGCAATATTAAACTGCAAACTAAAGCATACAAAACTTTTGCTAGACCAATTCTTGAATACAGCTCATCTGTCTGGAACCTGTACTGCATATCAGACATTAATACAATCGAACGAGTCCAGAGATATTTCACGAGAAGAGTCCTCCACTCCTCTGCTCGCAACAGAATACCTTATGCCACCAGACTTGAAATTTTGGGCTTAGACAACTTAGAACTTCATCGTCTTCGATCCGACCTAAGTGTAGTACATAAAATTATCTGCTACAATGTCCTACCTGTCAATGAATACTTCAACTTCAACCACAACAATACAAGAGCACATAATAGATACAAACTTATGGTAAACTGCTCCAAACTTCATTGCAGAAAATACGACTTCAGTAACAGAGTCATTAATGCCTGGAATGCACTACCTGACTCTGTGGTTTCTTCCCCAAACCCCCAAAACTTTACCCTTAGACTGTCTACTGTCGACCTCACCCCATTCCTAAGAGGTCTTTAAGGGGCGTGCATAAGCATACCAGCGTGCCTACCGTCCCTGTCCTAATGTTCCCTTTTATTCGTATCCATTTCATGTATTCATAGTTAAGTTTATACTTATATCTGTTATCTAATACATGCTTGACAAAATTATATATGTGTATTATGTATTATGTATGTATGTATGTATGTATGTAAATACAATTAACATGTAACAAACTAACGGGAATTTTTATTGAATGTTTTAGTACAGCAATAATAACCAACATGATTTGAACAACCGTATGCTGATTAGACGTTCTACCATGAGCTGATACGAATCTATACACATTAAAACATATTTTTACCTTGTTGCGATCGTATAATCTTATACAGGTATAATTGTGTCATATCTTTCTTCCTCATTTCTTTTGCAAAGGTAATAAATGAATTAGGCTGTACCATTTTGATTTTAACATAGTATATCCCTGCCTTTGGACTATGCCCTTCCTATTTTTCCACTCACTGCAATATGGGAAAAACTTGTCACTTGCACTTTTCCATTCCTCCACAGAATCATTACTATCATGTGTTTAGCAGGAAGATTTGTGGCGCAGTCAAAAGCCATTCTATAGCCTCTATTAGCCTGAGTGACCGTCCCTCTTTGCATGGGACTAGCTAATGCTAATTGTCTATTGGGTTTTGTATGCATTGTTATATTTTAATACTATTTGTTATGGTTTTATTGCTGTATCTTCATTCATTCTAAGTTACTGTGAGACAAAAGTCTTAAGCTTTTTCAAATTTGTTTGAAAAATTTCAAATTATATTTATACAAGGATGATGGCTTTCTATAGGAGTCTTACTGCTTATCTGAATTATGCTGCTTCTCAAACTGTAATTGAGGCATCCAGGCTATGGCATAATTGCTGCTGAATTCCATGTCATGCATGCAGAATATTTAGTGATTTCATAATAACAGTATTCACCTCTTTGAAATGCTAATTTGTTTCTCCTCTCTCCCCCTATCTATCTGGCTTTCAAATATCCAGAGTAAAAGTCTTCTACCTTTCTACGAGGAAGTTAATAATATCATATTGGGTCTTAATAAAAAATCACAAGTATTTATGTTTGAAAGATATAACCTCCTGCGTGTCAGGTATTGCAATAAAAATATCATGTATAGGTGAATATAATACAGATTTATTTAAACTTCCAGGAGCACACAGTTTTGCAGGCAGTTGGATAAGCAAAATTGCTAATGTGCAGAGTTATCCAGCTAATTGTATGCTTTAAAAAAACAATGATTTCATAAGATGACTCTTAGTGATATCAGTAGATTTCACTAGAAGTCAACCACTGCAGATATAATTCACTTTTATATCTATCAGAAAAAGAGTTTGGGGCGTTTTTTAGACCCTTCTTGAAATTAGTTTGCTATTCACTATAATTTATAAGGTGAATTTCTTTAAAAGAAAACATTGAAGTACATATTATCTATCAGTCTTATCAAGAGCTTTACAAACACTCATTTATGAATACAGAATCATCACGAGTATGGGAAAAACTTATGAATAACCTACAAAGTGTAATTAAGAGCAGCTATAGCCAGATTTCTTGTTTCTTCCCCCATCACTATCCAGGCTTTTGGTTAATCACATTAGAACAAAAATAATATTTTGCAATAGGAACAAGATTGAATTGGTAGCAAGACTTGGTAGTTATGATTTGCATCATGTAGCTGTTCACTGAAAAAAAAACTAAGAATTAAGTACATTCATATCTAGTTCTACATATTTTATATTCCTGTATATACAGATAACTATAGTGCTTAGTCTTAAAACATTATATTTAATTGAATTGGCACACCATTTTTCAAATTCTGATGTTTGAAGATAATTATACCTACAAGGATGTAGAGACACATTTGTGTGCATAAGGGAACAGACACCTATATATATCTTCAGATCCACTACTGTATATCAGGAACTGAAGTGATTCAGTGAGAGCAAGTCCTAATTGGACATTACATGTGGAGGGCGGGTTTCACATCAATCAATTCTACAGGATACAGAAAGTTTCAAGCACAGCTTTGTGCACATATGTTATCCATGCATGTCAATTCAATTGACCATTGAAAGAATTGTAATTACAAATAAATAACTACAAGTAGTCTTCAACTTACAACCATTCGTTTAGTGGCTGTTCAAAGTTGCAATAGCACTGAAAAATGTGACATGATCATTTTTCACCACTTAACGACTGTTGCAGCATCCTCATGGTCATATGATCGAAATTTGGACATTTGACAACTGGTTCATATTTATGACGGTTGCAGTGCTGGTGTCACTTGATCGCCTTTTGCGACCTTCTGACAAGCAAAGTCAATGGGGAAGCCAGATTCACTTAACAGCCGTGTTACTAACTTAACAACTGCAGTGATTCACTTAATAACTGTGGCAAGAAAGTTCGTAAAATGGGGCAAAGCTCACTTAACCACTGTCTTGCTTAGCAACATAAATTTTGGGCTCAGTTGTGGCTCTAAGTCAAAGACTACCTGTAGTTCATATTTGATTTGTTTGAGTACCAATTACAACAGTTCTCTCTGAAGATAACATTTCTCATTCTTTGAGCATATGTCATGTTAAAAGTAGACAATAATTTATAAAAATGTCAAGCAACGGTCTATTGATTTGATTCATATCTGCTCCAGCACTGCCTCAAGGCAGACAATATTTTAAAAACAAAAACAGAATAAAACATTAAAAACACCAACTAAAACTAATGTTAGCGCTGACACTAAAACCATTTAATAAATTTAAAGGCTAGTAAAATCATGAGGTAGTACATGTCATATCCTGGGGAAATGCAGGAGATAACCCATTCTGTATGCCAGAAAGATAGGCCTCTGACAGCTAAATATTTTCAAGAGGGACTACAGCTTTACAGCTAAACGGGTCTGTAATAGAAAATGTGACCGTTTATATTGTAAAACCTTATACTGCTTAGGGCTTAAAGATCCCAGCATGATACATTGTGCTCAGTATGCACTTTGCAACCAGTGCAGATCGTTTAATACAATATAAACACCCTCCCTGTACTATTGCTGCATTTTACACTGGTTGCAACTTCCTTTCATTATCTGGTGATTGCTATAGTATCAGCAAACCTTAGATTGTGCTTTGTATATCTATGGCCTAGGAGTAGAACCAGAGCCAGGGTGTTGAGTGAAATGGCTGCTCAATAAAATCACAATTGTGCTTATGATCTTACTTCAGCTTTCCTTTGCTTTACAGATCTCTGAAAACCTTAAATGTGAGGATTGATCAGAAAGTTATTATTTTTTTACCATCGTCATATCTGCAAACAATACACTAATCAAGGACTATTTGTATTGTATTGTGAGCCATCTTGGGTGTGGTATGGAGGCTGTTATGTACGTTGACAGTTGCTTTGTACTAATAATACTTTTTGAGCTAATGCAGTTCATGCAGTTTAAAAGAGTTGTAGCTGTAAGCATTGTCATCTAATTTATAAGGAATAATTGTGTTTGGCTTTTTGTGTTAGTTTTTCCTACTGTCGTACAACAGAGCAGGATCAGTATGTAGTACAAATGATGGAAGATAAATAGCTTTCAGTATTCCCATTCATTGCTTATATTTATGTGTGAAAGATAGCTAGGTTAGGCTTAAGTGCCTGAAGTGAGAGTCAGAAAATGGACTTGATTGATAGCTCTGGCAGAAATTTGGAGGGATAATTGCCCACTGCAGTAAGTGCCACGATGCTCTTCAGTCTTTTATTTCTTTATTTTAGTCTTGAAAGTGGATGTTTTCTTGAGTGTAATTTCTTAGTGAGGTACTAAACAAGCTTTTGGTTTATATCATTTCAGAACACAAGCAAGGCTAATTCGGTGGAGCCTATTTCATATATAAAATCTCTTCAACATAAAATTGTATTTCCCATTTGCTCCATAACCCAGATACAGATTTATTACATTTGTGAGAACTACCTCTTGTCTGTGGCCTTGTAATGTGTCTCCTGTGAAATAAAGAAACCACTTCATGCACTTTAAATAATGCTAGTAGTTTCCCTAACAACAAAACATACGGGAGACTTTACTTACGGTAAATATTAATCATTTGAGTTATTTGCAGTATGCAAAGTTATGTTTTTCTGTTTTGCATTTTTCTTTTTGCATGGCAGAATTATTTAGTGTACTAGTTGTGAAGGAATTTTTCCTCCTGTCAGAGGTGTTCATAACCTCTCATTTGCTTGCCACGCCTTTCACAAAGAACAGCAAGTGCTCAAGCAGATGGCAAGAAGCCACAGAACTGTCAGGCACTTTTACTGCAGAGGAATGTTGACTGTTGCCTCCCATTTTGCATTGCATTTGATGGAAATAAGGTCAAGTAAACTGTTTTTGCAAATAGTGTATGCTGTACTCTCTCTAGCCATCCACTCAAGAAATACTCTGCAAAACAGACTGATTTATCAGCAGGCTGCAACATCAAAATGGGAAACGTAATCTTTATATGAACAAGTGGAAAGGAAAGATATGAGACTAAAGCTGTCAGTCATTAACTTTTCAATTTGTTAATTATAGAATTCAGCTTAATTCCTCTTTTTTGGGGGGGGGGGGTTGAACTAGAAGACCTCCAAGGTCCCTTCCAGGTCTGTTCTGAATGATTGTTGGCAATAAGGAATAACACCTTTATTGGTTTATTTCTTGGCTGACCCTGCATTACTTTTGAAGAACTGACCTCTTTTTTTTCAGCAGTAGTGATGAGTACATGCACGTATTGTTACTGTTTCCAAATTCTTAAAATGGTATATCACATGTTTCTAACTTTGTTTCTCAAAGAAATGTTAAAACTCGGTGAAAATAAAGTACTAATAAAAATAAGAGTACTAATTAGTGCCCCATTAAATGCTTCTAATCAAGTATGCTAATTTTCTTGCAAGAATAATGTAATCAGTAAATAAAAATACAATCCATTAAATAGTGAATGCAATGGAACAGTAGAAAAAGGACATCTTCCAACAACATGGATACCCACACAATTTTATTGAGAAGTCTGCTGTAGTCAACCTACTACAGCACAACCAACACAAGCTGTGAAAAGGGTAACATTATTATACATCAAAAAACCTCAGAAACAACCAACAGTGTCACAATTGTTACACAAACCAGCTAGAGTCCTCCAAAATATCTTAAACACAGACACAGACACAGACAGACAGACACACACACACACACACACACACACACACACACACACACACACACACACAATCAGGACTCATCTACAGTATACAGTGTAAGGACTGTAACAGTTACTCTGTAGTGTAGGACATACAGCCAGAAGGTTAGCAGAGTACATCCACAAACACCCACTAGCAGTTAAAAAAATTCTTACTCTCACAATACATGAATGAATGATGATTGATGAACTCAATCAGAATTTGAACTTGGAAACTGAGAGAATCTTAGAACAAGTCAAATCTAAAAATTCCTGGAAGCTTGGCATTGAGACAAATCACTATTAATAGGCATACAGAAACAAACCATGTTTATACACCATTCAAAAGAGACAACAAAAAGCTAAGAAAAAAAGTACAGAAAAGCCAGATAAACAGAGATTTATGCCAGATGTATAAAGAAGCAGAAAACAATACCCTAATCAAGGAATTACCAAGGAGAGCGTGGCCCCACCAAAACTGGCAGGGCAAGCTACTGTATATAAACAGGGAGCAAACCCCACACTCGCTTGCACTGATTATGCTACCTAATTGGGTAATGAAACATCTGCAGACAAACAATAATGCTTGGAAAACACCAAGGACTCCATAGTGTATGCAGACTAACTGTACAGCTTTATTGTAGTTCAAAAAATTAATGGGATTATAGTAGACAGTTTACAGTATGTATTGGCATACCAAATTCAGCTTGAGTTCCAGACCACTGCAATAAAGTGCACATTGCAATTAAGCAAGCCACGCAAACTTTTTGTTTTTCCAGTATGTACAAAAGTTATATTTACACTCTACTGTACCTATTAAGTATGCAGTAGCATTATGTCTTAAAAAAGTGTACATGCCTTCTTCATTAAGAATGCTTTTATTTCTAAAAACATGCTGATCATCAGCTGAGCCTTCAGTGAGTCAAAATCTTTTTACTGGTGGAGGGTCCTGTAAAAAATGCAATACCCGTGAAGTGCAATAAAGTGAAGGACAATAAAACAAGGTATGCCGGTAATTTAAATTTATACTCTTTAAATGTTTGCTCTTTAGCTTATTTGACAAGTAGCAAACTTGTCCACTTGATTGATTGCTAGTATATAATGCTAATCTAATGCTAATTTTCTGCAGTTAAGATTTATTTCCTAAGTACATGGGTTGCTTACATTCTGTAAAGCAAGAACAGAAGCCTGTGATCTTTCAGATTTAGTGTTCCTTCAGATTTTGCTGAAGTATAACTTGTTTCAATGTGTTGATTGGGATCCTTGGAGTTACAATGCAGAACAGCAGAAGGCCACAGATTCTCCGTTTCAAAGATGAACATGGATTTTGATAAATATCTTGAAAACTGTGTCCATCCTTAGGATAGCAAGATTGAAGAATGTTATGGGGAATATAACCTGGGAAGCAGGAATAAGCATAATCTTCATCCAATCCTTAAGAGTACTATATAAAAAAAGGTTTTGAGCATCCAAGTAAACTATCTCACTGTGCAACATCAAGTGGACAAAGTGCTCCACAGAAGAATACCTAGTCCAGAAAGATCCTGGAGCAAGTCTTTTAAACATTCAAAGGTTAAAAGAATAAAGTGACTACAGGTAGTCCTTGACTTACAACAGTTCATTTAGTGACCATTCGAAGTTACAACAGCACTGAAAAAAGTGTTTTATGATCGTTTTTCTCACAACCATGGCAACATCATGGTCATGTGAGCAAAATTCAGGTGCTTGACAACAGATTCATATTTATGACGATTGCGGTGTCCTGGAGTCATGTGATCATCTTTTACGACCTTCTGACAAGCAAAAATTAATGGGGAAGGCAGATTAACTTAACAACGAGGTTACTAAACAACTGCAATGATTCAATTAACAACTGTGGCAAGAACAGTTGTAAAATGGGGCAAAATTCACATAACAAATGTCTCGCTTAGCAACAAAAATGTTAGGCTCACTTGTGGTCATAAGTTGAGGACTACCTGTACTTACCCTTAGTGGTGGTGCAGTGGTTAGAATGCAGTATTGCAGGCTAATTCTGCTAACTGCCACCAGTTCGATCCTCATCGGCTCAAGTTTGACTCAGCCTTCCATCCTTCAGAGGTCGGTAAAATGAGGACCCAGATTGTTGGGGGCAATATGCTGACTCTGTAAACTGTTTAGAGAGGGCTGTAAAACTCTGTGAAGTGGTATAAGTCTAAGTGCTCTTGCTAGTGCTATTACCCACCTTTTGGAAACTAAATCTGCCGTCTGCAAACTGCTTCCCACCACCCCAGCCCCCAGTACTTTGTTCTGGCTAGTATTAGTCTAACAACAACAACAACAACAACAACAACAACAACAACAACAACAACAACAACAACAACAACAACAACAGAGTTGGAAGGGACCTGGGAGGTCTTCTAGTCCAACCCCCTGCTTAGGCAGGAAACCCTACTCTGCTTCAGACAAATGGTTGTCCAACATCATCTTAAAAATGTCCAGTGTTGGAGCATTCACAACTTCTGGAGGCAAGCTGTTCCATTGACTAATTGTTCTAACTGTCAGGAAATTTCTCCTTCGTTCTAAGTTACTTCTCTCCTTGTTTAGTTTCCACCCATTGCTTCTTGTTCTACCCTCAGGTACTTAGGAGAATAGTTTGACTCCCTCTTCTTTGTGGCAACCCTTGAGATATCGGAACACTGCTATCATGTCTCCCCTGGTCCTTCTTGGATCCACTGACAGTGGGATCTATGCAGCAGTTCTCCTATATTCTTAATAGTGGTGAAGCATGAAAACAGTAGGCCTGAATAACTGTTGCTGTTTAAATGAAGGATCTGTTTTTGGAGAAGAAATGTAGGATGTAAATATTCATGAAGTGTAACAATTCATTTATAATCATATCAATATGAAAGGTGGGATAAAACTTAAAATAAGAGCATAAGAGAGTATCATCATAATTAGGAGAATGGGCTATTTTTCCTGGGAATTTTTTTCCAAAGAACATTGCTGACTGGGAAATCAGAATCAGGAACTGAGATGGTTTGCACACCATAGTTTGTGTTATTTCATTATTACCATTGTTCCGCTTCCAGGGACTTCAACACAAAGAAGGGGATAAACTATGAAATAAATACTGTATGTACATAGTTTGTACTCCAGCTATATTCTGGCTTCCCAGCTCCACTAACCTATTCTCTTAAACTGCTGTTCTTTATATAAAGTTTCCTTTGAAAATAGTGTTTTAAAAAAGCATTATCTCCACTTCCGTAGATTTATATTGTTTGATTGCCAGGAATTCAAAATTGTGTACTCCTGTCATGTGTGTGGGTTTCAAATGAGGACAGTAAGATGTTCTAGGGCAGTGATGGCGAACCTATGGCACGGGTGCCACAGGTGGCACGCGGAGCCAAATCTGCCGGCACGCGAGCCGTTGCCCTAGCTCAGCTCCAATGCGCATGTGCGTGCCCGCCAGCTGATTTTTGGCTCACACAGAGGCTCTGGGAGGGCGATTTCGGCCTCTGGAGGGCCTCCAGGGTAGCAGGGGGAGCGGTTTTGCCCTCCCCAAGCTCCAAGAAAGCCTCTGGAGTCTGGGGAGGGCGAAAATGGGCCCACCAGGCCCACTGGAAGTCGGGGAGTGGGGGGGGTCGTGCACGCATGTGCAGGAGGGTGGGTCAAGTGAGGGGCTTTGAATTATGGGTATGGGCACACACGCGTGCAATAGCGCGCACGTGCACTATTTCGGCACCCGAGGAAAAAAAGGTTCGCCATCACTGTTCTAGGGTTTGCTAAGGATGTTCCACAGCTTGATATGGTTTACATATTTTTTTTAAAAAAAAATTGTTTGAAGCCCTTTCTATAATAAATAAAGCACATACTGAATTTTATTTGACATTCTTGGCTTTCTCAATTATCCAGTCTACATCAGCAAAAATAGCACTTGTTCTTTGATCCTTTCAAGAAGTAAAGGGCATCTCCTTTTCCATGTAAGATCATCTGTTGGATGATCTTAAGCATTTTATTGCTGGCATGTGAAATTAAGGCTATTGTATTATAACTTGCATGTACTATTTTGTCTTTTTTATTTATTATTGCCAAGTTGACTGACTTCTTCCAATCTGTTGGCCACTGAATCATTTTCCAAATTTACTGGCATAGTTTGATTAATCTATACCAAGTCTTCCCTTCCTTTGTTATATTTCAAATTTCAGTTCCTGTAGCTTTCCAACTTGGTAATGACCAGAGTGCTGATTTTACATAATCTTCTAGTATTAGAGCTTCTTGTAAATGGGGAATATCTTCTAATGTATCTTGGACATTGACATCTCTGCTGTAGAGAGTTTCAGTTTTTCCCCATCTTCGTTTGATTCACTTATTTTCAGTTACTTTCTTTGAATGATGAAATGGTTGTAAGTGTGAAAAATGGTCATAAGTCACTTTTTTCAGTGTAACTTCGGTCACTAACTGAACTGTTGTAAGCCGAGGACTACCTGTACATGTACTCCAGATTACTATGTAATGCGATCATCATTGATCGTTGTTTAAGTTTTCTCTTTGAAAGGGCAAAAATGGTTCAGTTATTACAGCGTTACAGCATGTGTGTTTGTTTTATTCCATTCTTGCTTCTAAGGAGCTTTTGTGTAAAAACTCATAAATTTTGTATTTTAGTTAACATTTGGCACACGAGAAATACTTTGCTAGAGAAATCTTTTCATGGATTTTTTTTTAATAGTACTAGGATCTGGTTGATGTTATCTTGAGGTTCCTTCTGACTCATTTCTTCTGTCTCGGAAAGGAAGCTTGAGAGTTGGCTTTTTCATCATCTGACTAAATGTGAAACAGTAATTCTCTCCCCCATCTTCCCCTGCCCACATTGCAATATATCTGGGCTGTTATATACTTTAGAGACCAGTGTAACTATTGTATATTAATTTTAAGAGAATCCATAATATTATCAAGCAGCTTTTTGACTTATGTATCCTCTGAGGATCCATGATATTCAGAGATGTACATTCAGTAGTAGCAGATAGCCTGAAAGAAAACAATTCTTAATAACGTTTGTTTTATAGACAATTTTACAGTCTTTTGGGGGGGGGGCTCAGATCTGTGTAATGTATGCGCCTTTAGAAACATTGTTCTAAGAGTGGTCTTTTTAGTACAGGGATAGACAACTAATTTGACATTACTTTACTCATGAAAAGCAAATCACAAGCCAAAACAATCCTGATATATGTTTTGCTGCTATTTTTATGTATGTTATATGTTATATTCAACTCCTACCCTCAAAACGTCGCTATAGAGCACTGCACACCAAGACAACTAGACACAAGAACAGTTTTTTCCCGAACGCCATCACTCTGCTAAACAAATAATTCCCTCACCACTGTCAAACTATTCACTAGGCTGCATTACTATTACTATTAGTTTTTCTCATCGTTCCTATCACCCATCTCCTCCCACTTATGACTGTATGACTGTAACTTGTTGCTTATCCTTACGATTTATATTCATATTGATTGTTTCCTGATTGCTTACTTGAACCCTATGACAACCATTCTTGACAAATGTATCTTTTCTTTTATGTACACTGAGAGCATACGCACCAAAGACAAATTCCTTGTGTGTCCAATCACACTTGGCCAATAAAGAATTCTATTCTATTCTATTCTATATTGCTTTTATTAAAAAAAATCATTGGAATGTACACATTACATCCTCTTACCATTTTTCAACACAGAAACCTGTGATTGAGCTGAGCGAGAATAATTGGTTCATAGTCACCCAGTCTGCTCCCTTGGCTGAAGGTTTACTTGAACAAATCTCCCGGCCAGTCTAGCACATTAATCACAGCACTATAGGTAATCCTCAAGTCACAACAATAATTTGGACCAGAATTTCTGTTGCTAAGTTCTGATGTCATTTAGCAAAACATCACATGTCAACATCACTTAGTGATGTCAATCCTAGCAGTCCCCCATTGCCATCATTAACTGAATCCCACTGGTCATTGGGTGAGGACCCTCCAGCCCCAAGCCCCAATCTCAATAAGTAAGAGATTGCCTCCTCTGCCTCCTCTTCAACTCCATCACCTATTTTCCCCCAATCCCGGCCCTTTTGGACTCTCTGCATTCCAGCAGCTCTGGGTTCTGCTCACCCTGTTGGTCCTGCTGTCCCCAGTTAACCTTCACTGTCGTCTTCTTCCCACTGTTGACAAAGCATACCTGGCCAGGCCATTTGTGTGGCAGCTGCTGTCCTCGCCAGGCCGCCTTCCTGAGGCCACATATAGCCTTGTGTATAAAATGGTGTACGGTTTTCTCATGAGGCTTTGGAAGGCTTAAAAACCTCATGAGAAGCCTCATGGAAAGACTGCACATGATTGTGCCTTGTCCAAATTGCCCCTGGCTTTCTTGTGAGCTTTTGATGCCTTCCAAAGCCTTGCGAGACATTTGCATGCAACTTGGACAAGGCTGCACACAATCTTGGGAAGAAGGTCTGGTGTGGCTAGCAGCTGCCTCACAAAGGGCCAGGCTAGAGGTGCCGCATAAGTACCGTATTTTTCAGAGTATAGGACGCACCGGCATATAGGACACACCTGGATTTTAGAGGAGGAAAACAAGGAAAAAAATATTCTGAACCAAATGGTATAGTAATATTTAATAAAATACCAGTGTAGCAGAATACTTTTTACAACCATGTACACTTTTTGCAACCATGTATACTTTTTACAAACTTCAAACTTGACAGCTTTAAGACTTGTGGACTTCAACTCCCAGAATTCCTCCTCCAGTCATGCTAGCTCAGGAATGGGAGTTGAAGTCCACAAGTCTTAAACTTGCCATGTTTGAAGACCCTTGCACCACTAACCCCTAAACCAGGGCTCTTCAAACTTGGCGAGTTTAAAATTAGTGGACTTCAACTCTCAGAATTCCTCCTCCAGTCATGCTAGCTCAGGAATGGAAGTTGGAGTCCACAGGTCTTAAACTTGCCAAGTTTGAAAGTTGGTCTTCAAACCTGTCAGGCTGCTTGCTTCGGGGTGAGCGGCGGCAGCAGCGGCAACGATTCCGGGCAGCGGCGGTGGCGGCCAGCAACGGCAGCTCCGGTGACGGCCAGCAATGGCAGCAGCGGCCAGCAATGGTGGCTCCAGCGGCGGCCAGCAGTGGTGGCGGCGGCCAGCAATGGCGGCTCCAGCGGCGGGCAACGGCGGGCGGCAGTGGCCAGCAATGGCGGCGGCAGCGGCCAGCAACGACGGTGGCGGTGCTGGCAGCGGCCAGCAACAGTGGTAGCGGCGGGTGGTGGCGGTGGCCAGCAACGGCGGCTTCGGCGGCTCCAGTGGCCAGCAACAGCTGGAACCAGCCGAAAATGCGACGCACGGAGGCCGAAAACCTTCGAAGGGTGGGGGCTGGCGGGTGGGTAGGGTTACATTCGGTGTATAAGTCACACCCAAATTTTCACCCTCTTTTGGGGGGTAAAAAGGTGCATCTTATACTCCGAAAGATACGGTAATGGAAGGAAGAAGATGACAAAGCAGAGGTGATAGAGCACAGGGCAGCCAAGAGGGCATAGGTGAGGGAGATATAGGCATGTGGGAGGACTTGAACTATCCCTGCAGTTGTATGGGCAGGCTGCCAAGTGCCCAAATTTTGGTTATATCACTCTATGGGTGCTGCAATGGCTGTAATTTCAGAGACTGGATGCAGCTACCATTCATCCAGTGCTGCCATAACTTTGAACAGTCACTAAATTGTCTAAACACTACATATAGGGTAGTCCTCAACTTACAACCCCATTCAAAGTCATGAAGGACTTCCCCAGAACTACTTACCACCCAGATTCAAAGTTCAGATGGCTGCCCCCATCCTCTTGGTCACATGATCACATTTCAGGCCTGATTTATGCCTTTTTTTTGGCAAAAAAACCTGGCATTCGCTTCCCGCTTGATGACTGGCATGATTTATGACCATAATTTCAGGCTCAATTATAGTCATAAGTTGAGGACTACCTGTACCCTTAAACTTGGTTCATGCCTAGGGCAACTGTTTTGTGATTGTGCAAATCTCTCATGTTATGAAGCCAAAAGGGACATTCCTGTTACATTAATATACCTTACAAAGACCCTAATATTGCACTAAATATTCTTGAATCTCTGTATCAAAAATATGCATTTTATTTTATTAAAGTGCAGTATATTAAATGACATGGTGTTTCTTTATTTCTATTTGGTTTTTTAATTGCTTGATTTGAAACCAGATGGCAGACATGAAGAACCACATTAAGAGATTATTCTCTAGGTAGCTCTGAAATTAAGCAGTCTTGACTAATAGTGAAAAGAGAGAAATCCCTAAACATGACAAATATATATATAATTGGAGTAATGGACTATTTTAAACTTCCATTGCAACCAAAGTTAGTAGTATTCACCATATCTTGGTGAATAATTATTGTACAGTGAGTAAATCTTACTCTTCTGAAATCCTATAGAAACTAGCTCATAACTTTGTAAAAACCTTGTCATATTTTAAAGAGCTCTCCTCATGGGACAGATGAGAACTATTTTGTTGCTAGTTTGCTTCTGTTTATGTAAGTATGAATTCCTAATGGATTGTCCTGCTTTAGCATAATATTTTGAAGAGCCTACTGAAATCTGTACTAATACTCCTTAGGATGAATAGTGAAAAACATTTTAAAGGGGCATGTCATAAAATGTGTTAGCATATGTTAAAGCTGCTTCAAAGGCTGTTTCTACATTTCTGCCTTTTATGTGTCTAGACCAGTGTTTCCCAACCTTGGCAACTTGAAGATGTCTGGACTTCAACTCCCAGAATTCCCCAGCCAGCGAATGCTGGCTGGGGAATTCTGGGAGTTGAAGTCCAGACATCTTCAAGTTGCCAAGGTTGGGAAACACTGGTCTAGACATAGTGATTTGTTTCACTGGCTTTTCTATTCTACAGACATCTGAGCAGCCTTTAGAGTAACTGTATGAGCTTTAAAATTGCTTTAATACTTTGAAGAGAGATGTGTTACTTGTTTTAATAGGCTTTGCTAAATGTTCCTTTTGGATGCTTTGCATAGCCCTAGTTGCTAGTTGGTTTCATTATATATTTATACCCTGTTTGGGTGCATAGGTGATTATTGCAGAATAAAATGATAACACCAGAGTGTAATGCCATAGACATGAATTGATAAGCGACATTGAATAAAATGAGATGTATCGTGTATTTCCAAGGATAGGGTAGTGCTTTATGCAAGGTCACTGGTCAATTCATGTAAAGCTGAGCTAAGAACTAGGACGTGCAATCCATACCTCATGCCAAGAACTTCCACACTAAGTAAATCTGCTGCTGGGAAATCCAGTCAATTAACTGCTTCTGTAGTGGAAAGAGGGCAGTTTTCCATTCCTCGGCAGCCCCTTCTCCTAAAAACTACTCTGGAGGATGATAGAGTCCTCTGGGACAGACCTGGTGATTTTTGTAGAACAAACTCTATCATTTTCCACAATTATCATTGTGGAAAATAATTTTAAACGGGTCTAAGATTCATGAATGGAATACAAAACTAAAAGAAGCTTTGATATTTGATTATAGCTTTTTGAAGGGCATGCCATATGAATTCCTTAATCATTTTTTTTAAAGTTTGGGGTAATGAATTGTTAATATATAATCTATTAATTAAATGGGCATGGCATATACATGTACAGTATATACATCAAGAACGGGCATCTTACACATCCTAAATTTTGTTTTTGTTTTGCATCTGAAGCCCCTTATAATTTGGCTAACTGGCAGTGTGACTTCTTGCCATAATGAGAAAGCAAACACATTGAAAAAAAGTTGAAGATTTAAAAGATAACATATAGGTAGTTCTGAACTTCCAGTGTAGACTAGCTTCCTTGTGGTGTACCCCGGGCACTTTGTCTCAGCTAAATAGTCTACACATTCTGCCTACTGGACCTCCCAGAGATGTCCCAGCAAGAAGCAGCAGCATAAGTACCAAAAATAAAAACAGCAGTTAATGCTGTGCTCTGTTATTTATACAAAATAAATCAATACAACTTCCAACCATAATTGGGGTCAGAAATCTGGTTGTAAATCATTGCATTCATAAGTCGGCACCCATGTGACTTGATCCATCTTTTTGACATTTTTCGTGACAATCATTAAACAAATCACTGTTATCATTAAGCAAATCCGTTTTTCCAAATAGGTGTCTTTTTGCTGGAAACTGGAAATAACTGTCATAAATCGCAGCCATGTGACCATAGGACACTGCAACTGGTCGCAAAAATGAGCCAGTTGCCAAGCGCCCAAACTGCATTCATGTGACTCTGGGAAGGGAGACATTTTATGATAACTAAAAGTGCTTTATGGGCCAAATGAGATCTTTGGCCTTCCTCTTTCTCTCATCCCATTCACTTTTTCTTCACATATGTGTTTTGCAGTTCAGTCCTCATCTGTATATGCCCAAATTATCTCAGTGTGTTTCTTTCACATTGCTTACTCACTGTATGTTTGATTTGTCTTCATTCATTACCTATACATACTTGACCTTCTGACCTTCCTTTGTTACTCAGAAAACTTCTTAATGAAGCCATTTTCATGTCATTCAACTTTTTTCTGTGTTTCTCCTGACGTACTCTTTATTTCCATGTAATATTGGGTGCGCAGAAGCCTATTTTCAGATACAGCCATCTTTCTTTTTTTGAAAAGCATTTATTTCTAATAACGGATTCTGTAATACCCACCACTTTCTGCTAGTTTTTGCACAGCTTAAAATTTCTCCATTCATTTCCCCATTTTAGGAAATCTTCTTGCTACTTGCTTTAATTTAATTAATTAATTAAATTAATTTTAATTTAATTTTTATGTATAACTTGTAATAATTCACCCCACTTTCTCTTTGAAATGCAACCATCGTGCCAAGCTTCTTAACCAACAGCACTGCACTGTGCTGCTTATTAAGATGCACACACATTCACATCAATAATCAATACACATTTAATATCATAGCATTTATTCCTTATACATTTATCCTTAAATACATTAAATCACTAAGAAAACATGACACATCCTTGTCTTTACTCTGTGTTCAGTGTTGCAACCATTCTCTTAAGTATTTTTTTTAATCCTCATGCATGTTTTACTGTGATATTGATAGAAGAGAATATATGTAGCTCATGGATATCCATGCAACTTCATCAAGAAGTGCCTGACCGCTCAACCCAATATAGCACAACCAACACAAACTGTGAAAATACTACCGTACATCAAAAACAGCTCAGAAACCACCAACAACTATTACAACCACATGGCATCAGCATTGCACACAATCCAACTAAAGTATCCGAACATCCTAAGTAAACCAAAAGACCCAGCAACCCTGAAGAAAAAAAGAGGTGAAATTTCTCTGCCATACTTCTAAAATAAATACTACTATATTTATTTTCTGTCTTTCATTCATTGAACTTAAACCACGTTCATGTATTTTCCTTGTTTTATGTTTTATTCAAGGTTTCCTTAGCCTACTTCCCTTGGAAATAACTGGGACCTCACTTCCTAGATGCATTGTTGGCAAGAGTAACAGTAGCAATGTGTCTAGAGAATGCCAGGCAGAGAAGGCATTTTCAGCTTTGCGGTGGATGAGGCTGATAGTTACTGGCCCACCTTCACCCATGGTATTTTGGCTGAGTGGGGGTTGCCCTCTGAGTGGAATATATTGTTCATCATTTTATCACCCTGGTATAAGGAATTTCTGGTTGTAATTCTTTGTTGTAAAAAGGATGTGACAATGAAGTTATTTGGGACTCTTACGTTTTATGACACCAACTTCAAAATATAAAATTACTGTTTTACGTTTTCACTGTTCATGCACATCTCAGAAAACATTACTTTTGATGTGGAACAAAAAAAGATGAGCAGAAGTTGCTATATCATGAGCTGGAGGTGGATTAAACATCACGTGTTCTCTTCCTTAAGAAACCATTAGTGCAGGACATGTGGATGAATGCTTGTAGTCGTCAGTTCTAACTTCCTTCCTGTCGTGCCTGTTCATTAGATGAAGGATATTTAGGCTGTCTTCTCTATCTGCACCACATTTATTTGCTGTTTTTTTATAGCTAACCAGCTAAGAAACAGCTGTATCAGGGATGGAGGAATTGGGAGGAGCTGAGTCAATAGGGTTATGTTAATGAATGTTTTTTAAAAAAAACCACAGAAAGGTAAAAAAGATTATTTTTATTCTCCTGAAAAGTCACAAGAGAATAAAGATTCAGGCATTTCCTACAACAGTGGGTAAAACAATCTCAGGTTTTAGCAACACGTAGGACATCTTGCAAAATACCCTCGGGTACTCAAGGGCACACATTTTTGCAACATATACTGTTCACAGAAGACAGATTGATGTTAATTAGGAGTGGGTGGCATGCTGGTATAAAAATAAATTTCTTTTCTACAATGTTTTACTGGCAAAAATAGAATTGTAATATGGTGATCAGTGTATATGTGTGAACAAGTGTGTACTTTTTCTATTTTATAATGGTATTAGGAATTTGCATAATTTATTTAGCAATATAGGCATCAAATTCTGAGCTCTCTTGTGAACATCTTCCTATAATTATGTCAAATTTGATTCTGTTTTCCTGGAGTACATATACATTTTGTTAAAAAGATGTTCTTGAGAATCCAATAGGTGTCAAGAAAACTATTCTGGTTATAATCCTAAATGTTCTTATTTTGGAGAAAGCCTAATTGAACATAATTGGATTTCTGAGTAGAAGATGGATAGGATTGTGCTGTCACTTATATGCTTTCCGAAGGTTTTTTTTTTTCAATTTACTATTCTAAGAAATTTAGGAGAGTTCAATACATTCAACAGCTAAAAAGAGATTTCTTAAAGCTCAAATTCATCTTTATTATCCTTGGAAAATAAAAGGTGATGAATTACTTAATCTGCAAAATAAAGGGATAAGCTGATATTTTAACAATGGAAAAGAATTATAGTGCCAGTGAAAGTAAGTGACATGTGATCGCTCAGCTGTTCTGTATATATTTATATTTATATTTATAGATATAGAGATAGAGATAGATAGATAGATAGATAGATAGATAGATAGATAGATAGATAGATAGATAGATAGATATACACACAGTATATATACACAGTATATATATATATACAGTATATATACAGTATATATACAGTAGATAGATAGATAGATAGATAGATAGATAGATGATAGATAGATAGATAGATAGATAGATAGATAGATAGATAGATAGATAGATAGATAGATAGATAAAGAAGCGATAGCCATCACGATCTCTGGAATGTTTAAAATTTTATTTAAAACTACTATTAAAATTACTAAGCTTTCGTCAACCCCTGTTGACTTCGTCAGAGTCATATATATGTATATATATAGTAGCCTTTTGTCTTCTGCAACAAGATGCCTGCAAATTTTCTTTGTCAGGAGCATCTGTCTTAGATAACTTTTCGGCCAACATACTCTTCCAAATATTAAGGTATACTAATTGAAGAACCTCACCTCCTTTTTGAATAAATATTCTAAATACAGTTTCTGTGAAACTAATAGAATCCAGTTGAATTTGAGAATTTAATGTAACAATTCAGTTTAAATTTTGAATGCAAACATTGAACAAAACAGCCTGTAATGGAGAAATCAAAACTCTTAAAACTGCTTCCTTTTTTGGCCAAATGGAATGGAAAACAACAAGAATGGTAGACTGTTTCTAACCTGATTAGTTTCTAACCTGATTAGTTTCAGCAGGTTCACTATGAAGCACTTTTTAAAAATATTGTCCCTATGTATCATCAAAGACAGAGATGGTAGAGTTGAAAACAACAACAACAGCACAACCACTTTCAAATTGCCCAACAGGGAGCTGATAGAGAAATCATTCCGAAACAATGTAAAAACAACTAATAATTTTGATCTATTTTAAAAATAAAAATTATTTTTAAAAAGTTAAGCTTTCCCTTCAAATTAAAGATTTTACCATCGCCTGACAATCTGTTTTTCTGGACTGGCATACTTGTTGACAAGGTTCATTCTTATTCTAGCTTATTCTAGAATGATCTGATATGAGTAGCTTATGTAGCAGTTTAAAACTTGGTGTTTATTATCACTACTTTATATATAATACACTATTATGTAAAGCAAGGAGGACGCCTGTAGGCATTCCAAAACCCTAAGATGTTACCATTGAAACTCAATAGAAAAAGTCTTTTTTTCCTCCCAAATAAAGGAAGAAACAAGAGCAGAAAGATTCTGGCAATCCACTAGGGTTTCTACCCTTAAACCTTCCAAACAAGGCCAAAATTGTATCATCAATGTCTGGGTTGTCTTTCCCATCCATAAAAATGCAGAAAAACACTAACTCTTTTGTCTGACATCAACAAACTTCCTGTAATGACATGTCTGATGTTGCAGCTCATTGGAAGAATGAGTTTAAGCTGTTGTCCCACAGAAATTTGCTAACTCTTGAAATGAAGTAATTAATATAATGTATAAAATAATCTGAACCGAACGTACTATGTCAGACCCTCACACAATATATAAAACTGGATCTTAAACCCTCCCACCCCCAGTTCCCCAACCAAAAGCGCAGTGCCCTAATTTTCACAAGAGACAAGAACAGGACTTCCCCAAAAAGGGGAAGCATTTGAACAGATGATTAAACACTCTGGCAAAACCATAACATGACACAATCACTCATACACACACCCTTTGATAAGTTGAGTTGATCATTTTATAATGCTATAATTAGGAGCAAATTTCTCATTAGTCTTGTTGTAATGGTTGGAATGCAATACTTCTTACAAATGTTTTCAAAAGCCAGCAGCTTTCAACACAATATGTAAAAAGCATCATCAGTGGGATAGTGATGTAGGCACGTAAGTGTGGAAGTTGACTAAATTAGTCTATAGCACTTTTACTAAAAATCTGATTACATAGCTAATAGCTTTGGGAGCTGTGCAAGTGGGTTTTATTTTGAGACTAAAATGTGGATATCATTTATTTAACATATGTTGGTTTAATTAATTAATGTAAGAAACTTGGAATGAATGCGCGCATGAGTAAGTGAAATTAGAAAATGATGATATATGTTAACTTTTGCACTCTTATGGACAGAAAACCATTGTGGATTGATTCTCAATTTGAGAAATGAATAATATAAGCTGTTGTAAAAGCATTATTTGACTCCCTTGCTATTTGGTCTCAGGACTGAAACGAATATGATAGCAACCACAGATAAACTGCTTGCCTGTGTAAGTATTCTACATATGTTCAATCACTCTAAATGCATTTATCATGTGAGTTAGTCCATTTCTTATGGGCATTGATCTAATCTTAAGTACTGTGCAACTCAACACCCAAATGATTGGGCTGACTCATATGGAAAATGCCTCTATTAGCCATCATACAGTAAATGCATTTGTGTACAAATCAGATTCATGGACACTTGAACTGATAATTTATAAGTATTTTAGGAGTGGATGGGCCTTAGTCAAAAATGGAAAGAGGCATTGTAAGGAGGCATTGTGTCAGCTGCCCTCACTTTATGTTCAGCCGTGAAAATGTAGGGACCACCATTGAGAATAGCTAGATTGATAAGTATGAAATAGAGGAATTTCTTGATAAAATTACCACATTTGTGGGACAGATTGCCATCTTGGAGTTAGTTGGGTTCTATTAGAAAAACCATTAGAAAGAGCTTTTAAAAATCTGTTCTATAAGTTTTTAAAATAGTACTAGAAAGTCCATGACCTGTTGGGTAATCCTCCTTTCCACATATAATATAGACTGGCACAGTTTTCCTTCTCCTCATGATTTTCAACAGAGTTCTGTGAATCCTCCTCCTCCTCCCCTCCACCCCCCACCCCCAAAAGAACTGCCTGCAAATTTCCTGAGAGGAAATGGAACAAAGGGAGCTATGGACCACAAGGAAAACTCCCATTCTGTATCCCAAGCTTTTTTCCTTAAAAATTTCACTAAGACACTTAAGCATATTTGTGACTGGACAGATCAAATAACAACTCTGGACTCATCTTGAAGTAATACGGTAGGCGTTTTCAAACTTAACAAGAACAAGTAGTAACCTATTTGGTTGTATGGATGTATTATATTTATTATATATGCATTCATTTATAAAGATTTTTTTCTCAACAAAACAGTTACTGCTGAACAGCTTCTTAATTTTTGTCACTTGTTTCTGAAATGCTTGACATCCTCAAAATGTAAAAGCTAATTCTTGGCCTGAATACTTCATTAGCAATAAAATCTTCTTTTTGTTCAAAGCCTAAAATGCTTTTTGAATGAATTTTGCTTCTCAATAATTTGAGCTTTAAGAAGGAGAATAAAAGAGCACAAATAGGAGTGTTTCAAGTAACTCATAATTACATGTTAAAAATGTGTTATAGCTCATATAGGGTGCTCCTTATTCAAGTCTGAAACTAAAGATAAATTCACCTTTATTAGCTGTTGAAATAAGCTGGGTGTGATTGTGCAAATCAGCAAAAAAAAATGGAAATAGCTTGAAGAAAAGAATTTGTAGGAATGTACTAAGGGAATGATTTCACCTTATTCTAGCCTGGGAATCACATGATGAATATGGGATAGAATTTTAGTTGTATGTAATCATTGCTTCTTGTATACCATTCTTATGAATATTCTGAATATTTTGTATTAACTAAATAATATTTTAAAACAGATGATTACACAGTGAATAGTTCAATGAATTCTTGTGATATGGGGAAAATATTTTATTTCTGGAAATCTAACAAAAAGTATACACTACAGGTAATCCTCACTTGCTAACTGTCTTGTTCAGTGACTATTCAGAGTTATGCCCTTTGCAGTGTTCTTTAGTCAGATGCTCATTAATGTATGCCTTGTCCTATTCCTTACCTGAGGTTTTGTTTTTTCCCCTCTTTTACAGAATAGAGACATTGGAGAGGAAGAGATTACAAGAGAATGAGCAGGCACACAGTAAAGAATACAGATCTAAAGTATTGCAGTGGCCCTGGCAGTGCTGAGCACACTATACAAACATCCCAGTATATTAGTCTCTTGTAATCCCTTCCTCTCCAGTGAATGAAAATATAGACATTAATTCTTTCTTGCTAATTATGCAGGGTCAGGTTGAGCATTCCAAAAAGTGATCTTGCTAATCTTTGGTTACTTGTTAGAGCCAGAGAAGTTTGTTTGTGTATCAACTTAATATGTTCATTCTTCAGTATGACATGTATAATAGGGCAAAGGAAATGTGTTCATATGGATGGAATTAGATGATAGTTTACACTATTCAATAAACTCTTTAACTGAAGATCTTTTGGGAAAGTTTCTAGTTTTAAGACTGGACTTCTTCCAATTTTTTAAAAAATCTGTGGTATGGTAGTTGTATCTAAATCAGTCTGATAAAGGCTATTTGCTTTGAGGAAACTGTAGTCCAGTGGTGGCCAACCTTAAGCATACCATGCACCAATTTTTTCACAGACGAGTTCAGATGCGCCATACAACTCAAGCACGTTTTTTACCTTCTTACTTTCACGTTTGGGGTTGTAAAATAGGGATGGGGTAGGATCTGCTTTGCTTAAGGGAGGAAAAGGAATAAATCAATCACGCAATTCAATTAATTAATTTACGCCATTTCAAAATTTGACAAAAGTAATATATATTTAATCTTGAACCTGTCTTTCAATCACTCAATACAAAAACCACGTTAGTACACTCAATAAAACACTGCTTCAAACTCCACACCACGATGGCTCACTCAGAACTTGCTGACCATATCGAACGCTCGCCGCTCATTCGCACGTGACTTCAAACACATGATGTGTTGCTAGTGCGCGGTGTTTGCGATCATATCGAACGCTCGCCGCTCATCTGCACGTGACTTCAAACACATGATGTGTTGCTAGTGCGCGGTGTTTGAGCAGGAATGCGCAATGGCAACGATAAAAATATTCGTACGTTTGTAAACCCGCCTAAATTAACATCTCAGAAGTTTCAGACACCAAGAAGTTGAACATTACCGAAGGCTGTACGAATTGAACTGAGATAACTTTGGTGTTGAAAATATTAAGATGGATTCAGTTATGACACCTATTTTAAAAAAATAAGTAGGCGCAAGGATGCAATGCGCCACTTGTAATCATCCAATGTGCCACGTTTGACGCATGTGCCACGGTTTGGCCACCCCTGCTCTAGTCTATCCCAAAGGTGCTTTTTCAAGAGGCAACTGGACTTTCTGATTTTTCTTTGGAGATGTTTCACTTCGCATCCAAGACTTGGATAATCCCAAGACTTTGGGACAACCATGACCTGGAGGACTGAGAATCTCCATAGACATGAACATAGACAAGAAATGAATACTTTTCATTTAACTATTTATTTACAGAGTGTAAAATAAACTTTGCCTTATAGTAAAATAAATAATTTAAAAAGATTGATTTATTTGTGAACCACATATTTTGTTTTGAATAGTGGAATAGTTTTTATTATGAATAACATGGTAATTGCAAGCATTGGACCATTATTATTGATCAATGAGGTAATTCTCTTACAGATGGATAGAGAAGAATGATGTAATTTTTATTAAGTTACCAAAAACAATGACCTTGAGAGATATCAGATGATAGGAGTAAGAACATTGTTCTTAAAATGTTCCTTTAATGATAATATTTAATTTAGTGGCAAACCGAAGGCAGTTTAATTATCATTCAACAGGTACAGCGTTTTCTTATGAGTAAGACAGGGCTTTTAAGTGATCTAATATTTCATCATTTTTTGTGTTTTTATTGTCTCAGTCATAATTCCTGCATAAAGATTGTTTCCATTTACTCAAAATTGTTTAATATTCATAAGCATTATATATAGAAATTTTTGTTGCATTGAATGAACATGGAGATAAATGTGAAGAGAAGTGTTGAATCAGTTTGTGTGGTAATTAAGCATGCCTACATGGAACTAAGTACTATGAAAATTGCTCATAATTCTATTCAAGTAAGGGTGTACATAGCGGAAAATTGCCTTGCATGTTTTCATGGACAGAAAACGATCCTTACATGCTTTTAGAAACTGTATTAAGAGCACAGCAGGATAATTTAACTATGTTAAACTAGAACTAATTGCACGTATTACATGTATTGGCAGAATGAATATTTATACTATATTTAATGAATACAGTCAGCAGTGCTGGAAGTTTGGAAAGAGATTCTGCAGAAGTAGAAATTGCCACTGGAGAAAATAGGTGAATTTTCAGTAAATAACCCTTATTAATAAATGAACTTAGTAACAGTTCTAGCTAAATGTACTGCTATAAGAGTATCAAAAGTATTGAGGTACAGTTAGGTACTAATCATGCTGGCTGAGAATTTTTTTTCCTAATTATATTCTAATTGCCAAATATACAAACAAAGAGGATTGAGGTTCATATTTATTTTTATTGATTTATTTATCCAATTTTTATGCTGCTCATCTCACCACGCGAGGTGACACTGAGTACATCACTCCAAAGCATCAGTATTTAAACTCAGAGGACACTGTGTTACACAAAAATGTTTTTAACAGAAGCTTATGCATCACTCAATATATTATTAAATACTTCAGAGGAAGATAGAATTCTTTCTCTCCATCCCTAGAGCTTCAGGTAATCCTCAACTTACAGCAGTTCATTTAGTGACTGTTGGAAGTTACAACGGCACTGAAAAAAGTGACTTATGACCACTTTTCACACTTACGACCGTTGCAACATTCCCATGGCCATGTGATAAAAATTCAGATGCTTGGCAACTGATTCATGTTTATGACCATTGTAGTGTCCAAGGGTCATGTGATCACCTCTTGTGATTTTCTGACAAGCAATGTCAATGGGAAAACCAGATTCACTTAACAACCATGTTACTAACTGAACAACCGCAGAGATTCACTTAACAACTGTGGCAAGAAAGGTTGTGAAATGGAGCAAAATTCACTTAACAAATGTTTCACTTAGCAACAAAAATTTTGGGCTCAATTGTGATCATAAGTTGAGGACTATATGTATTTGCAGTAGTTAGAGACCATGGTTGGGGACTTCTTGGTCTATAATGCAGTGAGGAATTAGCAATACCGACTAACATTGCTGGTTTGTGTTCTATCTGGGTTTTAAAAGATCAAGCATTAAAGAAAGTACCTAATTGCATTTTATCTGTGTCTTTGATTTGATTTGATTTGATTTGTTCTGTGAATATCCAGTACATCTCAGGATACTATTGCAGAGAACAGGCAAAAAATATTTCTTTTGTTCTAACAGTTGCAAAACCTAATTGTACATATATTTTCAGTGCTTTTCATGAGTCATAGAAAAGTCTTTAGGAGATTTTTATGTTATTTTATCTACTGTTTTACTCTTGTTCAGATTTTTTTAAATAATTTATGTTAATAATTAAATTGTTATAGTATAATTGTATCATAAGAAATTATGACCCACTTAAAAATTCTTTATTTTTAATAAAGAATAATTTTTATTCAAATGTGATAGCCATTAATACATGAAGAAAAATAATTCAATACTCATTGATATATGCTTTGTTCCTTTACAAGGTGGTAAAAAAATAAGATAATAAGATAATATACATTATCTTCTTCTTGCAGGTGAGAAGAGCAGATGGTGTGCAGATATATTTGAAAACCAAGCAGAAAATTCTGAAGAAGATTGATCAGTGATATGGTAAGCATGCACACATTTCCCTTCTTTTAATAACAATTGTATCTACCAAGAAAATATCATTATCTTCTAATGATGATGAGCAAATTAGAAGTGAAAAAAGCTCTTTATAAGAATTTTATTCTAATTCAACATACATAATCTGTGCCCTTGCTGTCATTTTGTGTGTACACAAAGACTTAATGTGAGAGTCATGGGGGTGGATATGTATTTTTCTCTTGAGAGGGCAGGGCACACACTTTGTACGGCTCCAGTTATATTTTTACAGCCTCCGAAGCCTCATAAGATCGCATGACTGAGATATAGAAGCAAAACAACTCTTTGTAGTGACATTTCCCCCCCTCTTCATAGCATGGAACACTAATCTCTGCATCTGCTAGGCTATTGCCATTGATTCCTTTTTTCTAAAGAACCTCAACAAATGTCTAAAATCAACTGAAAAAAATTCAACCCAATAACCTATGACCTTTGCAAGCCAACTTATTTTTTTTGAAGTAAAAGAAATGGAAGAATGAGTATGATATATGAATGTTCACCTGCTCTTGTTGCATTCTTACATAAATGGTGCTGTTATCACTGACCTACTGATCTGTCTGAGAGTGAGTTCAGGTAGTAAACTACTATTTGAACAGCAGCAGCTCGTAACAGAGAGTTGAAAGGATTGATGGTTTGCAAGACCTGTTTATAGTTAATTGGAGGTTCAAATTCTCGCACTTCTTTCAGTTCCCGTGCACTGTAATGGTTGGAAATCAGTTTTCTTTGGGAAGGACAGACTGTTTGTATTTGTCTATTGCTTTGTTAATGTCTTAATCTGGTATTGGGCTTTTTTCTTGTGAACATGAAAAATTGGCTCCTCTGCATACCATAATCAATGATACTGAACACCACCAAGAGGTCTAAAAGAACTAGGAGGGGTACCTCTAGTATCTTTATACATATCTTAAATTTTTTTTAAAAAATCCTTTGAACTAATTATTTTGAATTCCTCCAAGAACATTTGTAGGACTGAGGACTAAAGTTTGTTCTTATTCTTCATTTAAGCCTGTGATTCTGGTACCCATTTTATATTTTCTTTAGTCTGGAGGTATTTGGATTTATAAATTAGTGGCTGAAAAACCAGGAGTCTCTCTAGTGCTCTAACTCTTTTATTAACTATCCCTTTTTTCCCTTCACTTCCAATATAAACCTAAAAATAGCTTCGCTGTCAATTAGCAATGGAACTTGTATACTATTTTGTAATATGAAAGACCCTCTTGTTCAAAAGTTTGTGTTTAATTCTACATTCTGACCAGGAAGAAGATGAAGATATCATGTGACTGGGTATCAGCATTAAAAAGAGTTTTGTAACTGACTCAAAATAATTTCTTGAACACAAAATCTAGTAATTTAGCACTGTTATAAATGTGGTTGAAATATATTTTGTAATTAAACAACTGGGCAAGTGGTAATAGGTTGAATAGTCATTTTTCTAACTATAACTTTTAACAATAACTTTTCTAACAATAACTTTCAGTTTATACATACATGTTGCCAGGAAAAGTATTTCCAAATTTTTAAGTGCTCAAACTTGTAAGTTTGAGGCTGAGAGATAACATTGTGTTTAATGCTACTGATGAATTCATAAGTGAGACAACAGGTTTTTAATTGCTCACCTTATATACTACTACTCTACTATATCATTTGGTTAAAACTTATAATACTACTTTAAATGAATGTAAAATACAGAATTATGGAAATAATTCTGGAGCTATTTGGAATTATAAATTAGCACACCTTTTACTTGACAAGAAATTGAAAAAGTAATATACAAATTTGTCTTCACACAGTCTGAATCTTATACAAATTTGAAGGCTGCTTATGAATTTATATCCAATGGGTTTACTAAGTGTAACTATTTTTCAATTTTCTCGTATGTAGAATTGAGTAATAGAACTTTACTCTGTTTCTTAAAATTTGTTGTAACATTTAGCTGTGTGTGCGGTTAGCAATTGAGTCCCTCAGGCACATTATAGGTCAGCATTTTCAAAGCCTGAATGTAGTAAATTAGGAATCATATTTTATGTACAAGTAAATTCCATTTTCAAAATTATGAGTTTGCTATATCAACAAATACTTCATTTATTGCAGCAAAGGGAAAATAATTGCTCAGTGCAATATTTATTTTGATGCATGGCCAACTGATGTTACTCTTGCATAAATGGGTTCTTTCCTGTTAACTCTTCAATGCTTTTCAGTTAATGTCTAGGAAATAGCTCAAATACAAGCAAAATTTCATGTTTTATTTTTGTCTTCCATTATGAGGAATTGCCTCAGATATTGTTAGACTTAAAGTTTGGATCCTTTCTTCCTTACTTTTTGAAGATATACTTCTACACAGCACTAAACTAAATATTAGATGTAAGTCCTCCAAAGTTTGCCTATCCTTGATAGGCAAACCACCGTTCAAGTATAGGTGCCACATTCCACTTTATGCTACTTTATTTTCTAGATGCACTCTTTATCAATTGTGCTACATTGAATCATAAGTTGTGAGATGATAATCAGCATATTCTATAAGTCCAGAGTTTAATTACCTTACTTGCTACTTTGCTGCGGTAAACAGTGAACTGATATGGGATAAACTAGATTCAAATCTAGGATCATATAGTTCTGCTTCGATTCTAATTAGAAATAAAATGCTGAAATCCATTTATTTTCTTTTGTCCTTGCGTGATATTTCAAATTGTGGGAACAGAAATTTATGTTTTGCCTGTTTCCCAGGAATGAGTTTAGAACTGGGAGGAAGAAAAGATGTTCTTTGGCTTGTGCTGCATATTATATGTATAATAAAATCAGGGGGGCGGGAAACTTTTCCCCTTCAAAGAGAAAGACTAGCCAGAAGATTAAGATACATATTACTTGAGTCAAGCTTAATGACATTTTAGTTCGCTATGCCACCTCCTATTTCAAGGGCATTTTTCACTACCATTGTCTCCAACCTCAGTTTGTAAGAGAGTTAAGTCTCCCACTGATTATGTTGCCTTTCTGGTAATTAAAAGGCAAAAATGAGGGGGGAAATAAATATTATATTTTATTTGCTGGCTGCAGAACTTAGTGTTTAGGCAATTTGGCCTTTCTTTGGGAGATAGACCAACTTTACACAAGATAATTAGATTCACACTTTACTACAAAATCATAAAATACAAAATGATTTCACTGGGGTTTACAGTGGTGAGGAAAAAGCGGAGAGAGGAGAAAAGTACTTAAAAAAGAATCAATCAAAAGGTAAAAAGCGAATTGGTGGGAAGAGATTAGAGAAATTGGGGGGGGGACCACACGAATAATAGCTTTAAAAAAGAGGAAAAAGACTTGAGAGAAAAGTTACAAGACACACAAGAATAAGAAAAAGAAGAAATTAAAGGAATGGGATAAAAGGAGAGATTTAGCAAGGAGTGGAATTTTTGAAGAATTAAAGGAAAATGGGTAAACAAAGGTGGGGGGGGACAGAAAGAAAGAAAATAAGGGCCATATTAAAGGATTTAAGAAAACTGTATTAATATTGTTAATGGTGGATAGTTAAATAAATGGAAGGTTTATTGTAAAATGCTTTAGTGGTAATCAAGATATATATATTTAGGGCTGAGGAATGAGCACAACCCGCGACAGAGGCTTCCCTCCTCCTCCTCCCCCTCCTCCTCTAGTGCACATCCTCCTGGCCCCACCACAGCCGGCCAGGGGTTCACGAGAGGAGGAGGGGGAGGGAAGCTCCGCTGCGGGTTGCGCTCATTCCTCAGTCAACCCGGATTTCCAAAAGGAAGAAAGAAAAATGGGTAGCGAAGAGCCTGAGAGCACACAGGGCTTTCCGAGAGAGTGAGAAGAGACAGAGAGACAGGGAGCGAGAGATACACACACACAGAGAGAGAGAGAGAGACAGAGAGAAAGAGAGACAGAGAGAGACAGAGAGAGGCTGATGGGCGAGGGCTGAATCGAGCCAAATTCTCTCTCTCTCTCTCTGTCTCTCTGTCTCTCTGTCTCTGTCTCTGTCTCTGTCTCTGTCTCTCTCTCTCTCTCTCTCTCTCTCTCTCTCTCTCTCCCTCCCTCCCTCCCTCCCTCCCTCCCTCCCTCCCTCTCCCTGGTGGGAAATGGCGGGTGGCTACTTCTGGGTTTGCTCTCCGGAGAGAGAGAGAGAGAGATGCCAGGGGTAAGTGGGGCAGGGAATGGGCTCCAGGAGGGGGGGCAGTCTCCCCCATTGTGAAGCATGCTAGCTTTCACTGTGCTGCGCATGGCGCTGCGAGAGCAGCAGGCCGGCCATGGAGGGTGTATTGGGTCTTCCCCCCCCCCACTCCACACCAAATAAAAGCCAGCTGGGCTTCTCCTTCCCTCCTACCCTCCTACCCTTCCCCCTGCTCCCTTCTCCCCACTCAATCCTACTTTGGGACAGAGAAGTGCAGGCTGGAAACGCGTGTTGGGGTGACGTTGGAGCGCGTCTTCTGACCCTCTGGTGCTCACCTGCAACTCTCTGCGCTCCTTCAGGCCTGGCTTGCTGAGGCGGGAGGAGCAGCCTGGACGCCTCTGCTTCTTCCCCCCATGGCCCCAGCCATCGCTGCCTGGGGAAGGAACAGGAAACAGAAAGTGGCGCTTTTCAAAGGTGGCGAACAGCGGTCCACTGCAAAAGCCGGGCCAGGCCTCTCTGCCATCCAACTCGCCAATGGGGCCACTTCTGCCAGGCCATTTCCCCCCCCCCCACTGGGCTGTTGTGCTCGGCGCTCAGTGGGGGAGGGGAGCACTTCCCCACGCCACTTCCTTCTTTCTCTTGGCCCTGCCAACAAGGGAGGAGGAAGGCCAGGCTTGGGGGATGGCCCCAACCCCACAAGATCTGCCCCCGCCATTTTCTCCCAGCCCTCTTTGCTGGCAGCAACAGCAAATGTACCGCAACAAAGGCGGAATGCTGTTGCCGCGCAAAGGCAAGTAGAGGGGCGCTTCGCTCCCGCAATAAGGCTCCGGCCATGCCACTGCCATGACAAGATGATGGCTCTTTCATCCCTCTGCCACGACAGGGTGACAGGGAGCCGCAGCAGCTGGCCCAAAGAGCTGCATGCGGCTCTGGAGCCGCAGGTTGCAGACCCCTGGTGTAGTCATTGGCACATTGTTGTGTTTGCATAGCTGTTCTAGATTAGAAGCAACGAAAGAATAAATGCTGGAGAAAGATAAATTGTCTCTTGATCACAAGTGAGATTAAAGAGCTTTCTTTTCTTTCTCTCTTACCTATTTACCGTTGTGCTATAAAATAAGCCACTTAAATAATATAACAGCACAAAACCAAAATGAACCAGGGAATGTAAAATTGGTTCTCTCTGCTTAGTAGTCTTCATGGCTAATAATAACACTAATGAATCACAGCAATGTTAAGGAAATATGGTTGTGGTATTCAAAATTATAGTAAGATTTACAATGAAATATAGTCCAAATTAAGATTCTAAATATTTAATGAATTATGGGTAAGGTTCAATGTACATGGTCGCACTATCAGTGATTTGTAAACTTTTTCTTGTTTATTAAAAGATAAAAATATGGCTTTGTTTTTAAGGGAAAAAATGCATTTTCTTGTTAGTATCTAGTTACAATTTGAGCTAAATCTCTGTGAATGTAGATTAACTGTCAGGTGTAATAAAAGAGAGAGGCAACACTTTTGTAAAATTGATGAGATTGCAAAGTAAGGATTTTCTTCTAAATTTGAAGTGTGGTTGCATATGTCATTTTTTAAACAAGAATTTGAGAAGTCTTCAGGTTTCAGAGTACACTAATCACAGCACATAGGGAATGATTTCAAAGTATAAAGCTTTGGGGGAAAGAAATTGACAGCTTCTGTATAATTGAGTGAGATACAAAACTCAACTCTGACACTTTCTTATCAACAAGTGTCACATGGTTGAGATAAGAGTGATCTATAGAATATAATGAATCGAATGTTGATGAAGTAAGTTATAATTTTACTGTGCTTTATGAAGAGCTGTTGTTAAGAATCCAAAAAGAACCTGAGCTATTCAGGGTATTTCATTTTTTACAACATAAGGAAATGCAACAAAACAATGCTGCATTTTTATATGGGGAAATATCTTCATTACCTTCATACACACAAGGCCAGTTTTGTTAAGCCAATTCCTTCAGCTTTCCTGCCTGTTAATTGACTTCTAGATCAAAGGTCTTCAAACTTGGCAACTTTAAGACTTGTGGACTTCAACTCCCAGAATTCTCCAGCCAGCATAGCTGGCTGGAGAATTCTGGGAATTGAAGTCCACAAGTCTTAAAGTTGCCAAGTTTGGGGATCCCTGTCTAGATGATGACATTTTCCCTGCATTGCTACATTGTTCCCAGATTGCAAAATTTTAATGCCAGTTACTTGTTTAAGGAGTCTGAGTTTGCAATTCATGACAACAGTAGCAAGAGTGGTAACTGAAGAGGTTTCTGTTTTTAGAAAGCCTTTGCTGTTTTCAAATTAAATATGTCTGAAATCTCTGCACATGAGTATTTTAGACTGTTGCCTTTTTTGGAATAGTAGCACATTATTTTACCCCATTTTGTCTGGAGGAAGTAGTCTCCTCTTATTTAAAAAATCAACTACTCTTAAATTCTAATCAGGCAGCCTGAATGCAATTTGTGTTTTGGAGATAGCCTTGGTTTCTAACATTCAACTTTTAATATCTACATAATTGATTTAGACAACTAAAAGAGCTAACATGAACCCTTCATGTAATGCATCTGGATTTAATAGACTTTTGATGTGGTAGGCAAAAATTGGAGTCAGAATAACAGACAAAATCTATTGTAGCTACGTTATTTAAGCTGATTTGCATAAATTGTGATTTGTGACTATTTACATCATTTAAGTCATTGTATAGTTAGATATTCTGGATAATGGACACAGTTTCACTGTTATTTCAGTGGGGATTTTTGAACTTGTCTGAATCAGGTAAATAGAACAATTTACAGCCTTTCTCAACTGGGTTCTATGGTTGAAAGAAAAAAAAACCTATTGTTTTTGTAATTTTGTCCACCACATATAATGCTCAACATACTCAACATGCTAGGAATGTTTACGCTCTGTAAATTTTTATACTTTTCTGTTGTAAACATTGTAAAATAAGAATCGTGTAGTTTAGAAATGAATTGTGCTGTGAAGTTTTTACATATTTTGCAATTTTCTCTGAGACTTTGAAAATTATTTCAAAGGTTGGGAGTGCTTATGTTCGATTAATAGACTTAGAGGGAAAAAGAACATTTCACCAGTTCTAAATAGCTTCAGCAGCTGTAGGCTACTTTTACGCCCTACCTTCCACTTTTATTTTCAATGCTGTTAAGACTTGCAATTTGTCCTAATAACCTTCTCTCAAATAAGCTTGCCCATAGGATAACAATCTAATTACAAAATCTTTTCTGGTGCTTTCAGAGGTCAGGGAGGTGATTGGACCACGAAGGCATCTTTTCTGTTAGGATGCTGGTCTTTGCAGTCCTTTTTCTGGCATTCACAGATGCTATTTTAGTGCCAAATCTTCTGAGTTTCTGGGACCTTTGAAAATTTTGCCGTTTTGTTGTTCTGCTATGTTTTATTGTTTTAATTGTTATAGTTTTTAAATGGCTTGAGGATTTCATTTTAAAAATCTGTGTTATAATATTAATTAGAAGAACCATTCCTTGCCTTTTAACTACATCCAAGGGAAAAAAATCATATTCCTTTTGGACATAATGTGAACAGCAATGCTTAACATTTTAAACACCATCATTGTCACTTGGGAATCCTGATAATATTGTATGCTGTATGTTAGTTAAGAACTCATTTTTGGTTTAAAGGCTTGGTTTAAAGCAGGGGTCCCCAAACTTGGCAACTTTAAGACTTGAGGACTTCAACTCTGACTGGAGAATTCTGGGAGCTGAAGTCCACAAGTCTTAAAGGTGCCAAGTTTGAAGACACCTGGTTTAAAGTGAATTTACTATTTTAAATAGTTCTTGGTGGGATTTTCAATCAGTTGCAGATGGACATGGTTTTTTAAACAGAGGCATTAGCAGAATTTTTGAACATGTATTCTTCTCTCATGAAGGCATGGTCCTAACTCAGTCTAAAAGTTGGCAGTGAAGAGGAATTAAAAGGTGAAAAGTGCTGTGTTTTGTAATTATTTAGAATTCAAGGTGATTGTATTGCCTTCATTGAATTGCAGAAAATTTAAATAATAATTTCAAACGTTTATTTAAAATAAAATAATTTGATTTTTTTTCTTGATACGTCACTTATTTTATTTATTTTATTTATTTTGTTATTCTTATATGCCGCCCAACTCCCGAAGGACTCAGGGCGGCGTACAACATAAGAGATACAAGAATAGACAAAATTTCAACAATTTAAAAACAGTACAAAATTTAAAAAAAAACAGTATAAAAGCAACAACAACATCCATCCATTCAACCACATACATACTTGGGGGGTAAGCTCAAATGGTTAAGCTGTCCCCCCCACCTGCAGGAAGAGCCAAGTCTTAACGGCCTTTCGGAAGGCCAGCAGAGTGGGGATGGTTCGGGTCTCTGGGGGGAGTTGGTTCCAGAGCACGGGGCCAGCCACAGAGAAGGCCCTCCCCCTGGGGCCCGCCCGCCGGCATTGCTTGGCCGACGGGACCCGGAGGAGGCCAACTCTGTGGGCCCTAACCGGTCGGAGGGAAGTATGCGGCAGAATGCGGTCCCGGAGATATCCTGGTCCTAAGCCATGAAGGGCTTTAAAGATGGTGATCAACACCTTGAATTGGACCCGGAGACCGATGGGCAACCAATGCAGCTGGCGGAGAATCGGTGTCACGTGGGTGTACCTCGGCACACCCACCACAGCACGCGCAGCCGCATTTTGCACCAACTGAAGTCTCCGGATACTCTTCAAGGGTAGCCCCATGTAGAGCGCATTGCAGTAGTCCAAACGCGAGGTGACAAGGGCATGAGTGACCGTGAGTAAAGCCTCCTTCTCCAGATATGGCCGCAACTGGTGCACCAGGCGAACCTGTGCAAAGGCCCCCCTAGCCACAGCAGAAAGGTGATGATCTAATTTTAGCTGTGGATCTAGGAGGACCCCCAAGTTGCGGACCTGGTCTGAGGGAGTCAGTTTCGCACCCTCGAAGACCAAGGAGGGACAGTTATCATGGTCCTTAGGGGGCATTATCCACAGCCACTTGGTCTTGTCGGGATTAAGTCTGAGTCTGTTCCTCCCCATCCAGATCTTAACGTCGTCCAGGCATCGGCACATTACATCAACTGCCTCCCTGAAGTCAGACGGGGTGGTGATGTACAGCTGGGTGTCGTCAGCGTACTGATGGAAACACACCCCATGCCTGCGGATGATCTCACCCAACGGTTTCATGTGATGTTAAACAGGATGGGCGAGAGAACCGACCCCTGGGGCACCCCACATAGTAGGGGCCTGGGGGACGATCTCTGCCCTCCTGCCAACACCGACTGCATCCGATCGGCGAGATAAGAGGAGAACCACCGCAAAACGGTGCCTCCCACTCCCAACTCGCCGAGCCGATGCAGAAGGATACCATGGTCGATGGTATCGAAAGCCGCTGAGAGGTCAAGTAGCACCAGGATGGAGGAGTTCCCCCCATCCCGGGCCCGCCAGAGATCATCCATCAGAGTGACCAAGGCAGTTTCTGTACTGTAGCCGCGCCTGAAACCCGACTGATAAGGATCTAGATGATCTGTTTCATCCAGGAGCTGCAGAAGCTGGGTCACCACCACCTTCTCTACAACTTTACCTAGAAAAGGTAAGTTGGAGACTGGACGGTAGTTTTTCAAATCGGCTGGATCCAGGGAAGGCTTCTTCAGGAGGGGTCGCACCACCGCAGCTTTTAATGACTGCGGTACGGATCTTGCTTGTTCTAGGGCAGTGATGGTGAACCTTTTTTGGTTCACGTGCCAAAAGGGGGTGTGGGGGGGGTCACGCACATGCGTGCCCACACCCATAATTCCATGCGGCCGCATTCGCATGTGACTCCCCCTCCTGGCACACAATGGCACACCCATTTTTCACTCTCCCCAGGCTTCAGAGCCTTTCTAGGAGCCCGGGGAGGATGAAAACGCCCCCCCCCCGGAGGTCCTCCGGAGGCTGGAAACATTCCGTTTGCCAACTTCCAGTTGAACCGGAAGTTCCAGTTTTTTGCTCTCCCCAGGCTTCAGAGCCTTTCTAGGAGCCTGGGGAGGGCGAAAACTGCCTCCCCCCCGGAGGTCTTCCAGAGGCCAGAAATGGCCCGTTTCCAACTTCTTCAACTTCTTCAAGAGAGATCTGAGCTCACGTGCCCACCGATCTGGCTCCGTGTGCCACTTGTGGCACGCGTGCCAGAAGTTCGCCATCACGGTGCTAGGCTTATCATCCATTCCTATTCGTAGTCCAGATATGGTGTCTAAAGTAGGCATTAACATAAATCAGAAATTGTGCTGTGGGCTGTATAGCTAGTCCTCAATTTATAACAGTTCATTTAGTGACTCTTCAGAATTACAGTGCCACCAAAAAGGGACTTATGACACTTTTTCACACCACCATTGCAGCATCCCCATAGTCATGTGGTCAAGATTCAGATGCTTAGCAGTTGACTCATAATTACGATAGTTCCTATGTCCCACAGTCATGTGATTTCCTTTTGCGACCTGACAAGCAAATTCAACATGGAAGCCAAATTCATTTAACGACTGTGATACTAACTTCGCTTTACAACCATGGCACAAAAGATCGTAAAATGGGGCAAAATTAACTTAACTGTCTCACTTAACAACATAAATTTTTGGGCTCCATTGTAGTCATAAGTCAAGGACTACCCATACTATGTGATTTAGTATAGGATCATATTTGAGTTTTACTGAAATAAATCTTTGCAGGTTGCTGTTTCATGTACTGCTGGGGACAACCGGGCTAGCTGTGTAATGAAAGAATGTTATAGTATTATCTTCCCCCCTTTCTTGTATAAAATTGTACTTGTTCATTTGGGTATGTAATATATTAGACTCTTATAGGAAGTTTCTCATTGCTTTCCTTTCTGGCTGCAGCCATCTGAGTCCTCAAAATCTTTGTTGGAATTTTAATGTGGGATGTAGCACAGAGGCTGCTATGGAAAGAAAGGGACCAGAAAATTTTCTCTATTGAATTCCTCAACTTAATGTTCCCTGGGAATTCAAACCAAGTTCAGCTTCCATGTTGTGTTCCACTCTTACCACATTGTACTCCCACTGAGACAGGGAGCTTTATTTATTGCCTCTTTTGTTGCTTTTCTTCTTTTAAATTATCTCCTCTTACCAGCAGCTGTTACTGGGGGGGGGGGTGAAACAATACGAGAAAATGAATTTTTAAACAGAATTGGGACCCCAGAAGTTCTTTCTTGCTTTTCAAGCTCTAGTCCCATCACTATCTTTTCTCCACCTACAAATATTCATGTTTGTTACCAATAGATGTAATTAATGGTTACTATTTTTAATATATATATTTAGAAGAAAATGGGACTACATAATACAGGAGACGCTGTTTCTTATATATTGTCTAGGACATTGATGGCGAACCTTTTTTGGCTCGGGTGCCAAAAGGGTGTGCGCGCATGCGATAGCGCGCGTGCGTGTACCCACACCCATAATGCAATGCTCTCCCCGTGCATGTGCACAACCCCCGTGCTCCCCCCCACATGCGTACAACCCTACCGCGCTGCCCTCCCGTGCATGTGCACAGGCCTCACTGAAGCCTTCTGAAGCCTGGAGTGAAAAACGGCCAAGCCTGGGGACGGCAAAAAATGGCCCAACGTTCGGAAATGAACTTCCAGTTGGGCCGTTGGGCCATTTTTCGCCGTCCCCAGGCTTCAGGAAAGTCTCCTGAAGCCTGTGGACGGCGAAAACAGCCGAAATGAAGGCCGAAAATCGGCTGGCCAGCGTGCGCATATTCGCTGGAGCTGACATAGAGCAATGCCTCGCGTGCCCTCAGATATGGCTACGCATGCCACCTGTGGTACGCGTGCCATAGGTTCGCCATCACTGGTATAGGAGGTATAGGAAAAAGATTTGATTCTAAGCAAGCTAAGCATATGAAGGAGGAGAAGGACAAGCATCTATATTTTACTTTTTTCATCGACATCCTTTTTGCCTTTCATGAATTGGGGGATCATTTTTGAAACTAGGAGACTTTTCCGTCAATGTACTGCCAATAAGTTTGAGTCTTCGTTTTTTCTTGAGCAGTAAATCATGTAGAAATCCTACAAGACCAACGGGCTTTCCCTTCAACTCATGATGACAGGAAGAATTAAGAGACTGGAGCTGACATCCACTTCGTTTTGCCACATTATTTTCCTGCATTTTGTTTCTTCCCAGATTGTTGCAACAAGTGAAAGCCCTCTGTTCAGTGGATTCATATTCCAGTTCTGTGACTTTCAGTAAAACTGTATCACTATTGTGAGTGGCTTCTTTGGTTTTGGGGGCATACTAAATACATTTCAAATATTTACAAGTTTTTATATGCACATTTCCTGAGGGTTAGTGGTTTCAAGATTCGTTTATATACATGATATAATAAACCTACCTAGGATATGATATACTGTATATACTCACAGTTGACTAAATGACTACGCTTAAAGAGTGCTTGTTAATGGTTCTGCTTCAGCTTGGAGGGAAGTATTAAATGGAGAGCTGTTTTGTGGTGATGCAGTGGTTAGAATGCAGGTTAACTCTGCCCACTGTCAGGAGTTTGATCCTCACCGGTTCAAGGTTGACTCATCCTTCCATCTTCCTGAGGTCGGTAAAATGAGGACTATTGGGGGCAATATGCTGATCTGTAAACTGTTTAGAGAGGGCTATAAAATACTCTGAAGTGGTATATAAGTCTAAATGTTATTGCTTTTACTATTGTTCTTGAGCCTGGGATGTGGTGACTTAGCGGTTAAGATGCTGGGCTTGTCTACCAAACAGTTGGCAATTTGAGACCCAAATACTGCATGACGGGGTGAGGTCCTATTCTTGTCTCAGGTCCCGCCAACCTAGCAGTTTGAAAGTATGCAAATGTGAGTAGAAAAATAGGTACCACTTTGGTGGGAAGGTGACAGTGTTCCATGCACCTCGGTGTGTAGTCACGTTGGCCACATGACCATGGAAGCATCTTTGGACAACGTTGGCTCCCTCGGCTGTGAATCGAAGATGAGCACCATGCCATAGAGTTGGACATGACTGGACAGGGGAAAACTTTACCTTTTACTTTGTGCTGTTAGACATTGTTATCAGTGACTTGGATAAGGGAGTTCATGGGGCTTACCAAGTTCGCAGGTGGAAGGGGGTGAGATTCAAAGTGGAAAGATAAGATTCAGAAAGTTCTGGAGAAGGTTAAACAGTGGACTTAAATGAATATGGAAAAACAAAACATTCTGCCTCTGGACAGGAAAAAATACGGCATGAATGTTGGGTGGAAGAGACTTGATATGGCAGTAATACATTTGAAAGGATCTGGGATCTGGGTTTACTCTTCAGTCACAACTTAAACATAAGCTAACAATGCGATGCAGATGTTAAAAGCTGATCAGAGTCGCCTCAAACCTCAAGATGGGTGGCAAATAAACTAACTAACAAACAAATAAATAAATAAATAAATAAATAAATAAATAAATAAATAAATAAATAAATAAATAAATAAATAAATAAATAAATTTGAAAAATCTTGAGGTGCTTGAACAGGAGCATGGATAATATATCACAGCTACTAATTGTTCTATTCTCCTATGCTGTGTTCAGGCCCCATTTGTAATAGTATATTCTGTGCACCAGGGGTGGGTTCTAATTTACCTCGCTGTCGGTTCACTTCCTCCCATGCCACATGGCCGCGTCTTGTGGCCGCTCCTCATGGCCGCATGTGCTTTGTGCGCGTGCACATGCACATGTGCAGTGCTGAAAATTCCAAAAAAAATCCAACCCCCCCAAAAACAAGATGGCGGCGCATGCTCAGTGCTGGAAACTCGTCTTCTGCGCATCCGCAGAAGAAAAAAAATCAGCAAAAAAAATCGAAAAAAAAGATGACGGCGTCCACGGACCGGCACCGACAGAACCGGCTCCGTGACCTCACCAGCAGTTTTCTACCAGTTCTATAGAACCGCTGTGAACCGGGTGGAACCCACCTCTGCTGTGCACCACAGCTGAAAAAGAACCAAGGCCAACTGGAGAAGTTTCAGAGGGAGCTACCAAGAAGGTGAAGGGTCTGGAAAATAAATCCTGTGAGAAATAAAGTATGTTGGTACAAAAAAAGATAACTAAGGGGAGATCTGATAGCAGTTTTCACATAGAAGAAGGAATGATCTTATTCTCTGTTGTTCAGAACCAAATTCAGTGGGTTAAATTTTCAAAGAAGGAGGTTCAGGCTAAACTTCAGGAGGAACCTCCTGACCATACAAATTGTCATTCCTTGTAATATGCTGTTACATGATATGTGAGTTCTCCTTCATTAGAAGTCTTCAAACAGACGTTGCATAATCATGTGTCAGAGATGCTTCTATGGAACTAGCTAATATTATAGTCTTTTCCCAAAGGTGCTTTTTCAAGAGGCAACTGGACTTTCTAGTTTTTCTTTGAAAACAGAGCTGAAGAAGCTTCTTGGATGAGAAGCGAAACGTCTTCAAAGAAAAACCAGAAAGTCCAGTTGCCTCTTGAAAAAAAGCACCTTTGGGACAACCATGACCTGGATGACTAAGAATCTCCATAGACATTATAGTCTTTTCCAACTTTATTCCATGTGACTATTTTAAGCAGCGTTAGGCTGGATGTTGCAGATTGAGTTAATGATTGGGCCAGAGAGAGGCTGATTAACTTTCTCCCATTATCTTGTATAATGATTATCCTCTTAACTTCATCTGCATGAGATATATGGGCCTAAATTACTTCTCCTTCAGAAGTTCAAGAAAGTGAGTAATACTCGCATCTATAACAGAAGTAGTTCATTAATATGATGACTTAAATATTATTCCCCATGATTCTGAAAGTTATGCTTGCCTTCTACAGAAGTATGGATTATTATGTATCACATAACAAGAACATGGCAATAAATCCAAAGATTACCTGCTAAAGAGCTGGAAGGAAGAAACTTTTGATGTGGCTTAGCTACAGAAGCCAACTGCACATTTTATTACATTTTTTTCGTATAAGTTGAAGACATTGTGAGTTGGGTGGAGCATTCAGATTTAGTAGGAAATATTCTACACAGAATAATCATTAATTCTCCTCATGTTCTTGCATGTAGCAATCAGTTACTGGGTCTTTCAACTTTATAGTCGGCATTTTGCTTTGAAGTTGAGTTAAAGCACACTTTGTTTTATTTTATTTATGGATAATTTCAGCGATTCAAACAATTGCTCTTTATGACATCACATTTTGGATAATTATATATTCCTGTTAAATGTATATTTTATGTTCAGATAGTTCCTGTAAGTTCTAAGCGGGGATATATAAATGTGTTCAATTGTTGACAAAAAAAATGTTTAAATGCTATGGAAATCAATGTTTTTAAAATTCTAATAAATGAAATTTGCATCCATGTAAATTTGTTTAAATTATAAAACAGTCTTTTTCTACATATAGAATCTCTTTTCCAGCAGTATATTTTATCTTCTAAAAGTAACAACTAATAAAATGCTTCATGGTCTAGTGATCACTAGCATTGGATCCATTTTTCATTCCATTTGACATATAAGGAACATAATAGATGGCCTGATCAGGAGGAAAATGGGCCCCTCCCTTTACATCATTTGGTAGTATGATGTGAAAGTCAACCCTCCCCCCCCCAAATATCCTTGAATATTGCAATATTTTTTGGTTGTATCTCAATTATGAAATTTGAAAGCTTACCAGCTGTATCTGGCCTATTTCAGTAAGAGACAATTGGTCTCCTTGTAATCTTCTCCAAAACCTAACAAAGAAAAGACTCTCGACAGAGGGCCTTGAAAGAATGGGAGAAGGTAGAAAATAAAACTCATTTTTGTCCCAATCATCTTTGGTGGGGATTGTTTAAAAACACCTTTCCATTCTGTCACTTGTCCAAGGCCCCTTATTCATATAGGAATTGTAAAAGGATTGATATTGGTGTCTTATCACATTGTATAACATTGCTCCTCCGCCGCAGCCTGTCACTCTGCCTTTTTTGGTCTGACCCCCGGGACTGCCGACATTGAAGAACTGTTGGCCAGGCCTTTTTTTACACCTCGGGACTGGGGCTTGCTGCTAAATGCGGGAAGGAATTAGGTCGCCATTTTAGAGGCGGCTGGAATGCAGACCATCATTACGGAAACAGCTGCGTTTGTTGCCGAGACCGCACCGATGATCGGGCCCACCGTTTGGATACCTGCAGTGGCCAGTACCCTTTTCCTGTGCCCCCCCCCAATTTGGGGGGGAGCCTCCCCTCTGACAGATTACCATCGGATTCCGGAGGGAGAGAGTTTTGGAAACATAGATACCACCTGGGCAGGGGGATATACCATCATCCCCCGGACTACTGGCCCCGTAAAACTGAACATTGGAACATCTTGATTGACGAACTTTTTAATGAGGTTCCCCCCTTATGCTCCTTTAATCATTTTATTGATTTTAATATCAACAATTAACTAACCTTGCAATTTTTACCCCGGAAGTACTGTGATTGTTGTTAACGTGTGGGTTATGAATGAGTATGATTGTGTGATTATATAAGTGGATGAGTGATAGGGATGTATATGTGTCCAGCGACTAGTGAGAATGATATGGATGACCTGCAGGAAGGTAGGGGGACAAGCGGGGGGGAGGGGGTCTCTGGTGGGGGCGAGAGCCGGAACATCTCGGTCATAATGGGAAGAGGCAGATATGGCGGGAGCAGAGGGGAGGGCCGCTCTCGGGGAATAAGACCTCGCTGTTTACAAGCGATCCCTTGTTCCGGCCCCTCTGATCCGGTTCCATCTTTCTCAACCCGGATACCTGGCAACCAGGGTCTTCAGAGCCCTGGGCTCAGGATGCTGCTGCTCAATGCCAGGTCAATTACCAACAAAGCCCCCCTGATACGTGATTTAATCACAGAGGAGGGGGCAGACCTGGTGTGTGTTACCGAGACCTGGCTGGGGCAGGAGGGGGGAGTAGCTCTCTCCGAGATATGCCCAGCCGGTTTCTCGGTGCAGCATCATTCCTGACCCCAGGGAAGGGGGGGGAGGAGTGGCAATAATAGCGCGCAGAAATCTGCATCCTCGTAGGATCCCTGCCCCGGAGATTGTTGGGTGTGAGACGCTTCTTCTGAAGTTGGACTTAGGGGTTCAGGGGGGCCTTTTCTTAACGTACTCCCAGCTGCGTAAGTAAGGCCCTGCCTGAGTTTCTCGAGGCAGTAGCCGGCTTGGCAGTTGAGTTCCCTAGGCTTATGGTCCTGGGGGACTTCAACTTGCCATCTGCTGGCGAAACCTCTGGAGTAGCTCAGGAGTTCATGGATTCCATGACAACCATGGACCTGACCCAAGTAATCCAGGGTCCGACTCATGAGGGCGGTCACACGCTCGACCTAGTGTTTCTTTCGGGGCAGTGGAGAGATGATCTGAAGATAAGGGACATAGTCATCACCCCACTGTCATGGTCAGATCATTTCCTACTGAGGTTGGATTTCGCAGCCCCATTCCTCCCCCGCAGGGAGGCGGGACCGACTAGGTGGTTCCGCCCCAGGCACCTAATGGAACCGGAAGGATTCCAGAGGGAACTTGGGGAAATACCTGAAACCCTGGTACACAATTCGGCTGACTCCCTGGTGGCTGCATGGAACATCGCAGCATCAGGGGCCTTAGACCGAATTACGCCTAAGCGACCTCTCCATGGCAGTGGATCCCGGAAAGCTCCCTGGTTTACTGAGGAGCTCCGGGAGATGAAACGCCAGAAGAGATGTCTGGAGCGCCGCTGGAGGGCCAGCAAAACCGAATCCGACCGAACACTATTAAGAATTTACATCAGAACTTATTTAGTGGCGATAAGGGCGGCAAAACGATCCCATTTTTCCGCTCTTATTGCGTCCGCAGATTCTCGCCCAGTCGCCTTGTTTAGGGTGACTCGCTCCCTCCTTGCCAAAGGGGGGGGGAGCGAGGAACACTTACAAGGCAGAGCTGAGGAATTTGCAGAGTTTCTGTCGGATAAAGTCGCTCAGATTCGGTTGAACCTGGACTCTGGCTGGGCAGAGTCCATAGAGTTGACAGGGGCTAGTCTTAGTCCACCGTTATGGGAAGAGTTTGGGCCTGTTTCTCCCGAGGATGTGGACAGAGCTGTGGGGGCGATGGGTACCTCCACCTGTTTATTGGACCTGTGCCCCTCCTGGTTGGTCTCGGCCAGCAGGGAGGTGACACGCGGCTGGATCCAGGCAGTGGTCACCGCTTCTTTGAGGGAGGGATCCGTACCGCAGTCGTTAAAAGCTGCGGTGGTGAGACCCCTCCTGAAGAAACCTTCCCTGGATCCAGCTGATTTGAAGAGCTATCGTCCGGTCTCCAACTTACCTTTTTTAGGGAAAGTTGTGGAGAAGGTGGTGGTTACTCAGCTTCTACGACTTCTGGATGAAACAGACCATCTAGATCCTTATCAGTCGGGTTTCAGGCGCGGCTACAGTACTGAAACTGCCTTGGTCACGCTGATGGATGATCTCTGGCGGGCCCGAGACGGGGGTAATTCCTCCGTCCTGGTGCTACTTGACCTCTCAGCGGCCTTCGATACCATTGACCATGGTATCCTTCTGCATCGTCTCGGCGAGTTGGGAGTGGGAGGCACCGTTTTGCGGTGGTTCTCCTCCTATCTCGCTGATAGGATGCAGTCAGTGTTGGCAGGAGGGCAGAGATCGTCCCCTAGGCCCCTAGTATGTGGGGTGCCTCAGGGGTCGGTTCTCTCGCCCATCCTGTTTAACATTTACATGAAGCCGCTGGGGGAGATCATCCGCAGACATGGGGTGCATTTCCACCAGTACGCTGATGACACCCAGCTGTACATCACCATCCCGTCTGACTTCAGTGAGGCAGTTGCTGTAATGTGCCGATGCCTGGACGACAATAGGATCTGGATGGGGAGGAACAGACTCAGACTTAATCCCGACAAGACTGAGTGGCTTTGGGTATTGCCCCCTAAGGACTACGACAACTGTCCCTCCTTGGTTTTCGAGGGAGTGAAATTGACCCCCTCGGATCAGGTCCGCAACTTGGGGGTCCTCCTAGACCCACAGCTAAAATTGGAACATCATCTTTCTGCTGTGGCTAGGGGGGCCTTTGCACAGGTTCGCCTGGTGCACCAGTTGCGGCCATACTTGGAGAAGGAGGCTCTACTCACGGTCACTCATGCCCTTGTCACCTCTCACTTGGACTACTGCAACGCGCTCTACATGGGGCTACCCTTGAAGAGTATCTGGAGACTTCAGTTGGTGCAAAATGCGGCTGCGCGTGCTGTGGTGGGTGTGCCTAGGTACACCCACGTGACACCTATACTCCGCCAGCTGCATTGGTTGCCCATCGGTCTCCGGGTCCAATTCAAGGTGTTGATCACCATCTTTAAAGCCCTTCATGGCTTAGGACCAGGCTACCTCCGGGACCGCATTCTGCCTCACACTTCCCTTCGACCGGTTAGGGCCCACAGAGTCGGCCTCCTCCAGGTCCCGTCGGCCAAACACTGCCGGCTGGCGGGCCCTAGGGGGAGAGCCTTCTCTGTGGCCGACCCCGTGCTCTGGAACCAACTTCCCCCAGAGACCCGAACTATCCCCACCCTGCTGGCCTTCCGGAAAGCCGTTAAGACATGGCTCTTCTTGCAGGCTGGGGGTAGAGCTTAATCCACTCGAGCTCACCCCCAAGTATGTATGGTTGTTGAATGCCTGTTGGGTTGATTTTAAATATTGAGTCTTTTAACTTTTATATTGTTTTTAAATATTATTTATGAATTGGTTATTCTGTATTTTTTGCTGTTGTACGCCGCCCTGAGTCCTCTGGGAGTTGGGCGGCATATAAGAATACCAAATAAATAAATAATAAATAAATAATAAATAAATAAATAAATAAATAAATAAATAGATAGATAGATAGATAGATAGATAGATAGATAGATAGATAGATAGATAGATAGATAGATAGATAGTATCCCCATGGCATCATAGGCTTCCTAGGAGCCAATTAGCTGTTGGTTCAGTTCTAGAAAAACACTGTGAAATGTTTCTTCTGGAAATTTGATGCAGGAGGTGTCCCCTTTCATCCCCAATGCTCAGGTTTCATCTCTTCCCACCTTTCCCTATCTCCCATCCTTCACCTTTGCAGGTGAAGTTTTCTTCTGTAGTTTTCTTCTCTCACCCCTCAGACAATGGTGTTTAAACAGATCCCCCCCCTTTGTCATGTGGGGGATGGGCAGCAACAAGGGAAGAAGACAGAGGCAACGCATTAGCAGTTGCTGTTGTCCATCCTTGCAGTTACCCAGATACAGGGAGTGCTGGCTTGCAATGGGAGTGGAGGAAACTCAGGAGTTGAACCTGGTAGATTTATGTTACGGTAGGTACAAATATAAAAAGGTTTTGAGCAGAACAGATGATAATGCAAGCAAGGGTGGGGTGGGTAGACTAGCATCTTAGCTGGCCTTTACTTACTGACTATTGTCCTTGCATCATTCTGAATTTGCCCTGGTTCTAATGTCTTTTATATGCAGTTTGGACCCTTCTTTGCAGCTGTTAATATAACAGGCTGCTATGACACATGTTAGTGCATTTTGAGATGCTGCTTCAGGCACATTAGGTGTGCTTTCCCAAGTGGAAATCAAGCAGGCAAGCAATTGACTTCAGTGTGAGCTTACTTCAGTGTGCAAAACATTTATTTATAAGAACAATAATAAGAACAAAATAAACTTAATCTTACATTTCTTGAATTTCCCCTTTAAGTTGTAGTATAATTTTTAAGGCGCAGATTACTTAATAATTTGTTTTCCAAATGAGACAATCCAGGAATACAAATGGTCCTCAACTTACAATCACAGCTGTTGCTAAGTAAGACATTTTTGAGTGAATTTTGCCCCATTGTACAGCCTTTCTTGCCAAAGTTGTTAAATGAATCACTGCAGTTTAAGTTAGTAACACGGTTGTTAAGGAAATCTGGCTTCTCCAATGACTTTGTTTGTTAGAAGGTCGCAAAAGGTGATCATGTGACCGTGGGATACTGCAACCGTCGTAAATATGAGTCGGTTGCCAAGCATCTGAATTTTGCTCGTGACTGTGGGGATGCTGCAACGGTCGTAAGTGTGTAAAATGGTCTTAAGTCGCTTTTCTCCATAATGGGTGGAGCTAAAATCCATGACGGGTTGACCTTGTCTATCAGCCAATGAGGATTGAGTCTGTTAAATTAAAAAAGTCCGCCTCCGTCTCTAAGGCCTGCTTTTGACTCAGTCCTCAGACTGACAAGATGCGTGGTCAAGTTCTCCCATCCTGGATAACAGCTCCACTCCTCAGTTGGACAGTTAAATGTCTTTTTCATTGTATCATCTTAATGTGAGTTTTTCTCCCCCAGCGTGCTTTTCATCCATCTCGAACTGCGGGGTAGAGACAGAGCGGCAAAGGGAGCCTCGGCTCCAGCCGCCAGGGCCGTAGCCTCCAGCTGCGAGGTCCAGATCCTCAGACAAACGGGAGTTTCCCTTATTCCGACCTCAGGAGCTTGCGCTCCCTTAATATCGTGGCGGCGGAGTTTGGTTGAGGCAGAGGTAGTGGTCGAGGGAGTTTTTCCGCTCCCGAGACAATTGCAGCGAGAGGACTCGCTGGAGTGGCGGTTCGGCTTCATACCTGTCAGAGGCATTCTCGCCCAAGTTACCGCCTGTCGCGGAGCTTGCAACGCTCAGGTGACCGACGGCCACAAAGCCGGAGCTCTAAATTACCACACACGGCCAGGGGAGCAATGCGTGCCATAGGTTCGCCATCACGCCCTAAGACATTCTTTTCACTTGGACAAATCTACTGGGCCCGATATAATAAAGAATTCTATTAAAATTCATAGTGTTGTGATGCATTCTGCCTCTTTCTGCTATGAATACCAGGCACATTAGAAATCCAGCTGTTGGGGAAATGCTTTTGCTATACACAGAGACCAGGAACAAAACATATTTGAGTATTGTAGTGCTTGAGAATAGTGCTCTAAAAATGTATGACAACATTTATGGGCTACAATTTGATATCATGCCCCAAAACTCCATTTTTTAATCCTGGTTCAATGTCTTGCTTTATGTGAATTGTTTAATGTGAGATTTTCAGGGAACGTGACTCTAGCATAAAGAGAGACCAACCTGTATGTTAGAAAAACCCCAAAAAACCAAATAAAACCAGGAAACCAGATAAGCAATAAAAACAATTTATTTAAAAATAACTAAAAAAAGACTAAACAGAAAAAACCTTGGCCAAGGGCCCAAACTCCTCCCAGCAGCCTTACAGCTCTGGAGTCAACGGCTGAGGAGCAGGTGGAACCATATTCCGTGTTACAGGTCTTATACGTCTCACAAGTCCCACCTTGGTTCCACCCCCTTACATCATACCTTTGGGTATCTCCCATTTTCTGGAAAGCCCCCAATTCATGCTGACGTCCCTAATGTTCCTTTCCCAGGATCTTTAGGTGCCTCCCAGCAAATACATCCTGTCAACATATCCTGTTATTTCACTGTCCCACCTTCTCAGCATAATTCTAGGACAAACAACTTATCAGGTCAGCGTAACCTCGCTGACATAACAAAAATGATTACATGTGATCATACAATGCTTATCTTCATTATACATTCAAAATGGTTACACTATGGTTCTTATTACATGTCATTTTTAACAAAAATAATTTCATTTCTCACAATCCTCCCTTTCACTTTTGATCAATACGTACTATTGATCCTAATTGGTCAGCTCCTTATTTTTGTAACAATATGCACATCCGTCTTAGTCAGGGCCCACGTCCCCAACCTTTTAAGTCGTCCCATCTTACAACAAGACTTACAACACTTCACACACATACAGGCATACAGGAAATCTAATACAAACACAAGATATACAGTCTATAACTATAATGAGTATAGTGTCTACATATGGTTTCTCTACCATATAAAACTTCACAACCAACAGTTAATACATTCCATATCCCACGGAATGCAGAATCCCCAGTATTATGTTGTAGGTGGTAGCAAAGCATAAATAACAATAAATGTGAATTATTTCCTATACCAAAGCAGCACAATCCTTGGAATCCTTCGTAACCATGGCCCATCCTTAATAAAGACTTCCTTATCTCTCCCATCTCATCAGCCAACGCTGTCATGGCAGTCTCATTAATACTTTCCATCAGGACACAAGCAAGATGTTCTATCTGCTTATGATTATTTTGTGTTGCAAACCAAGGAAATAGCCTAGAAGTCCAGCTTCTACTTTAAATTACACCACCACCTTATCACTACATCCTGCATCAAGTGGTACGGGTCTCCATCCCCTATAATTCCCTCCAGCAGTATATCCAGTCATGTTATACCGCACTGGGAATATAGGCCACTGTATGGATATAATATGTGAATCCTGTATCACCAGGTGAGATTCACCCCCTTCCTTAGGTGTTTCGGTATGTTCAGGTTCAGGGTCATGTGTCTCACCTGTAATGTCTTTCACACTATCTTTTGCAACTGTAGTCCTCTTTGCAGGTATGCGATTTCAATGATACAAGGTAGTATTCATCATTTCATAATAAAACTGAGTTTCATGATTAATATTTTTAAAATGCGTTACTCCCATAAATGTAGTCAGGCGCCCAATGGTACATGGCCCTCCTATTGCATGTGCAGGAAATATATGCAAAAGCGTATAAGCCACAAAACAAAAACCATCCTTTGGGTAAATATATCACCTGCCCTAATGCATCTACTTCTTCAGTGTCAGTGCGAGTGAACCCACGTTCTGTAAGCACAGGTGTATACGTATATATATATATATATATATATATATATATATATATATATATATATATATATATATATATATATATATATATATATATATATATATATATATATATATATATATATATATATATATATATATATATATATATATATATATATATATATAACTTTTTCTAACTTCTTCTCTGGTTGTTTGTATATAATGCAATCATAAGCTGGCAAAATATTTTACACTTCAATTACCAGTTTCTTTGGATTGGTCCATCTATTGGGCTTAATTGGATGACCAAACAAAGTAACCACCTTTGATGGGTTATAATTGTTAGGTTCAATAATGATCTTTGATCTTTGCTTCTTCAAACAAAAACTTTCCAGGTACACCAACAAAACACGTAGACATGTGTTTCCTTTCAAAGCCACTTTCATTAAGTCGAGAAAAATGTTTTCCTCCTTCTGCATAGGCTCCTCTCTAACATGTCGTGTGTATCTAAGTGGTGTTGTTAAATATCCCACAGTACATCTTCCTTTCCATGTGAAAGGTAGGATTGGCATTGCTATATTGCCACATAAAAACATAAGCTTAGATGGGGCTTTTATTTCTCTATATGGCAACGTCAGTCCCTCCTCTAGAATTCTAAACTTCTTATAGGAAGGTGTGTAATTGCCATATTTTCATAACATTGGATATATATATATATATAGCTTCCATTCTGTTGGACACATCTCTAGTTTGTACAACTACATTATATGTATACGATTACACTTTGGACATTTATCGAGTGGTATGTCATTGCTAAATGCAGATCTTATACATATTCCAGCCTCATATTCTGGCTCAATCAGTGTCAACGGTGTTTGCATCTGGGAAAATTATTGTTCAAGCTCAGCATGGAAACAAAATTGCCGCTATACGATAGGGTAACTTGGCACAACATCTAGTGTTCCCATCCCTACTTGAAAAGTCATCCATATTCCCCAGAAAACAATCATCACCCCTACTCACCACTCATCATCACTCATGGTTTCTGTGAACTGCCCCCCCCCCCGTATATGTGCAATGTAGGTATCTATTGATGTGCACTCAAACTTCAAAACAATCACTCCGGGGACTTACATTCACATACTTCCACAACATGTAATCATACCACTCTAATATCCTGCCTTAATATGAATAAAAGTTCAAAAAAAAAAAAAAATTATTACTCCTATCCAAATAGGCAACTCTATTTCCCAGTCCCAAGTTGCCATTAATCAATGTCACTTCTTCTAAAAGTCAAATTATGCTAAATCTGTTGCCTGAGCATTCACTGTCCATCCATGTGGTGCCGCCACCAGTCTCTTCACACGAGAATAATGGACCCAGCCTTCCTCTGCAGTCTGAACAGTCGACTCGGTTGTCAACAGCACTTGAAACGGTCCTTCCCACATTGGCTTTAGTTCATGTCTCTTTAGAGCTTAAATCAGGACGCGTTCACCGCTCTTAAAGTCACGTATTTGAAAATCAAGAGAAGGAATCAATGCCAATAGTCCTTCGAACCTTAAAAGAGAAAAACACTGGGACAGTCCCTGTATATTTTTCTGAAAACAAGCAACTTCACATTTTAATCTTTGACATTCCCACATTTCTAGTATAACAAATACCAAACATCATTTTATATAATAAAATTCTAATGTCTTTTCTTATATTTATCTTAATAAGCAATATTGCTAAAGGTAAACATTTCATCCAAGGTAGCGGCAATTCCAAAATTAACTTCTTTAAGATATTTTCCAAGATTTGAATCATTTTCCCAACTTTGCCTAACAAAATTGGACAAAATGATAAATGTAATTGCCAATTAATACCTAATTGGTCTCTTACCTATTACACTACCTAGGCTAGAAAATGCGTACCTTTATCACTTTCAATAGTTTTCTCCAACCCATTTCTTGGAACAATCAGCTCCAATATTATTTTAGCATTTGAGCATTTACCCTTCCTCATGGAAATCCTCATGGAAATACTTCCACCCAACCATTTAAATGAACCACTATCACCAGCAGATTTCTCAATCCCCACAGCTGGCATCCCACCTGGATTCATTGGAATGGCCAAACAGCCATTCACTTTCCCTCCGGTCACTTGCATCCTCATGTTGTTGTTTTTTTCTAATGCAATCAGAACAATTGCATACATTCCTCTACAAACATACCTTCTTTTCATAATGCCAGTCAATGCTTGTGTACCCCAATGGGTTCCTTCATGCACACGCTCAAGAATGTTTCTCATAATAGGTTCATTCACCATTTGAAATCCATCTCATATCCACTATTTCCACACCTTCTAAACTTAGGCTTGACATCCCATTCCAAAATAGGAATTGTATTTACCATTATCTCTACTTCCTCTACTTCCTTTCCCATTCTTGCCGCTTCTTACAGCCTTATTCGCTAGCCACAATCAACCTCGAGGATCTCTCCTCATGTGCCAGCCAGCCATGCTGGCCTCTACCAAATCCAGTTATCCTAGCTTCTTTCCCTGCCTGGAATCAAACCCCGTTCCATCCAAATCCTCTCAAAGGTATGCCAAATACCACAGGCATAGATATTACCCACTTCATTTGTCAACATCTCAACGCTTGTAACAAAACAAACACGCTGCTGACCATTCAGACAGCAACCTATTACTCACTACATATCCAATTTCCCTTCTTTCATCCCCCTCTCGGGATGAACCATCAATAAACAAAACAAAAAACAAATAGCCTCCATAGGCTTATTCTACATATCCTCACGCATTCTCATTTGTAGATCCCTTACATCTACACATCATGCTCTACATTTTCCCAATCCTTCCATTCTCCTGATAAAAATCAGAAAGCAGTACTAAACTATCCTAAGAAAAAGCCACCCTCTCACCACAGGGTCTATCAACTTACCAGCCCTTTTTTGAGCTAACACTCCCTTAGCCACATCATCCTACCTAATGTGAACTACTCCAAACAAACAAACAAAAGGCTTCCCCAAATCAGACAAACTCATGTCAACTTAACTTTCTTCAACTCCACGTACTTGTCTCTATATCCTTCCTGCCATATCACCTCCATGGTTCTACTTCTGACCACTTCTCATATAAGAATTCAACCTTGTCGGTCTCTCTCACCTATTCACAATCGGCAGTTTATTAAACTCAACAACTCCCACAAAAGCAGAGCTCTCAGAGCAGGACATCTGTGGAAAACATCAACTTCCGCAAATTCCCCCTTCTGCCCCTCCTCTCTCTCTGCAGACTCTAGAAAAAAAATGTGTAAAAGGGCAAAAAGCAAGCCGCTTCCCCCCCTTCTCTCTCACACCCTCACACAGCTGAATACTCAATTCAGAATACGCAATTCTCTTCAACATCGTTTCAACACAGAAACTCACAAATAAATTCACAACTAACTCTTCTAACTTCTAACTGCCAAACACCGCTCTTCACATTCTCCATAGAATGTCTCTCTAATCAGTATTTTCTGTCAAATACTTTCACAAGTACAAATCCTTGCTACTTACTATAATTAGTAAAGGAGATCTCTCTCATCCCCTTGTAAACAAGCAAATGTTTACAAACATCCCCATGTTTGCAAACACACATTTACAGGTCTCCAGACCACCTCCGTTTGAGAACTCTCACTTCCATTGAACAAAAAAAAAACTTTTGTGCAAACTAACATAAACAAAAAAAATCTTCCTCCCCATCAACTGATCTACCAGGGAGTTAATGCCCTTTGCATCTTGTAGCATCTTGAACTTGAACTTACAAGCAGTGGGAAACGGCTTTAAGGTTTTTTAATCAAAAATCTGGATTTTGGGCCCTAACCACAGCCCATTTCCCAAAGCTCCAAGGACAAGCCTATTTTCAAATGTCCCAAAGACATTTATCTGAAAAAAAAAACAAATCAACAATCCCTTGGTTCCATTCTTTACCTACAATATCAAAACATCTCTCAGATCGGCTGAACATTTCCAGCACCCTAAACAATTCCAAATCAGAATATTCCAAAACCCCAATGTATCTCACACACTGCCAGTGTCATGTACAAACACTGTCCTGCCTGCAAATTAATTCTTAAGATCTTTGTAATCTTTCAGGTACAATTACCATTGATTTATAGTCCTCTAAGTCAGATAGGCAAAGAAAAAACAACAACACATTTATACATTAACAAATGTAACTGAACTCCCCAGCAGCCATCAAGCCATTTGGCTCTCAAGCAGCTTTAGGACACCAAACATACATGAAAGGGTTACATTTCTCATAAATTACCAAAGAAACCCCAAACACTGAAACGAACATACAGCAGTTAAACTTTACACTTTGTCTTGCCAAGCACACTCTTTAAAGCAATGTAGATTAGCATTTCCACACTCATTCCAAACAATCATGGCCATACTCTAGCACATAAATCTATCATCTCCACCTTACTAAATCCTTTAGTGTAAGGCTTTTAACCATTCCTCATCCCATTGTTTTAACAACTCTCCCAGGGGAGATAAGAGAGGAATTGACGGAATCTCTTTCCGTTCGCTAGCAATTCTACTGAACAGGGGCCCCCATCACACCCGAGACTTTATTTACACAGATCACTTTGAACACTTTCAACTACCGTAACCACTCTCACTGCAGACGCACCCCCACACAGGGTCAAACGTCACAACACAGACAGAGATTAATCAACCTCCCAGTGCCAGTCCACCCATCAATCACGCATCACCGCCAGCTTGTTCAAAAGATCAACACACCACACGCCTACGCTTTAAGTAGTACTCACCAAAGCCACATGTGTGCCGGCGCCTGCACGCCCCTCGGGTCAGCTTTTATTGCCACTGGCTCCTGCGGTCCGGAATAGGAGCAATCTCCCCCTGGACAAGCGGAGGCCTCCCCAGGCTGCCTGAAAACGAGGCAGGTGCACCCCCGGGTCTAAAGACATTCACTTGCCCAGTGAGGGAGAGTCCGTTACTCCTGCCTGGCTCGCCAATTGTTAGAAAAACCCAAAAAAACCAAATAAAACCAGGAAACCAGATAAGCAATAAAAACAATTTATTTAAAAATAACTAAAAAAAGACTAAACAGAAAAAACCTTGGCCAAGGGTTTAAACTCCTCCAAGCAGCCTTACAGCTCTGGAGTCAACGGCTGAGGAGCAGGTGGAACCATATTCCGTGTTACAGGTCTTATACGTCTCACAAGTCCCACCTTGGTTCCACCCCCTTACATCATACCTTTGGGTATCTCCCATTTTCTGGAAAGCCCCCAATTCATGCTGACGTCCCTAATGTTCCTTTCCCAGGATCTTTAGGTGCCTCCCAGCAAATACATCCTGTCAACATATCCTGTTATTTCACTGTCCCACCTTCTCAGCATAATTCTAGGACAAACAACTTATCAGGTCAGCGTAACCTCGCTGACATAACAAAAATGATTACATGTGATCATACAATGCTTATCTTCATTATACATTCAAAATGGTTACACTATGGTTCTTATTACATGTCATTTTTAACAAAAATAATTTCATTTCTCACACTGTATAAAACAATGAAATTAAATACTAAATACATTTGATATCCTTGTAAATGCAGTATGACTGCATAAAATGCAGAACCTAATGTAGGCAGAATTAATTATGACATGTTTGGAGACTTGTAGTAATAGTGCCAGGAGGGTGTAAAATTCACAGAGAGAGTAACTGTAGGGTTAGGGTGATACTTGAGTGATACTGAAAATAATTTCATAGGGCTTTTATGATCTATGAGGATGGACAGACTTCCTAACTACTTCTTCCTAACTTCCTAACTATTAAAAACTACCAGAATTGATTTAGAGATAAGGACTTTGGAGGAATAAATGCCTCTTGAAAGGATACAAAAAGTAGTGATGAAGCCTTTGTTAAAGGAATCAAATTTAGATTGACTAGATGGAGATAATTGTTTTCAGAAACATCAGATTTAGCAACTGAAGATGGAGTAAACATATCATTTTCCATTTGCTTGGTTGCTTGCTTCTGATTCAAAATAAGATGTTATCTAGCAGAGGCTGCTACAATCAATTGAATCAGAGGATTTATTTAGATAGGAGACGGATGATCTTTGACATGAGTTTTTTTTTTTTAGAATAGAATAGAATAGAATTCTTTATTGGCCAAGTGTGATTGGACACACAAGGAATTTGTCTTGGTGCATATGCTCTCAGTGTACATAAAAGAAAAGATACATTTGTCAAGAATGGTTGTCATAGGGTTCAAGTAAGCAATCAGGAAACAATAAATATGAAAATAATCGTAAGGATACAAGCAACAAGTTACAGTCATACAGTCATAAGTGGGAGGAGATGGGTGATAGGAACGATGAGAAAAACTAATAGTAATAGTAATGCAGCCTAGTGAATAGTTTGACAGTGGTGAGGGAATTATTTGTTTAGCAGAGTGATGGCGTTCGGGAAAAAACTGTTCTTGTGTCTAGTTGTCTTGGTGTGCAGTGCTCTATAGCGACGTTTTGAGGGTAGGAGATGAAACAATTTGTGTCCAGGATGCGAGGGGTCAGTAAATATTTTCACGGCCCTCTTTTTGACTCGTGCAGTATACAGGTCCTCAATGGAAGGCAGGTTGGCAGTAATTGTTTTTTCTGCAGTTCTGATTATCCTCTGAAGTCTGTGTCTGTCTTGTTGGGTTGCAGAACCAAACCAGACAGTTATAGAGGTGCAGATGACAGACTCAATAATTCCTCTGTAGAACTGTATCAACAGCTCCTTGGGCAGTTTGAGTTGCCATTGAGGGTGAGAGGAGACAAGAAATCAGTCCTTGATCAAAGGAATGTGCTCTTTTTCTGTCTTAGTTCTTACCAAATAATTTTTCAAGTCAAGCCAACTAGAAATATAATTAGACAGTCATGCCATGCCAGATATAATCCTGATATTGCAGCATGCAGATTGTACAGTATTTTCCTTGAGGCTCTTATCTGGGCCTAGTATTCTTTTCCCTCTCTCAGATCAATATATATCTTAACAACTCATGCTTTAAGTGTTCCCATTCTGTTTTCTAAATCTGTTCAGAATAGATGTACTAGGCTAATTTAACTAGTGGTGAAAGGATTTAATATGGGCTTTTAGGTTCATAAATTTTTACTACCTAGAAAGTAATAGACCCTACTATTCAGTTTAACTGCAGATTGCCTCTACAGTACGTTTAGCTATGAACTCACAGCCCCTGTTCCCCAAAAACCTGTAAATGTAGACCTTTTTGCTTAAGGCTTTTCAGTGTGGTTATATCTCTATATGTAAGATACTTCAGGGGAAAATAATTTGACATGATCTGAGGATTAATTTCTACTTTAACTTTTGGAAGGTTTTGATATATTCAGCAGCAAAAATTCTTGAGCCTTTAATTATATTTCTTATAAGGAGAAAGCAAAAAATTGGTCTATGAAAAATTAGTTTAGATCATGTGAAAAATGCCATACAGAATGTTCCTTATTAGAGATTCAAGGTAGGAATCGGTGAGCATACTGTATGGAATGCTTCTTAAATAACGTTACAAATTATAGTTTGTATTTGTGTTTTTAAATAGCAAGTATGAATTACATAGAAATAGAAATGTTCACATCACAGTAAAATTGTACAGTGTATTGATGAAATATGGGTGAAATTTGTACAATGTTACCTCGCCTCCAAACAATTCTTGACTGTGCATAGTTTTGTATATTGGTAGACTTTTATATATATATATATATATATATATATATATATATATATATATATATATATATATATATATATATATATATATATATATATATATATATATATATATATATATATATATATATATATATATATATATATATATATATATAACAAAGAAATACATACAGAAATTATAAAGCTATCCTTGTAGATTTCTTTACTGAATCATTGCTCTACACACAAATTGATATACACATAAATGTGTTTTTATGACATGTTTGAAAGTAGGAAACAAAAAAAAGGAGGGGATTAGAAATTGTAAATTAATACAGTATAGTTTATGCTTTTTGAAACTAAAAATACTTAGAAGTGAGTCTTCAGTTCCAGTTATTCAAAATCCATTAATTTTTTATTGAAACTTTGCTATTATATAATATGATACTTTTCCTTGCCTCATTTCTCACTACTTTTTATTTTTTTATTTGAAAGAAGCACTATTGATGGACCTGTCAGCTATCCAGTAACATCTGCAAATTCTGCAAGGGGAAGCATAATCTGGGATATCCAGAAGACAGCAGTGAATGGTGTGAGTAAACTATACAATAATGGGTTTTGAATACCGACTTTGTAACTATATTTGGCATTAGGTCATCTGAATCAGAAGGAGGGCAGATGCTACATTTCACTTATTTACCCATGATAATAACATTCAATGATTTGGCAACATGCAGAGGACATGGCTTAGACATCTAATGTATCAGTTTGCTTCTAATGTCATGATGGGTCGTTATGAAAGATATTTTTCTTTGTATATGAGTAACCAAGAGAATTGTTTAAGTTATATGTTTTAAATATTCACAGATCTATCTTTTGTACAGCTCTGTTAAAGAGAAGATAAATAATACTTGAAATCTCATCCAAACATACTGTACATTATGTTAGCTGAAGAATATTACCAGTATATTTCAACAATAAAACCTTCAAAGGAAGGTGTGGCAAAGTATGCATTATAAATGTTTGTGCTTGTCTTAGCTGTCAAAATGAACATTTATTTCCTCGATATGATTTAATTCTACGACATTATTTAGAAGAGGACATTCATAGGTAACAGTAATTCTAGACTCACATATTTATTTTAGACCTAAATTCAATGCAACTTGCAAGTAACTTCAATTTAGAATTATGATAGGTAACCATTCTCAATAAACAAACTTGACAATAAGTTAACTTACTGCATTTCTTTGTAAAATTATATAGCATCAGATTTGTTTGGCCATTGTTTTATGTGATTTTTCTTTTTGATAGGAAGCACTTAAATAAATATTCTTAGGATTGAACTACACAGGTATCCCTAAAGATTGTTTTTGGTTTTCCTATAATATTTAAATGGCAAAGTTGATGATGGGCTTTGCTTAATATTTTGCTAACAGTTCTCAGTATACATGGCTTTATCATTTATAAACTCTAGCTATTAATCTGTTAGAACTGGAAGATTTTGAAAAGACACCCAAAGATCATTTAGCAATTACCCATTGGTAATTAGGAATATAGTTCAGTTTAGAAAAGCATATGCAACTCTGTCTTCCTATATAAGTGTGGTATATGCAAGTATTAACTCTTAAGAAGGAAAAACATTTATGCACTCATTGTATAAGAGATTACAATTTTATTTCACCTTGGTAACATCTAGGTAATATACAGTAGACTAGATTATCTATACTTAGATAATTACTTAGTGACATTCCTGGCTGTTTCCATAGCCAAACCTCCATATTGAAGAGATTGCATTCAGCTCCTTGGTATATAGCAGCAGTTCTCAACCTGTGGGTCACGACCCCTTTGGGGGTCGAACGACCCTTTCACAGGGGTTGCCTAAGATAATAGGAAAACTCATATTTCCAATGGTCTTAGGAACCGAGATACCGCTCCTCTATCCGTCTCCAAGCGGGTCCACCCACATGCAAATAGACTACTACAAAAAAAAAATCTGTACCATGGGAACTTCTGAGCATGTGCAGAAGCCGAATTTCCGGCACTGTGCATGCGTTGCCATCTTGTTTTCGGCTTCTTCTTCTTTTTGCAATTTTTTTTTAAAATTTGGCACTGCACATTCGCGCGCCCATGAGGCGTGACCACGCAGCGCAGGAGGATGCGAACTGGCAGCGAGGTAAGTTAGAACCCACCCCTGAGTTTCCTAATAATTTTATTATTTTATTGTTGGGGGTCACCACAACATGAGGAACTGTATTAAAGGGTCGTGGCATTAGGAAGGTTGAGAACCATTGATATAGTTAAATCTTCTGTAATATGCATAAGGAAGAACTTGTTATCCATAGTGCCATCCCATATGGTTTCACATAACCATGTTTTTTTAAAAGGATACCTGATTATCCATGGAAAGGCTTTTTTAAATCTGTTGTTATCGTTATGTTCTGCCTGTATACCATGGCAGATCAACATTTCCAGATGTCTACTGCACTTCTTTTCAAGGTATAATTATCCAGGTTTTTTTTAATGTGTAGTTGGCAAGCTGGAACAGCAAATAATGAAGACCACTTGTAACCAGTATTAGATTTTAGAGTAGTATATCATCAAATCTAATTCTAAGAGAATTGAGAAAAAATATTTTTTTCAATTACATTTCAAACAGAAATGGAAGGGTTTTTCTCAGGAGCTGTTGACAAAAAAAAGGGCTAAAGTATCCCCATTTGATAAGTAGCTTTATTGCTGTTATATTTTTTAAAATGTTGCAAAGTTCACTTCAAAATACTTTGGACACACTGTGAAATTGTATCCATAGCTAATGCAATTTATTAGTCCTAGAATTTAGTAATTCTTCAAGAATGTCTGGCATTCTGTTGAGTACTTATTTTCTGTCTCCCTTGGTTCTTGTTGGATTGTTTACATTATGGAATTAAAATGGTTTAACAATAATCTCCTGTTGACAGGTGCAGTGAGCACCTGCTGGCTCTTTTTATAATAAACCAACCTTATGTGCTGGGAGGGTGTCTCCTGATCCCCAAGAGCCAATAAAGGAAAAGAAGTGGTTTCTGTCAGGTTTTGAGGTGGGAATAGTTTTTGGGTTTTGAAGAGAGTTTGTTAAAGACCTGGATTGGATGGGGGGGGGGGTTACCTTGGGCAAGGTTGGAAATTGAGTTGTTTCACTGTAGCGGGAATTGCATTAGGGTTTGGAGGGGTTGCTTTATATCTCCTTTTAAATGTGTGGGGAGTGTGTGTGTGTGTGTTTAACCTAACTTGTTTTGGCTCCTTTAATAAAGTTCTTTTTTGTTTAAATCTTAGAATCTTTAACATCTGCCTCAACTTGGCTGAGCTATTGATTCCCCCAAATTTTGTTTGGTTTCCCATTCGGTAGTCTTAACAAGAGGTGGGATAGGGTAAAGATTTCCGTTTTAACACTCTCCTGGTTCACCAAAGGGCTTGTGTGGAAGGGAGAAACTAGTTTGAAACAGAGGGGTTTCTGTGACAGCAAAGATATCTACATTTCCAGTCATTGTTCAGTTGTAGGTGTGACTTACCTCCAGAACGAAGTACCTCAGAAGAAAAGGTTCATTGTTACAATAGGGAACTCTGGGAATTGTAGTTTAAAACTGGTCAATAAAGCCCCATATCTTGCAATGTAGAACACCCAGAATTATTAGGAAGCACTGATCCATAAAGATTGGCAGGTCCAGTCATTGACTAACTCGTGAAGCTTGTGTCATGCTGCTTCTTGCACTAGCTGGCAGACTTCATAACACTCCCTTTCCCTAGGCTTAGAGTGTTCCTGTTAATTATTTCATCAGAACTGCATGTCAACAATAGGATCCTGAGAGTATAGCAAAAATATTTATGCAAGAACGTTAAACAATGTATTAGTTTACATTTTACAGGCCATTTGAAATGTGGGGAGCAGTTCTGACTTATGATTGTATAGTTGTTTGAGAACTGTCAGCTCTTTTTCTTGACAGAAGCAATGGAAAAATTTCTCACAATTTAAAACTCCAAAATAGTTTGCTTCTAAACTTGTTTGCATCTATTTTATTCCCCAGAATTACAGGCTTTGAAAGATTCTTTCTTTTCTCTCTTTTATAAGCAACAAAGTTCTGTGTACCAGCTCATATATTTAGGGATGGGATCAACACGTGTTTAGAAAAGGCAATGACTTGTTCTTGATTAAGAACCACAGAAGACAGCTGTTGCTTTCCTTTAAAATGGGCATAATGCGGAATGCAACCTGTACAGTAGGGTTAAAGGACTACAAGATCTTTGCCAAAGTAATAACTATTTAGCATCAATGAATTATTATTAGCATGTTTTATTAATTGGTTTCTATTTTGTGCTTCTGTTGCAGAACCACCTTCTTCTGATATTTTCATAACAGCCACTCTAAGGCAGCTATTTTGAGGTCCTTTGGTAACCTAACACAGCAAGGATTACTAGAGCTGCTGAGCTTTCATTCTTTTAAATAGATATGATAGGCAAAGTAAATCAGTGGGGAAAAAATGCAAGATTGCAACTTGCTTTTTTTGTTCTTTATTCCCAAACCATCTAAGAACAAAAGAGTTGATATTCATTTATATAGATTTGAAATGTGAGAATAAGAACATATTTTACCCCTGAAGTAAGATGCAGTTGATACTAGCAGGAAGGAATATGTGGTTCAACTAATAATTGTTCATTACATCAAAAGTGTAGCCCTCCTTTTAAAAAATTGTATGTTGAGTTTCTCATTGCTTCAAAAAATAATACAATACATTCTGTTTCTAGGAAATTATCTTTTGGCCATAAGCCCTATGGAAGTCAGTCAGTCAGTCATATTCCTAAATAGATATAATTATAATGAAGTGATAAATCTTAGTTTTGAAACTGGATAATTGTGGAGTTCCTCATTTTCCTTTCTTTTTTCTTTTGATCAGCAGAAATTCTGTTTTTTTAAAAGCGGGGGGGGGGGAGCAAACCACCCAAGGCTGTAATGTATTCAACCTTTTTTTGTGAAGACTTTGCATTAAAATCCAAATAAAGAATTATGATTATAGATTAGCTTTTCCAATATGATAAATCTTTGCACTGCACTTCCCTTTCATTCCAGCCTGCAGGAATATTATAGTCGTCCAATTTATTATAAGAAAATGGAGAAGTTTGATTTAGTCTTTCATTATGGTTTCATAACTGATTTAAATAGTGGAAGTTAACCTGCATCATAAACTATTCTTTCACTATAGTTTGTGCTGAGTACTATCGAACAGCATAGGATATGCATAGCACCCTTGGGGAATTGTCCATCCACAAAAATTGTAGACTTCAGTCTGCAAGACATTCAGTTGGAAAGAAAAATGGATGATAATGGATTTTACATTTTTGTGAAACTTAACAATAAATAAAGTAGGAATAACTATGATAAGACAAACTTGAACTAAGTAGCATGTAATGCCAACCAAACAGTCCCATTTTTCAATTTGCTGTGGTTGGCATCTGTCCAAAAATAGGTTACTATTACTGATGCATGAGAGGGAAGCAGTCATATTCTATCCAATCTTTATTGGAGAAAAACTATTCTGTTGAGAATTGTATGTTTCCTTATGACTACTCCAGGTGTGCTTCTGTTACTAAAATACCTGCAGTACCCTTAAGTCTTGAGTAGGAAGTCGAGGGTATCCTATGAGCACTTCATGGTATTAGAGGTGTATTTCAATCAGAATAAGGTTCTTATTTCTTATTATATTAGGTATTATAGTTAGAGCTAGAGATACCAATAATATTTCAGAATATTAGACACAAGAAGAAAACAGCTTTCAGAAAGAAGACACAGAAGGAAAAAACAGCTACATTGATTGTTCTTAGATAGTTTCTTATCTAATAAAAATAAATTGGATAGGTGATACCAAGGTGCCACTGATGTTCAGAAATCTACGACAAATACTTCAAGCTCCATTTCACATATAAATATAAATGGTAATGATTTAGAAACCTGTAGACTGCCCAACTGTTAACAATTCTGGGTGGTTCTCCACAATTAAATAAAGAAATTACAATAAAATCAATAAAAGATAGCAGCCATAAGAGGCTCTCCCTCACTAAAGACCTGGGTTGAAAGGTAGGTTTTCACCACTCTTCTGAATAATAACATAGTGGTGACCAGTGGTGGGTTGCTGCAGGTTCGGACCAGTTCTTTAGAACCAGTAGCGGAAATTTACTGCCACTTGCCAAACCGGCAGCGATGACCGGCCGTCCACTCTCCCGAACCGGTCCTCTGGTCGCCACGGCTTGCAAAAAAACCCCTCTGCGCATGCGCAAAGGGTTCTGCGCATGCGCAGAGGGTCATTTCCGGGCGTTTTGCGTGATGTGACTTCCATCGCTATGCGAACCGGTAGGGAAGGTAAGTGGAAACCACCCCTGGTGGTGACCATCCCTAGGGTAGGATAGGCACTACTACCGGTACAGAGAAGGTATGCTTCCGGGGTCCTGATAGTAGAAGTTGTTTTATTGAAGGAAGCCAGACTACACCAGCCCTGCAAGATCAAAGTGGGATGTGGGATAGCTTTATGACTGCGTGGAACTCCTAACCTGCCCCAGAGTCAATGTAACCAGGTGACAGATTGAAATCTCTGAGGACCAGCAATCTTGGGGATTCTTTTGCCAACCCAGCAGTGGAATCCAGCAGCTAAGACAAGGATGCCAGTGGGTAGCAGAACGGATGGTTCACCAGCAGCACTTCCTCCTCTATTCCCAGTAAATCTCTATTTTCAGTGAGGCTCAGTCTAATCAGCTATCTTCTACTCACAAAATCCCCTGGCTCAAAATTGTTTTCTGTAAAGAAATGTAACCTTATTTTATAGGAAACAAATTCTAATACTTCAAACTTTGCAATAGAAAAGTATATGCCTCCTGACTATTTTATAACAGTTTGTTTTATTTCATGAATATTGGCATATACAATTACCAGGAATCTAATACAGGTAGTCCTCAAGTTATGACCACAATTGAGCCCAAAATGTATGGTGCTAAGTGAAACATTTGTTAAGTGAGTTTCACCTCATTTTAGGATTTTACTTTGACACAAATGTTAAGTGAATCATTGCATTTTTTAAATTTAGTAACATGATTGTTAAGTGAGTCTGGATTCCCCATTGACTTTGCTTGTCAGAAGTTTGCAAAAGCTGATCACGTGATTCTAGGACACTGCAGCCTTCATAAATATGAACCACTTGCCAAGCATCTGAATTTTATCATGTGACCATGAGGATACTACAAAGGTCGTAAGTGTGAAAAATGGTCATAAGTCACTTTTTTCAGTGCTGTTGTAACTTTGAACGGTCAGTAGATGAACTGTTGTAAGTCAAGGACTACTAGCTTGGTATCAATATCTGTTTTCAATTTGCTACTTTCATCACATCAAAACACAACTCAAAACTCTGTAATTTTATGGACTTCCTGTATTCTTTTGTCTTGGATGACTTTCAGTCAAATCAATATGATCCTTGGTACTCGTTTCCTTTTATGTCATCTCCATTATTTCAGTCTTCTATTACGTATGATATGAAGGAAGTTTGTAAAAGTTTCCTTTCTCCAACATACATGTATAGAAATTACAAGAACCATAGACTTTCTATAGCAAATTCCAACCTCTGAGCTAAGTGGTAGTAGAAAATCTCAGAAAGCTTTGGTCACCTAGTGCTGGTAATCTTATTGGCTTTCATCAAAGCTCAGTCTTCTTTCCATTCATAATATTTCTGTTCAACTAGTGGTATTTTCATTTTATCTAAGCTGAGGTTTTGCTTGAAGTATCAATAAAGAAATAGGTATCCTTTTTTTATTTACTTACTTTACTATCTACTGTGCTCTACTCTATCCTTTACTTTGGATTTTAAGCTACCTCCCTCCTTACTTTTCTAGCATAGAAGAATTAGCTTTTCAATGGATACACCAAAGCTGCTTGATTCTCTTCCTGACTTCCGGAAATTATGAAAATGTTATTATTATAACTACCACCAAGAAATCTATTTTTACATTGCATTTCATTGTCTCATTAGCCCCTTTGATTCAATATTAATTGTCTTAGCATAATTTTCTTGTTTTTAGGGTTATAACATGGGGTTGACAACAGAACAATAACAATGTTGTTTATGATAATACTGCTGGTTGAAAGATTGCAGTATATTTTAAGCAGGCTCTTTGTCTTGAAAATTGTAGCTTATACTGAAAGCAAAAGTTAAATTTGATAACCCAGAATGAGTGCAATGAATATTCAGAGGGATTTGTTCAGGATGGAGTAATACTGAAAGTGGTTTTAATTTTAATCGCATGTTTTTCTTGTTAATATATTTAAAGCCTTAATAAGTGCTGATGTCCATTTCTCTTGTAAAGTCTTTCATTTCCCAGAGTTTCCAACTAAGCTAATAACCAAATATCTGAATAGCACTTTTGAATATTATATCTAATCACTTTATGGAAAAGAAAATGAATTTTACCATCAATTCCTATTAACCTTTCCGTGTCCTTGTTATTTTGAATTCCCAGATGCCTGTGTTTTAATTTTCACATTTTTTTCCTATTGTGTACATCTATTGATAACATATGTTAAGATGCTACGCTTCTAAACCCTTTTTCAAAATGTACCTAACATGTGAACAGTAATCCAAAAAGAAAATAATAGTGAAAAGTATATCTTTTACTAATTTGAATGCTTTATTTGCTTTATTTTAATTGTTTTTTAATAAAATTTATTAATTTTCAAATATTTTCTATAAAATAACAATTACCAATAATTCTTTAAGCAATTCTACATTGTTACAGAATTCAACTTTTGTTAAGGTGTTAATACATTACCTTTGATCTTATTTCATTTGTCATACTTACATATACATTAATATTTACATATTTACATATTGCAATATTCTTTTAACTATCTCTTTTCTTTTTTCTAAGTTCAATCCATTGATACCATTTTTCCCAAATATTATAATAGTCCGACTCTTTTTGGCCCCGTAATTCTATTGTAAGTCTGTCCATTTCAGCACATTCGTAATTTTTTTTAATTATTATGCTTTTTTAAATTATTATGATTTTATTTTAATTGTTAAATGTTAACAATTTACACTTTTTTTTAGTTGGGCTTTGTAAATACAAAAATTGTCTACACCACTTAGCATTCTTAATTCTGAAACTGCTACATGCAGTATGGATATCCATTAGAATTTATCTTCGATTATTTTTTCATTATTTTTTGCTGCTTTTGCTGACCTGTTACCAGTGGAGTGGAGAGATAATTTAGCTGGCAGAACCTTTTTTCTAGGGTTACCTCGATAAAATTTAAAAAAATTTTTTTAGTGGATTGTCATGTGTTAGGCCAGGGGTGGGCAAACTACAGCTCTTTGAGGACCTATGGACTTCAACTCCCAGAATTCCTGAGCCAGCCATGCCTCAAAGCCAAATACATAGAATATAAAATCTCTTTTGCTACTCCTGAACCAAAGAGGTAGCTCAGTAAGCTTGCAGTCTTGAACATGAGGGCAGTTTTAATGAGAAATAAATAAGACACTAATAAATCTAGAACTCTTAAATATAAAAATGAGTTGATTTTTAAAATGTGAAATAGAAAACAAAGGAATAACTTTGTTTTCTATTTTTCTACAGAATTCCTAATAAATGGCTAGCTAAAATAGTTATCTCTTGAAAATAGCTGTTGTTTTATCCAGTTGAGAACGTGTGACACCCTGGGTCTTAACGGTTAATCAAATTTTTTCTAGGGATCTGAATCCACATTCTTGATGACCCAGTTGTGCTTTTGTGTAAATGTATTTACGTAGGAGAAGCTTTTTAGTGAAAATTACAGCTGCATTTCTTCTATTCATAACTCTCAGCAAGAAGTCAGTTTCTCGGGTGTTTTAGGGACACTACTGACTATATCAAAACTAAGGAAGTGTTATAGAATTGATGGAAATATTGTGACAATCTATTTTTCTCTGAGTGTAGAATGACTGATTGAAGAGTTGCTGATAGATACCCGTGTTTCCTCGAAAATAAGACCAGGTCTTATTTTCTTTTGGGCCCCAAAATAAGCACTAGGACTTATTTTTGGGGAGTGTCTTATTCCCCCCCCCCCCCATGTACAGGAGGCCCACTTCTGCTTGCTCACAGTGGGCCAGGAGGCTGTGCAGCATGCCAATGCTGCCGTCGCAAGGAGGAAGGGGTGGGGCTGCCCCACACCCCCATGCACTGGCTTACCTCAGGGCCCCCCTCAGTCAGGCAATGCATGCTTTGATAGTTGTTTTGCCTCGCGGCAGTGGTGACTCCAGCAGCTCTGTCCAGCAGGACCCCTTTTCGCCTCTAGCCCACTTCTGCTTGCTCGCAGCCACAACGGAGCAGGAGGCCGAGCGACACGCTGGTGCAGTGGCCATGGGGTGGGGGAGGGGGTGGAGCTGCCCCATGCACCCTGGACCAGCTTACTTCAGGGGCCCCCGCAGCCAGGCCATCCACACCCTGACACCTGCCTTGCCTCGCGGCCACAACACACCACTTAGCCTAATGCTCCATTGTGGCCGCAAGCAAGCAGAAGAAGTGGGCCGGCAGCCACATGGACTCCTGCTGCACATGGCTGCAAGTGCTGCCGATGCAAGGCAGGTGTCAGGGCGTGGATGGTCTGGCTGCAGGGGTTCTGAGGTAAGCCGGTGAAGGGCGCATGGGGCAGCTCCACCACCACCCCACCTCACCTCATGGCCACAGCACTGTGAACAACAGAGGGAATGGGCAGCTGGGCGGTTGCACGGCTCTTAAATAGGGCTTATTTTGGGAGGAAGGGCTTATATTAGGCGCACACGTAAAAACATATTATTTTTTGGATAGGTCTTCTTTCCGGGGAAACGGTATCAAAGGACACAGATGAATAGTTTTGCCTATATTGTTCTATATTGTTCTATCGTTGTGAGTTGGATTGTTGTTTTTTATCACTGATTTTGATACCAACTACAAGAAGCAGCGTCTAAATGACTGCTATCATTTGCAGACCTCTTTTGACTGTTGTAACTGCTGTGGTATAATGCATTGTCTTTGTTAGAAGCTATTCAGAAGTTTTTTTTATTTTTTATTACAATATTGAGTTCACTGATGGTGAGTGGGGTTTTTCCTTGAGCATGGGGGAAGGGGGTGTCATGTGAGGTAGGTTTGTGTGTTTTAATCCTGCAAGCCACCCAGAGTCACTTGTGTGATGTGAGAAGCTATATAAATCAAATAGCCATCGTGTTCTCAGTTTCTCATTGTTCAGCTCTCTTCTAAAATTTAGCCTTTATTGTATTTTTGGACTGCAAAAATATTGGAGGTCTGTTAATCACACCAGTGGTGGGTTCCTACCAGTGCGGTCCACTCTATAGTACCGGTAGCGGCCCACTGGTGACGTCACAGTACCGGTGCGGTCGGTTGCCGGTGCCTGGGCGCCACCATTTTTTAAAAATGTAATTTATTTTTTAAATTTTTCTTCTGCGCATGCCCAGAAGCTGAGTTTTCGGCACTGCTCATGCGCTGCCTTCCTACCCCACAGTGAGTCCAAGCAGGGGAGGATGGCTGAGGGAGTGCGTGAGATGCTGAAAGAACGGGTGGCAGGACCTATCTCAGTTCCCCTCCTTTCAGCAGTCCAAGAAGCCACGCCCTCCCAGTCACATGGCTGGCAAGCCACACCCACAAAATAAGCCACGCTCACAGAGTGGTAGTAAAAAAATTAGGAACCCGCCCCTGAATCACACAACTATCTGCCTTTCTAAGTCGTGGTTGTATAAATATGTAAATTTTGCCCTTGGTTGAAGGGTGCTTGCATTGTGTTGCAATATTAATTGTTTTTAAGCGCTCACTTTGGGGACATGTCAAAAGAAAACTCATCTTGGCAGTACCCTTAAGGCCTGTCCTGCTAAAGTTCAAGACCTTTTCAGTTCCTTGAATTGTTTATATCCTGTGGGTTGGGGACACTGTATAGCTATTTGGAGGATGCTATTTGAATAAGATTTACACTTACATAATTAACATATTTGTAAGTGCAGGATGAACATTAGTATTCAAGTTAAATTTGGGCAGAAATACCAATCCTAGGCACTGAAATACAAGTTACCATGTCTTTCCCTTTTTTGCAAACCAAGTGAAACCTTCACTAAAACTACAGAAAATCTGTAGCTGCTCTATAGCTAGGAATTCTGGATAGCAACATTAGAATGATTTAAAAATCTAGAACAGAGGTCTTCAAACTTGGCAACTTTAAGACTTGTGGACTCCCAACTTCCAGAATAGCTGGCTGGAGAATTCTGGGAGTTGAAGTCTACAAGTCTTAAAGTTGCCAAGTTTGGGGACCCCTGATCAAGAATGATGACTGATTGGCAATACTGCAGAAGTACAGTTAACAAGAGAGAGAGAGAGCTAACTTTTTTTTAATACTGTAGATAGCAAAGCCAGAGACGCTTTGCGTTAGAAATATTTTTTTTCTATTTTCATTTATAAACATTGCATTGTTAAATAGCAGTACCATTCATTTTAAACAAAAGATAATATTAGAGGAGGTGGATGAGATGCTTATTGGGTAAGAAAGAGAATTCAAATTATGCCGAAGATCATTTTTTATTTGGTGACGGAAGGACAAACAAATTCAAATAAATTGACTTAACTTCCTAGGCAGGGGTTTTTTCCCCGTTCTGTCCCCATTCATGACAGAAAACAGTGTAGCATAGTGGTAAGCAGTCTTTTTAAGCTAATAGGTGCATTGTAATTTTGAAAACATATTGTGATATTTTCTTAAAATGGTTGCCATAAGTCCTTGCACATGCTCTAAAATGGTTCCTCTGTTACAGATCTTCATTTTACATGAAGGCTGTTCCCTACCAGTCTTTTTAATGTCCCTTAGATGCTCTTTGCCACACTATTTTTTTCCTTTCCATGGTAATACATATTCTTCCAAACAGCCAACCTCCTTTTATTTTGTATTAATGTATGTGGGAATTTTGGGTGGCCAGAAGTGTTGCAGAAGATATAGATACGGTAAAAGTTGGGACAAAGAAGCTGAAGATTCCTTGTCTGAGGAATCCTTCTCTAGATATTTTTAACTGATTATTTACAGCAGGGAATGGGTCTTTTATGTCAGTCAAAGAGTTATATTTCATTATGGTTCTCTTCTAGAAAATGAATTCCAGCTGCAGCAGGTTCAAAATCAAAGTGGAGTGTCAGAGCTGGCAGTGCATAGGATGCTCCCTTGCTCATTTATCATTTTGCTGGGGTGTGTGTTTGTGTGTGTGTGTGTGTGTGTGTGTGTTTATTTTACTTATATGCCGCCCATTTCACCATAGGGGACTCAGGCAGATTACAATCGTTGAATTAAAACACAACAAAAACATTAAGACAAAAAGCATTAAGATAGACATTAAAAATAATAAATAAATATAGATCTTACATTTAAAATTCAGTTAAAATAAATTGACCAAGATGGAAAGGAAGAGAGCAAAGTGTGCATGGGGAAGAGGTGGGGTTTTATCCATTAGCCACCAACAAAATGCTATGACTATGCATGAAAACAATGCACAGCCATGTTTTCAAGCCCTTTCGGAAGGCCAAATGTGTGGGTGCAGATCTCACTTCTGGAGGCACAATGTTCCAGAGGGCAGGAGCCATAGCAGTAAAGGCTCTTCTTCTGGACCATGCCAGCTGAAATTCCTTGACTGACAGCGTCCATGGCATGCCCCTTCCACCAGCGTGGATGGGGCAGGCTAGTTCCATCAGGGTGAACCAGTTTCTCAGATGGCCTGGACCTATTCCATGAAGGGCTATAAAATATCTAATAGCAGGTTGCAGTAAAATGATCTGGGCCTGCACACAAATATGTCTTCATTTATTTTATTATTATTTATTTGGCAGTTTTTCTATTCCGCCCTACTCCCTCAGGACTCAGGGCGGCGTACAACATTTTATGAAACTCCAAACAAATAATTAAAAAGGCAATTTAAAAACAATTTTAAAAAACATATAAACAACATACATACATGGGGGAGACATCAGATATAAAGTTGTCTCAAACTCACCCTGCCTGCAGGAAGAGCCATGTCTTAGTGGCTTTTTGGAAGGCCAGCAAGGTGGGGATGATTCGGATCTCTGGGGGAAGTTGGTTCCAGAGAGCAGGGGCCCTTACAGAGAAGGCCCTCCCCCTAGGCCCCGCCAGTCGGCACTGTTTGGCTGACGGGACCTGGAGGAGACCCACTCTGTGGGACCTGACCGGTCGAAGGGAAGAATGAGGCAGAATGCAGTCCCGGAGATAGCCTGGTCCTAAGCCATGTAGGGCTTTAAAGATGATAATCAGCACCTTGAATTGTACCCGGAGACCAATGGGCAGCCAATGCAGCTGGCGGAGTATAGGTGTTACGTGGGTGTACCTTGAAACACCCACCACAGCACGTGCAGCTGCATTTTGCACCAGTTGAAGTCTCCGAATACTCTTCAAGGGCAACCCCATGTAGAGTGCATTGCAGTAGTCCAATCGAGAGGTGACAAGGGCATGAGTGACCGTGAGTAGAGCCTCTTTCTCCAAGTATGGTCGCAATTGGTGCACCAGGCGAACCTGTGCAAAAGCCCCCCTAGCCACAGCTGAGAGTGAATTTGAGAGTGAACTTTGAGAGTGAATTTGCACCTATTATAAGTTCAGCCCTCCAAATTAATAAATATATTTTACTTTTAAGTGTTGAAATATCATGGCTATTAGAGTCTTAAGAGACTTGATCAGGGGTATCAAACTCGCGTCATCATGGCACGTATCGGGACTTTCCCCCCTTCGCTAAACTGGGAGAGGCGGAGCCAGCACATGACGCATCCGTCCCGCGGGCCACGAGTTTGACACCCCTGGAATAGGTAGACCCAACATACTGATAGGACATTATGATCAGCACTAGGGAGTGAGTTTAGCTGAACATGTTTTATAAGTGTGTTCAGAATTTGATCTATTAAATCTAGATCAATGACACTACAAATCTGTAAGCTAGCTGACATGCTGCAAAAATGTCTTCAATATTTTATAAATATATTTTATACATTTCTATATATTTATAATATATAGGAAGATTATAAAATACTGCTTACAGCACTTTTTTGCCACCAATGTGGTCTACTGATTCCAAATAATTAATGTCAGGGTGTTTCAATAACTGTTTGAGGAAAGAATACAGCTAAAATACCATAGAATAAATTCTTTGTCCTTGTTGGTTAAGGAGTCTCTGTGCCTTACATGAAGTCCTAGTTATTTTGCAGAGACATCTTGTGGTCGTTTTGCATGACTGCAGCTATATGTCAAATTTTACTGTAAGTTTGTAATACTACTAATTATTTCAATGAACAGAAGAGGGAGAAATATAATGTGTCAGCTGGCCTTATATATAGGTTCTGGATGAGACTAAAGCACGGCAATTCCCTTGGTGTTTGGCTTATGATAGGAATAGCTTATTTCTTCTTTTGCATCTATTTTCAAATACTGTTTCATGAATTAAACAGTTACCCCTCTAAGTCCCCCCCCCCAATTTTTCAACTTGATTTTTCAGAAAGATGATTGTATATAAAATGCAATAATATCATATTTTCAGCAGCTACGTTCAGGAGTATCAGCTAAGACTTTCTGATGTAGTAAATTTAAACTGAAGCAAGTGTTTATCAGAGGGATTAACTGAATAGGCTTTTGTGCATATTGCCCTGTACTATTTCTATCTACCATGTTACTCAAGATTGCCTACTTCCTCAAGTAATGTGCATGTTTTTACTAGTTATTTTTAGCCAATGTGGAACTGGTTTTCCTCTCTTTGAAAGAAAAATGCACTTTGTTTAAAGAAGTTACTAACTAACTACCAACTAACAAGTTCAGCCATCATAAACTAACACATCTCTTCTCCTGTAGTATATATAAAGCATGTCTTAGAGTTATGAGATACTGTACAACGTTCTCCAAATGTCTAGTGTAGAGTTAATTTCATTTGTACTTGCTAAGATATTAGTAACTTTTCAGTGATTTCTCAGAATTTGAATTATAAAATGATAGCTGTATAGTTGTGACTAGCACTTGTTAGAACAGTGAAGGTGTAGAAGTTTATGCAGGAAACTGACAGAGTCTATGCTTTCATTTAAGTGTTATTGACACATGTTAAGATGTATTAGAGAAATCATGTTTTTGTTCTTTCATTTTTAAAACTTGATTAAGCTGTTCTTATTAACACAGAGGATTTTAAATAAGATCAAAGTATTTTAAATTGGAATGCTACAGCCATACTCACATATACATACCTTTATCAAGATATTTTACTTTACTTAATTAATCCAATTTGATACAGGAATGTGTGTTGGTGCGTGTGTACCATCACACACAAACACTCAAAACACAAATCCAAACAGAGTTAAGATTACCATGTTCAGGCACCATAAGAAACTCACAACACGCCCACATCAGAAAGCCTTTTTGAGGAGAACAGGGCAACAATACTGAGGCAATGATAGCAGTGTTAATAGGAAAACATATGAGTTGCATTCAACTATTGTTACTATAGGCTTGATATATAGAAATAATATTAAATAGCGCTATTCAGGAATTTTATACTATTTTTGTATAGGGTTCATCACATCTTGTCATCATTGATACAACAGAGTAAGTTGAGGAATTTATTCATCCAGCATTATACAAAACGAACATTTTACTAGCTATTTAGGTTGACTACCGGTAGTAACAGTGGGCAAAAGGATTTAATACTGTGCTATATAACAATTCCAGGTAGACCATGCATTAACTTCTTAGATTACTAAATAGGTATTTTTTCCACCCAAAAATTATGTGGTGTTGGTAGCAGAATAGTTAGGGACTGAGATAGTTTAGCAGTTGTAGTCTATTTTACAAAACAATAGAAATAAATTCAATAATATACATTTTGAATTGTGTATTGTAAATAACACTACTTTCTGAAAGATAGCAATTTCTACATACATGTATGCATGTATGTACAGTATATATGAATATGCTTTCTAGAAAAAAATATAATGTTGATCATATTATAATTGCACCTGAAACTCAAGTGCTTTAAACCTTTTTTGAAACACCTGGTTTACCTTTTTATATATGAATACTATTTGCATATATTCCACTCTTTGAATCTGAAATTAAACAGGTCTTCCTCAGAAGTTATTTTGAGAGGGATATTTGGTTGCTTTGTTTTTTTTAAAAAAAAGAAATTAAAATGCTCAATAGTCAGCATGTTTTAATGTCAGCCAAGATATTAAGCCAGCAGCTTCGACTCAGTTATTGATGTGAGTAAAAAAGCATATTCACTCTCTCACTTGATTCAAAATGTACTTCCTTTACCTACTTTTAACAGGGGTATGGCAATTAGAAAGCCACAAGGAAGGGTTACTCAAATTCAGCATAAAATGAGGTATTTTACATTGCCAGCCTGTTGAGTGAGCCATTCTAAAGAATAGACAACGAGATTAACAAAAGATTAGTTTTGTTTTGGAATTTGTGTAACTACTTAAGTTTTATGGTTTCTGATGTCTTTGTCTTTGTTGTTTAATTTCTGTATGCATGCTCAGTGATAATGTATCGGGTAACAGCTCAGTACCATCTCTTTCCTACCATGTGTAAGCCTGTTCGAAAATGAAACCAGCATAAAAATCTCTTACCATCCCTCAACCCTTTCTTTTATTTCAGTGATAAACATGGGCTGCACAAAACATTAGTCTAAATGTTTAGGTTAACGTATCCTCTGATTAGGGCTTTCCTTTGCTTCTTCACATTACTTGAACTGGGATAAGAGAAAATATCATTTTACCATTTTCACCTGGTTAAACCAGAAAAAGATATGTCCATCTTTCATGGCTCTATCACCAAACTTATAAGGGGGGGAGGCTTTTGATTGTTTCACTGGGGCTCTAGTAAAGAAATGAATGGTCATGGAAGGACAGCAATTAGTGACCAGAGGGAAAGCATTTATTTCTATACTTTCTGATCCTTGAATAAAGTTAATCATTTTTAATTAAACGTTTGAAACAATAGTAATTAAAATTTTAAGTATACATGAAATATTTTATTATTGTAACTATTTGAAAGGTAGATATGTCATTGTTACCAAAATAGAAAAAAAACCCTGTATTTTCCTTTTGAGGAAAAACCATGTGCTTAATTTAATTGGATCTCTAGGTGAATTATTAAGCATGCTGCCCTATATTTACTAGGCAAGCCTATTTGATAGTAATTTATAATTAGACAACCCATTGGCATTAGGCAATGCCCTTATTTTAGAAGTTTATTTAGAAAAGACATATCTTGTACTTAGAAATTTTTCTTATTTCCATTGAAGCTAGGCAATAGCTTTCTTGTTCAACAAGAATGGTAAAATACTCAGCTAGTATTTACCATTAGATCAGATTATATAAAACCTTTTTTTAGCAGTTAAATACAAGTTTGCAGATTGCTTCAGGTTTAAGAAGGAGATGAGTGGGCTTGCTGTTAATAATTAGTCAGCTCTTCTTTAAAAAATATTTTGTGAAGTGATGCTATTCTAAATATGTTTTTAGAATTGTGTAGGGGGTTATGAGTCATTACTAGAAATAACACATAGGTGAAATTGTAGTATCTGTGTAGTATATAGAAATGGAAGAATTGCTTCTGTTTAAAGATAACATCCGTTGGCTTTATGAGACATCAAAAATGCTGAAAATAATTCTAAGTTAATTTTAAATATAATTCACTTTAATTTTATACTCCCTTCAAGTGTCCCCTATTATATTTCTGACTATATGTGAACACTTTGGTGGTCTACAGATTTGCCTCTCTATATTCCCTTTCCCAAAAATTACATTGAGGCTTGAACTGCTATCTTGTTGTGAAGATATATTGCATCGTCCATTGCCACTGAAAAGTATTGAAATCTCTTTGTCTTGCCTGGTGCAAGTGGAGATTGCTCTATAAGTTTGAGGCCTTCAATTTGAGACCCACAAGTTCCTTCTGCTTTCTTCTGTCTGTAGAAAAGGGATAAAAACACAAAGAAATAAGCTCATTTTGATCAAGATCAAGAGTTTTAGGTAGAATTATAAACTTATAAAATAGAATAGAATAGAATAGAATAGAATAGAATAGAATAGAATAGAATAGAATAGAATAGAATAGAATAGAATAGAACAACAGAGTTGGAAGGGACCTTGGAGGTCTTCTAGTCCAACCCCCTGCTTAGGCAGGAAACCCTACACCACTTCAGACAAATGGTTATCCAACATCTTAAAAATTTCCAGTGTTGGAGCATTCACAACTTCTGGAGGCAACTTGTTCCACTGATTAATTGTTCTAACTGTCAGGAAATTTCTCCTTCGTTCTAAGTTGCTTCTCTCCTTGATTAGTTTCCACCCATTGCTTCTTGTTCTACCGTCAGGTGCTTTGGAGAACAGCCTGACTCACTCTTCTTTGTGGCAACCCATGAGATATTGGAACACTGCTATCATGTCTCCCCTGGTCCTTCTTTTCATTAAACTAGACATACCCAGTTCCTGCAACAGTTCTTCATATGTTGTAGCCTCCAGTCCTCTAATCATCTTTGTTGCTCTTCTCTGCACTCTTTCTAGAGTCTCAACATCCTTTTTACATTGTGGCGACCAAAACTGAATGGAGTATTCCAAGTGTGGCCTTACCAAGGCATTATAAAGTGGTATTAACAATTCACGTGATCTTGATTCTATCCCTCTGTTAATGCAGCCTAGAACTGTGTTGGCTTTTTTGGCAGCTGCTGCACACTGCTGGCTCATATTTAAATGGTTGTTCACTAGGAATCCTAGATCCCTCTCAATTACTACTGTTGAGCATGGTACCACATATACTGTACCTGTGCATTTTGTTTTTCTTGCCTAAATGTAGAACCTTACTTTTTTCACCATTGAATTTCATTTTGTTAGATATTGCCCAATGTTCAAGTCTGTCAAGATCCTTCTGTATCTTGAGCCTATCTTCTGGAGAGTTGGCTATTCCTGCCAGTTTGGTGTCATCTGCAAATTTGATGAGTTCCCCGTCTATCCCCTCGTCCAAGTCATTGATGAAGATGTTGAAGAGTACTGGGCCTAAAACAGAGCCTTGGGGTACTCCACTGCATACTTCCCTCCATGTAGATGCAGTTCCATTGAGCACTACAGGTTGAGTGTGGTTGGTCAGCCAGTTTTGAATCCATCTGGTGGTGTTGCTGTCTAACCCACATTTTTCTACTTTTTCTAGTAGTAGGTTATGTCTACTTTATCAAATGCTTTACTGAAGTCCAAGTAAATTATATTGACAGCATTCCTCTGGTCTACTAATTTTTTCACTAACTTAGAAGGGGTAGTTTCATAACCCCCTCCTCAGTGCAGAAATCCTAATTAAAATGATTCTGATAGATGGCAACCCTGCCTCTGTTTTAATTCATTAGTGAAGGGACATCCACTGTCTCTAGGCAATTGATTTCACTGCTGAATGACTCAGTTAGGAAATTTATTTCCGTTTAACATTTAGATAGAATCTGCCTTCCTATTGGAAGAAGCAACTCGTTCAAGTGGAAAAAAATGCAGTTCAGATTAATAGCTGGGTCTATATATCAAGCAAAGCCATTAAAAAGGTATAAATGGTATTTTATGGTTTAGCAAATAGGATAAACTCAGAAAATTGTAAAATGAACAAAGTTAAACAAACCAGGACCAGCCCTATCTGCAAATTAGACCAATTTAGTGTTAGTGAGCAGTTGCATACTTAGGGTCTTCCTTCAAAATTGAAAAATGGCTATTTTCAAACAGAAGTATTACTTATTAAGAATCCATTGTCTTAAGCTATTGATTGATTGATTGATTGATTGAGTGAGTGAGTGAGTGAGTGAGTGAGTGAGTGAGTGAGTGAGTGTATGGCGTATCATACATGGACTAGCAGTATATATTAACATTGCAACTAGTTTAGTAGAACCCAATAAAATATAAATGTTAAAAAGATCTATATTACTTCATTTTTGTTGCCAAGTATTTTGAAAGCTAGGAAAATCTACAGAATAGTCTGGCTGCCAGCAGTTGCTAGTTCGTTTAGTTCATTGTGTCATGATATCCAGGATGCACCACAAGGAGGCGAACTAGCTTCACACCTTCTTAAGCTGTGGTGGACATATATATATTCGATGTTTACTTTTAAGAGTAGTTTTTAATCATACTTAATCTGTATCAATCCTATCCTATTGTCTTTCCATTTTTTGTGATATGTAACTTATTTATCCTTTGAAGTTGCAGTCCTGTTCATGTGTGAATAAGATAACTATGTTTACAATTTAAATATTTTCAGTAATTTTTAGTCTTATAAAACTGACTTTTTATAGCATAATTCAAACATTGAGGTTTACACATATGTAAAGGTATTTTTCTTCATAATCATGGTTTATCTATATCGGAAAGCTTCTACTCTTCTTGAAATTTTACACGCTAAAAGAGCAGACTCTTTCCTTCACTCTAACAAAAGAATGGTTAGTTTAAAAATGTTTGTTTATAAATTTTCTTGGCGCTTCCTCCTTATAGACATACACAGACATGCAGATTGTCACTGTAGTTAGCAATCTGTAACTGACAACCAAATTGTTTTGGGTAGATATTTTTCTGTTTGTTTTTTTAACTAAAGCAGCAAGCTATCAAAATAAAATAACATATATTCACATATGTATCATATAATAAGAGCCAACATAGTGGCTAAACTGGTACACTGAAAACCAAGATTCAGAACTGGTCAGTGGCATCACTCATTGGATGACCCACTGAATTCGTTCAGACATAATAGTTTAAATACTATTATAAGTTTGCATAACATTTCAAATTCAAAATGTGTCATGCCCAGAATTGTTGCTTTGAGTTCAAAATGGGATTTCTGCTTGAATCATTCTGGAACTGTTCTGAATATGAAATATTTGGAAATATTCCAATCTTGAAGAATTTTGCATAGTTCTATAATTTGTGTAGGTGAATTCGTTGGATTCATGGACTTCCTTTCAGTGTAATTACAAGGATGTTAGAAGGATCTGTTTTTACTGTTAATTGGTCATTGGGATTAATTTTATTTATAGGTTCCTAAAATTATTTCTGGCTTCTGAAAGCCAGAATCATTAAATATGGTTTAAAGATATTTGTTTTATGTTTCTCTAAATTTACTGGCTGCCCAACTCCAATGGACTCTAGAAACTTGTTTCAATAAATCTAGTCTGTTCTGAAAATAATATTAAATGGTACCGTTTTATGCCTGAAAAGCTAAGCTATAGAGCAGGCGTGTCAAACTCAATTTCATTGAGGGCCACATCAGGGCTGTGGTTTACCTTGTGGGGCCAGGTGGGCATGGCCGACTGGGTGGGTGTGGCCAGCTGGACATTACCCACTGGGCGTGGCCAGCTGGGTGGGCATGGCCAGCTTGACGCCACTCCCCAAACTGCTGGCATTCCTCTTTGCATTGGTAGACCGGGCTGAAGCCTTGCTGGCCCAATGTTTCCTCTTCACATTGGGTAGACCGGGCCAAAGTGATGCGCGTAGACCGGGCTGAAGTGACGCAGGTAGACCAGGCCAAAGTGATGTTAAGATATTCATGAACTGGGAGAGTCATATTAACAAGGTCAGCCAATGAATAGGCATAGCAACTAAGTCAGCCAATGGGAGCTAAACACATCTGAGCCTGTGCAGAGAATCGAAACTGAAAACTTAAGCTTAAGGCTGGGCGTGGCTCAGTCCACTCTATACTCTCAGCCCACTCTGCTCTCTGTCCATTCTGTACTCTCTGAACTCTGAACTAGAAGCTTCTTGTGTTTTACTTTTAACTGTTGCTACATTGAAGAAGAACTCTGCTAATGGTATTGTAAATATATATATTTTATTGCTACCGGTATGTTTATAAAGAAGTTTATGAATCCAGCTGAATCAGTCATCTGTGTGTGCTTCTGGTTTTGATTTTTATGCAATAAACTCTAATAAGTGACACGGGTAGACTGAGCTGAAGCGATGCAGGCTGGCCCCTTACATTTTCCAGGATGGCCCTACAGGCCGGATCCAACTACATCGCGGCTGGATCCAGCCTTGAGTTTGACACCCCTGCTTTAGAGGGAAAAGGAATGCACTTTATATTAAATTACGTTTGGTTAAACTCTTGCTTGGTTAGAAGCTATGAAAGAGTTTGCCCATTGCATAAAATTACAAGGGTACCATTTGGGCTTTAGATAATTGTGTCAGTCCAATCTAAATAGTGATCAAACTAGCAGGCTGGATCTTTATTTGCCTTGGCAATGCCCCCAGAAGAGGCTGTCATGCTAGCCCCAAGGAGAATTCCATTTCAGACCTAAGACTCTGGCTATTACTCTTCTTGGAAGTGCAGCATCTACTGGGCATCTCAACTCCACCTCTGAAATGCCACCCAAAAATGTGAGTTAATGCCTTGCCGTATCACACAAAGCTACTGCTTTGCAAAGAATCAATTGAACAACAGATAGGTTCGGTTCCATCTTAGAGGACATCCTGAAAAATAAACCGCTGGCGTAAGTTGAGTTTGGCTTGATGCTTCATGCATCTTTTTCTCTTTTCACTCCCTTTCTGCATTGAAAATAACCAGTGATGTTACAATAATTTCCATATGAACACTTGTAGCCACCTTGGAGTGGCCTTGCCCCTGATCATTCAGCACTATCACCTGTCTTTGAACAGCTACTTAAATCACTATTGGCACCTTGCTCTGCTTAAAAGCTGGTACCTAGCTACCAGACCATGGCTTACTGCTGCCAGAAGTGGGAAGGATACTTGGGGGATAATACAGCTCACCTGTCTGGAACCCGCACTGCATATCGGACATTAATACAATTGAGAGAGTCCAGAAATACTTCACAAGAAGAGTCCTCCTTTCCTCTGCTCGCAACAGAATTCCTTATTCCACCAGACTTGAAATTTTAGGCTTAGACAACTTAGAGCTATGTTGCCTTCGATCTGATCTAAATGTAGTTCATAAAATCATCTGCCACAATGTCCTACCTGTCAATGAATACTTCCGCTTCAACCGCAACAATACAAGAGCACATAATAGATTCAAACTCAATGTAAATAGCTCGAAACTCGACTGCAGAAAATACGACTTCAGCAACAGAGTAATCAGTGCCTGGAATGCACTACCTGACTCTGTGGTTTCTTCCCCAAACCCCAAAAACTTTAACCTTAGACTGTCTACAGTTGACCTCACCCCATTCCTAAGAGGTCTGTAAGGGGTGTGCATAAACGCACCATCGTGCCTACCGTCCCTGTCCTTCTGTCCTGTTGTCTAAATTTACCTATACATACTTTGCTTTTGTTTGTTTATATCATCCCTGTTATCTTGTACACGTGTTGACAAATAAATAAATAAATAAATAAATAAATAAATAAATAAATAAATAAATAAATAAATAAATAAATAAATAAATATCTAAGCAAGGGCTTAAGCTCTTCCCCAAGATCAAAAGATGCTTATTGTCCTTCCCTGTGTTGTCCCAGGGTTTCAGACAGCAAAATGTAAATCTTCAAGACCTGAAGCACTTTGATACTTGGCTGCACTTTTATTTTTATTTATTTATTTATTTATTTATTTATTTATTTATTTATTTATTTATTTATTTATTTATTTATTGTCAAGTACATGTTGGTAATATACATAGATATAACATTGTTTGTATACATAAGATGGGTACTGATAAGCGGGAACATTAGGACAGGGACAGTAGGCACGCTGGTGCACTTATTCACGCCCCTTACTGACCTCTTAGGAATCGGGTGAGGTCAACAGTGGACAGTCTAAGGGTAAAGTTTTGGGGGTTTGGTGACGAAACCACAGAGTCAGGTAGTGAGTTCCAGGCATTTACCACTCTGTTACTGAAGTCATATTTTCTACAGTCAAGTTTGGAGCTGTTCACTTTGAGTTTGTATCTGTTGTGTGCTCGTGTATTGTTGTGGTTGAAGCTGAAGTAGTCGTTGACAGGAAGGACCTTGTAGCAGATAATTTTATGAGCTATGTTTAGGTCGTGCCGAAGGTGACGTAGTTCTAAGCTTTCTAAGCCCAGGATTTCAAGTCTGGTTGCGTAAGGTATTCTGTTGCGAGTAGAGGAGTGGAGGACTCTTCTTGTAAAGTATCTTTTTGGTAAAATAAAGTACTTTAAGGTACTCTGCTGTCAGTAAGAATACCTAGCATTCAGTTAAAATCCAATTCCTCCCACAGGTATCGTCCTCTTTCACTATAATAGAAATAAACCTCACTGACCCATTTGCTTTTTAAATGCATACTACAGGCAGTCCCGATTTAACAACAGCTTGTTTAGTGACCGTTCAAAGTTACAATGGCACTGAAAAAAGTGATGTGTGACCAGTTTTCACACGTATGGGCATTGCAGCCTACCATGGTCATGTGATCAAAATTCAGACGCTTGGCAACTGACTCATATTTATGAAGGTTGCAGTGTCCTGTCACCTTTTGCAACCTTCTGACAAGCAAGATCAAAGGGGAAGCCAGATTCACTTAACAGCCGTGTTACTGATTTAACAACTGCAATGATTCGCTTAACAACTGTGGCAAAAAAGGCCGTAAAATGGGGCAAAATTCACTTAACAAATGTCTCAGCAACAGAAATTTTGGGCTCAATTGTGGTCATACGTCGAGGACTACCTATACTTTATTCCAGCATTCCACTTCTCTCTATCATACCACCTACCCTAAGCCAATAACAACTAGGAGACTTCAGAGAACACCACAGTTCCACCAATTGGAAAGGTGTAGAACACAAATTACATTTTGTTCCATGCTTGAAGCAAACTTTTTGACAAACCTAAAGCTTTGTTTTAAACTGTTCCACATGTCCTTACTTAACAGTTCTTGGATCCTTTTCCTCAGATCATAAAGTGGAAGCAAAGACCCATTAACCCAGTATTTATGGCCAAACAATGAATTCCTATGTAACTTTGTTTCTTGGCTGGAATAATTGAATGCATTTCATGATAGCAAATGAAGAACCAGAGAACAGCTTTCAGAGAATTACAAGAGGAACATCCCACATGGAATAGTATACCTGCAGCTTTCAATTGTCAGTTGCAGGAGGAATGGCAATTTGTCCTATTTGTATTATATTGTGGAGAAAGCAAGAATTCAATTAAGGGATGGATTTAGGATTACTTACCTGGGAATAAAGAGCACATTCTGAAAGGTGGGGATGAAAATTTGGGAGCTTGTTAGAAAAACTGTTAGGACACCATTTTGTTAAATTCTGAGATAACTAATACCTGGGATATTGTCAGAGTTTCTCCAAGGAAAATAAAAAGGCAAAACATAGATGTCTCTGAAGAGGCTTCAGTTAATTAATATTGTGGAAACCAATGAATCGGAGAGAAATAAAAAATAGTAGCATTAAGTATACGATAAAATCTTGCCAGTCCAGTGCTACGCCTCACTCCTTGTTTTGATAGGTGTTCCCTCTTTGTTTCTTCCTACTATTGTCTCTCCTTTTTAGGAATGTCAAAGGAAAACAAAGTGTTCAATCACTGCTGGACAGACTGTTAAAAAAAAGACATATGAAAAACCAGATTGACACATTGCTGAAGTTGTAGGAAAAGAATGGGCCTATTGTTCTGTTGTTATAGCTCTTTCTAAAACAGATAAAAGTTAAAAGAATGAAAAAGGAAATGTTAATAAATTGGATCCCATTCCATATTCTATGTGCATGCATGCAGTGGCTTCTTGGACTTCTGTTATAGAAATGTAGGAATTGCGTCAGTTTTTTTTCTTCATCTATTAAATTAGAAATGCAAATGAACGTGGTGTTATTCATTTCTAATTCATGTACTAAAAGGAAATACTGAGTAATTTATGACTGATTTATTGAATGCATCATGACATAAGCTGGTTTTCTTTTTACATGCATTGTGATAGGCAGGTATACAAATGGGGACACTTGCATCATTTTGTCAGGTTAAGTAAATCTTCGTATTTGTGATCACCTGTACACAGTTAGGTGAAGCAGTTTCTTTTAGCTTATTGGCACCATTAGAACCAGTGTATCTTCCACAAGTAGGAACTGCAGCAACATTTGCTTGGCACATTATTATTGAAGCACTCAACTGTGAGATTGCGGTTCCCTCCCACTTGTCTGGGAGCTGTATGAAATCTGTTTTAGTCTTGTTGAACAAAAATAGCTGGCAAGGAAGTATAAGCAGTTCTACATTCCCTTTATATGAAACAAATTGTTGTTAACTTCATGCTAAGATGCTGTGGGAGTTTTAGAGGCAACATTTTCTGTCCTCCTTTTTTTTATAATACTACAAAGAACTGGTGAAAAATGGTTTGGGTGGATGCTATTTACTTAATTTTTAAACTTGACTGTGTTTTAAGTGTTAGTAGCAGAATGTAGTGCCAATTATGGATTGTACTCAAGTGAACAAACTCAGAAGTTCTGTCCATTGTGAGGAAATCACTCCACACTCTCAAGTGAGAAAAGCTCCAGGCACTGCAATTTGTTCTGCCTGTAAGTGCCAGACTTTTTCGTATGATGCTCTGGCTCTTCCCATATCGGCTTTGTCTCCAAATGATGTCTGTTTTCCCCAAAATACATACCCCTGTATGTATTGCCTTTTGAGTTGCTTCTTTGACATTTTAAAGGTTTCAGAATTTAGAACAGTTTGAAGAAGGAAAGAAGTTTCAAATAACCAGATTACTGGTTAAGGCAGCAGGCTAGATTGTGAGTTCTAGTCCCGCCTAAGGCACAATGCCAAGCGGGTGATTTTGGGCCAGTCACTTATCCTCAGCCCTGGGAAGGAGGCAATGGCTAACCACTTCTGAAAAACATTGCCAAGAAAACTGCAGGGACTTGCCCAAGCAGTCTCCAAGAATCAGAGTGGAAGAAAAAAAAGTTAGACAGCCCCCAACTGGCTGGTAAGAAGACAGAGGGAGAAATTGAGAATTTTTCTTCCATTCAAGAGTGGGGTTCCCAACCCTGAGCCATGCCCTGTACCAGGCCGTAGCCTGTTGGGAACCAGGCCACGCAAGTGGTAGACAAGCACCCATGTGCACAGTTGCATTTGTGCAAGCGGCGTGTGCGCGAAACCATCTCCTCTCTCCCCCCCCTCACTGCCACCAATCCACAAAGATTGGGGACTGCTGTTCTAAAGAAGAAAAGGGAATCTTTCTATTGAGATTCTGTCAATGTACTACCATGAAATTGACCAATCCAAAGAGTAGACAAGACCATGATAATAACATATAATTGAATAACTTTGCATTTTTATAATTAGCAAAAAAGGTATCTGAAAGGAAAGAAATCTGAACATAGGTTTTTAAAGCTGTATCTTCTGTTTTAATGATCTTGTCCCCAGATCCTACAGTACATGTGTAGCATTCCGTAGAAACTGAAACAACCAAATGGCATTGATATTTTATAAAACAGCTTTCAGAAGTTAAAATCGTGAAACTAAATAAAATGTCCTTGCAGTGCACTCATTATTAAACACAAAAATATGCTGTAACTATTTTATTTATTTTATATGAACTCTAATATATGTACTTGCAGTGTTCCTTTTTTATCATTTACTGCTGCTATTGTGGTATGTGGTAACAGATATAAATCCATATTGAAGCACATGACATCTGCTTTCATACATCCTGATAATTACTCCAGCAAATGTCTTGACAGCCAGAGCATGACACAATGCATACGATCTCTGACTTGCTTCAGGCTACTAAACAGAATAAACAGCTTTACCATAATGCTTTGGGTCTGTGCTGTAGTAAAGTCATGGAATAATGTTTTAGGAAGTAGTGTTCAATAAAGTGTCACACATTGAAATCCAGCATGCACATTAATTTGCTACGTTTATTTAAGAAAATATTTTATAATCTTTTCAGAGAAATTTTCAACTGTTTTATAACATTTAAAATGAACTGTTGATTTTAAAAGGTTTATTATAGCAGGGGAACCCAACTTCTGGTCTGCAGTCCAGTGGCCCGTTGGGAACTGGGCTGTGCAAGCAGTGTGCGAGCATGCAAAGCTGCATTTGCACAAGCGGCACGCATGCACGTGAAACCGTGCTCACACACACACACCGATGCTGCTGCCAACAGTCTGCAGAACCAGAAAGGTTGGTGACTGCTATATTATAGGACAAGGTATCTCCAAAAGTCTTCCTTCCCAGTTAGGATAATTAAGCTGCCTTGTCCATCACAAAGATTGCAGTATTTGTATTGAATGATCTATGGCAGTTGTGAAGAAGGACATATTTGTCCATGTTGATTTCATTTAGTTTTTAGATTTGCAGTTTCAAAAATTAAATTGCATGTGTGTTCACTATACAATTTGACATACATTTCTCCAATAATCCTCCCAGGGAGGCACTACCTTGACCTAGTTGTGGGCTTTGCCTGAGGAATATGCCTCTTCAAGGCACTTCAAAATATCACGAGGGTAGAGGCTGTTCAAATCTCAGGGGGAATATCATTCCAGAGGCCCACTTCTGAGGTCCAGACAGATGGCATTGTTTAATTGAGTGAACACGGAGTGCACCAATTCTGCCATATTGAACTGGCCAGGCAAGTATTATGGGAGACATGAGATTCCTCAAGTATCCAGGCTCTATGCCAGTGATGGCGAACCTATGGCACGGGTGCCACAGGTGGCACGCGGAGCCATATCTGCCGGCACGCGAGCTGTTGCCCTAGCTCAGCTCCAGCGCACATGTGTGTGCCCACCAGCTGATTTTTGGCTCGTGCAGAGGCTCTGGGAGGGCGATTTTGGCCTCCAGGATGGCGGGGGGAGCATTTTCACCCTCCCCAAGCTCCAAGAGAGCCTCTGGAGCCTGGGGAGGGCAAAAAATGGGCCTACTGGGCCCACTGGAAGTCGGGAAATGGGGGAGTGGGGGGGTCACGCACGCATGCGCAGGGGTGGGTGGGGCGAGGGGGGCCTTTGAATTATGGGTGTGGGCACACACACGCGTGTGATAGCACGCGCGCGCACTATTTCGGCACCCGAGGGAAAAAAGGTTCGCCATCACTGCTCTATGCCATTTTTGTTCTTGGCTTCTTAACAATCACATTTTCCAGGGAACTCTCCATAAAATGCTACTACGAATAATTTTACTAAATATACATGTTATAAAGTTGTTGACTGTATTACAATATTCATAAATGTGTAGATTTTGCTTTATAAAAACATCACAGTATGTGTTCTTACTCGTTAAAATAAACCTGACAGCCTTTTGTCCCATTCTTACTGATGAAGAGGAAAATATTCTGTTTTGTAAAATGAAAAACAGAGTTGTATTAATTTTTACATTGGAGAGATGACAAAATTAACTGCTTTGATTAAAGACAATGGACTAGACAGCTTTATAAGAAACTGGAAGCCATTTGTGGATTTTCTATGTGTTAAATACAATTACATGGTTAACAGAGGGATTTGAAGTTTAGTGTAACATTTGGGCTAACCTGGTGACTGCTTTTTTTCTTTTTTACATATATATTATGCATATTCTGATTAGATGGTGGGTAGATTTAATTATTAGATAGATACACTGTACTCTCATCTGAAATATTTATTTAATGTAGTATTTTTTGTTTTATAAGGATGGGAATGTTTATAACTATTTGTAAACCTGCTATGTAAGGGGAGAAAACTTATCAGTTATTTATTTATTTTTCAGCATCCAGCCAGGGTGACTTCTTTATGTTCAATGTTGGATATATTTGACATTTAGGTTTTTTTTCTTTTCCTTTTCTTTTTTTGTACATAAGATTTTTTTTTCATTGTTAGTGTTGGATGTTCATTTTTCTGTTTTTCTGTTTTGTATTTTATTCTTGTTGATAAATATGTTTTTAAAAAAACAGAGTTGTATTAAGCAGACAAAGAAGGCAAGGCTACTATACTTCCTGAATTGGTTGTATATCTATCTCAGGTAACTCTTGACTATTTAGTGTTAAATTTACTGGAGTTACAGACAAGACTTCATTGTAATGAGCAACTGAAAGGCTTTAATAATAACGGCATTGTGATGATGTTTTGAATTAATTGCGTTGGTAATACTTTTAGCCTAATGTTTGAAAAATACTTCAGTGTTCAGAGCTTGCCTTTTCTGTCCATGATTGCATAATTTGTATATAAAGAGAAAGCAATGGACCCATTTCTGTCTGAGAAGGAGAGAAAAGCTTGCCCAAAGTTTACTCAGATATAAAGGTATCGTGCCATTTTTCCTGATCATATAATTTGGGGGATTTTCACCTTCCTAACGCTAGCTTCTTTACCATTGGCAAAAATAACCAGAGCCATTAAATATACTTCTCTTTATGGATCAGCCAAACAGTTTTAATAAACATTTGCAAGGACATGTTTTACTAATTTAAAATACAGCAATATTATGTTTCTAATTTTCAGTGAAGATCACAGTCTCAGTTAATAGCATAGTTTAGTCTAAAACTAGTTAAAATATCAAATTTTCAATCTGTCTTATGAAATAATGACAAGTAATGACATGTTTATGTGCAACTCTAATTAGAGTTGAGCTATGTGCTTATAAGTGAGGGTATTTCACATCTAATATAAATAGTTCTTAGCCAGGATAATAGTTTGCTTTTCAAACTCAGTTATTTAAAATGTAACTGCAGTATGATTGCTCTGGCAGATTTTTTCTTAATTCCATGCCTCTTTTCACATTATTTCTTTAAAATTGTCTGTTTTAATATTTGAATTCCAATATTGAGAATGTTAATCCTTCAGCTTCTGAGGGATAAAGCTCCTTTTTTTTGTTTTCAGTCATGGATTCTATTTTTCATGTTTGAAACTGTGCACACATTTGCATATTAAAAAGCTTTAGTTTTCACTTGAGAATCTTCCTCCGCTTAGCTAATGTGCATTACTACCATTTTCAGAGTTTTTTCCCCCAATTCTGAATATTATCATATCCTCCATTAGAGAACAAGACCATGCCACTCTCTTAATGCAGACGCTGGTCCATGATGACCCCATAGCTAGATTGAAGTTTAGTCCCATCATATCTTGTAAGCTCCCACTTTCTATATTGTCTCTATGCCATCTTCTGCCAGACTATAATTGTAATCTAGATATAGTCTTTAAGTGTTTTAATTTTGAATGCCTACTTAAAAAAAAACCCAAACATCACCAGCAACTTGAATGAGTAGGGTGGTGGGTGCAGTGGGGAGAGATCTTTTCAGGTCGTTGGATAAAAAGAATTCACATTTTGATGACATTTTGAAATCAGATTTAAATTTAATTTTCAAAATATAAATTATTTGTCCAGGTTATTGTCCCTCAGGTGCAGTGAGTATAACTATAAGTAATCCCTGATTTATAATCCGTGGTTTAACAACTACTTGAAGTTATGACAGACTTACACAGAACTTGCAACCCATTTTCAGAGTTATGATGGCTACCCATACACACAACACACATACACACATACACACACACACACACACACACACACACACACACACACACACACACACACACACACCACATCTTTAGTCACATGATTGTATTTTAGGCACATGGCAACCAGCTCACCATTATGGTCAGTTGCAGCATCCTACAGTCATGTGACTTGTACAATGTCTTTTGCTGTTTCTGGTTTTTGTCAAAAACACTTTTGGGAAAATGGATTCACTTACTGACTATGGCATTCTCACTTAATGACTATCATTTTAATCTGGTCACATGATGCCTCGATTTACAACTGCAATGACTTTAGCCATAATTCTGGAATCAGTTGTGAATATCAGTTGAGCTACCTGTGACCTGTTCTTCCTCTTTCATCTCCCCACACCATCCCCAGAATTTCTTGCTTTCTTCTAAGAAAAAAAAAGTTTTATTCATAATCATAATCAAATATTAAATCCTGTTCTTTTCTTTTTTCCTCAGGAAAACTACAAATCTAAATAAAATCCTGAATATGTATACTAGTTTTGTATTATAGTGTAAAGATACATACGATTCTCCAGATATATAGCATAAGAAACTTATAGAATTAGATCAGAATTCTCCCTAGTTTAGCAGCCTGTTCATACAATTACTGTTTGGATGCCTATGGAAAACAAAAGTGAGTACAGTGATCCCTCACTATATCGCGGTTCACCTTTCACGGTCTCGCTGCTTCACGGATTTGCATCGTGCATTGTGTTCTGCATTCTGATTGGCTAAACAGTCTCTCCTGGATGTCGGCATCTGCGTTCTTTTGCCCTCTGCGCATGCGCAAAGCGTTCTGCTTGCGCAGAGGGCAAAAGAACGCAGATGCCGGCGTACAGGCGGGCGGGGGAAGCGGGCAGGGGAAGCCCCGCGCCGCGAACGCCACCAGGTTTTTGGTTTGTAAAGGTTAAAAATACAGGTTACTACTTCACGGATTTCGCCTATCACGGGTTCTTTTTGGAACGTAACCCCCGCAAAAAATGAGGGATCACTGTATAACAAAATTGATCTGGTTTGATCTTACTCCAGGTAGAAATCCTTCCTGCCTGTATGGCAGAACTATAATTAGTCCCTCTCTGACTCATCCTTGAATAACGGTTGTTCCTGAAGTAAGCAATAAACAGCAATCTTTGGTCTCTCTTATTCACTCTTTTTTAAGCTAAATTTCCCCAAACATTATAAGCTTTCCCATAGTATACCATAGTTCACTTTATGAACTTTCCCTAATTCCACATTATACTTTTCAAAGTATAGTAACCAGAATTATAGGGAATATTCAAAATACAGCTGTAATGCATATTGTGTGGAATATGTATTACGTGGTGCAAACATGCATGACAGAGATAAAACATCTGATAATAATGAAAAATATATTCTGTTACTTTCTTTGGATAAATAAAAGCTCTGTATGTTATGAGTTTGTGTCATCTGTGACAATTCTCCCTGCTGGCTACGTATTATAAGTCTGAAATATTCATTAGTACACCTTGATGAATTTCTTATTGTCATTGAGACTGGGTGTAGTGAAGTGTCAATATTCACATGTGGAGGCAACTAGGAGTAATTTGTGAAGCATTAAGCAAGCCTTGTAAATGGTACAGTTGCTTTAACAATTGAAAAAGGAGTGACTTGAATATGTTCTTCTGTGCTGCAAAGCATATATTTGCAAGGCTTTGCATAACCCTGACAGAAAACACTTAAAATAGAGATTCAGTCTTCTCCTTCCTGCATGTTCATGCACAGGTGCATGTGCGGAGGGAGAGGGGGGTGGGAAACTCTGGTCTAACCCACAAAAAACACATCTAACTTTACAAAATATATTATTTTTTAATCAGTTGGAAACTGATACTGTTTTAGGTATTGACAGAGGTTTTGTCAGAAACTTTTACCCACGACTTGGAAATTTACTTTTGCCTAGGAACTCAAGCCCACATTCAGGAGCTTGCAAGAGTCCAAGACAAGGCTGAGATGGATGTTGTTACAGATACAGAATCCTTAATAATAACAGTCAGCTAATGCAGAATCAAGTTGTCAAATCTTTTTCTACTTTCACATAGTAATGACTTTATTGTTAATTTATTAGTTTTGGATGTGAAGGCTGCATGGACCATATTTTGATAATAGCCTTATCTCGTCTTAGGTTCGTAGTTTCCCTTTCCAATTTCAGCCTTCAACAGATTGCTACATTTCGGTTTCAGTTGCTGTTCATGGATGAGCCAGAGAGTGGCAAATTACACATTTGTCCTAGAAACAATATCTGAAGTGGTGGTAGTGGTGGAAATATTTTTTTTTCTATACAGAGTGGGCCTATCTGCACATTAAGATTTGTAAAAGCCATTGTTGCAGGGTTTAATAATAGCATCTGAAACAGAAACGCCTGGAGAAAGAAAATGTGTGTAAAATAGGAACAAAGAAAAAAGCAGTTGCTTTAAATACTTCAGGCCACGTTGTGAGGTTTTGATTTCCAGTATTGTCATCTAGGCATTCATTAAAGCAGTGTAAGAGTTCACAATGCCTCATTACAAGCCAAGCTGTGAAAAAAACAACAACCCCACACAGCAAACTCAGTTTACTGTGAGAGAAAATTATGACTTGCTCTTGGTCAGTCAAGAATCTACTTGCAGACTTCAGAACAGTATTGGAGAGAAACAAGGGTTTTTGTGGTATTATGCATCAGGGCACTGAGTTTAAAATTGTACGCCTGCCTTCCTTTGTCCAGATTCACACCCCTGATTTTGAGGCATGGACTTTCCTGCCTGAAACAGAAAGCCTTGGGAGAGAAGATACAGCAGGTGAAACAGACCCAATAAGCCAAGGAGATGCATGCCTTTCTATGAAACAAGTAGATGATTCACTGCGACTTTTTCTCATCATATTGGCAAGGCTACACAGAAACACCCATCAATTAAATTTCAGCCGATTTCAACAAGCGCACCTCAGACAAGTCAGAAAGCAATACATTACATTCAAATTCAATAGTGAGGAGAAATCATACTCTGAATAAAGGGATGTTGAATCGTCTGTGATAGGCAGGCTATCAGTGTGAAGAAAGTGAAAAGTCCTTCCTTTTTGATAAGTTTCAAATTATTGAATATGAATTGTTTCTTGGATGCTAGCCTTCAAGCAGATGTAATGGTTATTCTATTTAACCCATGCAGCAAATCAATTAAATGTTGGATTTTTATATCTGCAGCATAAAACAGTGTACCTTTCTAGTAAAGATATATTGGTGCATACTCAAAACAATTTCAAAGTAGAAAAAAATTTCAGCCATCATGAATAGCCCTTAGTCTTAATGTTGGTGAATTGTATTTTAACCTTTGAAAAATCTGTTAATGAACATCACAATTTTTTTGCAACAGGTTTCATTCTTTAGCAGTTCTATGTGGAGTCCTTTTCTTCCAACTTTATGTTCCAAGCATGGAATTTATTGACTGATCTTGTATTGTAGCATTACAAGAGGGGGAAAAAATATTCCCAGCATTTTCTCCATACCATGCAAAATTTGTAAATAGGAACACAAACACAATTAATTACTCATAAAAGGAGGTACTGTTTATAGAATATTTATTAGAAGAATATTTATTTATTTCGGTTGCCTCTTTTCTCCTGCCAAATTACTGCCGATTGTTAAGGCTATTATGCATTATATTTAGTGTGCACAAAAAAGTAATGTAAGAGGAAAACACAACAATATACCTTTCCAAAAATATAATGAGTAAATCTCATTATGTGGACTGTTGGAAAAGGCAACTGTGAGACATGATTTTATGGATAAATGTACTTACATATTTTAAAACAGGAGTGCATATTAGTGACCATATTTAGATTGCACAATCTGATGTGGGGGTTCATTTAAAAAGTAGGTAGGAACAGGACAAAGTATGTGGAGCCAAGGAAAACCTAATTTTATTTAGTTGACATTTGATTATGATTAATATCATTAACTTGGTTGTTTGTAGTAGGTTTACTTTTTTTTACATAATATTAAAAGTTATTAAAGTATTTTTTGGAGGGGAGTGCGGAGGGTGAGTACAGGTTATGCATTTGTGATTTAAATTTAAATCAATAATGAGCATCAGCTGATATTTATTTATTTATTTATTTATTTGGTAGCTTTTCTATGCCGCCCTACTCCCGCAGGACTCAGGGCGGCGTACAACATTTTATACAAAAACTCCAAACAAAATTATTAAAAGCACTTAAAAACAATTAAAAATATAAATATACACACATCATACATACATGGGGGAGACATCAGGAATAAATCGTCTCAACTCACCCCTGCCTGCAGGAAGAGCCATGTCTTAATGGCTTTTCGGAAGGCCAGCAAGGTGGGGATGGTTCGGATCTCTGGGGGAAGTTGGTTCCAGAGAGCAGGGGCCCCCACAGAGAAGGCCCTCCCCCTAGGCCCCGCCAGTCGGCACTGTTTGGCTGACGGGACCTGGAGGAGACCCACTCTGTGGGACCTAACCGGTCGAAGGGAGGAATGCGGCAGAATGCGGTCCCGGAGATAACCTGGTCCTAAGCCATGTAGGGCTTTAAAGATGATGATCAGCACCTTGAATTGTATCCGGAGACCAATGGGCAGCCAATGCAGCTGGCGGAGTATGGGTGTTACGTGGGTGTACCTTGAAACACCCACCACAGCACGCGCAGCTGCATTTTGCACCAGTTGAAGTCTCCGAATACTCTTCAGGGGCAGCCCCATGTAGAGCGCATTGCAGTAGTCCAATCTAGAGGTGACAAGGGCGTGAGTGACCGTGAGTAGAGCCTCCTTCTCCAAGTATGGTCGCAATTGGTGCACCAGGCGAACCTGTGCAAAAGCCCCCCTAGCCACAGCTGTAAGGTGTTGATCTAATTTTAGCTGTGGATCTAGGAGGACTCCCAAATTGCGAACCCGTTCTGAGGGAGTTAATTTTTCTCCCTCGAGAACCAAGGAGGGACAGTTGTCATGGTCCTTAGGAGGCAATATCCAGAGCCACTCAGTCTTGTCGGGGTTGAGTCTAAGTCTGTTCCTCCCCATCCAGATCCTAACGTCGTCCAGGCACTGGCACATCACATCAACCGCCTCCCTGAATTTAGACGGGGTGGTAATGTACAGCTGGGTGTCGTCAGCGTACTGTTGGAAACTCACCCCATGTCTACGGATGATCTCCCCCAGCGGTTTCATGTAAATGTTGAACAGGATGGGTGAGAGGACCGAACCCTGAGGCACCCCATAGGTCAGGGGCCTAGGAGACGACCTCTGCCCACCTGCTAACACCATTCCTCTTAGCAAAAAGCATATCACATGAATTTTCAAGGCTCTCATTTGACCTTACAAGACTTATCATTGTTTCTTGAAAAAACACATTATTTTGCAATGCACTGAAAAATTGGTATTTTCTGTTTTCATGAAGCATTACCTTCCCTTCCTAATCATTTTTTTAAATATGTGCATATAACTTCATATCAAAGGGGACAAAGTAGAAATATTGGTCTGGAAAATTACATAAATTATTTTCAGAATATTAGTATAAAAGATACAATTGAAATTAGCACAAAATCTTTGTGTGTGTGTGTGTGTGTGTGTGTGTGTATGTGTATGTGTGTATGTGTGTGTGTGTATATATGTGTGTGTGTGTGTGTGTGTGTGTGTGTGTGTGTGTGTGCGCGCGCGCGCCTATCAACCTTTTCCTCTAAAATGCTCAAAAGAGCTATTTTAATGAAGCATTAGAAGTGATGCTGTCTTGCCAGCAGGAATCTTTCTAGGATCTCAGATTATAAGAGACTTCATGAAAACTGCCAGGGTATCTTCTTGAATCATTTGCATTTTTTTATTTTTTATGGGCTTATGTAACCATGCAGAAAACCTAATAAGAGTTCTATTAGTATACACTGCAGTGCCTTTATGCAAGCTTAGGAGTGGTGATTATTACAAATTATATTGAAGAAATTCATAGAAATTCAGAATATTACTTATTTGAGTTACTTTTACCTACATTTTTCCTATTTTGCTTAATTCAACAGTTATTTCCTTGTTGATTTCTTCTGGACCTTAGCTTCTGAAGAGAACGTTACTGAAGATCTCTGGTGATTAGAATTGGCCTTAATGTACAAAAGTCAAATTTCATTGGTTAATATGAAACTGCAGAGCCCTATATAGCATGTTGCAATACATACAGCTAATTCTCTGATTTTGATAGCAATTGGGACAGGGATTGCCATCACTAAACAATGCAGTTGGAAAGTCTGACATCATGTGACCAAATTTCTTAGCAACGACAATATTAGCAGTCCCAGTTGCCATCATAACCCCAAGATGTGCAGGTCATTAAGCAGGAAGTGGCATGAGTCCCTAGTAAGGAGCATGGGGGGGGGGGGAGCACAGGAGGGCCAATGCAAGCCACAGATGAGTTGGGGGAGGTTGGGGATTGGGAGACAAACCCTCTTTCATGGGGCCGAAGAGATGATGGTGAGATGCAAACCTTATTCCAGTGACAAGGAAGTGAAAACTGCAGTGAAGAAGTGGCTCAAAGAACAGTCAACACAATTTTACGAGACAGGGATACATGCTCTCATTCGAAGGTGGAACATTGCTATTGAGAGAAAAGGTGACTATGTTGTGAAGTAGGGATGTGATCCACAGAGGACCAGCTTCATTTTGATGTATACTACATGTTCCTGTGTTGGTAATTATACCTATCCTAAAGAAAATGGCATTGCATTTTGACTCACCCGTATGTGTGTGTGTGTGTGTGTGTGTGTGTGTGTGTATACATACATGCATGCATACACACACACACACACACACGTATGTAAATGTATATATACTGTAAACCAGTGCTGGGAAGGGGAGTTAACAATATCAATCTATGAGAAATTTTTTAATCTCTCTTTTTCTTGCTGCTTTCTGCTGTCTCCAGCACTGGTCCCCTGGGGATTGTCAGGATACACATAGCAAGCATGCCTGAAGTTATTTCAGAATTAAATTTAATTCAAATATCCATTCTTCCTCTGCAATACAATTATCTGTGGATTCCTTATTGACAGATAATATTTTCCAGAAGCTCAAATGTTTATTGCACAATATCAGGAAAAGCAGAGCATACAGTTACTCTTTGACTTACAACCATTCATTTAGTGACCCTTCAAAGTCACAACTTACGACGATTTTTCACACGACCGTTGCAGCATCCTCATCATCACCACGTGATCAGAATTCTTAGCAACTGGTTCATATTTATGACAGTTGCAGTGTCCCAGGATCATGTGATCCCCTTTTGCAGCCTTCTGACAAGCAAAGTCAATGGTGAAGCCAGATTCACTTAATAAACATGTTACTAATTTAACAATGGTAGTGATTCACTTAACAACTGTGGCAATGAAAATCATAAAATGGGGTAAGACTCAATTAACAACTGTCTCGCTTAATAACAGAAATACTGGGCTCAATTATGGTCATAAGTCAAGGACTACCTGTATCCTGTCAGGCCTGGAAGCCATCTTGGGAATTGGATCTTCAGACCTGCCACATTTAGTGCTTTGTGAAACTGGGAGGGGGGACTGTATGTGAGATATATAGTCAATTATTGTAATTATTTTAAATTTAAAATGTGTTTTTAACTTGTTTTTTAATTTTTTATAATTTATAGTGATTTTTTATAATTGATATAGTGATTTGTATTTCTCCCTGCTGTGAGCCGCCCTGAGTCCTTCGGGAGTTGGGCGGTGTATATATATATATATATATATATATATATATATATATATATATATATATATATATATATATATATATATATATATATATATATATATATATATATATATATATATATATATATATATATATATATATATATATATATATATATATATATATATAATATTAAATTATTATTATTATTATTAATAATAATAATAATAATAATAATAATAATAATAATAATAATAATAATAATAATAATAATATAACATTCCTTTCTCTGAGAGTCAAGGCCACTCTGCCCTGCACCTGGAGGGGTATGACTGGGAAACATCTCCAGTTGGAACGGTGCATTGATTGGATCATGTGATGGACATGTCGGTGCTGGGGCAGGGACTTGGACTTTCTTTTGGGTAGGAAAAACCTGGAAGCTTTCAGATTCAGGTTTTCCCAGATGTGCCAATATGACATCTCTAATAAAATGGAACTTTGAGGAATGCTTAGCCCAGGAGTCTTCTTTTGTTGGGCGTGTTACTTGGAACCCTTACATACACTTTTTTATGCATATGTAACTGAATTGTAGAGAAACCACCTAATTTGGTTTGGCCTTCAAGTGCTCTTTATGTATCTCAAAGTTTTGAAATATCCACCAGAAACCACAGAAGAAAAGACCCCAATACTCACAGAAGCATCTGTAACTCATCAGCATCTGATTGTACACAGCCAAATATCCCAGCTTCGACAAGCAGAAATATTGTTCTAGTCTTTCCTGTATCTCTGCATCAGTCGGAAAGCATTTTCTTGGGTTGCTTCCAACCCTTTGCCTTTCCATCAGAGAAGATTAATCCCTGTAATGCCTCTCCCTTGGAAAGCCATTTACAAACTGGTAAGAGCAACTAGGACCAGTTAATTCTCTGGCTTCCCAGCCCAACGGAGGACATAGTAACCTATGCAACTTTCCTGCATACCCTCAAATACCCTAAAGCAGTAGATGTTATGGGGTAGGTTTTGCAACCCAGGTTGGAGAAGCAAGGAGGAAGATATACATGCTGCTTTCCAAGATGGAGATTTTGATCAAATGTTCTGGAACCATTTGGGAATAAAAATTCTCATTTAAAAACTTTCTTTTACATCTGATCACTACAAGATAGGTTAAATGTCTGTGGAGATTCTCTTGTCATCCAGGTCATAGTTGTCTCAAAGGTGCTTTTTCAAAAGGCAGTTGGACTATTTTTTCTTTGAGGAAGAAGAACAAAACGTTTCGTTTCTCATCCAAGAAACTTCATTGGTTACAATGGCGGGGTGGTAGTGGTGGAAGGATAGGTACTGGCAGTTGAGACTGGATGGTGGGGGAACCTATCATTCCATCCCCCCCACCATCCAGTCTCGACGGTCAGTACCTATCCTTCCATTTCCCCCCCCCCCCATCATATGATGAAGTTTCTTGGATAAGAAACGAAACATTTTGTTCTTCCTCCTCAAAGAAAAAGCAGTCCAGTTGCCTTTTTGAAAAAGCATTTTTGATATAAGATAGGCTACTTGCTTGGGAAGGGAAAGCAAACCTCAGTAGCTCTTTCAGCAATTGTGAACTAAATGAGTTCCATCTTTCTGGAGAACCACATTCATTTGTCTGTTATTCTACTGATTATTCAGACTTTTTCTCCTATTTCACATATATTTCTCTTTCCTGGCCAGTTAGTTGTGATTCGTATTTTATAATTATGTGCTACAGATGCACTTAACATCTTTGCAACATCACAGTTCTTATGTAACTGAACATTATAAAGCTGTGAATAAGATTGTGAAGTGTATTATCGGGGATTTACAGAGAATTGTAAATTGCCACAGATTGATTTTCTTAAGCAAAACAAGAAAAGATGCGAGTGATTTTGGAGAGCTTTGATATTTGGTAACACTTGAATTTATGATAAGGTGCTATATGTATTACTGTATGCAATCTCAGGTTGTTGGTACTCTTTGTCTTCTTGTATCTTAAAAGTTCATCAGGGTGCAATTGAATGTGACATAGAAGATAAGAATAGACCATATTTTTAATGAAATATCTCTCACATGTTATGTCTCCATTTTGCCATATGTTTGCCAAAACTCATAAATAATATGAAAACCTGGGACATACCAATAAGAAAGTTTGGCAGGCAGATCCCAATGAAACTAAAGATTTTTTTAATGTTTTGTCACATTGCTTACTTTTTAAATATGTCTCTTTCCTGAAATAGATTGCATGCAGCATGTATGTGGCCATAAATCAATTCTTTAAAACAGCGCCCCCAGCCTTGTGGACACCAGGGATCAGTTCGATAGAGAGAGGTTTTTCTATGGACAGGAGGGGGCATGATTTTGCATGCCTCCTGCATCCCGCGAATGGGGCTTCGCTTGTTTGTGTGGCCCGATTTCTGGTATGCTGCAGCCCAGTCGGAACCTTGCTTTAAAATACTTCATATGGTTCCCAATTGCTGAGAAGTATTTTAACTATTCACAATCCCTTTGGCAATTTGGATAAACTCTTTTAATTTGCATTTCTAATTTCTACTTTCCCTCCCTTGCCATCCATTAATATATTTCACAAACACTTGATTTCTGGCCAACAATCTAGCTCTCCTTATCTTCATTTGAAAAGTTTTTGATGAAAAATAATTTAAAAATAACTACAGGAAGTTCAAAATAAATCCTTAGGGCAGGGGTGAAATCCAGCAGGTTCTGACAGGTTCTGGAGAACCGGTAGCGGAAATTTTGAGTAGTTCAGAGAACTGGTAGCGGAAATTTTGAGTAGTTCGGAGAACCAGCAAGTACCACCTCTGCCTGGGCCCAGAGTGGGGTGGGAATGGAGATTTTGCAATATCCTTCCCCCAGGAGTGGGGTGGGAATGGAGATTTTGCAGTATCCTTCCCCTGTCATGCCCACCAAGCCACACAACACCCACCAAGCCACACCCACAGAACCGGTAGTAAAAAAATTTGGATTTCACCACTGCCTTATGGGTAATGATGATAGTGATCCCACCCCAGTACTGATTAAAATAACAACAATAGGGATGGGGAACCCTTTAGGATTGAGCTCCTGAGTCGCTGTATTCATATAAGTCCCTTTATGATTGAAGAAGAGATAGAGCCGTGGTGGCGAACCTATGGCACGCGTGCCACAGGTGGCACGCGGAGCCATAGCAGAGGGCACGCGAGCGTTGCCCACCGGCAAACGGGAAGTGCGGAAAAACTCACTTCCGGTTTGCCGGTGAGCTGTTTTTTGCACTCTGGAGGGTTCAGGGAAGCTCCCTGAAGCCCCGGAATGCAAAAAACGACGAAACTGACAAACCGGAAGTGCATTTTTCCGAACTTCCGGTTTGCCCGTTTCGTCGTCCCAGGCTCTGGTAAGGCCTTTGTGCGTGTGTGTGTGTGCACATGCGCAGGGGGCAGCATGGTGTGTGTGTTGTGCGCATGCGTGGGAGGGAGGGAATGGGTGTGGGTATGCGAGCGCGCGCTAGCGCGCGCACCCCCCCCCCTTTTTGGCACACGAACCTAAAAAGGTTTGCCATCACTGGGATAGAGTCTTCCTTGGATCATAGAAAGAAAATGGAGTGCGCTTCTCTGAATTGCCAAGGTTTGCAAAGAAGGTATTCCAGGAAAAAAAAATACCGCAGGTAGCTGGAACTACTATACTCCTGTGAAATGGATGATGTTACATGACTTACCCAAATTAGCTTTTCCATGCAAATTTGATACTGCAGCACACAATTCCATGCTCTGCGGTTTGCTGATTCCAGTTAATCACCCAAGAGCTTTTTATTAGAATTTCTTTTTTACTTGTCATTGTCACTTCGTTCCAGAGTTTTTGTCAGCCTTTGAATATAAGATTTTTATTCTTCGATAAGCATCCTTGCCTTTGCTAACAATTTTATCATAGCTTCAAGGAATGACTGCTAAAACCTAGTAACTGTATAAATTATGCTTCTTGAAAACAAATGCTCTATCACACATGCACACACATGCTGTTCACACTTACACTTTATTAATAGAGAAGAAGTGTGTGTTCTCCTCAAGAGTATCCACCTGTCAAGGCCATTTAAGGTTACCAGAACTGCTAATTGATTCTATAGCCTTTGTTTCCAAGATCAAGCAAGTTTAAACTTTCAACAAAGTTAATAGTAAAATCATATATCCTATCAGTTTGTATATGTGTAATAGTTTATTTTCAAAAAGAGTAGCCTACAGGGTTTTTTTTTACTTTTTGAAATCAAGAGGATGTATAACTCACTTGTTCTCAACTGAATCCCACAGGCGTGTCATGGAAATACCCAAACTAATTTAAGTCTCTGAAAGGCTGAATTAGTGTGAATATTTATATCAGAAACAAAATGTCATTTATTGCTCTGTTCCCAATACAATGTTTGCAAATGCCATGCTACTGGTGAAAACCATTTCTGACTTCTGCTGCTCCCCCTTCCCAATCCACCACAACATTTATTTGAATCAATAATATTCAATAATTCAATATTATTCAATATATTATTGAATATTGAATATTCAATTATTCAATAATAATAATAATATTCAATAATATTCGTTCCTTTTTTTTCCTAATACACAAAGATGGTAGGAGTAAAAATAGAGCAATATTCATACTAGGAATAGAGACCACTATGATCAGAGAGGTTATGGTAGGGAAGAAAATATTGTAATTCAGGAATCGGAAGAGATAGACGAGTGCATGCAAAGGAGATAGAATATAGAAACAGTGTGGGTCAAAGATAGGAAAGCCTCTGAACAAGAGAGACAGGCAGGCAGGCAGGCAGGCAGGCAGAAACCTCAGATCCAGTAGAGTGGATGCTATCTCTCCCTCTGTTTCCCTCACAAACGTTTCACCCAAGCCATCATCAGATCAAACATATTGTTTGTTTCCATGGACTGAATCATAACCATCATGTATTCATTGCTCTTAAGACAGAAACATGAACCTGCTAAAGCACATTTGTATGCCTTTTCCTGGCATCATCCTAAAACAATATTTCGCATCTTGCAAGGGCCTTTGTGATTATTCCAGGTTAAAAAAAAACACCACAAATTTCAAAGTATGTATTTTGAATCCATAATTCTGTTTTTATTGTACTGCTCATAAATAACAACAATACAAACTTTAATTTGGAGGACTGGGCTTCACAAAATGTAATTGAAGTTGTACCAGTGTGCAAGTTGTATCAGTGTGCAAGAAGAAACAGTGTACAAGATTCTTTCCTTAAAGAAGTCACTATAGACAGAAATGAACGAAGAAGTTGCTTAGTGCTTTATGAAATCAGGAGACTGTGCTGTTAAAATTAAGTAGGGATTGAACAGGATATATTTATCCAAGCATACATACAGACACACAGACATACATATGTATATATACATTAATATTTATGAAATATATTCAGAATGCAGAGCTAAAAGGTTTATTATGTTGAACATGGTGATATATGTGTCTTAGGATTTATTTCTCTATTTTGTAAACTAGTAGATTAATTGAATGTTCCAGTTGCCAAGATCCATTCACCATTCCTCTTAGATTTGTAAAGAATTTAGAAAACCTATTATAGCCAAAGAATTTTTGAAATCCAAAATCTGATTCTCTTTGTTGTTGTTCAGACAGATATCTTTATTCAACAGTGAAGTCAATTGCAGTTAATATCTGTACTTTTGACAGGAGTCAAGAAGTCATAATTACATGTAATAATCTTTGTCCATTACCTACATTTGCAGCTACAATACTAGTATTGCATGAGAATGCTTAATAGTGTTAAGAGTTGTTTGGTAGGAGAAACCTTCAGTTCTATTCTCAGAAGGTTTGCCAGTATATATTGAAAAGGCTGTTTCCCAGGAAACAGATCATCTTGCTATTATTCTAATGTAAAGCATTCATTATAGCTTAGGACCAGTTCTTTTCTAATGCATCGATATCTTTCATGGCATGTTGAAAGAGTTCAGTCTTCTATCAAATTAATGCTGGCAGAAGATCTCCTAAAAATATACGCAATCCATCTCAAAGGTTACAGTCTTATTCTGATCAGTATGCTTAGACGCTGAGGTTGCCAGACATTCTGGGTAGCAGGAGTGGAAAGGCAGAGGGAACAGATGGCCCACCGAATCAATTTTTGCAAATACATCCAAATGTTATATTATTAGGAATATACAAATCAGCCAAGATCCAATTTAAATTGGAGATTCTAAGGTGGTAATTTCCAATTAAAGATTAGAAGGCAACAAAACAGAGTTCAAACCAATTCAGGATTTGCAATTCAATGTGATAACAGATTAAACTATAGGATAAATGTGTAAGTATAAAAAAACATACAGCTGCTTCATTTTTTTTTAGTAACATAGGATGAAAATAGGATGGTAAATACTTTAAGCCTGCTAAGTTTAGTTGGGTGACTTTCAAGGGTTTTTGAAATTATCCCCTTACCCAGATAACAGGAATGAAGAAAAAGACAACATGGTAACTGCCAAACTGCCATCAAAAAGTCTAAAGACAAGTTGTACTGAACCATACAGAAAATGTCCTATTCCAACTTTCAAAACTTTCAAAAACCATTTTAAAAGTTGCACAGATTTAAGAAAACCACCACCACATTTTGATTATTTCCTTTTTAGGGCTGGCAGGCTTGTTGGCATAGTTCCTTGGCAGAGTTAGCCTCCCCTTCTGAATGACAGGGTGTATGTGATGCTTGCTCAATATAAAACTAAAAATGTGTGAGAATACGTTACCACTACTGTTTATAAAACCCTATGGTACAAATAGTCTGTAGCACACCCAGAAGTTGAGAAAGCACATTTCCTCATACTTGGTGCAGTGAGAACTCAGTCCAAGATAAAACATAGAAAAATTTGTTTGCTTAAAAAAAAAATCAAGGGAGAGGGAATGAAAATAGCAACTGAAAAGGCTTAATAATTGCAAACAAATCAAGACACAGAGAATAGCAGGACTGTACAGCTCAATTTATAAAGGACGAAGGGCTATGGATTTGGGCAGAAAGGTTAAAAAAAATCAAGGAAGAAAGACCAATAGATTAAATCAATCAATTTTTCTTTCAGCTACTCTAGAAGAATGGAATATAAACACAGCATCATTCTACTAAATATTCTGATATAGATGACTTGTGGAGGTGATAAAACTTACATATCAACTACTCATTACTTGACTACCAGGAGGCTTATTGGGTTTTATCCTTAATTGGGATGTTTCCTCCCTAGTGGTCAAGAAGTGCGTAAACACACTAAAATAGTATGGTGACATCATGGTATCCCTAGTATGAGGGCATGACGTACAATAACAGTTCTATCACTCTAGTTTGAGAGCTTAAATAAATAAATCATATACCACTCATAGACTGCCAACTACTCATGTCAGTATCAGCCTATAACACCATATACAGGTAGTCCTTGTTTATCAACCACATCTGAGACCAGCAACCCGATTATTAAAGAAGTGATCATTAAGTGACACTACAACTGTGCTTATGTTCTTATTTTAGTTTTGCTTTGCTCTGTGGACCTGTGAAAGTTGTAAATGTGAGGATTGGTCGCCAAGTAATTGAAGTGCTGAAGTGCCTTGAATCTCTCCCAACATGATTCAATGGCGCATGATTTGATTATAGAGTTCACGTTAAAAGTCTAATTCAATTTAATCGTTTTCAGATTGTTTTCAAATTATAAGCCATTTAAAATTTTGCGTAGCAGCCTTTGTGAACAATGAAGATGGAGAGTTTAGAAGTTGCTGAGATAGACAATTTCAATGGTATAATTTTAATAAAAGAATGAATAGATTTGAATTTTTAATAAGTGGGAAAAAGACAATTGATGCATTTGCAGACATTTATTTTGGCTAGATTTACTCTCATATTTTACTGCCGAATAACTGTATTGTCTTGACTGATACAAAAATATGAAGTGAAAAAATGTAAGGACACTCACTTGATATTTAATAGTGCTTCCCTTTTTCTTCACCTTTGCACACTGAGTATATCTGCATTTGTCAGTTCAGTGTGCATCACAATTCGCATTAGATGTAATCTTCAGCATTTTATCCTCTTGGTTTTTTTTAGTCTATCTACAATTCAAAAACCACATGATTCCATTCATATATCTGGCAAGAGCTGCGAAGACTTCTTGAAGGGAAGTTTTTATTGAAATGGAACAGTTGACAAATCCAGGGAAGAAGTCAAGAGTTGGTGCTTGCCTTGTCTAGATATTCTGTCTCCAACCTTGACCATAGCATCTAAATCAGCGATTCCCAACCTTCCTAATGCCGCCCCGTGCCCCCACCACGACCCACCCTGCCACCGCCATTTGGGTTCTTTTACCCTCTGTGCATGCGTGAAGCGTTCTGCGCATGCGCAAAGGGTAAAAGAACCCAAATGGCGGTGTCCGGGCGAAGTCTCCAGATCCGGGCGAGGTCTCCGCTCGCTTCGCATGTTGGCTCTGGGAACTTTTCGAGCCCCGTTGCGAAAGGCATGCGTGACTTCGGCGGGGCTGGGACAGGCGGCTGCCCAGAGAGAGCCACCCCCTTTGCGACTTCTCCCCGAATGCTACAGGTAGACGGGAGAGACTGCGAAGGTGATGGCTCTCTCTGGGCAGCTGCCTGTCCCGGTCCCACTGAAGTCGCGCATGCCTTTTGCGACTGAGCTTGAAAAGCTCCCAGAAGCAACACGCCAGGGGTGAAATGCTCCCGGTTCGCTCTTACCTGTCGGTCGTCGCAGAGCTGATGGAGCCGGTGGCGGTCGCAGCGCGGGGCTTCCCCCGCCCACCTGGACACTGCCATGAGTTCTTTTGCCCTCTGTGCATGCGCAAAGCGTTCTGCATGCTCAGAGGGCAAAAGAACTCAAATGGTGGCATCCAGGCGGGCGGGGGAAGTGGGCGGGGGAAGCCCCGCGCCGCGACCACCATCGTCTCTGCGACGACCAACAGGCAAGAGCAAACCGGGAGCATTTCACCACTGCAACACGCAAAGTGAGCGGAGACCTCGCCCGGATCTGAAGACTTCTCCAGGACGCCGCCATTTGGGTTCTTTTACCCTCTGCGCATGTGGAGAACCCTTTGCGCATGCGCATAGGGTAACAGAACCCAAATGGCGGCGGCGGAGTGGGTCACGGTGGGGGCGCGGGTTGTGGGGCGCGATATGGCCAGGCTTGTGGCAGTGGGGGGGGAGCTGAGGATGCCGGGACGACCCCTGGGAAATGGTCATTCGACCCCCAAAGGGGTCGCGACCCCCAGGTTGGGAACCGCTGATCTAAATAGAATATAATTAGAGATAGAAAAAGAGAGTGCATCAAAATGTGAGATTGTGAGTGTATATCCAGATTCAGTTTCTGCACAACGTTTTTTCTTTAATGTACTTGCATTTTTTGAAGATGTGCAGGAATATGCTCAATCTTATTTGAACGAGTTCCATATTCATAATATGGAAACATGATGAGAGTTCCACTGAAGCACTGAGAATTAGATACATTTGTATTACTAGGCTGCAAGAGTGCGCATCCAAAATTTAAAATCCAATAAAGGGTATTATATCTGTGAAGTAAGAATAATATCAATACTTGCATTAGTCAGGAGGTTTTAAGGTAACAGTTTGTCCTAATATTTTTCTGAGTGTGGCAGAAGGACAAGAAAATTTTATTTCACCTCTCTCCCCAAAGTACTTAACTGTATTACTATATCCAAGAGCAGTAATTCCCTGAACCATGAAAAAGCATACATTAACTTCAGCCACACACACAAAAATGGAGATGGAGATGCCACAATAGTTTGTAAAGATGTTACATGTCTCTCCTTGGCAAGCTTGAGCAGTCTTCCACATTTCCTAAAGGAAAGGAAGTGGTACTTATTATAATCTCACAAGCTTCATGCAACCGTCCGACACTATGAAACTTTTTCCAAAAGGGAATTTGGATCACTGTTCTTTTTTTCTTCTTCTTAAGGACGTGAATGGAAATTTATTTATTATTTATTATTTGTTCTTCTATGCCACCCTACTCCCGAGGGACTCAGGGCGGCGTACAACAATTTTATAAGAACATCAATAATAAACAGTAATTTAAAAGCAACAGTTAAGAAAATATACAAAAGTTAAAAAAATGTTCACAATCAGCCATACCAAGGGGGGAATTCAGATGGATTTAGTCTTTCCCCCCTGCCTGCAGGAAGAGCCATGTCTTGACGGCTTTCCGGAAGGCCAGCAGGGTGGGGATGGTTCGGGTCTCTGGGGGAAGTTGGTTCCAGAGCGCGGGCCCCCCCACAGAGAAGGCCCTCCCCCTAGGGCCCGCCAACCGGCATTGTTTGGCTGACGGGACCTGGAGGAGGCCCACTCTGTGGGCCCTAACCGGTCGAAGGGAAGTGTGAGGCAGAATGCGGTCCCGAAGGTAGCCTGGTCCTAGGCCATGTAGGGCTTTAAAGATGATGATCAACACCTTGAATTGTACCCGGAGACCGATGGGCAGCCAATGCAGCTGGCGGAGTATAGGTGTAACGTGGGTGTACCTTGGCACACCCACCACAGCACGCACAGCCGCATTTTGCACCAACTGAAGTCTCCGAATACTCCTCAAGGGTAGCCCCATGTAGAGCGCATTGCAGTAGTCCAAACGAGAGGTGACAAGGGCGTGAGTGACCGTGAGTAGAGCCTCCTTCTCCAAGTATGGCCGCAATTGGTGCACCAGGCGAACCTGTGCATGGGAAGTGTTTGGGAGGCAAACCCCTTCCATTTACTCTCTTAACACTGCTCCACAGGAAATCTTGAAAAATGATCCAAGTCATGCTTCTGAAATTCGGTCATTGTGCTATCCCAAGTGTAACAAAAGTTTTGAGTACTTTTTTAATCCATTCTATTTGTAGAGAAACAGTTAGGTGTCCTATATGTTAGTTACAGTATATCAAACACATAATATATTATCTGTTCCAGATAATCTTTGTTGTGAAAGCACTGGATACACAAATTAAAATAGGGAATTAAAGCTTGTGTGGTGTGGTGTGTTTTGAGGTAAGAGAAAAAAGCCTACAGCAGAGAAAGGAAGGCAAGAGGCAACACTCATTTCATTTTATTTCTAGACACAGTAGCCATTCTTTTTTTGAGCTGGTCTGGCTTGTGCTAAAATAGTTGTAACCAAGTTTTCCAAAATACCATTGGAAAAGTTTGTCAAAGAAATAAATAATGATTTATTCACACAGCTTTTTTAATATTAAAAATGTGACAGTTTTAACAAAGAAAATTGCCACTTATTGTTAGAAGAAACAGCCATCTGTCTTTCTTCCAGAAAACATTCGCATCCAACAAAGCTGTACTTGATGAGTCTTCTGTATAAACTTATTAAAGTTTGCAGCCTCCTTTCAATATCTTTGTATACAGTATATATATGTCTGCTTCCCAAAACCGGTCATAATATGGTACAGAATCAGTATACCCCAGTCATATTTGATTGTCCAAGTACTGTTTCTGTTTTCCTACAATAAAAACTGCAACTCCTACAGATTTCTTTCAAAGATTTCAAAACTTCATCAAAGTTTGCAGCAATCTTTATGAAAGTAAGGTAAAATAGCAAGAGGGTATCTCAATACCCTCATAGTTACATTTTAAAGACAAAAAATACAAATAAAGAAATAATGTAGAAAAAGAAAAACAACTTTGCCTGATACTAAAGATAACAGACATGTGAAACTGATTGATTGATTGATTGATTATGTGCCATCAAGTTGCTATTGATCCTTAGTGATCATGTAGATTTTTTTGTCCTTGACAATTGTACCTAACTTAGTCTTTCATATCTTCCAAAAGTACTATTGCCACTGTGACTGATTGTAACTGAATCCATTCATCTTGCTGCTGACCATCCTCTTTATCTTCCCTTTCCCAACATTAGAGCCTTTTCCAGAGAGCTGTGTCTTCACACAATTTAGAAATTATTATATAAATTAAAAAAACAAAACTGTTGTATAAGCAAGAGGTCTCACAGTTTTAATTTGCTGTAATGCATTCTTCATGAGGCTGCTCTTGAAGACTACCCAGACGCATAGCTGGTCCGGAAGGCAATGACACGAATGATGGACATACTTTTGCACACCTGTGGAACACGTCTGATCCATGAGCTCTGCTGATCACAAGTTTCCTTCTGGGTGTGATTCATTACCTATAAAGGCCTTCATGGCATAGGGCCTGGCTACTTGAGAGTGGCTACTTGGCTACTGCCTATCTCCCCTAGTATCTGCCTGGCTGCTTTGATCCAGCACAGTTTGTGTGCTCCAGGTTCCTTTGATTAAACAATGTCAGTTATCATGATCTCCGAAACACGCCTCAGCATCAGTCACAGCACCTGCCCTCTGGAATGAGGTTTCCTCACAAGATCTGGATGGCTCTGACCTTCCTGACATTTTAGCAGGCCTTGAAGACATGGCTCTTCAGCCAGGCCTTTGGCTAGAATGAACGTGACCCTCTTTGGGGACTAGGTGTAGTTTTGTTGCTGCCTGGTCTTGCCATCTTTGTTTCTTCTTTTATTGATCTGGAACATTTATTGCATTACAGTTTTTCAGTTTTTTGTGCACTGCCATAGTCTTTGTGAGGGATGTACAAATTGAATAAAATTTAAAAATTAAAACTAGAAGAAAAATACTTTCTGATCGTCAGCATTTAGTAATATGTTTTACTGGTTGGATGCTTCTAATCCAAAAAACAATATAGTATTGACAATTTTGACATGGGTCCTAATATAATGCTTATATTGATCGATTTGTCTCTAATCATGTTTTGAAATGTAAAGCTCATTTTGATCAGTGGAAGTGCCAGTGGACACTTTTGGAATTACGAGAGCGTATCATGAATCTTCTCATAATAGACTTCTTTTGGGAAAGGTGATTTTCTTCTCAATAGGCTGCTCAGATAAATGGGTCCTGTACTTTCCACAGCCATAACAGCTAAATCACACCCACTTAAATGGGCATAAGATAGGAAGCACATACAGGGGGGAAAAACCCTCATGAATGCAGAAAGCGAATTGTGGTTCCATTTTTCACTTCCTGCAGAATGGCAATTATTTTTTATTTACGGTATATAGTGTTACTTATACAATCAAATATAGTTCACTTCTTTCAAAGGTCTTAGGATGCTTTAAAATATCAGTGAAGGTGAAAATACAGGTAGTAAACAAAAAAAAATAGACCCATGATCCACAAAAATGATCAGATTACAAAAGCAGTCTAGATCCACCATCCATGTCCAAAAAAATATATGTTTTTACATCTTTATGGGGCCACTACCAAGAAGGCGGATCACTGGGCCCTGCTCCTTGCATCTTATGTGGGATGGGGACCAAAGCCCCTCTTAGGAGCTTAGGAGCCAGGTCTACACAAATAGTCCTGTAAGTACATGGGTGCCAAGTCATATAAGGCTTGTAGATGACCTACAAGGTCCCTTCCAACTCTAATAATAAATCTAAAGGCTTTATAGCAATAGCAATAGCAATAGCACTTAGACTTATATACAGCTTCATAGTGCTTTCCAGCCCTCTCTAAGCGGTTTACAGAGTTCAGCATATTGCCCCCAACAATCTGGGTCCTCATTTTACCGACCTCGGAAGGATGGAAGGCTGAGTCAACCTTGAGCCTAGTGAGATTCGAACAGCTGGACTGCTGAACTAGCAATCAGCTGAAGGTCGCAATGCTGCTTTTAACCACTGCGCTATCTCAGCTCCTCAGCTCCTTATAGACTAAACCAGCATCTTGACACCTAATGGCAACCAACACAACAACTGAAATGCTGGTATTATACTGTTATTAACCCCATGATCCATTCATCTGGAATTTTCCTACCAAATCTTTCATTTTACATTTTGTATGGGATAGGACATAGAAGGATCCTTGAGGAGTTTTTCAAAGTAGTGAATAAAGAGGCTATTATATAATTACCATTACTACGTCAATAGTATGCACCAAATATGCACCAAAGACAAATTCCTTGTGTATCCAATCATACTTGGCCAATAAATAATTCTATTCTATTCTATTCTATTCTATTCTATTCTATTCTATTCTATTCTATTCTATTCTATTCTATTCTAATAGTAGTAGTAATAATAATAAGTGGTAATAGTAGTAGCAGTAGTACTTTTCTACTTTTTGTATATCAGTTTGAAAAGACTGTATAATGCATTTGTCCTTGACCGGTAGTTTCTCAGAGTGATAAGCACTTTTAGGCAAGGAGATTGGAACTGAATAAGCTGCAAAAGAAAGTCTATTATTTTTGTTCCTGAAAAGGAGATCTTACATTGATTTGTAAATGTTCAGTAAATCTTAAAAACAACACAAAACATTTCTAGTAATTTAAATTTATGTTCCTAGTATTGGAATCAGATTTGTTTGTATCCCTGACAAATCCAGTGGGTTTTAGAGGGTTTACTCAATAAATTATTAGGACTGGATTATGCCATTATTTTTTTCTGCCAGGGTACTAAATATTCTTTTCTTGGCTACTCCCCATTTTACTATTGTGTTGTCATATTATAGCAAACTGGCACCAGTCTGTTAAATTGTTCGCTTCCTGGTTATATGCTATCCTACCTACCATTACTATCCAAGATGGTTACTTTTTGGTCAGCCTGTAATTTGTGCTGCCCTTTGCTTACTCTAAAAAGAAACATGTGCCATTAAATCTCTTATTAAATCTGAATTTAATTTGTATTAAACAGTTTGAGAAATTGTGCTCTGAAGCTCCATCCTTTGGCTTTAAGTGGATATCTGTAAGATTAGTACAGATAGTCCTCGATTTACAACAGTTCATTTAGCGACCGTTCAAAGTTACAGTGGCACTGAAAAAAGTGACTTATGACCATTTTTCACACTTATGACCATTGCAGCATCCCCATGGTCACACGTTTAACATTCTTGACAACTGACTCATATTTATGACAGTTGCAGGGTCCCGGGTGTCACAGGATCCCCTTTTGTGACCTTCTGACAAGCAAAGTCAACGGGGAAGCCGGATCCACTCTAACAGCCGTGTGACGAATTTAAACAACTGCAGTGAGCCACTTAACAATTGTGGCAAGAAAAGTCATAAAATGGGTCAAAACAATTGTCTCACTTAACATCATAAATTCTGGGCTCATTTGTAGTCGTAAGTTGAGGATTACCTGTGTTGTATACACTTAGTGCATGTTGCTAACCGATAGGCAGTGTATTAAAGAGAATTGCGTGTCTTTCCTTCCTTTCAATGAATGCCTGGTTGAAATGATAACAATAACAACAACAACAACAGCAACAACAACAGAGTTGGAAGGGACCTTGGAGGTCTTCTAGTCCAACCCAATGGTCCCTCTAACGTTAGAAAATGGCACGCGGCAATTGGAAATTGCTGCGCACCGTTCTCTAGTCATGTGCGCGGGCGTGCAGCCGCGCAGCCTCTGATATTAGAAAATGGTGCACGGCAGTTGGAAACTGCCACGCTCCGTCCTCTCATTACGTGCGCGGCCACGGAGCCACGCAGCTTAGAGGGAACATTGGTCCAACCCCCTGCTTAGGCAGGAAACCCTACATCACTGAACCCTGTGTATTAACTTGAACCCTGATCAAGTTAATGGAGTTAGCCACTGATAGAAGGGACGCCCGCTCTGCTCTGTGTTCTAATTTTGTTGTGGGGGATTGACATAGAACGTACATACCTGTATATTCTACAGAATATTAGTACAGTATAAGAATCAAAATATTATAGCTTGTGATATTGTAACAGCTCAGTTTATTCTAATAATGATGTTGTGTTACTGTGAATCTAATTGTAATATTATCGAAATATTAAGCTGCTGTTTAAGTCTGTTCTCATCCTATTTTATATATGAGTTCACCCCCTCCCCTAAATTGTACTGAGCCAAGCTCCTTATGCACAATAGTTCCCAGTCATTTGTTAATGCTTTTCCGCCTACACGGAGTTCAATCATGCAGCAGTTGCAGCTCACAATTCATTGGTTACTAAGGAACAAGGGAACCTGATATGATCAGAGCTGCATATGGGGTTATTGTAGTATGTAATTTTAACCATGCAGGTAGAGTTTAAACTTGTGTTTGCAGATAGAGATTGAAAGGATCAGAAAGTGAAATCCTACATGTGTGCTTCTCCCATAAATAGCCTTTAAAAATGGAGAAAAAAGAGTTGGATGGAGACACCTCAGTAGTTATAGCATAACATTTCAGTACTTGAGAGGCCTATCTGATTGTGCTTCTGACCTAGATAAAATGTGTGTGCAGGAAATAAAGGTAAGTCTCCTGCTTTGTTATTGTCTCATTGGTTGCCTCTTACTTCCTTGAGGCAACTCTGATTTCCACAGTGGACAAAAGGGAGAGAAAAATAAATAACCTAAGCTTATTCTTTCAGTTTTGTGGTGATTTCATGCATGGTTTACTACAGTGCACTGTTTTAATCAATAGTGTGACTAAGTGCTGCCACACATAAACTGAAAACTACATCAAAATACACATGGACAAAAGTCAAAACAAAGTCCAGAAATAAACAGAATAATGAGATCATTGGCACTTCAGGGCTGCTCCGATCTGCTTGGTAATTCAGAATCCCTATAGAAAGCAGAAGTTCGTAAAGAAAAAGAAATTGCAATATTGAGTTGACGAAAATGATACAATAATTACATTGACCCTGATTAAACTTTAAAATGCATGCCTTATTTTTGGTGATGGTAGCAACTGTGAGCTCTCTTTATTACTGTTTACATCCAATGGTTTTGTTGGGGGGGGGAGTATGCAGACGGGCTTGGAACTCTGTATATCATCAAGATAATTCTTCTAAAAACTGAACAGATTGGGATCTGTTATGGCGGGGAAAGCTGGCAAAAGAAAGATTGGATTTCTGAGCCAGATTGATTTGAGGGCTGCAGAGAAACACATTGCAGGAAAAAAATATCCCAAATCCTCTCTATGGGTGAGGGATTTGGGCAGCACTCAGAATGGGGATTACTCTTCCATTTTAAACCCCTCCCCTTTCTTGCTCACGTGGTTCAGAGTCAAGCTCTTAATAACGGCTACAAAAGAATTTCTCCATCTTGTAACTGTTTGACAATGTCTATATTGATTTAGCTTACTTGTGTGAGTCATCTACTGCAGTGTTCCCCAACCTTTCCAGCTTTGCGGATTGGCGGCGGGGGGGAGGGAATGGTTATGCGTGAGTGGTGCGCAACTCCATTTGCGTGAGCTGTGGGCACGTGCACCTGCCGTTCACACAAATGGAGCCACGTGCGCTTGCCTGCTGCTCACGCAAATGGAGCTGCACACATGCACACGATCACCCACCACTTCCGCGGCCCAGCTGTGGGCCGCAGTGCGGGGTTGGGGACGCCTAACCTACTGTATATACTACTAAAGCTTTTGTTGTCATGACCTTTAATTGGTGCATCATAGGGCAACAAACTTTGAACCAAGGTATCTCAAATGGACTAACTTACAGAATGCATCCAAAATATGGGACTCATGATTCCCAAATGAATGAAATTTGGGGAAGTTGTGGCTGTTTTAAGCTACTGGCTACCGGCAGTGGAAGCTTTACTGGACTGCTGCTGCAGTAAAGTGATTTTCTTTTCTTTTTTTAAATAGTTTTTATTTGGTTATTTACATTTTAAAAAGACATACAAACACTAAACAAAACAATACAATAACATATATACATCTACATTTGTAACATCTAGGGCAGTGATGGCGAACCTTTTTTGGTTCGCGTGCCAAAAAGGGGGGGGATGCGTGGGATCACGTGTGTGCGTGCCCACACCCATAATTCCATGCACCCCCACGCATGCGCGTATGAACCCCCCACTCCCAGCATGCAATGGCACGCCCATTTTTTGCTCTCTCCAGGCTTCTAGGAGCCTGGGGAGGGCAAAAACGGCCTTCCCCACCCCCTCTGGAGGCTGGAAACAGCCTGTTTCCTGACTCCCAGTGGGCCCAGAAGGCCCGAAAATCAGCCGGCCGGTGCACACATGCGCGCCAGACCTGAGCTCGCGTGCCCACTGATATGGCTCCGCGTGCCACTTGTGGCACCCGTGCCATAGGTTCGCCATCACGGATCTAGGGTTCTCATACAGTAATCTATATCAACGTTATATTCATGCTGATACCATTCCTAAAGTTAACATAATTCTATAATTACGTTACAGTGTTTACTTCATAAATATAATTATAATAACTTAAGATAAATGAAAATCATACATATATAACTAAATTAAATGTTTACAGATTTGTTTTATTTTCTCTTTTCAAGCCAATCATAAAATATATTCCAAATTTCATAGTATTCCGAATCCTCCTTTTTGTTTAATTCCATTGTCATTTTATCTAGTTCAACACAGTCAAAAAATTTCTTATTATATTTTCAGTTGGTACATCTTTTTGTTTCCAATATTGTGCAAGACTAATTCTAGCTGCAGTAAGAATATGTAATGTGATATAATAATATTTTTCCCCACGTTCTGGTCCAGTATTCCCAGTAGAAATGTTTCCGGTTTCATGCTTATTTTTTATTTTGTAATTTCCTCTAACCATATCTGAATTTTATGCCAAAATTGCTTTATAACTGGGCAGGTCCACCACATATGGTAGTAAGATCCACTTTTATGATCGCATTTCCAACACTTAGGAGTCAAATTTGAGTACATTTTGGCCAACCTTGCTGGGGGTAAATGTACATCTTATATAAGTTTTCTTTGTATGTAGTTGATTTGGTCAATTTATAATTTTTGTTCCAAATTTTATCCCATTGTTCTAGATTTATACTGTATTCAAAATTTTTAGCCCAACGAATCATATTTCCTTTTACTATTTCCTCCTAAATTTTATAATTTAATAAGAATTTATATATTTTAGGTATTGTTTTTCTTGTCCTAATAAAATTTTATCTAATTCTGGATAAAAGATTGGATTCAAATTAAAAATAAAAGAATAGTGACGCTCGAGGGATATGATTTACAAATAGACTGGCATGGATTTCTCTGGGATGAAAAACATAAGATACCCTCATATTTCCAAAATCCTAAAATTAGAGACTCATTTTACAGGATTTGGATAAAAATTAAAAAACAACATTATAGGGAAATTCCAAACTGGTTTTCAAGTATGGAAGCCACGACACATCCAAATACAATGGACCTCCACAAAATGGTTAAATACTCAGAAATTCTAGACGAAGGAGGAGAATTAAAATCCATTCAAGAATTAGAACAACAAGGAATTAAAATTGATTGGTGGCCATACTTTCAAATTAGGTCAAGACTTAAAGAAGATAAAAAGCAATCCGGAATATTAGCAGTAAAGTGATTTTCATTTATAACATTTCATGACCGTTTCCTAGCCAGTCTTGCAATCCCTCACTCCCTCCTGCACTCAGCAGCAACTACTTACTTGGCTGCTGGGAAGGGAGATTTCCAATCTTCCCTGCCAGATTGCCACAAGAAAATTTGATGGAGAAGCCGGCAGGAAGTCAGAAGTCACTTCTGCTTTCACCGCTTTTTTGCCTATTGTGGTCATTCTGTCTCTCTGTTTAGGTAAAGAAATATCTCTAAAACAATGACCCAACAGCATGGGTTGTCTAGTCCTTATTATTATTCAATTTTGTTTCTTTTCCTTTTGCCTTTGAGTCAGTCTTGACTCCTGGTGTCTTCCTGGATAAGTCCCTGGAGTTTTCTTGGCAAGGTTTTTCAGAAATGATTTTCCATAGCCGGGTTCCTAGGGCTGAAAGAGAGTTATTGGACCAAGATCTCCTAGCTGGATTTGTGCCACAGGCAAAACAAGAACTCACACAATCTCCTGTTTTTTAGCTTGATGCCTCCACCTATCTGGGTTTCTGTTCAGCTATAGCCATAAAACTGCTGGTTAAAGTTCTGAATTTCGCAGTTTTCTTTTCCTCCATGTTAAAATTTTGATTTCCTCTTTTCTTTCCCTGCTTTTCAGAGATGCTTGTAGAAGATTGTGGTCATAAGGAGATGATTCCTCATGAAGTCTCTGGATCCACAAAAGAAATCAAATGTGATTTTCCACTTAGCAGACTGAAATCAGAGCCAGCCAGGCAGTGAAGCCACAGAAGACAAGGGCAGGGGGCCGGTGAAAAATGAAATCCAACCAAGAGAGAAGCAATGAATGCCTGCCCCCCAAGAAGCGGGAAATCCCTGCCACCAGCCTACCTTCTGAGGTGAAGCCGTTATTTCTGGCCAGTGAAAATCTCCGTTCAGATAATATAACATGGCTCTCGAGTACAACCAGCAGCCACAGCAGTGGGCGGAATCGGTCTGGAGGTACTTCAGTGGAGGCTGGTTCACAACAAGGAGTAGGTTTACACAAGTCACTTTCTACAGGAATGGATTATTCCCCACCTAGCGCTCCTAGGTCTGTTCCAGCCTCTGCCACACTTTCCACAGTGTACCCCTCTGCACTTTCACAGGCAGGAACACCTGTTTCGCCGGTGCAGTACACACACTTGCAGCATGCTTTCCAGTTTGTTGGGCCTCAGTATAGTGGACCATATGCCGGATTCATCCCTTCCCCACTAATTTCCCCAACAGCTAATTCTGCAACCACCACAGCAGCCTCCGCCACTGCTGTTGCAACCACTCCATCCCAGCGATCACAGCTGGAGGCATATACTTCTTTGCTGGCCACCATGAGCAATCTTGGCCAACAAGGCCAAAAAGTTGAGCCGCATTTAGTCAGGACACCTGGATTGATCACGGCGGGATCTCCTCCACCTATTCAGCAAAACCAGTATGTCCATATTTCCAACTCTCAGAGTGCTGTTAGAAACGTCTCTCCTCCAGCCATCCCAGTCCATTTGCATCCTCACCAGACAGTGATTCCTCATGCATTTGCCCTTGGCCCTTCCTCCCAGGTGGTAGTGCAATATGCAGATTCTGGTGGCCATTTTGTTACTAGGGAGCCCACTAAGAAATCTGAGAGCAGCAGGTTGCAGGCTATGCAAGCAAAGGAAATACTGAATGGGGAAGTAGACAAGAGTAGGCGATACGGCATCTCACCCTCTTCTGAAGTCAATCTTATCAAATCAGGCAATAAAGCATCTCATCATCATTATGAGGCCAGGCATGTGGTAGTCCACTCTGGTCCTACTGATTATATTGCACATGATTCCTCTGCTGTCCGGCCCTCTGTTATGGTTGTCCCCAACAGCAGTACACCTACTGCAGACATGGAGGCTCAGCAGTCCACCAACAGAGAAACACCTCCTTCAGCCATCAACGAAAAGGGAAGTTTGCATTTAGGAAAGACAAGCCACCGATCCTATGCTTTATCTCCACAGCAGACTATTGGTCATGAAGGGATGAAGGCAGTTGCCACTTTATCCCCTCACACTGTCATTCAGACCACCCATAGTGCTTCAGAGCAGCTGCCCGTTGGGTTGCCAGCTACAGCCTTTTACACTGGGACTCAACCACCAGTAATTAGCTATCTGAGCAGTCAACAGCAAGCCTTTGGCTATCCTGGAAATCTACCACAGCATCTGGTGATCCCTGGTACCCAACCTCTCTTAATACCAGTAGGAAGTGCAGATATCGACTCCTCGGGGGTACCACCTGCTATAGCCACTTCATCTCCCCAGCTAGCAGCAGTGCCTCATACGTTTGTCACAACCACCATTCCAAAAAGTGAGAATTTCAATGCTGAGTCCCTAGTAAACCAGCCGGCTTACCAGGCAGCTGTGGTCCAGGCCCAGATCCATCTCCCCCTGGTCCAGCCGGTACCACCTTCAGCAACAGCTCCTGCTATATTGCCTCCTTATTTTATGAAAGGCTCTATAATTCAGTTGGCAAATGGAGAGCTGAAGAAAGTAGAAGACTTAAAAACAGAAGACTTTATCCAGAGTGCAGAAATTAGCAGTGACCTGAAAATAGACTCCAGCACCGTGGAAAGAATTGACGACAGCCATAATCCAGGCATTGCTATGATACAATTTGCAGTTGGAGAGCACCGAGCACAGGTAATCAACACGAGAGCTTGTTGGGGAAGAGAAGAAGTCATTAGGAAAGTAGACGTAATGTCCTTATTATTCCTGCTCTTGATTCTTAATCTCTTAGCCTCAGACTAATAGATTAGTGACTGGGTGCATGAATGGCCTTACACAAATTATACTAGTAACAAAGGAATCAATTGGATGAAATTATTGTTATGTAGCCGAAGATTACTGCAGTTTGGAACCTTATAGAAATATAAATATTATGTGACTTGCCATGCTTAATAGATATTCTGCTTTTAGTATTAAATCCCAAAAGGATGAACATTTTTGGGGGGACTAATTAAAATATGTAAAGTTTAAACACACAGGGTTTTTCTTAGCTAGGCATTAAACAGAATCACAAGAAAGAAAACCTCTCCCGAGGAATGGTGGACCATTGTTTTATGACCTTATACTTCGGTCAAATAAAAGCACACTCTTATTGTTACTTCTTTGATCTTCAATTAATTGAGCAATAGAGAACCAACACAGGGACCTGCGTTTCTCTTTAGGATTTATTAGTTTAACTTTAGTAGTTAACTTTTAACTCTAATAAATGAAGAAAAAATAATCAACTATAATTTTGTCTTGCTTAAAAAAATAATGAAATTAAGCCAGAACAGAGTAGTGAAAAGTAAAATAATATGTATGGAAATTTTTGGCTTGCAGTTCAGAATATTTTAATATTTTACCTGTAACAGTATATTTGCTAATAGTTTTTCATGTTGGCATGTTTAAATATGGGCTTTGGTAAATACTTTCTGGTATCTATTCACAAATTCTTGTCCCCATTAATGAAATGTCAGCAGATGTTGTTTTCAAAATATTTTTGGTCTGCTTTATAGTAGCAAGTATAGTTGAAAAATACAGTGGATTTCTCCAGTCTCTTTCTTTGTAAACTTCCCATTATATCAGTAACATTTTAGAATGCAGTGGGTGGTTTGAACTTGAAAAATTTAGAAAACTTGCAATAATCTCTTTGAAGCTACATTCCATTATTTAGAAGGATCTGCATATTAATTCGCTTAGTTATGTATCGTAGAAGCAGTTCAATTCCTAGGGACTGTGTGGATAAGCCCTTATTAACTGACCTATCTTTAGTAATAACTGATAATTCTTCTGTTCCAATAATCTTGTTAATACTATCCAACCGTTTTACCCCCTTGTCGTCTTCTTTTCCTTTGCTTAACTTCCCAATATGTAATTATTATTAGTCCATCATTCACTTGATAACATTTATGTATATTTCTGCTTGGTAGTCATCACTTCAAGACACCAGTCAGCCTTTATTTGGTACTGGAATAATTGATCTGTTCTTTCTGCAGTCCATGATACTCACAGTAAAAATCTGTAATTCTACAGTTCAAACCATCTATATTCAGTATCCTACACACTCCCGATATCCAGCTTCAACAGAAATACGTTACCATTGGAAAGGCAATTGTTTTAACTGATACAAACTTCACTGTTATTGAAACAGCTTTAACCTCCATTATCTTGTCAGAGTTTTTCATTGTCTTTCTCTTTAAGATTACTCTCCAGTACATTGCTATAGCACACTGTCCATTTTTATCTATTGTTGCACTAGATAAGTCATACTATCTACTCCCTTCACTTCTTCGCCATCAGTTGTAAGTTCATTAAACGTGCAGGTTGAATTTCCACCTTCACAATATTTAATATAAACACAGATTTTCCATTTCCCCTTTTTCATAATCACCTGTTATAAAGCTCTTTCCTTTTCTAACAAAAAAGATTGATGTTTTAACTTCCAACTTTGATTCCAGTTATCATCCCATCCAATCTTGCTCTTCCTATAATGGATTTGCTGTACAAGTTAAAGAGAAGTGGGGACAATTTGTTTCTTTGTCCCTATTTTGACTCATTTTGGTTCTTGAAATCCAGTTCTTAATAGTTACCGTATTTTTCAGTGTTTAAGACGCACTTCCCTCCCCCAAAAGTGGGTGGAAATGTCTGTGTGTCTTATAGAACGTATGTTGTCAAAGCCCCGCCCACCTACTGGCCCCCACCCTTCGGCCTCTGCCTCCCAGCAATTTGCCTCCTTGCAGCAAACAGCAAACAGCTTCAGCACAGCCTGATTTAGCACGAGCAGGTGATTGGTGGTTGGATCTGCCTCTCAGAATACCACCTATCCAGGCTGCGGGGATCACCACCGCCTATCGCCGCCTCTGTTTGCCCCATTTTCGGCCTCCATGTGCCACATTTTTGGACCATTCCAGGCGGTGGGGATAGGCAGTGGTGATCCCCGCCACCTTGAATGGGCCAAAAATGGGACGTGCGGAGGCTGAAAACGGGAGCGCAGAGGCAGAAAATGGGGCACGCAGAGGCAGCAATGGGTGGCGACAACGGCGATGAACGGTGGTGATCCCCGCAGCCTGGAACAACTGATAGGCGGTATTCCGGGAGGCCAATCCAACTGCCAATCAGCTGCTCGTGCTAAATCAGGTTGTGCTGAAGCTGACCAGGCTGTTTGCTGTTTGCTGCAAGGAGGCAAATTGCTGGGAGGCAGAGGCAGATTTTTTTTTTCCTCCCCAAAAGCGTCTTATAGTCCGGAGCGTCTTATTGTCTGAAAAATACGGTACTTTTTTGTTCATAGTAAAGATCCCTCAGAAGAATAATCTGGGTGTTCTGATACATCCTTTAGCCTTTAGGTTCCACATTCAAGTATCATTCCTAAGGTCAAAGGCATTGCCAGTCAGTGAAGCAAGGTAAATCTTCTTGAATTCTTTTGTTCTTATTTGTGTAATGATAACTAACTTATAATATGTCAATCTGTCTTTTCTGAAACCTTGCTTTTACTTTGAGTTTTCTTTCCTTATTTTTCTGAATAAAATATGTGACAAAACCTTACATGTGTGAGATATCTGTTCATGTTCTTCTATTACCTTTCTTCAGTATAGGAATATGCACTGATTTTTTTCCAGTTTTAGGTCCCAAGGCCTTGTTTTATATTTGATGACATAGAGTTGTTTACACTATAATTGTCTTTTCTCCTGCAGTTTTAAACAGTTCAGTGGCGTTTACATCTGCACAATGGTTTTATACTTAAAACTGATGCATCATCTCACATTCCTCACTTTTTATAAGTGATTCCCAAGTATATTTTCTCTCCACAAATGTTTCTGTAATTCTGTAATCACATTTGTAAAGAGATATTCTTCAGCATAGTTTTTACCCTAGCCCTAAACTTTCATCTCATTTGCATTTATTACTCTCTTCTATTATTATTCTTGATTATTACTGTTTCAGATGTATACCGTATTTTTCGGAGTATAAGATGCACCGGACTATAAGACACACCTTAGTTTTGGGGGAGGACAACAAGGAAAAAAGGCCTCTGCCTCCCAGCAATTTGCCAAACAGCAAACAGTACAGATGATATACACTGTTTGCTGTGTATTTCTGTACATGTGTGCCTGACCCATAGAAATGGCAAAGAATTGGAGAAATGTACATTTATGGCAGTATATTAATCCCAGAAAGTTTTCTTAAATGTAATCACACTAACTCCTCCCAATTATTTAAATAGATCTACTCCAAACATGACTAAGTCAGGGTTTCTCAGCTGCCTTCTTTTAATACTAATACTTAATACTAATACAATACTAAAACAGGACATTTCAGATTATACTTTTACAGATCTTTAAAATTGATGTGGCTTTCTGGAAGTATTCTCTGCTATTTAAAAGAAGATACAATAGCACTGGGCCTCTTCAGAGCAAGCATTTATTTTAAAAAGCTTCTTCATTTTATTAAGTTGTCTAGAACAATAATAAAGCAGTCTTTAAAAAATAAGTCTAATAATTTGAACACTCTACAAACATTTAACAAAATAACATATTAACAGAATCTGCCTCTACCTAGGATAGAACTCACAGCCTCCTGATTGTGAGGCAAGAGCTCTAGCTCTGAGCCATAGCAGCTATAGCTTGCCTCTTTTCAATTTCAGCAGTCTAATATTGTCAGCAGTTTATCTCCCAGCAATTTGTCACATTACAGCCACCGTAGTTAGTTTCAATTTACCACGTGGCTTGCAAGCCTGTCAGCTGTAGATCGGGAGGCAGTTTATCTCTTCTTGTGCTCTTCTTGTGCTTTGCCCTGTTTGCTGCAAAGAGGTAAATTGCTGGCAGGCAGAGGCCACAGGGTGGGGGTGGCTGGGTGGGGCTGCATTCGGTGTATAAGACGCACACAGGTTTTCATCCTCTTTTTGAGGGTAAAAAGGTGCGTCTTATACTCCGAAAAATACGGTACTTTAAATATGTTATTTAAAGATCTATAATTTTTCCTTTTCCTGTTGATGTTCTCGATTGAGATATCTTTCTTTGGCATTTCTTCCTGGAAGTCTGAATTCAGTTGTCCTCCTTGTTTCCTAAAGCTTTCATCTGCCTTCCCCAATTTCTGATAAGATGCCTGAAATATATTCTTAATTTTTTTTCCATTTTGGTTTTTACAATATCTCTTTCCATAGCTCCTTCATTTCTATTTCATAAATAAATAAAGTGTACCCCAACCTGTTCCATATGTTATGACTTGCGTAACTATTCTCTTTAATTTTCTAAGTTTAGACTATATATTTGTAACTAATCATTTGTAGTCTACACTGCAAGAGTTCTAGCTGACTGGATTGCATTTCTCCATCTCTTGTTTCTTATTGTGGAACTGATTTGATTCAGTGATGGGTGTCTAGTGTGTCCATGTTTGAAATAGATGTGGTCAATAAACAATCTTCCAGTTCTGTTAAATCTGTACGTTTTCCTTTAAAGCAATTTTACGAGAATAGGCTATCTGGAGTTTTGCTGTTCCAGTGGACACCTGAGATCGAAGGCATAACCAAGGTTATCTGTCTCAGGCCACTGATACAGAAATAATGGTTGCGTATGAAAAGGTTTGCTATAAGAAATGAACCTTTTGAAAAATTGTTTTGCAAATGAAAATTAAGGAACAAAAGCCTGGAATAAGATTTTATTCTTTCCTTTGTTTAATCTATGTATCTGAAGGACATAGGTAAGGATGCTTCTGACTAAACATTTGTCTCAAAAAAATTAGAGAAAATGTGTCTGAAATATAATGACATACACGATGAATGCAGATATAGTATATATGTACAGGCAGTAGCTCACATAAGCAACATCACAGAATAGTATTTTCCTGGCCTGATTCCGTGATAGGAAATCTTCATCTGCTTTTTTGTAGTACGATGTTGTTGTTACTAAAGACAGAGTAGTGCTATAAGGTCAACTACCATGAGGAAATATTAGAGGTAAGCCAAAATCATAAGTCAGGTAAAAAGATCAGATGTTTTGATAGATAAGATGGACAATAGTGCATTTAGCCTGTAAAAGCATATCTAGTAGTCTGAGGTTCTGAAATAGAGGATATACAGTAGCTTGAGTACAGATAGAAACTGGCAACCAGAAATTAAAATGGAATAGCATGGAAAACAGACTTTTGAGCAAAAGGTTGTCTGTTTCAAAAGTGTGTGGTATGTGTGTGTGATTGCTGACTAACTCACAGGTTTATGGTTGCCTTCTAATTCTGATCTTCCTGGCTGAAATTTTCTGTCAGTCTTTTTTTCACCTCACCCCAAATAGGATCTTGTATCGTTAGAGAGGCAGAAATGTCCCTGAATATGAAGAGGCAGTGATATAAAAAGTATGCTCCTACCTTTCATATTATTATTGAAAGTACAGGAATTTCCCTAGAAAATAGAGGAAGACTTTCCAATTTGGAATATGTGTGGGATCTGCTGCTGTTTCATATAGTCAGAAATGAAAAAAATAGGAAAAAAATTACTTGCAGGAATGTATATACATGTCTGTGTCTGTGTCTGTGTGTCTGTGTGTGTGCACACACAATATATATATATTATAACCCTTTCCTGGTAAAGAGCTGATAGGGAATAGAGCCCGTGGCCTAGTTGCTAAGCTGCTGCCTTACAAGGCAGGCGGCCCAGGTTCAAATCCCAGTAAGGGTATGGCTATCTGACGAGAGCTAAATAGTTCGAAATAGATCTATAATAGTCTCCCTTTATTTTCATTTATCAGCAAAAAATGCTACATACACATATACATATGCATATGTATATGTATATGTATATCTGTGGCAGTCCATAATATAGTTCATTTTGGCATCCTTGAGTCTTTTAATATTGCCCTGAATTATCATAGTATGTTCCAGAAGCATGGAAGCAATGCTTTTGTATGGTATTCTCTTGTTCACTGACAGTCTCCCTATAGCTTCCCTTTCAGAGATTGAGAGTGCCATCATCTGGTAGAAGAAATGATGATGACCTCTCCTATTAAAGTGTCACTTTATGCAGAAGTCTTAACAAAAGGTAGCTGATATCATCACCTTAAAATACTTCACCAGCTGTGTTTCTCACAAGAGATGCTTCTAGCATTCAGAAACAGTCACGTAGAAATGTGAGTTTAATTTAGGTTTTCTGTAGACTCCAGGAGTTGGATGTTTTCCCAGATGAATCATGTTCTTCTGTCGTAGCAGCTACTCTTCTACTGAGGTTGTTTTTGTTTTTGAAATAAGTAAATAAAATTGCCTCTCTAAAAAGGCTTTAGCGTCTCTTACTTGGAGTGTATTTTCAATATATTACCAGAACGTTGTTGCAATATACAGTATTTGTGAATATAAATGACTGTATAGAAGTATATCATAGCTATAGTCCTGCAGCATGAACTCCTTATATAGCATATTGATGCCCTTATTCTTCTTCCTCTGATCTGCAGTTGTGAGATAAGGTAGTGCTGGACTTCATAAGGATTACTGAAATGGCACATCTGTGGTATTGCATTAGAACAGCGGTTCCCAACCTGGGGGGTCGGGACCCCTTTGGGGGTCGAACGACCATTTCCCAGGGGTCACCCTGGCATCCTCAGCTCCCCCCCACTGCCACAAGCCTGGCCATATCGCGCCCCACAACCCGCGCCCCCACCACGCTCCACCCCATTGCTGCCATTTGTGTTATTTTACCATCTGCGCATGCGCAGCACGCTTTGTGCATGCGCAGAGGGTAAAAGAATCCAAATGGCGGCGGCTGGGTGGGTCACGGTGGGGGCGCGGGGGCGGGGCGTGGGTCACGGCATTAGGAAGGTTGGGAACCACTGCATTAGAACTTTAAAGACAGGTTTGAGAGGGCGGAGCTGGTGTGCTTTTTCTTAGTTTTCCTCTTGACATGTCATTGTTATTCTTGACAGTCTAAAGCAGAGGAATGTATCGGTGAAGGGAAAGAAAACCAGAGTAGTCAGAAATAGAGATGTAAAATTTCCGGAAATTTTGACGCTCTGAAAAACGCTCCGGTTTTTTTTTTCAGGGGGGAAACGGAAATTTTCGGAAAAATTGAAAAAAATGCTACATTAGCACTTTTTTGTCTTTTTAAGATTGAAAGTCATTCTGTTACTTTAGGAACATAAAATGTGACTATGGACAATTTGATTTGGCATAAAATTATCACAACTAGCATATTAAAAATATAGTGTAGCCAAACAATTATCACAAACAGAATTTATTTTTTAATAATATTTATTTGTAACAAAGGGAGCAACAATCTCCTGAACTGCTTACTAGTTTACTGCTCTTAGTTTACTTTCAGGTCCTTTTTGTTGCTCTGTATTTTCTTCCAATGCTTTTGAGGCCTAGTGAAGAGGACAGAACAAACCAAACACACCTACTAACATGCAAAAGCAAAACTGAAACCTTTTTCTTGTTACAATAGCAGCACCTCCTAAAGGAAGAAATGCATACTGTTCTTGCACCCTATCAGAATATGATTGTACACAATCTCTGTTAAGACTAATTAAATTTTTGAGGATCTCTATTGAAATCAAAGTTGACTTCTCAGCAGCAATATTTTGCTGATTGCTAACCCAATCCAAAATCTCTTCTGAATGCAGGATCCAGCCTCTAATCTTTTAGATAATTAAATCAGTATTTTTAAAAGCAAGAAATATGATTTGATTCCCCTAAGAGCTAAAGAACATGATTGGAGAACTCATTCATGGAAAGATAGGTTGTGCAATATACGTAATTAGCATTCTCACTTCCAGACCCAACCTATACTTATTCTGCCTTAGAACATTTTAATCTTGTGGTTTTAAAAGTGGTTTGTACATTCATTCATTCATTCATTCATTCATTTTGCTACTTCATCAGTTTGTGCAATACATCTGCAACAGTAGTTTTTATTTTATTTTTATTTTATTTTTTTCAAGTTTTTATTTTTATTTTTTTATAAACATGACAAATCAATGTGTGAACAGTATGGCACCTGGGCGCCATACATTCCAATACATATGAAACTGATCAGATTAAACATTATTATTACATTCAATCAACTTATGTATTTCTAATAACAATACACATCTATATTAGATTACAATCTATCATTATTCATTATTCAATTATTCCACTATTTCTCATTATTACTTTTATTTTATCAAATAAAAATGTATACATTGATATTCCCTTTATTTCTATCACTTATTCTAGCTTTTAATCATGTCACCCTTTATTAAAAAGCTTTTTATTTCTTTCCTGTCTAACTTCTAACCATGTCATCTGCCTAGAAAAAGAGAAAAAATAGAGAGGGAGAGAAAGGGAAAAGTAACTCAGAACAGCAACAAAAAAGAGGAATCCTCCATCCATCATCTCTTGTCCACCATACTTTGATTGCTATGCTTTAAAATGAAGAGAGGAAAGTGGAAAGGCGAATCAAAGCACAATAAAGATAAAGATCATCTACCCATCATCTCTTGTCCGCTTCAATACTTGAATTGCTATGCTTTTTTTTACTTGCCTCCCACATTCCTCTCTTAAGTCTCCGTCTATATCTATTTCTTGGATGTCCAATCTACATATTCCTCCCACCTCTACCCTCTTCCACTGCCTAGTTTCTAAAATTTCTACCGAGGCCCCTGCCTCCATTTCAAACATATCTTCCAACACTCTTAGTATGTTTTCCCCTGGTTTAATTCATCAATCACTATTATTTCCATTGTTTTCTCCTCTTTGTCTTCTTCCTTCTTCCTTTCTTTTTTGACTCCTCCCTTTCCTGGGCATTTTGGTCTGTACTTATCATCCCTTGTATAATATTTTCCATTTTTTCCATAATGTCCTTAAATCCTTCATCGATAATGTCTTTCGTATTTCGAAAGAGTAAATCCATCTCCTGTACAATTCCTCTCATTTCTCCTCCTTAAGTATCTTATTTTGTTTTTAAAATAAGAGTTGATTTTTGTCCAACAGTCCAAGAACTATTTATTTGGTCTTTGAATTATCCTTCAAGGAGTACACTAGTCCCATAGGTTTATGTCCCATAGGTTAACACTCAGTTCCATTTGAGTAGTTTCAGAGGTTATCAAAAGCCCCTTTATGTCCTCTTTGCAGATTCAATCTTCTAATATAATATTCAAATGTCTCTTTGGTTAAATCACTTCCTTGTAGTTTCCCTTTTTGTCAGCAGGTGGCACTCTCCCCTTAGATTTTAGATTATTAGTCCATCGTCATTTGGATTATACAACAAATGTAAAAGCAGAATAGGTTTTGTATATAGATAATTCCAATATTTAAAAAATGCTTTCCCAGTACCGCTTCTTCCAGTTTAGGAGTCAATTCTCTGCTTATTTCAGAATTTATTATTTATTCTCCTGCACCTTTCATTTCTGGTTAGTTATTTCTTCAGGGCACCCCAAAATGCTTAGGCACTGCTTTAATGCATAGTTCTGGGCAAATGGTTCTGAATTATTTTGGGGGGTTAAATTTAAAACAAAAGAAAAATCCTCTCCCCCAGTTCCAACACGGCTCACCTTCTTCTCTCCAGCACCAGTCTTAACTGTTATTCTTCGCTTGTCCCAGCTTTGCAGCAGCCATCTTTAGGCTGCTGCTTCTTCTTGCCATGGCTGAGAGGGGAAAAAGACCCCGGGCCGAGAGCTACGACTCTCCCCGACCTCACAGGGTGCTCCTCTTTGTTTCACCACCCCTTCAGGGTGGTTTAGGCTCCCTCCGGAGCACACACACAGGAAGAATTCAGCACAGGGAATGCGGAGACCCGTTCCTCTGTTTATGTATCACCGCGATGTCAACCGGAAGCCTCCAGTAGTTTTTATTTTACATTCATTGTTTATAAACATATTCCCTGCAACTTGGTTCCATGATAGTAAATTTCTGGTTGGTTGGCCTTCACTGGTTACATATCCTTACATTGGTTTCCATTTTTTTGTAGGCAGGATTGTTTAGTCTAAACTTTTCATCTTAATGCCTTTGAGATGTTTATTTCAGTTCCTCTCCCATCGTTCTTGCAGCAACAAATTAGCACAAGCCCAGAAGGAAACTCTGGACTGGAAATATGGATTTGGTCCTACACAAAAAGGCAACGGAAAGGCCAGAAGATACAAGACAAACTCCTAGAAGACCTTGGTGCAATGCAGCATTGAGTTTTATGCTAATAAAGAAATAATAGTATTTGGAGCAGCTACAGAATATAGGCAAGAACATAGTGTGGTGACTTTGGATGTACTCAGGATATGGTTATACATGGAGATTACCAATTTGGCTAGAATAAGTAAAGGCCTTCCACAACTTTCTATCTTTTTACTTGATCTTTTACTGAATTGTTTTGCTTTACAAAAGAGTCTCTGTAGACAATCAAATCAGCTTCTTAGCAAAAATAAAATCTGAAAAGGATTCACAAACTTTATTTAGGTTGAGGTCAAGTCAGATCAGTAAACCACATTTGCAAAGTATTCCCAGGAGAAAAATCTCCATGATAATATGTATATGTCATTCTGACTCATGTGAAAATCATTATGCACACACGGTAGTGGTCAACTTACAACTGGTTGCTTAACAACCATCCAAAGTTACAATGGACTTTTAAAAACCTATTCCTCGAAATTACAACATACACACGCAATCACATTATTGCATTTTGGGTATTTGGAAACTAGCTCGCATTTATGACTAGGTTGCAGCCTCCCATAGTCACATGACTACAATTTGCAAACCTTTTTGCTGGTTTCTGGTGATTTTTGCCAGTTTCCAGCATTGGATCTGCTGGATTTGCTTAATAACAATAGCACTTAGACTTATATACCGCTTCGTAGTGCTTTTACAGCCCTCTCTAAGCGGTTTACAGAGTCTAATGACCACATTATTTGCTTAATGGCAATGGTAACTCACATGACTTGTAAAATCTATGGTAAAATCAAATCCAGTCATATAGTGCCTCGACTTAAAACTGCAAGACTTATGACCAAAATTCCAGACTCCATTGTGGTCCTAAGTTATGGACTATTTATACTCACACGCATGCAATGGCTTTTGTAGTGAAGGGACTTAGTTGAACTATTGATATTGAACATTCCAGATATAAGCAGAAAAAATTGAAAAATCAAAGTTTCATCTGGTACCACTAAGACCTTTGAAGGATCTTTCCAGAAGTACATAAGGAGAATTTACTGTTTTAAATTCTCCTGCCAAGGCTGTGAAAAATCTAATTTTAATTTTAAAAATTAAAAAACATTTTCTTAATCGGAATGCTATACATTTGTTTTCTCTGAATCAGATCATATTTTCTGGAAATACATTCCTCAATCTTTGAAAATATACATGTAAAGAACAAGCAAATGAACATATTAAAATTCATATCTGTGTTTTCTATTTTCCATTTACAGGTCAGTGTTGAAGTTTTGGTAGAATATCCCTTTTTTGTATTTGGACAAGGCTGGTCATCCTGCTGCCCTGAGAGAACGAGCCAGCTCTTTGATTTGCCATGTTCCAAACTCTCTGTTGGTGATGTCTGCATATCACTTACACTCAAGAATCTGAAGAATGGCTCAATTAAAAAGGGCCAGTCCATGGACTCAGCTAGCATCTTGTTGAAGCACTCTAAAAATGACAGTCTAGTTGGCAGTAGACATAGGTATGTGGAGCAGGAAAATGGGATTGATCAAGGAGGGGCGAAGATGACGTCTGAAAATGGGGAACTGAAGTTTCCAAACAAAATAGGATTACCTGCAGCATCTCTACTCACCAAATCAGAATCCAGCAAGCCCACAGCAACTCGGAAGCGGAGGTGGTCAGCCCCTGAAACACGGAAACTAGAGAAGTCTGAAGAGGAGCCACCGTTGACTCTTCCCAAGCCTTCTTTTATTCCTCAGGAGGTTAAGATTTGCATTGAAGGGCGATCCAATGTAGGCAAGTGAAGTCTATTTAGGGAAAGGAAATTAGAATATCCCTTGTCATTTTTATCCAGATTACTGTACTGTAGGCTAAATAACCGAGTATTTACATGTTATCATCTTATTTTAGGTTCTGTTTATAACGTCGTTATAGTTGCAGTTGGTATTATGCAGGAGACAGGTGCATACTTCCCCCACCTAGGTGTTCATTGGTGATTATTTTTCTCAAGAGCTACAAAAAAAAGGGCAGTATCTGCTTGACACGTGAACACACACCCTTTGTGGAAGCAAATGTTGACATGGCACCTGTTTTCCAACACTTCAAACAGAATATTAGTCTGGCAAGAGAACTCTAGGAAAGACAAACACTATTGCCTGATTCAAGATAGAATTGAGAGTTCCACAGCAATGTGATTCAGTGGTTCTCTCAAGAAATTTCTGATGAAGTGTAGTCCAGGGGCAATAATGGAGAACCGAGCACTCTTTGAGACTTTGCACAATAAAGTGATTTTCCTTTCAATTTTCTGATTTTTTTTTTGTCTTGTATTTTCCATTCCCCTGATCCAAACCCATACTGTGTCCCAGAGTGGATGGGTGGAGGTGGGGTCTAACTGCACTATTTTTATTAATATTATTGTTATTGTTGTTATTGTTCTTCTCAGAGACTGCCACATAGAGATTTCATCTCCACTTGCTAGCACAATGGCATAGCAAGAGCGTAGCAGCTGATTCTTGCTTTGCTAAAAATGGTAATTTGCTTAAAGTGTGACATTGTTGGTGTCAATATAGCACGTTACAAATTGTGGATATCGTAACTTGTATACAGCATGTTGCCGCTAACATTTGCTTCCACAAAGTAACTATGTACTTTCCTTTGGGAAAGTGAACATAAAACTGTTTGCAGTTAGGTTGCATTTTTAAAAAACTCTAGTACTATTTTTTTTTTCAAAAAAATCTGTACTGGGACTAGTGCCACTTTTTTTCAAATTTCGGTGTGATACGAGGAAATGGATGAACATAGAATGTCTTTGAGCACTTAAAATGATAATCAAAGTTTCCATGCTGAGAATCCTGGCTTAACACTCAGCAAATCCCGTATTTTGCTTTATTCTCTTTTGGGTTGGGGGGAGAAAGAGAATATTGACATTTTCAACACTGTTAACTACGTAGGTTTTTTTCACAAGCAAGATGCTGAAAGTTTTCATGTGGTATCAAACGGATGAATGTGAATTATAAACTCGTATGTGACAGTCGTTGTCCATAAGGACTACTTAATAGGCACTTTTAAAACTTTTATGCTTGTGAAAAAATTAAAAGGTATATGCAAGCTGACAAAATAATAAAAGAAAAAGAAAGAGTATAAGGGAATAAGAAGAAGAAAAAACATTGTCCAGTGTTTTTGAAAAAGATGGACTTTAAAGAATCTTGCAATTTGCACATCTTGAGTTTATCATTTGTATGGTATTCCTGCAGTTTTTAATTTTTTTAGGAAGGGAGAGGGGCTGAAAAAGCTTAAACAAATGTAGCAGTTATTTACTAACCTGCCTAATTTCTAGACCATTTTAATAGGATTAGATTTTCTTTCAATTTCTTTTACTTTCTTTGTATCATATTTGTCACCCTGAACCAGAAAAGCTGAGAATTTTTATTCAGATTTTCTGAGTTTTCCATGAGTCATTTTGACACAGATGCAACTTTTGTGTTTTGTTTTAATTCTGTGTTTTATTGTAAAATTACTATTTCTTAACTTTCAGTTACTTTTCTTCTGATTAGTAGTATAATGTTAATGTAAAAACTTGGTACAACAGGATGGTGGGTAAAAGTTTATCCAATTAAACTATTTCAGTAGTTATATGACTGATCACAGAAATCTGAAATAAATTCAAGGGTGGATCCAAAGGATCTAAACTCCCACTGATTTAGTGGCTTCCATCTTAAAACCAGATTCAGATTAATACTCACATTAAAACCCATTTAATTATTCACAGATAAATAATTGGCTATATACCAACCTGTGAAAGGAATGACTTAAACTAATACCCTATTTTAAAGCTTAGATAATAAATACTGCATTAATTTCTGAAGTTGTAAAATCAGGATTTCCTGAAAGATGCTGTGGGCATTTTCACACATGAGACTAAATCTTAAGTATCCATTGAATTTGTAATGTAACTATATGGATATGTTCTATCGGTGTTATTAAATATGTTTACATGTGATACAAATATGTGAGAACCTCAAAGAAGTCTAGTGTCTTGTGTGAAAATGGTACAAGAATTTTTTTGGCATCAGTGCTGTATTCCAGCTTACTAAGGCTAGGTGGGTGATCATCAATTATCTTCTTTCCCTACTTGTAATTTGACTTGGATGAAATTCAAAGAAAGAACAAGTAAGGTAGAAGGTGTGGTATACTGCCTATATAAACAGGCTGCTTACCCTGATCTCTTTTCTGTGATCATTTCACTTGCCCTAAGGTGGCCATTGTCTGCAAAATGAAATGGATTAAGCCAAAATAGACAACTGGCAACTCCAGCTACAGAAGAAGCACATAACAAATTGGGACCTTAACTGAGTTTTAACAGATTTGTAGTTCAATTTAGTTGCCCTACAGGAGATAGTTTTTCTTTATCTTTGATCCTGATGTCCTGCTGGTTGACATAACTCCATTGATGTCAGGTTCTTATTTAGCAAGAAACTAAATTTTAGAAATCAAAACAGATCTTTAAATGAACAGTTTCTCCAAATGTTCATTTCCCTGCCCACTTGCCTAAATACCTTTAAAAATTCCAATATAACTCTCTCTTTAATTGTGTTTCTTTGTTACTTGAACCTTAACTCACACCATTTCTGTACCAATTTTGGGGATGCACCAAAAATGTGCTTAAGTTTTAAAGTAGCTTGAAAATCTATCTTGAATTGTTATGATGACCTCCCAGTAATTCATTAGATCACTGGGTGGTTTCCTTCTCACAATCATGTTGCTTTTTTTTTTTTGTGCTGTAATTTTTTTCCCAACATTTCTGCTCAGAGAATTTGCTTAATCTTCCATAAACTCTGCTCAGGGCACTTTCGATTTATTGTTTATTGAAGTTTTCTTTTGGCTTGTTTTTGTTTTGTTTTTGTTCTCACTTCAACCTCTGATAGCAAGAAGAACAGTAAAATATGAGGCAAAATTCCTATTTCATTCCGATCAGTACCACTATTTTCACTAATATCCTCAGAGAACATTGCCTATATAACAAAAGCAGGGATTACAAAACTGACCACATCTATAAAACTAACACTAACAAGTAAAACAAATAAACCAATACTAATAAATGATTCAAGCAATAGGAATGTATTTGTTCTCTACTTGCATTAGAGACTTAGAACTTGCAAATTATTACTTCCGTCCAAACACAGCATCCTGTTGCTGTGCTTTTGCTTCTTTTTAGTATGTGCAATATTTTATGTGCCAATTTAGATTCACCTAACGGTGACAACAGACTTTTCTCATGCCATCTTTTTTGGAGTGTTAAATGTGGGGTCTTATGCCTGCCTTTGAAAATAGTAGGGATAAAATTTGTCTGGATGTCAACACGCCTGGACCAGGGGCTTCTTACAGCTCTTACTATTCAGTGCCCTGCTGGGCTTCACATTTAAAGGGGGGGGGGAACCCAAGCAGAGGGGGGGGGGAAATGTCAGATATCTGTCTCTCTCAAAGGTTGTTAATGGTGGAAAAAAGATAATATGAGCTAAGTCTCATTCTGTGAAGATGAAAACCTAGTAATGAATTACTGGGCACCCCTTGATGGGCGCAGTCTTCAAGAGAGCATCATATTCTCTTTTATGTTTTATCATGACTAATCTTTACTTAGATTGGAAGTGTGGATAAATTCAATCTTGTGTGGGAAGAATGGCATTCCTTTGTCTTTCTGTGACTGATGAAAGCTTGTTTTTTGGATTGTAGCTCTCTTTTGTGAGTTCATATAATTTTGCCCTTAGGCCATCCTATCTGGCTTTCTTGGCTACGGAAACAAAGTTATAAATTGGAGCTAGTTCTATAAAACTCTTTCCCCCCCCCCCTTCTACCTTTCCCAAATTCCCAAATTACTCAAGGCAAGTTCTAGTCCTATTGATGTTTGCAGTGGAATTTGTGTTGGGTTCATTTGTCCTCTTCATCAATGGGATTAAGATTTGAGCCTTGTGCTCCCAAGTGCCTTAGTTTCTGTTTTTAAAAGGCACCTAATTTCACATGAAAGATTTTAATGCCATGCTTGTTCCTGCAACCTGTCCTGTAAACTCTGGTTGGCAGTGTCACTCCCTTTTCAATTTCTTCTAATTACTGAAATAGTGACAGTCGTAGGGGACATTTTAAGATTAATTTCATTGTAAAAGTCTGTACAGTATCCACATGGCAATATTAACTGACACCAGTTTTTCCCTCCCCTTGTTTTACTTTTGTATTAGTCCTTCTTTAGTTTACAATGAAACTATACAATCACCAATAAAATTAGTCAGGGCAAAGGAAAAAAAATACCAGAACCTCTTTATAGGAATTTCTAAATAAATATATCTATATCTATATATCTATATCTATATATCTATATATAAAATGACTGTTCCTTATAGTGTTTAACTTAGGCATCATTTCAGTTTTGTCTGGGCCACATGGTGGGGTTTCAGAATGTGATGTCACTTACCTCATATTCTGCATATAAATCTCGATTGTTTAAAAAAAATCTCGGTCTTCTTTCTCCCCTACCCCATTTCCTTTCCTTTCCTTTCCTGGGGTGGGGGGTGGGGGAAATGCATGCCTAATCCCTGGCACCTCACACCCTCCATCTGATATTTTTCTATTGTTTGAGAGCTAGGAAGTGACATCACAACTTGATTTCCCGCAGTCAAGGAACATTTAGAAACCTTTCAAACCTCTTACTCAGGGATGGGGCTGGTGTATGGTGTGGTACACTGATGTGACCAGAAGGAGCACTTTTACTGCTCTGGAGTAGGGATGTTCAATCCCAAGGAATGGTTTGGATTTCCTGCCATGGTTATGAACTAACTGTAAGATTAATTGTCATGTGCGGTATAAGCAACAGACCCAGACGGAGCTGTAACTTTGGGTGATAGAGAAGACATCCTATACAAAGTGGCTTGCTTTACTTCGCTGCATTGCCAAGCCAGGGAGGGAGAGGAGGCCCACAGCAGTGATAATTTTTAATAAGGAAATAAGATTGCTGTTTTAAAGATATTTTGCAGTGCTTCGAATTTTTGAGATGGGTTCCTAAATATTGTTTTAAATAAATGCCATAGATACCCAGGCCACAGTGTTGTAGATCCTTGCTTTCTTCAGGATCCAGGCTTATAAGAAAATAGGCATGATCCAAATCTTTAAAGTGAAATCTAGGCTTACCCCTATGAAATCACAGATCTAACTATAGTTAAAAGTACTAGTTTCAGCAGAACTATGCATTGACCAGTCCTTTCAGTGAATGCCCAGTTCATTGAAGGCCCACTTGTGTGTCAAAGTTCACTTGTTTTTAATATGCCTGCTATTATATATTATGGATATATGCCACAGATTCACATTGGCTGTTAGATGACTGGGGATAGACTTTCTGCTCGTTTGGTCTCAGATCATACAGTGGAAATCGCTATACATGGGATTAGTGATGGACTTAGCCACACCTATTCCACTAGCAATTGAGAAGGGGAAGAAAGCAGCTGACATGTGGCCCAACGGCAGTATTAACCAATAGTAAAGCAAGGTCTAAAAGTTCCATAGTACCATCTGTTTGTACTAACAAATGTGGCTTTGTGGTATCGATGCTTAGAAGTCCTTCAGAAATAGCATCCCACATATGGAAAGGACCTTCTGTGCATGGAGAGTATTTTATAGCTGTTATAGAAGCAGAAGCATACAGATGACAATAGGCCCTACTTTATTATAGCCCCCCACATGAACACTTCTATTAATGATTACACAAGTGAACTAGTGGCTTTTTTTTCTGCTCCCAATACTTTGACCCAGTACCTTATATTTGATTAACTGCAATGAAGCATTTGTGCCCTTTTGTCTCATCTCCTATGAAATGAACACTGTTAACAGCAATATGTGATTCCCTCCACCCCACCTCAGATTATTATGTGTAGGTATTGTCCAAGCAAGGGACAGACACAGTAATAGCATAAAAACAAAGGAGCATTGTTCCCTATTTGTTTTTAAGCAGAATGTGATTAATGTTTTGCTTTTTAAAAAAATGTTTATTACTCTGAAGATTCCCGAAAAAGGATAGTCCTCCAAATTGCAATTGTTGCTTTTGAGAGCACAGAAATATTTTGTTGATTTCCTTTGTAGATTCCGAGAGCAGTATTGCGTTTTTCTGTTGATGGGGAAATTCCAAACAAGTTGCACACTTCTACTCCAGAGTTCACTTTCTTTTACATAGATGACCTCGCTTCTGATGTGTTACCTTACTGATAGGATCTTTTCTTGTAGCACTATAACTGGTGGGAATATTTTTTTATGTGAACCTAATTTGATGAGAAGGTTAAACAAACTTTTTTGAAGCACTCACATTGAGAGGAGTACAGGTAATGTTTTTTTAAAAATTGCACAAAAGAAACGAATGTTTGGAATGATTCATTCAGTATTTGAAAAGCGATGGATATGTTGAAAATCGTGTGTTGTTTGTAAAAATTAAATAAACCTACAAAAGTCGAGAAAGGGTGAAAGTTACATTTTTTTTGTATATAGAAGACTCTCATGGATTGGTTCTGGCAGGAAAGAATGCCTAATTAACAGGTTTTTCAAAGACAGTATACTTAGGTTTGCATTTTCATTATATGAGTCGTGTTATTGGGGCAGGGGAGAATGGTCACCTTTAACAGCATTTGAGGGCTGTTTGTCCCTCTAATTTAGCTAAAGTTGATTGGGATGTCATGATATCTTCTAAGGATGATTTTGGTTTTGCACTTCCTGTACTTAAAAAAAAGAAAACAACCCAAAGAATTTCAGAGTGGACAAGAAGTGTTTGTTACAAGGGATTCTCAAAGTGAATAAAGAAGTGAGGGAGATCATATTGTCTCCTGTAATTCCCCTCTTCCCCAAACCCATATATACACATGTACACCTCTCTTTTTATGCCTGGAACTGTTAAAGACAATGTTAGTTATTCTAGCAGTTGTACAGAGAGTTTGTTATTATTTTTCATTTGGTTCTGGAAATGTTTATTACTGGCACACCAAAAATGAAGGGAATCTAGGAAAACTAGTACTTCTGAGGAAGAGGTCCAAAATGTATTTACAAAAGGAAACCTTTAAAATGAAGGGGAAAGGGGATGGCTGATTGTTTTCTGAATCCTTCTCTCCTTGTGCCGTGCAGTCTCTAGAAATAATTTGAGTCTAATTCTGTTATTTAATATAGAAGGGATATAACCTCTGTATTAATATGAACCCTTCAGATGCAGTGGGATGGCCTCTCATACAATCAAATGAAGTACTTTTAGTGAATGACTAGTGTTTCTATTATAGGGATTGCAAAAATTAAGTTTATTCTCGCTGTTATTGAAAAGAATTTGAGTCTTCCATGAAAATTGATCCGAGGCTTCATTAAGGTTGCTTTTGCTTGTTCATTTACTTTCACTTGATCAAAGCTTTGGTTCTCTTTTCTTCAGCCAACCAATAGGCAGCACTGGATGTATCTTCTGCAATAGATTTAACTTGCTGGTGCTGGAACTGCTTATAATAAGTCTACCTGGAAGTCAGTTTCATTGAGGCCAGAGATGTGACATTATAAAGGTCCAGATTACAGGGACTTGCAATTTACAAAGATCCTGCCTTGACAACAATTTTGTGTGCAACAGCAGCTTATGAATTCTTGACAACACTAAACACCGGATTATACAGAATCACTCTTTAAAGGTATTCTATTTAATTTTAAATCTGTATTCAAAACTAGCAGTGGCAGACACAGATATACCAGCCAAAAAAAGAGGGGCACCAGGAGAGTTCTCTGAAAATTACCGATGTGTATACTTTTCCTCTTGCAATTAATCTGTTTGTAACTGAAAGTTACAGTTTAATTTTAAAGCTAGACTATAAACCTTTTCCAGCCAAGAGATAAAGAATGAATGCAGTAAATGCAGCCATTTACTGCCCAAAGAAATGCAAATGTAACATACATTGAGGCTATGTGATTGGTGGTAGAAGTTAAAATTTTGAAATTTTTTTAAAAAACAATCGTTTGATTAAATTCAAATTGCAAATTGTTCTGCATTTATTTAATCCCAGGGATTAGGGCCTCAAGTACTTGAAATGCCTCAAAGTGTTGGGTTTTGAAAATATGCTAAGCATTTCCTTAGCTGATTTATCATTTCCCCCATATTTTTTATTATATCTCAGGATTTTTGCCTCACGATTCTGTGAAGATTTACAGCTTTATTTTGACTGGTCTTTTTGTCAGGACAGAAAAAAAACCCCCGTTTTTAAGATGGGGCATGACATTAGAAAGCACCTTTCTGTCTCTTGCATTTAAATAATTAAGTTTAAAATAGACAAATTTCAAATGCCTTCTTGCAGTTTTGGTAGCGTTTTATCAGTGGTTTGAGCACCCAGCAAATTCTCGATGAATGTTTCCCAAATCAATACATAGTTCATGCTGTGCATATTTCTTTTAGTCAAACGACTACAAAATATACTTTCAATGTCCTGCCAGATGTTGGCCTGGAGAAAGGGGTACCATAGCTTTATGCTGAGGTCATATTGGGCTGACATGGCCAGTACAAAAGAGAAATAGGGAGGGAACGTTTTGCACCTTATAGAATGAGAAGAGAAATTGCATACCGACATAGGTAAGAGCTTTTATTGTGACAAGAACTTTTTCCATATGCGTGCATACTCTGTAATTCCAGTGTAAAATATTGTACTTGCACTAGCTTTTTTTAAAACAAATATTAAAAAAAAATGGAAGAATTCATATTCTATTTTCTAATCGTGGTGTGTCTATTTGTAGGATACACTCGCGTCTGTTTATTGAATTTTATGGTCCCTTTCTTTGATGGTGCTTGCAGGTTTTCTAGGTAGAAATTATTTCATTATGATAATAAAACAATGTTTGATTCAAAATTTGAACAAAATTGTTTTAAAGAAATTGTCTGTATACCAGTACAAGTTTATTGTTTCAGTATACTCGTACTAATAAAAATAACAGTGCCAATTGCAAATTAGTGTTCTTTGTAGTGTTTAAGTAAGAGGTTGGTAGTAGATCCTCTTTGAAAGAGCAATTTTTTCCACATGTATGTTTTCCCGAGGATCTACTTTATGACAAGTTTTGTTCACAGGTTGCAGAAATCCATAATACATGCGTATTTTATGAACTTTCTGAAATAATATACAAGCGCTCATTTGCACTATCAAGTTTGCCTCCTGCTACCAGCTGATCCAAGTAACTTAACAGTGCAGCTTATGTTATGCTCTGAATATACCTAGCAAAGTTTCATAATTTTAGCTTTGTATTTATCCCTCTTTACAAACCACATTAGTTGACGTAAAAGAATTTTATTCAGTTGCTTGACTAGCATTTATCTGTAATCTGCTTAACATAAAGAAAACTTTGGAAGTGAGAAAAAAAAATGTTTTTAGAGCATTTATCACAAATAAATTCCAAAACTCAGACTTCCAAGGCTTGAGATAAAGTGGTTGCAGTTATCTCCTTGCGCATAGTGCAGGTACTTGGTACAGGTAGTCCTTATTTAATGACCCTAACTGGGATAAGCCACTCTGTCATGGTTGTTAAGTGAAACATGAATGTGCCAATTGACCACAGCAATTTCAGCAGTCTCCGTTGCAGTCGTGAAGCAAATCATTCATGACCGTTTTAAGCAAGACATCACAGGACCTTGACTTCCTGCTGGCTTCCCCATTGACTTCGCTTGTCAGAAGCTGACTGAGAAGGTTTCAGATGGCAATCACGTGACCATGGGAATGCTGGAATGGTCATTAAGTGCGAGGACTAGTTGTAAATTCACTTTTTTCAGCACCGTGACGACTTCAAATAGTTGCTAAACTGCTAAACTTTCTGTACCCAGAAAATGAGGCCAGATGGTCCAAGGGGGAAAAACGTCCCACTTAAACTACCACCATAGCCCTTCTATCTAGGTGCTGGTGCTAAGAACTGGCCTATGACAAATATTGTTATACAGCGAACCCCCTCCTGTCAATTACTGAACATTTAAGAGCCACAATTATGAAAGATCTCAAATTCATAACATGTAACAATTACAATCAACCCTATTAAACAGCCTGACTAAAAAGTTTTGTTTCCAAAGCCTTGCTCAAGGTCAGCAACGTCATTAATCCCATGCTTGATTCCCAATCAGGATCTGGTATACCTGTGGCAAATACAGGGTTTCCAGGGCTCGTCTTCATATGGAAGGATTGTAAAGTGACACGTCTGCTTAAATAACCTAGACTTAAGTCACTTTGTAAGTCATAGGTAGTCTCCACCGTTTTTTATTTTTCCTGGAAATAAGTAGCCAATGTATGTAATGGCATAATAAATTTAATTTTAATTTTAGCATAATATGGTTTTACGAGCCTTGTTTTGTATCATGGAACTGCCTTGAATCCAATTCAAGCTTCTCAGCCAGTGAGAGCTGTGGCTTCTGTCACAATTCCATGTTGCATTTTTAAAATGTATCTGAACATTTCAAATGTAGCTGCATCTGTTATTTTTGGACATGCAAACTATGTTCTCTACTTGCATGGATATTCCTGCGTTTTGTTTTGATTTTGCTAGGGGTAAGGCCTACCTGCCTGCCAACAATGGAGTAAGTAGGCACATTTAATGGGAAAACTGGCTTTAAAATGCCATTCAGTAATCATATCCCTGAAAGATGGTTAGCTACTCGGGAGGTAAATGTGCTTTTCACTTCTCTTGTATGGTGCTTCTGTACCTAAAAAGACACCATAGATAAATGATGGAATCAACATATCGGTAGATGTCACAATTCTTATGTAGAATAAAAGTAAAGGTTTTTAAAAAATATTTCTACATGCTACATAAATTAGCCCAAAGAAAAAGAAGAGTTATGCTTTATGTATCATTCGTCTAAAAGCAATCAGTGGCTGGTTTTGTTGTTTGTTTCACTATAAACTTGTCAGCTACCAGATTTGGGCTGCAATAATTGAGACAACCACTGGGTGGCAGAAAAGAGATTTCAAAACTTCCAAATATAGTATTACAAACTTACCTTACACTTGAATTACCAATTACTCACATTTTACTTGGACTTTGAAAATAAAACAATGATATAGTAAGAATCTAGAGCAGGAGTATCAAACTGGCAGCCCACAGGCGGGATGTATCACGTGCAGGCCCCACCCACCCATGCCGCAAATGGCAAGTCACAAAACGTCACCTGACGGCAACATGACACAGCGAGTTCGACACCCGTGATCTATAGGGTAATTTTAAAAAAATAAGGAACTTTACTTGCAGTAAAACTACTTTGCAGGTATGCAGCTTCAGGGGTGTTATAGTGAATCTCCTCTGCATATATCATCCATCAAGTTCCTGCCTCATAAAAACTGCCTCATAAAATTATGAAAAAAATTATAATGGGTTGGTTGCACATATTACAATAGTGAAATGGAAAATGAGATCTAGATCTTGCACAACCAAGAATACGTCTCTGCTATTTATTATGTTAGCATGTCTTTTTTCAGGCTTCCATGTGACGCCAAATAAGATGATTTTTTAAAAAAAACATTGACTTGTTAAGATGATTCTTCAAGCAACTACCTCTTTTTAGACTCCTACCTGTTCACCGAGTTTGAAACATTTCTTCTGAATCACTTTCAAAGCAGTCCTAATTGCATGAGTTCTAAATCCGTGTGCAATCCATGTGTGCAAGGGGATGACTGCAAACAAATCCAAGTTTAATCCAAACAAAATATTTGATTACTTAAAGGTCCAGTCACAAAAAGTGGATCGTAGCCCTGATACCTCAGGTAAAGTTCTCCTCTGAAGACGTATCTCTTAATATCAACAATATTTCATGAGTGGAACAGATTCAGACGATCATGTAGTTTCCCCCAAATCTGTTCCAGAAGGCTCCGGAGCAGATCTAGAACATTCATGATGATGAGAGGACTGTAATAGGTAGTCCTGGTTATGAGACATTAGCCTAATGGATTAAAATAGTATAATCCCACCAATAGGCTCTCAGAACCAATAATAGCAATTATTATTGGCAGGGAAACCCTTGTAATTCTGATTTGATCACGAAAGTATCAGTGATAATTCCAAATCACTGTGCTCTTCTGTGGTAATATGCCTACTACTTAGCTAGATCATCTGTCTACATAAAAAGAAGAAATCAATGAGAGGGGGGTAGTTCCTTACTCTATTCAATTATTCCCTTGCTATATATCCCTTGCCTCCCTGCTATGCCCATATATTCTATTTGATTAAAATTGGTATTTCTAAGGAAAGCTGGCAGTGACTCACAGACATTAAACCCCACCCATCCACCCTATTAATGACAATAAAGGAGACTAGTCTTGACCCTACTTCAACGATTTCTTAACAGGTGTTGAATCTTCTTTAATAGAAATGAATATAGTGCTACATACCATGTACACAAGAAAGTAAGAGCACATGAGGGCATGATGAGAAAAAAAGCTGATTTTCCCACCCAATGCTTACAAATTGAGTTTGATTGGAGCTAATCAATTCGTATTTCAGATTGTTCAATTTACAGAGAGATCTTTCTACGTCTTGTTTTGTAGTTTTTGAAAACAGTTGATTTTTTTTTAATGAACGGTGGTTGTTTTTTGTTTAATTTGGCTCTGCACGTAGGCTTAGATGTGGAACGGCAGTGCCTTCTCTTGTCATTGCCCAAAGACATTGGAGAAAAATAGTTAACCATCCTTAGGCTTACCTCTTTCATCTTTAAAATGAGCTGAATGAACGAAGAACATCTCCATCTGCAATGTTGAAATATATCCCCCCTAACAAAGCATTACAACAAAGGGGGTGTAACTATTTAATCAACCATTTTAAGAACTTCATAATAATCAGCACATGTTAAAAATTGAGCACTTGATGCCTCTGGGAAAATAAAACAGATTTTTTTTTTAAATTCTGTAAGTGCTATTCCAAGGTGGCATGCTGGAGCAGTATCCATGCAGTGAGGGTTTTCTGGTCTTCGGAGTTGCTTTCCCGTTCTTCTGACTTTGCAGGAGCAGTTGAAACTTGAAATATAAAACCCTGTGAATAGCTTTACTTTTTCTGATAATGCCAGATCCAACAAATATTTTTTGAATGGACATTGAAGTCCCTCTGATTGTTGTTCCGAAAGATCACTTTAGATTTCTTAACTTAAATAGACAAGGATATAAAAAGAATACCACTGAACAAATTGTGGACCCAGAAGCAGTTTATGGCTTGTTCTCATTAGGCCCGGCCCCAACCATTACAAACAAGCAATGGTATTAAGCAACCTGCTTCTTTCCTAGTTTGAAATATAATCACCTCCCCGTTCTGCAAAAAAAAATAAAAAAAATAAAAAAAGAAGAAGAAGCAAAGTGGAGGAGAAACAGAATGAAGCAACTTTCACATCTCCAAAGGCCCAGGGTTTTCTTCTTTGGCTAAGAAAAGGTTGGGTTGTGCTGCTGAGTTACCCGAATAAAGGTTGTCCTTCGACTAAGCTCTTTGAGTTTGCCAGCTCCCACGTACGTGCAAGCAGAACGGAGACCGCCCAGGATGTCGCGGACGGTATTTTCTACATCTCCTCTGTAGGGGACTTCCACTGTTTTGCCCTCTGAAGCTCTGAAAAGGAAAATAATTTCACTTGCATTGCTGGGCTGCCTTCTCTGGAATTAAAACTATTTAAAACATATTATGAAAATACGGAGCCCTGGTGGCACAGCAGTTAAAGTGCAGCGTTGCAGGCAAACTCTGTCCACAGCCTGGAGTTCGATCCTGACGGGGCTCAAAGGTTGACTTAGCCTTCCATCCTTTCAAGGCCGATAAAATGAGGACCCAGGTTGTTGGGAGCAATATGCTGACATTTGAAGCTGAAGTGGTGCAGTGGTTAAATGCAGCCATTGCAGGCTGACTGCTAGTTCAACAGTTCAGCTGTTCAAATCTCACTAGGCTCAAGGTTGACTCAGCCTTCCATCCTTCCGAGGTCGGTAAAATGAGGACCCAGATTGTTGGGGGAAATATGCTGAACTCTGTAAACCGCTTAGAGAGTGCTGTAAAGCACTATGAAGCGGTATATAAGAAAAGTGCTATTGCTATTGTAAACTGCCCAGAGTGTGCTGTAAAGCACTGTGGGGTGATGTATAAGCCTAAATGCTATTGCTATTTTCAAATAGTGACTATTTTATCCAAACGGAGATATATTTGCTTGTATTCCAATCTGAAATAAAACCACCTGGAAGGTAACCATAGACATTCTTCACTGTACTATTAATCTAGATAGCATATGCATGTGTGTTTGTATAAAAGTATTATTAAAGAGAATTAACACCCATTTGCTTCATGAAAATTCTCACAATATACTTGTAAGCGTATTTTTAACCCTTCAAAGATGCTGTTTCATTGTTCAACTATAAGAATTATTCACATATTAATTTATTAGAGAAATGTGTATATCTCCCAAATGTTAATGTTAATTTGCTCCAAATCAACAGATGCCTCCCAATGGTTTCATATATATCCTGCCCAGGGGTGAAATGCTCCCGGTTCAGGCGGGCTGGTTGGTTGTCGTAGAGCCGATAGCGATTGCAGCGCGTGGCTTCCCCCACCCACCTGGACGCCGCCATTTGGGTTCTTTTACCCTCTGTGCATGCGCAGAATGCTTTGTGCATGCGCAGAGGGTAAAAGAACCCAAATGACGGCGTCCAGGCGGGTGGGGGAAGCGGGTGGGGGAAGCCTCGCGTTGCGATCGCTATCGGCTCTACGACGACCGACTGGCCCGCCCGAACCGGAAGCATTTCACCCCTGGTCCTGCCCCCTATTACCTATGGAGCGGCCCACTCTAGAACCACTAAGCCCAATGAAATCACCCCAACTTTGTTTTGGATTGTGACTACCATGCATACTCCATGTATTGTCAGAATCTAATTTTCAGATGTCAGGAGGTGTGATGACATTCTCAAGTAAACTTCCACTGATTGTTAGTGTGTGACTGCACTTCTGCAACTAGCCAAGCATTTGGCATCTGGGAATGTCTGGGTGATGGCGGGAGTAGTAGCAATAAATCAAGTCAACCATATGGTTAAAGTTCCACCCCTTTTTTTTTAACCTACATTATGCCAGACATATAAAAGGGGCGGGGCTTCGATCATATTTTGGCCATCACCTTAACTTCCTCCAACACTAAAGTCTTGATTGTTTTATTATTTGATTAGTAAAGCCACCTCTTTCAGAATCAAAGAAGAAAATAAATACTACGCAAAAACATAGTTAAATAACGAAGTCAACTCTAATCAACATTCCAAGCCTGGAAACAATAACACATGCTTTTGTCACACAACAAGGTCATCTAACATCCTGGCCCGGGCATGGGAGAAAAGCCAGGTCTTTAGAGCTGTATGGACAACCAGTGGAGTCAGGGCCACTCAAATTTCAGGGAGAGCTTATTTCAAAAGACAGGCTCAGCCAGAGAAAAGGCCTATTTCCTGAAGTCATCTTGCTTCAAAGAAGGAACTTGGACCATGCCCACTCTGAGTGACCTCAGGGACAGGAAAAGACAACAGAAGAGTGGTAGTCCTGCAAGTAACCTGGTCCTGTGCCATGCAGGACCCGATAGATGATAACCAGCACCTTGAACTTGGACCAGGGGTGGGTTCCACTTACCTTTGCCACCGGTTTGCATCACAACATTTCGCGTCCCTTCGTGCGATTTGGCTTCCACGCATGCTCAGAAGCAGGAATTAGCCCGAAACACAGCTGAGGAGCTCATCAGCTGTGCTTCGGGTGAAGAAATAAGGGTCAGAATTCACCCGCGGGCGGGAGGGCCTTTTTTCAAGCCGCGGAAGGGGAAAAATTCGCACACACACACACAAAAAGATGGCGGCACGCACAGAATGGCACCGACAGTGATGTCACCAGCGAGTCGCTACCGGTTCGGGCGATCCGGTCTGAACCGGGAGGAACCCACCCCTGACTTGGATGTCTACTAAATTCAAGTTCTGCATTCAGCAACATGCATTACTACCCATACTGCTGCATTCTGGACCAGCTACAGCTTCCGAGTGGCTTTGAAAGGCAGCCCCACGTGAAGCACAGTGCAGAAGGGTGCATTTCTGTTTGCTGCCAATACCATATGGAGAAAACCAGAGTTTCAAGAAGTGACCATGCATATTATGCTGGAAAGGGAGTGGTACCTGTAATCTGCAACACCACCTGCGTGCTTCTTCATAGCGGTGTCAGAGCTCATCCCATAGAAAAGCTTCACTTTTTTACCATTTTTTTCTATAATATCTCCAGCACATTGATCGTGTCCTGCAAACATGCCCCCCAGCATCACAAAATCCGCACCAGCTCCTGTGAGTGGCATGAAGAAAAAATAGGAGGGGGTTAAACCAACACGAAATGGCACTTACAGTATTTAAATACAGGGCTGCATTAATAATTGCAATCTCCTTATCAATTCAAGCGTTACATATACAGGGACTCCTCGGCTTGTGACCACAATTCAACCCAAAATTTCTGTTGCTAAGCAAGACAGTTGTTAAGTGAGTTCTTAGGGCTTTTCTTGCCATAATTCTTAAGTTGAATCGCTGCAGTAGCAAAGTTAGTGACCTGGTTGTTAAGTGAATCTGACTTCCCCATTGACTTTGCTTGCAAAAGGTGTCGCAAAAGGTGACCTGGGACACTGCAACCTTTATAAATATGAACCAATTGCCAAGCATCTGAATTTTGATCACATGGCCATGGGGATGTTGCAACAGTTGTGTGAAAAACAGCCATAAGTTAATTTTTTCAGTGCCATCAAACTGTCACTAAACAAATGATTTTAAGTTGCATTTCCTATATTTCCACAACAGACAGTCCTCACCAAAAGCTTTGGCCACATCTCCTGGACAACTGCATCCTCCATCCTGAATAAAGGATGGAGAAAAGAAAAGAAAAGTCAGTACATTCAACTCCTTGTTACTGTTACACACTGACAATTTAAGCTGGTGTTGGAATAAGGATTTAGCCTAAGCATTTATAGAAACGAGAACAAGAAAATGATGACATCCACCCTTTCTCATAAAAGGTTTCATTTCAATACACTAAGCGCATTATGAGAGCATAGTTTTTTTATTTTTTATTTATTTATTTTATTTATTTTGCTAGGTGACCTTGGGCCAGTCATGTGCGCTAAGCCCTGGGAAGGAGACCATGGCAAGCTACTTCCAAAAAAATCCTTGCCAAGAACATTTCAAGGACTTGTTCAGGCAGTCACCAGGAATCAACACTCACTCAAAAGCAACACTTCAAACAAAAATGCAGATTAAAATTCCATTCACTATTTGGTCTGTCTTCAAAGGATTTGGCAGAGTAGAATGCAGATTTTTTAAAGACTACTGGAAACAGGATTTAGGCATAATTTTACTCTAATCATTAAAGATATATTTGTCCACACAAGCAGTCATCAGTATTACTATTGTGAATGTGGAGAATTTCCCCCCCCCCAGAATTCACCCATTTAATCTCACTAAAACAAAGGAGGATGGCAGGCACTGATGGAGTTTTAGATGTCCTAGTACAGTGATGGCGAACCTATGGCAGACGTGCCACAGGTGGCACGTAGAGCCATATCTGAGGGCACGCGAGGCATTGCCCTATGTCAGCTCCAGCGCGCATGTGCGTGCTGGCCAGCTGATTTTCGGCCTTCTTTTCGGCCGTTTTCGCTCTCCCCACCGCGAAAATGGGCCAACAGGCCAACCAGAAGTTCACTTGTGTGCTCACCCTCAGCTTCCTTTCCGTTGTCAGAGGTCTTCAGGAACTTCTTTAGCTTTGGAAGTTGCAGCCAGGCCTCTCACATCTCAGCCCATTTCTTCTGCAGCCGGGAAGGCTTTCCTGTAGGCCTGTGTAGACGATAACAGAGCTCCAGATCGATCTGGAGTTCTGTTATCGGCTAGAGAGGCCTTCAGGAAAGGCCTTTAGGAAAGGCCTCTGCAGCTGATAACAGAGCTCCGAATCGAATCGGAGCTCTGTTATCAGCTACACAGGCCTTCAAGAAAGCCTTCCCGGCTGCAGAAGAAATGGGCCGACGTGTGTGAGGCCTGGTTGCAACTATCTGAAGGTAAGTAGTAGGGCAGCTCCACTTCCTTTCGTTTCCGAACTTCCAATTGGCCCGTTGGGCCATTTTTCGCCACCCCAAGACTTCAGGAGGCTTTCCTGAATCCTGGTGAGAGCAAAAAACAGCCCAACGGGCCTACTGGAAGTCAGGAGGCTTCAGTGAGGCCTGTGCGCATGCACGGGGGGGGGGGGGTTGTGCGCAGGGCATTGCATTATGGGTGTGGGCACGTGCGCACATGCTATCACGTGCACACACACCCTTTTGGCACCCGAGCCGAAAAAGGTTCGCCATCACTGTCCTAGTATTTTGGAAAATGTACTCGCTTTTCAAGAACACTTCCAGAATATCCCTCGGCTGACAGATGAGCTGTTTTTAAATTATGATTTTGCTGTATTCTATAAGTCTGATGTTCTCATTTCTCTGTACAAATTAGAAAATGAAGGATGTACTTAAGCATGGCATTCCATCCTTCAGAATGGGCAGGAAGATATTAAATACGTAGCTTTTTTTTAAATTATCTTTGATAAGATGACAAACCAATATAAAACATTGCAAAGTACACTGAACACATTCACAGAAAGGTGAGATGGGAGTGCCTATCTATCCTCCTTTCCTTCAACCCGCTTCGCACCAAGTGTGAATATTTTGTTACTAAACATATGCACTGAAGAGTGAACAACGATAATGCACTCTTCATGGGATTGTTTCGTAAATCACCTTGTTCGTGCAACTGGTGCAAACCAAGAATGAGCTACTGTTTCTCTATGTATGCCAGAATCAATTATAATTAGTGTCCAGGTAGCCCTCAACTTATGATTATAATTTGAGTCCAAAATTCCTGTTGCTAAGCAAGACAGTTGCTAAGTGAGCTGCACCCCATTTTACAACCTTTTTTTGCCACGGCTGTTAAGCGAATCACTGCAGTTAAGCAAATTATGCAGTTGTTAAGTGAACCTGGCTTCCCGCATTGACTTTGCTTATTAGAAACCAGCTGGGAAGTTTAAAAATGGTGATCCCATGATCCCAGGACACTGCAACTGTCAAAAGTACATGCCAGTTTCCAAGTGTCCCAATTTTGATTTGATGACCATGGGGATGCTGCAACGGCCGTGCATGTGAAAGCCACTTTTTTCAGTGCCATTATAGCTTCAAAGTGTCATTAAATGAATAGTCGTAAGTCAATGACTACCTGTAGTTTTTCTAAACACAATATAAGAGGGAACAAATATTTGAAAACTTCCATAATCTTTATGAGCAGAGTCATGTCTTTGACCCGGGATGTGAACTCTTAAGTTATTAAATAAAATAACAAATAGAAATTTTTTTACTAAAAAATCCAAGAAAAATCTCCCTCAATTACTAGTTATTGGGACTTTGCTTCTGGGTTCATTGTTTTCATTTATGGAATTTAACACAGATCCTGCTTACGGAAATGATATGTCCTTGCAGTCCATGAGCGGAATCGGCACATTCAATTACTGCGCTGAGCTGAGGATAGCCAACCCCAGTTTTTATCCGAGTAGTGCACACAGAACCTAGGTATGAAAAACAAACAAAATATGACATCACAGCATCTTGTGATTTAGAGGAAAAGCAGCCCCCGATCCCTTCAGATAGATCAGGGGTATCAAACTCAAGGCCCACGGGCCAGATGTGGCCCACGGTGTGGTTGAATCTGGCCGTCGGGCCATCCTGATCTACTCAATGCGAAGAGAAAACGTGCTAGCAGTTTAGGGCTTGGTGTCAAGCTGGCCACGCCCACCTGGTTGGCCACACCACCTGGTTGGCCACACCCACCCAGTCGTCCCTCCCCCGAGGTCAACCACAGCCCTGATGCGGCCCTCAATGAAATTGAGTTTGACACCCCTGAGATAGATGAACCCCTCCGGAAGCCTTTTCACATATACAGATACATACAGTAATAATAATAAAATCATAGGGATAGGAGAGAATGAGAGAGCTGTTTACTAGAAGACAGGACACGACATTCACAAAAGCCAAAATAACATTTGATAGGATCCATAAAGACTGAAAGACAAGAGCAACAGAACCAGTAAACACCCCTTTTCTCCTCTTGACTCCTTTCTTTACATGAAACTGGACCAGAGAGCTTTGGAGGCACTAGATCGGGGTGGGTTCGGACCGGTTCACCCGAACCGGTAGTGACCCGCTGGTGAAGTCACGACGTCACCGAATCGGATTGGTCGGTGCCAATCCGTGGGCACCACCATCTTTTTTTTGAATTTTTGAATTTTATTTTATTTCAATTTTTTTTCTTCTGCGCATACGCAGAAGCCGAGTTTCCAGCACTGCGCATGCATCACCATTTTGTTTTCAGCGTGTTTGGTTTTTTAATTCTTTCAGGGGGTTTTGCACTGCGCATGCGTGCGTGAAGCACGCGCGCACCCACATGGCGCGCCCACGCGATGCGGGAGGAAGCGAACCGGCAGCGAGGTAAGTTTGAACCCACCCCTGCACTAGATCCAAATCTCCATTCAGGTAGAAATCCACATCAACACTGACATCAATTATTGATTCACTTCTCCACGTAAGTAGAAAGTTTGTTCTCTCAGACTATGTGTCCCCACCCCCATAAACCCAAATTTCACATCACTGAATTTTGATGGCAAAACAGCTAAATTTTCAGTGGCACATTTTGATTGCTTTTCATTCAATGTGGTGAACCATGGTGGCGCAGTGGTTAGAATGCATACTGCAGGCTACTTCTGCTGACTCCCGGCTGCCAGGACCCAGATTGTTGGGGGCAATATGCTGACTCTAAAACCGCTTAGAGAGGGCTGTAAAGTGGTATATAAGTAAGTGCTATTGCTACCTGAGCTTTTAGTATTGTGGTTTTGAATGCATCTTTGCATGTCTCTGGAGAAGTTTGAGTCTGGCTTTGTTGTTCAGCTTCTTTTTTAGCAATCCCCTAATTTTGGAGTTTTCTCTTTTCAAATCAAATCTGTCGTTTGGCAATGTTATCCACATACTTCTGTGTTAAGGGCTTTGTAATTATTTTCAATAATGTGTTTTCAATAAAACCCTGGATATTACTTCCTTTCGAGTCAGTTCTATGCCTATCTATTCTAGGACACAAATACTTATGGTATTTAGGGTTTCCCCCCCCCTCCACATCATTATCAGGATGTATATTTTCCCAGACTATGTGACGGCAGTTGAAGTTGTTTATTTTATTCCCCAGATGTTGCAAAATATGTACATACTCATCATTTTCCTTTGGGAAAAAATATTGTTGCACAAAGCACAAAAATGGAAATTGTAAGCCAAAGAAATTAAAGGCATAAGAAAAGGAAATATAATGAAACTGAAGTGTTTACAGCAACACTTTTCACTCTACCTCTTTTTATACTTGCAAGCCAGTCTTCCAACTTGTCCATTCGTACATCAAATCAGACACTGTTTTTTTTTGTTCTTTTGTTATCTATTTGTTAGTATATGTATGCAGTAAGGATGCAAAGAAAATACTCCTGACATAAATGTTAAGCAGGCGATTCAAGCATATACCCTTCTACACAGCTTACCTGGTCCAATTCCTACTTTAATAATGTCTGCCCCAGACAGAAGAAGTTCTTCCACCATCTCTCCTGTTACTACGTTGCCTGCCTGAAATAGAGCCAAGATCATTGCAAATAATGAATAAATCCACAGTGACTGCAGTAGTAAGCAAATATATTTACCTTTCCTCCTTCCTTCTATCCTTTCACTTTTAAACTGCTTCCACTCTGGGCAGATTACATACACAGTGTGCATTCTCACTTGTATGCAGAAAATGGCCTTATTTTCAAAACCACAATTTCTTTTAAAATGGGAGTGTGATTATCCAAATGCTCTGTTCAGCAATCAGTATAATCCTGGTCGATTTACACCCTAAATTTTCATGCGATCAGCAGGTGTATGACACATCTACTTTCTATCCTGTGAAAACAAATATTTCCATTAAAATGGACGGCTGCTTTGCCCTGGCATTAATTGGACCCTATAATTCCTATGCCAGATCATTCTGGTAAGCTAAGTATCCCCCCCACTCCTCACCCCTATTCTAGTATCTCTTATCTGCATTTTTTTTAAATGTTGAAAGTGAAGGGAACATCATCATAGCCATAACTCCGTATGAAGCAAATACAAACATTTCTTATAATCCATTTTGTACAATCAACACTTCTATTTAATAGAATGGAGAGCTTGCTTAATATGGTAGGCCAGAAAGATTAATATCCAAACAGAAACATCAAGGCAAAAACTTGCCCTTTCTAACTGGATTATTCAATGTCATGAAACTCCCATTTTCCAGAAAAACATCTTTTCACTGATGACAATGGTCAAAGCACACACAAAAGAAGAGCACTTTGCTTCAGCAATTGATTTGCTCTTGATGAACTACTTCTTCAGAAAAGGGTCACAATTACAAAACAGGCAATATTACATTCTATTAGCATTTAATACAAAGTAATTGTCTACCACTTTACATAATGTTGACTCTATTTATGCACAAAATTTTTGTTTTGTTTTTGTTATGTTATTTTTTTAACTCATCCTTCCCGCCAGAAGCTTAGGATGCTGTGTACCTAATAATAATGTCGTTACTGACTGGGAAAGCACCAATCATGCCTCAGTGCTCTTACTACTTCTGAATATTTTTAATAATGCTTGAAACAAAATTATTTGTTTTGAAATTATATTGTATATATTTGTCAAAAATTAAATCCTGTATGCTACAGAGTCAAGTTGAAGATCCCAGGTTCAAACCCCTAGTTCATTCTAAAACTTACTGATGACATAATTGCCATTACAACTTAACACATGATCCTGTTAACAAACATGCCAATCTTTGTGTGGTGCTTAGATCTCTATCCAAACCTATCCCATAAGCCCTAAATGTTTTTCTATCCTTTTAAAGAAAAAGAGACACGACGACAAATATAATATTGTATCTTATAAGACCACAAATATAATATTGTATATTATTAGTTATTCTTTTCAGTGGTGAAATCTAAAAAAAAAATCCTACCGGTTCTGTGGGCATGGCTTGGTGGGGTCATGTGACTGGGTGGGCGTGGCTATGTAGTCATGTGACTGGGGGGGTCAAAAGACAGAAACTCACTTTAACAATCTCCTGCTGGAGCAGGGGGTTGGACTACATGACCTCCAGGTATCTTCCAGCCCTGGATTGCTGTGCTCTTTCAAAGTATCCTCTGAAGCTGCGTCTAGTGCCAGGTTTGTGGTCCTTCCTCCTCTCCTTTTTCCCTTCCTCCCTCCCTCCCTTTCTTTCTCTTTTTTTTCTTTCTCCCCTCCCTCCCTTTCTTTCTTTTTCTTTCTTTCTTTCTTCTTTCTTTCTTTCTTTCTTTCTCCCTTCCCTCCCTTTCTTTCTCCCATCCCTCCCTCTTTCTTTCTTTCTTTCTTTCTTTCTCTTTCTCCCTTCCCTCCCTTTCTCCCATCCCCCCTCCCTCCCTCATTCTTTCTTTTTCTTTCTTTCTTTCTTTCCCCCTTCCCTCCATGGCTCCCTCCCTCCCTCTTTTCTTTCTTTCTTTCTTTCTTTCTTTCTTTCTTTCTTTCTTTCTTTCTTTCTTTCTTTCTTTCTTTCTTTCTTCTTCCTTCCTTTCTCCCTTCCCTCCCTCCCTCCCTCTCTACCTTCCTTTCTTCTTTCTTTCCCCCTTCCTTCCCTCCCTTTCTTTCTTCCCTCCCTCCCTCCCCTTCTTCTTCTTCTTCTTCTGTTTTCTTTCTTTCTCTTTCTTTTTCTTTCTTTCTTTCGCAACACCCCCCACCCCCATTTTTGGCCTAGCAGGCCTCAGGGAAGCCTCCTGGGAGCAAAAACGGACCCCCACTCCCCGTTTTTGGCCTAGCAGGCCTCAGGGAAGCCTCCTGGGAGCAAAACTTGACCCCCCCACCTCCCATTTTTGGCCTAGCAGGCCTCAGGGAAGCCTCCTGGGAGCAAAACCGGACCCTCCCTACCCCCCGTTTTTGGCCTAGCAGGCCTCAGGGAAGCCTCCCTGCACTTACCTGGGAGCAAAAACGGGCCGCACAGGGACTCCTGGAAGTGGCAGGGCGGGCGGGGCCAGCCAGAGGTGATATTTGCCGGTTCGGGGAACTAGTCATAATTTCCACCACCGGTTCAGGAGAACCAGTCAGAACCGGCAACATTTCACCTCTGCTTTTCCTGTAACCCACTTAAGGTTGTTTTAGATTTGACAGCCTTATGCATTTTAAATAAATACACAAAATTAAAGATGTATATACAGTATATATAACTAAAACTCTTCTATATGCGCATGCATGCAAAGAGTACTATGGAAAGAAGTCCAAATGGGCCTTTTGGTGGCATTCATTCATCCATTTGTGAGATAACTCAAAAGCAAAATGAATCATAAGTGTTTAAGTTGACACTTCTTCCTGCTGTAGAAATGTCTACCAGCATCAATTATTCACAGTTTTTCCCTTGTTCTAAATACAAATGGAGTCATTCCTTAGTGCAAGGAACACTGATATTTAAGCAACAACTTAAAATGAGCCATGATCACACATCGGATTTGAGCATATTCAAACAAGTAGTAAACCATTAACTTGATGGTCTACATCAAGGTTTTTCAAGGTTTTTCATGCTGCAGAAAAGGTTAGTTTAAAAAAAAATCCTGGAATACCTGATCAGAAGACAAAACATTAGTAATAGAAAAATGACTTGAGATCTCTCTCTCTCTCTCTTTTAGTTTCTCACTGTAATATGTTAAGTTCTTGGGAACAGTTTGAAACCCTGCTCTAGAGTTAATTACCGTATTTTTCAGACTATAAGACGCACCGGAGTATAAGACGCACCTTAGTTTTTGGGGAGGAAAATAAGAAAAAAAACTGTCTACCAGCATCCATCTGGCTAGCGTCCTTAGCAAACAGCCTGGAACAGGTATATTAGCCTTGCAAAGCTCTGTTTGAAAGGCTACTTTTTCAGCCTTGCAAAGCTCCGTTTCAGAGGCTGTTTTTAGCCTTGCAAAGCTCCATTTCAGAGGCTGGACGGGGCTACATTCGGTGTATAAGATGCACCCAGATTTTCACCCTCTTTTAGGGGAGGGAAAGGTGCAGTATACTCCGAAAAATACGGTTATCTGCTTTCTAGTAAAATAAGGTGAGAGTGGGAAGCTAATTCCACAGAAGAGGGCAGAAGGTGATTACGCAGTGCCTACCCTTATTCCATCCCAAAATAAAAATGTTGGTTTCTTGAAATCCTACAAATCTTGCAGAATTTTATCAACATCTTGTCAAAATGTTGGGAGACTCTCTCGTGTAACGTTTTCTAAAGTATACTTGAGTGGAATGGAGCAGTTTGAATCATCTCACAATAATATGCAAAGATAGCAGTAAAGAGCACTCCACCCCATGGAAGATAAATACAAAATCAAACCATTCATCAATTCTGTTCAATGTTGCCTATACTGACTGGCTACAAGTTTTCATACAGGAATCTATACAGTTTAATCCTGGATTTTTTCACATACTAAATTCATGTTTCCCTTCTTGCTAAGACACAGTACATGGGTCACATTTGCTGGAATCAAGAAACTCTCTTGCCAAATTACAAGCCTATCCATCTCCCAACTTCTCCAACTCCTACCATGAGGGTGTGCTTTGGAAACCGGACATGAACAGCTTTCACAAATTCCACAAAGTGTTCTGAGTAGCCATTGGCCACATCCAGGCAGATGTACTTGATTAGAGGGATAGCATCAATGATACTTATCAGCTTCTCAAAATCAGTCAGCCCACTGCCTGAGCTCACCGCTACATGCTGCAAAAAGAAGATGAGAACAATTAAAAGTTTTTATAGAAATGAGGTCAAAAGCATTCACATACTGCATGGCTTTGCAGAAGAAGCCAAATGGGAAAAACGTCTAAGACCATTAAATATGTGGATTTTCAAGGTGTTGTTTTTTTGTCTAGGAACACAGCAAAATTACAATGTAGGATGAAGTTTTAATGCATGTGAATCATATTCTCCGCTACAACTGTTCACTTTTATTTATTGCCATGTATGCTGCATCTCTTTTGTGATCGAAATGTAATGCAACGTTCAAGAACATCCTTGGTATTTTTAGTATCCTACATTTTTTCCTACGTTTGATGAGTCCATAGAATTCGTTAAGGAGAAATTTCCAAGTTTTAAATAGGAATATAAGAAAAAGCCTTGTCCCGAGAGCTGTCTGCATGGGCTATAGTGGCAGCTCTGCAGAATTTGAAACTGGGGTTTTCTCAACTCTATCTGGAAGAGACAAAGATTAAGCCTGGGATCTCCTATATGTAAAACAGAGCTTATTCCTTCATCTTGGAGAGATTGTGAACATGCTATCAAGAGCAGTTATCGCATCTGGAAGGAGAACATTTTGTAATAACGGAGAAATTGATGTCCTTGGCTAGGATCTGGCCATTTTTCTCTTAAATTGAGGTCCCCCTAGTTAGCCAAAACCCAATCAAGGAACAGGAACTTAAGACTGTCCACGGTACCTTTATAATCTCTGGAGTTAGGTTTAACGTTCAGGAATATATCTGGTTTTATCTGTTCTCTGGTTACATCCATTTTCTGAGCCAAATATGCTCCATGGTGACATATCTCTGAGTTACTACACTTATCTGAGTATTATAATGAGACTAGTACACCAAATATGTAGAAAGGTCAACTGATCTAAAAAGATTTGTTCATACAATCAACAGGCTGAATATATACAGCAGGTGACTCCTATAACAAAACATCTCCTAGACCAGAGGTAGGCAAAGTTGGCTCTTCTATGACTCATGGACTTCAACTCCCAGAATTCCTGAGCTAGCATGATTGGCTCAGAAATTCTGGGAGTTGAAGTCCATGAGTCATAGAAGAGCCAACTTTGCCTACCCCTGTCCTAGACCAAGGGTCTCCAACCTTGGCAACTTTTAAGCCTTGAGGACTTCAACTCCCAGAATTCCCCAGCCAGCTTTGCCTGTCCCAGACTGTTTCTAGGCAAAAGTCAAAGGGCTGCCAATCTATAAAGCCCTTATATAACTTTTAAAGCCTACATTATCCCAAATAAAGTCATTTTAAGTTCTCGATCCATCCCCTTTCAACCCCTCGAAGACATTCACACTATCCTATCTCAAACTTTATGATTTCACACATGCATATGGATACCCCATTCCCAAAAGTAAAATAAGTATTGAAATAAGAAGTTTTCAGATTGAACACAATGGAACAAAAGGGAGGGGTTGGAGTTTTGGCCTGGAAATCTCCAAAATCAATGAAAGACTTTTGCTAATTTATCAGTAGTTTATCTTTAGGAACACTGGTTAGCCAGTCTGCCAGTGCAATCTTCTATTATTCTTTTGAAGTATTTGCTTCCTTGCCACTTAGAATATATTGTCATTATTGTAGAAATTCTCATTTCTTTCAAATTAAATTTGCAAAACTAAAAAGTTTATTTGGGCTTTCTTTTCCAACATTGTTTTATACACTGCACAATGTTTTACTCTCTACTTGATCTCAATGTTTGTGCCTGAATAAAATACTGTGTTTGCAGCTGTTTTCACAGATTACCACTGATCAATACACCATTTTCTTATACATTTTTGTCAGACTACTTTAATGTGTACACTTGTTATCTAACTTTGCCAACAAATCATCTATTGATATCTTTAATAATTTAAACTCAGTTTTTACATTCCATTAATGTTTTGCAACTGTTCCACACTGTTCGGGCTAAGATAAGACCCTAAATAGTCTTTTTCAGAGTGAATTTACTTGTAAAGACACATGAAAAGAATTGTAAAACATAATCATAAATTTATAAATGTTCACTTAGATATGCACACATCTTTCCAATGTTCTAAAATATTAATTTTTATTATATTATATATTATACCCTTGATCTTGCGGGATGCATTTGCCAGAATGGTGTGGAAATAAAAATATAATAAAACCAACACGATGCCTGAATACCAAAGTACCTATAAACACAACCTCTACTGCCCTTCAAGCTCTTTGTCAGTCCCATTTAATTTATCTTTACATATTATTTTAATTAAAATAATTAAAGTAATTACCAGCAAGAGGTTGGCATCCTATTAAACGTCTATCCTTTAGCTTTTTAAGAATGCCTCAAGGCTTCATTTCAATTCTAAATGTATTTGTAGAAAATAAATATGGCCAATAGTTCTAGTTCACCACTTTGTTTGGAAGCACATGAGCTGTTATGTATCCAGAGTATCCAGTTGTGCTAGATATGATGGTGAGGACAGTCTCATCTGTTTGTGTTCGAATCTAGTAAATGAATGTTTTGTGATTCGTAAGCATCACAACAGTTCTTTTGTTATTGGGCAGCCTCCCTACATCCACACATGCACTCCAATTTCTGCAAGCATCACTGTACCAATAACACTGGGTGCTTCTAATAAAATACCATGCATCCTATTGGACTAGTATCTTTTGGAAGCATATGATTTTATAAACCATTCTCTTGCAAAAAGTACAAGGCATATCAGTTTTGTCGAATATTTCAGAAAATGCAGTCTACTATTTAACTCTGTGGAAAAAAAAAGTACCTCTATGCATTCTGGGTGATCACTTGCAAACAGCTTCCACTGTTCTAGAGAGTAATGCTTGTGTATTGCAGTAAACATGGTGTACTGGAAAAACAAACAAATATGCTGTAATTACACTGTTTGATGTAGACACATGCACACATACAAAACAAAGATCCATGACGTCATTGCAAATACGTGAAGGGCTCTTGTTTAAACAATAGGAAGGTGTGAACTCGAAACTGAAAACTATGCAGAGATCCTAGAACCGTGGTGGCGAACCTATGGCACACGTGCCACAGGTGGCACGCGGAGTCATAGCAGACGGCACGCGAGCGTTGCCCACCGGCAAACCGGAAGTGCGGAAAAACGCACTTCCGGTTTGCCAGTGAGCTGTTTTTTGCACTCCGGAGGGTTCAGGGAAGCTCCCTGAAGCTCCAGAATGCAAAAAACTACAAAACGGACAAACCGGAAGTGCATTTTTCCGCACTTCCGGTTTGTCCGTTTTGTAGTTTTTTGCATTCCGGGACTTCAGGCATATTTATAATTCCCTGAACCCTCCGGAGTGCAAAAAACAGCTCACCGGCAAACCGGAAGTGCGTTTTTCCACACTTCCGGTTTGCCCGTTTCGTTGTCCCAGGCTCCGGTAAGGCCTTTGCGCGGGGGTGGGGGGTGTGTGCGCATGCGCAGGGGGCAGCATGGGGGGGTGTTGTGCGCATGCGTGGGGGGGAGGGAATGGGTGTGGGCATGCGAGCGCGTGCTAGCGCGCGCACCCCCCCCTTTTTGGCACGCGAACCTAAAAAGGTTCGCCACCACTGTCCTAGAATATACATGAAAGAGACAAGGAGGAGCTAAAACCTTTGCCTGAATGCTCCTTTCAAGGTCAAGAGTCCTCCAGATTCAAGAAACTGACTTGAAATGTGAATTCTGTCCATCAGTAATTGCAATAAATTTCCACAACAGTAGAATCTTAGCATTATTTGCAAACTTTACTTGAATTCACACATTGTAGGGCTGGGTGCTAAGCCTGCAACACTTCATAACGATTTAGTAATTATAGTAAGCAACCATTAGAGAAGAACATGATTCTGAGAAAAGTGCTTTTCTTATCTAAGAATTTGTACAGGCTACAACACAAGCATGAGATAAATAGGAAGTATGAAAGAAAAGTTGTTGGGTGAAACGATAAAGCAGAAGAAGTCGTGCATGAGAAAAAGGCATATGAGAGAATTATTATCACAAAATGTGAAAATATTGTTTAAAGGGCATACATTGGTTTTTATCCTTGTAAGCCCCCCAGAGTCACTCAGAGTGAGTTGGGCGGTCATATAAATTTTCATAAATAAATACATAAAGTTACAAGGAACGCAACCTAGAGAGCAAGAGTGTGAACATTGGAACTCTTTAAGAGAAACATTTTTAAAACTTGATTGCAACAGGAATAGTTTACTTAAGAAGTAGATATGGTCAAACAAATATAAAAGTTAAGAATTAATTGGACTGAATATAAAAGTGAGTAACCAATAGGCAAGAAGTACATTAAGGTGATTTGAACATATAGAGAGAAATAATGACAATCAAATCACAATTAAAATGAATGAAAAGAAAAGGAATATTGAGAAAATTATGGTTGGACAAAGTTGATGATATTCTCAAAAATAGAGATAAAAATAAAAGGACAATGGATAAAGTAATGGATGAATGTGATGAAAACAAAGATCATTTAAAGAAAGATAAAGAGAGGTTATAGTGAATGATTTTTTTTATTTCAGGCCTTTAATTTTTTTTGCTTAGTAATTTTTACTCCTTTTCTACACTCTACATAATTGTATCTTGAAAGAGTATATTATGATAAGCATGCATGTATGCCTGCAAGTAGTTTTCTGTATGTATGATGCAGTTAGTTTATTTTTATTTTGAGTGGCATCATATTTTAATGCTAATTGTTTGGAGATCAATAAATCAAAGAACAAGATATACAGTAAATTGAAGGATGGAAGGAGCAGATGACTGTGCCTTACATAGGAGAACATGGACTATATGCATTATGAAAACTAGAAATATACATTATAATTCAGTTTCCACGTACATCTGAAATACTACTAAATCTATACTATACTATTATATTGTATTGTATATAATAATAGAACTATAAATATAGTTTTGACGTTCAATGCAGTCCTTCAAGAGTTATAATAGAGATGACAGATGTTTTGATCTTGGAGACTGTAACAATAAAATTACGTAATTTAAATTTCATATTAACATTAGCAAAATTTCTACATATAATGTACATATCAAATTCTAATGAAATTCATTGCAAGTGTTAAAAGTTCACTCAGGAAATCTTGGGAATTCTTATCAAAAAAATATGTATTTGTTCCTAGGATTCTTTGAGGGGGGGAAATGGACTGTTTGATAATAAAATAAATTCAGAAAAATTATTTCATCATTACAATGACTTGAAATTAATTCAAATGTTATTTTCATTTCTTTTTTTTATAGGAGAAGAGAATTAAGAAACACTTACTTTAGCCATAACTTGTGCCATTTCAAAAGTACCAACAGTGTCCATATTTGCTACGATAATGGGGATGCCTGTATAGGTTTGCTTGGAGTTACGGAAGAAGAAAGTACGTGTAAGATCTACCTGTAAAAACAACACCTTTTTTTACTTTGGGTCTGAAAGCATAATTAAGTCATAAAGTTAAGAAAATGCAAGCACTAAGATAACAGATATTAAATAATTATTTCTCTACATAAATATAGTATCTACAATCTCATAATAAATGCTTTAGCGTCCTAAAATGACCAGGATGGAGATAGCCAGCCAATTTGTTTCTAAGGTTGTTAAAGCATCCCATTTAAGCAATAAACTAATCTAGACCATGAGAAAAGCCTGAAATTTAAATCAGGTAACTAAACTTGTCAGTAAATGTGAGCCATGGAATCACATGCTCACAAAAAAGGTAGATTTATAATTCAGACATACTTTCCAATTCATCCGATCCCTGGCTAACAAAAGTGAATTGGTTAAAAATATTTTTATCGGGCTGTGTTGACTTTTTCATCAGCTACTCAATTCTTGAAAGAACAAAAAAACAGTGTCTGATTTGGTGTACGAATGCACAAGTTGAAAGACTGGTTTGCAAGTATAAAAAGAGGTAGAGTGAAAAACGTTGCTGTAAACACTTCAGTTTAATTATATTTCCTTTTCTTACGCCTTTAATTTCTTTGGCTTACAATTTCCATTTTCTGGGTTTGCTGACAGAAGATCACAAAAAGTGATCACATGACCCCAGGACACTGCAACTGTCATAAATATGAACCAGTTCCAAGCGTCCAAATTTTGATCACGTGACCATGGGAATGCTGCAATGGTTGTAAGTGTGAAAAACTGTCATTTTTTTCAGTGCTGTTGTAACTTTGAATGGTCACTAAACAGTTTGAAGCTGAGGACCTGGAACTATTCAAATGGGAAGGAGGTCACCTCACTCATTTGCAAGTTCAGCATCCAAAATACATCCTAAGAACAAGATTGAATCTCGTATGTCATATTACAGAAAGAATCAAGAATCAATACCTAACGTGTTTCCAGAAATAGGAGAAAAGCAGCTCGGGTTCCAGGCTGATGGTTATTCTCTCCAATGTTTAAGTAAATCATATAGAATCCAACAGGCCTACTTTCAAATTTACAGACTCAGATGGAATCCATCTTCGCTGTTCAAGACACCTGACCTGCCGGCCCCAGGAAATCGCCTCTCCAGCCCCGCTTCCACTCAAGAAAAGCCAGGCCTCTCATGGAGGGTTTGTAACTTGAATCAGCCTCCCCTCCTCTCGCCCGCAAAATGATCTGTCATGCCACTTGTTTCCTCTACAAACAATTCCGAGCACAATGCAATCCGACTCTGGGTCTACTGTTGGTTCCTCCACCATTATCCCACTCCCACCCACCCCAACATCCCTGCTGGCTTCTTGCAAATTCGGAAGCAATTCCATCAGATGCGCCGGTGAGTAAAGCGAAGAAACGGATTTTGACATTTTCCTAAGGATTCTCCTTTGGATCGCAATCTGCAAAAGGTGGAGACACACAAAAGCAAAGCAAAGGAGAAGCTGCTACACAGGGCCGACTTCGCCGGCCGGGTTACGCATGGAAAGTTCTGAAACCCTTTTGACTTCGTATCAGGGACAAAAAAAAAAAGGGGGGGGGCAAAGGCGGCAAGGGCATTCACCCATTAGCCTGAAATGCAAACAGGAAGAGAAGAAGAGGGGGTTACAGCTCGTGAAGTCGGACGCCGCATTTTAAAGAGGGGGGGGGGAGAGAGGGAGAGGAAAAAAAGAAAGAAAAGAAAGAACATGCTCCTTTGGAAATTTCCCCCACCTCTGCTCTGCTCCGGAGGCTGCTTCGTTTAGGTCTGAGCAAGACATCTTTAAAGTCCAGTTTGAGATCTGCATCTACTCGGGGCATCTCGGCCGGGCGGAGGGACGCTCGGGCTGCGCTGCCTCAGGCTTTTCCCGCGGTGGTGGTGGAGGAGGAGGCGGCGGCGGCAGCTCTTCTGAGCCGGGGTCAGGCAGCCCACAAGCCACCCGAGCTGGTCTTCGGGGCCGGCTGAATATTTATAGGGCGTGAAGAAGCGGGCGGCAGCTTCCCGGCCCCATCGCTTTATTAGGAGCGGGCTGGCACGGAATGCACATGGCCTCGAAGGCGGGTCAGAGGGCCTCGCTCGCTCTCCGCCGGCGGCTCCTCGCCCGACCTCGCTTTGCCTCTCTCGGGTCGGCACTGCAGCTCTGGCTAGCGCCTGAGCGTTGCGCGCTCCTACAGCAATGCAGCTCAGTGGTGGCCAGCCGGAGACGTTGCTACACCGAGGAGGAGGAGGCGGCTCTTGCAATGCTGGCACCGGGAAGCGGATCGCCGCTGGTTTTTCCGGGAAGGAGCGAGGAAGCCGGGCACGCGGGGCTGCAGCCGACGCCGCTTCAGATAGGAAGCCTGCGGGAGAATGGAGGGCTGAAGAGACGGCGGCCCTTCTCACGCCTTCTTTTATTTGTGGAGAAATAACGAGCCGCTTCTCCTCTTCGCGCGTTCCTTTTTCTTCCTCCTTCCCTCCCTCCCCACCTTCTTTTTGGTTTTGTGTGTGCGTGAGTTCTTCTCCTGCATTGTATTTCTATTTATTTATTTATTTGTATTTATATTGTCTTTCTGATCACTCGTGCGCACTGCCTGTGGTTGTTTAAAAACAAATGTACCCGAGAGTGTTGCAAATGGCTTTGAAGTTAAGAAAATCTTCCTCTCTTCACAAATTTGCCTCTCAGCTGCTAGCTAGCACAACGGTGCTTCTTGAAGACATACGTTGCCCATTCCTTGTGTTGTGCTGTGCTGTGCTATGACTACAACTCCCAGAGTCTCCAAATGGGACGGTGTGTTCTCTGAGAATTCTGGGAGTTGTAGTGCCCACAGATCTGGCTATGAAGCCTGCCTTAAAGAGCTTTTATAAATATGGTTGTAATAATGTATGTGTATCTTCTAGTAAATTCTGTGATCACATGAGACAGATTCTGATAATATTTCAAGTGTTCTTGGTTTTCTTTTTTAAAGTAATTGGTGTGTATTCCATCCTTTTCCTTTACACAAGCAGTGTGCATGGTTGACCATACTTGCCCTTTAATTCTAACGAAGTGTGTTACAACTATTACTAGTTTACCTCCATGCAACCTGTGTCACTTTTCTTAATTCAGATTTTCCCAAAATAGCACTTCCAATTCTTTGTGACACCCCCCCCCCTGCGCAATTGGTTTCCTAGATTTATCTATCAGCAACTCATTGTTTGAGTTTTTGTAAAGTCTTGCATATAATGTCAATGATAGTATAGGTAGTCCTCGACTTATGACCACAACTGAGCCCAAACTTTCTTTTGCTATGTGAGACAGTTGTTAAGTGAATTTTGCCCCATTTTACGACCTTGCCACAGCTGTTAAGTGAATCACCGCAGTTGTTAAGTTAGCAACAAGGTGAATCTGGCTTCCCTATTGGCTTTGCTTGTCAGAAGATCACAAAAGGTGATCACATGATCCCAGCACACTGCAACCGTCATAAATATGAGTCAGTTGCCAAGTGTCTGAATTTTATTCATGTGATGGTGGGAATGCTGCAACAGTCTTAAACGTGAAAACTGGTTGTAAGTCATTTTTTTCAGTGCCATTGTAATTTTGAACTGTTACTAAACGAACTATTGCAAATCGAGGACTACCTGTATTGTATCTAATCATTGTGTCAAATTGACTTTTCATCATTAGTACTGGATTGTTTAAATTATTATTTGATTTATTTGTAAGTGTGTTGGATGTATTCATCTTACGTTCAGGAGCCTTTTAATGCCCAAATGTAAATGCCCTCCAGGAGCTAATATCTATGAAAGATTTCCAAGAAAAAGGAGGTGAAAAGCCACTGTGATCCTCACAAGCTTTATTAAAGATAAATACTTACAGGAGTAAACATGCAGTGCTCTGTGTGACAGACAACAGGTATGTATGTTGTGTTCTGCCCTAACACATCTGCGCCAAGGAGGTGGTTTGTAAAGCTTTTCTAACAATAGGCAAAACAAGATATGTGAGAAACTAGCTTATTAATGAAATGCCCTTCCTATGAATTTTTCTATATCTGCACTATCTATCTCTGCACCTGGCATTACCTCACTTATGCATTCACAGATACCGTCTGTACCGTGCTATGCACCTTGATTTTTTATAATAAGAGATCATGCAGTGGTTAAACATGCTGTTAGTTTAGTTCAGGGTATACGGGAACTCAAGTCTCCCTGTTTTCTCTTACAACCATATAGGTGGAGCTGAGAGAAAGTAATTGGCTCAAAGTCAACCAGTGAGCTTTTGTGGCTGTGAGTAGACTAGAACCGGTCTCCCCAGTATCAGTCCAGCACCTTAAGCACCACACTGGATCTCCTCTGGTGGTATCTGATTCTCATCTACTATCGAACCATTATTAATCCCAACCTTTGACTATGTACACTTTTGTTGGTAATATGATCTGACACTGCTTTAACATTCTGTTATCTATTAAAATCTTTCTCCAAAGACCCAGATATCTTTGTGGGGCTTTGAGCTGAGGAAGATGAAGTCAGTTCTTGCACTAATTTACAACTGCATAGGGCTGATATGAGCAATTGACATTTTTTAAATACTGAGTATCAAAATCCCATTTGCACTTTCAGCTTTAACCTTCAGCAAGAGATTTCTTAAATCTTCCTCACTTCCCACCACCAAGGTGATGTCTACAGTGTATCTGGTGGTTAATATTTCTCTCAGAAATTTAAATTTAAATTTTGGGTTTTTTTAGTCTGGCATTTCTCAGAATATGTTCTGATATAGATTTAATAACTATGGTGATAGTATAGAATCTTGACACATGGCTTTTCCAATTTTCAACTGCACACTTGCTCTATATTCCATTCTAAATTATGCTTCCTGATCAGCATTTCTTCCAAAGGGGGTCTAGGTAATCTTTTTGCTGAAACAGATTAAGTAGAACAGAGAACAATCTATATAGTTATCACTAAGGGATTCAGGGTAGGCCTCTTCAAAAGAGATCTAACAATTGCCTTCTTTAATAGAAAGGCATTGAGTCGTGGTGGCACAGTGGTTAGAATGCAGTACTGCAGGCTACTTCTGCTAACTGCCAGCTGCCTGCAATTTGGCAGTTCGAATCTCACCAGGCTCAAGGTTGACTCAGCCTTCCATGAGGACCCAGATTGTTGGGGGCAATAGGCTGACTCTGTAAACTGCTTAGAGAGGGCTGTAAAGCACTGTAAAGACATATAAGTCTAAGTGCTATTGCTATTGCTATTGCTATCCTGCCTTCCCTTATTGATATCAAACAAGGGCAGTTCTAATAATAAAATCAAATATGTTGAGCCAAGTCCTGAAGAATAGATAGGCTCTTCATTTCTGCCATCTTAGGAAATCACCAACTGAAACTGATGTAGTGCAATCATATAAGAAGAACTGCTGGATACTTTTTTCCTTAGTCAGTAAAAATTATTTTTTATTTCTCATTATAGTACCCATTTACTTGAACTTTTCTCCTGGACTCGTGTCTCTAGCCATTCAGAAGAAAGAAAGTACACAAGGTAAATGAAGGAAGCATATCTGTTTCCTCATCCAGTTTGCATAATTAGATGGGCAGGTGAGTTGGAATTATAGCAAGGAGGAAGAGGAGGGGAAGTTTAAGTTTAAGTTTAATTAAATTTATATACCGCCCTTCTCCAGGGGACTCAGGGCGGTGAACAGCCAAGTAAAAAACATTAAAATACATTTAAGCCAAGTAAAAAACATTAAAATACATTTAAAATAAAATATTCAATGTGGCCCTAATTTAATACAATTAAAATTTAGTAAAATCTTAAAATTTTAAAAACCCCAGAAACTTTTTCACACCAGCCCGGCTTGATAAAAATAATACGTCTTGAGGGCACGGCGGAAGGTGGACAGGTCGTGAATTGTTCTTAAGTCTGGAGGGAGCTGATTCCAGAGGGTGGGTGCTCCCACAGAGAAGGCCCTCCCCCTGGGCGTCACCAGCCTACACTGCTTGGCTGATGGCACCCCGAGGAGGCCCTCTCTGTGGGAGCGCACTGGTCGATGGGAGGCAGTTTGTGGCAGCAGGCGGTCTCGGAGATACCTAGGTCCAATGCCATGGAGCGCTTTAAAGGTGGTAACAAGCACCTTGAAGTGCACCCGGTAGACCACCGGAAGCCAGTGCAGCTCGCGCAGGAGGGGTGTTATATGGGAGCGCCAATTAGCCCCCGAAACCACCCGCGCGGCCGCATTCTGGAAGGTAAGGAGATTGCCAGGATTTAAAGTTGTCCTACAAATATATGAGTCTCAAAGGTCTACTTCTGACTTCAGGCATTTTTGTAATTTTTTTAAAAAAAAATAAAGCACTTATTTGGTAGATCAAAATGTAGGTACAGTTAATGTAAGCTGTGGTGCTTGATATTTGTGTAATACAATTCTCTACCATGCCTTCGATACTAGAAAATATAATTTGTTTTCTAATGTTTCTCATTTTCCAGGCAGAGTGGTTATTTTAATAATGGACTGCGCTTTGAGTTCCTCTTATAGATCCAGCTCTAAAATAATGTTATTCTAATTTCAAATCATTTCCATATCTCTTTACACAGATGGTTACATTTAAATGAAGTCAGAGGTGACATTTGCAAATCAGAGTAATTGCTTCTAGACCAGCCCAAGCTACTATTCATTTGATTTTCTCAGAAAACACAGTGTTAATACGCTGTGCTTTCATCTTCAGTTCCCCAGATTAAATGGTCAAAAATTTCCATAATAAAGTAGACCTCTGCTCCAGGCAGCATTATAATCATTGCTACATTCATTCAGCTTTATAAATAGAAATACTTATATTCAATGCAACTAGTTCTTTCTATAAATATCTTCTCCAGCGGGAAAGAAGAACTTTACAGGGTCTCAAATCTCTATTCTTGAAGCCCTTTGGGTGATCTTTCTTAGGCCTACTTCCTGCTTTAAGTTGAATCTTGTTATTTATTGCTGCCATCATTTATCTTCCAGTCATCCTCCCTCAAGCTCAGTATGTAAGAGAAATATCTCTGCTGATTAAAAAGTTCAAAAGTGGAAATAGTGTCAGTAAAGCTATCTCTGGGTCAAACAGCATTGGGTTATGTGTCTAGTCTCTTTGCATCCTTGGGAGATAGACCAAATTCACTAAACATAAACAAAATCAAACTTTGTCTCTTTTCTTTCTTAGTTTGTATTTTTAGTTTGTTGGGGCTTGTTTGACAAACAGATTATGCAGTTGCTTTAATCGGGTCAGCAATTACAGTAAACAAAATTCCACAAGAAAATATGAAATAACTACTCCACGTAGACCAGAAGATGGCACTGGTCTGCAACAAATAAAAAGTTACCTGTCAAGAGATTCATATTATATAGACCACAAGAAAATTATAAATAAAAAGATCATTCACAACCTGAACTTCGATGCCAGATTGACATCAAAACCCAGTTTCTAAATTTGTACAGCAAAATAAGAGCATTATATTTAAAATAATTCCATGTAGGAAAAAAAGAAAGCATTCCATGCAAATTCCTGTTGGCTTTTTTTTTGTCTATTTGTTTAGAAATAACTTTTATTGGAGGATCTGTTCTTCTGCTTGCTTTTCTGAGGTTCTTGGACATTCTGGTAAGACAGTAAACCCCACCCTGATCCTGAATTCAGCTAGCTCTTTTTCCCTTTCCCTTTCCAGTTTTAGCTCTGTCTTTTTAAAGGACTCAAATATACCCCAAATTTAAGGAAAGGCTGTGACACCCGTCTTTGCTTAGTGACAGAGGACATCTCTCCCTTGTGAATGTGGATTGTATGTCTGAGCCTGTGAGAATATGTCCTGTTTTTCTGAACTGACAGCTTTTGTAGCTACACTTCCATACAGGTAGTCCTCGACTTAAGACCACAATTGAGCCCAAAATTTTATGTTGTTAAGTGAGACATTCAATGAGTTTTGCCCCAATTTACAAACTTTCTTGCCACATTCGTTAAGTGAATCACTGCACTTGTTAAAGTAGTAACCCAGTGGTTAAGTGAATCTGGCTTCCCCATTGACTTTGCTTGTCAGAAGGTCGCAAAAGGTGAACACATGACCTTGGGACACAGCAACGGTCATAAATATCAACCAGTTGCCAAGCATCTGAATTTTGACCCCCATGATCACAGGGAAGCTACAAAGGTTGTAACTGTGAAAAAAGGTTTTCACATTTTTCAGTGCCATTGTCACTTTGAATGGTCACTAAATGAACTGTTGTAAGTCAAGGATTGCCTATATTCTTTTTCTCCTTCTCAGTACATCCACTAATACTCCCTTTCATTTTTTATATGAAATTCTAGTGCCGTGATGGCAAACCTATGGCAGGCGTGTCATAAGGTGGCACACAGAGCCCTCTCTACAGGCACTCGAGCCGTCGCCCCAGCTCAGCTCTGCTCGCCTCCTGCTGGCCAGCTGGTTTTCAGGCCTCTGCTACATGCGCGGGGACGGGGCACATGCAGGAGATGCGCATGCATGCGTGGGGGGCGCACACGGGGGTCACGTGCACATGCACTGGAGGCGCACACGTGGGGAACATGCACATGCGCAGGGGTCGTGAGGGAGCATGGGGGAATTGGGCGCACATGCGCAGGGGCGGGGTGCAGGGGGTTGTGCATGCATTGCATTATGAGTGTGTGTGTGTGCGCGCATGTGCTTTCGGCACTCGGTGCCGAAAAGGTTAGCCATCACTGTTCTAGTGTATAGAAGATGATTACACAAAAAACAACTATGCCATTGGCAGCTATGCAAGCTCTGGTTTTTTCGTACATAGCGTTATGCATTGTGACACCAAATACATGACAGGGCAGAATTTACATTATGGTCATTTTTTGTCTTTCTAAAAAAAATCCTCCCTATTTAGTGAACATCTCTGAGTATGACAGTTCCATATTAGTGATATTCTGTGAAGATCTTCATCAGATCCCTGCCCTTAAGTTTGAACAATTTTATCCTTAACAGATACCCCAAATGGATAATCTCATAGGTGTCAATGATATTATCTGCTTCCACGAGCAAGACAATGTTTCTGTACCTAATAATGTTATTTTGAATATCTTTAAAAATATCTTTGATCGGAATATCAAATTGTTTTAGTACTTTTTAGCAGAATTGTATGACAAACCTAAGGCAGTTATAGAGCAATAATCAGCGTACTATGTTCCTTGAAAATTGTCGGCTGTACAGAAGAAATGTGAGCATATTCAAATGTATCCTGAACATTCCATCTTTTGTTCGAGTGTTCATAGCAATTGGTACAAACACCAGTTTTGACTTGATTCCATTTCTTGGAAATATTCCCAAGGAGGTAGAAGTATTCAAACAGGGCTGCTATTGAGTGCCCATTCACAAAACAGCTGTTAAGAGTCTGGCAAATCATAAAATATCCTTTTCTTAGGAAGGTGTACTGATAACAAGTGACATGACCCAAAACCTCAAGGCAAGGAAGGTGGGACATCTCCCAGTACACAATCCAGTTGTTAAAGACCTTCCTCTAAACCAGTGTTTTTCAACCTTTTTTGTGCAAAGGCACACTTTTTTCATGAAAAAAATCACGAGGCACACCACCATTAGAAAATGTTAAAAAAATTTTAACTCTGTGCCTATATTGACTATATATAAAGTAATTCTTTTGAATAGGAATCAAATAAACAAAAAGAAATTATTTTTTAATTGTTCATATTTACTTACTTACAAGGCATCTGTCCCAAAGGCCGTTTTGCTGAATTATAAGCCCGTTTTCCCCACAAGGCGATTGGATGGCGTGCAAAATCTATGACTCGGGTTGGGAAGGGTGGTGGGGAGCAACTATTAATAAATGGGTTACTTTGGAATGGAGAATCGCACCGCGTCTTTTCTCGTCTTCTGCTCCAACTTTTGCACCTTTTTCTACCGCTCGAAAGGTATGTTCAAGGCTGGTTGAAAAAAACCTGGCCTAAATTAAATTTCCCTACGCCAGGAGGCCCACAAGAATAATTCTCGGATAATGGGAAGGACCGAAATTAATTTTTTTGATCAGAAGAATGCAGGGCTAAGAAAGTAAGAAGCCAGAATGTAGGGCTAATTCCGAAGGGAAAGACAACCACCACCACCCAAATTTGGAAGACTCATTTGCCCCCCAAAATGCGTCTGGATTAAACACTTTTGCCCTCTCCCTGCCCGCATTTTTTTTTTTTAATTTGCTTGAGAACTATGCTTAAAACTTAAGCTCAAATTCAAAAGTCAAGCTTCCGCAGTATTTGAGAAATTGTCCCTGGTTGTTAAAACGTGGTTAGAAGCTCGCTTCCCAAATAAATCTCCCAAGGTTCCTTCCTTCCTTCCTTCCTTCCTTCCTTTCTTCCTTTCTTTCTTTCTTTCTTTCTTTCTTTCTTTCTTTCTTTCTTTCTTTCTTTCTTTCTTTCTTTCTTTCTTCTTTCTTTCTTTCTCTCTTTCTTTCTTTCTCTTTCTTTTTCTTTCTTTCTTTCTTTTTCTTTCTTTCTTTCTCTTTCTTTCTTTCTTCTTTCTTTTTCTTTCTTTTTCTCTCTCTCTCTCTTTCTTTTTCTTCCTTTTTTCCTTCCTTCCTTCCCATAGCTGCTTCAGCAAAAAAAAAGAAAAAAAACCCACAGAAATTTCCCCAGAGAAATAGAGACACGGTTTCCCTATTTCGGGAGAATTATTTAGATTAACTTCCCAAACTGTACTAGCGGCTTGGAAGAACAGAGTACAGTCTGTTTTACTACAGGAAATAAAGACATATCGACGTTTCGCGGTTTCTTGCGAACTAAAAATCCGCTCGGTAATTCACTATATCTAAAAGTCCGTTCCCACACCGCCTGGTTCTCTCTCCTTTTTTTGGCGGGGAGGGGGAAAGGTCCCTTTATTCAAGTCCCCATTTTTCCTGTGCAGGCCAGTTCTCACTTGGACGGCCCAAAAAGCTGCCTTGTGCTGTATTCGCGTGACTCACTTAACCCCAGCGAGCTTAACCACGGTTTTAGCCAATTCCTCCAATTTTCTGAGTTCTCACCGCACCTTGAGCGCTGAGGCTCCGCGGCCGAATTCGCAAAGGCACGCAGTGGGGAGGTTAAACTGTGGTTAGAAGCTAGTCTGCAGACAAGCAACCTTTGAACCATTGTGCTTGGGGGGGTGTGCGCGCGGGGAATGCACCTTGGAGCTTCTCTACCACGTAGGTTTCTGTGACAGAGCTGAATTCAGGACTGGGTTGACCAATTGAGGGCGGGAAGGGTACCGAACCCGGCGCTCGAGTCCAACAGGCCATTCGGGATTTGTACCCGGGGCCGCTGGCTCGGCTGACCCTTTCCTCTCGGCCGTTCCCGGCGCAACCAACCAGCATCTTCCAAGCCAAACCTGCTACCTTTCCAGCGTCTGAAATGGGTGGGAAGAAGAGCGCTACAGAAAAGCTCTTTCGGCCCGGAGTCGGATCGCTCGGCCCTTCCTGCCTTCTCCACGGCTGAAGTGAGGAGCCCTTTACGGCCTCCGCTCTGAGCTCTCTCCACGCAGTAGAAAACCGGCTCCCGGTTTGATCCGGAATCCACGGAGAGACCTGGAACGAGGCGTTATGGGACGCCTCGGGACCTCGAGCAGGGAAGAAATATGACCAAGGCGGGCAGGTAGACCGCTGCCTTGGGAGATCCAGCCCACCTACCCCCCTTCGCCGTTCCTTCTCGGCTGGCCCGTCTTCAGGAACTCGGGATCGCGCGTCGCGGGGCAAGGCTCACAAGCTGGAGGTGCAAAACTCCGGATGCCAAACCGGCAGTGAAAGTGAGAGTGTGCGGGATCGCGCAGCCTCCGCCTAGCGGCTCTCCGGATTTTGCAGTTCAGACGCGTTTTAAGAGCATCTAAGGGAGACGAGCGGCGGAGGGACTTCTGAGAGAGGGAGTTAGTGCTATAGACTCTATAGACTCTTTAAAGTAAACGCGGGGCCGCAGGGACTTAATAGAGGCATCTCTGTGTCCCGAAAGCAACTTTCGGGACACGGAGATGTCCCGCAGCAAAAACACCCGGCGGGTGTTTTTCCCACGGCACACCTTACACTATGTCACGGCACACTAGTGTGCCGCGGCACAGTGGTTGAAAAACACTGCTCTAAACCAGTGTTTCCCAATCTTGGCAATTTGAAGATGTCTGGACTTCAACTTCCAGAATTCCCCAGCCAGCGAATGCTGGCTGGGAATTCTGGGAGTTGAAGTCCAGACATCTTCAAGTTGCCAAGGTTGGGAAACACTGCTCTAAACCACATTAAGCTACAACTTCTCTCTCTCTGTCTCCTTGCTCTCTTATACATGCAAAACTAAAAATACACCATACAGACACTGTTGGTTCGTCTTCAGTTTACGTTCAATCACTGTAGGTAAGTCCTTGACTTATAGCCATTTACTTATTGACTGAAGTTGAAAAAAGTGACATGACCGTTTTTCACATTTACGACCATTGCAGCATCCCCACCGTCACTGGATCAAAATTCAGACGCTTGGCAACTGACTCACATTTATGATGGTTGCAGTGTCCCAGGGTCATGTGATCATCTTTTACGACTTTCTGACAAGCGAAGTCAATGGGGACGCCGGATTTACTTAACAACCATGTTACTAACTTAACAACTGCAATGATTCATTTAACAACTGTGGCGAGAAAGGTCATAAAATGGGATAAAACTCACTTAACAACTGTCTCACTTAGCAGCAGAAATTTCAGCCTCAATTGTGGCTGTAGGTCGAAGACTACCTGTACGCCAAACAAGTTCTTTTCTTCACAAGTGCTGTTGCCAAACAAGTTTATCCCACATGGGTTATATCATCTGCACATTTGATTACCTTTCTACTTTTTCATTTAGGTTAGTAATGAAAATGTTGGTGTGTGCAAGAATCATAACTCAGTGGCATAATATATCCTTTGAGTTTGATGAAGAACCATTAAGAACCACTTTCCAGTATTGTTTTGAGGGCAACTACATGTTCACTTGTCATATGATCCAGCCCCCCCTCCTAATTAACTTGGTACTCAGACTGGCATGGGGTACTTTGTTAAATGCTCTACTAAAATCAAAATGCTACGTAGCATTCTCACAGGCTGCTAGTGAAATTACCTGATGAATAAATGCAGTAAAATTAGTCTGACAGCTACTCTAGAGATTGCATTGTTTTCAAAGTGCATATTTATTGATCTCTTTATAATCCCTCTAAAATTCTCCCAAATAGCAATGTATGATTGGACTTTAGTTCCTTAGATCTTAACTTTTTCTATTATTGGACAACATTTGTTCTCATATAATCACTTTTTACTTCTTTTCTTCTCTCAGTTATCAATTTTTAAAAATGGAAGTTGAGCCAGATCATCAAAACGTTCTTTTCAAAACTCAAAAATTCAATTCATCTGGCCTGAGAGGATTAAAATCAAAGTAAATAGAAGTTTTCTGGTTGTGTTTCTATTAGTGTCAAGCTTAAGTTATGGTCCTTATTGCTTGTGGAATTATTTGCCCTTATTGCTTGTGGAACATGTACCCTCTTGTTGAAGAAGACTGAGCCAAAAAAGGAGTTAAGAAGCTCTGCTTTTCTTTTGTTACTTGTCTTAGAAAGTAATCTTGATTTCCTTCCCATGATTATTTGCATTTAGTGTCTTCACTTAATATTTGCCAAATGAATTATTTTGAACGTATCTAAACACGGTGTATTCAGTGTCCTTTGCCCCAGTGGTTCGCACTAGCCAGTGGTGGAAATTTGGCCCATTCGCTGAACCGGTAGTGATGGCCGGCTTGCCACGCCCACGAACCGGTTCCCCGGTTGCCGCTGCTTGAAAGCAGCCGGCAATGAAGCCTCTGCGCATGCACAAAGGCTTCAGTACCTGGATGTAACGCGCGCAAACCAGCACTTCCAACACGACGCACGCATTTCCGAACCGGTACGGAAGGTAAGAGAAACCCACTACTGCTTTGCCCACATCATTCTGAGCTTTCTTGCTGGTATCGCTGCAATTCCAGATAATTTATATGTCTCCCTTTCTACCTCTTAGATGTGCCCTTTTTGGTTGGACCCTACACTTCTTGCGTGAGCACACTGAATTCTTTTACTGTCCTCTATTGCTTTTTCTCTGTGGTTGTCCAATAATGGAAAAAGTTAAAAGCTCCTATGGGCAGATACAATTTAAGACTTGAAGGAATCTGAGAGCCAAGCTTTAAGGCTCTATGAATGAAAATCAAAATTTGGAATGGTACTTAAAAAACTATTGACAGCCAATGCAGCACCCATAGCATCAATGTCACATGGCTTCCCTTTCCAACCTACAGGAAGTAATATCTTGTATCAATCAGAGCCCAGGTGATTCTCAAAAGTATCTGGATATACAATGCATTGTAGTAGTTCATGTTCAAGGTGGTGAGGGCATAGGATTGTCAAAGCTTCCTGATCCAAATAAGGCTACAACCAGCACATCAGCCAAAATTATCAACTTTGGGATTTGAGGATTAGATCTGATTTGACCAGAAAAATGTGGTTTTAAAAAAACACACCCCGTGGTGGTTCATATTTGACAATTTCTTATGTGTCAAGATTAAAAATAAGAAAAGAATATAACATGGATATATAGAATGTTTATGATTAGTACTTTAGGATAGTTTAAATGTTAATTACGGTATTTATTTAAATTTTAAAAAAATGTTATCTCTGCACTTAAATACATTGGAAGTCACTTTTGTTATATATTTGTTTGATTTTTTTAGGAGTCACTTTTTTTACCTGTCCTGTTATTCCCCTCCCTTTTCCCCCTCTTTATGTTAGCTTGCATTTTAATGTTTGTTTTTTAAATTTAATAAAGATATTTATAAATCTTTATTAAAGATTTATCAAGAAGAAGAAAATCTTCCCTGGATGACTTTGTACACCAGTCTGATTGCAATTCTTTCTCTGTCTGTGCTGATCAATGACTGTTCCTCCTTATCAGCTAAGATGTGGCCTCTCATTGCTCCAATTCTCCAGTTTTTTTCTTCGCTTTTTAGTGAAGAAATGGTCTTTGCACAACAGTTTGCCCTTCAGATGGGAGGTGCAATGATACACTTTTGCCCCCCCCCCCCCTACAAATCGATTTCCAATCAAACTTAGATGGCTGCATCTCCTGGATGCCTTCTGAATTATGCAACATATATGTGACAGACCTAAACAATTAAAGCAAATATAATAAATTAACATAAATGGTTAGTGGTGGCTGCAGTGTTTTTATCTTCCTTCTCCTGAGATGAAAGCAAATCTGCATGTTCTAAAGAAATTATACTAATTTTACTTTTTTTCCCTCCAAACAGGCAGGTATTAAGAGTTTAGGATTAGGTTGCTTCAAAGTTTGGATTATTTTAAAAAGAATATTTCCTCTGTGATTGATATTGATAAATTTGATGTGTCTAGCACCCTTAAATTTATTTTGCTTTGCTTTGTTCTATTATTTATATGGCCATTCATAAAATAATCATATTTCTACTTTTCTACATCATGGGAATTTTCATAGGAAACTAAGATACTTTAATAGATGAACCACCAGAGGGCAGCTTTACCTTTTACTGAAACAGGTTTCTTGAGATTGGGGTGTTTAAGAAACATTCCAGTTCCATCCCTACTTAAATATATCCCTGTGTCCGTATGGATTTTTAAATCATCAAAAAGAATCTATCCTGATCAAAAGATTTCTTTATAAGTTTAAACTGAAAAGAGCACAACTGTTTCACAATAACCTTCACAATAATTTCTCAATAACATGGAGGAACACCGCTTTCATAAAATAAATCATTAAAATTACCGTATTTTTTGGAGTATAAGACGCACCGGAGTATAAGACGCACCTTAGTTTTTGGGGAGGAAAATAGGAAAAAATCTTCCTATCAGGTATTCATCTGGCTAACGTCCTTAGTCTGGTCAGCTTCAGCACATTATTTTATCCCCTGGTTAGGACTTTAAAAAACCTTATTCGGAGAGAGTAACAATGAAAGCGCCTGCAAGCCAGTAAGAGCTGGGAAGATCATTAGCACCTGGTTAGGGCTAGAAAAAAACTTATTCGGAGCAAGTAGAGCAATGAGAAAAAACCCTGAAAGACTTAGGGCTGAAAAAACATTCTTCGGAGAGAGTAACAATGAAAGAGCCTGCAAGCCAGTAAGAGCTGGGAAGATCATTAGCACCTGGTTAGGGCTAGAAAAAAACTTTTCCGGAGCAAGTAGAGCAATAAAAAAAAACCTGCAAAGACTTAGGGCTGGAAAAACATTCTTCGGAGAGAGTAACAATGAAAAAGCCTGCAAGGTAAGAGCTGGGAAGATCGTTAGCACCTAGTTAGGGCTGGAAAAAAAGCTCAGAAAAAGCTACATTCAGAGTATAAGACGTACCCAAATTTTCAGCCACTTTTAGGGATGAAAAAGGTGCGTCTTATACTCCAAAAAATACGGTACCTTCTTTTTAAAATCCTGTGAATTGTCCTGTAACACGTATACACTAATAGAATAGTGTTTATTTTTTCAATAATTACTGAATCGCTGAAAGAAAGGTTCTTTTACCATGTTCGGTAGTCCAACCTGTCTTCTCTCATTAATTTGCACAAAATCCAAATTAGTGCAGCACTTCTCCTGGGAAACCTGTCCCAAGAGATCCTTCTTCCCATTCATTTTCCATTTGAATGTAGAGGTCAACAGAAGGTTAAAGTAGAAAGATGTGCAATTGACTTGGTTATTATTTCAGAAGCTTTGCTAGCTTTAGGTACCTGGTGTGCTACTGCTGCTAATGACCGCGATGATGATGGTTGAGACAGAGCTGCAGCACTAGTAAGGTTTCCACTGGATAAAAAGGTCCTGAGCAGCATTTTAGACAAGCTTGAATCTGCCAGATCTGAAGCCCCTCCCCCATTATTCAATATAAGGGGATTGTGCCAGGGGTGGGCCATTGGTTTGCTTCACGATGTTTTGCACGCGCAATTTGGCTTCCGCGCATGCTCAGAAGCAAGAATGAGCCCAAAACACAGCTGAGGAGCTCATCAGCTGTGCTTCGGGCGAAGAAATAAAGGTCAGAATTCACACACGGGTGGGCGGGAGGGCCCTTTTTCAAGCCGCGGAAGGGGAAAAGTTCACACAAAATCCAAAAACAAGATGGCAGCGTGCACAGACCGGCACCGACAGTGACGTCACCAGCGGGTCGCTACCGGTGTCAAACCGGGAGGAACCCACCCCTGGATTATGCTTGTGAGCTACATAAATCGAGATATTTCAAACTTTATTTCAGTAAGAAGGGGTTTAAAGAAAGGAAAAAAACTGCAGGAGGAAGAAAATGCTGCTCTTCCTTAGCTTCAGCAATTTAACAATTATGGAAACAGCAGGTCTACTACCGGGGTGCTCAACCCCTGGGTCGCGGCCCAGTACTGGGCCACAGCCCATTCAGAAGTGGGCCGTACAAGTATAAGCAGTGGGCGCATGCTCTTGCGTGCAAAGCTCCATTTCCACGAGCAGCAGGCACATGCACTTGGGCAAATAGAACTGCACATGCTCGCACACTCTGCATAGAACCGTCCCCCCTCCCACAGCTGCGACTGCCGCCATCGCCACCAGTCCGCAAAGGCAGAAAGGATGGGGACCATTGGTCGTCTCTGTGATGCTAGGCTTTGTTATGCAATATTGAATGCAAATCTACTTTAAAAGAGTTATAATATATTTAGTATTACTGAAAAGAAGTTGTTCTTTTAAGGTGAGCTCTTGGAACAACCTCTACATATCTACATATCTAACATGTTTCTGTGCTTCTAGATCAGGGGTGTCAAACTCGTGGCCCGCAGGCCAGATGCATCACGCACTGGCCACGCCCACCTGTTTTAGTGAAGGGGGGGAAGTTGTGTTACATCACAACATGATGACGCGAGTTTGACACCCCTATTCTAGATAATTGCTTCTCATAATGTTTGGGTTTCTTTTACTGTAGCCTGCCTTGAGCTTAGAAAAAAGCTATACAAAATGTAGTAATGTTTCATTAAATAAACTTAAATATTTGTGGGGGGTTTTTTGCTTTTATATTCTTTGGACATTTCAGCACTGCAAAGGGCTTCTTTCCTTAATCCCTCAAAACCTGTTTTAAAGTGCTCTGCAGTCATCACTTCTGCTGACTGAGAAATCCTGAAAACAGGGCAAATCACTACCTTTCCTCCCCCACACCCTGCACCATGCTACAATAAAAATAATTTAAAGAAATAGCAAGGGCCCCTCCCATCTGCCACATCCTTCTTTCACACTGTGTTCATTTTTCTGGTTATTTGCAAAAAAATAAATAATAATCCCACTAGTTCTTTTGAGAGTAGATTATAAACCATTAATGATTTCTGGCCTTGCATAACTGCAGTCCAGGGTCTAGAACAGCGGTTCTCAACCTGGGGGTCGAACGACCCTTTCACAGGGGTCAGGAGACTTCGCCCAGATGCCGCCATTTGGGTTCTTTTACCCTCTGCGCATGCTCAGAATGCTTTGCGAATACGCAGAGGTTAAAAGAACCCAGATGGCGGCGGCGGGGCAGGGGTTGTGGCGGTGGGTCGCGGGGGCGGGTCATGGGTCGCGGCATTAGGAAGGTTGAGAACCACTGGTCTAGAAGTCAAGGTGAGACCATTTTTCCCCATAAATAGGGAAACGAACCTCAGATACCTATAATGTAGAATACTGAAGTTTCCTACAACAGAGTAAGAAATACATTCAGATGGCAAACCGTACGACTTCATTGCATTGCAAGACACATGCATTCCTGGAATGGTGCAAATGCCATGTCTGAAGGTGCCCTTAGAATTAAAAATGTGAATTGCCAAAAGAAAATGGGCTCCACATAGATTTATTGACTCCTACTTTAAAAAAAGCTTCTGCGCATGCACAGAAGCAAAAAAACAAGATGGCAGCGCCTATGGCACCGCTGAGAGAACCGGCTCAGGGGCATGGTAGGTCTGGGTCGCTGCCAGTTCCAGCGACCCAGGCCGCCACGTTTCTAATGGTTCTATAGAACTGGTCCGAACTGGGAGAAATCCACCTTTGTTTGAAACATTTCATCTGCAGAGAAAGCCGTTTTGACCTTCACTCCTGCAGTGTGCCATAGCGGTTGGCACATTGTGAAATTTCCTAGGATGTGTTTGGACAAGCTCAATTCATAAAAACCAAGGACCAAATCCGTTGGATGCCATCAGTAGGATGAAGTCACACATTTTTCAAACTTGTTCAAACTCATACATTGTTCAAAGCAGAATAAAATATGTCTTGATTTACATGCTCTCTTGGAGGGGGGTGAGATGGTACCCAATGCACCTCATTGGGTTGGGGAAATGTAACCAGACATGTCTATAGCTGTTTTAATAGTTACATCCTGCCCTTTAGCCTTTAGAGGCAGAGCTAAAAACTGGGAAAGCTACCTCTTGATGGTGCCAGTAGAAAAGAGAAGGGTGAAAGGTTTGTTCTAAATTTGGGGGGGGGGGGAAACAACCAAAATACAGGTGGTCCTTGACCTATGACCACAACTGAACCCCAAAATTATGTTGTTAAGTGAGATGGTTGTTAAGTGAGTTTTGCCCCATTTTACAACCTTTCTTGCCACAGGTACTGAGCAAATCATTACAGTTGTTGAATTACTGATGGTTGTTAAGTGAATCTGGCCTCCCCATTGATTTTGCTTGTCAGAAGGTCACAAAAGGTGATCACATGACCCCGGGACACTGCAACCATCATAAATATGAACCAGTTGCCTAGTATCTGAATTTTGATCACATGATGCTGGGGAGGCTGCAACAATCGTAAGTTTGAAAAACAGTCAAGTCATTTTTTTCAGTGCTGTTGTAACTGAATAGTCACTAAATGAATGGTTGTAAGCCAAGGACTACCTGTAGTTTTCTTTGACCCGCCTGTAAAAAGAAGATTCTGGATATCTACATATCCATTTTGCAATTTCCCTTTATTTCACAGTCCCAGCATCTGAAAATATAATATCTGATCTTATTTTGGGGGCACTGCTGAATGGATCAATCTGCTGACCCCTTTGCTTATTGTTTTTCACTTGTTATAGCTTCTTCCTAATGTCTTAGAGCTGGGGCATTTTGTCAGTGCTAGACATGGTTTTTTAAAAATGGGATTCAAGGCTGACCCCCCCCCCAAAGGTCACAGCGACCAGCAGTGTTTAATCTGGGCAACAGAAAACACTTCAGCTTTTACTTAATGGCAACAACAGCAAGTTTTAAGATTGAAGAAATGAGGAAGTACTTTTTTCTTGGCACAGAAAATTGCTTTTTTTTTTTAATGCCAAGAACACAGACCTCTTTCTTGTTAGTGGCATTTCCAAAAATAATCGTTAAGAAAAAGTGTACTCCTTGTACCTTAACATGCATCAAACTTGGGTCTTGCTTTTGATAAACTGAAGACCAGGAAGGATTTAATTGCCAACACTTTGAGAAAATACGTGGTCGCTTCTCACCACCCTTTGATTAAATTCAGACAAGTAAACTGTGGCTTGGAAAACCCTATAAATCACAGTTGATGCCTTTGGCCAAGCTAAATCACTTAAAATGATTACACCAATTGTACTGTTAGGCAAAAAAAATAAAAATAAAAGAAACAGTGACAGCAACCAGTTGGTTCTCTTTTGAACATTTTGATTTATCACTCTCTTCTAAATACTAACATTGACCAGCACAGGGTTGTTTTCTGAGACCAAGATTGATCTCGTAATTGGCATGAAAAATGTCAGAGCCCGCTACTAGCAAACTGCTTTATCATAGTGGCAAAACATAGTTCTTTTCACTACATTTGTTTAGTGATAAAATGATAGCTCAGCAATATTTGTGAACAGCACGAATAAAACATCAGTAACCTTCTGATATAATAATGGAAAGAGACGAGGTGGCCATGTCATATACTTGGTTAAAAGTTTGATTTATTATTACTGCAGACTGAAAACAGCAATAATTTTCCTAGTATGTTAGTTTTTTCCCTGGCACTGCAAAATACTGCAAAAATTAGGATCCCTGCGAACTGCGGACAATCTCATGAAATATTGACTATCCCCTCTCCAAAATAAGTACCGTATTTTTTGGAGTATAAGACGCACCTTTTTACACCCAAAAAGAAGGTGAAAACTTGGGTGCGTCTTATACACGGAATGTAGCCCCACCCACCCCCACCCTTTGGCCTCTGTCTTCCAGCAATTTACCTGTTTGCAACAAACAGGGAAGAGCCTGTTAAGACAAGCAAGTCCTTAGCAGCTTCCCGATCCCCAGCTGATTTGCCATGTGCTAAACTGAAACTGAAACTGAAACTGCAAAGAGGCAAATAGCTGGGAGAGACACACAGATTTTTATTTTCTGCTGAACTGGATATAAGGGGGTATGTGAATAACTATAAATGTCTGTAGAATGTTCAAATTATTAGACTTATTTTTTAAAGACTGCTTTATTATTGTTCTAGAGCCAGGGGTCTCCAACCTTGGCAATTTTAAGACTTGTGGACTTCAACTCCCAGAATTCCACAGCCAGCTTTGTTAGCTTTGCTGGCTATGGAATTCTGGGAGTTGAAGTCCACAAGTCTTAAAGTTGCCAAGGTTGGAGACCCCTGTAAATCTAGACAACTTAACAAAATAAAGAAGCTTTTTTAAAATAAATGCTTGCTCTGAAGAGGCCCAGTGCTATTGTATCTTCTTTTAAATAATAGAGAATAGTGTATACTTCCAGAAATTTTAATTAATTTTAACAGCTCTGTACAAGTATAGTCTGAAATGTAACAGTGTCCTGTTTAGTATTAAAGTTAAATCCTGACATCTTGGAGTAGATCTATTTAAATAATTGGGAGGAGTTAGTGTGACTACATTTAAGAAAACTTTCTGGCATAATGTACATTTCTCCAATTCTTTGCTATTTCTATGGGTCAGGCACACATGCACAGAAATACACAGCAAACAGTGTATATCATCTGTGCTGTTTGCTGTTTGCTGTTTGGCAAATTGCTTGGAGGCAGAGGCCTTTTTCCCTTGTTTTCCTCCCCCAAAAACTAAGATGCATCTTATACTCTGGTGCATATTATACTCCAAAAAATACGGTAATAGGGGAATGCAATTGTTTCATCTTTGAGGAAGTTGTGTATCTCAACGATCATATTTCATATGCAGAGAGTTGCAGGTTTCAACTTGAGCATTCTGCTTGTTCTCCTCCAATAAGTGATTTCTTAGTTAAATTTCATGCTGTTATTTTTCAAACGATCTTCCTTAACAAAATTGCTTTGCATTCCTATCCCTTTAATTGCCATTCTATTCAGCCCACATTTAACTAGCTTACCAATCAGAATCTTATGGAGTACCCTGGCAAATGTTTTGTTGAAATCTAATAAATCATCAAATCAAAAATGAGGTGTAGTTAGTCTACCAAGACTTGTTCCTGAGAAATTGATCCTGTTTCTGCTAACCACTGCATTGTTTTCGGTGTGCTTACAGGTTGAACTCTCTATTAAATACTTTAGAAAGCTTCCAAGCATTGATATTAAACTGACTTGTTTGTAGTTCTCCCTATTTTACACTTTTTTTAAAAAAAATTAAGTTTATAAATAAAAAGATTAACCACTAGTGCAAATTAAGAGAAATATAAAAAAATTTAAAAAAAGAAAAATGGAAAGAAATAGCAAAAAAATCCAAAAAGGTGTATTAAAGATGATTCCTCCCTCCAGACAAGTATTTAATACCTTTTCTAGTTACTTCAATAAAAAACCTTAGTCTTTTCATATCTCATCCCTTATCAATATTCAAATTACAAAAAATACACTATTCCATCCTAATTAGCAAAAGTATATTTATGAACTACCAGAAATATTATGTATATATTAATCTTAATCAAAGAATCAACTTTATAATCCTAACTTACCCTTCTCTCTATGAAATAAAGAAGAAATCTCTTCCCGCTTATAAACAAAGTTTTCAAGCCTTATTATACAATCTTGGGCATACAGAAATCTCATTAACGGCTACCAGAAACCACTGCACACACAAACACAAACACCCAACAGATTCACTTAATAAATATTTTTCTTTTTCTCCTTTTAAAAAACTTGATCTTTAGCCCATCAAGTAGCGTCAGTCCATCATGTTGCCCTGGAAGCCAACACTTTTCCTCTGTTTTTGAAAATAAAAGCAACATATGCCATCCTAGCATCTCTAATTATCTGTTCTCCCAGATTCTTCAAAGGTAATAGAGTTTGGCCAAGCCATCAGCTGGTTCTCACAGAGCCCTCAAATACAATTCATCAACTTCTACCAAATAAACACATACTCCCTGACTGTGATTCATCTTGCTCTTCAAAATTCCTGTTGGCACACATACTGCCCATGGGAGAGCCAAAATAGGAACTGAGTGGCTCTGCCTGTTCTTTGATGTCTACTTTGACTAACTTGCAAACCACTTTTATATTTTTATTTTTTATTTTTTTTTCTTGAGCAAACTTTGATGAAATCCTTGGCAAAACATCCTGTACTAATCTCAGATAACTCTGAGCTTTAGCATTTCTGAGGAGGAGGAGGAGGAGGAGGATAGTAATAGATGCCTTGAGTCCAGTCCTAATATATCTGGAACAACACTTCAACACCATCAACTTTGACAAAATTGCCATTACTCAATTGCAAAAGGCAGCCTTACTTGGGACAAATCACATCCTGTGACAATACCTTAAACACTATCAAACAACAACATCTGCTTCTCCCAGGTCCTTGGGAAGGACTTGATAGGTAGACAAAAATGCCAAATCCAATCTGAATGTGCAAGCAATAACAATAGCAATAATGATGACAATAATCCATTGATATTGATGCACGAATTGAAGAGAAACCGCTCTAAAAAAATAACAAAATATCATGATTTGCAAATTGAAGCTGAGCAACTATGGAGGAAGAAATCAATGGTTGTACCACTAGTAATAGGAGCAGGGGTGGGTTCTGGATTCTCCTGTTGTTGGTTTGCTCAGGGATGGGAGCGCGCATGCACAGTACTTAAAAAAACAAGATGGCACCTACAGCACTGCCAAGAGAACTGGCTCAGGGGCGTGGCAGCCCTGGGTCGCTGTCGGTTCCAGCGACCCAGGCCGCCAAGTTACTACCGGTTCTATAGAACCAGTCCGAACTGGGAGGAACCCACCTCTGAATAGGAGCCTTTGGAGTCATGCCCAAAGGGCTACTGGCATCCCATATATACATAACAATAGAATTAGAGTTTCGCCTCAGGAAGATTGTAGCACATGACTTTACCTGAGTGGGTAGTTTTATTCTAAGGATTTCCTGTTTTGCAATAATAATCACCTTCTTTACAATGTAACTATTGACTTTTATTATACACTTGAAAAAGCAGGGGCGAGTGAGAAACAGAGAATGTTTTTTTTCCAATAAAGAGAAATGGTTCATCAAGAGTGGGTCTATTTCACCCTTGGGACCATGAGTAGGTTAGAAATTCATATCTGAATATGATATTCTCATCATATCTTCGGAGCAGCCGGTTTGTCTAAATTGGATCAGGAATTTGTAATTAAACAGGTCATAGGTCACAGCAAGAGCACCATAGACTTATTCCAATTGGTCAGAAAGCCAACATATCACAAATCTCCCATGCTCCCAGGGATGATGATGCCTTGAATTTTCTTAAGCATAGGAAAATATTGTTACTGCCCTGTTTATTATTTATTTATCAAACAAATGTGTATGCCAATTTACTCCCAGGGACTCTGGGTAGGTCACAGCAACTAAAACAAGGAAAATACAATAATAACCAGCACAAACCAATAAAAGATGGCAACAATGATAGATCAGGCAAAGGATCTTCGCTCTCCTTGAGTGCTGAAGTCCTGGGTAAGAGCCAAGTCTTCAAGACCCTTCTAAGGGATTTTTAATATTTTGGTTGGTTTATATTTTTATATCCTGTTTATACAGTACATAGCAGGTTTGCAAACTGCTGAAACTTACAAACTGGTACTGTACAGCCTAATAATACTGTACAGCCTAATATTTTTTAGATCATAATTCATGGATGGTTAAGTTTGTATTAGCACATCTCATCTCTGTAGAAGCAGTAGATCTGTTAAGATGGTCTGGTTGCAAAAACTATTGGATCCAGTTAGTTTGCAAGAGATGTTGAAAAAATTGTAGTTGAATCCACCAGTTATTTTTGTGAGGGCTTTGGTTGGTAGCTGGAACAGATAATTTGTTAGAGTCACTGACACAATTTAAATTCATGCTCCATTGCAGACTGACTTTAGAGAAAGCTATACATTTCCGACTGTCTTAACTGACTTGATGGAGATTAAGGCATCCTGCCAAGGTACACCCACGTGACACCTATACTCCGCCAGCTGCATTGGCTGCCCATCAGTCTCCGGGTACAATTCAAGGTGTTGATCATCACCTTTAAAGCCCTTCATGGCCTAGGACCAGGCTATCTCCGGGACCGCATTCTGCCTCATACTTCCCTTCGACCGGTTAGGGCCCACAGAGTTGGCCTCCTCCAGGTCCCGTCAGCCAAGCAATGCCGGCTGGTGGGCCCTAGGGGGAGGGCCTTCTCTGTGGCGGGCCCCGCGCTCTGGAACCAACTTCCCCCAGAGACCCGAACCATCCCCACCCTGCTGGCCTTCCGAAAAGCCGTCAAGACATGGCTTTTCCTGCAGGCAGGGGGTAGAGCCTAATCCATCTGAGCTCTCCCCCGGGTATGTCTGGTTGTTGATGATTTTAATATTTAATTTTTAATTTTTATATCTGGTTTTAAGTAATGTTTATTATTGGTTACTCTTGTATTTTTCTTGCTGTACGCCGCCCTGAGTCCCTCGGGAGTTGGGCGGCATATAAGAAAACCAAAATAAATAAATAAATAAATAAATAACCGAACCTTTATCTCTGTTAATTCTTAAACTCTCAGTGACTTTTGATACCAGGAAATATTTCTGCAGATTTGGGAACTGCATCCAGTCTGCAAATAAATTCCAGACTCTGTTGCTTGGAATGAGTTGTTGTTTGAAACAGGTGCTTCAGTGTAGTGTCCCTCACAGTTCTATTCCATCTCTGGTGTGTTTCAGAATCTACATTAAACTGGCAAGGTAAATCATCATAATATTCAAAACTGGGCACTATTGCATGCTGTTGCTGAAATCTATTTCTCAGTAACATCTTCAGGTAATGTATGACTCCCATATTTGCTTGGACACATGGAAATTTGGATAAGACACTGGAATTCAGATATAAACAAAGTGAAATTGCTTATTGTAAGAGATCAGAATTCAAGGAAGGGGCTGATCTTGCTATAGTGACCTAGAAGAAACAGGTATGCAGAAGTTTTTCACACTGGGAGAAACAGCTCACACTGGTAAGATTGTCTTTTATCAGCTTTAGTTATTATGTCTGGAAGAAAATAACCATGAGTACTGTCCTATAATCAGGTTAAATCTATTATGTGTCTAGTCCACAAACTTGTATTAGAACAGAACTCTGCAGTCAAATTGATCTCCCTGGAAATGTAAAGCAATCATATTCACCTGTATTGAGGGCATGATATTAGTTGCCAGTTAGTTTCTGATTAATGTATGAAATACATTCCATAAATATTCTGGTCATTTCATTTAAAGTCCTGTATAATTTGATCCCACACTGGTTCAAATGCTTTCTTCTATATAACAGCTCCTGCCTTTCATAGAGATTAACCAAAGTAATTTGTCTAGAGTTAGGTTGCTAGTCATTAAGCTATCAGTATTCTGAGATATAATCGCATACTTTGGAAGAAGTTTTATTTTTTTATTTGTTTGTCCAAAGTCTAAAGCCACCTGACTCCATAACAATCCTGGGTGGTGTACAATATTAAAACAATAAAAACCACAATAACCAAGCAAAAAAGACATTGCAAAGCAATAAAAACATAACACTCAATTTGCCATGTTTCCAAAAGAGATCTATCACACTATCTGCCTGGGAGAAGATCAGTCTTCAAGGCTTGTGTGATGAGGTCAGAGTAGGGGTCATTGGTCATGCTCTTCTAGATGGCCAGTGCTGTGAATGAGAAAGCCCACCACCTCCTAAATCCCATCATTTGACACCCTTTAATTGATAGGCCTGAAGCATGTCATCTCTTGTTATCAAGAGAAAGGGAATGGCTGAGTGCTACTTTTGTAAGTAAACAAGCATAAGACTGAGCTGTGCAAAGATGATTTTTTAAAATATTTACAACCAGCATGGAATATATATGATATCTGGCAGTGCTTGAATTGCTGGTTTGGCTTTTATTTAAACACATTGCTTTTTCATTTAGCCTTACCCATCCTGCCATTCTCCAGATGTATAGGGCCAGCAAATTCTAACATGGCCAACATCATTATTAGTCTATCAACATCTGGAAGACCATACAACTGTCAGGGTTCCAAGTAACACCCCCAACTAAATAAGACTCCGAGGCAAGCAGTTCCTCAAAGTTCCATTTTATTAGAGATGTCATTTCGGCACATCTGGGAAAACCCGAATCTGAAAGCTCCCGTGTTTTCCCCACCCAAAGGAAAGTTCAAGTTCTTTCCCCATCCACATGTCCATCACATGGTCCAATCAATCCACCCTCCCGACTCCCAACTGGAGATGCCTCCCAGTCACCCCTCTCCAGGTGCAGGCTGAACGTCCTTGACTCCCAGAGAAAAGAATGTTGTTATGTCTATATATCTCCACCAACTCCATTTTCCCACAGCACTAAATGTGGCAGCCCTGAAGATCCAAAGAAAAGATGGCCTCCAGGGCTGATAACAACATTCAACCTTGTTATTTTTAGCAGCAAACAATTCAGAAACAGGGCTAACAACTCTACCTCTACAAATGTGGTACCACATTAGCTCAATGGCTTCTTGGAAAATTTGACGTCTCATCGGAGCTCCTGCACAAGAAGTTTAGAATTGGTCACTTATAAATAGAATTTTCAAGCTCTGAAATACAGCTTGCCCTGGGACTTTTAATCTTTTATCTCTTAGGAAGGCATGCACACAGAAAGTTGAACTTTATCATCTGCAAGGATTAATCAGCAGGTGTTTATCATTCATATGCTCCTGAATAAAGGTTGTTTATCTTAACACTTACCGGTAATCTTTCATATGGTTGTTTTTCTTCAGCTACGCTGGCACAGCCATGTTGTAGGTCAAGAAGGCAAAAATATGACATGTTTAATTGGATTATGATTTGTCCTTTTGTACTACGGCTTCTTTTTGTCAAAGAAACTTGGCAAACTTGCTGTACTTTTTAATATATACTTTTGAATAGATAATCTCTTTTCCAAGGTAAGTATCAAAGTATTTTTAAGGGAAATAATTATTTAGAAAAGTCATGTATGACATGTATCACATACCATATGCCTGGTCGCATATGATATAGGTACAGCTAACTTTTAGAGATGTTAGATTAATATAAATGTTGATGTAGAATCCTGGTATATTTATGAAGATTTCTAAACATATTATTTGCCCCAAAGAAATGTAAGATTTAATTTAAGATGATTCCCCACCAAAAGGAGAGTACGGTAGATTTAAACCATGATAATAAATACATTTTTCCTTCATGCCTTTTCAACACAAATGAAGTAAATCCTAGAATTTCCTCCTTCCCAAAAAATAGGAATATGTGACACATTTGTTCTTGTGAGTGCATATGTATGCATGCATATACCTCTTAGAAGCTACTGTCCTAAAAGAATGGGGCTAAGAAAAATATTAAATCACTGTTTAATAAGGTACCTCCATGATAAACCTGTGAAATAAGGTACCTCCATTATAAACTTAATCTTACCTGCAGGTACCAAATTTTCTTCCACATACTACGTTCAATGCTCTGCCCTATTTCCAAACAAAACAGACAACTAAACCCCAGATGGGGATGATTGAAGGAAACGGGGAGACACACTTAGAAGGAAAAGAAAGAGAAGAATAAAACTGGATGGAAATCAAGTTGTTAATTGGCTATGAAATCAGGGGGGGGGGGAGAGTTATAAACAGTAGCTGTGACAAATCTCATAAATCTTCCAATATATATATATGCAATATATATATGCAATGCACTAACCCAGAGGGACAGAAAAATAAACATGCAAATAAAAACTTGCCAACTTTTTAACCAAGTAAGGCAACCAGTTAAAAACTTCAAAGGCTACTGAGGTGAACAAATGCCTGAAGATGTGGGACTAAAATGCCATTTCTATTGTGGACTTAATCTCAGATTAGATTATGAAATTATATTAGATCCATGAAGGCCACCTGGGAGATGACACACACTTGCGCCAATATGACAACATCTGCTCCTTTGAGGGAGGGGCAGTACCTCCTACCTTTGAGGAGGAAGTGATAAGCACCCTCCTCAAAAAGCCACTGCGTGATCCAACTTTCTGGAAATTTTCATTCAATTTTCCATCAGAAATTTGCTGCGTAGGTGATCAGCACAGCATTGGTTGGTCAGTACTTGGCTGTACTAGATTATCTCTTACAGCTTTCAATACCCTTGACCATGGTGTCCTTCTGGACTGCTTCCTGGGATAAGAAGTATTCCAGTGATTCCTCTCCTTTGTATCAGTTCCAGTGAGTATAAGAGGGAAAGTAGAAATTGAGGTAGAGGTGGGGTACCTCAAAGCTTGATGCTTTCACATTTGAGTGAAAGAATGAGGTCATCTGTTGGTTGGTGGCTCAATATTATTAGCTATTGATCTTATCCAGCTATACAGTATATTTGGCCCTAGGCTAACCAGGTGACACATCAACGTCTCATAACAATTTCCGGAAGCAGTTTGAGTAGGGGCTCATAACCCTGACAAAACTGAATAGCTGAGAATGTTTTGATTGTCTGAGTCTGGGGTGGGTCCATTTTTAGCCCTGAACAGAATTGTACTTCCCCTTTCAATGCTGGTAGAGTCTAGGGAATTTTTTTGGATCATACCTCCTCCTTGAATAGGAAGTGCAACTGTGGCTAGGAAAGCCTTTGTATAAGTTCATCTAGTGCATTGGTTGTGCCCATACCTGGGTCAGGAGACCCTTAAGACACTCAACTTATGCTTTTGTCACGTATATCTGGACTATCACAAAGCACACTACCTGGGTTGCCAGTAGAAAGACCAGTCAGAAACTGTAATTTGTCCAGAATATGGTGGCATGGGCAGTTATGGTTATACCACAATGTCCATGTAACATTTCTGCTTTATCAGCTGGTAATCAGTAGGCTTCCAGGTACAATTCAAGGTGCTGGCTATGTATATATGTAAGTCTGCTGTGTGTCCGTTTGTAACTTTCAATTGGGGGAAATGGTGCATCATAGGGCAACCATTTTTGAATCAACATGCCTCAAAAGGGCTAAGTTAAAGAATGTGTCCAATATCCAGGACCCATGATTCTAGAATTGAATCATAGATTTGGAATTTAGCAAAGTTATGGCCATTTTAGTACCACTGCACCATCATCAGATTGTCATTTACAATGTTTCCTGCCAGCTTCCACAAAGTCACTATGGAATCTGGCAGGAAGTCTGACATCACTCCTACTCCCGTTGCTTTTTTGATCTGCCTGTAGTCATTCTTTCTGTTTAGGTAAATAAAGATCTCTGAAATGATGACCCAATGGGTCATAAGTTGTCTATACATCTGTAAACCCCTTCATGAACACAGCCTCTAGTTATTTGAGGGATTATCTCTAGTCGTTTCTCCCAGACCCTTGCATTCTAAGTGGACATGATCAGGTGCCCATCAATTTAAGTGTCATGTGATGGAACTTAAGAAATGGACCTCTGTCATGCCATGCCTCTGGAAAAATATTCTCGAGATCCACCATGGCTTTCACTATGGCCTTATTTAAATGAGCTCTCACGGCTTGACTGTTCCTCTAGGTCTTGAGTCAGAGTAGGTTGCAGACCTGTGGTATTTTAGTTTATGCTGTTTCTCTAGACTCTTTCTAAATGTTTTCTTTTTGTATTTTCTATTGTTCTTTTGGCAAGCTGCCTGGGCATCATAGATTGGACCAGCCTAGAAATCTTACATACTGACATATAAATAGTCCTCCCCACAATAAAACTGCTTAACTACAAAAAAAAAAAACCTAAGCTTCTGCCCCAAGATTTTCCATTTGCAAGTGCTATACATCCTAGTTAATAGCTAGCTTGTAATAGAGGCAGGCTTGTCTTTTTATTTCATGTTAGCTTCTATTCCACTTTTTCCACTCAAAAAGATGGCTTTTGGCCATTTACATTTACAGTAGACTTGAAATTCCCTCTACAGCTTTAAGAGGTTGCTATGCTGATATAACTATGCCTCCTTTCCCAATGAAGCCATTACATTTCTATTCCGTCTCTGCGAACTGATTCAATCACTGATCAGCTACCTGGGTACTAACTTCTTTCTCATCCTTGGGATGAGAATTATCCCATGGAATTATATGTGAAGGACCTGAACATTATGTAACCAAAAAAGCTTCTTTATAACAGCCCTACAGGTGAAGTCCTCCATACTGCAGCCAAAACAATTATGGGTAAGAGAACATCATAACTATGGTCGCAAACGTTTTGTGATGAATTGAATAGTTAAGATTAATACACAAATGAGATGTAGAGAAGATTGCCAAAGCTATTTTAAAAGTCCTTTATTAACCTGAATATATAAAAAAGAGAAGTTTTCTATCATAGAGGAGCTCTTACTTCATGTGGAAACAAAACATTTTTACAAAGTGAAAAAATAAATATCTTTTTGGGAACAAGATTTATATGCTAATGTGCTATAAAAAAGTAGAGTTTTGATATTTGACAAAATGTCTGTGCAAAGAAACAAATGCATACACATATTACTGCTACATTAAGGCAATATGAAAAGTATATTTAGAAAGTCGCAGTAAAGTGACTTCTCTAGCTTTCATTTCAGCTAGTATTGCACATGATCATCTAGCTTTCAGTATTCTGTGGCATTCACTAGTTGACCAAAATCCAAAATGCTTAGGGAAAATAGGGATCGTGGCAGATAGTTTTAAGAAATTTAACACAACTGCATTTTAAGGAAACACTAAGATTATAGAATTTGAGGAACATTTCTCCAAACATAAGGCATATGAACAGAAACAACAGCTGAGTTTTCGAAGGACAAAAAATCTTTAGAAAATCAAAGTTTCATTAAGTGTTTTATCCACATTTTCTTAGGTACCCAACAGGCTGCTGATTGACTCAAAAATGTATAATAAATTTTGCAAGTAATCTGATTGCAAGATCTGCTGAGTAAACCCAGCTATTTGCTTAAAGCTTTGCAATCTTCATTTCTTAAGTGCACAAATTTAAAAATAAGTTTCTTACTTCAGTAAAACAAAAGCAGAAACGAAATTATACAATAGATGTACACATTAAAAACTAGTCTTTCTAAAAGATAAATGGGAATGGTCATGCTAAAGTAATTTTTAAAACAATTTTAATAAAATGCATAAAACTGAGTTACTGCTGGATACTGCAGACTAAATTTTCATCTTTTCTCTCAGAATACTGTTAATTTATTAATAATGCTGTTTCAAATAACACAAGTTTGTCTACAAATCATTCACAGTATATCCTCTAAAATTTATTCTAATAAGAGCTTGTTCATATTCTCTTTCTCAGTTTTGTCATGGTCCTTCCAGTAATTGCTGGCAGATGCAGAAGTGATAGTTCTTTTTTATTGGTGGAGTTGGAACTTTAGTGCAGTACTTTGGAAGTATGGATTAGTTAAGAAAGTAATACAGAGGTCATATTAGAGTCAAATTAAGCAAGCTGGTGTGGGTAGGCAAATATACATGCTGCACATGTTCTATTTCAGATCTGCAGACTGGACACACCTAGAAGGAAAACACAAGAATAATGTTACCAACTGAATGTCCAGAGTAATTTTCATTAGTTCCCATAAACAGAAAATGCTAATACACAATTGATACTATTGAAGTTTATTCCATTAATGGATTTTATTTGCGCAGGCACACACACACACCACCCTATTACACAGCAAATGCTTTCTTCCAATGACTCCTTTCCAAAATCTAAAAACAGGAGTACAGAAATAATTAAAACTGTCTGGGAACACAACATTTATGGGACTCCAATGTCTGAACTAAATCTAGATTGCAAACATCCAGATGGCCACTAAATGGCAACATAAAGTTGATTTGTTTGTTTCCCTTCTGTTATCTAGTGGCAGTCTGGATTTTTGCAGTAAAGAAATGGTAGCCCCAAAGCCACTATCTTCTGCTACTTTTTCTAGCTTCCTTCCTTCTCTCCCCAAGTGGGAGAGGAATTCTTCATAGTGAAGCGGTCCCCAACCTTACCAGCTTGGCAGCCCAACCTGGAACTTTCTGTGTGTGTGTGTGTGCGTGTGTGTGTGTGTGTGTGTGTGTGTGTGTGTGTGTGTGTGTGTGTATCAGGGGCATGCGCGCGAGCACACAGCTCCATTTGTGTGAGCGACAGGCACGTGCCCTCCACTCACACAAACAGAGCTTTGCGTGCAAGCAGAGGGCACTTGTGCTTGCGTGCAAAACTCCACTCAGATGAGTACAGGGAGCTCATGTGTGAAGCTCCATTCACCCAAATGGAGCTTTGCGCGTGAGCACCAGCACACTCCGCTCGTATGAGTGGAGTTTTGTCCGTGCACACTTGCCCATCACTCATGTGGCCCAATTTTGAACAGGCCTCGGCCCAGTAATGGGCCACAGCCCAAGGGTTGGGGACCCGTCGTAGTGATTGACCAGATAAAGCCATTAGGTCAACTGCTACAATAGTTAAGAAGCAGATGATATCCCTCTTTCTCTTGCCTACCTGAAGTTGCTACAGCCTTGCAGGTACCCTTTCACTACTTGGCACCTCTGTCTGAATGATTTGCTTAAGTTACTGATTAGAGACCTCTATGTTTCTATTTGAAGGATTTATTTTGGAGGCCATAAAAATCTAATTATGGACTGATGCAGCTCCAAAATGTTGACATATCTGGAAAAAATATTCTGAGAGTTCATTTAATGATTCATATATTTCTGGAGCCCAATTAAACATTTTTGATTCCAGTGAATTGACTTCCAGAAACACATGGACACATGGAACATTTGGACTGACCTGTTCTGGTGGAATATGAGGACAGAGATTCTAGAACTAGAACATATGCCAACTTAGAATATTTTATATATTTACCCATATTTGGGTGCAGCTGTCTAGGAAGCAGTAAAATCCTAAGAAAATATTTCGTTTGAATGCAACATTTACAAATTTCAATTAAAAGCTTCACTTTTTATATTTGTAAGTCGTATGTTAATCAACAGGGCCAGTAGTGCATTGATGAATAAGGCTTATCCCTCTCTTCCTTCCATAGTGTCTTGATGCATGGCTATACTTAGCCATGAACTAATGTTTAAATCCTGCATTCAAAGTTATTGTATGTTTGAGAATTAAAGAATTTCCAGTATTTTTTGAACTTAAGTGAAAATGTAATACTTTACTGTGGCAACTGATTTTATACGTACTTGTAGCTGTATGGCACATGTCTCACAGCACACAGTGTGGCCACATGGACAAAATGTTGAATTTATTTCTTCTTCACAGCATGCCATACACAGCAGAGACTCCTTAAACTTCCGTAGTTTTTCCTGAAGAGCTTTCATTTGCTGACAGTTGAGACCCTCACAATTGTTGTTACAGTTCATACTGTTTTCTGACGATTTAAGAGGAGAACTGGGGGGGCTTTGGTCATTACTTGAAACTAGATCCACAATGCCAGCATTGTAAAGAGCTCGTCTTGCATGATCATAAGCTTCCTTAGATGTCCGCTTAATGTCAAATACATACTTTTTCCCAAGATTAATATTTTCTGTCAGGAACAAGGATGCCAAGTGGCCCTTTAGGTCTCGGCTATATTGCATCATGACAGCGCTAGTAACAGTATCACACCTAGCAGGAAAAGAAGATATAAAAGAAACATGAATCAAACAACCTTTTTTCCCTTTATATCCCAAAACTAGTGAAATAAGAATGTTATTGTGTGTGTGTGTGCACGCACGCACGCACGCACACACACGCACACACTTTTCTCTCCAGAAATACAAACCTGTAAAATGCATGTGTTTCTGTTATTGCTCTGTATAGTCCACTAGCTGCTCTGGTGCTGATCATCTTGAAAAGATGAACAATGCTGTTTCCTGATTCTTTAGTGACAGTTAAGTATACATTCTTCCCAGACTGTGTAGCCATCTGAACAACTGAATATGCAATCCTAAAGCAATGGGAAAAAATGACACCATAATATTAAGCCCTAAAATGCTGTTATCAAAATAAAAATAGACCAAGTAGACTGGCAATGTAAAATTAACAATGAAATGTAAAGATGAATTGACCATTTTTGGAAAGAAATGAAACTAGCTTTAATAGCAATGAAAATCTTTCCCAAAATGTTGCCACTTCAAGAAGTAAAACTTAACCATTCTATAATACTTTGGTAGCAGATCTGATATAAAAAGAATCCCTGAATTTTCCACAATAAAGTATATATATAGTCATTTGGAGTTAGAATCTTTCCCATCCCCAAAAGTACATCTGAATGAAACAATCCATTTCAACAATATGATGAGCCGAGGTGGCGCAGCAGTTAGAGGCAATACTGCAGGTCACTTTAGCTGACTGTGATCCACAGGTCAGCGGTTCAAATCTCACCGGCTCAAGGTTGACTCAGCCTTCCATCCTTCCGAGGTAGGTAAAATGAGGACCCAGATTGTTGGGGGCAATATAAATATACATTGCTTACTGGTGTAAACCGCTTAGAGAGTGCTTGCACTGTGAGGCGGTATATAAATCTCACAAAATAAATAAATAAATAAATACACAGTAAGAAATGTTCAATACCGTTATGCTAGAGACTCAGATAAAAGAGCTGCATGCTTCAGAATCCTTTAGCTATTTTACAAGCTTTCGATAAAGTTTTTCAGGCAGGACTTTCTGGTAATCACCTGTTGATGGGACTGAAGTCATCTGTACATCTGGAAATGCCTTCAGGGCCAACTCCAATAAAAAGTTTTTGCCCCTCGCTGTCTCTAACCGAATGCCATTCTACTCCATAGTTCTCTAGTGTTGACACAATCTGTAAAACTTGATATTCAGCTGAAACTTGGCTGAGACCTTCAAGATCCTTATGTTTTGCAATAATACTGTGGATAAAAATATGAAATAGGTTAATCACAATCTTGATTTTATTTTATAATTTAAATATACTGATTTGCCACCATAAAATCCTAGATTTTATTTATAAAATCCTAGATTTTATTGTGGGAACTCTTAAAACAGATTTTACACAATCCATAACTCTTTTTTAATACAATTAATTTAAAGGTATAAATAACATTGAGGATGGAAAGTTATCATTTTACTGAATGTATTATTATCAGTTATATTGAGAAAATTAAATTTACTAAATCAACAGCATAACTTTTTATTTAAACCCTTATTAGGTGCAAGACAAAAGTTAATCACTTGGACTATTCTAATCAGCTCAAGGGTCAGAGGAAAAAAAATAAGTTCTCTCACAGAAAGCAACTTTCACAAATTAAAACCCTTGCATCTAATGAGCTCAGATGCACATGCAGATGCAAAAAAAAGTGAAACTTACAAGTAATTATTCTTATATTTATTTATTTATTTATTTATTTTGTTATTCTTATATGCCGCCCAACTCCCGAGGGACTCAGGGCGGCGTACAACAAAGAGAAATATAAGAATAATCAAAAATTACAAAAAATTAAAAACAAGTACAAAATTTAAAACGGTTATTTAAAACAGCAACATCCATTCAGCACATACATACTTGGGGGGTAGGCTCAGGTGGAATTAAGCTGTCCCCCCCACCTGCAGGAATAGCCATGTCTTCACGGCTTTTCGGAAGGCCAGCAGAGTGGGGATGGTCCGGGTCTCTGGGGGTAGTTGGTTCCAGAGCACGGGGCCGGCCACAGAGAAGGCTCTCCCCCTAGGGCCCGCCAGCCGGCATTGCTTGGCCGACAGGACCTGGAGGAGGCCAACTCTGTGGGCCCTAACCGGTCGGAGGGAAGTATGAGGCAGAATGCGGTCCCGAAGATATCCTGGTCCTAAGCCATGAAGGGCTTTAAAGATGGTGATCAACACCTTGAATTGGACCCGGAGACCGATGGGCAACCAATGCAGCTGGCGGAGTATCGATGTCACGTGGGTGTACCTTGGCACACCCACCACAGCACGCGCAGCCGCATTTTGCACCAATTGAAGTCTCCGGATACTCTTCAAGGGTAGCCCCATGTAGAGCGCATTGCAGTAGTCCAAACGCGAGGTGACAAGGGCATGAGTGACCGTGAGTAGAGCCTCCTTCTCCAAGTATGGCCGCAACTGGTGCACTAGGCGAACCTGTGCAAAGGCCCCCCTAGCCACAGCGGAAAGATGGTGGTCCAATTTTAGCTGTGGATCTAGGAGGACCCCCAAGTTGCGGACCTGGTCTGAGGGGGTCAGTTTCGCACCCTCAAAGACCAAGGAGGGATAGTTGTCATGAACCTTAGGAGGCAATATCCATAGCCACTCAGTCTTGTCAGGATTAAGTCTGAGTCTGTTCCTCCCCATCCAGATCTTAACGTCGTCCAGGCATCGGCACATTACATCCACTGCCTCCCTGAAGTCAGACGGGGTGGTGATGTACAGCTGGGTGTCGTCAGCGTACTGATGGAAACACACCCCATGTCTGCGGATGATCTCACCCAACGGTTTCATGTAGATGTTAAACAGGATGGGCGAGAGAACCGACCCCTGGGGCACCCCACATGATAGGGGCCTAGGGGACGATCTCTGCCCCCCTGCCAACACCGACTGCATCCGATCGGCGAGATAAGAGGAGAACCACCGTAAGACGGTGCCTCCCACTCCCAACTCGCCGAGCCGATGCAGAAGGATACCATGGTCAATGGTATCGAAAGCCGCTGAGAGGTCAAGTAGCACCAGGATGGAGGAGCTCCCCACATCCCGGGCCCGCCAGAGATCATCCATCAGGGCGACCAAGGCAGTTTCTGTACTGTAGCCGCGCCTGAAGCCCGACTGATAAGAATCTAGATGATCTGTTTCATCCAGGAGCTGCAGAAGCTGAGTCACCACCACCTTCTCCACAACTTTCCCTAAAAAAGGTAAGTTGGAGACTGGCCGATAGTTCTTCAAATCAGCTGGATCCAGGGAAGGCTTCTTCAGGAGGGGTCGCACCACCGCAGTTTTTAACGACTGCGGTACGGATCCCTCCCTCAAAGAAGCGGTGATCACCGCCTGGATCCAGCCGCATGCCACCGTCCTGCTGGCCGAAACCAGCCAGGAGGGGCACGGGTCCAATAAACAGGTGGAAGTACCCATCGCTCCCACAGCCCTGTCCACATCCTCGGGAGAAACAGGCCCAAACTCCTCCCACAAAGATGGATTAGGACTGGCCCCTGTCAACTCTATGGACTCTGCCCTGCCAGAGTCCAAGTCCGACCGAATCTGAGCGACTTTATCCGACAGAAACTCAGCAAATTCCTCAGCTCTGCCTTGTAAGTGTTCCTCGCTCCCCCCTTTTCCGAGGAGGGAGCGAGTCACCCTAAACAAGGCGGCTGGGTGAGAATCTGCGGACGCAATAAGAGCGGAAAGATAGGATCGTCTTGCCGCCCTTATCGCCACTAAATAAGATCTGATGTAAATTCTTAATAGTGTTCGGTCAGACTCGGCCTTCTTGGGCCTCCAGCGGCGCTCCAGACGTCTCTTCTGGCGTTTCATCTCCCGGAGCTCCTCGGTAAACCAGGGAGCTTTCCGGGATCCACTGCCACGGAGAGGTCGCTTAGGCGCAATTCGGTCTAAGGCCCCTGATGCTGCGGTGTTCCAAGCAGCCACCAGGAAGTCAGCCGAATTGTGTACCAGGGTTTCAGGTATTTCCCCAAGTTCCCTCTGGAATCCTTCCGGTTCCATTAGGCGCCTGGGGCGGAACCACCTAGTCGGTCCCGCCTCCCTGCGGGGGAGGAATGGGGTTGTGAAATCCAGCCTCAGTAGGAAATGATCTGACCATGACAGTGGGGTGATGACTATGTCCCTTATCTTCAGATCATCTCTCCACTGCCCCGAGAGAAACTCCTGCTGTATACTCCTGCTGTATATATTTGTTAAAAGTTTAACAACAAAAGTTACCTGTCCAAAGTAGAAGAGGTAAGTTCTTTCATACAGAACTCTTCATAGTGGTATTTGGCAGTATTCTGATTATAATCACCAAACTTCAACTGGGCAAGCAAAGCACTTAATTCAACAGCACGTTCAGAAGAACACTGTAGATTACCAGCCAGAAGGTCCTCCTCTATGTGCAGGAAAAACATATGCCTAAAATAGGAAATTTATTTTTGTAATGCAGAAATGAAACTTAGCAACATTGAAGATCTGCTCAAATACTACAAGAAATATTTCTGCTAATAACTGGAAAGATATATTGTGAATAAAAATGGAACTACAAGAAACCCCAGAGTAAATTGATGGGAAACATTCTTTAAAAAGGTGCGAGTAAAATAACTGCATTTAGAATAAAATTGGAAGACTAAAACCCAGTAATTTATCTAAATTTAGTTCCAGCCCAATAGGATTAGGAAAACGTGAAATAAATCAATTAGTAAAAAAAATCAGAGCTATTCCATCATTACAAAAAAAAAGTAGCTAATATTCAAGATTCCTATTGAAATCTGAGATTTTAATCTCTTAAAAGATATTTGGTAAACACCAAACATACCTCCCTAAAACTATTAGCCAAGAAACTGATATATGATATATGCCATATTCTATACAAAAACTCAGGGAATATCTTAGAAAAGAATGTGACATCATACAAACATATTCAACTAAATACAGAAAAATTCCAATATCCCATAATGTGAACATCTTAGGCTGAGAATATCATATTTTAGGAATATAACTCCAAATATACAGCTAGTGACATCTCAGAACAACTGATCTGCTCCTATTAAAATTGAGGGCTTTTGAGGCCTGAATCTGGACTCATCACTTTTACCTTTTTGAATATGCCCAGTATTTAATGTGAAACTCCTGCTGAGTGCCTCCTGCTGATTGCCAATCTAATATAAAGAACGTTTGTTCTTTATATTCCTTATAGCAACATCTTATTAGAATAAACATTTAATTTTCTTCCACTCTGAATATTTGGGAGTAGCTTCATTTTATCTCAGTCCAAATAAATAATTGAACCAGATACGAAAACAGATAAGGCTAGTTTATAGTACGGTGCCAACAGCATAGCAGAGCAAAGGCAAAGGTTTTACAAGCTTCAATCTTCACTGCTGATTAATCAGGGGAAAGGTTAACTCCGGATGTTCAACTCTGCTGCATGCAGTTAAGGATAGCCAGCACTTATCTCAGAAAAAAAAGCAATAGATTCTACAGCACTTAGACAAACACACATTTTATCTAGTGCAGTGGTTTAATGTTTGGACTACAAATTACAAATATTTCATTAGTGCAAATGTCTGATGAAACTATGATTTTAACTGGAGACATCGATTTGAACTAAGTAGCTCATCTAATGTAGCTCACTTCAAGTCAGAGAAATTAAGCTCTTCAATAAATGGGAAATCGGTTTGAGGTGGCTTTTCTCAAAATTTGTATCCGTTCTTTAATTTTTAGAAATTAAATCACCCCCCAAAAAGTTATAGCAAACTGCTATAAGTTCTTCAAGACAGTTGAACTACAAAAGCAGAACTTCTGCCGGAGGCAACTGCAGCAGACCAATCAGGAACTGAATTTCTTAAGCATCTCCTCTTTCTTCCAGGGAAGCAGCCGCTGATTTGACGGAACAGCCTAGCAGCTATTAACAAGGGTTACTTTCAGTCAATGACCTATAGTTACATTGTTGTCGCTTTTCTGAGCACTAGACTTTCTTCCTTCAAGCCAGAGACTTTTACAATTGCAAAATGAGTCATGCCTAGAAGTGTTTGGGAGTCAGCTTTCAGACTACAATTCCTTTTGGAACATGTATTTTTCTAACCTAACTTGTTTTGTTTTTAACCAGAGATGGATACCCACATAAGAGGGGGGGAAAGAAATAGCATATTTATATTTAGCATATTTTCTGTGTCAATAGTCTATTCTATTTGGTGCTGCCTCAAATCTATTTTCTTCAATCATTAGATAGGCTAAGGAAAAAATGCTAACAATTGGGGGAAAATATACAAATAGTAAGTTTCTTTACTTGGAATCTCATTCTTTAGAAATACTCTAGCATTCATAACCTATTGAAATAGGCCAAAAAACCCAGCTGATTTATTGACATGACATAAATTTGGATCATCGCTGTGTAGATCACAGCATAGAAATCAATAGATTTTAATTCCAACAGAATCTCAGGTTGGTATAAATCATGCTTTGCAGCTACTCCACAAAAATGTATAGTACTGTGAAAGTCTTAGGCCACCATTAGATTGTTGCTGTAGCAATGACCGTATATAATTAGGTCTCAGTCTCCTTATCAGAATACAACCAGAAAATACAGGAAATTTGTATGCTGTATTCAAAAAACAGGAAAAGGCAGAAAAAACAGCTTCCATAGGCTAGAGTGGCAATTGTATAGTGTGACCTCCCCTTACACTTGAGCAACAGCAGTCCAAATGGAATGGAACACAAAGTACTGTCATTACTACCACCTGTATGTGTCCCTCTATTCCATGCCAAAATGACTGCTGTGCAAAAAGCTCTATTATACCAGGTTTGTGCAAGACATGCTTGGGCATTACACACAGCACAGACACATGTTGTATGAGTGTAATTCATTGGAAGCTTGTTAATAAGACCAACTTTCAATCGCATCATTCCAGCCAAAATGCCAAAGATCACAGAATTTGAGAGACGTAAAATCATACTTTTGCATCAGGAAAGCCACTCTCAAAGGAAACCAACAAATAAATTGGAAATTCAAGATGTAGTATTCAAGACCAAAAAATAATTATAGACGGTCATTAAACCTTTGCTAAAACAAAGCGGATGGTTTTTCCATAGTACTGTAATTATATTTTAAACAATAATTTGGGTTGCATTGTACATTGATGCACTATTTACAAGGTTATAAGCAAAATATTCAGCAATTATTCTACCACATAAAGGTAGAACAATATAAGGTCTGGGCTCTTCAGGGATGTGGTAATGTAGCCAATCTGTCAGGAAAGTTATAATTTCGATTCTGCATAGAGAAGGCGATTGATCGCCTCAATGAACCCTCAAACTGTAAGTAAAGGATTTATGTAAAGAATATTCTTCCATCATACATTCAGAAAACTTTCCAAAATTTTTGTAAAATTTTTACAAAAACTACTGGGAAAATAAAGAATGTACTCTGGACATTTAAGTTCAGACATGTTACAGTTCACAAACCACAAATAAAATAATAGTCTTCCAAATAATTGTTAAAAGTCAATGACAATTTTTTTGTGAGTACTTGTAAATCCAGTTTATAGTTATATTTTTTTAAGAAAAAACAACTGTTTCCTCTTTGTAGCTTGAAACAGTCATTTGAGTATTACTGTAATATGATACATATTAAAGGAGGAGTCCTGTAAACTGAAATACGGAGGAAGTTTCCTGTCTTGAACATTTTAAAATGAACTGCAATAACACTGCGAAGAGGTTACTGTCGGGCACTGGAGCCAATACTTTGAATTTCTTTTACTTCTAGAACTCCATAACTAAATGAACCATTGCCAAATCCATATAGGAACACTAATAATTACATAACAGCAATATTTTCAATAAGGAGACTAGAGCCTTTAAAGGTGGCTTCTTCCCAGTACAGTGTACACAATAAAAAGCATACCATAAAGCTAAGATCAACTGAAAAACTTAAGACACCTTAAGTATTGCTGAAAGTTCAAAGTCATAGTTACTCTATGGAGCCACAGACTGCAAAATAATAAACAGAAACCATTTTCAGTGAAGGTTTATTTCTTTTTACCTTGTCTGCTCCTGCAAGATCAGATGTGGCTCCACAAAGAACTTGACCCGTAGTTTCAATCTGTGAGGAGGCAAGCCATCCATCTGTTGGGATATTCTATTTCTCAAATTCAGCCACAAGTTCTCTCCCTTGCTTCCTGTAAACTGGAGTCCGAAGTAATCAACTTCTATAATCCCCAGTCGCCTGCAAACCTATGATTACAAGTTAAACATCATAAACACTACTGTAATGAGCACTGGCAAAAGACGCTATAAGGTACCATTCACTTAACAAGGTTACCTAAACACTTTCCCAATTATTACCAGCTGAGAGAATATTTTTGGAGGAAGTAGTCAGCTGAGAGGGCTCTTATGGAAGCTAGTGACCTTCCTATCTACAGCTTTCAAGGGATCAACAAAATTGCAAACATAAAAACCCAAAATATAACAGTCTCCCTAGAGAATAACTTAAAATATGAACTTTTAACCTTGTGGATAGCAAAAGCAGCAATTGCAGCAGCTGGAGCATCAAACCAGGAGTTTCAACTATACATGGAAACGAAATGGGTCAAAATTAGGAGCACTCCAAAAAGGCAAATGGACCTTACTTTTGAAAACCTTTCGCTTCTCCTTCAAGAAGCTTCTTCGGTTCTAATTTTCCTTTCCCAAGGCAAAGAACCGAGAAAGTCCAGTTTGCCTTTTGCAAAAGGCACCTTTGGGACAGCCAGGACCCGGGATGATTGAGAACCTCCACAGACATCTCTAATGTTTGCTTAACAGGCGCTCCTGCTTCCTTTCCCTCCCTCCGCATCCCCCAGACAGGTCCACGAAGCCCGACGGGATGTCCTCGAGCAGCGCCCAATTCAGGGGGCGCTACCACCTCTGCAAACGCCACGTGGCCAGTGCGGTGAAAACGGGGCTAAGAGGGGATTTTCCCGGTGTGTGTGAGAGAGTGTGGGGGGGGGGGGTGGCGGGAAATAACGAGCAAGCCAGCCAGCCAGTCGGCATATCAACGGAGCGGCTTCCAAGCAACGCGTGGGAGATGAGGAGAGGAGCCTCAGCCCGGTGTCACCGCCGAGGTGGGGAGTGGGGGGGAGTGGGAGACAGGCACGTCTCCTTCCTTCTGGCTTCACCCGCAGCAGCTGCATCGAGCGGCGAGGCGGCGGTTGAGGGTCCCGCCTCGCGCCAGCGCGAGCCACAGGGCGCGCGGGCGGGGGAGCGCGTGGCATCGGGGAGGAGGGGAGGCCACGCGCCGGAGGAGCCCCTCCGCGAGTCCCGAACGGCCGCTCAGGTGTAAAGGGGAGAGGGTGGCGAAGGAAAGCGCGGCTTTTCACCTGGTTCAGGCAGTCTTCGCCATTGGCTTTGGCCTCCACCTCTACTTCCATCACCACGGCATCCGGCCTGGTCACATAGCACAGCATGGCGGCCTCTCGTCGCCAAGACGCACCCCAAAGAGTCCCTGTTTGCCGTCTCGGTCCCCGCTAACGTGCTCCCCACAACCCTTAAAAAAAGTCTTTTCGCTGCTCTGAGGTTCGCCGGTGAAAGCGCTCCTTTATCGTCTCGGTCTTCCCCCTCCCTCCTCAGTCCCCGCCCCCAAGCGAAGCCTAGCCAATGAATGCGCTGAAAAGAGCCTAGAAGGCGGTTTGTTTTCGCTAAAGAGGTAAAGTCTCGGCTATTGCGGCAGAGACGTCTGGTTCCCGATGGTGCTCTATATGCGGGGCCAGAATTGGGGGGTGGGGGTGGGGGCGGGGGCGGGAGAAATAGGAACAAATGTCAAATGGAAATATCTAAAGCAAGGGAAATTAAAAGTGATGTGGAAGAGTTCCTGGGCGGTCATATGCAGTGCACTTCTCCCCCCCCTCCAAGCAATGTGGGAAGTCATCAAAGCCATTAAATATTTTGGAGATATGATGAGACACCCAGAAAAATATGGCATCCTTCACTTAATACTCCTGGGAAAGATTGAAGGCAAATGAAGTCCAGGCAGAAGAGGATCATGGCTTAAAAACCCAAGGGACTGCTTTGGACAAAGCTCAGCAGCACTTTTTCATGGCTGTTGACAAAAATAGGATTGCCAACATGATCGCCAACATCCAATGACGGATATGGCACAAGAAGAAGAAGAATGAGGGGAAATTGAATGGTAGCCACAGAAGATGAAATCTCAAATACATATTCACCAGAAAATAAAGAGAAACAGGCTGGCATACAATTGGACAAAAAGTAGAAAGCATACAGTATGTTGAAATCACCCATCTGCAAAACTAAGACATGAGGCTCAAATGGCTGAGATTCACTCTGATAAAAAGCTCTACTGCAATGTTTCTGCATGCTGGAAGCTTTAGAAGCTTTTCCATCTTAATATCTTTTAAAAGATTTTTAATCCATAAATTCTGATCAAGATTACTAACAAGCAATCGTTTTCATGGTGGGTTTTTTGGTCAGACTGAACTAATTTTCCATTTTCAAGGTTTTCTTACTTACTAATATTGCTTTGCACAGCATCTTGATGGGCCAAGTTTTGATTTCCACAAGATTCAGAAACCAGCAAGAGACACTTCAGTGTGGTAACTCAGAGTAACTTGTATGCTTCAGCAGGAAGAATCTAAAGAGGAAGACTAGCATTAATAGCACTTAGCACTTACACTTATATACCGCTTTACAGCCCTCTCAAAGTGGTTTACAGAGTCAGCCTCTTGCCCCCAACAATTTAGTTCCTCATTTTACCCAGGATGCAAGGCTGGGTCAACCTGATTGATCACTGATTTAGTTTTAAGGGACTTTTCCCACTTTTGAATTGAGAAGCTGTCCATGTACTCTTAACCCCCTCCCCCCCAAAAAAAAATCAGCATGAAACTTGCCAATGCTTACCCTGCCTCTATTGCCTCTGTTCCCAGATGGTGCCAATCTTAATGTAATGGCTTGCAATAGGTTTCAGCTGATTTGTTTGTTTGTTTGACTACACAATTTAGCTAACTAACGAATTCCCAGCAGTGTTTCCATACATGTACTGGCAAGACCCAACACAACTAGCTTTTAAGATCAGCCAAGGTCAGCTAAATGCTGCCAACCTCTAAGGCTATTGTTACTCAAAAAATTGGAGTTCCACTGGCAAAAAAAATTTGCAAAGCAATCCCATTTTCACCATCCAAGAGGCACTAGGTTTTTTTGTTTGTTTTGTTTTGTGCCTGGGAGTCACTGTTAACTCCTAGCAATTGCCTGGACTAGTCCCTGCAGTTTTCTTGGCAAGATTTCAGAAGTTATTTGCCATTGTCTCCTGATTTCTAGTGCCTTAACCATTACACCAAATTGGCTCTCCGCTGGTTCTTTGCAAACTTAAGTAAACACCACCACAAGTATCTCTTAGTTTTAACCGGTAATAGTTCTCATACATACTTAAATAGTTCTAATTTTGATACAATCTTTAAAAAGGTAGTGATTCTACACTGAATAAATGTGCAGAAATAGGCCTCTTTTCTCACTTTATAAACAGGAAAGTAGTTTTTATAATATATACTTTTGGAAGGTAAATGGGTTTGTTTTGAAGATAGTCCTTTATTCAAGTATTGACACATATATACATGTTAATTAATTGCTAATATTTAGGTTTACTGCTATCTTTTAATTACATTTTATTTTTAACAATACTTAGGTTTTAATCATGTGCATTTTATTCTAGAAATGTTCTAATAAAGTCAAAGAATATTACATATGTTAAATTTGTTAATGACCATACTTGACTGTAATAAATATTACATTTCTTTTTTTTCTGATTTTTTTCCAACTAGTATGCAAATGAAAAGAAGGTTGTTTCTATCTTTATTCAATAATATGTAGTTTTACATTCTATTCATATTACTTGAAAATGAATCAGTGGATTTATTCCAGGGAAGACTATATAGGACAGTAAATAACAGATGACTCTGCATTTTCATCTGCGATATAAAAAGATAACAATCACAGGGCTAGGAAACATATAACAAATGTAACTCAGTATATAATCCCCACACATATTTATAATATTCTACAAATAAACCTGCACAATGTTGCATTCTGTTTAACTATATAAATCAGCTCTACCTGTGAATTTCCAATGTGTCTTACAAGGTACCAAAGCTGTTGTGAAATAAATTAAATGCCTAGTTATTGTACCCACAGCAAAATCAAATGTACAAATGATATTCATCACTTGCTATGCCAATGCAATGTGACTGAGGACATATTAGGCAAACAGTCAAAATGATTTGGACAACTATTCCTGTATAACATTGATAGAAACTAGCTACAGCTGAATGAAAGCTGAAACTAAAACTATAGCAATTTATACAATGCAATTAATAGAAAACAAAAAAATTGAGATGTTATCATTAGAAAGGAATTCCATCCAAAACATGTCACTCCCTCTGATCTTAACATACTCTTAAGAATCTCACACAGCATTGCAAATTTGAATCATAGAACCATAGGGCTGGAAAGGACCTTGGAGGTTTCTAGTCCAGCCCCCTGCCCAAGGCAGGAATCCTCATACCATCCTGGACATATGAAAAAGGTCTCCAGAGCAAGATGATGGAAAGCCAAGGCACTGCTCTTTTACTCTGGTGCCAGGATCATCAAAGAACTTCCCTTAAGAAGTTAGTCTGACCTCTTCTATGATGCTCATCTGAAAGCTTTTAAAGATCAAACATTTCCAAATGTTTTGGGGAGAGGGTGGGGGTGGGGGTGGAGGGGAGCCACTGCTATTGCTATTTGGATGCCATTAGATTTCCAACTTAAAAATAAAATATAAAGTTAAGGATATGGTGTATGACTGAAATTTTCAAGTATCTTTACAGGGAGTAAAAAAATGCAAAAACTGTTAAGGGCAATCATATGTTAAATTAATAAAGTTTCTTCAAATCAACCTTGAGGATATTTCCAGCAGTGGATATAGAAGTAGTTTGCCCTTTTTTTCTTTTGGGATTTTTAAAATGTCTTAAGTCCACAGCATGTTAAGTAATAAATAAAGCATGTTAAGTAAAAGGAGGTGGGATGGGAGAGGGAAAACTGATCTGAAATTGAAGTCTTAAAAGCCTTACATCACTAAATCCAAGATGGCATATTGGAGAAGACACAGATTTAAATGGATTGCAATTTCCACTAAATGTTATGTAGGTTTCCATATTAATTTACATATTACATTTAAGATTGCTGAAACAGAAAAACACACACAAAATTGCTGATTGACCTATTTTTAAAATGTAAATTCAGGTGTTATTCAGATTCACAAAGCCAGAAAGCTCCTGCAAATGATTGCCAAGTTTATGAAGCTTATGAAGCAATGTGAATAATATGGATAAATGTTGCAGGGTACATAATTTTTCATTTCCAACTTCTGCCTCTAAAATATTCATTGGTTAAGCATCTTCTACTGTACTTGTGGTATTGAAATAAAAAGAAAAGTATTTATAGTTAATGCTACATGTGATTTTATTTTATTTTCCTCAAGAGAATAAGAGGCAATAAGTTTCAAGTTTAAGTTTTTATATGCAGATTTGCTGATAATAGACACAATTATAAAAGCATACAAGAGAAACACTTGTCTAATTGTTGAGAAAAACAGTTATAAAAATAGACTACAAATCATTATTCAGCAAGAGACTCTATTCTGTTATTACTCTTATTTTACCATTAGCAAAAAATGATCAACCAAATCATTACCTTTAATGTAATTTGAAAAATACATGTTGCTGACAATAAGGACCTAAATGCCACAACTTTCTCACATGGGGTTCCATTAATATCTCAAAAAGAAAGGCAAGGAAACACAAGTAATAAAATGGGTGCGCAATGATCTTGTGGAGCAAACTATTCCTCTGTTCTGTGTGATATCAAAATACACAGAATGCATTTATTTAATATGCATTGCATTCTAGGTCATCATTAAGAGCAAGCTACAACATTGTTTTATTTGTTCATTTATTTATCAAATTTCTACACTGTCTCATCTATCCATCTCATTTAAGTGACTCTTTGTCAACAGCATTCCTTTCCAAGCTAATGTAAGTCCAAGAATGAATTGCATTTCAGAACTTTCTGGATTCTAGCTTGGATCAAGAAATGAATCTACCACAAGCATTACATAGGTTGCTGCAAAGTTAATTTGTTTTTCAATAGGGAATAACAACTAATCTTGAGTTTTCATCAATGCTCAGGTAATGTACCTCCAATCTTTTGAGGTTAGAGTGCCAGTAATAAAAAGGCTGCCATAAGAATGCTATCCCATTCACAAAACATTTCCAGGTTGGTTATGACCAGTCACAAAGCACCAATTTACCAGAAGACAAACTGCTGAGAGCATAACAACAGTAACCTGTTTTGGTGTGTGATGAAGATAGCATGTCATTTCTTTTTCTTTTTTAAAAAATGATTACCTTTAAATATTAAGGTTAGGTAGAACCTTGGCAGGCACCTATGAGAGTGAGGAGTGAGGAGGTACATGGTTAGGATTAGCTGCAATTGCTTTCTTTCTTGCTGTGTAAGTTCCTGCTTCAGGAACTACAGTATATAACCTTTACCTGCCTATTTCACCTTGCCTTCTGGGAGAGATTACTGCCTCGATATAATAGGTGGGCTCAATAGTTCCATTGTCTCTAAGAAAAATCCTAATAGGAAGAGAAACACCTGGTAGGATTACCCTTGCTGGTAAAGTCAAAGAGAGTAGGGGAGGCGAAGAGTAATGCGACAGTGCAAGTGATGCAGACAATTAATGTAGAGCAGGTGTGGCTCTGAAAGTAGAATGGAAACAATCCACCTGGGAAAAGAAAAGAATCTCACCAGGGAAAAGATATTGAAAAAGCACTTCTGTACTGTTGCCACAAAAATTATACAGCCAAAACATTTAGAGAAGTTTGGGTGACAGATGTTGAGGCACCCCCACTCCCAAGTTCAGAAGGTCCTCTGCTAGATACTAGAGAAGAGTACTGAATTGATGAATAGAACTGAGATGATATCCTTAATCTCTAGGCACACTGACACTGAAGAGCACCAATTCAATTGGAACAATACAAGAATCATCAGCCACACTGCCACGCTCAGGAGTTTATCGAAGCCTGGCACTCCACAAGCAATTCCATCAACAGACACATCAACCTACATCTTATGAACCCCTGAGAATTCAAATCAACTGCACAACCAACCAGCGACAGCACTGACCTTCAATCAATCAACACAACCTCCCCCCCAACCAGCACTTCCCAATGACCCTCACCTGAGGTGACCTCCCCATCACAAGACCCATCACAAGACTCACACCTGACATGACCCACACCCAGGGGTGAAATGCTACCAGTTCGGAAAATCGGTGGCGGCAGCGTGAGGCTCCGCCCACCCACCCGGAGATTGCCATTTTCTTGTTTTTAACCCTCTGCACATGCGCAAAGCCTTCGTATGTGCAGAGGGTGAAAAAGTGTGTGCGATGATGGCGCACACACATGCTTCCAAACCAGTAGGGAAGGTAAGTAGATTTCACCACTGCCCATACCTGACCCATGACCTAATGTGACTCTGACCTGATGTGACCTCGCAATCAAAAGACCTACTGATCACATAAAGTCCTTTTAAGCAGAAGAACACCAATGCTGACATTCCTTAAATTCTGCTGAAGAGGTTATCTAGCCTGGTAATGAAATGTTCAGAAACCAACCCACAAGCTTGGAGAATGAATCTCCACCTGCATTGTATATCCAAGCTACAGATATTTGCCACTATTGCAATTCTTCAACTTTATTACAACCAAAGGCTAGCATAGAATACAATATAAAAAGTAAAGAAATTGTATGAAGAAGACAAAGTATAACCATAGTGCTGTACTGTGTTTCCCTGAAAATAAGACCGTCTTATATTTTTTTTGAACCCTGAAATAAGCACTTGGCCTTATTGCCATGCACTCAAAAGCCCGATTGGGCTTATTATCAGGGGATGTCTTATTTTGGGGAAAACGAGGTAGTAAGTACTAAAATCCAAAACAATACAAAATCACAGGTATAAAAACATATCATCATTTTAGTCATTGTCTATCCATTGCAGGATGAAGGCCTTTTCTGCATGTGTCCAACCAATATGGTCCTGAGTTTTCTTTTGCCAATTGGCCCACAAAACTTGCTGATATCGTTGCTCCATCCTGTTTTAGGTCTCCATAGATAATTTACTACATGAATAATATTTGGTTGCCATTTTGGAGGAACCCACATCTTTCTGGCACACAAAATTTTGTCACATAGTTATGTGGGAGCTCTTGTCAGACAATAGGCAAGATGTATAGAAATATCTGGGAAGTCTAGCAGTGGTAGACTTTTGTACTTCATATAAGCAAGTAGGACCTGCTCCATTGTTCCTACAGGTACATCTCCATCATTCAAGACACCATTAATCTGGATAGGGGATTTTTAGCACCACATAAAACAGGCAGCTCACCTTGCTCTTCCATGCCTGAGTAAACCAATTTGATGAGGTATAAAGGCAAGTTTTAGAAGGTATCCAGTCCTCTGATAATTTAGAAACTGTTTGGATCAGTTTGATGTTCCACATACTAAGCATTCTTATAAAAAGGCACCACTAGCAAAACACAGTTGTCCTTTAAACCCAGTGTAGTTTGAATGTTAAATCTACAATGTGATGCCTATGTTTAAGACAGCATTAAATAAGATTAGATTGAAATCCCCTTTGCATTCCCACCACCACCACCACCTATCAACCTATTTAAAAGACTGAATTATCTTTGTAAGATAACAAATCCCAAGAGGATGGGAAATATTCAAATTCTATTAATGCTTATTCTGATTTTTTTAAAAAAAAAGTTAACACAATGTCTGTTTGTCAATTCTGCTTTAATGTTCCATCCCCCCAGCCAAAGGCAAAGTAATTTAAAATCTGAAAATACACTCTATTTGCTTATTTACCATGTGCGTCTGAGGTAATTAAAAGGCTGCTTCTTGTGGGTCTAATAGCTGTGCCTCTGACAGCCGCATGACAAGTAAAACTTCAACAGGAATTGTTTTGACAATATCTATTTGAATATTCACCTGCTAAAAGGCACAGACTCTTCCAGAAGAAAATGAGAACACTGCAGTCCTGTTTGCAATTGGTACATTGACATGCAGTACTATATTATGCAATATGCAGAATGCTACATCATTTGAATTTGAAATGAAACAGGGATTGTGTTAACTAGTGCCAGGTGAATTATAGAATTTTAACTTGCTAGCAATCTATGGTACGTTTGGAAATCCTTCTGTATGTGAAGAGATTAACCACCACAAAACCTGAATATGGTGCGTTACTATATTATATAATAGCTTTTGTGTTCCACCCCTAAACTTTTACACCATTATTTCAATAGACAGATGGCTGAATTAACACTAGTGAGTCTCATGTTCTTTCCAATTTGCTGTCGGTACCACGGTATTCACTACTTGCACTGAAGAAAATATGGCAAACAGTTGGATTTATTGACATGAAGAGGTACGGTATTATCATTGCTAAAGTTCCTTGAGACTATAGGTTACTGGCTGAAGGCATGTGCTTTTCATTAGTGCAGAGCAGGCACAAATCAAAGTTCGGAAAATGGCATATTGCCATACCATCACTCATCATTGTTTAAACAGTGAATTTGTATGAGGGAACAATAGCCCTCTCATAAACCTCAATAATTTCCATCTGTGCTGGTATTTTTCTTTGCCACATGTGTTAGTTTCCACATCAGTGCAAGACTACAAAAGCACAGGATAAAAGTTGATTCTTCTGACAGAATTTTTTTTTTAAAAAAATACTTGATTTATTAAGATAGGAGTGAAAAAACTACAACCCCCTGATTCCACTCTGTCTGCAGACTCTATAGGTGTGGCCACCATAGAGCCTCTTACCATTTTTTAATGGGAAACATATAAGAATTATGTAGGGTTATCTGGAATGAATCTGGACCTAATAAAGGAAGAGACTCTTCAGACTATGAGTTCAGCCATCTGCTTACTAGTACAAGCCCCATCTAGATTGTTAAGGTTGCTTAGGAAAGATTTGTAAGTGTGCCCATCTAGCTCCTTTGATCTTGAAAGAGGCAGTGTGGCCATTGCTGGACCTATTAATTCTGGATAACTTCCCCTTGCTGAGAAGGTTGTCAGACAACAGATCTTGAGAATCCTAGAGGAAACAGATTAACTGAATTAATTTTAATCAGCTTTCAGCTGTCCCTCTTCTTGAACTGGAAGACCTTTCAGTTAGTCATTCATACAACCAGTGGTGGGTTCCTACAGGTGCGGTCCACTCTATAGCACCGGTAGCGGCCCGCTGGTGACATCACAGTACCGGTGCTGTCGGTTGCTAATGCCTGGGCACCGCCATTAAAAAATATATTTTTTAATTTTTTTTAAAAAAATTCTTCTGCGCATGCCCAGAAGCCGAGTTTCCGGCACTGTGCATGCGCTGCCTTCCTACCCCACAGTGAGTCCAAGCAGGGGAGGATGGCTGAGGGAGCGTGTGAGATGCTGAAAAAACGGGCGGCAGGAACTATCTCCATTCCCCTCCCTTCAGCAGTCCGAGAAGCCACGAACGTGCGGTGATGATCCTAGGCATTTTTGCATGTTCGAGGCTTCTCGAGCTGCTGAGGGGAGGGGGAATGGGTGGCAGGACCTATCTCAGTTTCCCTCCCTTCAGCAGTCTGAGAAGCCACGCCCACCTGGTCACATGGCCGGCAAGCCACATCCACAAAATAAGCCACACCCACAGAGTGGTAGTAAAAAAATTAGGAACCCGCCCCTGTTCATACCCCAATCATCTCATGAACTATTGCAATGCAGTCTATATCAGGCTGCCCTGAAGATCATTTGGAAGCTGGTTCAGAATGTGGTAGTGATGGCTCATATGGCACGACTATTTTTCAAGCTGCACTAATTGGACAGTTGGCTCTCAAGTGCAATTCAGTATGCTGGTTATCACTTACAAAGTGCTTTGTGCATAAGTTCTGGTTATCTGAAGAACTGCCTATACAGAATGCCAACTGTCTCTACCTACCCAGTAAGATTGATCATAGAGGATGCACTTTGGGTCCCTTCAATTGAAAAGTTTCACATGGGGCCCTAGGAAGCACGCTTATCATGACATCTACCCTCTGGAATGACATATCCCCAAAGAATCCCCCAGGCTCCCCTCCTGATGACATTCAAAAAATCACTGAAGACTTGGCCATTGGGACAGGATGCTGGTTAAATCTTAACAAAATGTTTTCTTTCTTATTGAGAGTTTGTCTTCTGGTTCTGTATGTTCTGTATTTTATTTTGTTGTTTTTGTTATGCCTGCTTTTTTCGTGTAAGCTAGCTAGAATCATTTCAAGTTTGATGGTCTCTAAATCAGGGGTGTTAAACTCACGGCCCATGGGCTGGATGCGTTATATTCTGGCCACGCCAGAGGTGGGTTCCTCCCGGTTCGGACCGGTTCTATAGAACCATTAGTAACTTGGCAGCCTGGGTTGCTGGAACCGGCAGCAACCCAGGCCTACCAAGCCCCCCGAGCCGGTTCTCCCATCTTGTTTTTTGCTTCTGCACATATGCAGCTCTGGGCCACATCCCTGGGCCACAGCCATCCCTGTGTTTAGCGAAGGGGGGGAAGTCGTGGTATGTCACGTGACGACAATGTGACAACGCAAGTTTGACACCCCTGCTCTAAATTGTATTATATAAATAAACATAGGCTTCACTCAGTAAGAAAAGAGCTTTTAAACCTCATTCCCAAACTTCAAAAAACGAAAAATCCCACTCCTGTAATGCAGTTGCATCTTCTATGGTCCACTGCCCACTTCACCAAAAAAAAAAAGGAACGCCAAAAGATTTCCACCTGTATATTAATGCATTTAAAGATACATAACACATTCCATTTATTGAATATTTATTATCATTTTCCCTAAAGGTATGCCAGAGAAGGAAGATACATTATAGCAATAGCTTTCATGCTTGTTTCCTTCTATTTAAATAGCAGGATTAATTTTCTACAACCACATTAGTGGAAAGGTTGCTTTTAGTCAGTGACAAAGTACACTTACCATTATTCCTTTTGAGGAAATCTTTGTACTATATAATTTATGTCATATTATGCAAGTCTGGAGCAAAATTGCAGCTATCGGAATATTTTATTTAATCAAAACATTTCTCAGAGCTCTTGGAAATTATAAGATAATTTAGTTAGAACAAAAATGAAAAAAAAAATTCCTAGCAGTCTGTAGCTGTCCAGACAAATGTACCATTCTTTAACTCAGTCCTCGCATTAATGACTCACACTTGTACATATATTAATTTTTATCTGTAATGATTGCTACTTGCTTACAAATAACCTGTCGGAGAACAAAGGCACAGATGATATTGTGAGCATGAAACTGGACTTTCTTCATATAACCTGTTATTAGTGAGACTAGAATGAGGAGCCGAGGTGGTGCAGTGGTTAAAAGCAGCACTGCAACCTTCAGCTGATTGCTAGTTCAGCAGTTCAGCTGTTCGAATCTCACCAGGCTCAAGGTTGACTCAGCCTTCCATCCTTCTGAGGTGGGTAAAATGAGGACCCAGATTGTTGGGGGCAATATGCTGAACTCTGTAAACTGCTTAGAGAGGGCTGTAAAGCACTATGAAGCGGTATATAAGTCTAAGTGCTATTGCTATTGCTACTCCTGCCACTTTTATTTAACATAGTTTTGCTGGCCCAACATAGCTATTGGCTGCAGGAGGAGAAAAGAGGATTGGATTTTATTTTATAAATAAATAGTATCATTATATACCTGTACATTTCAAATGTACCATGTCACTCATTTACAGGTTTCATCTAACTTTGAAATAACACTATTTGCCTGTCAACTTTTAACTGAGCTTCTATGAGTGACAGAACATGAAATTTCTTCCTTGTAACAGATGTCATCTATGCGAACTTCAGATGCTATTGAGAAAAGACAGGACATGTTCTATCCTACGGTACATGTAATAAAACATTGCTCTAAATCTCTGCCACATTAGAAATGATTCTACAAGAATTTTTTAGGATCGAGAGTCCAAAGAGCCTGCATACATTTTGGGTAGGAACCTTAAATACCGATTAGAAATTAATGCATTTGCTTTCAAAACGTGTTGGCAAAAGAATTCATAATGCATTTATCCACATTCTGCTAAAACAATGTATAAACAGTTTTTTAATAATTTCCAGTAAGACAGCTGTGCTCCTTAAATTGTTGACATTATCAAATGTAAAACTATTAAATTTGATCTAGATTTTTATGAACTGAAATCCCTTTCATAGTTTTTTCTTTTTTTTAAGTTACCTAGACGGCTGACAAAAGAGTGAAAGCCGGAAAAGCACATCCAGTAATGGAATAATAGAATAATGTATGTACGATGCTGCTGCTTCTAGGATTTTTGCAGATACCAGTAATTAGAAGAGAGTGAATTGTAAGAATGGGTATAGTAACTTTGACATCTGGCTCAAACTTTCATTAGACAAACTGGGCTTGTTAAATATGAGACCATTATAGGGGATTCTCATGTGTGACTACTCTGACAGTGTTGCCACTGATCTCACATGGTCGTAAAAACACATGGTCTGTTTCTCTACTCCCATTGTTTGGTGGTGATGGCAAATGAGATGCTGATTTTCTAGCAGAATAATTCCAATATCCAACAAATGGATGGATTCAATTTAAGATCTTTTCCACAGGCATTTTGGTTTGAGATTAGCGCTGCCCTTACTGGGCAGACGAGACAAAGTAAATATGAGAGGGAAATTTTAAAAAAATGGTGAAAGGGCAACTGATAGGTTTTATTAGCAAGCAACTAAAGGAAATCTTTCTCAAAATTTAACCGACTTCTAAGTCCCAGCAAACAAACAAAAAAAAAAACAAAACCCAAACCACCTGGGAATCTATTAAGCAGTTGGAGCTCTTGCATCACAATCAGGAGGTTATGAGTTTGATCCTAGGTAGAGGCAGATGTAGGGTCTCCTGCTTGGGCAGGGGGTTGGACTAGATGACCTGCAAGGTCCCTTCCAACTTTGTTAATCTGTTAATCTGCACAGTTCACAGCACAGCAGATACAGCACATGTTGAAAGGGACTACCTTTGCTAGGCGCAGTCTCAAAACACCCAATGGACTTAAGGTGAGGCTGCACTTACCTATGCTTCTAAGGGAGCTTTTGTAACAATGCAATCACAGTAAAGCCATTAAAATTGCCTCTTGCATTCTTGGTGTGGCATTCATTATTCAGACTGTTCCTTCCACAATATTGTCCTGATTGCTTTCTGTGTCCTTCCCTGCAATAATTAACCATTCCTCACTCCTCTGGGGAGAAGGAGGCTGTATTTCTTTTTGTACAACAACCAAGTCCAGGTGGTTTCACATATCACACTAAGGCAGAGGTTCCCAAATGTTTTCGGTTCAGAATGCCATTAATATCTCAGTAAATTTTCCATGGCACCCCTAGGCCACAACTGAATTACCTTGCACTAGTAGTTCATGTGGTATTTGACAAATGTCAAGTATCACTGTCTTTTCCTCAAATGTTTTAAATATCTTGCAGTTCCTCTGTGAGTTTGTTGTGACACTAAGTCATGGCATTAAGGTATAGATTATTAGGCTTATTTGTGGACTAAGACCATTATAGCTGAATTAACACACAAAAAGTACTAAATCATACATCATGATTGGCAAATTACGGTTTGCATAATTCTTATGCAGTTCTTGCAACTACACATATTAAACTAGGACTAAGTAAAGAAGTTTTTTTAGTAAACCCAGCCAGTTTCAAATAAATAGGGAGTGAATATAGAATCTAAACATCTAAACATTGGAAGGAAGGAAGGAAGGAAGGAGGGAGGGAGGGAGGGAGGGAGGGAGGGAGGGAGGAAGGAAGGAAGGAAGGAAGGAAGGAAGGAAGGAAGTTCCAACACTTTGCCAACCTTACACGTATAGAAATCAATTCCTTATTGGTTATACAGTTCTAACCTACTGCCATAATTTTAATTCTACCCCAACCTGCAGGATCCTGGATAAAAGACATCAAATCAGTTCCTAAAAGTATCTGTGGACTCTGTAACCCTCTTAATAAAGACAGTTAGGGGTAGAGCATCAAAAAAGGTTCATAGAATCAGAATCATAGAATTGGGTTGGAAGGGAGTTTGATCATCTGTCCAGCTCCCTTGCAGAGTTCAGACATCCACTAGTACATAATCTTAGACAAATGTCCATCCAATCAAGTAATACTTGCCATGCTAAGATTTAGATCCAAGACCTATGCTTTAAGATTAAACTAACTTCACAAATGCTGGCATCTTGTGAAAACATAAACAACAAATCAATAGCAAGCCTTCCCAGTACACAACTCAGCCAAGGCCTGGCAACATTTTCCAAATGTGATTAGCTGCAGCAGTCAAACCAGTCCTGCTGCTCCCTGCATGGGTAAAATAGAAAAGGCAATTTATGTCATGAAACTTTGGGTGAAGCTTCAGCAAATGCTGAATACTTCACTATTAGTTTCCTGGAGTCTTTGGGAATGGACGGTATACAGATATATCCAATACACATATACAGTTTGTACCGATAATACTTTCTGGAGAAACTGAATAGGGGTTTTACATTCCAAAAATTGACAACTTTTGACTCAGCATGAATGTGGACTGTCAGAAATTTAGAATTATTGGTAAGGAGGTTTGACTGAGTTAATGCCTGACTTGGTTAAGCACGTTGTGAGAATAAGGCCAAAATGATACACTTCCTTGGATCTACTAACCAAGCAGCAGACAGAATAAGTACATACAACAATCATACGCTTAGTATCCTCCTGTTTAGTTAATTAGGACCTGAAGAAATGCTAAGAACAAAAACATTATATTTTGGTGTTGGAAAAAACATCAAAATCCTTAGGGAATTCATGAGAACTCCAATTTAACAAATTAAGGAAAACAAACTCCTCCCTCGAGAAACTGATGTTGATGACAAATGGCTGTTATCATGTTCCTGCAAGATTGGAAACACATATGATTATAATGTTGCTTCAAGTAAATAAAGTGATTAATCTTTTGCAAGTTGTTTCAAACAATCCCATTTAAAAATTATTTAGGTAATTGCCAAAATACTGGATTTAGAAACGGTTAGATCTGGATTTTCAAAAGGAAACCCCTTCAAGCTTTGGCTTTGAATGAAAGTCTCACATGATAATGAGAATGCAAGATTCATGTGAAAAGTTTGGGAAATGTCTATTGTCAAAGAATCTCATAGTCAACGCGATTATCAAAGGTATTACAAAGAAAGTAGAATTTACAACAGGGGAATGATCTGCCTTTCATGCTATGTACTAAAGTGTACCAGCATTCTAATAAGTTCTGTCACTTCCATCCTTCATACGGTAAATGGTATCAGAGACAAGCTTTTCAATTGTTGGACATATGGAAGAAAGTCAGAAACTTTCTCAGAAACTTTCACGCCTTCATTTGATTGCTCTTCTCCAAATAATATGAATTCTTTGATTCTCTATGGTGTGTGTGTGTGTGTGTGTGTGTGTATGTATGTGTGTGTGTGTTTTTCAGTTGAAAGAGAACAAAACAAAGCCCCTTAATTGGAAGACACTGTTATACATGGAATAATTAAATTTATCAAGTCCAAGACAAACTTTCAGGCTTTTATTTCAAGCTCCCTTAGCATAAAAGGTGAAGTAAATATATAGAGACTTAGTAATACTTTTAAAGCAAGGTATGCAGTAGCAAGCATTGCCATCCGATCGGTATTGTTTTTAACTCCGTAGCTGAGATAATTTCATTTCACAGATGTAGGTAGACTTTGGAACTCAGCTTCTAACATTCCCCAATACTTTCCTAATTGTTCATATTCCAGAAGACAAGCTAAAATGGCAACACTTACGCTGATACCTCATAACAATATTGATTAGGCATTTAGTAGTTATAGGATATATAGTTAATCCCTCTTTCAGTTGCCTCTGGTGCAGTCCAAATAAGGGATTGCTACAGAGCTGTTTGATAAATCTCAGACGCTACTACGAAAGAGATGGTAGTATTTCTGGCACTTCTGATATGTCGGTGACAGAGAATAGAATAGAATAGAATTTTTTATTGGCCAAGTGTGATTGGACACACAAGGAATTTGTCTTGGTGCATTTTACATAAAAGAAAAGATACGTTCGTCAATAATCATAAGGTACAACACTTAATGATAGTCCGGGTACAAATAAGCAATCAAATCATATTAGATACCAGTCAATATAAATGGTAGGATACAAGCAACAAAGTTAAAGTCATACAGTCATTAGTGGGAGGAGATGGGTGATGGGAACGATGAGAAGATTAATAGTAGTGCAGACTTGGTAAATAGTTTGACAGTGTTGAGGGAATTATTTGTTTAGCAGAGTGATGGCATTCGGGAAAAAAACTGTTCTTGTGTCTAGTTTTTCTGGTGTGCAGTGCTATATAGCATCGTTTTGAGGGTAGGAGTTGAAACAGTTTGTGTCCAGGATGTGAGGGGTCTGTAAATATTTTCACAGCCCTCTTTTTGACTCGTGCAGTATACAGATCCTCAATGGAAGGCAGGTTGGCAGTAATTGTTTTTTCTGCAGTTCTGATTATCCTCTGAAGTCTGTGTCTGTCTTGTTGGGTTGCAGAACCAAACCAGACAGTTATAGAGGTGCAGATGACAGACTCAATAATTCCTCTGTAGAACTGTATCAGCAGCTGTTATTAGCCACTGTCTCTAACTTGCTGCCCTTCAAATGTGTGAGATCTTAGCTCCCATATACCCAGCCTTTATTTTTGTTGCTGCTTGTCTAGAGTTTTGCAGCCTTGATCTTTTGCGATTCTAAAGAGGCGTTCAGACATAGAGGCTGAAGTTCAGAAAAAGCTTTTCCAGTCGATAAAATGCCCCTCACTCTCCTTGTGGTAAATTGGCATTTGAATATAACCTAGAATAGCAAAAGATAGATGGGTTAGGAGCTGCTGGGAGTGACAGAAAGAACATACTTTGTTCTGCAACATTTCATATTCATAGATCATTTACTTGAGAAAGAGTCTGCAAATGTTCCCGAAAGCATCATGTAAAAGGGGAAGAAATGCCACGTTTTATCAGAAGGTTTGACAAGCTGCAACAACATGGTAAAATTATGGGAGCTATTCATTTGCACATTTTTTTTCCTTTTAAGTAAAAATAGAAATTATCCCTCAACAAAGATGGGCCAAGAAGAGAAGTGGGCCAAGAAGAAAAGTGTGCCTTGATAGCATCAACATTGCAAACGTTCTCAGAGGTGATATCCTGTTATATTGTTACTTAGAGTTTTCCCACTCCTTCGCCTGGGGACATTTAAATCCACCCACATTAATCAAGCATTGCATTTTTGACAGGATAAGGATGATTCAGCCATATCAAATGCAATTTGCATATCAAATGAGAAAGAAAAGAATGACAGTATAAGCTCCCAACATAATTGTTCTCCATTACAGTCAGGTTGCTTCATTTACTTCATCTTTAAAAGTGGTTCATACACTCATTATAGCTCAGCATTGAGAAATGTAAAGACTGAGCTAAGAGACATTTCAGGAACTTGTTTATGCTGAGATTCAGAAAAATGTGTCTATTTTGCATGAATTGTGCTGAACTATTAAAATAAATATCTTTTATGTTGAATTTGATCCTGGGATTCTACGGATACATTTGTGTATTTTACCATTAACTTACTGACTTCTTCCGGATATTTATTTATACTTCCTAACCTAATGTAATTCTTGGAGTTTCTTTTTAGTCTCCCATCCAAGTATTGACCAGATCTGACCCTGCTTATATTACAAAACCAGAAGGACTGGCTAAGTGATGCTATTATATTAAACAATAATGTAATAATATGAGCACTGATTAAACTTCAGACTCAAATGTTTCTCCATCTTTCTCAGGTCTGACCCACAAATTATCAGAAGCAACTATTTATTTAAAGCTAAGTAAGGATTCCCCTTATATGACAATAATATTTAGACTTATATACCACTTCATAGAGGTTACAGCCCTCTCTAAGCAGTTTACAGAGTCAGCATGTTGCCCATAACAATCAGGGTCCTCATTTTACTGACCTCGGAAGGTTGAAAGGCTGAGTCAACGTTGAGCTGGTCAGGATCAAACTGCTAGCAGTGGGCAGAGTTAGCCTGCAATACTGCTTTCTAACCACTGCGCCACCACGACTCCTTTCAGATAGTGCAAAATTGTTATGCTGGAATGATAGATAGATAGTCCTGCAATATTATCAATTTTATGTGAATAAAGTCAACAAACATGAATGTGTGTTGAGTTGAGCAGTGTTGCTACATAAAAATGATAAAACATTAACATTGCTCACTAGAATGAGATGTAGAAACACTATTAAAATCAATGTAAAATTAATGCTACTAAATGATCAAAATTGCACACTTCCAACCGTATATTATTTTTATTACGTTTTATTAATTAATTTAGAAGCATTTGCTGCTTCAAATATTTATTATATCTGGCTTCTATCAATACACATGCCTTTATAAAGTCTATATAAGTAAAGCAAATTTTCTATAAATTATTATTTGAAACATAAGGGCCATTCTTGTTATCTGCTTTTTCTGAACACTCAAGAGCAGAACCTGTTCCTTTATACAGCACCACCAGTGGAGGGTTCTGAAAATTTTTACTACCACTCTGTGGGCGTGGCTTATTTTGTGGGTGTGGCTTGCTGGTCATGTGACCGGGTGGGAGTGGCTTTGCGGTCATGTGACCGGGTGGGAGTGGCTTGCCGACCATGTGACCAGGTGGGGGGGGTTGCTTGGTGATCATGTGATTGGGTGGTCATGTGACTGGGTGGGCGTGGCCAACTTGACGTCACTCACGTCAAGGGTTAGGGTTAGGGTGCCTGGCCTCTCCTCACCTCAAAGGTCTCAATGAGATACAATTTCCCTATCTATTTACTACTACTGAACATCCAAAATATACTATTTAATCCTATGTAATGTGTACATACAGTACATATTACACACAGGCACACAAAAATATACATTATTTACTATATATACTGTATGTGTATGCACACACACACACACACACACACCTCTTCTAAAACTATACACATTCAACCTCACCTACTGCATTTGGAAAAACACACCTAGAGTCCACTTTAACTTTTTAAAAATCAAGGAAATTTCTTTCAAAGTTTAGCTACACTTTGATTTATGAAGGATCTGGATATTTTTGTTGCATTTTCTGTACCATTTCCTGGAATTCTTTTATTTAAAAATCCAGATTTTCATCAAATGTTTATCTCTGTGGAAAACTGTAACTTATGCTACACAATGTTGATAGATTCTTGGAGAGGAGGCATCACCCTCCCATTCTTTACGGATGGTATGGATATGACAGGATTTTAGAGAACCTTCCTGCTAGCAAATGTGCTGCTTTTTGCAGTGAGAGCAGAGATCATAATGAAGTATCAGAAAACAAGTTAGTATTTCTCTGCCCTGCAGATCTCTTGTTCCGATGTCCAGGAAGTATTGTTTCATTTGTATCTTGGATGGGGATCTTTGAGACCAGAGATATAGGAATAGGAATTATATGCTTCTTTTTGCAAGATGCATTATTTACAAAAAAATAAAGCTATAACAATAACAAGTATGCCTCTAGAGTAATTCCTTGGTTTAACAGACCCTTAGTTTAGTGACTTCAGATGCAGCAGACAAAATCTGCCTATGGAATTTATGCTTCTGCATAAAAATCCCTTATACCATTGGCTAAAAATGAAAAATTAACTTAAGAAAAATCCCACTTACCATTTGAATTTAACATACATTTTGTTTTAACAGACACCTCTTCTCCCCATTAGTCCGTTAAACTGATATCTTACTACAACTTCCATAATTAGATTGGTTATGTTAGTACAGTCATAATTAATAATATTCAGGCTTCTCACTCAGTAAAAATAAAAAATAAAAATACTTTGCATTTACATCATAGTAAATGCAGGAATCATTGTAGAATTTTCCCATATTTATTAGAACCAGGTATTTTGCAATTTCCAGTGGAGCCTTTTTATAATGGACATTATCCTTTAATCTCTTTTATTCAAATATTAGTAGAAAAAATAGCTATGATAAAAAAATATGTGCACATATATAAATATGTACGGCTACACACAAGCACCAAATCAAAAAGTTGTGAAACTAGAATTTCAATGTTAGATAAAGTATTGCCAGTCCAAACAGCAAATAGCACTAATATTTAGAAGACCCATTGGCAACAAAGAATCTCTGTGGCAAGACAGTGCAAAACAGGGTTGGATGTGCCAGATAGCCTGTCTGCGTTCTGCCAGATTGTCTTGGGCCACTGCTCAAGAAAGGAGAAGATGGACACAGCTGGTTTTGGTCACATACAACACCTTGCTTCTCTTTGTGGTTTTCTCTCCATTTGGAGCTGAAAGTCTCCCCCCTTCAACCCATATGGCCAGTTGTGCTCCCTAAAAGAAACAATTGCACCCCCCATTGCCAGCCTTCCTCCCTTCCTTTTCTTTCTTGTCTCTCTCACTCTCCCTTCCTTCCTTCTCTCTTTCTCTCTTTCTCTTTCTTTCTTTTTCTTTCTTTCTTTCTTTCTTTCTTTCTTTCTTTCTTTCTTTCTTTCTTTCTTTCTTTCTTTCTTTCACTTTCTTCTTTCTTTCTCTCTCTTTCTTCTTTCTTTCTCTCTCTCTCTCTCTCTCTCTTTCTTTTTCTTTTTCTTTCTCTTTTTCTCTTCTGGGTGGCAGGAGAAGGAAGAAAGGAAGAAAGTGCTCTGGGAGAGCGGGCGGCCCAGCCCAGCGGCAGCACCACCGCCCCTCTCGCCTTCCTGGCTTTGGCTCTGGGACCTTCGCAGACCGGGCAGCATTGGGGCACGCACCTACGGAGCTCCGCCAGCCTCAGACTCTGGGGCTGGCGGGGCAGGGAGACAGTGGCACTACTTGGAGAGCCGGCAGATAGGCATGCCAGGCGGTCTCCGAGCCTCACCAGGAAGGTAATCCGAGCATCAGCCGGGCCCATGAGCGCTCCCACCCACCCCTTGCTCCTACCGTCTCCCGGGAAGTTGCAGCGGACAGATCTGGGCAGGGCGGAGCCGCCGGTGGAGCGCTGGGAGAGGAAGGGCGGGCGGCCCGTCCTGTCCCGGCAGCGGTGCATCTCCCAGGAAGTGGCAGCGGACAGATCTGGGGAGGGCGGAGCCGCCGGTGGAGCGCTTGGCGAGGAAGGGCGAGTGGGGGGGAGGGCGGCCGGCCCGTCCTGTCCCAGCAGCGGCGCATCCCCCAGGAAGTGGCAGCGGACAGATCTGGGCAGGGCGGAGCCGCCGGTGGAGCGCTGGGAGAGGGAGGGCGGGCGGCCCGTCCTGTCCCGGCAGCGGCGCATCTCCCAGGAAGTGGCAGCGGACAGATCTGGGGAGGGCGGAGCCGCCGGTGGAGCGCTTGGCGAGGAAGGGTGAGTGGGGGGGAGGGCGGGCGGCCCGTCCTGTCCCGGCAGCGGCGCATCTCCCAGGAAGTGGCAGCGGACAGATCTGGGGAGGGCGGAGCCGCCAGTGGAGCGCTTGGCGAGGAAGGGCGAGTGGGGGGGAGGGCGGGCGGCCCGTCCTGTCCCGGCAGCGGCGCATCTCCCAGGAAGTGGCGGCGGACAGATCTGGGCAGGGTTATTTCTTTCTTCCTTCCTTCCTTTTCTTTCTTGTCTTTCTCATTCTCCCTTCCTTCCTTCCTCTTTCTTTCTCTCTTTCTCTTTCTTTCTTTTTCTTTCTCGGGGAGACCCATTTGGTGGGACCTGGGTGGGGCGAGTCCCGCCTAATTCAACCCCCAGGGACTGCCTCACACACACACACATTGCCTGGCAAGCCTCCCTTCAGGCCAGCGCGTCTCTTACCCTGGCTGCTGCGGCAGCGCTGCTTCTTCTCAGTGACTGGCGAGGGGGGTTGGCGGTGGTTCCACGTGGGAACTGGGAAGGCAGCGATAAGGAGTGAGTGGGCGGGGCAAATAAAAAATAAAGCCGAAAACAGGATGTAGACACATGTACAGGGCCGGAAGCTCGGCTTCTGCACATGCTCAGAAGAAAAATAAAAAATAAAATAAAATAAAATGAAATAAATTTTAAAAAATTTAAAAAAAGAAAGCCAAAAACAAGATAGCAACCGCATGCACAGGGCCGGAAGCTCGGCTTCTGCACATGCTCAGAAGAAAAGAAAAAAAAATTTAAAAAAAAAAATCGAAAAAAATTCAAAAAAAAGATGGCGGCGCCCAGGGACCTGTACCGATTGTGACGTCACCAGCCGGTTACTACCGGTGCGGTAGAGTGGACCGCACTGGTAGGAACCCACTACTGAGCACCACCTATTATATCCTGGACACCACTTGAGCTAAAAGCTCCTAAATGAGCCGACCCTGTAATTTCACATCAGTATCCTTTTTATGTCCCTCCTTTTCCGAGTGCCTTTTGGCCAAGTCTCCAACCAACTGCTTTTTGCTGTGTGTTGTAAAACATTGCTTTAGTGCAGCAGAAGGAAACATGTAAGCCTCCATGTGTTGTAAGAATCCAAATCCCAGCCAGCATAGCAATGAAGCTAAAGGCTAGAAGTTGTAATTCAACAATACCTGAAGGACCACAGCTTTCTTACCTGGTTTTACTGAATAAACATCCGTGATGTTTACTTGCATCTCATCCTAAAATTCACTTGGAGATTTTAGCTTTCCTTATTTCGAAACCTGAAGGTAATGTCCAGTTTTTTTTTAATTTAATAGCTTTTTTATTCTCACCAAAGCAACAAACTGGCTGAAAAAAAATCCCAAGTGGGCTCGTTCTGCTGAGTATTTCAAACACGCTGTAAATTGGAAAGCTGAGTTTCACCTGATGACACTTCAGAAGTTGCTCACATCTGTCATTATCTAAACCTTTGGTGAGCACCTAGACCAGGGTTGTCAAACTGGCGGCCCGTGGGCTGGATGCGTCATGCGCAGGCTACGCCCGCCCCAGCTCCGCGAAGGGGGACATGATGCCGTGAATTTGATACCCGTGACCTAGACCGAGGTATGTCCACTTGACCTCTTGCAATTATTTTGCACAACTCCCTTAAACCCAGCAATTTTTTTAACAAGGAAAGTATAACTTCCAAACAGCTGGATGGGAAAAGGGTTGATTAGCTTGGTGCGTAGACCACTGTTTCTTTTCCTCTTTCCCACTTTTAAAAATGATGGAGAACCCTAAAACAGCTATTCTTGGTATAGGTTATGTTTATCTATATTTACCATATTAAAAAAAAAATACAACTGAAGCACTTACCATTGCTACTGCTTCTTAGAATTGTTTGATGAGATTTTAATACTGTGTTATTTTTCAACATAGTAAATAATTTTGGTGCACCCCTGAGCGGTCTTGAGGGAACCCCAGGACCCCTAGGACCACATTTTAGGAAACACCGGTGAAGATGAAGAAGGGCTAGTTAAACCAAGGACCTAACTGGGAATAAGATAGCGTCAACTCAATATATTTCTTCTAAGTGTGTGTATGTTTGGGGGGCGGGATGAGGGCAATCTGCATAATATATTCATTTTATGTGTGAAGTCAACTCAAGCACACTGCAAACATACATACATAAACATTCATACATACTTTAAATGATTTCATTTTTAGCTTGGCTAAGCTATTCAAAACACAGCCACCTTCTCTTACGAACGTTTGATTTTTTTTTCTCCTTTGAAATGGCTTCATCAAAAAATACAGGTTGTCCTTGACATATGACCACAATGGAGCCCAAAATTTCTGTGGCTAAGTGAGACAGTTGTTAAATGAGCTTTGTCCCATGTTATGGCCTTTCTTCCCACAGTTGTTAAGCGAATCATCGCAGGTGTTAAGTTACTAACACGGTTATTAAGTGAATCTGGCTTCCCCATTGACTTTGCTTGTCAGGTCACAAAAAGGGATCACATGACCTCAGGACACAGCAACGGTCATAAATATGAGTCAGTTGCCAAGTGCTTGAATTCTGATCACATGGCCATGAGAGTGCTGTAATGGTCGTAAGTGTGAAAATGGTCATATGTCACTTTTTTCAGTGCTGTTGTAACTTCGAATGGTCACTAAATGAACTGTTGTAAGTCCAGGGCTACCTGTAACACCTTCCTGGCAGCTTCCCTCTTCTATTTAGCTAGGCCCAAGAAGGTAATCTGGTCACTTCTGCTGTATATCTGGGCAAAATGTTGCTGATGTGTGAGGAGAAACACCTTTTCCCGCATTCCCAGAGAGTTCTCAAGGCGGAGAAGAAGTTTCTGTTGATCTTTGACTGATGCCGTGGAACAGAAGGTGGCCACTGGGTTGCTTTGCATGAAGCTGGGTTGTTTTGACAGGCTAGGACTGGAAAGAGTCTCGGGTTCTTCCAAAAAGGGAAAAGTCTCAGTGTAAACTGACAGAATGTTTTGGCAGGACTGGAAGCAGCAGTCACATTTGATCTGATACCAGTTAATCTCTGCTGCCCTTTGAATATTTGTTTTACACTTTACACTAACAGATTTGAACCTCAAGTCCCTGCCAAGCCAATCAAAGAGACAGACAGTGCGAGCTCTCAACGTTTCTTTACGTTCACAGGATCCTGAAAGCTCTGCCATTATTTGGTCTACTTTGTGTTTGTTTGGTTTTTTTTTTAATCATTAGAGAGCCTGTCTTTGCAAAAGACTCCATAAAACCTGGCAAAGATGCCTTTTAAGCAAGAACAAGATTTCTTTGTCTTCCTTCCAAAAGTAACAAAGATACAGGCTATGTCCTTTCAAGTACATTCGATAGTTAGCTTTTGGACAGACTGGTTTTGCAAACACTTAAAAAGATTGTTGGCACCATTGGGTGACTAAAAATGGGCTGGTTGGCCTTCTGAAATACGTTACTCCTGAACAATCCTCCGAGTAGTAAGGAGAGATTCTACACTTGGAATATCTCATGCAAAATGTGCCCCCCCCCCCGATAAACCCATCTTAACAACAGCCAAGTCCATTGCATTTGTGGGCAACCTATTTAAAATAAGGGTCAGTATTTGGAATGTTGAGTCGGACTAAAATTTTCCATTGGGACAATGATATTAATCTTTTAAAAAGGCATGTAAGAGCTATTTCTGTATTTGGGGTTTTACACATATTCCTGTTTTACTGGGACGTGGCCTTTGATAGACAAAAGCAATATGGAAAAACAAATTGCCTTGACCCAGGATGTAGCAATAGCAATAGCACTTGGACTTACCGTATGTACCGCTTCACGGTGCTTCACAGCCCTCTCTAAGCAGTTTACAAAATCACCATATTGCCCCCAACAATCTGGATCCTCATTTTACCATCCTTGGAAGGATGGAAGGTTGAGTCAATCTTGAGCCGGTCAGGATCGAACTCCTGGCACTTGACCCATTTCAACAGAGTCTTGCAAGGTACGGATTCTATTCAGGGATTTTATATTCAAAGTTAGTGTTATGGAATTGTTGTGCCAGTATCAATGTGTGTGGGGTTCCCCCCCCCTGGTATTTAAGTCTCCTAATGAATAAATATAGCATATCAGAGGGCACCAGCAGTTGTGGGTTACTGACATTTTTTTTGGTATACTCTGAGAAGTGCATCTTGTCATCGTAAATCTGGTGGGGCATTATGGCTCATTATAGGAAGCCAGCAGCTTGATGTAGTCTGGATGCACCCACTTGTTATCCGCATTATATTTATTTATTTATTTTATTTATTTATTTGCCAAGCATATATGATTATAAGCAAAGTATAAACAGTAAAACATGATTGAATATATATGTAATAGTACAAGCATGAATAAAAGTAAAAGAGGTAAGAATATATGGGTACATTAGGACAGGAACGGTAGGCACGATTGTGCGCTTATGCACGCCCCTTACCGACCTCTTAGGAATGGGGTGAGGTCGATGGTAGATAATCTGAGGTTGAAGTTTTTGGGGTTTGGGGAAGAAACTACTGAGTCAGGTAAAGTGTTCCAGGTGTTGACAACTCTGTTGTTGAAGTCAATTTTTTTGCAATCAAGTCTGGAGCGGTTTACATTAAGTTTGTATCTATTGTGAGCTCGTGTATTATTGCGGTTGAAGCTGAAATAGTCATTAACAGGTAGGACATTGAGGCAGATAATTTTGTGAGCTACACTTAGGTCAGATTGAAGGCGGCGGAGTTCTAAATTTTGAAGTCCCAAAATTTCAAGTCTGGTTTCATAACGAAATTCTGTTATGAACAGAGGAATGTAATACTCTTCTTGTGAAGTATCGCTGGACATTCTCAATTGTGTTAATGTCTGATATGTAGTGTGGGTTCCAGACTGATGAGCTGTATTCAAGAATCGGTCTAGCAAATGTTTTGTATGCTCTGGTTAAGAGTACAATGTTACCAGAGAAGAAGCTGCGCAAGATTAGGTTAACCACTCTTAATGCCTTCTTTGCTATGTAGTTGCAGTGGGCTCTGGCACTCAGTCTGGCATCCAGATTATTTGTGTGGCAGCCGTTCGTCCAGATAAGGCCACAATATTCCACTGTTGAAGTACACCGACCCCAATGCTAAAGTTCTGAGCATACACAAGTTTATGGAGTACTGTTATTTCTGGTAATAATATTTGCTGCAGTATTTTCTATGTCTTTCTTGCAAGAGAGAGTTTGATCCAGTATTTAAGCCAAGGTATTTTGGAAAGGAGTTATAAGGCAACAAGCTGTTATTGAAGTATACCTTTGGAACTTTTCTGGGCTTGTTTGCTATTAAGCTAGAAACACATTGTTCTGTTTTGCTCATGCAAGTTGGCATGAGCCTCCAGTCCGCAAAGAACCTCCCTAGAGCTTTTAGGTTTTCTGTGATTTAATAGAGGCCCCCTTTTTTTTGCTTGAGGATATGGATTAACATCATCATTTTAATGTTTGAGTTACAAAAGAAAAAAACACACCCCACTGTCTTTCGAAATGCAATGTGGTGCAAACTTAATTAAAATAACTATGCCTTGCCATCCACTAGGAGACTATTTCAAAGTATTAGTCTTTGCTTCCAACATAATGGCTTGAGGGCAATACTTAGATGTTTTTAAGTAAATTACTTTACAACACCTATATACCAAAGTTGGTTATTTTGCTTCATTTTGTTTTTTCATTTTGTTTTCAGTGAACTGTATTATGCTTTCTTGAATGGCCTGGTATACCTTTTCGAGATCTATTGGCTATCCTGGTTACAAATAAACCAAATTTGGAAAGATGCTGAGGATTTGTTAACCATTTGTTCTGAACTAAGCTATCAGTGTGGAAATACTGAATCAGAATCTTGCACTTGACAAAGTCATGTTCACAGGGGCGGGTTCCTAATTTTTTTACTACCACTCTGTGGGCGTGGCTTATTTTGTGGGTGTGGCTTGCCAGCCATGTGACCGGGTGGGCGTGGCTTGCCGGCCTGCAGAAGGGAGGGGAACTGAGATAGGTCCTGCCGCCCATTCCTCCCCTCAGCAGCTTGAGAAGCCTCAAACATGCGAAAATGCCTAGGATCATCACAGCGCGTTCGTGGCTTCTCGGACTGCTGAAGGGAGGGGAATGGAGATAGCTCCTGCCGCCCATTCTTTCAGCGTCTCACGCGCTCCCTCAGCCATCCTCCCCTGCTTGAACTCACTGTGGGGTAGGAAGGCAGCGCTTGCGCAGTGCCGGAAGCTCGGCTTCTGGGCATGCGCAGAAATTTTTTTAAAAAAAAAATTAATTTTTTTTTTAAAAAATGGTGGCACCCAGGCACCGGCAACCGACCGCACCGGTACTGTGATGTCACCAGCGGGCCGCTACCGGTGCTATAGAGTGGACCGCACCAGTAGGAACCCACCACTGCATGTTCATAGCCTGTAACAACATTCCAGCAATATGTTACCATAGAGCAAAATATTTGTTGTTTTTGGATACAAGAAAAAACAAGGAAGACTAAAAAGCAATCTCTCCCCCTCCATTCATTAAAGGCCACTTGAACCTAACTACAGCCAACCAACAGCCTCTTTATTCTGCCATGTTTTCATGTCATGGCCTTGATCTCTCCCAAAACCATACAGGTAGTCCTTATTTAGTGACAACAACTGGGACTGGTAACTCGGTCATTAAGGAAAGCAGTTGCTAAATCAAACTGTAACTGTGCTTGTGATCTTATTTCGGCTTTGCTTTGCTTTACAGGCTTGTAAAGGTCATAAATGCAAACATTGATAGCAAAGTTATTTTTACATCACCATCATAAATGTGATCACTAAATGAGACAATAGCTTAACTAATAAGTTATCCGTAGTTGTTTTCAGTATTAAACTGGTGTGTGACCAACAAACTGTTAAAGTGTTATGAATTGAATTCTAATGTGCTTCACTGACCATTCAGTGTCATCATCACATGATCCCTATGGCGTGATATCAGCCTAGTGCTGATTGGCCACTTTAGGCAAGTGCAGATATATCCCTCCCCTCTTGTCCCTAAGTATTATCTTCGAAAGCCATTCTGTTTGGGGAAATGAAAGAACCCAATTCCTTCAGATCAGAACTAACCTCTCTACTTGCCGTATCCCTGAGCAAATGCTCAGAGAAGGCCTTTGCCAATTTGATTTGGGTTTTAACTTGTTCAAAGTTTTGGAAGATATGAACTTTGGAGAGAAGTTTATAAAACGAGAAAGTTCTTTTTTATTTCTTTAACCTTTCTTAATTATTTTTAATAGATAAATCAAGATGGTAAACATAGCTAATATTCCTTCCTCCTTCTATTTTTCCCACAACAATAAACCTGTGAAGTAAGTTGGGGAGGGAGGGAGGGAGGGAGGGAGGGAGGGAGAGAGAGAGAGAGAGAGAGAGAGAGAGAGAGAGAGAGAGAGAGAGAGAGAGAGAGAGAGAGAGAGAGAGAGACTCTTGTGCAAAGTCACTCAGCTGGCTACTTCACACCATGGCTTATGATTTAGACACATTGTTATAAACTAAGCTAAGAAACTATGAAGGAAACAAAAAGACCAAACATATCCTCCAACAAACACCCAGATAAGTAGGGTTTATACTAGACAAACAATCAAGCAGAAAACAATACCTAATTAAGGACTTTATCAAGGACAAAAACCACACCCCCACCAACACTGGCAAGGCAAGTTACTGTATATAAACAAGGTGCAAGCTGCAAACTCACTAGCACTGGTGTACTATTTGGGAAATGAAACATCTGCAAGTAAACAACCAAACTCACAGAATATCAAGAATTCCATAGTTCAAGCCTGGGCTACATATGTTCTCTTCCATTAATTTACACTAAGTTAAAATCTTAAAGAGAATTTTTATGAAACGATGTAACATTGTTATATGACACCAGAGAAATTGTCTAGAACAGGAGTGTCAAACTCGATTTCGTTGAAGGCCGCATCAGGGTTGTGTTTGACCTCAGTGGCTGGGGGGCATGGCCAGGGGACGTAGCCACCTCGATGTCACTCTTCGAGGCTCCGTTTTCAGCCATGAAGGCCTCCTGCAGCCCTCTGCCAGCGAAAACGGAGCTCGGGGGCGGCCTCCAGGCCCCATTTTTGGCTGCAATGGCCTCCTGCAGCCCTCTGCCAGTGAAAACAGAGCCCCCCTGAGCTCTGTTTTCATTGGCAGAGGGCTGTAGAAGGCCATCGCGGCTGAAAACAGAGCCTGGGAGGACCGCATGCGGCCCTCCCAACCTCCTTTTTCACTGGCAGAGGCACCGCGGGCCGGTCCTTCACTGTTTCCGGGGCAGCCCTGCGGGTCACATCTAAGCACACCATGGGCCGGATCTGGCCTGCGGGCCTTGAGTTTGACACCCCTGGTCTAGAATGTATAATGCACTTCAAATTTACATTGGAAATGTGAACAAGGGTAAATTTTATCTTGCCTCATGGATGTGCAAAAAAAGCTATACATTTTTGGATTCAAACACCTGATTCAGAGGATTGTAAGGAATAATATATAATTGAGATCATAATTCTTGGGATTGATAAGCAAACAATTGGAAAAAAGTTATTGGACTTTGTTTTTGTGAATGATAACCTCAACAAGATTATTGTGTGCAAAAGATGGAAAGATTTGGTAATACTTACAACAGGGGAATGAATGGTGAAGATGATAGAACTTGCTGAGACATCCAAATTACTTGATTAAAGAAATGACAATATGTTTATTGCTGACTGGAAATCCCTTATGGGCTTTTTACGTAAAACAGAAAAAAATGAACTTATGATTTATGGTTCTGACAATTAGATAACAGGAGTTATAGAAAGAAGACAGTCACGATGTAACTTTAGACTAGAGGAAGAGTTGAATTTATAATTGTGTTTATAACTGCTGTAAAGATAAATGGAAGCCATATATATATATATATATATATATATATATATATATATATATATATATATATATATATATATATATATATATATATATATATATATATATATATTTCCTTACTTTCCTATTTTTCTTTTATTTATTTCTTGCATTTGTGGCTCTCTCTTCGATTTTTTTTCTCTTTTTTTAATTCATCACCCTACATTAGTTTTTATTTTTGGTTTTAAAACATTCAATATGTATACTGAAATTCACACACAGAGAGAGAGAGAGAGAGAGAGAGAGAGAGAGAGAGAGAGAGAGAGTATCTCTGACCATTGTAATATAAAGCATCAACTGTGTTCCAATAATTACTTCACCGAAGAAATCAAACCAGCAAAGCTTCTGAAACCCAGAAACCTTTTATCATTTGGGCAAGTGAGATTTTAAAACAGCATCATATTACAGAGATAGATTACTAATAATTTAAATTGATACTGGCAATCTTTTAGTAATTAGGACATTTAAGATTTTGTGGGAGGCCTATCCTGGTTTAAATAGACAGGACCGTAACGCCAAGACAGATTTTTTTTGCTTTTTCTTGGATTTTAGAGGGAATGTGAGGTATTATTTTAAGAAAATTTTAAAACATGCTTGCTAAGCCTATTTGGGATGTTTTAACCTTCTAAATGGCAAAAAACTACTACACTTCCTTTTGACATTCACAACTGGTGAGGATACACACACACAAAAAACAACAACGCATGCATAGCTCTCTAAAAGGAAGATTAGTAAGGTGACCAATCGTCCTCCTTTAGGGAGGACAGTCCTTCTTTTGTAAGTTCTGTCCTCCCCCGAAAAGTGTCCTCCTACATGTCCTCCTTTTCAATATTTGAAGACTAATCTGTTGCGCATTATGTGACGTATTTGTATTTGACACGACGATTCGTCAAGGCTCGGTACAGTGCGGTATAAGATGCGATTATGAGACGCATGCGCTCCGCACGGGAGACCTTGAGAGAGAGCGCTGCGTGCAAGTGGCTTTGTTTACTTCTTATGTTATGTGCTATCTTTCCTTCTTATGTTATGTTGATACTCTAGCTGCAGCACTTGCAGTAAAATTCAATATGAAGGATATTTCTTGTTCAGATATTTCCAATATATTGTTAGAAGATGATACATTGACAAAAAATATTAATTCAATGGAAAAGTACTCATTTAAAAAATAATTAACAGGCATGTAAGCATAATTACAATATAAAATGTTACAAATGTTTTTATTATGCATATATCATATTATAGTGTATTATTGTTGCAATGAATAAAATGTTTCTTTTATTTACAATATTTTTTTTCAATTTATTTGTCCTCCTTTTCATTGTAAAAAAGTTGGTCACCTTAAGATTACTCTCTTTTTAAAATATGAATATTAACCCTAACTTTATAGCCTTATATATCACAGTTTGCATGCTAAAGAGGGCAACTGTTGTTACATTTTGAGATCTGTCACCTACCAATACTGACTTGCTTCAACCCAGAATACTATTCAAGTTACTCTTTTATTATAAAAGCACAATGCTTCCAAGAATGCTATCTTCCAATACTTTCTCATTGCTTTTCTTTCCCTTAAAAAAAACAGAAAGCTGTTCAGGAGGAAAAGACAGAAAGCTGCTGAATATATTTTTTTTAATGATAAAACCTGGAACCATCTGGAAATAGCCTCAGTTCTCCGAAGAGAAGATTGGAAGTAAAGATGCCTCCACACAAGAATTGTTAGATCCACTTTCTTTTATGCAAGCTAATCTTTCAAAGATAACCTACATAGATAATGTACAAAGTGACGCCTTTACATGGATCAACTTTTAATTATTTCAACGTCTTTTCAAAAAATAATGGAGATTAAAAGGATTCATTGCAAATTATTTGGTATACCTACCTACCTAGAAGTATTCACAACTGCACGCCAAGCCTTTGATCCATTCATACATACATTAGGTTTTTATAAGAAATATTTTAAAAAGGCATGCTAAATGAAAATGAAAATTCAGATAGGATAGGCACTTGAAACTTTTAAATAAATAAACTATCGGCTCAGAGTGATAGATCAGAGACCTCTCGTTTTCTATTACATGAAATAAAAGAACAGCAACATCCCACACTATTACATGCCCTTTTGTCCAAAAAAGCAAATCTTCCCGCTGATGGTAAATGCAATAAAATCAATGGCTTCAAAGAGATCCCTGCAAAGGGGCAGGTGATGTAAGGCAGTAATGGTGTCTCATTTGCCTTATTCTTTTCTATATGGATCCGGATAAGGACAGAACAAATAAAGGAGAGAGAAGATTATTGTGTTGCTTCATTCTGTGTTGTCAGGCAAGCCCTAGGTGGCCTGGGATTTGACAATGGTTTATTGTCATAACTCTCAGTGGAAATTAATTCATGCTTTGGAGGATATGGTTGGGAGGATTTTACTAAGGTAACAGATGTGTTTCATGAAAAAAGAACCGGAGCACAATCCTGCTGGGAACGGGGCAGATCTCCCTGCAAAGTGCAAACCTAGAAGATTCTTTTGTTTATCTCCAAACTTTGTATGGCTTCTTTTTTTTATTATTGAGTAGATCTCTCTCCTCTCCTCTCTTTTGCATTTGACCTGTTGAAGTTAACTGTTAGAAGTCGTTGATGGATTCACCTTCGTGTTGGCGCCGATGATAGAATTCATTTCTGCTAACCATTGGGGGGGGGCAGATGGCTCGTAAAGTTCCTGCAGCTTTGTGTGTAGAGTAGACCAGGAGATAGACTTGATATCTGTTGGAGCCACGAGGGTCTGTGCCATCTTGTAGGTTTGAGGTCCGCAGTAGGTGAGGAAGAGAGCCCTCTTCCTGTTTTCTGGCAGATCCTGGAAATTGTTTGCTTCCAGGAACATGCGGAATCGTGACATGAAGGTTCGCCATTCTTCTGTCTTCGGATCGAAGAAAGCTGGAGTGGGCGATGTCTGTGTAGTCATCCTGTAGATTGGCCGGGCAATTTCTGGGTTGCTGCTTAAGATGGCCGCGGATGCCACGAGGTGCCTTTGTTCTGTGGTTCTTCTTCCACCACCTTCGTCGCCAGTGTTAGATTCGCGTGCAAATGAAGATGCGAGGCACAGGAACGTTTCAGCACCTTTATTTCCTATTCCCTAGAACTAATACGGACTGCCGGCAGGCTGCAGGGAAACCGCTTTTAAGGGCTTCCCTGAAACCGGCTGGCCACTGACAGGCGTTCATTTCTCCCTCCACTAGATTAACCAATCAGAGGTGGCTATGCAAATATCTACAATGTCCGTCCATCCGTAACATTAACACTGCCTTGTTTACTTTCTCCAAGCATGGATATATGTTCAAAATACTGTTTCTGTGCTCCTGCACAAATCTCTTCCTTCTTCCACTCTCCTGTTGGTCTTGAGATTTATTTGCCTCAGTTTGCTCTTTCTGAGTAATGGTATCCTGCTCTATTGCTATGTGGTGCTCTTTTTCCTTGGCCCTCACAAATTTGTGAAAAAAACCCGCATTGTTTGCCACTGCATGAAAATGGGAGTTGTTAGGATGGTGGGCTTGATTGCGTATTAGTTTTTTGAATCGCTGGTTAGATCCATGGTTTCAGAGATGGAGCATTTGGCTTGATCAGACAAAGCATCAGTCTCTCCAATAAATTGGCTTTCATTTATCTTCCACATTTTGTAAAACTGAATAATGCTTGTAAGAGGGGAGAAAAGAAGGACAAAATAAAAACTACAGCAAAACAAGAGGCAGGTGTTTTTTTTTCTTCCTCTCTCTCTGACAAAACATGACTAAGTACACAGCCAGTATCTTATTATTGCATAAGCTAATAGGTAACTCAGTTGGGCTTTTTAGATTTCACTTGGAATTTTTATGAGATCATTTTCTTTCTTTGCATCCCTAGATTTTCCTGTTTCAGTGAATTGTTTATATCTGTTAACACTTTTATGGTTTAAAAGGTTTTCACAAGTGCAAGATGGTGGGATTGTACAGCTTGCCTTTGTAAGTTCAGGAATTGTCTTAAGAAGTGATAAATTCTAAATTTTTTAGCGCTGAGCAGGAAGATGCAAAGCACTACCCTTTCCTAGTTTCCCTACGGCTGAGCTGAAGGAAGAAGTCCCTGGCAGAAGGAGTAAGAACTTCCTATCCAGACAAACTAGCACATGTCAGGAAGTTCAGCCTATCCTTTCTGTCTTTTAATAAGAGACACTTCAAAGAAGTTATCTGCCTAGAAGGTTTAAAATACTGCATCCCTTTTTGCAATTTGCAATTCAAAGCTCTACAATAATGGAAGGTTTTATTCCAAACCCTTTCTCAATTATCTTTAAAGTGTCTTTACATTTTTCACAACTACTCCTCACCAAATTAGAGTTTTCCTCTGTCTATCATGTTTCCAGATCACTTTCCTTGTTAGTCTTTATTTATTTATCAAATTTCTTTTCCGCCCCTCTTGTCTTCTCTTTTTAACTTCAGTTTATTTTCTATTTATTTTGTCACGGTTTCAGACTGCCAAGTCTATACATAATATAAGAAATAGAGGAGAAACCAGATGACAGAGATGCATGTATAGGAAATCTACCAAGATGACACATATTTTCCAAATAAACAAATATACAGTAATGTTAACACCCTGGGAATTAAATCTAAAAGAATTAAGTAGTGCCATAAAGATAAAGTGCAATTTAAAAAATTTATTTGATTGTACATTTAAATGAGTTTTCAGTTTCAATTTCCATATCATTTGTAAATTGTTACTCCAATATAGTACACATGAAAAACAAGTCAGTCTCTCCATAAAAAAAGGATTAGCCCAATCTGATACCAAAATTGGCAATATTCATGCATTAATATAGGGATATTTAAGTCTCACATAAATTATTTCACTAATGGTAATTGGGGAGCAAAGAAGTTTCAAAAATACAACACAATCCAAATGGTCAACCTATTTTTCATCCAAAAAGATTTATTTCTATATCTGTGGATCAAACAGGAATTAATTTTGTAAAATGCACCTGCTAATATAATTGCAATAATATGTTTATCCCTATGCAGCAACTGCCTGCTATTCAGCATAATATACCGTATTTTTCGGAGTATAAGACGCACCTTTTTCCTCCCTAAAAGTGGCTGACAATTTGGGTGCGTCTTATACTTCGAATGTAGCTTTTTTTTCCAGCCCTAACTAGGTGCTAACAGATCTTCCCAGCTCTTACCATGCAGGCTTTTTCATTGTTACTCTCTCCAAAGAATGTTTTTCCAGCCCTAAGTCTTTGCAGAATTTTTTTTCATTGCTCTACTTGCTCCGAATAAGTTTTTTTCTAGCCCTAACCAGGTGTTAACGATCTTCCCAGCTCTTACCGGCTTGCAGGTTCTTTCATTGTTACTCTCTCAGAAGAAGGTTTTTTTTAAGTCATAACCAGGGGATAAAATAATGTGCTGAAGCAGACCAGACTAAGGACGCTAGCCAGATGAATACCTGGTAGGCAGATTGTTTTCCCCTATTTTCCTCCGCAAAAACTAAGGCGCGTCTTATACTCCGGTGCGTCTTATACTCCGAAAAATACCGTATGTATCTGATGGAATAGACTTTACCAGAGATTATGCCAAAACAACTGTTAAGTTTTATTTCAAATTTTAATTACTTACGAAACAGGTATCACACATTTTTTATTGATGAAAAATATGCTTCTTATTATACCTACCGTATTTTTTGGAGTATAAGACGCACCTTTTTCCTCCCTAAAAGAGGCTGAAAATTTGGGTGCGTCTTATACTTCGAATGTAGCTTTTTCTAAGCTTTTTTTCCCAGCCCTAACGAGGTGCTAACGATCTTCCCGGCTTCCTATTCCCTCCAAAGAAGGTTTTTTCCAGCACTAAGTCTTTGCAGGCCTTTTTTCATTCCTACTCCCTCTGAAAAAGCGATGCTTTTCAGCCCTAACGCGGTGCTAACAATCTTCCTAGCTTGCAGCATTTTTTTTAATTGCTACTCCCTCCGAAGCAGTTTTTCCTGCCCTAAGTCTTTGCAGGCTTGCTTTCATTCCTACTCCCTCTGAAAAAGGCTTTTTCAGCCCTAACCAGAGGATAAAATAATGTGCTGAAGCTGAACAGACTAAGGATGCTAGCCAGATGAATACCTGGTAGGTAGATTCCCCCCCCTATTTTCCTCCCCCAAAACTAATGTGCGTCTTATACTCCGGTGCATCTTATACTCTGAAAAATACGGTATATGTTTCCAGAATATATTTGAATTCCCTTTGTATTCCTTTATCTTCCACTGAATTAATGACCAGCAAATTGAAATCTTCAGGAAAACTCAAACTTTTCTTCCTTTGAAATAACTTTTGAGATTATATTTTTCTTTATTAGTTATTTTGGAGGGGCTCCCTCCTTGATTGGGATCCAGGACAATTGACCGTACTTCTCTTCATTTAAAACAGAGTCTCCAAACTTGGCAACTTTAAGACTTGTGGAATTCAATTCCCAGAATTTCTCAGCTGGCTAAGGGAATTCTGGGAATAAAAGTTCACAAGTCTTAAAGTTGTCAAGTTTGGAGACCCCTGATTTCTTTTTTAAAAAAGGATTTAATTTATTGGCCTGCAGTGAGGAAGAGGGAAAAAGTAACAGTTGCTAATTATCTGTCTTTTTCAGGGTTAGGGTTAGGAATAACAATTCTGGTCCTAATTAGGGTCATAACCAGAGAATTACCTATATGCCCACATAGTGAACAGCAAACAGTTTTGGCTTTGTAGGAAAAACAGAGATGATTGGGCAATTGGTACAGCCTAGCACACCACACAGTAAGAGATAAGAAATTGCTTAGTGCATATTTTTCTAACATGCATGCTTATCTTACCATGACTTCATCTGTATCCGAGTACAAAGTTGCTTGACACCTAAATTGTAACCAATAATCTGTCTGTAATTTCAGTGTCTTTGTTCCTGTAAAGTAGATTTAGTCTGCATTTTGTGGTAAGCGGAGGGGGGTCATTCACCTTGAGAGCATTGTTAACATGTCTTTTGCACGATTAATCAGGCTCGGCTAACCCTTGAAAATAAACTATTTGGAGACTGAGTATTGGGTTTGTGGCCTACACTGGATTGAGTGGGTGAACCTTCTGGTAAAAACAGCTGAGGAAGGAGAGGGAGCTGTGGTTCTTATGAGTTTTCTCACAAACGGCGTATGTATGACAGAATAATGGGTATGTGTGCATTTCATAGAGTACATTAAAAGCCACAAAAATTTAAACCAGTAGCTACAAATCCCAATTTAAAATAAATAAATTCCAGGGACCTAATACAGGTAGTCCTCAAGTTACGACTGACTTTTTCACACTTACGAATGTTGCTGCATTCCCACGGTCATGTGACCAAAATTCAGACGCTTGGCAACTGACTCGTATTTAAGACGGTTGCAGTGTCCCGGGGCCATGTGATCGACTTTTGTGACCTTCTGACAAGCAAAGCCAATGGGAAGCCAGCTTCACTTTACAACTGTGTTATTAACTTAACAACTGCAGTGATTCACTTAACAACTGTGGCAAGAAAGATCGTAAAATGGAGCAAAATTCACTAACAAGTGTCTTGCTTAGCAGCATAAATGTTCGACTCAATTATGATTGTAAGTCGAGGGCTACCTGTGTTACGTAGCACCCCACCTGCCTACAATCCATAGAGGTCTCCACTGGCTTGTTCACACTCCACAGTTTGTATTTGTATTTGTATTTGTTTATTTGTCAAGCATATATGATTCTAAGCAAAGTATAAACAGTAAAACATGATTGAATATATATGTAATAGTACAAGCATGAATTTGCTTGTACTATTACAGTTGCCTGCCCATGACCCCTCCTGTCTGCCTGCACTCAGAAGTGCCTGCCTTCAGACCCCTAATGGCCCACCCACAGCCCACATCACCTGCCCCACTCAGAAGCACCTGTCCACACTTCCCACTTGGCCCACTCATAGTTACCCCTGGCCCACCCACACTCCTTAGTGCCCATGACAGCCATCACCAGACTCCTGCCAGCCCACCTGTGTTTAGAAGCACTCACCTGAGGCCCCCACTGGCTTGCCCACATTCCTTAGCACCCACCCCTGGTGCCTGCCTGGGACTCCCGCTTCTTCCTGCTTAATAACCCCGGCAATCCTCAAGTTACAATGGCAAACAGGGATTGTTGGCATTGCTGTTGCTAAGGGATGTGGCCATGTGATGTCATACTTTAGGCCTGCGTCACTTAGCAACCGAAATTCTGATCCCAATGCCAGTTTAACCTGAGGACTGCCTACATTGTTGGGGATATTGTAATTACTAGCATTTAGACATACAATCTAGGACAGTGTTTCTCAACCTTGGCAACGCTGGCTGGGGAATTCTGGGAATTGAAGTCCACACATCTTCAAACTGCCAAGGTTGAGAAACACTGATCTAGGATGTCGATGCAGTCTCCAAACAACTGGAGGATGGTTCTTGGAAAAGACTGATACAGATTAAAAATAGCCTAACAGAACGACATGTTCTTTTCCCATCTGGATACCACATAGCTATTTATAACTATTTATTCATTTATTAAATGTATATAGCCATCTATCTCACATCCACAACTCTGGGTGGCTTGCAATGTTAAAAACAACAACAGAAGAATACAAATAAAAAAAGATTGTAGACATAACAATATAATAAAAATAATAATAAAAACTATATAAAACATTTAAAAAAATTTGCAGGAGAGGACAATCCATTTCATTAGTAGTACAGTCACTTTGAAGGCTCTGCTCCATGTTCTTTCAGAAGGCCAATGAGGCCAGTCTGACTTAGGGGGGAAATGAAGTTTCAGAGAATGGGTGCCACACATGAAAAGGCTCTGCCGCCCCCTGGGTCCCACCTGATGATACTGTGGGAAGCCACCCCCCTCCTAGAAAAATGAAATATTTTGAGGAACATTAAAAAAGGCAGAATATTATATTTCCCAAAGGGAGAAATGGAGAAACATGTTTTTTAGAGGCAGAAAGCAACCCCCACTTTCTTAATAGCCCCAGTAGATATTTTGTGCCTATTAAGAAAGATTGGGCCAGCCTATTCAGAAACCAAACTGAGGAGGCCACCTTTTAGAAATGCAGATTTGGAAATCCATTCAAGACAGGATATTTTGAAATTCCCTGCAGCAAAGTCTGAACAAAGGCAGCGTGATAGGATTAGCCCTCACGTAAGATCCAATGTCCTGGATCCAAGATCCAGGGCAAAGCCATTAAGCCACAATAGGAATTGCCCAACCCTTTTAGAGCAGTCCAAACTTAATTCAGACCAAACTTAGCTCAGACAAACACCTAGGATTTGTACTTTGCCTATAGAGGCAGCTATGACCCCTACATAACCCCTACATGGCCCCATGGGAGTCTGACAACAGCCAATAGAATACATGTTCTTGCACAGCAACAGGAAGCTCAAGTGCAAAGCTCAAGAGAAGGTATAAAAACCCTCTCACTCTCAACTCCATGTGGTCAGCTGCACCAGAACCCATGTGGTTCTGCTTCATCATTAAACCATCTTTCCAATCAGCCTCCGTGTTTCCAGTCTCCCAGCTTGGAACTGAACCAGATGGATGTTTCTTCCCACAATACAACTTCATGGGTTTACTTAGTATGACAATATCAGTTGACAAAGGTTGCAATGCAAAGTGAAAAAACAGCATGGAAAAAGTGGCAGGTATTCTTTTCTTTTTTTTAGTCTTAAAAAACACCCAACTCTCACCATCAGGTTAACTTTGGCCCTGCTATTTTTTTATCAGTTAATTGCTTTGGCCTTTTTACTTACTTGAAGCTAAAAACTCTGGATTGTCTTTCCTAAAGACATCAGAATATCTGCAGCAATGAACAAACATTGACTTAACCTTCTCCTCTAACAACTGCCAATATCTCCAGTTTGAGTCTCTGAATCCCTGACATCATTTCCTGGCTGAATTTTAATAGTTTGTTTAAAGTGGACAGCCTTCATTGTGTTTGCTGATATATTGCAATACATCTAATTTGTTGTTCGTAGACCTGATTATCTTATTTTTGACTCCAACAATGCTTTATCTGAAAAACCAGCTCAAAAACTCCATTTTCATTCCTATATCCCCTCTTAATACCAGGCAATACCTGCGGTGCCATTAATAGCATTTATGGCCTAATTTACGTTGTTGCTGTAATGTCTAACTTAACTTCTGCTATGACTGCTGTTCTGAACAAAAGCTTGGAATACAGAAATAGTAGCTTTTATTCTTTAGGTATTAAGGAAGAGCCATCTTCATTTCAGTATTTGTTTTTATGAAAAAAATATTGGAGGGGATTTGTTTATGCGTATCCCTATAAATACTGTAGCTTCAAGTAGTAAACTCAAACACAGTAATGTGGGAAGAAATATCCATCTAGTTCAGTTCCAAGCCAGGAGAAAGACACTGGAAACATGGAGGCTGATTGGAAAGAAAGTTTAATGATAAACAGAACCACCAAGCACATGGGTCTGGTGCAGCTGGCAAAAATGGAGTTGAGAGTGAGGGTTTTTTATACCTTCTTTAAGCTTTGCACTCGAGCTTCCTGTTCCTGTGTAAGAGCATGTATTCTATTGGCTGTTGTCAGACACCCATGGGGCCATGTAGGGGTTATGTAGGGGTCATAGCTGGCTCTTTAGGCAAAATACAAATTCTATGTGTTTGTCTGAGCTAAGTTTGGTTGAAGTTTGGACTGCTCTGAGAGTGATGCAATAATTATTATTGTGGCTTAATGACTTTGTGCTGTGTTTTGATCTTGAGTGAGGGCTAATCCTACCATTCTGCCTTTGTTTCAAAATATTCTGTCTTGAATGGATTACCAAATCTGCATTTCTAAAAGGTGGCCTCCTCCGTTTGATTTCTGAATAGGCTGGCCCAATCTTTCTTAATGGGCACAAAATATCTGCTCTGGCTATTAAGAAAGTGGAGGTTGCTTTCTGCCTCTAAAAAACATGTTTCTCCATTTCTCTCTTTGAGAAATATAATATTCTGCCTTTTAAAAAATATTCCTCAAAATATTTCATTTTTCTAGGAGGGGTGTGTGGCTTCCCACAGTAATATACTCCTAAGAGTATAAAATCAGTGTTATACAGTAGGTATCTCTTTCATTTGCTTTGGTTTTTTAGAGGTGCAGCAGCTTTGCCTCCTGAAGAAAAAAAGATGGCAATGGATTTTTTAAAATGTCAATTAGATATGAGTGAATTCCAAGATTGTCTTGGAAAAAATAAGCATTTTTAAAAAAAAATAACATAAAAACAAAGTGAACTAATTAAAAATAACATAACATCAAAGTGAACTAATTATCCTCAGTGCTTTCTTGGTGTCCTTCAAGTGTTTTTTCCCTCCTTCTCTTTGTGGATAAAAAATTCAGCACTTATTACTTTCTGGGCCATTAATGTAATCCAGTTGTTAAGCTGATTTTTAAAATCCACTCACGGGCACTCGATATGAAAACCTTAAGCGGTGACAATTATTCAACAGAAGAGATGTGAAGAAGTAAGCTCTAAGAGAAAACACAATGTTATTTTTGGAAATGGTAATGAATACATTTCCAGGGCCTCATACTTGGAACATGGTAAGTTTTTGTCAGTCACCAACTCATTCTAAAAACCCCTTGTCTTCTTTCTCATAAGTATTGTACTCATCTGGAAAGCTATGCAAAATCTGATCATATCACTAGTCCAGTTAAAACGTTATTTCATTCAGACCCTGTAAAAATAAAAGATTTAAATAATCCCCATTATTTGTCTTGGATTCTGGAGATTCACTTCTATTTTTGCAATTTATCTTGGTGACACTTTATTTTAAAGCAGAAACTTTTATTACCTGTCTTCCTGCATCACTGCTTGCCAACCTGAAATTTCTGACTTTCTATCTTTACTGTTCCTTGGGTGACTGCTTATCCTCCATCAATTATATCTTGGCTTCTGTGGAAAAAAAATTAACTGAGGGGCCTTGGTGCTCACTGAGCTTGGTTGTTTTCTTGCAGATGTTTCATTACCCAAATTAGGGAACAGCATCAGCACTGATAATGTTACCTAGTTTGGGTAATGAAATGTCTGCAAGAAAACAACCAAGCTCAGAGAACACCAACGAACTCTCATTTCAACCCTGAGCTACAAATATTCTCCTTTATTGGAAAAACTTAACTGTTTCCATAAGAACTAGAAATGTATTACTCCCTAAAATACATACACATATTACTAACAAAATGGGACTAAATGTATGTTCTGTGTATCTGCTTGCATCTGAGTTTTGAGGCCAGTTGTCAAGCATATGATCGCTTTAGAGTTATTTACACATGAAAAGTCCTGATAGAGAAAGGGAACAAGTGACTTTTCCTACTTGCCATTTGTCTGCTCCAAAGCCCTACTTCCTTCTTTTGCTGCCATAGGCCTCCTAAAACATCTCAACTTAATAATTAAACAAGATGGTGCTCCAATTATCCCAAAGTCAAATTTATGAAAGCATACTGATGGTTATGAAAAGTAATGAAAACACATTACTTTTGTGGTTGGGTAACACAGCAACTCAGCAACATTTGTGAAATTTAACATCGATGTTCAAGTTTTGAAGCACCAACTGGAGGTTAAATGAAATAGGGTATAAATTCTGCTTAAATATTTATTACTTGTCTTATTTTTGGAACACATGTTCCAAGTCCAATCTACTATTATGAAGCTATTGTCCTTCAAAATAAATTCAGTTAGTCAAATTATTTTATTGTGTAAATGCAGCTTCTGTACACTAGGTGCATATAACAAAAGTGCAGTACTATGTCTTTAACATAAGTAACATTGTTCATAAAAGGTGGATAGTGTATTTATGAGGTGAGAAATGAAGCTGAGTTTTATACAGGCAAGTGAAGAACAAGCTCCCAGACAGAAAGTCCTAAAAACAACAAAAAATGTCCAATACTCATGGGTTGCTAAAAACATATGAACTTTCCTGAACGTCCTTCTTCTCCCATACTTTAAATCTATATGTGTGTGTGTGTGTAACATTTTTTTGCTGATAAATGAAAATGAAGGGAGACTATTATAGATCTATTTCAAGCTATTTAGCTCTCATCAGATAGCCATACTCTTACCGGGATTTGAACCTGGACAGCCTGCCTGTAAGGCAGCAGCTTAACCTCTAGGCCACAGGCTCTCTTCCCATATCAGCTCTGCACCAGGAAAGGGTTATATATGTTTTTTTTCTCTGTCGAATCATCCTGGTGTACCCAAATATGGGAGGAAGCATACTGCTGCTTCCTTTTGCCTTTCGGCCCCTCCAGGGACCATCCAGGCAGTTTCTATAGTACATTCATGTACTAAATGTATAATATGAATGTACTAAATATATAGCATGAATGTACTAAATATATAGCACATTCATGTACTAAAACCAGCATCTACTATTGTGGATATTTTATAAATTACAACATACCTATTACCTGCAAGTGCTTTTTGGAGAACTTGCAAACAGAACTTCAGAAACAGAAGAGAGTTCTGGTGTAGACTGTGTCCAAGTTGGCTTTGAAAATTTGCATTACAAAAACATTGAAATTTACTAGTATGTTTGGGCTTTATTCCAACAGCAGGCTTTGAGCAGTTAAATTGAAAAGTGGTGATGAATCTAATAAAAGTCCTTCAGGCACTGCTTTGTCATGTTGACAATCTATTAAAGCTTCCATTCTTAAGAACGACTTCTTGGAAATTGTGATGAAGTGTCTGAGCCGGAATGTCTTGACTGAACTGTGTTGTTTTGTTTCCAATTTCCTACAAGTTTGCTGATTCCACCAGAGATTTTTTGAGAGCAACCACTGGAATGTGTTGAGCTTATTAAATGGTTTTATTTACACTGACAAAAACGGTCAGTGATCAGTGGGTATCTGGCATCTGCACACTGAGCTGGTTTATGTTGGATGTGAGATTAATACCCAGTCATGCCTAAAACAGAGGAAGCAACGGCTCATACACAGAAGATCTAAGAACCGCATGCTGGGGAGTGTTTCATAGTGGAAGCACTTCATTTTTTAAAAAAAGCACACAACAAATCTCTTGCAAACTCTAATACCATATAAAGTGGCTGTTAAGATAAAAATGATAAATTGTAGAGGTAATGAATCTTTTCTCTTGGAATCCAATTCTTGAGAAAAATAAACGCAAATATAAAGTCTAAGAATAAAATATTTATTTCGGTACAAAAGAAATATAAAAACCTAATACTTAATAGTTACATCTTGACAGATCAAAATATGTGTCCTTCTCGATGAAGGACTACAGCAGAAGTAAGGGAAGGGTACAAAGGAATTTTTCACATCTGCGCAGATCACACCCCATGTGACTGCTTCACTTTGCTAAGAACCTCTGGGTCATAATGCCTGCCATATGAATACATATGAGTACAGCTGACAATCAGAAAATCACCCCGTGACAGTGGCAAAAAGTTATCAGGAAGACAAAGATCAGAAACAGAAAAGGTGAAGATGGGGTAGGAGCTTACGTAAACTTAAAAGGATAAAATACTTGAGCTGCAACTTAAATGTTGTACAGTGAGTTTTGCTAATTACTCTCCTAATTTCCTAGTTCAGCTTCCAAATGTAGAATAGAATAGAATAGAATAGAATAGAATAGAATAGAATAGAATAGAATAGAATAGAATAGAATAGAATAGAATAGAATAGAATAGAATAGAATTCTTTATTGGCCAAGTGTGATTGGACACACAAGGAATTTGTCTTTGGTGCATACAGTATGCTCTCAGTGTACATAAAAGAAAAGATACATTTGTCAAGAATCATGAGGTAAAAAACACTTAATGATTGTCATAGGGTTCAAGTAAGCAATCAGGAAACAATCAATATGAATATAAATCATAAGGATACAAGCAACAAGTTACAGTCATACAGTCATAAGTGGGAGAAGATGGGTGATATAAAGATCACAACCAGTGTGTTCTAGAGTTGGGTAGACAGTCAAATCTCTTACCTGTTATGAGGGAGAAGAAACCTGAAAATGCAGGCATGAATCTTCATATTCTGAACCTTCATGTAAAAAACAACAACAATGGGTCTCACAAAAGATAATTCCATTTTTTGGAATCCATTCCGAAGGAAGGAAGGAAGGAAGGAAGGAAGGAAGGAAGGAAGGAAGGAAGGAAGGAAGGAAGGAAGGAAGGAAGGAAGGAAATTGTCTGGGAATTATGGAAGTTGGAAGGCAGGAAACTAAACGTGTGTGTGTGTGTGTGTGTGTGTGTGTGTGTGTGTGTGTGTGTGTGTGTGTGTTTCCATTGATGTATATGGTGGTGGTTGGTGAGGTTATATCATAACTCCCTTTTTTCAGTGCCATTGTAACTTTCAATGGTCACTAAATGAACTGTTGTAAGTCGAGAACTACCGGTAATTCCTTAGTCTGTGGTATCACTGATAAAATGGTTCAAGAATGCTGAAAGTACCTTCATTCTTCTTTTCTTGGAAATTGTGAAATCCTGGAAATACTCATGTATCTGAGAGCAAACTCAATGAACGAGTCCTTGTTTACAAAGGACTCGATTTAAAGCAAAATATGTGACCCTTATGTGTCTTTAATGCCTACTACCAAGGGCTACTTCTGACCTTGTCCTATGTCTCTTGCCATTCCAAAATGTATTTAATCCTTGGAGAAGAAGTTTATGAGTTTAATTTAACTTAATGGTTCCTGTCAGACTCTAGAAAGCACAGAGAAGAGCAACAAAACGATTAGGGGACTGGAGGCTAAAGCATACAAAGGACAGGAATTGGATATGTCTAATTTAATAAAAAGAAAGACTTGGGATGGCATGAAAGCAGTATTCCAATATCTAAGGGGCTGCCACAAAGAAAAGGGGGTCAAGCTATTCTCCAAAGCGCCTGAGGGTAGGACAAGAAGCAATGGGTGGAAATTAATCAAGGAGAGAAGCAACTTAGAACTAAGGAGAAATTTCCTAACAATGAGAACAATTAACCAGTGGAACAACTTGCCTCCAGAAGTTGTGAATGCTCTAACACTGGAAGTTTTTAAGAAGAGATTGGACAACCATTTGTCTGAAATCGTATAGGGTTTCCTGCCTGAGCAGGGGGTTGGACTAGAAGACCTCCAAGGTCCCTTCCAACTCTGTTGCTAGTTGGAAAGTACCAATAGTTACTACTACTATTATTATTAGTACATATACTGTATCTTTCCTTTGATTACATAAAATTGAAATCATACTGGGAAAATATAATAAATAAACTGGAGAGGAACATTTATAATATCAGTGGGGAAGAAGAGTCCAAGAAAAGAGATGTCAAGGTATGTTTGAAGAATTTTCAACTTGTCTGTAGCATGCAGATAAAAGAAATAGTGAATATTCAGAACGGATTTTGAAACATTCTGAGTTTTTCTGGCACTGGTTAATTAAAATGCAGTAGTTATTAAATTTATATCCTGTAATCCCAGCAAAATTAGAATTAAATCAGATAGGCAATAAAATGAAAATAAAAGAACGATGGTAGATAAAATTTTAATACTCAACAATTTAAAGCACATCAGTTAGAAACCAATAACATGTCCCAATAAAATCCAAGTCTACAAATTTGCTTCAATAAAAAATAACAGTCTACTGACAAAATGGTATGCACAAAGAAAATAGCCTACCTCCAACAAAGAATTATACCATGAGGAAACAGTTCCCAATAAGAACCTCTCTCAATAACCTCATTCTAAATCACAGAAGGTTTTGTAAATCATAGACAATATTTTCAATAACTGTATAGGTCAATGTTACAGTGGATCTTTTATTAAAAAAAGGAGGCTAAAATCTTTACCGAATCCAGGAACCATGCATATCATGCTCAGCACAGAGGAGAATCTGAGAAGGATTTTAACTCATCCCAGCATCTCTGGATTTTCATACTAAATCTTCTACAGAGCTCCACCTGTTACATGTGCATCGAGAATTTAGTAGGCTAGGTGCAAGGACAATGCTAGGTACAATTGGAAAAATCAAATAGTATCTTCTGGTGCTTGATGAAGAAAGGAGAATAGAAGAAGAGTGGGAATTTAGATTTCAGAGAACAATAGGACCACTTACTAATCAGAATGCATGGACAACAGTTGGTAGAATAGTGGGGGCAAGTGATGCGTACCACATCATTACACAGCGTGATGTATCTGGTGATATTGTGTGATCAACATCTCTTGTGACAGGTTCCAAATGATTTTGATATTATAATGGCTTGAAAAAGATAACCGCTGAAGCCTTGGGATTGTTTATCCCAATATATCTTTGGCTCTTTTGTTTGAAACAGAGGAGTGCTGTTTGCACTTTTCAAAACCAAGTGATTAGTTTTGATTCTCCCACAGTTTATTTGTTTATCCGTTTTTTTGTCTCTTTCCCCATCCTCTCCTTTTCTCCCTTCCTTTCACAATATGTTACACCCCCCGTGGTTTTTTAAAGATAATTTTCGAATTGTACTCATGTTTACTTAGTATTCCTGCCTTTAATTCACTTCTTTTTTATGGTATACAATTGTAAATTGTTTCTAACTGTTTCTATCTATAAAGATGTAGTTGTATCTATTGTTTTTAATGTACTTTTTCTAAAGAGTTATCTTTTGTGTTATATTTTCATTCATATATTTTCTTCTTCTTCTTTTGAGAGCTATCTTCAGTCATCACTATTGCTGTAATTATATGCTTTCATAATATCCATGAAGGTCCATAAAGCCCAAAGCTATCTATAATTCTACAGTGACCAGAACCAACTTTCCAGAGTTTCAGGGTTGAACCTATCCAATTGTACCTGGAGATATTCCATATTATCCATTTATTTAATATATTGGTACACCACTTTTCATTCTTAGAAATCTTAAGATGAGGGGTCTACAGGAGTTCAACAAACACACAACTATTGCCCTTTCTGGAACACTATAATGAATTCACATGTTCTGTTGGTTGTTGCTTGCACAGTTTGTTACTGTGTTAATTGAAACCACAATTAGTTGGTTTCACACAGTGCACTAACTCATAAATTACAATCATTGGGTTAAATAAAGGCACCTCAAAAGTCACCATAAGGTTAAACCGAACCAATCACATTATGGCTTAGTGCAATGCACTAGCCAGAACATTCTACTCAAACTTAATTCTGGTTAAATGTTACATCAGCAGTAATTTCTGCAATTACAGCTAGACAAAAATGTGCTTATTCCCAAATCTGACATTAGTTTCGGCTAATTTATATATATTTCTGAATATATATTTATATATTTTATATATAACTGAAAAAGGAGATTCAATGTAGATGTAACTTTTGTTAAACTTGACCGACAGCAAAATGATTAGCTGCAGCTATTTCTTCAATGGAAGAAATATGTGCTCAAAAAACCGGAAAGAATAGTGGTCAACTAAACTGCAATTTTGCTTCCACAACAAGTTTGGCATGAGTCTGAGAGATTGTCTGAAATGCAATTTTCTGCTTGAGTAGGAGGTGGACTAGAAAACCTCCAAGGTCCCTTCCAACTCTGTTATTCTGTTGTTGTTCAGGACAGTGGTGGGTTCCTACAGGTGCGGTCCACTCTATAGCACCCGTAGCGGCCTGCTGGTGACGTCACAGTACCGGTGCGGTCAGTTGCCGGTGCCTGGGCGCCGCCATTAAAATTTAAAAAAAAAATTCTTCTGCGCATGCCCAGAAGCCAAGCTTTTGACACTGTGCATGCGCTGCCTTCCTACCCCACAGTGAGTCCAAGCAGGGGAGGATGGCTGAGGGAGCGCATGAGACGCTGAAAGAACGGGCGGCAGGAGCTATCTCCATTCCCCCTCCCTTCAGCAGTCCGAGAAGCCACGAACGCGCGGTGATGATCCTGGGCATTTTTGCACGTTCGAGGCTTCTCGAGCTGCTGAGGGGAGGGGGACTGGGCGGCAGGACCTATCTCAGTTCCCCTCCCTTCAGCAGTCCAAGAAGCCACGCCCACCTGGTCACATGGCCGGCAAGCCACACCCACAAAATAAGCCACGCCCACAGAGTGGTAGTAAAAAAATTAGGAACCCGCCCCTGGTTCAGGATATATAATGTTGCCATATACTGTAAATCAGGGGTCTAAAGTTCCAGGATATGGGTCTATAACCTTTAATAGGCTACCAGATACAGGCTGCAAAACCCCACATGGTCACCAGATGGCAGGAAAGAGTTAGTTTTCTTCCTCCCTCTGCTGCCATCTCGGAGTTCTTTGGATTCTTGTAATCCTAATTTGGTAACTGTACTTTCAATTTGAAGTTGAAAAGTTGTTTCACTGCAATATGAAAAATTAAGAAAAAGATGAAATTTTCTTTTAAAACCTTAATCACATAAACTACCCTATAAAGCAAAGAGTCTGATACACCCTTCTTCAAAGTCACTGGACATCAGGACGCATTTGTGTTTAATTTAGTAATATTATTACTAAAATACAGGGCTGCATGTAGCTGAAAATGTCTCTTGTGGTTCCTTTGCATTTCACCTTCCTTTCAGAACACATATTCTATTCAATTACCTCAAAACTTCAGGGGAATCATTAAGATACAGATAATGTTATAGGGATATTCTGGGTTAAGGAAAGGATATTTGTCTTTTGAACCCCCATTATTTTCAAACTTTATTTAAAAAAGAAGATTATTTTTCAAGGAGCAGGAATTCAAAGTAATGGGTGTGCTTTGTTTATCTTGGCAGGCTATAATCAATATTTTGAAATGAATGGAGCAGTTTTCCTTAATGTAATGCCCTCCAGATGGATCAGATTAGAGTTTCATAATTCCCTGTTTTTAATTAAACTGGTTGGAAATTGTGGAAACCATAATCTAATACTCTGGCTCTTTCATGTTGATCCTAGATTTTCATAAAGGAACATAGGAATGGTGTAGTAGTTTATTGGTGTATGTATTTATTTACTTATTTATTTAATCAAGATTTACATGTTGCTTATCTCAGTAAACCCAAAATAGTTTACAAGCAAAAACAAGCAAAGTAAAACATTAAGACACAACAATGGTGTATCTCAAGGGTGGGTTCCTAATTTTTTTACTACCACTCTGTGGGCGTGGCTTATTTTGTGGGTGTGGCTTGCCAGCCATGTGACCGGGTGGGCATGGCTTCTCGGACTGCTGAAGGGAGGGGAACTGAGATAGGTCCTTCTGCCCATTCCCCCTCCCCTCAGCAGCTCGAGAAGCCTCAAACGTGCGAAAATGCCTAGGATCATCACTGTGCGTTCGTGGCTTCTTGGACTGCTGAAGGGAGGGGAATGGAGATAGCTCCTGCCACCCGTTCTTTCAGCGTCTCACGCGCTCCCTCAACCATCCTCCCCTGCTTGGACTCACTGTGGGGTAGGAAGGCAGTGCATGAGCAGTGCCGGAAACTCGGCTTCTGGGCATGCGCAGAAGAAATTTTTTAAAAAAAAATTTCAAAAAAATGGCGGCGCCCAGGCACCGGCAACCAACCGCACCGGTACTGTGACATCACCAGCGGGCCGCTACCGGTGCTATAGAGTGGACCGCACTGGTAGGAACCCACCACTGGTGTATCTCACGATTACTAAATAATCCTTGCACCATCAGTGCCCCAAAACTCTGTACAAAAACCAGCACTCAGTCCATTTTTAAGGCTAAGAAGTTAGGGGCAGTCCATATCTCCGATTGTAGGCTGTTTCAGAAAGTGGCAGCAGTCAATGAGAAAACAGAATTTAAGTACTGTTGATATTCATTACTTCTGGAATAACAACAATAATTTCTGCTTTGCCAAGTAGTTTGGTACCTTCAGACGCATCAGACAACGAAGGCCGCCCTCCTATCGCTGAAGTGCATTTCATCTGTCGATTGTCAGCTTTGGGAAGGTCCATCTCTTGTCAAGCCTCAAATGTCTTCGATGAGCCCTGGATACAAATTGACAGGGCGTAAGGAAAGACACAAGAGGACAAATTCAATGCTTCTCATTTGGACACTTTCACTGAAGAGGGAAGGCGGTGTGATTGAATCAGTATTTTCAATTCTGCCACTTGTCATAAGAGTCAGCACTTGTTCTGAATGATTAAACACAGGCATTACGTTCAATGGGTTCATGCATATGCTTGACTGTCATTCATTTGCTTGAAAGGAAAATTACTTCCAGAAGTGGAATATAGTATATTCGGGCCAAGCTGATGTCAACTAATTAAAAGCTGAGCGGGGTGTCGGGGAGCACTTTAAAACTCTATGGTGCATGTCTTTCGAAAACATCAACTGTACAATCACAGTTTATGAATACCAACATTGGCATTGGTCAGTTTTGTGTCGCTTACCTGAAAAGCTATTGAGAAAGAAGTGAAAGTGAAATATGTATAAGCCAAGGACAAGGAGAATGGCTGTCATTTGAGAGACAGAGAGAGAGAGAGGGGAAAAAAGCATATTTCATGTGGCTTAAAATGGTCTCCACAAATGGGCCACTAAAATTTGTATAAGTTCTGAGATCTTGATATAAAGGGCAAAAGGGAATTATATATTAATGTTCCAGTAAAATAATTAATGTTCCTGTTTAATACACATTTACTTGGCACAATCTCAGCAAAATTTAGTGGGTCTTGTTTCTGCATATTATTTATGAAACTGTACTGTATGTTTACACATGACTCCTGATCACTGTTCCCTCTAAGGTGCGCGGCTGCGCGGCCGCGCACGTTACGAGAGAACGCCGCGCGGAAGTTTCTAACTTCCGCGTGGCATTTTCTAATGGCAGAGGCTGTGCGCCTGCGCGGCCACACAGATGAAAAGAGAATGCCGCGTGGCAGTTTCTAACTGCCGCGCGCCGTTTTCTGATATTACAGGGAACATTGCTCCTGATAGCTTACTGATTTGGAGAAACTGAAACAATTCCATTGTACTCTAAATGAATCCTGAACCCTGTTCAAACAAAGTAGAAAAGTTGCATTATTATTATTATTATTTTTCATTTCCAGCTGATGGAGCAGCATCTCTCATGAAATAATATTCTACCTCTAGAAATAAACCATAGAGTTGTAAAGTATAAATGATTTCCCCCCTGTTTTCTGCATGTTCAGTAACACTTATGCTATCTTCCAAGTATAAAAAAAACATTTCACAAAATTGCTCAGGGACTGTAGTAAATGAAGGTTTGATTTTTCAATTTGTTTCCTCAGATATTATGAGGTCTTAAAAGGTTCAGTCACTGATTATAATCACAAGAAAATTTGTATTATTGAAAGGTTTTTAAAATAGGTTGGCTGATCTTACCCGAACAACTTATTTATGGATGCTTATGAATTTCAGTGTATAGACTTCAATCTACTTGTATTTTGCATTGCAAAATCATCTCCATGGACACAAATGCTATGCAGCATTATGCAACAAAAATTACATGCTAAGAAGATGATTTGAATACATCCCAGTATCTTGACATTTTCTGGTAATATCTGTGGTTCACTGCTCTCCTGCACTGAGAGATAACGTAACGTGCTGCCAAAAACATGTCAGTTTTTTAAAAAAATCTTTTTATATATTTTTATATTATTTACATATACATGAACAAATGGGAGAATATTCCATATGTATGTGTATGTGTATGTGACAGAATTGGTCTATGTGCTCACAAGTGGCAAAAGGTATCCTAAGTTTATTTTAGGGTACAAAATCTTGCTGCAGATTTTAAATGACTATTTTAACATAAACTTACTTAAATTCATCTTATCTTATTGACATTTTCCCCTGAAATGTAGTATTTTACGCATGAGGGCATTACATTCTGTCTCTCATTTACTTAAGGGGCCAGCTGATTATAAACAGTGACCAATGTATTTGATAACAACATTACACTGTATAAACATATTGTTTATGGCAATTCAGCTGCTTCTCTTAAAAGGTTCAGTGGCAAGATAGTCTCCATAACAGCTCTCCTGTGAACAGTCTGCTTATCAAGGTGAGGATGCCCCCCCCCCCCACTTCATGGCTGATAAGAACTTGGATCTGCCAGACAATCTTCCAGAACAGGAATCTTCAAACTTGGCAACTTGTGGACTTCAACTCCCAGAATTCCTCAGCCAGCCTGCTCCCTAGAAGACTGATTCTGGTGCCATAGGTGCTTAAATTTGGTGTACTACCAGTAGCTATAATCAGTGGTGGGTTGCTCCCGGTTCGGACCGGTTCTTAGAACCAGTAGTGCTGGCAGCAGGAGGCTCCACCCACCCACCCGGGACACTTCTGCACATGCGCAGAAGCTTCTGCGCGTGCGCAGAAGCGTCATGCACACGAACCGGTGGCAAAATAATTTACAACCCACCACTGGCTATAATGTAATTAGACTATTTTAGTTATTATTATTCCATAGGATTGAAGTGGTGGATAAATCACATAAATTAATGAGAAACATCAATTTTTTAAAAACCATGTTTATTGATAGAATATTTTATTTGCTCCAAAGGGCTATTCAGTATCTATCTTGTTTAAAATATACTAGTCATCGCACCACCCATCCTTTTTCACTCTATCTAATTATCTACAGCCTTTCTCTCTTCTCTTCCCACCTCGGAATTCTACTACCTTTTAGTATTGGTTGCATTATTGTATAGCTTCTACAATTGGGAGTGCTAATAACCAGGAGACTGCAAAGAATATAAATCCTTCCTTTCCCCATCAGTCAATTAGAACTGAAAAGCAAAACGTTTTCAAAGAAAAAAAGCCAAGGAAGTCCAGTTTCCTTTTGGAAAAAGCACCTTTATGTTTTCATCAATCTTATATATATTCATATTCCCATTTATTCAATCAATCTGGAACAATATACCTTGGACTCCAGTCTGTTGGTGATTTCTGAGAACTTCTTGATGTATGGATCCCAGAAACCACCAACATATAGTACATCAAGAACATTTAATTAATTTAATTTAATTTATTGTTCTTATAAGCCGCCCAATCCCGTAGGACTCAGGGTGGCGTACAACAGAAAAAGAACAATCAGAAATACAATAAAACAATTTAAAAATTTACAAAAGTTAAAAAACCAGTCATCCATGGGGGCAATTAAGATCGATTTTCATCCCGCCTGCAGGAAGAGCCATGTCTTAATGGCTTTCAGGAAGGCCAGCAAGGTGGGAATAGTTCGGCTCTCTGGGGGGTAGTTGGTTCCAGAGAGCCGGAGCCCCCACAGAGAAGGCTCTCCCCCTAGGGCCTGCCAACCGGCATTGTTTGGTTGAAGGGACCTGGAGGAGACCGACTCTGTGGGACCTAACTGGTCGTAGGGATGTATGAGGTAGGATGCGGTCCCGGATCTCAGAAACCTTGCTGTATATTAGTTGAAAACATCAAGAACATCTCAGAAACCACCAACATACATCAAGAGCATCTCAGAAATCACACATAGACTACCACAATCACATAAAATCAGCATTGCATACAAGCTGATTAAATCCCTTCAAAATATCCTGAGTAAGCCAAAAGACCCAGCAGCCCCAGAAGAAAAAATAGGAGTCATCTACAACATACAGTATAAATACTGCAACAGCCATTATGTAGGACAAACAGGCAAAACACTGGTAGAGTGCATGAACACCAACTAGCAGTCAGAAGGAATGAAGAAAACTCTTTAATTTCACAACATATGGACAGGCGTAACCATAGTTTCAATTGAGAAACTAGGACCATCTTAGACCAAGCCAAATCCAAAAGTGCTAGGGAATTTCTAGAAGCCTGGCACTCTGATAGACCCACAGACATAAACAATATCTACATGCTATGTATGTAGAGATAACCAACAAGCCAAAAAGGGAACAGAAAGACCAAAACACCTCTCCATCAGCATTCAACACCCAGTTGAGCATAGGTTATCTACCATGGGTATAATGGTATAGTTTAGAAGTATTGGTTTATGGTTTTCTCCTTACTTTATTGAGTGATCTCATAAAGAGAAATCATAAAAGTGCAGGCAGAAGGTAGGGTCAATTGTTTTGTGTGTATATAAAAGTCAAGCCCTAGACCAGCGGTTCTCAACCTGTGGATCGCGACCCCTTTGGGGGTCGAATGACCCTTTCACAGGGGTCGCCTAAGACCATTGGAAAACACATATTTCTGATGGTCTTAGGAACTGAGACACCGCTCCTCTATCTGTCTCCAGGGGGGTCCACCCACATGCAAATAGACTACTGCAAAAAAAAAATCTGTACCTTGGGAACTTCTGAGCATGCGCAGAAACTGAATTTCTGGCACTGCGCATGGGTCGCCATCTTGTTTTTGGCCAATGGAGTACTGCAGGAGGTCATCCAGGCCAAAAATGGGGCATGGGGGGCGGTGCTGCAGGAGGCGTCAGTCCCGTCTCCCCCTCTGGCCAACCTGCGGAGAACTACAATGCTGATCCAGCCCTCAAAGAAATCCAGTTTGACACCCCTGCTCTAGAACATGTCATGAACTGCTTTTGTTAAAGATTTATTTATTTATCCGATTTATATGGCACCCCGTTTCAAAAAAAAATCTCTGGACAGCCATAAATTTTGGATAAAGAAACAAAATTCCAAGTTAAGTTAAGAGAAAAAGAAAATCAATTTTTTTCTTCAATCTGATCCTGACTATTTCCAATTATTTTCAAAGAGAACATCAGGATTTGCTCTGAAGTCCTGAACTTTATTAATAGAGAACTAGAGGAACTGTGAAATGTTGTTAAGGATGAAAAAAGACTGCCAAGACGAAGAAATAGAAGAAAGCAAACTGGATATCAGACTAAACTATGGAAATTGCTAAGAAGACAAGAGAAGCCAAAGCCAAAAAAGCCCCCCCCCCCAAAAAAAAAACCAACAACCCTTGGAAAGGCACTTAGAGTTTCAGAACACTGTTAAAGAAATAAGAAGAAGCAGAGACAAGAAACAGCATTTGTAAAGACATTGAAAATGGAAACAGGCAAAGAAAAATCATAGAAAGTCTTCCAAAAGATTTCTGGAATGTGTCTGGAATTTCCAAATCTTCCAAACCCCTAACCCTAAGAGGCAGAGATTTCAGATTTTATTCCACAGGTACCAATCATAAGATATAAGACAACTTTTGTTGTCATTTTTTTTTCTGTGAGCACTCTGGCACACATTAAAATGAAATTCTGTTGCCTGCTCTCAAAAGTGTACACATACATAACACTCATACAGACATGCTATGTACATAAATATGTATATACCTACACCCATACATATAAATACATATAAGTATTAATCACTGTCTATAGCAATAGCAATAGCACTTAGACTTATATACCGCTTCATAGTGCTTTACAGCCCTCTCTACGCGGTTTACAGAGTTCAGCATATTGCCCCCAACAATCTGGGTCCTCATTTTACCCACCTCGGAAGGATGGAAGGCTGAGTCAACCTTGAGCCTGGTGAGATTCGATCTGCCAAACTGCTGGCAGCCAGTGATCAGAAGAAGTAGCCTGCAATACTGCACTCTAACTACTGCGCCACCACAGCTTTGGAATGCATCTTGAATACATAGCAGAAAGAGGCAGCTTGAAAATTCACAAGGTTGGTACTGTATGGAACAAAACTGTGGCTGAATCTGGATGTCTAGTTCGGATACCACGAAGACTCCTCACGGAAGGTAACAAGGAAAACAGGTCGTGAAGAGGATGTGTTGCATCCCACAGAAAGTTGAGCGGACCCGGCTCAAGCAACGTTTATATGCCACGTCCTGGGTAGAAGGGATGGAACTGTCAATAATCTTTTCTGCCATCCTCACCACTCTCTTCACCGCCTTCCTGTCTGAAGCAGCGATGCTTCCAAACCAGACTATAATGCAATATGACAGGATGCTCTCGATTGTCCCTCTATAGAAAGTGGTAAGGACAGTGGGAGGAAGATGTACTTTTCTCATGCGATGCAGAAAATCATGACAAGTTATTTGTGATTATTCTGCAATCAGTACAAGGAATGTTTGACCTATCACAGAGAGTCTAAAAACCCATGATTCACATTTTATTATATCAATATAGATTCCACATTTTAGCTTAAGCAAGGGTTTGTTAAATTAGGATTTGCTATAGCCATGACTTACTAAACAAGCTCAAGTGATCTTATGAAAAGGAAGCTAATTATACTTAGTCAATCAATTTTGGTTTGTTTTTATTTATTAATATCAAAAAGAAATTAATGTAACATAAAAATAAACTAGGAGTAAGTCAGATGCAAATCAGGATTATAATTATAAACTATGCTTTCCAATGAGGTTTATTGCCAGAATAAGTCTTGGTTGTCCCCCCCCCCCCTTGGGATGTGCTTGGCTTAGTCTCTCTTTCATTATAAACAAAATGTTAACATTATATTGACTAATAATAAGCAGAAATGTTAAGTCCTTGGCAACTTTTTTCATATGTCAAATACATATGCTTCATGTGTATAAATGTACAGATGAGATAAATAAGCTGTTGGAGATGAAAGATTGTGTGAATATACGCAGAATCAATCTGTCAGCTAAGAAGAATCTGTCCTTGCTGACCTCAAGTATGTCATACATTATGTTTCATAATAACTAGTTGAAATGTAAATTGAAAGCTGACTTAAGAATTTTGTGTTATTATTAAAACAGCATGACTCTGATTGTATATCTTAAAGGGAGAAATAAGATAATTCAGTGTAGGGTATGCGTGTACAGATTCTCTTATCAGAAAAACAGAAAACAGAATAACAGAGTTGGAAGGTACCTTGGAGGTCTTCTAGTCCAACCTCTGCTTAGGCAGGAAACCCTACACCACTTCAGACAATGATTATCCAACATCTTCTTAAAAACTTCCAGTGTTGGAGCATTCACAACTTCTGGAGGCAAGTTGTTCCACTGATCAAGAAATGAAGAGCTTACCTAAAGTTGCCCAAGTGGAGGTATCCACAAGAGGTAGTAGGAATGATCTCTGTTGACTCTCAAACAGCCCTGGGAGAACCTAGTTGCCTGAGAGTAGCAGAGAAAAGAGGCAAGAGTGGGGCTATGGAAGTGGCATTGAGCAAAATATTCAGAGGACATTACAAAAACAAAAATGGCAGAATCATTCCTTAAATTTGGGGAAGGGAATAGTATTAGGAAGCAAACTTCCCAGATTCTGTTAATATAGCTTAGTTCTAGTCTTCTTGCGGAGTCTGTTCCCTGAACTGAACAACTGCAAAGCACTGATAGGCACAGGCCTTCAGGACATCTGGATCCCGATGGACCAGTGGTAGAGTCATTGCAGAAGCTGGCAGTGAGCTGGGAATGGTACAGGGCTGGTTTGTCATGGTGGGGTTTTCCCACCAGCTGGGCCTAATGGGACTGGCAGCTGGCAAGGAGTGATGATGTTGCAAATAGCAGACCTGGTGGCCTGGCAAGACTTAGCCTTGATAGAGAGTTTTCTGTGGGCTTCTTGGATCCACTGCTGCCCCTGGAGCCAGTGTTGGGGGTTTTCTTTGGCTTGGCTCTTTGAGGACAGTAGGCCAGACTTTTGCCAGTGCTTGCAAGGTAAGTCTGATATTTGTCTTTGGGAGTAGCAATGTGATCTAACTTGGACTGGAAATTGAAAGAACTTACAGCCCATTGTGGTAGAATGATTATTCTCTGCCTTTCATCTTGCTGGTATCACCCATCCACATGGGGAGATAGGCAGGGGTGGGTTCTAACTTACCTTGCTGTCAGTTTGCTTGCTCCCGCGCTACGTGGGCACGCGTGTGCATGCACAGTGCCGAAAATTTGGCTTCTGCGCATGCGCATGTGCAAAAACAAAATGGCGGCCCCTATGGTGCCACCGAGAGAGCTCTCCCGGTTCGACGAGCGGGGGGGAAATTCCCGCTACTGGTTCTATAGAACCAGTCCAAACCGGGAGCAACCCACCTCTGGAGATAGGTTGTATTAGAACAGTCTGTCCAGGGCAACTAATGGACCCAATGAGGTCCAAAGCAAACATGGAATTTCCCCTGAAATCTGACCTTGGACTGCATTGCTCCAACTGGATGTGCCCTCTTCCTGTGTGCTGATCCCAGGGCACAACTTTGTTCTCTGAGTTGCTCAGGAGATGAAATATCAGAAGAGACAGTTAGTAGACTGTTGGAGGAAAATGAAGAGGAATCTGATTTTACACGAGTAAGAAGAGCCCATTCTAGGCCCATTCTAGGTTGTGAAGGGGTCTCAGGAAGTGATGCAGTTGTCTCCATATAATAGTGTCGGCCTCTGAAGGAAGGAGTTGGACTCTCTGGCCACAGAGAATAGAATGAGAAAGCAAAGGAAGATGGGGAGATCCAAAAGAGGAAAGGGAAGCAGCAAGAGATTCCTAAGCTTAGCTAAATACTGTAGTTCAGGTCCAAGATGAATTGTAAAACCAGCTTGCTCATGGAGAAGGCACAATCTGCAAGAATGCAACACACACCTGCCTTCTTGAAGATTTTGACACCTCTTCCTCCCTTAGATGCCCCTGGACAGAAAGTTCTCTCCATCTTCATATCCCAGACCAACCTATATTGGAACATTTCTTGTTTTGTAAATCATCATATTAATTCTTTAAAAAAAAAAGAATTTCAATTATTATGTATAAGATGAACCATTTCTTTGCAGCTTATGTGGTTCAGATTATAAAATGCTAATTTTTTTATTCCAATTTCCTGAATTTTTGAAGCATGAGTGGAAATGGGGGGGAAAAAATCTCATAATATCTCCTTAAACCAACAGTCTTTCAGTGGTTGAATAATTAATATGACAGTTCCTTCTTTAAGCTGTTTCTGCAGATTAATAGTAGAGATTATTCTTCTTGTTCTTCACTACCAATATGATAATGTTACTGATCTCAACTAAGAGTATGCCATTCACTGCAAATACATATTCATAGGCTGACAATCAGGTATTTTAAAAAAACTTATATATCTGTGGATTCTGAAGGCTGAATTTTTAGATAAACTCTTTAGGTTTTGAAAAGAAAATAAAGAATGTCCCAGTAATTACTTTAGGTCATTTATGGTAACCATTTGGGAAAAAAATGTAACACCTGGGAGTTCCTACTGCTAATTAAAATAACAAAAGTGATGGTGTCCTACATAAAATGCCCCATATCTCTGGATGAAAGCATATTTAATCTCTACTGCGGTTCAAAAGAGAATTGCCAAATATAGCTCTCCAGAAGAATTATAACCCTAGTCTTATGTTCAGATGAATTATTGCATGCACCTTTGCCGTGAAGGTGTTAATGAGATGAGAATGATCCTTATTCTACCACCCCATCAATTACTGTAGGGTTCCCTAGTCTTTGAGATGCCTTTACATTTTTAGCAGTATGATTAGGTGATAAAGTCTGTTTGAAGAATGACAGTAGGAAAAAAAATGAGCTGTATTAGTAACTGTTTGAAACATGTTCATGCCATTGAAAATATCTACTTCACAATTTTTACAAAGGAATAATCAGTGGAGACACCAACATACCACATAGCCTGAATATCCAACGTCTGTCTGTCTGTCTGTCTGTCTGACTGTCCGTCTATCTTTCCATCCATCTAACCATCCATTTATTATTCTATGATGGAAATATTAATTTGCTTGATGCATTTTTGCTTGTAATGCTGTATGTTTTATAATCACCAAAACCTCTTCAATTTGTCTCCCTCCTGTTGAGACTACAACTTTAGTAAGAAGATGTCCCGTTGAGAATGTAGCAGCAAGAAAGTACTGTATTTTCAGTGCTCACAATTAAGTAGCACCTCTATTCCAGAGGTGAAATTCAGCAGGTTCTGACAGGTTCTGGAGAACCGGTAGCGGAAATTTTGAGTAGTTCGGAGAACTGGCAAATACCACCTCTGGCTGGCCCCAGAGTGGGGTGGGAATGGAGATTTTGCAATATCCTTCCCCCAGGAGTGGGGAGGGAGTGGGGATTTTGGAGTATCCTTCCCCTGGCGTGGGGTAGGAATGTAGATTTTTGCAGTATCCTTCCCCTGCCACGCCCACCAAGCCACGCCCACAGAACCGGTAGGGGAAAATTTTGAATTTCACCCCTGCTCTATTCTCAAGCCTCCACAGACTCTAAAAGAGGAATTGGGTATTCATAGGTATAGCTAGTTCTATATTAATAATATATGTACTGCTTTGTCTTTTTTCTTTAGTTTTAGTTCACTATTTAATCACTATCCATTTCTCTATTAATTTTTGTACTGTATTGTATTATCACTGTTGTGTTATTTTCTTCTGTTTAGTATATTTTGGTTGCGGCATTTCACCCCAAAATTACCCATGTTTACGCATTTCAAAATCCTGCCGAAAAAAAGAACAGTACATTGTTTTCTGTTTTGGCCTGCATATTTGATTTATTTCATCCAAGACTGGCTTAGGTTTGCCTACTACAGTACTGTAAAATCTTATTTGCACTCTTGGCAAACTGTCTTTGGATTTGTTCAAGGAAATGAAGAGTAGATTAAATATCAAGGGGAATAAATATTGAACCACTTAAAAGACTGGATGACAGCATTTGGAGAAGGGCAAGGAATAGAAGGAACATAGCTGGTTATCCATTGAAGGTCAGGAAACACTTCCAAAGAGTGTTTTGTTTTGTTTTTTAAATCTCCAGAATCTTTAATTTACATTTTGAGCTCAAATGTTTCTAGGTAGAAATTAGGATGGTATGAGGAAGGTTTCTGAAAGAGGACCTTAGGCAGAGATCTCAACAGAAGATGAGAATTTTCTTCTCTTCGGTAACCAGAGGATATTAAAAAGATTATCACTATTACATGCCCTTCTTGTGCTTCTGTGGTTGTTTATATTTTGGTATGTGGGTGCTCAGTTCTCTTCTATAGAAAATGAAAGGGCAATTCTTTAAATAAGTTAAAATAGAAAACCCGGAGTAACATTTATTACAGAAAGTCAAACCATTGTCCATACAACCCAATCCTTTCTACTCTCTGTAGGAAGTTAGTACCCACCCCCTCTTAGAAAAATGAAATATCCTAGGAAATATTGAAAAAGGAAAGAATATGTTTCCCTGAATGAGGAAAGGAGAAACATGTTTTAAATACAAAGCAGCTTCCTGCAGCTCCCTGCCCCCACCCTTGCCACATTCCTCCCACCTAGCCTGAAACAGTCTTCTGCATAACAAAGAACCATAATAGGAATCCCAAAGCCTTTTCATTACACCACATGGGACCTGGGAAGATTACATCAGTCAAGCCTAGGGCTTGGGACAGCCCACAAGAGTTGCCCCAGCATGCCCCTGGGGGTCTGACAGCCAATGGAATACATTTCTATATAGGAACAGGAAACAGTTAGGGAGGGGCCCAAGAGAGAGTATAAAACAAGGAACTCAGCATCTCTTCTTCCCTTTTTTCTCTTCACCCACACCTGGAAGCATGTAAACTACCTTTTCTGTAAAGGGGCTCATGCCATGTGCTCCTGTCCACCATTAAACCTTCTTTCCAAGCAACTTTCATGAATTCAGTGTCTTTTTCCCCACTTGGAACTGAACCCAGAAGGATATTCCTTACAACATCTCATTGACAATGATAATAAAAAGATAATTGCTTTAATCATAATCTGTGGGCTTTGTTAAGGTGCCCATGTACCAAAGGTAGAAAGTCTTTCTGCTTTGGCCTTGGAAAGTGGAAGAAGACAGAATTTTGGGTTGATATTGCTCCTCACAGCTTCACTTCAAACCCAAAGTCCAACAAACCTAGCAACTTGTTAAAATCCTACACTGGGCCCTGATAATGCAATGTTTGGGAGGGTCAAGGATGGATCTGCTCTAGGTCACTTGACTTTCAGAAGAGCAGCATGCCATCTGTAATACTGTGTATCATTGGAAGAGGCATGTGGAACAATTTTAGCCTTTTCTTTTGGTGTTTTTAACAAGATTTAAAAATTGAAACAAGAGCGAAAGGTGTCTCATAAGCAATCCAAAACCCCTCAAAGTATGTCAGATTTATGTGGGCCTTTTCTTAACGTACCTGCCTCCCAGCTGCGTAAGTAAGGCCCTGCCTGAGCTGCTCGAGGCAGTAGCCGGCTTGGCGGTTGAGTTCCCCAGGCTTATGATGTTGGGGGACTTCAACTTGCCATCTGCTGGCGAAACCTCTGGGATAGCTCAGGAGTTCATGGATTCCATGACAACCATGGACCTAACCCAAGTAATCCAGGGTCCGACTCATGAGGGTGGTCACACGCTTGACCTAGTATATCTCTCGGGGCAGTGGAGAGATGATCTGAAGATAAGGGACATAGTCATCACCCCTCTGTCATGGTCAGATCATTTCCTACTGAGGCTGGATTTCACGACCCCATTCCTCCCCCGCAGGGAGGCGGGACTGACTAGATGGTTCCGCCCCAGGTGCCTAATGGAGCCGGAAGGATTCCAGAGGGAACTTGGGGAAATACCTGAAACCCTGGTACACAATTCGGCTGACTCCCTGGTGGCTGCTTGGAACACCGCAGCATCAGGGGCTCTAGACCGAATTGCGCCTAAGCGACCTCTCCGTGGCAGTGGATCCCGGAAAGCTCCCTGGTTTACCGAGGAGCTCCGGGAGATGAAACGCCAGAAGAGACGTCTGGAGCGCCGCTGGAGGACCAAGAAAGCCGAGTCTGACCGAACACTATTAAGAATTTACATCAGATCTTATTTAGTGGCGATAAGGGCAGCAAGACGATCCTATCTTTCCGCTCTTATTGCGTCCGCAGATTCTCGTCCAGCCGCCTTGTTTAGGGTGACTCACTCCCTCCTTGGAAAAGGGGGGAGCGAGGAACACTTGCAAGGCAGAACTGAGGAATTTGCTGAGTTTCTGTCGGATAAAGTCGCTCAGATTCGGTTGGACTTGGACTCTGGCAGGGCAGAGTCCATAGAGTTGACAGGGGCCAGTCTTAATCCATCTTTGTGGGAGGAGTTTGGGCCTGTTTCTCCCGAGGATGTGGACAGGGCTATGGGAGCGATGGGTACCTCCACCTGTTTATTGGACCTGTGCCCCTCCTGGCTGGTCTCGGCCAGCAGGGCGGTGGCATGCAGCTGGATCCGGGCGGTGATCACCGCTTCTTTGAGGGAGGGATCCGTACCGCAGTCGTTAAAAACTGCGGTGGTGCAACCCCTCCTGAAGAAGCCTTCCCTGGATCCAGCTGATTTGAAGAACTATCGTCCAGTCTCCAACTTACCTTTTTTAGGGAAAGTTGTGGAGAAGGTGGTGGTGACTCAGCTTCTGCAGCTCCTGGATGAAACAGATCATCTGGATCCTTATCAGTCGGGTTTCAGGCGCGGCTACAGTACAGAAACTGCCTTGGTCGCCCTGATGGATGATCTCTGGCGGGCCCGGGATGGGGGGAACTCCTCCATCCTGGTGCTACTTGACCTCTCAGCGGCTTTCGATACCATCGACCATGGTATCCTTCTGCATCGGCTCGGCGAGTTGGGAGTGGGAGGCACCGTTTTACGGTGGTTCTCCTCTTATCTCGCCGATCGGATGCAGTCGGTGTTGGCAGGAGGGCAGAGATCGTCCCCTAGGCCCCTATTATGTGGGGTGCCCCAGGGGTCGGTTCTCTCGCCCATCCTGTTTAACATCTACATGAAACCGTTGGGTGAGATCATCCGCAGACATGGGGTGTGTTTCCATCAGTACGCTGACGACACCCAGCTGTACATCACCACCCCGTCTGACTTCAGGGAGGCAGTGGATGTAATGTGCTGATGCCTGGACGACGTTAAGATCTGGATGGGGAGGAACAGGCTCAGACTAAATCCCGATAAGACTGAGTGGCTGTGGATATTGCCTCCTAAGGTTCATGACAACTACCCCTCCTTGGTCTTTGAGGGTGCGAAACTGACCCCCTCAGACCAGGTCTGCAACTTGGGGGTCCTCCTAGATCCACAGCTAAAATTGGACCACCATCTTTCTGCTGTGGCTAGGGGGGCCTTTGCACAGGTTCGCCTGGTGCACCAGTTGCGGCCATACTTGGAGAAGGAGGCTCTACTCACGGTCACTCATGCCCTTGTCACCTCGCGTTTGGACTACTGCAATGCGCTCTACATGGGGCTACCCTTGAAGAGTATCCGGAGACTTCAGCTGGTGCAAAATGCGGCTGCGCGTGCTGTGGTGGGTGTGCCAAGGTACACCCACGTGACACCGATACTCCGCCAGCTGCATTGGTTGCCCATCGGTCTCCGGGTCCAATTCAAGGTGTTGATCACCATCTTTAAAGCCCTTCATGGCTTAGGACCAGGATATCTTCGGGACCGCATTCTGCCTCATACTTCCCTCCGACCGGTTAGGGCCCACAGAGTTGGCCTCCTCCAGGTCCCGTCGGCCAAGCAATGTCGGCTGGCGAGCCCTAGGGGGAGAGCCTTCTCTGTGGCTGGCCCCGTGCTCTGGAACCAACTACCCCCAGAGACCCGGACTATCCCCACTCTGCTGGCTTTCCGAAAAGCCGTTAAGACATGGCTTTTCCTGCAGGTGGGGGGGACAGCTTAATTCCACCTGAGCCTACCCCCCAAGTATGTATGTGTCGAATGGATGTTGTTGTTTTAAATAACTGTTTTAAATTTTTGTACTTGTTTTTAAATTTTATGTAATTTTTTTGTTTATTCTTGTATTTCTCCTTGCTGTAAGCCGCCCTGAGTCCCTCGGGAGTTGGGCGGCATATAAGAATAACAAAATAAATAAATAAATAAATTTTAAAGTGGTATGGCATCGTGGAGTTGCAAAAGGAACTCTCGGGTATCTATCCCTGCTATAAAGTAAATACATTTACCTTATCTGAATGTTTCTGATAGGAAAGAGACGATTTATATCAGTTAATCCAATTTATATTTCTAAAATAAAAAGTAAAAATAAGAATTATATTACCAGAGTCTCCAAAACTTTCCAGCTTTTATTAGCATCTGGAATTTAATTTGATTATAGATTCTTCTTGTTCCACAATCTGTACTGAGCCTAACAACATAAAAATTAAATCAACGACAGAGAGATGGCAGTAAGCAATGTTAAATTAATAAAAGAAGAAAACTGAAGATTTCCTGAAGCCATATATTCCTTTCACCAGGATGAAACCAGTTGATAACTACAGTTGCAGCTTGAAGGTCTCTAAGATTAACCCACTGAGTATACTTTCTTTCTTCCCGTTGAGTCTCAAGTCACAAATTGCACTTCTGTCTTTTTAGAAGCAGATTGTACCTATTTTTGCTTCCAGGAAATTTCTCATATTCTTAGTATTTATAAGAAGAAATTCCATTAACATATTGTAATATGGGTATTCAACAGTCACAAGATCTAGTTAGAATTAAGCTCTTTGAAAATCAAGGGACTTATTTCAATATTTTTTAATGAAGAAACATTTAATCTGAAAAGATTAGCAACTCTCAGGCAGTATTTAATACTTCCACTGTGAAACAAAGGATGTCATAATTATAGTGATTAGTTATATTATAAAATAGATCAGATTATGCATGGAGATAAACAGATATTACAGACAATCAGCATGCAAGTTAATAGGTAAATATGACTTGACAATATAATTGCGTTTATTTATTGGTGCCTTCAGCTTTGACTCCTAGTGACTGCCTGGACAAGTTCTTGCAGTTTTCTTGGCAAGATTTTCGGAAGAGGTTTGCCATTGCCCGCTTCCTAGGACTAAGAGAGAGTGACTGGCCCAAGGTCACCCATCTGACTTTGGGCTGAAGGTAGGACTACAATTCAGTCTCTTGGTTTCTAGCCAGGTGCCTTCACCACCACACCAAATTGGCTTTTCAATCGTTTCTATTGCATTTCTCAGATTCATCTCTACCTAACATGATTTTTACAGGAGTGGACAGCGCCTTCTGTTTAAAATTCTTCTTCGGTCCTCCACTTTGCATATAGGAACAAATCAGTTGAGAAAAGATGGAATAAACGTAAATATAGTTTGTTTATAGTTTTATTCCAGAAAGCTTGGACATTTTTTATTCATCAGTTACGTTATTTGTATACCACATGAAAAAAAATGTGCAGAACATTGACATGTATCGCCTCAAGTTTATTTTAAATACTGTATAAATAGAAAACTATGCAATTTCAGTATGGTTAATAAAGTTTTAGCAAGTGACCTATATCAGGGGCGGGTTCCTAATTTTTTTACTACCACTCTGTGGGCGTGGCTTATTTTGTGGGTGTGGCTTGCCAGCCATGTGACCAGGTGGGCGTGGGCCTCGGGAGCTTGGCAGCGGCCGGAGAAGCAGGGGGGGCATTGCCCACCTGCAACGCAGACCCCCGCAGCAGGAGCAGCAAGACCGCAGCAGCGGTTCTTCTAGGAGGCTCCGTCCGGCCTGAATGCTTCTCCCCATTCGATGATCCTAGGCTCCTGCCGCCCACTCCCCCTCCCCTCAGCAGCTCGAGAAGCCTCGAACGTGCGAAAATGCCTCGGATCATCACCGCGGGTTCGTGGCTTCTCGGACTGCTGAAGGAAGGGGAATGGAGATAGCTCCTGCCGCCCGTTCTTTCAGCGTCTCATGAGCTCCCTCAGCCATCTTCCCCTGCTTGGACTCACTGTGGGGTAGGAAGGCAGCGCATGCGCAGTGCCGGAAGCTCCGCTTCTGGGCATGCGCAGAAGAAATTTTTTTAAAAAATGTAAAAAAAAAATTTTTTTTAATGGCGGCACCCAGGCATTGGCAACTGACTGCACCGGTACTGTGACGTCACCAGCGGGCCGCTACCGGTGCTATAGAGTGGACCGCACCGGTAGGAACCCACCACTGACCTATATGCCTGCTTAGTACAGAAAAACATCTTATAGTCACAAAACAAAGCAAAGCTTTTAAAATATAACTTTTTATATAAAGTACATGACATGGGAAGTATTATTTAACAATAACACCAGTTGGAGATGTATTCTGAGTGCAAAATAGTGATCTAGAGAAAACTGAGATGTGTATAAAGAATGTTGGGAGAAAGATTTCAAAGCATATTGCAAATGCATAGTTGGAAATATGTGGTATGGGAAGAGAAAAATAAAAAGCCTTGTTATGCACAGATGTCTTTCATTTGCCTAAAGTAATTTTCTAGAATAAGTGTCTGAAAAGAAAAAGAAAAGTGAAAAGAAGTCTATCCAACCATCACTCAATTGGTTGACGAGTTTCCTATCTCATTCGCCAGTCCCCACCCTACAGCTGTTGCCTTTGATATGACCAGGGCATTTCAAGGAAAGCAAGCGATTTAAAAAAACTGGCTTACCCTCCCATATTATGGAAACAATCTTCAAATCAGGAACATATGGATGCATATGGAGGCCAGGATGGGGTCTTGGGGAGACAGTGAAGTATGACAGATGGTTGGCTAAAGCAAGACAGCTGCATGACAGATTGTAGAAGCAACTCTCTTGAAATCTGGCAGTGTGAGGTTTGGAAAAGGGCTAATCCTGCACGCAAAACAAATACCGATTGGTAGCTAGGGCAGCTGTGTGAGAGCCTGTTCTGTCAGGATCTGAAAAACCATCTCTCCAGCTGATGAGCTGGTTGAGGGAAAGCTTTGTATTATCTATGTTTAAAATCCTTCAATCTGAGTTGCCGCATTCTTGGTGAAAGGACACTTCGTAGTAAAAAGCCAAATTCCCATGTAATACAGTTGGTCCCATAAATGGGCTTGTTGAGAAGCAATAGTATGGTAGCCATTGCCCTCTCCCTCTCAATTTTTTTTATCTTAAGAAAAAAACACCTTCATTTTGTTCCATTTAGAATTTTGGGTCATACCTACAGAACTTTGTTAGAGATCTTAACAGCCTTCAATAGTAGTGCTTAATCCAAGGCAGTGGTGGGTTCCTACCGGTGCGGTCCACTCTATAGCACCGGTAACGACCGGCTGGTGACATCACAGATGTTGTAACTGGTCATAAATGTGTATGTGTGCGTGCGTGCATACATGTGTGCATGCATAAGACTGTCAAAACTCAAAAAACAGGTCAAGTAGCTCTGAGGAGGTCAGTCATAAATTTGAACACTTGCTAAGCAACCGGCCATTAAGCGAGGACCACTTGTATTTGGTTTGCCTTAAGGGTTCAGAGCTCTATGGAATCTGGTTTCTTTTAATCCTTTGTGGGATTGTAAAAGGTCCAGATGCAGGAATCCTCGTAGGGGGAACTAGGATCGTGACCACTTAGCCACCACCTACCCAGTCACATGACTATGAAGCCATGCCCATCCAGTCACATGACTGTCAAGCCACTCCAACCCGGTCACATGACTGCCAAGCCACACCCACAAAATTAAGCCACGCCCACAGAGTGGTAGTAAAAAAATTAGGAACCCGCCCCGCATCCAAGGGTCTTATGGAGGTGTAAAGATTGGGAGATCCAACTCCATAAAAACTCCTGAAGCCAGTCCTGTCTTTTCATGAAACCCAGCAACCATTGGGAAACTCCAAGAAAAGGTGAAGTTCTGTTAAAGAGCTCCTGACAGATCTAATACATTTGCTCATGCTGATGCAAAGCATCTTGGAACTTCAGATCCCCTTTGGATCTGAATACTACGCAGTTCTAATGCACTTCTAAAAATCTCGAACCTTGGTCCAAACAGGGTTCCTTCCTACCTAATAAAATTGCGACGTGAAACCACAGCTGTGCTTACGTTCTTACTTCAGCTTTCCTTTGCATTACGGACTTGCAAAGTTGTAAATGCTAGGATTGATCGTGAAGTTACTTTTTAATCACCGTTGCAACTGTGAATGGTCACTGAATGAGGCAGGTGCTTAATGAGGATTAGCTGAAGAACAATCCACAAAAGTAAAACAAAGTAGTATACTTAAGACAAACCACCATGCATCGTTCTTTCTTACCTTTTAACCATAGTCCATTTCTGCATTACGTTATCCTGAAGTAATTGAAACATACCATAATATCAGAGGTGGGTTTCAGCAGGTTCTGACCAGTTCTGGAGAACCGGTAGTGGAAATTTTGAGTAGTTCAGAGAACCGATAAATACCACCTCTGACTGACCCCGCCCCCATCTATTCTCTGCCTCCCGAGTCCCAGCTGATCGGGAGGAAATGGGGATTTTGCAGTATCCTTCCCCTGGAGTGGGGTGGGAATGGAGATTTTACAGTATCCTTCCCCTGCCATGCCCACCAAGCCACGCCACATCACGCCTACCTAGCCACGCCATGCTATGCCCACCAAGCCACGCCCACAGAACCAGTAGTAAAAAAATTGAATCCCACCACTGCATAATATATAAAGCCAAATCAAGACACCATGTAAAAATATCTGCAAGGATAAAGCTATGGTAATAAGTAACATAATGCTCTATATAGGATTGTATATAAACAGGTTTATCAGAAGAGGAATGATGGAATTTGATGGAAATTAAATTCTTTTTCCTGTACATCAACAAATCTGTTCTGAAAGTTTTAGCAGTATTACAAGTATGCATAAGGATTATGGGGGAGAAATGCAGTAGAGATAAGAAATGTCGGTTGTACATGATACCAGATGAGTTACTGATTGTAATATTCTTTTGTTAAAGAAAAATGAAGTAAAGTAAAAATACTAACAATCAAGAAATAATGATAGATTGCATAAACAACTTACCGTATTTTTTGGAGTATAAGTGGCTGCAAATTTGGGTGCGTCTTATACTTCGAATGTAGCTTTTTTTCCAGCCCTAACTAGGTGCTAACAGATCTTCCCAGCTCTTACCTTGCAGGCTTTTTCATTGTTACTCTCTCCAAAGAATTTTTTTCCAGCCCTAAGTTTTTGCAGAATTTTTTTTCATTGCTCTACTTGCTCCGAGTAAGTTTTTTTCTAGCCCTAACCAGGTGCTAACTATCTTCCCAGCTCTTACGGCTTGCAGGCTCTTTCATTGTTATTCTCTCAGAAGAAGGTTTTTTTAGGTCCTAACCAGGGGATAAAATAATGTACTGAAGTTGCTCTGAATAAGTTTTTTTTAGCCCTAACCAGGTGCTAACTATCTTCCCAGCTCTTATTGACTTGCAGGTTCTTTCATTGTTATTCTCTCAGAAGAAGGTTTTTTTAAGTCCTAACCAGGAGATAAAATAATGTGCTGAAGCTGCTCCGAAAATTTTTTTTCTAGCCCTAACCAGGTGCTAACTATCTTTCCAGCTCTTACCAGCTTGCAGGCTCTTTCATTGTTATTCTCTCAGAAGAATGTTTTTCCAGCCCTAAGTCTTTGCAGAATTTTTTTTCATTGCTCTACTTGCTCCGAATAAGTTTTTTTCTAGCCCTAACTAGGTGTTAACGAGCTTCCCAGCTATTACTGGCGTGCATGCTCTTTCATTGTTACTCTTTCAGAAGAAGGTTTTTTTAAGTCCTAACCAGGGGATAAAATAATGTGCTGAAGCTGACCAGACTAAGGATGCTAGCCAGATGAATACCTGGTAGGCAGATTGTTTTCCCCTATTTTCCTCCCCAAAAACTAAGGTGCGTCTTATACTCCGGTGCGTCTTATACTCCAAAAAATACGGTAAATTTTCAGTAAAATTAATGAATGTGACATAGAAAAGTTTCTAAACCCTACAAACCTGACAATGTAAAGATGTTTATTTGACCCTACTGTAATTGGACTGAATTGTCTGATATTTAAAGCTAGTTGCACTAACCCTGTATATTTGCATAAGAATCACAGATCAAAACCAAGGACAACAGAGCACGGTGTTTATTTTTTTGCTTATCGCTCTTCTCACACTTCGTATCTATTCTTAGTATTGTATTCACGTTGCTGTGAGTCTTATGACACACTAATCTTAAAATACTTCCCTTCCCTTGCATCATAATAAACAACTGTATATAAACTGAGACTAAAAATAAAGGTTTTATTGGATCATTATATAATTGACAAGGAGAAATATAGTTATATATTGTACAGTTCAGTGTAGCTATTGTTTCTAGTCCCCTTGGCCTCTTCTATCACTTGTAAAAAGCTGGTAGAGTCTTCTGTGCAGATGTTCTACATGAACAGAAATTTCTTCCAAATCTTGTAAGTGATGGATGATACTGAGGTAAGGTTGTTTCAAGGTGTGTCACTCAAACCTTCAGTGAAGCAAATAATCCCTTTGAGGATTTGCATAGATTGATTAGCTGGGATGATCACAGGCACACCACTGGATTATCTAAAGGATTTCAATGTTCATATTGCAGCTCCTAGTTGGAAATGGCTCAGGATTTCATAATTATTACAATCACAGGTCAACTGGGGTTTGTCTCCAATACATGTAGGGCACATGCTGGACTTCATACCCTGTTTGTATGGAACCATACATTTCCATGGTTCCGAACTTCTATGGGGAACCCCATGTAGTTCCAGTTATCAGTTGTAGACCACCAGTTGGTAGAATTCTTTATGCCGTAGGAGTGGAGGTCTTCTTAAAGTGTTCTGGTTCAACTGCCTGAGGGATCTGAATGTTTTTTTTTTAATGTAGCTGGGAAATTGCACATGTAGTGCCTTTTGTTGATTCTTGGGGTATTTTGGCTGTCCTGTGTGGTATGTAGGTGTCCTTACAGCTGAGCAGGCAACTCCTAAGCAGGCAACTCCTAAGCAGGGCTGTCAAACACGTGGCCCACGGGCCGGATGCATCACATGCTGGCCACGCCCAGTTTAGTGAAGGAGAAAAAAGTCCTGATACGTCATGTGACGCTGCCATGACGACCTGAGTTTGACACCCCTGTTGTAGAGCTAAACAATCTCCTGAGGTTTATGGGTGGTCATGAAGTCACCAGAATTGACTCAAAGAAGGCTGTTCTTTAAACACAGCAGAGGCCCTCAAGCCTCCATTTATAAAACTGCTAACCAAAGGTAAAATAAGGACACACAGGAAATACAGCCTGAAAATCAGAATAATTTATTCACATAACAGTTTCACATCATTAAAAGTGTGTGAGCCAGAATTAGATTGCAGTATTAAAAAAATAACCAAACTGCTTGCAATTAACTCAGAATTGAGTGCTATTATTTCATTGCTTTGGGCCAAGATTAACATGAAGCAAATCAAAGAGCAGCACCAAAAAAAAAAGCTTAAAAATTTTAAACAAACATATTTTCCATCTAAAGTTTTGCTTTGTCTAGCAGTGTTTCAGAACAGATTTCCGACAGCTCTATATGGATTTTGACTATAATTGTGAGGCACTATCCTTATTTCTTATGGACTAAAGCCAGTTAAAAGAGAACAAAAAAGTGTACATTATTTGGCTTTGCTCCACATACTACATTTAATTGGGTAGTCTCTGGAGTTTTTCTTGCTTATTTCTGTAGTTCTTGGCCAAGGGGAATTTAACTGGTAGCTATTTATTTTATATAAATATTTTATAGAAGAAAAATTCTATATGCCTAACTTTGCTCCCGGAATAAAATGGAGCATTGTTGTACTCAATTGCTATCAAGCTAAGAACCATAATTTAATGAATTTAAAGCAGGGGTCACCAAACTCTTCAGCTCATCAACTCCTCCATAAAGTTTCAGATTGTTTATTGACACCCCCCAAACATTATATGAAAATAATTTAATATTTAAATACTATTTAACTATTTAATAGTAAATATTATTATATATTAATTAAATATTTAATACTATTTTAACAAATAGTACTGTACTACGAATAACAGCAACCACTCCATGATACCCTCTTGTCATGTGGAAGACACTCTGATGAGGTCAAGAGCTATTTTGGTGGTAATGTATTCTACCAAAAGGGTCACCCATGCCAGAGAGATTTTAATCAAAGAGCCAGATTAAGTATATCCATCAACTTATTTAATATGGTGAGAAAACAGAAAAAGAATCCTAAACCAGATTGGTCATTGCCCAAGTCAACAAGAATCACAACAGATGTTAGAGTTCCTGGATATTTGTCACCAAGTGGGCAACAGGACTCAGGATGATTACTGAAGAACAACAACCACAATCAAGGCAAAAGTATACCAATTTAAACTAATTTATTGATGGACTGGTTATAAAAAGGCGTTTGATTCATTGCCAATAGTTGAATCATTAAATATTTGGAAAAAACTGGTGTCAGTAAAAAAATTAGATTGTTTATATAAAAAATACTGAATCAGTAGTACATAGAATTGGTGGTTGGAAATGAAAAATATAGGCTTGTCAACATTAGGAGAGGCATCTTCTAGTCTACTATCATTCATTATTACCCTTATTATTTATCACTGCTGTGATCCCACTGAGTGATTTTGAAGAAAACAAATCTTGGCTAGCAAGCAGCAAAAACTGCTAACGAAACCTCACATTTCTTTCATATGGATGATCTAAGGCAGTGATGGCGAACCTTTTTTGGCTCGGGTGCCAAAAGAGTGTGTGCGCGCGCCATAGCGCGCACACGTGTGCCCACACCCATAATGCAATGCCCTACCCCCATGGATGTGCACAACCCCCGCGCTGTCCCCTGCGAATGTGCACAACCCCCGCACTCACCCCCGCACAGGCCTCACTGAAGCCTCTAGACTTCCGGTAGGCCCGTTGGGCCGTTTTTCACCGTCCCCAGGGTTCAGGAGGCTGAAAAGAAGGCCAAAAATCAGCTGGCCAGCACGCGCATGCGTGCTGGAGCTGACATAGGGCAACACCTCACGTGCCCTCAGATATGGCTCCGCGTGCCACCTGTGGCACACGTGCCATAGGTTCGCCATCACTGATCTAAGGCTTTATGGAAAATCAGAAATCGAAATCCAGTCATTGACAAACACAGTAAGAGTTTTTAGCAGATAAAGCAGTGGAATTTGGCTGAGAGAAATGTACTACAGTCACACTAAATTGAGGTATAATTGCAAACAATAGTGGAATTGAAATGCTAAAGACAAAATTGAATAGTGGAAACAAAACCAAAGCTATCAATATCTGGGCCATTGCTGTTAAATGATACATTGCTGGAATTATTAACTGGATGCAAGCTGAACTGGTCAGTTTGGACTGAAAAACAAGAGAATTGATGACTATTCACTATGCATTGCACCCCTGCAGTGATATTGGTACATTATACCTGCCCCACAGAAATGAAGGCAGAGGTTTTACTTCAAGTCAAACAAATGGTTGAAGAAATAAAATGTGCATTGGCTGATTATGTAAAAGCACAGCCAAGAACAAGCATTGATTCAAGTTAAAAAATTGAATGTTCCAAATGTACAGGAAACAAAAAGTGAATATTGAAACAACGTTATAAAAACAGGAACAGAATGCTGGCAAGGAAAAGCATTACATAGTCCATTTCCACAAAAGGTAGAAAGGAAAGTGGATAAAGGTAAAACTTGCCAATGGCTTACAACTGGAACATTTAAAAAAAAAAGAAACTGAAGACTTGATTTTTGACTGCACAAGAACAAGCTATTCAAACTAAAGCAATCAAGGCCAAAATTGAAAAATCATCAAATGATTCAAAGTGCAGATTGTACAAAGCAGCAGAAGAGATAATAGAGTATAGTATACTTAGCTCATGCAAGAAGTTCACACAAACTGATTATAAATAACAACATAGCACAATCACCAAAATGATTCACTGGAACATGTGTAAAAATGATCATGTACCAGCAATTGAAAATTGTAGTAGGTTAAAATATTATAGGATTTCTGATTAGAGATTAATTGCCCCTTGGCTCATAACAGACCAAATATAACTTTGGTTGAAAAAAAAGAAAGTGTGGATTGATGTGGCAATAGCAGGGGATAGTAGAAGACAAACAATTGGAGATCTCAAAGTATCAAGATCTGAAAATCAATCTTGAAACCACGAATTGTTCATTTTAATATTTAAAACATTTCAATATTTTTAAAAACATTTTAAAAAAATAAGTGAGAACTTACGATTAAAACATAAATTATACGGTAATATTTACAATTATTTATAAACATATTGCTAAAGTAAAGGTTTCCCGGTCCAGTCATGTCCAGTTCTAGGAGGCTGTGCTCATCTCCGTTTCGTAGCCAAGGGAGCCAGCATTGTCCAAAGACATTTCTGTGGTCATGTGGCCAGCATGACTATACACCAAGGTGCACAGAACGATGTTACCTTCCCACCGAAGTGGTACCTATTAATCTACTTGCATTTGCATGCTTTCAAACTGCTAGGTGGGCAGGAGGTGGGGCAAGGAACAGGAGCTCATTCCGTCACGCAGCACTTGGATTTCGAACCTTTGCTGTCACCTTTCCAGCTGATAAGTTCAGCACCTTTAACCGTTGAGCCATCGTGCCCCCTAAACATATTGCTAAATGGTGCTGACATTAAAAGTAATACTGAAAGTGTCGGAAGAAGGAAGATCTATTTATCATTGAGGAAATGATGTTGATGGTTGTGTATTTGGTTGAAATGGTGAAAGAAAGATTTCTTCCTTCTCTTCTTTTTATTATTACATCTTAAAGACTATATAAATGAAAGATACATAGTGGAATAAATTAACAGTCTGATATATTGAAATGTTAGTTGATTAATAATATGCTTGATTTTTAGACTATGCTTAAAAGGTTTTGAGTAACAAGGAGTTAAAGATCTAGAGAAATTTTGAAATTAATAATTTGTTAGTATATTTTAATCTTATCTTTATTGAATATTATACCCTGTGCTTTTTCTGGGAAGTCGGGGAAGTCGGGGGTGGGTCGGGGAAGTCGGGGGTGGGTGGGTGAGGGGGGGAGGGGGGAGGGGGGAGGGTAAAGGGGGTGGAGGGGTGGGGTTTGGGGGAAGGGGGAGAGAAAAGATTAGTACTTTGTACTAATAAAACTTTTTGAATTAAAAAAAAGTAATACTGAAAGGATATTGAAATATAAATGCAAGTGCATGACAGAAGTAGGCAACCCCTATCCTATGTTTAAGGTTTTGATTCCTATCAGCATGACCCAGCTTAGTTAATGGTAAGGAAATGTTGGAATTGTAATTTAAAACCTGGAGGACATCAGGTTGCCTATCGTCTACCACAATTATAGGTGCTCTCTCTACACAAAAGTATATATAAAAGAGAAATGATAGCATTAGATAAATGGCTACTCATGTTTTGCACAATGGAGGTCCCATCTAATCTCCACGCTGACCAGGCTGCTGGGAAAAGGGAGCACAGCAATGCTGAAATGGTAAAATGCATGCATTGAAGTAAAGAATACAAAGGAAAAACTGACTATTTTTCTACATGGGAAAAAGAAAGAAAGAAAATAAGACAGATGTAATCAGTAACTTTTTAGCATAAGCCAAATATTTTTTTGCTGGGAAGTATTTTGTAAGAGAACTGCTCTAGAACACCCTTCTCCACTACAAAGTTATGGAGATCTCCATCTACTCTTAAGTTGTCAGAAGAATATACAACAAAAAAATGCATTATCCCCATTGCCAATCTCTATTCTGGCCTCCTAAAAAAATGGAGGAGCCTAGAAATGTTGTTTGCAAAGCATGTTGAGTAAAATTCTAGTTCTGTTCCTTCCTTCCCACGCCCAGCATCAGCAGCCAATGAGAAAACCTTCACCGACGATGACAATGATGAAAGTCTTGCATGGAGTCTGACCACATGCTTGCTTCTGGACATTCTGGCTGAGTTGGTCCTCAAGAGTACTGTTTTGCATTGGTTCCAGACTTTCCTATTGGGACATAGTCAGATACCAATCTAGCCTTCTGTCTATTAGAATAGTTATCTTGGGTACAGTCAGTGACATCCAACATTTACATGAAACCACCGAGAGAAGTCATTCAGAGTTAAAGAATGAGGTGGCATCAGTATTAAGATACTGCCTTTCTCTATTACTTCTTATCTTCTAATAATCCACACTGTAAACATTCCTCCAATTTTGATAATGGTTAGGATGAGTAAAAAAATGGACAAGACAGAGGTTTTTTGTTTACAAGGAGGGTTGCTTCTGCATGAGGTTACATTGCCATAGAAGAGGTATATTCACTGTTTGGAAATGTTCCTTGATCCCCAGCTGTCACTGGGTTTGTCACTGACAGCTACGGCAAGGAGTATGTTTGCACAATTCCCAAACTGGCCAGACTTAGCAACAGCTGCCTGAAACTCGGTTATAAAGCTGTCTTGGCTATTTTCATGTGCCGTACGTGGGGCTATCCTGGTTCATGTCCAAAAATGCAACTGTTTTGCAAAATGTAGCAATTGGGCTGATGACTGCCACAAGGAATAGAGCAGTGTTTCTCATTGTTAGCAGCTTTAAGATGAGTGGACTTCAACTCCCAGAATGCTGGCTGGGGAATTCTGGGAATGGGAGTCCACACATCTCAAACTTGCCAACATTGAGAAACACTGGTATAGAGTATAATATATCGAAAGATCTCCCTTAGTTACCAATTGCCCAAGTTCCTGCTAGGAATTGTCCAGTCTTTCCATTAGCAGGAGATGGCATTGTGAAGATCCTTGTTCTGTCCTCACTACACGTCAGTCTGTGTGCAGCTCGACTTGCAGCTAAACCCACCTATCCTCCAATAAAACAGACCATGTGGATGCTTTCTTGGAAGAACAGGATATGGTGAAACTGGGGAAAATAGGGATACATACAATGTGAGAACCAAATACAAGATGGACAGTATTGAGTTACTGCTGAACATAACAATTATTAAATACAAGCAATTTAAATCTCACCAGCGATGCTCTGTGTGTGGGATGTGGGTTTGTCTTTGGATGACTATGTGCCACAGATTAAGATGGATTCTTCTTTGTGCTTCTGCCTTCTCCAAATGCTAAAGGAAATGGAGTCTGGCTTCCCAGCGTGCACTTGTTTTGAGAGTGTGGGCTGATGGGTAAATGGGTGGAGTCAGCTTCAAACAATATACTTGGTATTTGTCTCTCTGGCCACTAGATGGGGTTAGAGAGCAACAACAGTATATAAAAGTTATATGCTGGGGCATGACAATCCTGCTGTTGCTAGAAGTATCTATTTTTTATAGAAAGTTTTTATTGTGGTTTTTCATTTAACAAGTTTCCATACTTTATACATAACTGTGCTCATTTACCTATTATTTACATATCTATTCTTTACATATCATTACATTCAAGTTTAAGAATATTTCATACATAATATTTACACCTCTTTTCATTCAAATCCATATATTCCATATTTTTCAAATATACATTTACTTCCTCTTATATTTTACCTCTTTTTTTCTCGTTTTCTATACTCAATCCATTCGTACAATTTCTTTCATATTGCGTAATATTCCGAATTCATTTGTCCTTTCAGTTCAATTGTTAGTTTGTCCATTTCAGCACAATCATATATATTTTTATTATCAAGCTTTCCGAGGATGTGTTCTTTTGTCTCCAACATTGCGTAAATGCTATTCTTGCTGCTGTTATAATATGTAAAATAATGTATGTGGTACATTATCTCTATCTGGAGTATAGACTTCAGGTGTGAAATGCATCCTCTGAGAAATGTGGAGTAGAAATCTAGTAGGTAATATATAAATGGTGGGATATGTTCTTAAAATATTCTTTGAGGTTGTGGGCAGTTGATGTATTTCAAGAGTTCCCATGCACATTTGCTGTTCCTTCAGTTTCTCCTGAGTTGCTGTCAGTAGTGGGTTCCTACCGGTGCACTCTTGGCTGTTCGTCGCCGCCGATCCGAAGAAGCTGGCGGCGTTCGCGGCGCGGGGCTTCCCCCGCCCACTTTCCCGGGATGCTGGGATGCCGCCAGCATCCTGAGAGGGCAGAAGAACGCAAATGGCGGCATCCTGGCATCCCGGGAAAGCTTCTTCGGCTCGGCGGCGACGAACAGCCAAGAGCGCACCGGTAGGAACCCACTACTGGTTGTTGTGATACCAAAAGTTTCTCAGAACCCTCCCTCTCTACAGGTAGTCCTTGACTTACAACCATTCATTTAGTGATTGTTCAAAATTACAACAGCAGTGAAAAAAGTGACTTATGGCCATTTTTCATACTTATGACTGGGGCAGCATCCCCATGGTCACATGATCAAAATCCGGGGACTGGCACGGATTTACAACAGTTGCAGTGTCCTGAGGTCACGTGGAGGAAGCCAGATTCGCTTAATGACCGCATGATTCACTTAACAACTGTAGTGATTCACTTAACAAGTGTGACAAAAAAGTCATAAAAGGGGGCAAAACTCATTTAACAGTTAATAGGGTAAACAGCACAGAAGCTTTAATTATTATCTGTAATAAATACTGTGACCTCTGGAATTATTTTTACTTAAATTTGAATAAAAATATTAAGAGGACCAAACCGTATTTTATTTAATTAATGACTCTTAGATTCTTTTGCTTTGCTTCCTTTTGTTCTCCTCAGAGTAGACAAAACACTCTAGTTTTCTCATTTTAGGCATCATTTTCTTCCATCTAAGCAACAGCTCTTGTCATTTTTTCCCCTCTAGATCTCAGGGGAGTACAAAACTAATGTGAATGTTAATGATATTAAAGCAAAATGCTAAACTGTACGGATAAGCCTCAACTTATGACAACAACTGGGACCAGAATTTTTGTCAGTGTGATATGGTCATTAAGTAAGTCATGCCAAATGTTACAACTATATTTGGCATTGGTCATTAAGTAAGCTGCTGCAGTCATCAAGTAAATCACATGGTCATTAAGTGAATCTGGCTTCCCCTATTGACCTTGCTTGCTGGAAGTCCCCTGGGAAGATTGTAAATGCAATCACACGATTGCAACTAGTGTGAAAACATGCCAATTTGCCAAGTGCCCGAACATTGATCATGTGACTGCAGGCATGCTGCCATGATTGTGAGCGCAAGACCCAGTTGTATTTTGCTTTTTTCAGTGCTATTATAACTTTGAACATTCGTCAAATGAATGGTTATAAGCAGAGGACTACCTGTATTACAGAGGTGGGTTCCTCCTGTTCGGACTGGTTCTATAGAACCGGTAGTAACTTGGCGGCCTGGGTCGCTGGAACCGGCAGCGACCCAGGCCTGCCACGCCCCCGAGCCAGTTCTCTTGGCGGCATCATAGGCACCGCCATCTTGTTTTTTGTTTCTGCGCATGCGCAGAAGCTTTGTTTTAGCACTGCGCATGCACGTGCAAAGCACATGCACGGCACGCAATGTGGACGTGCGCACGAAGCATGTCCCTGAGTGAACCGGCAGTGAAGAAAACTGGAACCCATCCCTGCTGTATTAGCAAATCATTCAAAATAACGAAGAGAAGTTTGTGTAAGAGACAAATCTAAAATATATTCACACACTCCCTAAACCAATTTAAGCAAAAAGTTGCAATAATGAGCAATGCGCTTTTCAGCTAAAGATGTGAAATGCTTGCTTTCAGCCAGGATCATTCTCAGCTCAAATTGCTTTGAATGAGCATAGGTGTTTTAAGGCCCTCCACCCCAACCACACCTCAGGTAGCCTTGGCACATTAGCCTTTGGCTGCCAGGAATTTACCTGGCTCCTTTTACTTTATACTAAGGGCAGGCCAAGTGTTACCTGCTGCCACCCTATGTAGGATCCATGTACAATTTTGCTACCAGTCCACTAAGGAATGCTCGCCTGACCTTATTGTGGTCTTCTCAATATGGCAGTAACCGTCCTGCCATACTTACTGCTACCTGATTTTTTTTTCCTTTGCTGGAATCTGGATTTCCCAGACCAGATCTGGAAGTCCTGGATCAGAAGAAATACATCTGGACGGTTCTGCTGAGGAAATACAGAATGTTTATAGAGGTGGACGGTTTTGAAAAAAAAAACATTCTGAAAACAGTGTTCTTCAGCAAGCTCCAGATTATCTTGCTTGTGTTCAATACTCCTTCAACCAGCCAGCTGAGTACTGAATGGTGCAGGGGAAGCCTCTGTCCTAAAGAGGCATAATTTTTGAGAGAAGCAACTTTTCGTTTTTACAGTATCAATCAGCTGTCTGGCAGGCTAACTGGATGGGGCCTGTTCAGTGGCTCCAGGAGCTTTGACTAGCTTTTCCCATTGGTCAGAAAAAATGGTGACATGTGAGAGAGTCCTGGATCTCAGAGGATGTCATGTACCCACACCAGCCTAAAAGATTCAATAGATGCCACTTGTCCCTATACCTATAGGCCACCTAAATGTGGGTTTGTCCTCACATCCCCCCCCAACAAATAGCAGACAGATGCCATGATAGCTATTTTTGTAGGTAATATCCTCACACAACAGTGATCCCCAGCTAACCCTAGCTGGCAGGTCTCTGATTACAAGAAATTGGATTTTGCAATTAGAAACCTGGCAGCTAAAGAATTAGCTTCCCTCCCACTTTCCTTGCCATCCCACACAACATTGGCATCCATCTAAGAAGAATGTGAAGTGATATATTTTGCAATATTACAATTAGAATTGTTTATTGGCCAAGTGTAATTGGACATACAAGGAATTTGTCTCCAGTGCGTAAGCTATCAGTGTACATACAAGCAACAAGTGATAAATCATGATCATCATAAAAAACGTTCATCATAAATCATAAGATACAACACTCAGTGATAGTCATAGGATACTAAATAAGCAATCAACATAAATCAATTTTATTTAGGTTACTAAATAAAACAATTAATATAAATCGTAAGATACATGCAACAAAGTTATAGTGATAAGAAGATAAGGAAATACATAATAGGAAAGATGAGAAGGATAATAGTAATACAGCCCTACTAGGTAGTTTGACAGTTTTATATATATGTTGTGGAAATTAGTTGTTTAGCAGAGTGATGGCATTGCGGGACGGACTGTCCTTGTGTCTATTGTTTTGGTGTGCAATGCCCTATAGCAGTGATGGCGAACCTATGGCACGCGTGCCACAGGTGGCATGCGGAGCCATATCTGCCGGCACGCGAGCCGTTTGCCCTAGCTTAGCTCCAACGCGCATGTGCACGCCGGCCAGCTGATTTTTGGCTGATGTGGAGGCTCTGGGAGGGCGTTTTTGGCTTCCGGAGGGCCTCCGGGGGCGGGAGAGGGCATTTTTGCCTTCCCCAGGTTCCAGGGAAGCCTACTGGGCCCACCGGAAGTCGGGAAATGGGCCATTTCCAGCCTCCAGAGGGCTTCCGGAGGGGCGGGGGAGGCAGTTTTCTCCCTCCCCAGGCATTGAATTATGGGTGTGGGCACTTGCGCGTGTGCGATAGCGTGGGCACACACGCTTTCGGCACCCGAGGAAAAAAAGGTTCGCCATCACTGCCCTATAGCATCATCTTGAGGGAAGATGTTGAAATAGTTTATGTCCAGGGTGTAAGGGGTCTGTTGATATTTTCACAGCCCTCTTTCTGGCTGATGCAATATACAGGTCCTCAATAAATTGAATAATTTGAATAATTGAAAGAGACTTTGCTTTTATGGCTAAAGGTGTATTTGTTATCTCATTTAATTAATTTAGGTTTGGGATTATTTTGTGTGATATCATATCAGCCTATGAGTCTATGATCCTACAAGTAGAATATCATTCTACGGTATAGAAAGAGTAGATGGTCTCTTTCTCTCTCTTTCTGAATCAAGCCAAGCCAGATTTTTAATTTGAATTTTAGAACATCACATAACTTACAACCCAGAAGGGTCCTGGATTCGATGAATGAGGTCAATATATTTGATGCCGGAATAAAAACCAATAAAACAAAACAGGTACTTACATTTTATAATGAATTCTGAATATACTTTTTGATATTAATTCTGTAATACAGCATTCTGCCCTCACTTGATTGCTAAAAATGAACATAACAGTCTTGGAAAACAATTAAAATTATCCTTTGATTTAGTCCTCTGAGTGGTCGGGAAATCTGTTAGCTTAGGAAGTTAAAAAGCAATCCACTTGAAATGTGGTTTGTTGTCATTTGCACCAATATGAAAGATGTTTTCCTACAGAAGAGTTCTTTTCCAATTCCGCTCTGCCCTCTAGTGGCTTTGATTATTACTAGGAATGCCAAGGCAGCTGATATTTCTGGTACACCCAACTATGCACTGAATTAACATTTTAGATTTTATATTGTTGCAGATTCTGTTTCAATACCATTATATATTCTGATGCATCAGAGAAGGAATAATAATAGCAGCAGAGGAAGAGGAGGAAAGAGTATTTATGGTTTATATCAGTGGTGCTTAATCTGGAGTGCGTGCACCTCTGAGAGTGCGAGAGAGCATTTCCAGGGGTGCGAGAGAAATTTAATTTTTTTTTAAAAAAAATGAACGAGGCGACCGTGTTTTTATGTTATATAGTAATATAATATAATATAAGGAAGGAGAGGAATATAAGCAAAAGGAAGGTGTGATGTTTCCTTCCATACACCAGGATGACTCGACAGAATAAACATATACAACCCTTTCATAATATAATAATGTTATATAGTAATATATATTGTAAACAAACACGGCATTTGTTTATGCAATAAATGTTTTTTCTTAAATAAAAAATATACACACATTTTTTAAGGGGGTGCAAGAGCTTATTTTCAGATTCAAGGGGGTGCGGACCACTAAAAAGGTTAAGAACCGCTGGTTTATATAAACGGTCTGCTTCTACAGAACTTCTCATTATCCTCTAGCCAAATTTCAGTGATAAATTAATGGTTATTTAAGGATGACAATCTTCAGACATGAACTATTTTTCTGTTTGATATGTTTAAAATAATTCTGCTTCTTGCGGGTATCACCCTTTTAATTATTTCCTATTGGCAACTCCCTGCAGACATGTTCTGTAATTAATAACCTTCTTTTTGAAAGCAAAGTAATTGCTTCATTTATGTTATTCTTTCAGTTGTGGCTTTGTGGGAAAAAAAACCCCTTAATGAGTAATTTCTGTGATTTCAAAAGGAAAAAAGGTAATTAAAACATCCGGTGACAGAGAATAGAAAATGGGTAATGAAAAACCTAATACAGTAATGCAGGTAAATAAGCTCGTGTAATACATTTTCACTTTATGTAAGTCCTTTATTACTGCAATTTTATTGAACCGCTTTAGCCTGGGAGGATTGGCCCTTTCATTCTGACAGTAGATACATTTGCTAATAAACAATTATCTCTGTTCTATTCAGCTTCAGATAAGTAAAGGTATCTCATTAAAAAAATCCCTGAGGAAATTCAAAGGTTGAGAATCAATAGAATTTCACAGAGCAATTAGGAATGGGACAATAGAGTTCAGACAGAGGAACACCCAGAGGGAGTTTTGCTACACGGACCAGCTCTGCCCTTACCATACTCCGTGGTTTTGTAGGGTTGGTATAGCTAGTTTTAGTCAGAGAAACATCACTTTGCTGGGGGAAAAAAGTCTCTCTTTGTTTTCTCCCTAAAATTCCTGGAAGACTAAGTGATAGCCTTATCAAGGAACTCATGCCTGTCCAGTAGCTGATTTAGGGTTAACTTCCCTTTTCCTGTTGCAGATAAATTAGCTGGAAAGTTTTGTATGTCTAATTACTACCTTAATCAGTTAGGGACAGAAGGGCGAGGACAGTAATGAACCCACTTTCTGGGAGGGACATTCTCTAGCAGGGGTGAGGGGGTGTGACTTCTTTAGTGCTTGTTGCCTATTGCATGCTAAAGATCACAAGCCTTTGTTTTCCAAAAGTATATAAAAGCTATGTTAATTTGTGTATTGGAGGATCTCGATTTGTGATTCAATCCCCCCCCCCCCAGAGCACAACTCTTTTGTGCTGTACAGAACAAAGAGGTTGAAATTTTCCACTGTGTGCGACAATTGGCTACTTCGCACCAAGAAAAAAAAAACAATCTAGTATTTGGCTGGACCAATCCATAGATTGGCCAATAATTTCATCATTACTACCTATGTATTCTGCACATGTAAGGAATTATAATCACAGGTAAGTACAGATGGTCCTCAATGTAAAACAGTTCATTGAGTGACTGTTTGAAGTTACAACGGCACTGAAAAAAGTGACTTATGACCGTTTTTCATGCATATGACCATTGCAGTATCCCCATGGTCACATGATCAAAATTCAGATGCATGGCAACTGATTCATATTTATGATGGTTGTAGTGTCTCGGGATCATGAGATCACCTTTTGCAACCTTCTGACAAGCAAATGGGGAAACCAGATTCACTTAACAACTGTGTTACTAGCTTAACAATTGCAGTGATTCACTTAACAACTGTCTCGCTTAGCAATATAAATTTTGGGCTCAATTGTGGTCATAAGTTGAGGACCACCTGTAAGTCATGTAATCATAGCCTAGGATTAGGAGCTATAGAGAAGTATTTTTCTAGTTCTCCTTTCTTTTTTTTTTTTTTTTTTTTCCAAAAAGTTTTATTAGTACAAAATTACATAGATAATAGCTAAACATTAAATAGAAAGTACAAACATTTTTTTTAATTTTTCTCCCCCCTAACCCACCCCTTTCCCTCCCCCCCCCTCCCCCCCCGGACTTCCCAGAGAGAGTACAGGGCATAATATCAATAAAATAAATTTAAATTAAATTAAAAAATTTTGACTTCCACCTTATTTTTTTAAAACTTCAACTCCAAATTGTACACTAATAAAAATTCCTTCCTCCTCCTTTCAATCATCTACCCTTCACAACATTTCTTCACTGTTAACTAAGAATTAAATGATTATTACATAAATGATGACTAAGTATTAAATACAAAAACCTTAAACTTCATCATAAAATCAATCAGTATATAAATAACATACTATTACTATATATCAGATTATAAGCACTAATTCCAAACTTTAAATAACCTTCCTCCCATAAAAAAAAATGTTAAATCTAATTGTAATATTTTATAACTGGATAGATAACAATTCCAAATCTTTCTCACAATTAAATAAAACTTAAATTGATATTACACAAAAAATAACTAAATAATAATACAAAAACCTTAAACTTCATCATAAATTCTACCACTCTATTTGTAACATAATGTTACTATGTATTAAATTATTAGGTTCAAAAAAGTTCTAAATCTTTAAAAAGAATTAATAATACTTTGAATAAGCCCCCCAAAAAAAACAAAAGAAAAAAAAAGAATGCAAGAAGTAAAGAAAAGAAAAAAAAATTAAGGAAAGAAGGGAAAAAGAAAAGTACAGTCATAATGGCAACCATCTGTCCAATAAACTTCAACACTGCATCTTGTTGTATCTTGATGATGGTTGCATCTTTTTGTAACTTGATAATTTTGTAGTTGTCAGCTCGCCTCCCATCTGACCCCGATCTTCCATCTCCTTTTCCACACTGTAGACATCTGTCTGGCTCTGCCAATCATTTAAATTTTGTAAATCTGTTTCGATTTGAAGAGGAAGGGATGGCTTTCCCTCCTCCTCCTCTTTTGTTTTCATACATCTTTCCTCTGGAATCTTGGATATATCAGCCTTTAAGACGTTGACATAAAATTCAGTAGCTTTCTTTGTTGTATTAAGCCGATATCTTTTTCCCAGAAATTTCACTGCAACTCCTGTTGGTGCTTCCCATTTGTAATGTAAATTTAACCTTTTAAATTCATCAATCAGAAAGGTATAATCTTTTCTGGCTTTGAGCATTTTAGAGGGAATTTCTTTCCATATCATCAGTTCCTGGCCATTCACCTGCAGGTTATTCTTAAACGTCGCCTGTATAATCCTATTCCGTAAGGCTCTTGTAGTAAAGTATATTACAATATCCCTTGGTAGGTGTTTTTGTTTTGCATACCAGGAGTTGATTCTATATATTTTATCAATTTGCCTGGCTAGTTCTTCTTTAGACAGTCCAGACACCTGCTCCAAAGCTTCCACCATCCTTCCTTTCAAATCTTCATATAATCCTTCTTTCAACCCCCTGACCCTTATGGCAAATTCCATGGATCTGAATTGCGTCATTAACACCTCTGTTTCAAAATTTGCAATGTCATTTTGTATTTTATCTATGTATTCTACTGAAGTTGTCAAAACTTGTTTGTTTTCTTCAATGCGGTTTGCCAAAACTTCAATATTTGTTGCTAGACCTTTACATACCTCCAACACATCATTTCTAATTTGTTGGTCAATATTCTTTAAAGCAGCCTGCATTTTATTATCTATTTCACTAATTTTTTGGTTAAATTCAACAATAAGTTCATCTTTCATAATCTTTAAGGTACTTATTAAATTTTCAGGTGTTAAAGACTTTGGGGGTGTTAACTCAGTGGTAAGTTGCATTTTAGAAATATAACCAGATGAATAATCCATTCTTTTATTCAAAACAATCTTTCCAGATTTTGAAGCCATTTTAGTATTTCCAGTGGTGAACAAAGAAAAAGCCAAGCCTCTAGTTAAAGTTCTTTTAAATTTCTTTTAAAATTCTTTCAAATTCCAAAGCCAGATAGAATTTTATTTTTAAAAAATTGTCAGTTATTATTTAATCCAGAATCGGGAGACAGAGAGAGTAAAGCCAACTTTCAAAATCAAAAATTTCCATAAGAAAAAAAGCTGCTAGGGAAACGAAAGTTACTTTCACTTCTCCTCCCACTTTCTCCGATCGCCATGTTGTAGCCTAATAACTGTTACTTAGTTTCTTCCGAAGTGAAAATCAGCAGTGGAGTTGAAAGAAAAAAAAAATCTGTACTTGCCCTTTAAAATCCTGTCTCTCTCTGTCTGCTTGTTTAAACAATTAAGTAGTTGTAATCCCATTCACGAAGCAGCGGGTGGTCACAGCATCTTGCTCCGCAAAAGCGGAGGTTTCCAAGTCCCCGGAGCAAGAGACAGGCTGGCTGGGGAGCCCTCACCTTTCGCGCCCCTGGCTGACACTTGGGGCACTAGGGGGGGCTCTACCCCACCTGTCCGGCTCTCATCTCTCCCCTTTGCCCGGGGCAGAGACTTTCAAGCCGCCAGACAGCTGTTCTGGCGGCTTTAACGGGGAAAAGGAAAGGCGCTCAACGAGGAGCGTCCGCGATGCAGCGATCCGGAACCGGAAGTCCTAGTTCTCCTTTCAAAGTGTCCAAAATGAGTTGTCCTTATTATATTTTCTACATTTCACTATTATACACTGTATGACAGTGGTGAAATCTACTTACCTTCCCTCCCGGTTCAGAAGTGCACACTTTTCAACCCTCGCTCCGCTCATGTGTGTGCTTTTTCACCCTCTGCGCATGCGCAGAATGCTTTGTGCATGCACAGAGGGTTAAAAACAAGAAAATGGCGATGTCCAAGTGGGTGGGCGGAGCTTTGTGCTGCCGCCGCTACCGGTTCTCCAAACCACCGGTGGCCGCTGCTACCGGTATGCTCGGACCGGGCCGAATCGGTAGCATTTCACCCCTGCTGTATGAGGTCATATTCTGAATATTATCTATCTCCCTCATTCAGGGAGAGTGGATGATCCTAGATTCCAATATGACAAGGACCCTTATTTATTTATTTATTTATTGAAACTTATATGGCTGCCCATCTTATATGCCCTAACTTTGGACAGCTCACAGCAGCAAGAATAAAAACTGTATAAGAAACAATATAAAAGCAACATTCACGTCCAACATCAACATCCCAAAGCCAACATCATACTTATATAATTTTATAGACTCTTTCCCCAATTACATTTGCCTGTCGGCCAAACCTGCAAAAGTAAATATATTCACATAAATGTAAAGTCTGGAATGTTAAGGTATCTGAAGTAATAAAAAATATAAAAAGATGACTGGTTATATATAACAAATTAAAAAGTTAATCAGATGCTATAAAGAAAAAACCTCCACAAACACTAACACTTGTAACATCAATGGGCAGATTACACTAACATCAGTTCTGGCCTCAAAAGATATCCCAAAGGTACTTTTTCCAACAGGTAACTGGACTTTCTTGACTCACTTAGACTTTGAAAAACTCAGTTTATTTTGCTGCTATGATATTCATCCTGCAGCAAGGGATGAATGGAGACACAGCTGAAAAGTATTAGAGATTCTTCATTTCCTTTTATTCTATTTTATTCATTTCCTTTCTTTTAGAAAATGAGACATAAATTGGATTCAACAGCTGTTAGACAGCTGTGCATGGAAAATGCACACTGCCCTTCATTGTGTTTAACGATTTTCTTTTGGTTGTTTTCATTATTATTATTATTATTATTATTATTATTATTATTATTATTATTATTATTATTATTATTATTATTATTATTATTATTATTATTATTATTATTATTCTGTGTGCTGCCCAGAGTCATTGTAGAGTTGGGTAGCTTTATAAATGTCTTAACTAACTAACTAAATAAATGCAAGAATTAAATGCAAGAAATAAAGAGACTTTATTTTTTTAATTTACTTCTTGCTCACTTTCTCGACACAATGTTAATGAAACCAGTATTAAGAATGGATATAGAATAGAATAGAATAGAATAGAATAGAATAGAATTTTTTTATTGCCAAGTGTGATTGGACACACAAGGAATTTGTCTTGGTGCATATGCTCTAAGTGTACATAAAAGAAAAGATACGTTCGTCAAGAATCATAAGGTACAACACTTAATGATAGTCCGGGTACAAATAAGCAATCAAATCATATTAGGAACCAGTCAATATAAATCATAAGGATACAAGCAACAAAGTTACAGTCATACAGTCATTAGTGGGAGGAGATGGGTGATGGGAACGATGAGAAGATTAATAGTAGTGCAGACTTAGTAAATAGTTTGACAGTGTTGATGGGATTATTTCTTTAGCAGAGTGATGGCGTTCGGGAAAAAACTGTTCTTGTGTCTAGTTGTTCTGGTGTGCAGTGCTCTATTGCGTCGTTTTGAGGGTAGGAGTTGAAACAGTTTGTGTCCAGGATGTGAGGGGTCTGTAAATATTTTCACAGCCCTCTTTTCGACTCGTGCAGTATACAGGTCCTCAATGGAAGGCAGGTTGGTAGCAATTGTTTTTCTGCAGTTCTAATTATCCTCTGAAGTCTGTGTCTGTCTTGTTGGGTTGCAGAACGAAACCAGACAGTTACAGAGGTGCAGATGAAAGACTCAATGATTCCTCTGTAGAACTGTATCAGCAGCTCCTTGGGCAGTTTGAGCTTTAGGAGTTGGCGCAGAAAGAACATTCTTTGTTGTGCTTTTTTGATGACGTTTTTGATGTTAGGTGTCCATTTTAGATCTTGTGATATGGTAGAACCTAAAACCTAGGAGCTGGTGTAATATAGGCTCTTTGAGACAAGAAGGTCCTAATCAGCTCACTATTTTTTGAATCCCAGCTGTTTGGTCTAACACAGAGAATTTACTTCCTGTACTGTTCGTTTTACTGACAAGTTGTTTTACACATTACATAAAACAGTATGTAACTTTGAACATAGCAGTGTATCCTGCCAACATATTTTTCTCTTATGGTTACTGAAGCATTGCTACAGAAAGGCCTCTACAAAATGGTTTGATTAGCCCATTAACTAATCATTTCCTATCAGTTGGCTTTACATCTACTTTTGAAACAGTTGCATAAACAGATCACATACATCTTTATATTCACTTATTTTATTAACAGTATGATTTTGTTCAGTTTTTATGGAGATTTATGAAGAGAGCAGATTTGGACATATCTGTAAATATTGCAGATTTCAATTTATTTAGCACTAGGACTCCATTTTAGCATTTAAATTATGGGGCCAAGGAATTTTTGATTCTATATCCTTTATACTAAATTCTAGATGGTAGAGCATAACGTTCTATAAAAAGAACCTCTCACATCTTAATTAAGGTACTTACACAAACATTATTTATAGAATGGCTAATAATGTACAAGTTTAATATCTGACTTCCTTTAATTACTTTTTGTGGAATTAATACACTGCTGCAAACGTGTATTAATTCCACAAACTTTCACTTTTCATTAGCTCCACAAATTTCCATTTTTTCCCTACTATACTCTTAACTCTTTAGAAGCAATAGGTAAATAACCAAATTGCAGCCTTCCTCGAACTGAAAGCCTTCGGATTTTATCTGCCACGAATTGGCGATGCCTGTCAAACAACACAACTGGATGCTGAACAGGTTGGGAAACTTTTAACTATAAATTGCAACGTCACGCCGGCTTAAGAATCGCTAAACATTAAGAACTAGCCTATAGCTGGACTTCTAGAATAAGATCGTAGTTTCTCTTTGCGCATGGGAAGGGAACACTAGTGTTGATGCCGGCTACAGATTTAGAGTGTAGACTGGACACACAGCCACAATTATGAAAAGTAATCTTCCCGCGCACGCAACTATCGCGATTTCCCCACAGATCTGGGGGGGATCTGTTTTATTAGAAAGATCTCAGAGAGATCAGCGGCTCCTCTTTCTCGGATTTTTAGGGTTGCGGTGGATTTTTTTGGGAGGGGGAAAAGAGCCAATGCTCCATTGAAGGATAGAGAAATATTGCAATTGTTACTGCGGGGTTTTTTTAGCCAGAAGTCTTCAAACTTGGCAAATGTAAGACTTGTGGACTTCAACTTCCAGAAATCCCCAGCCATCATGGTTTAGCCAGATCGAGCTGAATTTCCAGGAAAGGCTCTTTCGTCCACGGAAACTCCGAACCCTAATTAAGGAGCGCTATGTTTTAAAAACAAACGCCTTATATGTAGGGCGCCCTTCGCGTCAGACTAATCGCGACAGGAGGCTGTTTATACGGAGAAAAGCAAGAGGCGGATACGGTTGTGAAATAAGCAACGGGGGGGGGGGGGCGGAGTATCGAGCTCGTAAAACCCTACATTCTTTGAACTGGGAGGGAGGGAAGTGGGGGGGGGGGGGAGAACAGCAAGGCGGGATTGGCCAGCCCTGAGGGGGTGGAACTTCGATTGACAAGCGGAGCGCATGAAGGACAGGCGACGACGAAGCGGCGTTCCCATTGGATGCTCGTTCGAAGTCCCACCCCGCCGCGCCTCCCCGCTCGCTTGCGTCCCGTGCTTCCTGGTTGCCGCAGTGGAGTTGAGGTGGCCAGCTCCGGGGATTTGGCGGCGGCGCCCGCGCGCGCCGTTTTTCCGAGCGGGAGATGTTGGAGAGTTTGCGCGAGCGGCTCCAGAGCGTCCAGCAGGATCTGAGCTCCGGGTGAGGGGGCGACCGTGTGGGGGGGGGGGGGGGGAAGGCGGTTGCGGCTCCCCTATAATGCTCCCGAGAGACGCGGGGAGGGCGACGCTCGGTCGGTCGGTGAAAGCTATAGAGGGGGTGGGTTGAAGTCGAGGCGCCGGGTAGGCTTGAAGGCTTTTTTTGTCCCGGAAGGGGGTCACATTCCCGAAGAAGTCCCCAAACTGCGTCAGTCTCTCCGGCAAGCAAATGCCATGGGGCGGTGGGTGTAACACCTGACGCTTTCACGCGCGAATAAGCCCCCTCCGGACCCGGTGGGCTGAATTTAAAGGAATCGGCTAAAAGAGGGGTGGTCTTACTCTGCTGCAGGCGTAGGCACGCCGTGGATAAATCCCGTTGTAATTCCGAGACTTAACCCTGAGTAAATAAAAAGGGACGGGGTTTAAGACGTACGGTATGCGGGGTAGTAGTAGCAACCTTTCTTGACCAGAACAGGTAGTTCTTGACTTATGACCACAATTGAGCCCAACGTTTATGTTGCTAAGCGAGACAGTTAAGTGAGTTTTGCCCCATTTTACCACCTTGCTTGCCACCGTCGTTAGGTGAACCCCTGCGGTTGTTAGGCTAGTTACACCGTTGTTAATTGAATCTGGCTTCCCCATTGATTTTGCTTGTCAGAAGGTCACAAAAGGGGATCACGTGACCTCCGGGACATTGCAACCGTCAATGTCCAAGATTGCGAATTTTGATCACACGACCGTGGGGATGCTGCAACAGTCGTAAGTGTGAAAAGCGGTCATAAGTCACTTTTTTCAGTGCCGTTGTAACTGAACAGTCACTAAATGAACTGTTGTAAGTGGAGGATTACTTGTACTGTACTTAAGTTCAACCATATGTACTCTAGGCTTTCCCTTCTTAATGTAGTGTCATAAACTGTCCTGAATTTTGGAGGTAGACTCCTTCCAAAATGCATTTTAATTTTTCTGATATGCTTACATAATAATGAACACTTCTTACTTCTGTTTTTTTTAAACCACTGATTTAATTTCGATTTGTTAGTTAATGGTCTAACATGTTTTAAGATATTATAGTGTGAGAGATATTAGTATGGTACAGTACTGTGTGCTTTCATAAGTAATGCATGATTGTTTTAAAAGTAGTTCAAGCTCTTTAAAGGATGCTCCAGCTAAAATCAATTGGTTTTAGGTAAATATAAGACTAAAGCCTGTGGTACAGTTCTGTTTTCTTCCAATGCTCTTGTGGTCAGATTTTATAAAAGTGGCCTTTCTCCCCCCCCCCCCCCCCACAGCCAGTATGACATAATTTTTAGTTTGCACTTCTTATGAAATCTGTTTTGCAACTGCAACTTTGTTTACACTGTTGCTTCATGCCACTTTTTAGAAACAAAAGTGGAATCGGATTATGTTGGTAGCAATCTAGCATGTTGAGGGCTAGAATCGCAAGTGGCTCTGCATTGCCCCAACAATGCTAGCCTAAGGATTACTACTAAGACAGACTGTACTGTAATATGTCGATGAGGATTCTTAGTCATCCAGGTAGAATTGTCTGCAAGTTGAGTTATGATAACTGGACTTCTTCAGACTGAAGAAGCTAAGTTCTAGAATAAGCAGCATAACATCTCAAATCAACAGGGAAATATGTCCAGTTGCCATGACTTAATCCTTCAAACAATTCTACCTGGATGACTGAGAATCTTTATTGACATATTGCTACACATTTTGGAGAAGAAACCCTGAGGTTGGTGCAGGAATAACCCTAAGAATTTGAGGAATTGGAACATTGGCTCTTCTTAGATTCCCTTAACCAACTTGTTCAGTTTGAAGAAGCTACTTTTGGATGAGCAGCAAATCATCTCAAATCAACAAGACAATAAGTCCAGTTGCTGTAACTCAACATTCAGGCTATACAGTGATTCAAACACAAGTTGCATTGAACAATCTATATTTAAAAGAATGATCTATTCCAGAATGTCTTAGGCAAAATAATTTTTATTTTTCAAAATGTAATAGATTTTTTTTCCATAGAGGAGCTGTGCAGTTTACTTTTTTAATATATAACTTTAAGCAGTCTATGGTTGTGTTGCTATAGTTTTTGTGTATTTTATTAACAGTAATTGATATCTGGTAGGTATCTTACAGTGTCATGTGTCTATCTTTTCAATGACTAAACCAGCACAATTTCTTGGTATAAATGCTATTTTAGGCTGCAGAAAATGAAAGGTTTAATATTACATGCTATGTAACTTCAAAAAAAGATTGGAATAGTATATATTACACTACTTAACTGAAGTTATCTACTGCAAACCAAGCTCTGCTTCAAAATTGTAACCCCTGTTAGATGTAAACATTGAAATTCAGATAAAAGTTTACATTTGAAATTTGTGGAAAAATGCTTCTTTGTTGTTAAATGAAAGTGGAGAGTATGTTAATAGAAACAATGGAAAATTAACAGTGAAAGTGAAGAAATATCCACAAAAGGTAACCTTTTTAAAAAAACTGAAAATGTTTTATTGCAGTGAGGATGTTTTCTTGATGTGGGGAAGATTAAAAAAAGATATTTGTGGCACAGTCTGTTTACACTACCTCAGAATTATGACTTCTGCTTCATGTGCAGAACAAGACATAGGTTTGGAAGGAAGATGGAATAGCAACAGGAAAGCATCAGGATTGATGCAGTACCTGGGCACAGGTTTGCAGTGTTATTTTTAGGTGGTAGAAGGAATACAAGGGGATTGGTACATTCAGTGAATTGGTATTATAAACATTGAAAATTTTAATTTGGACTCTTAATCAACTTTTCCTCCCTCAACATATGTTTTTCCAGGCTGAAGATCTTCAGTGACAAATCAAGAGAAACTAAAATAAATAAACAGAGGTACTGCTAAATATTTTAACATTATACTTGTAAAATCTGTTTTCATTAAGAAAACTGTACTTTAATAATTATTTCATGGTATAAATTGTTCAAATATTCAGAACATACATTCAGTTTCTGTTTTGATATTGCTTGCAGGGCTTTAAAATTTGATGTTCTTGTACAATAATAAATGATTATATAGTATTACGCATTATATAAAGAACGGTTGCTGGAATTGGGTATGTCTAGTTTGATGAAAAGGACTAGGGGTCACATGATAGTAGTGTTCCAATATCTCAAGGGTTGCCACAGAGAAGAGGGGGTCAAACTATTCTCCAAAGCACCTGAGGGTAGAACAAGAAGCAATGGGTGCAAACTAATCAAGGAGAGAAGCAACTTAGAACTAAGGAGAAATTTCCTGACAGAACAATTAATCAGACGGACAACTTGCCTCCAGAAGTTGTAAATGCTCCAACACTGGAAGTTTTTAAGAAGAGATTGGATAACCATTTGTCTGAAATGGTATAGGGTTTCCTGCCTAAGCAGGGGGTTGGACTAGAAGACCTCTAAGGTCCCTTTCAACTCTGTCATTCTATGTTCCAGTCATTATTATTATACTAAAAGTATGTGTGCCACTTTAGAGAGTTGCCCTGTATCATAAGTTAGATTGGTACAGGTAGTCCTTTCTTAATGATTGCCCTGTTTAGTAACTTCAAAGTCATGATGGTGCTAAAAAGTAACTTTATGACTGGTCCTTGCACTTATGACTGTTGCAGCATCAGGCATTTTGCATCGGGTGGATGTATATGATTGCTACTGCATCCTGCCATCACATGATCACCAGTTACATAACTTACAGCCAGCTTATGACAAGCATAGTCAATCTAGAAGCTGGCAGTAAAATTGCAAGGTGTCGTCACATGATTTCTCGCTTAATGGCTGCATTGCTTAGCAATGGACTTCCAATTGTCATTGAGCAAGGACTGCCTGTATCTGTACTCTGTAGAAGTTAATATTCACAAGAGAAGACATAACTATGCCATTGCAAAGAATAAAGGTTGTTCGATAAGACAGCTTAGAATTTTCTATAGAGGCCAAACCAAACAAATAAAAATTGCATTTCCAATTAGCTGAACACTGCTGATGTAATTATCCTTTGATTTTTTTTGTTTTAAAAATGATTTGTGGGTCCTGCAGATCCTAAAGAACAAATTTAAAGTCATTAAGATGTACCTATAATTTTTATTACAGGACTCCACAGAGTTTACCAGAATTTTCTGCTGGTTTAGTTTTGCTGAGCAGGTACGTTTCTTCTTTAAACTGTTGCTGTTTTATGACAATGTTACTGATTTCCTTATTTTTCTGGAGTCAGAGATATAACTACAGTATATGTAGGGTATTTCCTTACTTTTATATTGTTTTATTAATTGAAAAGCAATAAATAACCATAAAATCAGTAATCTCACTGATACAATGGCTTTAACTTGTTAATAACTAAAAATACACTAAACACACTAGAATGTTTATGAAATGCAGAACTTCAGTTCTTGTGTAGTTCCTTGGAATTTCAAAGTGTTAAAAAGACAACTGTATACTTGAATCAACTGAGTGTTAGACTAACTGTGCACTAATTTGTTTGCAAATTGAATATATGTGACTTGTCTCCAAGAAATGATATATAATTGCACCCTTTTATCACAATCCTATTCATATTTTTGAGTTAAATCCCATTGAATTTACATCCCAAATGGGGGTTGATATGATTATAATCTAAATTTAGCTCCATGAATACTGTAACCACAAATTTAATATCAGTAATACAGAAAAGAGTACTTAGATAAAGTTACTAATCTTCAGATTTAAAAACACTTATTTTTGATTTTAAGGAAAATTTATCCCTTTTTCAAGAAAGCTTATTTTCTACTTTTCCCCATTTTTATTTTATTTGTGGAAATGTAAATTGGTTGTTTAAAAATATCTACATGACCTATATTTAGAGTTTTCCAAATCTGTAGGTTTATTATTTATTTATGCTGGGTAAGTGACCACAGGAGAAGCTCAACTTTCATTTAAAATATGTGATGTTGACTTTTGCTGATTTTTTTTGCTGATCTTACTATAAAATTCTGAAACATGCTAATCTAAAAAAAGGTTCTGAAATGTTGTAGTGTTTCTATAAAAATAAAGCCAAGCTGTAACAATATCCATAGATTATATATAATAAAAAATAAGAACGTCAAATCAGCATTTGATATGTTTATGTTTAAGTATAAATATTAATGCTATTTCTGTTTCCTTTTGGGAAGGTATGAAGATTCCTGGGCAGCACTTCACAAAGGAGCAAAAGAGTGTGCAAAAAATGGAGAGGTGATATGTACACATAATATGGAAAAGTTTAATTAAAAATGAGTACTGCTATCTCAATCTTTAGCATTTACGAATTAAACATGGCTGTTATTTAAATGAATATTCTCTATATTGTCTTTGCAGGAACCTTGCATAGCAATTTTAGAGGCTCTGTAGTGTTAAAATATATGTTGCAACTTTGTAGTATCTCAGGTATAATGCAAATTGACATGCAGGTTTAAAGCCAGTTATTGTACAATAAGTACAGTATTCGTATCACAAAATGATACCTTTACATAAAGTACATGGTTGTTTATGATCCTTCCGAGTTCTAAACACACACCAGGAAAGCTGCACTAAAATCTTTGAAAATAACTATGCTAAAACTTTTACAATACAAATGTAAATTATCAAATACTGGTAGTTCTTGACTTAAAACCATTCATTTAGCGACAGTTAGAAGTTATAACCATACTGAAAAAAGTGACTTACAACCATCACAGAATCTCCAGAGTCATACGATCAAAATTTGGCCATTGGCAATTGGCATATATACAGTATTTATGACAGTTGCAGTGTCCTGGGGTCATGTAATTGCCATTTGTGCCTTTACCAACCAGCTTCCACAGCAAAGTCAATTGAGGGGGGGGAGAGCTGGTTTTGCTTAATGACCACATGATTCACTTAATATCTGCAGTGATTAGCATAGCCATGGTGAAAAAGATTGTGAAATCGAACGTGATTTAACAACTGCCTTGTTTAGCGACAGAAATTCTGTCCCTAATTGTCATAAGTTGAGGACTACCAGTATTCTGTTTAGTCAGTCTCCATTTGTAAACCATGAAGACATAGTTTTTAAACATTCTACAAAGGTAATCACATGTATCATGTATTGTAATTTTGTTTAAAATGTATACATACACACAAACGTGTGTGTAGATAATATTTTGGATTATGGACATTATTTCAATTTTTAAAGTACAGTCTTATCTATCAGCATCACTATTCAGAAAACTTTAGGAATACATCTGAGTTCTTGAACCACCAACTCAGTTTAGACAAAATCTATTACCTTTTCCTCTCAATGCAATTCAATAAAACATTGACTGTAGTACATTTGATACCTCATGATTTTATTTGAATTAGATATTAAACTGAAGGCACGGACCGTGATCACATAAACATATATAGCAAATATACTTATTAGTCTTGTAGAAAATGCAATATTGATTCAGAAATTCAAATAGCTTTTAAAATGGTTTGACTCATTTTCCAGAATAAAATGTTAAATCTGATGCCTTTATAAAACTTGTCTGGATTTTGAAATAGTTTGTTTTCTGAATTAATTTAGAGGCACTGGATTAGTTAAAAATCTAAACTGAATTGACAGTTACATATTGTTTTTGTATTGCTTATTTTGATTCACTCTGCTGAATTCAATCCAGACTAACATTAGATTTATCGCTCTGTTTCTTTTAACTATCTCAGTGATTTGTTGAATAAGTCATAGCATGCAGTGCTAAAACTTGGGAAATCCCATTATACTTACCGTATTTTTCGGAGTATAAGACTCATCGAAGTATAAGACGCACCTTAGTTTTGGGGGAGGAAAACAAGGAAAAAAGGCCTCTGCCTCCAAGCAATTTGCCAAACAGCAAACAGCACAGATGATATACACTGTTTGCTGTGTATTTCTGTGCATGTGTGCTTGACCCATAGAAATAGCAAAGAATTGGAGAAATGTACATTATGCCAGAAAGTTTTCTTAAATGTAGTCGCTCTAACTGCTCCCAATTATTTAAATAGATCTACTCCAAGGTAACTAAACTCTAATACTAAACAGGACACTGTTACATTTCAGATTATACTTGTACAGAGCTGTTAAAATTAATTAAAATTTTTGGAAGTATACATTATTCTCTATTATTTAAAAGAAGATACAATAGCACTGGGCCTCTTCAGAGCAAGCATTTATTTTAAAAAGCTTCTTTATTTTGTTAAGTTGTCTAGATTTACAGGGATCTCCAACCTTGGCAACTTTAAGACTTGTGGACTTCAACTCCCAGAATTCCACAGCCAGCAAAGCTAACAAAGCTGGCTGTTGAATTCTGGGAGTTGAAGTCCAGAAGTCTTAAAATTGCCCCTGGCTCTAGAACAATAATAAAGCAGTCTTTAAAAAATAAGTCTAATAATTTGAACATTCTACAGACATTTATAATTATTCACTTACCCCCTTCCATCCAGTTCAGCAAAAAATAAAAATCTGCGAGTCTCTCCCAGCTATTTGCCTCTTTGCAGTTTCACTTTCATTTTCCTACGTGGCAAGTCAGCTGTAGGTCGGGAAGTGCTAGTGACTTGCTTTGCTTTAGAGGCTCTTCCTTCTTTGCTGCAAACAGGTAAATTGCTGGAAGACAGAGGCCAAAGGGTGGGGGTGGCTGGGTGGGTGGGGCTACATTCGGTGTATAAGACGCACCCAAGTTTTCACCCTCTTTTTGGGGGTAAAAAGGTGCGTCTTATACTCCAAAAAATACGGTACTGTGATATATGAAGCTGCTATTATTTATACTTATTATCTAGTTTCTAAGCTTTGAATGTCCTTGTGTTAATGGCATCTTAGATGTTTGAAGAAAGAAAGTACTGTATGTAAGACAAGATTTGGCAAAAGAGTATCTAAATTTGAAAATCTAGCAGAACTAAGCATTAGTCAAATATGTATACATATTTTTAACAGTTTGTTTATACATTTTTTCTTTACATACATAAGTGCTTTGTGAACAGCATATTGTCTGGATCAATTTGTTTACATGATGGTACTTTTCTAGTTCCTAAATTCTACCTCTATTATCCAACCACTGATAAAACAAGTCCCATGTTTGAAAATATTCTGTATCTTCTTTTTCTTTTATCTTTAATGTCAATCTGTCCATTTCTGCACAGTCTGGTATTTTTAAAATTACATATTAAATTACTTATACATTTTAACAGACTTAAAATAGTTGCAAAAAGGGCATTCTTTTTGAAATATCAGTCTTGTACTATGCTGAAATATATTGAATTTAATTGAAAACTATGAGGGCATAGAATTAATTGCTCTGAATTAGTTATTTTACTTGCAACTAAGTGGGAATGGAACTCTGCAGCTTGGAGAGTTGAACTTGAACTTAAGGCTTTAGCTTGAAAACTAAACAAGAAATTTGCTATCTATAATTATATTCTTGACTTTAATAATTTCAGCTGGTGGATAGTGAAGTTGTAATGCTTTCTGCCTATTGGGAGAAAAAGAGAAGTGGTCTCTTGGACCTTCAAGACCAGCTCCAACAAATTCCAGTATTTCTGGCAGGCTTGGAATCTACAACGGCTAGCCTGGGTGAGTATGCATTCAGTTTGTTTCTTATTTATAGAGTTAGATACTCTATAAATACTCAGATCATTCAAAAGAAGATATCATTGCATCACTGCTACTTGTTAAAAATGAGAGGTACATTTACTTTTGACTGAATCCAAACCCCAATTAAATCATTATATTCACAGGAGGGGGCATATTATTTTAGGAGGGTGCAATATTGCAGACTTTGAAAAATCATGTTATAAGCAAATAATTCTGTGTAACTTATTAGGTGTATTTTTAAAAGTACTCAGCAGGGGGTCCTCAAGGACTATCGTAGTGTTAGCTTGAGTTTAGCTTTGGTGCTAATCCTTTTTGTTGAGAACAGAACAGCTAGGCAATATCATTAGCAGGACAGCTCAAATGAATATAAATTGGAGTATAGACTTGCAAATGATGTTATAAAAACAGTAAACAGAAAAGAAAGATGAAATCCAGAAAAATGTGGCTGGATGGTGGAAAGCTATAATGTTTACAATTTCAAACAAATGAAGGAGGAAGTGGTAGACTGTAAAGTCAATTTTTGCTAATACGATAATGCACCCAATTGAAAGCCACAAAAGAAAATGCCCTATCTCCAGCACTGACAACAGAAAAGACATGCTGCCCTCTTTTGTCATCTACACATGACTTTGCTTATGTAAGACACCAGCGTTTTGGGGCCTGCTGCATCAAGATTCACCAAAATTAGTAAATGGGGGCTCATTTGTAAAAAATGCTGAACTTTATAAGTCAAAATTCTGAATTTATTTTAGTTTTGATTCTCTGAGACAGAAAATGAATTCTGAGCTTGCCATCTTACCTTTCACTATAATGCAGAATATTGAGCACAGTGATGAAGGGGAACGAAAGGGTGGCTTTCCATTTTCTGGTGCCCTTACACAGTGCTACAGGTGCAGAAAGCATTGTATATATCATTAGCAGATGCAATTCTTCTGAGAATTACCATGATTGCAGTGCTTTTTATGGCTTAGAGCTGCCAAATTGATATTTTCAGTTTTGGATTAGTTTGAGAAATAAGCTGAATTATTTTTGATTTGGGGAGAAATAAGCAATTGATTGCTCGGGAGCTTCATTTCTTGAATAATTATTCTAGAAAACCCTTGAAATCATTGTGTATTATAGCAATAGCACTTAGTTTAATTTTAGTTTAGTTTAATTAAATTTATATACCGCCCTTCTCCAGAGGACTCAGGGCGGTGAACAGCCAAGTAAAAACACAATATAAACATTAAAATATATATACATTTAAAATATATATACACTTAGACTTATATACTGCTTCACAGTGCTTTACAGCCCTCTCTAACCGGTTTACAGAGTCAGCCTATTGCCCCCAACAATCTGGGTCCTCATTTTACTGACCTTGGAAGGATGGAAGGCTGAGTCAACCTTGAGCCTGGTGAGATTTGATCTGCCAAATTGCAGGCAGCCGGCAGTCAGCAGAAGAAGTAGCCTGCAGTACTGTATTCTAACCACTGCGACACCGCAGCTCTTTTGTAACCAACCATCTCAATTAGTCTTCTCCAAATTGCCTGATGGGAAGATAAGTTAGGATTGAAAGGAAAGCAGGTGTCCTGTGACACTTCCTCTTTCCCTTTAATATGTCATTCGCTGTACCAATTTTATCACGGTGTCTGTGTAATGGGAAGGAGAATTTCCCATGAACTAGCATGAAAAAAATTGTCCTTGATTCTTTTTGTATGTTTGTTTTTTGAAATGTCCTGTTGTGAGAGTTTGGGGTTCTTGTAGTATATGAGGTTATTTAGCATGAAATTGTATCAAAAGTGATCATGATCTATTTGAGAAGTGATACTTACATACCTTGTTTGAATGTTTTGTTAACAGTCCAATTGGAAGCACATTTTAAAGAAATGGAGCATCATTTATTACATCTTGAAGATCTTTGTGGACAGTGCGAATTGCAAAGATACAAGCATATGCAAATATTACAGCGTGAAAATTACAAAAAGACAAAAAGGTAAGCTTGAATAGATTTGATTTACTCACAGAATCCTTTCTATCTTATGTGTAAGCGAACATATTAAATTAACTTTTTATCTTAAGGATTGCAAATACTTTCATACATGTAGCATTCTTTGTGGAAAATTATTAAAATACTACCTGCTTAGAGTAGGAGTAGCGGCTGCTGGAAACTTCTTCTTCTGAATGTGTGTCAACTTTTACTAGGTAGACATTAGAAAAAAATTGTTTGGTTTTATTCTTTATTCATCGTGGTCTCCTGGTCTGTCACATGTTGTTAGTTTCTTAGTAGAGAGGAAAAAAATACTATTGCAATAGCAGAGACCGGCTAATTTTGGATGACCTGAAATGTTGAATTTGTTGTTCAAGTTGTCACACTTTTCTCAAGAAAATCAGAGTATCTCACTTCCTGTTGGCAGATAATTGTAAGATGAATAGCTGTTAGGAATAAACTTGAAACAATTGATCACAGGGAATCCATGATCATTTAATTAGCAGGCCAATTGAAACTAGAGTTTTGATTTTTAATAGGTATCTTCAAGAACATTTGGATATAAATTAGTTAGATGAATTAGAGGCCTGACAAAGTTGTCTCATAGCAGATAGTTATCAGATAAGAATATTAAAGAAAGAGTACACTTAGTCTTTGACTTACAGCCATATGTTTCGTGACCATTCAAAGTTACAACAGCACTGAAAAAAAAGTGACTTATGACCGTTTTTCACACTTACAACCATTGCAGCATCCCCATGGTCACATGATCAAAATTCGGATGCCTGGCAACTGGTTCATATTTCTGATGGTTGCACTGTCCCAGGGTCACCTTTTGCACCTTTGATAAGCAAAGTCAGTGGGGAAGCCAAATTCAGTTTAACAGCTGTGCTATTAACTTAATAGTTGCAGTGATTCATTTAACAATGGTGGCAAGAAAGATCGTGAAATGGGGCAAAACTCAGTTAACAAATGTCTCTCTTATCAACATAAATTTTGATCTCAATTGTGGTCGTAAGTCATGGACTACCTGTATTAAAAAAGAGCAAGGGATTTTTATTAGCTCAGTTGCTTCATTACAAAATAATACATTTCCTTGGATATATAGCAATAGCAATAGCACTTAGACTTATATACCGCTTCATAGTGCTTTACAGCCCTCTCTAAGCGGTTTACAGAGTTCAGCATATTGCCCCCAATAATCTGGGTCCTCATTTTACCGACCTCAGAAGGATGGAAGGCTGAGTCTACCTTGAGCCTGGTGAGATTTGAACAGCTGAACTGCTGAACTAGCAGTAGCCTGCAGTGCTGCATTTAACCACTGCACCACCTCGGCTCCTGTTTCCCCCAAAATAAGACATAACCCTGATAATAAGCCCAGTCGGGATTTTGAGTGCATGGCAATAAGGCCAAGCACTTATTTCAGGGTTCAAAAAAATATAAGACTGGGTCTTATTTTTGGGGAAACACAGTATTAGAACTATAATCCCTGACCATATGATACAGTAAATAATAATTGATAGGTGACATATCCTGTTTCCCAGAAGAGCAGTTTAGCTTATTCATTGGATATTGAAAAAAAATATAATATTTGTAACTCAGGACTAAATTGTGGGGTTCTCGGTCCTCTCTAAGCTTGGTTGTTTTCTGGCAGACATTTCATTACCAAACTGGGCAACATCATAAATGGAATGATGATGTTACCTAGTTTGGTAATGAAACATCTGCCAGAAAACAACCAATCGGAAAGCACTGAGAACTCTTCAGTGAAGGCAAAATTGCCAAGAATCATTGGCTTTGACTGCTAGTCTACTCTGAAGAGCAAACTAGAAGCCTGCCTCTGGCATCACTAATTATTCAGTTATGTGTAAGGGTGTTTTATGTATATACATATTATACATATACCTTATGTATAAGGGTGTTTTAAAAATTGCTCATTCCTTTTGCACCTTGAGAACAATTTGACAAAGAAATATCTGTAGTGAAGTAAAGCAAACCACAACAGTTAAGTTTTTCATCAGAAAAAGATGATATATGTCCTTATAGCAACCAAGGTTACCACAGTTAGCCCAAAGCAAGGAAACTAATTTTACTTTTGTTTCAATAGATTGTTATCATAATTAAATCTTTTGAAATTATGGAAGATTTTTGGCCGTGATGGTTTTCTAGTAGGTTTCTATAAAAACAATATTGGGATTTTTTTCTATTTTATTGAAAAGTTATTTTTGTCAAAAGTTACTGAAAGTTATTTTTGTTTCAAATAAATCCCTACTCTTTAGTTTTATTGTGACAGATACCATAATTATTCCCAAAATGGACAAACCTAGTGTTTTAATTATAGATCTATTTCTTTGAAAATATCAATATTAAGATTTTACTTTGGATTGTAAATTATAGTTTAATTTTTCTAATTGTTGAACATCCAGTGCAGGCTAGATAGATATAAAACTCTCAGAGTCTCTGAGAGTCAAGCAAATTTAATAAATTTTATTTTTATTTATTTATTTATTTATTTATTATGTATCAAATTTTTATACTGCTCATCACACTTGCATGAACAAGGGCACCAAATGTCTGATAGTAGAAGATGGTACTAGATTTTTAACAAATGTTCTTGCTGTAATTCATCATAGAAACTAGGAGCAATGTTTTCTTGGAAGGTTTAAGATAGGTTTTGATTTGGGATTCCTCCAGTTTCTATATTTTGGATTGATGTGATTTACTCAACCTTTAAGTCATGTGTGATTATTAACGGTGTAGTGTTTCCCTGGGTACAAGCCAATTATCCACTCTTTCTCCCTTTCTTAGTATGTTGTTTATCAATATTTGAATTAACTTTTTGAAAAAGGGGAAAGAATATAACTTAATGAGCAATATGGTCATCATTTTTCAAGTTCTGTTTACAGTATAATTTTCTAGCCTTTTTATTTTTTTCTTTTTTCTTTATTTCTGTAAGGAGTTGGAATATGAGCTCCAGCTGAATTAATTATGTCATTAGAAGTTCACTTATAATACCATATATATTATATAGTTCCCATATATTGTGTCCTCCGGGGTTTCATGAATGGAACTGTGATTCCAGGGCACGTGTAGTGGCTGTTGTCTTGGTAGCCATTAGGGGCCCTGTTCCAGACATTGTTGGATGTGAAACCCCTTTTTGTGAGGTTGGGCCATAAGGATCAGTGGGGGTTGCTGCTCAGTTGCCTTCTTCCCTACAGTTTAGCAGCATTTCTGTCTGGGGGAGATCCAGAGGCTTAGGATTTTGGGGGACTCCAATCAGCCTTCTCCTGGTCCCTTGTCCAAGATAGCATAGGAACCATGGACAATGGCTCAACTTATTCATGGCCCTACTAACACATTATATCTGGTATTTGCTTCCGGGCAGTGATGAATTATTTAAATTTCAGGAACATTAACATTAGTGCCCTGGTATGGATGGACCACTCTCTCTTGGCCTAGAATTCTCCAGAGCTGCTGCCTCCCCCAGCAGATAGTTCTTAATCTTTTCAGTCATCCTGACCCAAGTACCTGATAGACTCAGTGCAGATTCAGAGGGAGTTTGGGATTTTTCTCAAACTCTGCTGTTCAATTTAGCAGAGGTCCTCAACATGGCCTGGAATGAGCAGTTTACAGGGGCCGTGGATCAAATCATGCCTATGCAGAATATAGGAAAATAAATTGCAAGTGGCTTTTTTTGGCAATCCACTGATACATTCCCTCAGCATTTTTGTTGTCAATATCCAAATATCCTTTGTAGCTAGATCCTTTTCAATATACTTTCGACCTTCAGTAAGATTGATTGTTGAGTAGTCACATTTTCATGGCTGTTCTAATTTCCCTCCACTTTCTCATTTTGTTAAATTAGTGTCTCTGTTACTGAACACTTCTCTGCTTTTCTCTTCTGTGTTGCAAGCCTTTGGGAGTCTTCATTTTTTCTATTTTCTTTCTGGTTTTTTTTATTCTTTTGGGTAATTGAACCTGTAACTTTCAAAGTCACCTCAATGCTGATGAAATTAAGCTGAAACTAGCGACTAATTTAGTAATTAATGAAATTTATTAATGATGAAATTGGCTCTGCCTTTTCTGGTTCCTTAATACATTTCTGCCTGCTTGTTCGATTTGGCTTCCTGGATATCTCCCACAGCTTAGCTAAATGTACTAAAGTCTAAATTACTTTCTACCCCTGAATATACCTCTTGATGTTTTCTATGGTTTCGAGTAAATTCCATGATTAATGTCTGTTTGTCTCAAGTGGAAAACTATTCTGTTCTTATACCAAGAACATATATCTCTGTATATTTCTAGTATAGAGAGTAGTTTTTAAAAAGGCCAACTTTTCAGGATGTATTTTTGTAAGGTTTGAATTTTTAGTGTGTGTGTGAGAATGCTTTATTTATTATGAAACTATAACAGACTAAGTGAAACACACATTCTTTGTGTGTCGTTGCATGGCACAATGCCTATCTATGAATGTATATTGAAATTTAATGTGTTTTTCCAAATGAATTAAGGTGGTTCTTTTATCCATACGTGAATTGTGAAAAGCAATGTGTATTTGAACATTAGAAAATACTTTTTGTAAACTTCTGTTAATGATTTTTTTCTTAATTGCTTTTTTCAGAACATTTTAAAAATAAGAATAAAAGGATATGCTTGCTTCTAACTAAATAAATATTTTTAAAAATATGGCCAGCATTATTATAAAAAAAAATGCACCTCTGTGTAAATCATTTAAGGTTTTTAAAGGGAAACAATGTTTTTCCCCCAAAAATAAGGGAACTGTAACAGAATGAATCACCTATTCCCAGAAATAAAACAAATAATTACAAAACCCTAGAACAGTAGAAAGAGGGAAAGTTAAAGCTTATACTATCATTCAATAACCACAGAAATAGTCATTATCTAGTGATAATATAGCAATAGCACTTAGACTTATATACCGCTTCATAGTGCTTTCCAGCCCTCTCTAAGCGGTTTACAGAGTTCAGCATATTGCCCCCAACAATCTGGGTCCTCATTTTACCCACCTCGGAAGGATGGAAGGCTGAGTCAACCTTGAGCTGGTGAGATTTGAGCAGCTGAACTGCTGAATTAGCAGTCAGCAGAAGAAGTAGCCTCCAGTGCTGCACTTTAACCACTGTGCCACCTCAGCTCTCGGCTAATATAGTCACAAAAGAGTTCCAACCCATCTATATTTGTTATTTTTAGATAGTTATTACACAGTCTGGATTCACTCTGGGACTTTTCACTTTTGTTGCTACCTTTTGACTTCTGATAAATGATTTCGAGAATTGATAACGTATTTTTGATCTTTCAATTGTATCAACCTGACTAACCAGTCATATTAATTAGCTATTCTGCAATTGGATGAGTTATATTCTTTGGTATATACATATCTAAGTATTGAATGGATTCGATGCAAGTATGGAATTAATAGTCCTTTTGATGCCAATAGGTGAGAATTTGGTTACCCATCCATTTAAGGACTATTAATTTCAACCAGTTAATAGATGAGCCTGCTGTTTTGCTAACGGCATCCATGTTTTGCATCTGCTGGAACAGTAGTATGGGTTTGGAAATAAAAGTATGTTATCTGCAAATAAAATCAATTTGTGTTCAATCTCTGACATAGATTATGTTTTTATTTTTCAGGAAAGAACTTGAAATCTTCAAAGGTATTTATAATTGTCATGGTTTTCAATTTTAAACATCAAATACTGTATAAAGTTTCCCCAAAGCAAGAGCCATCTGCCAACAGTATGGCTGCTTTACTCTTCCTCCCACCTCAGATCTGCTCCAAAGTATTGAAATATTTTTGAAGCAAATTTGAGGCTTGTACAAGAAATAGGTAAGTGGCCAGGAGAGTAAAAATAAAAGTTTGTAAAAGTTTCTTTGGTGCCAGAAATAAATAAGGTATATATCACATATATGCTTCAGCTGTAGCTACTATGATACAAACAGAGATCTTGATAACTCTCTCTTGCTGTATGTTATGTTGACAGTTGCAATGATGATCTTGGTAATACAGATAGTTTTAGTTTAATAATAGTAAGTGGGACTGGCAACTGTTGACTAAATGATGCAGTTGTAAAGCACGACATCACATGATTTATGATGGCAATTGTGGCACTTCCAGTTGCCCTTGTTAGGTGAAGCTTAACAGTGAAAGTCATAGTGTCCCATGATCATGTGATTGTTTTTTGAAAGCTGCTGCCAGCTTTCCCATTGACTTTACTTGTCAAAAGCTGGCAATGAATATTTCCAATGGTGATCATGTAACTCTGCAACAGTGCAATCATAATCACAATTACATGACCATGAGGATGCTATGATGGCCGCAACTGCAAGTCGTCTGTGTTTGGTCATAACTTTGAATGATCACTAAAAGAGTTCTTGTTCAACTACTTTAAAGTAAATCATCGGAGAGTGTTGAGCTTGTGTTATGTGGCAATTACAGGGAATCACATAAATAAAGATATGAGACATGAGCACATTGGCTGGTCTTGAATGCTGAATTCATTTTGTCAACTGAGAGGTGGAACTGGATGCTATTATGCTCTATGGAATGTCTACTTATCAGGATTGTTATATAGAACATTTGGTTTAGCTGCACTATACGTCAATTCAAAAATTATTGGGAAAAAATGTATAATTTTGCAAAAAAAATTATATAACCTTTAAAATTATTAGGAATATACATAATATTTCTAATAATTAATAATTCTAATATTAATAATATTTAATAAGTGACTAATTTTACTTTAAAACAGCCAATATAATCGAACTTCAATATACAGTACGTTATACATAAATTTTAGTTTGGAACTTGATATGAATTAGTATAACAATTTTGAACACAGGCCATTATTAAGTTGGGCAATGAGAGAGTAAATCTGATTCTGTATTGCTGAATATTAATATGATTTAATGTTATACTTTCATTTTGAAGAATAAAATGATCTTTGAAACTGAGGTAGCATATGTCAGAAGTATTTTCATAGAGTTTATACCAGTACTTATATATTCAAATTTGCTGTTTACAGTAAAACTTTTTTTTTTTAGTTCTTGAACAATAGATTTTAGTGAACCAAATTTCATTGTAGTTGTGCCATTTGTATTCCTGCTGTTTGCCTGCTGAAAGTTTGGAATAGCGAATACTCCTTTCCTCCGATGAAGCTGTTAAAATGAAATTTATTGCATTTTGACAAGACATTTTAATTCTTACCCAGTTTTTAAATTAATTAATTAATTAAACTTGTATGCCACCCATCTTGCCTGGGCAACTCTAGGTGGCTGACAATAATTTTTTTAAAAAAGAATAAAAATAGTAAAACAGTAAAACAGTAAATAGTAACACTAAATTTGTTTAAAATTTACAAAGACAGTTCCCATTAGAAAAGGAAGTCCCCCCCCAATATTGTCCAGGGGCATGTTTGCTATCCAAAATTGACTTCTATTGGGAGGGAATACAGTGCTGTCATGAATAGTATCCTTAAAATCAAAAAATCTTGTCTATTTCCGCTATTATGCAATTCTGCTGTTATGCAGGGAACAGAGATCAAGTGGGACACAGTATTATGCTGATGTTCATTTGAAGATTATATAGAGGATTAAATAAAGATTCTCATAAGTCAGAATTCTGTGCGGAGAGAGAGAGAGAGAGAGGAATTGAACTGACCAAGACTGAGCATGTAAATAAGTTCCCAGAAACACTGCAGCAAAAAGATTATTTCAGTCTTTTATGTAAAGCAAGGGCAGAAATAATATGCTGCGCTTTAATAGATTAGGTGAAAAGCATGATTGCATTTCAGACTAAGTCAAGAGGTCTAAGTAAGCCAAGTACCGTATTTTTCGGAGTATAGGACGCACCGGAGTATAGGACGCACCTAGATTTTAGAGGAGGAAAACAAGGAAAAAAGTATTCTGAACCAAATGGTGTAGTAATATATTATTTAATAAAATACCAGTGTAGCAGAATACTTTTTACAACCATGTATACTTTTTACAACCATGTACACTTTTTACAAACTTCAAACTTGACAGCTTTAAGACTTGTGGACTTCAACTCCCAGAATTCCTTCTCCAGTCATGCTAGCTCAGGAATGGGAGTTGAAGTCCACAAGTCTTAAAGCTGTCAAGTTTGAAGTTTGTAAAAAGTGTACATGGTTGTAAAAAGTCTTGCCAAGTTTGAAGACCCTTGCACCCCTAACCCAGGGGTCTTTAAACTTGACAGCTTTAAGACTTGTGGACTTCAACTCCAATTCCTGAGCTAGCATGACTGGAGGAGGAATTCTGGGAGTTGAAGTCCACAAGTTTGAAGACCCTTGCACCTCCTTGGCAAGTTTAAGACTTGTGGACTTCAACTCCCAGAATTCCTCCTCCAGTTATGCTAGCTAGAGTTGAAGTCCACAAGTCCTCCCGGTCTCGCAGCCAATTCCCTCCTGAAGTTCAAGGGCTGCAACTTGAGCTGAGCAGATCTGCGGCGAAAGCGGCGGCTCCTGGTTTTCCCGGCCAAAGAGCGCTCGCTAGAGAAGAGCAGCTGAGGAAGCAGGCGAAGCGCGTCGGCAGGCAGGTGTTTTGGAAGCACCGAGGGCAGCACGCGCGTCCGGGATGCAACTCTCGCTTAGCCGGAAGCAGCGGGCGCAGCGAGTTCCGTCCCCACACGCGTCCCCGGCGCTTGCTGTGGCGACGCTGTTTTCTCCGAGACCTTTGTCTCGGAGAAGGAGCAGTAGACAAAGGTCTCGGAGAAAACAGCGTCGCCACAGCAAGCGCCGGGGACGCGCGTGAGGACGGGACTCGCTGCGCCCACTGCTGCCGGCTAAGCGAGAGGGGCATCCCGGACGCGCATGCTGCCCTCGGCGCTTCCAAGACACCTGCCTGCTGCCGTGCCTCGCCTGCTCGCACGCCCGCTCGCTCGCAAGCGGGCAGCGGTGGGGATCGAAGCGGAGCGGTGGCACCTCGAAAGGACTGGGGTGCTAGATTTCATGCTAGCTCAGGAATGGGTGGCGGGGGCAAGCAGCGGTGGTGGCGGCGGCAAGCAACAGCGGGGATGGCGGGGGCAAGCAGCGGGGGGGGGCAAGCGGCGGTGGCGGAGGCAGCGGCGGGCGGCGGGGAAAACCTCCGAAGGGTGGGGGCTGGGGGGGGTTGGGGGCTGCATTCGGTGTATAGGACGCACCCACTTTTTGACCCCCTTTTTGGGAGTAAAAAGGTGCGTCCTATACTCCGAAAAATACGGTAAGTTTGAAGGTTCTGGATATGAGACAACCAGGTGGGAGGTCATGAAAGTTGTTTCTAGTGAACTAATCCATTTTACTTTGTATGCCTTTATGGTCTAGGCTGCTAAGTCTATCAGCCAGGTATTTACTAGCTCTTCTCCATAGTGGCAGCTCATGAAAAATTTGCTACTCTTGAGGATTATGTTTATATACTCTAGCACTCCAGTAGTACTCAGCTCATCTACGCATAGTAATAAGAATCTTAAGCAGGGATGTCAAACTTGCGTCATCACAGCAGTGTCACGTGACATATCAGGACTTTTTCCCCCTTTGCTAAACTGGGTGTGGGTGTTGCCAGTGTGTGACGCATCCGGCCCGCGGGCCGTGAATTTGACAAACCTGGTCTTAAGTGTAGGGGAAAATGTGTCAATTTAGGATCTTCTTAAGAGTCAGGGGAAAATGTGTCAATTTAGGATCAGAACAATGAAAAGAGGTAGGATCTGGTTCATACCAGTTGTTAGGATTAAAATTTTGGCTAAGTATGATTCTGTGGGCTCAGTTTCTGTGTTCTTGATTATTCATTTCTCTCCAGAGTCTGAGGTAGCCATGACACAAATCTGCTTGTTAAATAAATCTCATCTGTTTAAGGTTTTGACGGCCCTAGTGGTCTGCATATGGTCTTTGAACATCTTTATCTACCTCCTGTTGAATTTAATTGGCACTGTTATTGAAAACTGGCAGCACTTTCCTAGCTGATTCTAGCTGATTATATTATTTCTTTCTTAATGATACAGGTAACTGATACTTATCCTGCTCTGGCCAGACTTACAAGCTAAGTCTAATTGTAATTTGCCATCATGTTCATATAAAGTGTATTTAGAATGTCTGAAATATGATTGTGTATTTTAATGACTAGTGGTTAATGCTTTTTTGATCATACTGTGTGTGTGAGAGAGAGAGAGGGAAGAGAGAGGGAGGAGAGAGAGGGGAGGAGGAGGGAGAGAGAAAGAAAGAAAGAAAAAGGAAGGAAGAAAGAAAAGAAAAGAGAGGAGAGGGAAGGGAAGGGAAAGGGAAAACGAAAAGAAAAAAGAAAAGAAAAAAAGGCTTGTACTTCTGGCACTAATCCTTACACTCCACAAAATAGCAGATATCAAAATCATAATCAGCAGGGACTTATCATTGTTTATAATCATTTTCATTTCATAACATTCACATGCATTTGTATATGTTCATGGCTGAAAGTTTCTCTGAGGAAACTAATTTTTTAAATATTTAGTTAATGAACTGACATTTATATTTCCTCAATTCTTAGGCTCCTCTTTAGCTGCCGCTTACAAATATTTTAACTGCTACCTTTATATCTTTATCTTGCATAATGTGGTATTTTATGCTTCATCTTTCTGAACTGTAAAACAAAATGAAACTAACTATATTTTACCTTCCATTTGTTACCATTTTTTGTATAATTTTTAGTTGTTGTTTTACTATGATAATCCTTTTGAAAGTAACTTGATTGAGATAGTGGAGAAAAACCCCTTGTTTTAAAAGGCACTTCTTTCATTTGCAAAATAATCATCCCGATTCTATTCTATCAGTAGCCTTTTGCCTTATTTAGCAGTAATTGCATATCACCATGGCCATTTGTGCATAAGAATTCATCAGTTCATGCACTCTATAAAGTGGACTGTAGTTCGTGAAAGCTAATGCCATAATGTACAAACTCTGTGCTGATTGGAAATCAAAAGAGTTGTTTAAATGCATATTACCAAAAGATTCCTGAAGGTTTTTTTGAAATTCTGAAGTAAATGGAACAACTTAATTTAACAGAAGCTGTCAGTTGTTATTTGAAATAAGACTTTTCAACATTTTATATTTCATTCAGTATGTTAATACATGAAAACCAAATTAACCCCAGGAAATCACACTGTCTAACTCATCATTACTGATTAAAATTGCCTTCTACTGCTTAATCACTTGAATAGATTAAACTATCAGTTAAAGAATCTTTCATACACCTGACAAAGTTTACCTTGTATTTTATTCATAATGTTATGAATGTTTAGGAAATTTGTCTCTTTTAATTCAGTGTAAACTACCATATTTTTCGGAGTATAGGACGCACCTTTTTACTCCCCAAAAGAGGGTCAAAAACTGGGTGCGTCTTATACTCTGAATGTAGCCCCCACCCACCCACCTGCCAGCCTGCCACTTAGCCAGGGGAGGAAAGCGTTTTCAGGCGGCAGCACTGCGATCCCCTCCCCGATTCCCAAAATGGGGCGTGCAACCGGCGCTGCCCGCAGCGGAAACGCGATGCTCTTCTTTGCCGAGAAGGACCGTCAATCAGCCATCTCCAGGGAGCCACCCCCGTCCTTAGGAGGTAGCAGCCCCTTTAAGAGTGAGGGAGCTTTTTTATTTTTTATTTCCCTCCTTCTAGCCTGAACCGGCCGATCGCGAGCCCGCCGGCAGTGACAGCGCGCCGCAGACGTTCGCGGAGGGGAGGTGATTGTTTGCCACCGCCACGCAGGTATGTGAGTCGCCCAGGGGTCAGCCGCACCTCGGGTTGGAGGGTCCTTGTCCTGCTGCTGCCCCAAGGAAGCTGCGGAGCTGAAGAAGCCTCCACCCATCTGCCAGCTCGCCACTCAGCCTTTTGGAATCGGGAAGGGGATCGCAGCGCTGCCGCCTGAAAACGCTTTCCTCCCCAGGCTGAGTGGCGAGCTGGCAGGTGGGTGGAGGCTTCTTCAGCTCCGCAGCTTCCTTGGGGCAGCAGCAGGACAAGGACCCTCCAACCCGAGGTGCGGCTGACCCCCGGGAGACACACATACCTGCGCGGCGGCGGCGGTGGCAAGCGATCCCATCCCCTCCACGAACGTCTGTGGCGTGCTGACACTGCTGGCCGGCTCGCGATCAGCCGGCTCAGGCTGGAAGGAGGGAAATAAAAAATAAAAAAGCTCCTTCACTCTTAAAGGGGCGGCTGCCTCCTGAGGACGGGGGTGGCTCCCTAGAGGTGGCTGATTGAGGGTCCTTCTCAGGCAGAGACCCCCGCGGCAGCAGGGGCTGCAATGCAATGCTCTGAGCGGCGTGCAAAAAACTTCCTCCAATTTTGGAATCGGGGAAGGAAGTGTTTTCGGGCTGCAGTTTTTTTGCTTCTGCAATCATTTTTCTCCCCATTCCAAAAACAGGGCAAACGGTGGGGTGTCCATAGAAACCCCACCAAAGCCAGCAGATTTATTTCAAAGAGAGGGAGGGAGGAAGAGAGGGGGGAGGGAGAGGGAGAGGGAGGGGAAGGGGGGGGAGAGAGAGAGAGAGAGGAGGGGGGCATACCACAGTCACTTGCTAAAGTATTGAATGCTAGGTATGGCAGAATTATTTTTTTCTTGTTTTGCTCCCCCAAAATTAAGGTGCGTCCTATATTCCGGTGCGTCCTATACTCCGAAAAATACGGTATGCATGTTTTGTTTTCCAAGGTTTAGGAGCCAAGAATCTTTTGGAAAAGCTCCATAACTGTATCAATTATTTTCTATCTGTATATATTATAAAATCTATGTCTCCACTATGATACACTGACAAAAAAGAAATGATATTCTTACATAAAAGAAAAGACCCTTAAAATGTTAGTTAATATTTCAATTTAATTAATGCAAACAATTGTGACATAATTGTGACTCATATTTAGAACTTCCATATATTATTACTTAAGTATAGAATTGCAGAATGTGTTTAAAAAACAATTTGAAATGTGGGAATATTAATTTTTCCTGTTTAAAAGGATTTGCTTTTCCATATATATTCTGATATGGATCTCTATTTAACAATTAGATCCTGCTCTTTATTTAGGCAACTGTAACTTTATTAGGTGGCTACTAGGAACCTGGCATTTTCAGTTAATGATTCTCATTTTCTGAAAAGTCTTTCTTAGGAATGATGGCTTTTTTTCTGAGTATACATACATGAAATATTTTGGTAACTTTCCTTTTTGAAAAAAAGAATCAGAAAGCTCATATTGCATAGCTAACCAAAAAGAATGTTAATATCTGTTGCTCCCATTAGGTTAAAACGAACCCTGATTTTAATGTTATTGAATCTAGCTATTTATTTAGCACAGTGCATTTTTATTGCTTATATACATGCAAAGGAGGAAAATGCTTTCCTGTTAAGACTAGTTCATAATTTTTCCTTGTAGGGTTATTAAAAAACCATGATTATTGATAATTTTAAAGATAAAAGCAAAATAAACAGTTTTTGAAACTAATACCTACTCAGCAGTGCTTTAAGTTGAACAGCATTTTATATTTTGTTAAGCTAAAGGTAACTGAAAGATCACACATTCTTTAGGTCTGTATTTTCACCCCCTTCTTCTACAGAATGTGGTATGTTCTCTGATACTACAGCTCTTAGCAGCTTGCTTTCAGCTTGGGAGCAGGACTCGAAGGAAGGGATTGTAAGTCTTCATTTTCTGTGAATGATTAATTGAAAAATGGTATATCATTTTTTGAGAAGGCAGAATGGATATATAGAATCCTTCTCCTTTTTTTAGATTGGAAAAGATGCACATCACTAGAGCTGCTCGGTAATTGGATGTTTCACCTGATCAGTATTGTGCTTCTGTTTACTTGCCCGTTCCTTCTGTTATGTTTTCTTCAGGAACCATGGCAAATAATCAGTGTAATTATTGTAGGCGAAAGTTTATTAAATTATATGAAAGCTTGTCATATATTAAGCTAGTGTTAGACTCCAATTGAAAGTGTAAATATATTTTTAAGCTTTTAAAAACTGCCTTAATTGTAGCCTGTATTCTGACATTAGACATTGGTTTTATGTAACTAAAGCTGAATAAAATGGGAAAATGTATAATAAAGGGAAAAGAGGGTTCCGTAATGACAAAATGAATTTCATTAATAGAACGCCCATAAATCTAGGCTAATCATGATGCAAATTATGTATTAATATAAATTTATATTCCTGTATGTGAAATAAGATCTGTTTAATAATTATATAAAGAAAATCTTATTAGTGCTAGACATGACTGATTCATTAAAGAACTGTACTGGACCCAATAATCAGAAATAATCTATTTCTGTTAAATTGTATTTTAAGGCTACTTAATGGCATTGTTTTAGTATGCTGGAGGGCTTTTTTGGATTTAGTAGCTGTAAAATAGCTTGGATCTGGTAATTCATAACCATTTTTCATGGCAACATGGTATATAAATGAAATGCTTGCTTCTCGTAGTGTGGTCTGTGTTAAGTACAGTGCTAGGAAAGTCCTTGTTTTGTATATGAATATTTCCTCCCATGCTCAGAGCTGAGCCACAGTCAGAATTGCCTTTCAAGTGATCTATTGGAATGGGGTCATTAAAAAAAGATACATTTTATAAATGCATAAGCAAGACTAAAGGTTGACCTAAGCTGGATATGTCATCTTTCTGTAGATAATATTTTAATGCAATCAATACTATAGTGGATAGCATTTTCAGGCAACAGCTATCAAGAGCAATAAATGTATAGACTTCCTCAGGGTTTTTTCTAATGGCATTTGATGGTGTAATTTCAAAATGCAAAAATAATTTACCATGAATTATTTAATCACTTAAACATATAGTACTGGTAAATTTTCTCATGACCAAAAGTCACATTTTGAATTATTCCTAATCATTTAGATTTATTTTTAGTTTCATTGTAACATTTTTATGTAGCAGAAGATAAACTGCCATATGTTATATTCAGTTATTTATTAATGCAGCTGAGTATGCTGCTCAGTTCCAAAAAAGATTATTGTTTAGGTGGGGTAAGTCAATAAGTCTAAAATGTAGAATTGAAATATACACAAATTTAGTACCTCACTGGACAAAATGCGGAGAAAGAAAGTATTTTGTCAAGCAGCCAAGGGGAAAACATAGAAAGGGCTTATATACAGTACACTGACTGTCAACATTTGTCTAGTTCATGTGGTCTATTGGGAGATAGCAGTCAAAGAGGGGCAAATATAATCTTAGCAAATTTGCTGTTTAACAGTTCCTACAGAACAAATCTCCCAATATTCAGTTAAAGCATCTATATCAGTGTTTCCCAACCTTGGGAATGCTGGCTGGGGAATTCTGGGAGTTGAAGTCCAGATATCTTCAAGTTGCCAAGGTTGGGAAACACTGATCTATATTTTGATTTGAATTCTTAGCTTCTTGTTTTACTCTTGATTTCACAAGAGAACAGATCCACCCACACATCTTTGTAGGTATTATTCTGTATGTCCTTTGGAAGTTATACATGGCAATTCTGTTAATTATTTTTCTTGGGGCTTGCCTTCCAAATTCCTCCCCATCCTTCTGAATCTGCACCAAATTCTCTGGGTCTCTTTTATAAAATGCAGTGTCTAGAACTAGATGCCACGTTTCAATTTTGGTCTAACCATGGAACTATTGAGGTATGGGCACAAGAGTAGTGTTAATGTAGCCCATTTGCGGTGCTCATAATTACATCCTATTTGAAGTGTTCTTCGCAATTGCTGCAAAAACTGAGTAATGAATAAAACAAATTGAACTCTATTACTGACAATCTGGACTCAATCTTGCTCTGATTATTAGATAGGGTAGTTTTTTTAAAAAAAAAATCAAAATGGAGTGTAGTCCTTTCTGATTTCTGTCCATACATGTTTCAGAGGGCACAAAGATCGATGGTTAGAGATCCATGGTCTTACATTAGAGAAATGAAAGCTAAAGCTGAGAACCTGGTGGATACATTCCTATTAGACCATTACTTTTAGATCCAATTTGGACATGCTTCTAAAGTATGAATTGTAAAAGCATGCTGAAAGTTTAATAAACTTTATTAAATATTTAGCACAGATGCTTGATCCCAGTGCTTCTATACGACATTATAAATACAAAGAACTTTGAAGTGCCCGTAACTGTGTCAATCGTGATTGCATGAAGCCTGAAGAAAGTGGGTGGATGGAGAACTGTGTGCACATAACACAATATTAATTTCTGTACTTTTTTGTGAGGGTTCATAAATATATGCAGATAATGACAGAGTGAATACTATTAGCTCAGTTAGTAGGGATAGCCCAGTACTCTTCAACATCTTCATCAGTGACTTGGACGAGGGGATAGATGGGGAACTCATCAAATTTGCAGATGACATCAAACTAGCAGGAATAGCCAACACTCCAGAAGATAGGCTTAAGATACAGAAGGATCTTGACAGACTTGAACATTGGGCGCTATCTAACAAAATGAAATTTAATGGTGCAAAAAAGTTCTACATTTAGGCAAGAAAAACAAAATTCACAGGTATAGTATATATGGTACCCTGCTCAATAGTAGTAACTGTGAGAGGGATCTTGGAGTCCTAGTGGACAACCATTTAAATATGAGCCAGCAGTGTGTGCAGCAGCTGCCAAAAAAGCCAACACAGTTCTAGGCTGCATAAACAGAGTGATAGAATCAAGATCACGTGAAGTGTTAATACCACTTTATAATGCCTTGGTAAGGCCACACTTGGAATATTGCATTCAGTTTTGGTCGCCATGTTGCAAAAAGGATGTTGAGACTCTAGAAAGAGTGCAGAGAAGAGCAACAAAGATGATTAGGGGACTGGAGGTTAAAACACATGAACGGTTGCAGGAACTGGGTATATCTAGTTTAATGAAAAGAAGGACTAGGGGAGACATGATAGCAGTGTTCCAATATCTCAGGGGTTGCCAAAAAGAAGAAGGAGTCATGCTACTCCCCAAAGCACCTGAGGGCAGGACAAGAAGCAATGGGTGGAAACTAATCAAGGAGAGAAGCAACTTAGAACTAAGGAGAAATTTCCTGACAGAACAATTACTCAGTGGAAGAGCTTGCCTCCAGAAGTTGTGGGTGCTCCAACACTGGACGTTTTAGAGAAGATGTTGGATAACCATTTGTCTGAAGTGGTGTAGGGTTTTCTGCCTAAGCAGGGGGTTGGACTAGAAGATCTCCAAGGTCCCTTCCAAGTCTGTTATTCTATTTCTATATAACAGAATAACAGATGTCAGAGCGATAATATATTTCAGTGCTTTGTTTTCTCTGAGGGAAGGCTTACAGCCATGTCAACATTCATTACTTCAATCCTTAAATTGACAGAAAAGCATGTCAGTATAAATTGCACTACCCCAATGACCAGTCCCTATTCTCTATCAGGTAAGAGACAAAAGACTGTCGCTATCCTAACACTTTTAATGTGGGACAGGTTAAGCAGGGGTGGCCAAACTATGGTTCTTTGAGGACCTGTGGACTTCAACTCCCAGAATTCCTGAGCCATCCATGCATGCATGGCTAGCTCAGGAACTCTGGGAGTTGAAGTCCACAGGTCTTCAAAGAACCATAGTTTGGCCACCCCTGGGTTAAGGAAAGCAAACCTTCACCAGTTGCTCTCCCTAATGTGAGCTGGAGTTGGGACGATGCAGGTTTGATAATTGTCAAAAGTCTGCTTTGGAGGAAGAGTTTTGCACTGATACATTCAGCTTATAGTTTGTTTCCTTTTGGATTCAAGTTTAATTCTATTCTGGATCAAACCATCTTTAGAAGAAGCCTAAAAAACAACAACGAGGAAGGATTGTTATATGGTGTAGTGGAAAGGAACAATTACAATATGCCTTAATAGCAATATTAATTTTTTAAAAATAAAAGAGGCACTCCAGTGTCAAAATTGCAGTGTTGTTCTACTTAAAGATGATACCATAAATTTAGAAGAGATTTTATGATGATATCTTGAGGTGGGAGGGAGAAGCTTGTGGGGTATGTATAAATTTCAAAGGATTAAGTGCCATTATGTCAGTGTTGACTCTGAGCAACCACGGAGGTGGATTACCTCCCTGGCAGTCTTTTTGTCACTTGTTTCCTTAGATCTTCCAATGGTGCCCCCATCATCTCTCTAACTGAATCCATCCAGAACCAGAGAAGGTTCTCATCTTTATTTTGTTTTACTTTTGCCTTTCCCAGTATTACAGTTTTCTCCAGAAAGCTAGGTTTTTACATAGTGTATCCAAATTTGAATCTGGTAATTTGTGCCTTAAATGAGAACTATGGGTTGATTTGTTTGATGATCCATTTATTTGTTTTCTTGGCTGTCTATGGTATTCTCAGGGGTTTTCTCCATTGAGGTTTGAAAGGAAAAGTTACTGTATTCTGTGGTTTTAGTAACTTTGGAACTGAATTATAATGCTTTTTGTATACTTGGCTTTGGTGTCATCCTGTACCATCAATCCCTCCTCCCTGAAAGAATGCTGGAAAAGATGCACCTAATGAGTTGAATAATCAAGCCAGAACACTTGCTAGAGTTTTCACCGTAAGAATTATTTAGACCGCTAATGGGCTTTCAAAAGTCTTGTGTTTTCCAGAAAGTGTTTTATGCAATTTAAATTAGCAGCTGAACCATGTATTAGTTGTGATCTTTAATTGGGCTGTAGTAAGTTACTGTATTCCTTTCTTGACATAATACTTTACTATTTTCTATTACGCCTAGTTACTGGAATATGAAGAATCATATCAATAATAATCAATCAAAAATTGGAACACTATGTACAGAACTGATTTTGTATCAGGAAAATGTAATATTCATTTTTTTGCTACCTTTTAACACACTGTTCTGTCATGCCAGTGGGATTTGAGAATGACTAAAAAAAAGTAAAACATTATTATAGTATTGAATGTAATATCAGAATTAGCCAGTGATTCTATTTATAAATGTAGAAACTGATAATTCCAGATTAAGGGAAAAAACAAAGATTGTCATGTTCCACATCTATGGAATCTCCTAACTACTATATGAATATAGTTGTTTTAAAGAAAGTATATTCCATGGCCAAAAATATTTTTAATTATATCCTGCTACGTTATAAACTAGATGTTTCCTCTTCAAAGGTAAATTAGTAAGTAAATTCATTGCTGTAACCACATATTGTAGTAAATAATATATTATGAAATATAATAAAAACAGTAAAATAGTAATATTGTAAAGTAAAATAATAAAAATAGCAAAAATAGAAATGTAAAAAGGTTACAGCAAGATAAAACCAAAGCTACAGCTAAGAACTTAAATTTCTTTCTAGGTTTCAGTGTCAGCAGAGCAAATACAACAGTTCAATTTTTCGAGGTTGATCAGTTGAATTCACTTACCATCAATAATTTGGCCCTGATCCCATTTTAAATGGGATAGTGGAGGATATAAAGGATAATGCCCACTACTTTATTGACAGTACAGGCATTGTTTGACACCTTGCTTGCAAAATCTCCTTTTGATCGTGTGGTTAGCAGATAAAGAGATGCTAAAATCCCTTCCAGGGAAGCACTAACTTTACTTGTGAGCTCAGTTGAGAATACTCACATTCACTTTTAATTGTTGTTTTAAAGGCCTTACCTACTTATATAGCAATAGCAATAGCACTTAGACTTACATACCACTCCATAGTGGTTAACAGCACTTTCTGAGCGGTTTACAAATGTCAGCATATTGCCCCCAACAATCTGGATCCTCATTTTACTGAACTAAGAAGGATGGAAGGCTGAATCAACCTTGAGCTGGTCAGGATTGAACTCAAGAATGTGGGCAGAGTTTGCTTGCAACACTGCATTCTAACCACTGTGTCACCGCAGCTTATATATGAATCTGCCAAAGTATTATTATTTTATTTTATTGTTTACTTAGTAATCAAATTTATATACCACCCATATCACTATCTGACTTGATTTACAAATAAAAACCGTAAAATTTATACAAAATACAGTATACAAAGTTAAAAAAAACGAAGCTAAAAAAACCAACAACAACCCAGGGTTGCATGTCACTATTGGATCTCCATGCTAGTTGACAGAACCAGATCTTAATTCTCTTCCGGAAGGCCAGAATGGGAATTAAGTATAAAAGATCCTTTTAACTGGTTGCCTACTGGGATAATCAGCTTTTTTGGTTGTCCATCCTATAATTACAAGCTTCTTTGCTTGACTTATGAGCTTAATTTTTTAGAATACCTTCCCATTAGCTGAATTGATTTATATGTAACTCCCAAGCAATCCACTTCTTGCTTGATTGACATTTTTGGTTAATAATGCAGCATATTTATCAGCTGACTTGGGGTTGTCTCTTAAGATTTCTAAGATTTAAAACAGAAACTGGTTTACTGTAAAGCCACCATTAATTCTAGAAATGCCAACAATTCTGACATCCCTAGAAGATGTATTTGCTTTTCTACATATTATTTCAGCCTTGTACATATGTCAAATAAATATAATCACCATGCACACATTTTACGCTCTTGTGGACTGGCAGAGGAGGACAGAAAGCTCCATTTCTAAACCCGGTTTCCCTTCACTAATGGATTACTTGGTTTCTCTACAGTATTAAGAGGAATAAGAAAGTGCACAAGCCTGTTTGTTCATTTGCACAGAATTCTACGTATTCAGCTGTATGCAATATTTTGTGTATGACTAACAAATGTAATGCATAGATACAATATGTCCTAATGTGACATGGTTGTTAATATTTTGTGCCTTCAAGTCGATGTTGACTCCTGGTGCCTGCAGTTTTCTTGGTAATGTTTTCAGAAATGGTTTGTCCTTGCCCTCTTCTTAGGACTAAGAGAGAGTGATTGACCCAAGATCACTCAGCTGCTTTGAATCTAAGACTCATGGGCTGCATGAGGCCCTGGGCATCTAGTAGTACAGCCCCACTATAAAACAATATAAAGAAATAAAGGAAATTCATGTACATTAACTGTGTTATATATTTTACATGTGACCCAAGACCATTCCTCTTCACGCAATGCTTCCCAGGCAAGCCAAAAGGCTGACAACCATGGCAGGGGTCTCCAACCTTGGAACTTTAAGACTTGTGGACTTCAACTCCCAGGGTTCCTCAGCCAGCTTTGCTGGCTGAGGAACTCTGGGAGTTGAAGTCCACAAGTCTTAAAGTTGCCAGGGTTGGAGATGGAGACCCCTGCGTATAGTGGATGGATCCTGTCTTGTCAACTTTGATACAATTTTAAGAGTCTGTGATTGCAAATAATTTGTAATAGAAGCAAGGATTTTCAGTAATAAATTCCAATCATCTTAAAGTTTTATAATAAGTATCTTCTAACTTTTCTTTGTATGGCCCAGCATAAATTATTTGCATTGATTTCTCCATTGTCTTAAACTGAAGTACAGCACAGGAGAGCTTTGTAAATAGTATTATTTTTATTCCTTGATTGCTTTGGTTATAGGACGGGTATAGGCAAAAAGTCCGTGTAATTGAAAGCTCGGTTGCCTTTATGTTGAATATTGCAGTTGAACTTTGCATAGATGCTTGAGTTGAACCTGGAATTCATATTATGTATTGAAATACATTCAACTATATAGATTAAAAGAATTGAGGGGAAATGATATAGATCATGTCTCCCAAATTTCCTCACTCCCATTTATAAAAGTTTAATTTACTTTTTTGCCAGTCCTTATTTGGCAGCTCCTCATATTCTTTTCTCCAAAATAATGCAGCTGAGAAACGTTATTGAAGGGGGGGAAATGCCTTACCATTGTGAACATGAAAAGTACAGGCTGACATCTTGAGCTGACATTAATTACTACTCTAAACAGGCAGATTGTCTTTCTAGATAGACTGTGGAGAAATCTCATTTCAACAAGATTGCAAGGCTTGTTTGTATTGATTAGAAAAACATTTGCACTTCTTTGATAGAACTGATTGCTACTGTTTAGTTGCTGGTAGAATATGTTATGTTACTAGTAAATCTTCAGAAATGCAGGGTTGGTTCCTTATTTTGCAAGCTGCTGCTGCTTTTACGAGAGAAAGTCTAGGAACTGTCTGCCAGTTATGCCAAGTGTTTCTAAAAAAAAACTAAATTTCATTGCCATGGATCCAGATGTTCTCTGAAAAAGGGCATTTATTCTGTTAAGTAGTGCAGAATACATTGCTTTAACACAATGGAAAAATAGCCAGTCTATATCCATGTTTATATTTTGTATAACTTGTATTTTATACTATAATTGGAATTCTTTCTAATTATTAATTTAAAATGCATTTCTAAACATGAAATGTAGAACTGAGTCCTTATTTAATGAGTTTAGACTTGCATTATTATGGCTTTGGTTTTGACCTTTATATTCGTTCTTAACATTTTCCTTTAATTCAGTATATTTTCTTCATTATGTATTAGACCATTTCTTACATTTAATGCTGTAGAGGAGTTTTCTATGACACTTTTCAGACAGCAGATTCCCCTCAAGAAGGCTTAAGCCACAATATTAAAGATTCGTAATAAAAATCAGTAAAACTGCAATCCAAAACCACAAATATATTAAAATACAATATATAGAATTATAGTCATACCTTGGTACTTGATTGCTTTGAAACTCATCAAATTTGGTATTTGAAATCTAGATTGAAATTCAGTAGATAGTAAAAATTCTGACTTCTGCTCAGTTAATTGCTATAAAAATGAATGCTGTCACGATACAGGTACATGTGAGGATAAATATGATAAAATATATGGAAAATATCATTGATCTCAATGTTCCAGTTAAGTAGAGCTAGAATGACTGCATAGACCTGGCAGACTGATGGAAGAACTGTAAACATGGATGAGTAATAAAATGTGCATACTACTGCTGAGAAGCAGCTGTCATTGTGTATTTAATATACACAATGAAATGCAAGGCAAAATAGGTTGGCATTGATACCTGCATTTCTGATTTTAGTAGGCATATCTAGTTCACAAGCTGGATGCCAAAAAAGAATTTTGAGGAACACGTTAAGACAACAAAACCTACAGAATAGGAAACCAACCAAATTGCTTTATGAGAATTAAATATATATTAAAGAAAGACATAGAAATAGTAGAGGAACTTTATGAATGTGTGGGTCTGCTGAAGATATAGGATAAGACCATGAGTGACATGCCTAAGCCTAAAAAATGATACAGTGAAATCCAATTTTTATTTGCTTGCACCCTAACAGACAGAATCTCACCAGACTAAAGCCTTCTAATAGATGCATTTTGGGAGATTCTAGGGAGCGATTACTGTGGACCTTTTCCTCCCTCCCCCATCCAGTTCAGGACTGCACAAGGTCTTATTTTGGGGCCTCTCTCTGGAATATGTTGCCTCCTCCCTGGAAAGCCACAGTGGAGTTGCCCCCTACCCCCTTCTTTTCCTGGTGCACGTTCTGTCATGACGTGCTGGAACAGACTTTTTCTGGAGGTTATGTTGAACAACCTTCTCCGTCGTGACAATATTGGTGGAGGTGTGATTTTCTCCTTGATAGTATTTATTAACATTCAGATGAATACTGAAGAAATATAAACGTTCTGAATAAATATAGTGTGTTTACATTTGTCTGAATAAGTGTTAACATTCAGGCAAGTACAAGTGAACTGCAGCAACCCAAAACACCGGAAAAAGGAAACAGATCACCTATACCACATCTTCCAGCAAAATGGATACTCACGCAACTTTATCAAAATGGTCTGACCACGCAGACCACTATCGCACAGCTAACACAAGTTATGAAAAGGTTAACACTAGCAAAGATAAGAACAACTCAGAAACAACAAACAGACTATTATAACCATATAGTATCATCCATCACTATAGGACACACACCAACTAAAGTCCTCCAAAGCATCTTAGGTAAACCCAAAGACTCAGGTGCCCAAAACACAACACAACACAACACCACCACCTCACCCCACAACACGAGTCATCTAGAACAGGGGTCTCCAACCTTGGCAACTTTAAGACTTGTGGACTTCAACTCCCAGAATTCCTCAGCCAGCTTTGAAGTCCACAAGTCTAAAAGTTGCCAAGGTTGGAGACCTCTGATCTAGAAGATAGGACTGCAACAGCTACTATATAGGACAGTCAGGCAGAAGAGTAGCAGAGCACATCTATGAACACCAACTAGCAATCAGAGGACACAATGGACACTTCTTAATCTCACCAACATGGACCATAGTTTCAACTGGGAAATTGTGAACATCCTAGATTAAGCTAAATTTTAAAAAGCCAGGGAATTTCTGTAAGCTAGGCCATTCCAATAGACCAGTGATGGCGAACCTATGGCACAGGTGGCACTTGGAGCCATATCTGAGGGCACGCAAGGTGTTGCCCTATGTCAGCTCCAGCACACATGCGCATGCTGGCAGCTGATTTTCAGCCTTCTTTTCAGCCGTTTTTGCTTTCCCCAGGCTTCAGGAAAGCCTCCTGAACCCTGGGGACGGCGAAAAATGGCCCAACGGGCCAACCGGAAGTTCGGAAATGAATTTCCGGTTGGGCCATTTTTCGCTGTCCCCAGGCTTCAGGAAAGCGCGGGGGGTTTTGCGCATGCGCGGGGTGGGGAGGGCATTGCATTATGGGTGTGGGCACGCGCTTGCTATTGCGTGCGCACGCACACCCTTTTGGCACCTGAGCCAAAAAAGATTCGCCATCACTGCAATAGACCAGCCACCAATAAACACAGAGAAAAAGCACATTTACATAATATGGAATGTCCTTTAAAAGAGACAATAAAAAAGCTAAGGAAACAAAAGGACCAGAATATATCCTTTCCAGCAGCCAACATTCATATTAGCAGGGATTAACACCAGGCAGTCAAGCAGTAAACTCTTTCCTAATCAAGAAACTACCGAGAAGAAAACCATACCTCCACCAGTACTGGTAGGACAAGCTACTGCATATAAACTCCACACTCAGTAGCACTGATCATGTTATCTTGGTGGGTAATTAAATGTCTGCAAGCAAACAAACAAACTCAAGAGAGCACCAAGAACTCCACAGTTCAACCCTGAGTTACATATACAGTATTCACTACTGTTGGAACAGCAACAGAAACCATGCTCTTATAATAATCTTGCTCTTAACTGCAATGTATCTAATAGTATAAAAGGTTTGCTTAGATACTGTCAAACTAAAAAAAAATACATATAAACCACTAGATGCTTTTTATGTTCATACTTACAAGTATATTATTAGTAACTTTTTGTTTCTGGCAGTTATATGTTAAATTAAGTAATTTTGCTTGTAATTTTTCCTGTAATCTATCTGAAATACCGTGTTTCCTTCTACTGTTCTTGCACATTTTCTGTTTGGGATGTTAACATCCCTAGATGTTTACTTCAGTGTTGTTTTTATTATCTCTGAAAAAAATATTTTGACAGTAACTATATACGTAAATACAGTAGGTGTGTAGAACATTAATTAAAAAGTTATAGTGCAGTTGTTGATAGATACTTTCATAGCAATTATTGCTGTGCTGTATTTATTTAGTGTATGGGATATCATACACTGACTAGCAATATATATTAACATTTCATCTAAATTAGCAGAGCACAATAAAATATAAATGTTAAAAAGATCTATGTTCAAATACTAGGCCAGGGGTCCCCAAACTTGGCAACTTTAAGACTTGTGGACGTGAACTCCCAGAATTCTCCAGCCAGCTATGCTGGCTGGAGAATTCTGGGAGTTCACGTCCACAAGTCTTAAAGTTGCCAAGTTTGAAGACCTCTGGTCTAGGCCATCTAACCACTGAAGTGCAGGATTGTTTATATTAAAAAAGATCAGATACTGGACTGGTATATGCCCTCAGCTTACAGCCGGTCACAATGTGATCTACAGTTTGATGTGGGATCCCACTGTCACACTGAGGGGAGGATACTATGCCCCATTTATACAGAGTCCTGCTGTGTGAGGTGTGAATCCTATTCAGGATTATCTACTGCTTTTCATGACATGCTATATTCATGAGAGAGTTTTGCTGAAAAACAATGTCAAGGGTATCAGTTTTATATTCTTTTGCTTTTTTCTTGTGAGATTAAACATTTTTACAGTATATTTTAGTTGAGAGTAGAATTGTAACTATTATAGGTTAGTTCTACCAGTATGTTAAAACTCTTGTTTCCTGAGTCCATTAAAATTATGTGCAAGTTTAATTAAGGAAGTAGGTCATTCTTTTCTGGTCATTTAATAAAGAGTTTTCTTTCTAACCAATCACACTTTAAAGATTTAATGCTCAAGATTGACTGAGAGATTCAGGAATTGCAGAAAGGTTACATAAACTCCCTATCTTATTTCACTGCTGATGGACCAGATATTATTATAGTTTTAGGGATAAATCTAAAAATCTGTAAGCCTTTTCTTTAAAAGAAAGAAAGAAAGAATTGCAGCTCTCCATAAAATAGGTCTAGCATTTGCTTTTGGGCTTTTTGTCTAAGTAGAAGAATACAGAGGCAAATGGAATGAAAGCAAAACACACGAACTGTAACCTAAATGCTGATGTCCCTGGCTGAGAAGGGCTCCCATTAACAGTGGAGCAGGCAACTTTTTAAGAGCTACTTTAGGATTTTCTACTTTGTCTAAGGATTAGAATAGAATAGAATAGAATAGAATTCTTTATTGGCCAAGTGTGATTGGACACACAAGGAATTTGTCTTTGGTGCATATGCTCTCAGTGTACATAAAAGAAAAGATACATTTGTCAAGAATGGTTATCACAGGGTTCAAGTAAGCAATCAGGAAACAATATTAATATAAATCGTAAGGATACAAGCAGCAAGTTACAGTCATACAGTCATAAGTAGGAGGAGATAGGTGATAGGAACGATGAGAAAAACTAATAGTAATAGTAATGCAGACTTAGTGAATAGTTTGACAGTGTTGAGGGAATTATTTGTTTAGCAGAGTGATGGCGTTCGGGAAAAAACTGTTCTTGTGTCTAGTTGTCTTGGTGTGCAGTGCTCTATAGCAACGTTTTGAGGGTAGGAGTTGAAGAAATTTATGTCCAGGATGCGAGGGGTCAGTAAATATTTTCACGGCCCTCTTTTTGACTCGTGCAGTATACAGGTCCTCAATGGAAGGCAGGTTGGCAGCAATTGTTTTTTCTGCAGTTCTGATTATCCTCTGAAGTCTGTGTCTGTCTTGTTGGGTTGCAGAACCAAAGAGATTATAAGAGATATTGCTGAGGACTTTATGATATCACAAAAGTGGCTATTGCTGGCATTTGGGGATTTTTTTTTGGGGGGGGGGAGCTTTACATTTTGAAAAGAAGGCTATAAGGGGCAAAATCAGTTTAATACATGCATTTCACAGTTTGGGGAAAATAAATCATTACAAAAAATGCAGCAAGAGACTTAACTACCGTACCATGATGTACTGTGCAATTCCGTATTAAAAAAATCTGACACTGACCTATTTGATATTGAATTGTTTTGCTAGCTAGCACTGAAATAAGTCTTGGATAATTAAGAAATGTCAAAACCTGAGATATAATTATTTGCTTTACAGTATTTTTGATTTTAATTTCATGAGTTTACTGAGATACAGTTGTGTATAAAACGCTTCTTTAAGTGCCGAAATAAGAGCATTTCATTTATTTCCCTATTTCAGCTGAACTTGATACAGAGCATGCTCAGAAAGTGCTGGACATGGAGCATACCCAGGAAATGAAGCTAAAGGAGCGGCAGAAATTCTTTGAAGAAGCTTTCCAGCAGGACATGGAACAGTACCTCACCACAGGCTATCTGCAGATAGCTGAAAGACGGGGCAAGTATTGAAATTTTTCATTTTAAGACTCCAGGTAAATCTCTCTCCGGCTAAATCACAAAGCAGACTCACTGAGCTGTCCCAACATTCCATTGGATTTTATACTCTTTTTATGTCTTCCATACTATGATCTTACTCAAAAAGGTTAGGATGAGTGATGTGCTCAAGGGTGCTCCTTTTCAAGAAATGAGATTAGTTGATATTAAGTACAATCAGAATAAAAAATGCCGTGTTCTATCTTACACCTTTGCTCTAATTGTAAGACTAGAGTGGCCATTGTGACAGTTCGTTCATCTGGGAATAGATGCTGGAATTAATGTATTTTGCATTGCTTCAAACTGTAAATAGAGAAGTTACAGCTTACGTCTTCTATTTAACTATGTTCTTGCAAATCAGTGAGCTAGATGGCAGAAAGTACAGCTGAAACTTGCTGAACTTGTATCTTGCTTCTCATTAAGATTTTAATCAGAAATCGGCTCTACCCCAAAGGAACCAAGTAAATAAAGAAGAATTCTGCTTCTCCCTAATGGGAGAGCCCATTAGCAGGATGTGAACACATAAGGCTCTTTGTAATAGTTACATGGCCAGCAGAGTGCTGCAGGAGGCATCCCTGTGGCCCGTTTTCACCAGCAGAGGCACTGCGGGCCAGTCCTTTGCTATTTCCAGGCTGGCCCCGTGGGCCAGATCTAAGCACCCCATGGGCCAGATCTGACTCACGGGCCTTGAGTTTGACACCCCTGTGTTAAGGGAAGAGAGGGAACATTCTGGGAAACATAGAGCCTTTCCATCACGGAATTTGATAGCTATAAATCTCTGTGTAATCATTAAATTATAATTACATTTTATTTGACTCAGTGTTAGAAACTTCTAAGAAGCTATCTCAATTCTATCTCAACAGTTTCAAATCAACTGTTACTCTAAACTATTTTTCTGAAACTCATAAGCCCCGATTCATCCTTTCAGGCGTAGAGAAAAAATGGGGGTAAAAATTAAATTACAACCACGAATTCCTAAATATGGGTAAATTTGCTGACTTATTTATTTATTTTTAATTTCAGAGCCAATAGGGAGCATGTCTTCCATGGAAGTGAATGTGGACACGTTGGAACAAATGGACCTCGTCGATATGTCGGATCAAGAAGCCCTAGATGTCTTCCTTAATTCTGGAGTAGAGGATAGTTCTTTGCTACCTGCTATGATCGGTAGTTGTTTCTCATTGTATTAAATGAACAAACAGAGTAGAGCTAATTGAGACTTTCTGGTGGGATAGATTAATTTTAAATCAAGAGATTTGTTTTCTTCTTGTAATCAAAGGATGTACTAGATGCAAGGCTACTTGATGTCACACTGCTGTATTACCTTAGAAGAGGCTCTCTTAGGAGGTCTTATTTATGCTATCAGAGAACACCCATTATACTTACAAAGTTTAAGTTTTCTACTGGCAGCATGTTGGATTGTAGGAAATGATGGAGCTATAAAATCCAGAGCCCCTGATTCAATTGGACGCTAGTTGAGATTAGCAATATTAAAATAAGCCAGATACAAATGAAGACAGTATTAACATAGCAACGCAATTATAACAAGATCAGAATCACACAAATGCACTTTTATAAAGAAACAAACTAATTTTATGTGAGAGAGAGTATTACAAAAAGCCAGTTGTTTGATCACATCTTCCTACCTCCTACAGAATTTGGGTACATTGTATGTAATAATTTGAGTACCTGTCTGATAGCAGAAGGGAGACATAAAAGTTCTTTGGATGAGCTGCGTAATTTGGCTTAAAAGGTTTAAATAGGTTTGCTTTGCATATCACAATATAGTAAGATATACAGCTGCAGCTGATTCACATGAATATGTCACTTAATAAGGAATCTCAGGAAACTGGTTTTCCAGCAAGATGGATCATAATATGTTCAGAAGAAGGTTCTCTGATATCTAGGCAATTCCAAGATAGCAAGAATAGCTACTGGAAACTACGTTTAAAATCATTTTGCATTTCTACACCCAAATACTGTTTTAGAATCTCTTCCTTGTTCACGTTGCATTGATAAAAAGAGCTCTGAGGAAAGACCACATTTGTAATACAAAGCTCTGGATGTGCTTCAGAGTGCCTAGGGCTCTCTCTCTCTCTCTCATAGTATTAGTTAGCCACTATCTGAAGCAGCAGCATCTTTTCACATTCTCCTTATAGATATAGCACAATTCTGCAAAATAATCAGGTTAGTTTAAGGAGTTGCTGAAGGGTGCTGATGTATGCTAAGATCTGAAAAACATTTTCTTTCCCTGCAAATCCAAAGTCTGTGTAAGCCCTAGTATTTATCAAAAATTTGTTAAGGGAGCCACAAGGCAAGAAAAAAAAAGCTTTAACCAAAAAGTGAAGATCACTAATCAAATTCCACTCTGTGGAGTTCAGACTCCTGAGACAAGGATGCTTTTGGCACACGCGTAGAGAACTAGAACATTTCTCTCAAGAAATTAGATTGTTCCGATTTAAAAAATAAATAAATATGGGCCTAATGGACACCAATATAAGTCCTCCAATTGCTCTCTAGGGGAATCACATAAAAAATTTGGCTGGAGGCTTCCTTTTATGAAAACTCCCAATTTATGTCTGTCCTTTCTTCCTTATCTTTTCTCCATTTTAAAAATATTTGAAGAAAGATTCTTTGGTTCGGTTCACTAGCAAAAAATAACCTCCTATAACAGTGATGGCAAACCTTTTTTTCCTCAGGTGCCAAAAGCGTGCGCGCACATAATTCAATGCCCCCACGCGCCCCATCCCCCTGCGCATGTGCGTGAGACCCCCCCACGTGCTGTCCCGCCCCCCATGCATGACCCCCATGCTCCCATTTCCTGACTTCTGGTGAGCCCAGTAGGCCCTTTTTTCGCCCTCCCCAGGCTCCAGAGGCTTCCCTCTGCCCCCCAGAGGCCCTCCGGAGACTGAAAACGCCCTCCCAGAGCCTCCACGTCAGCCGAAAATCAGCTGGCCGGTGCACACATGCACGCTGGAGCTGAGCTAGGGCAACAGCTCGCGTGCCGGCAGATATGGCTCCGCGTACCATATCTGGTACGTGGCATGCGTGCCATAGGTTCGCCATCACGGCCCTATAATATATAGTATGACCATTTCTTTTTTTAAAATATGAAATACAACTTGGAGAAGAGATAATTAGTGAATGAAAAGGAAAGTTGGCTTACCTGAACGCCTATTCTCAGTTGGTTGCGCAATAGTCCAGGAATGGGTTGTTACAGTCTGATCTGCCTAGTTACTGAGACTATGTTTTTCGGCCACTCTTCCTTGCCTCTCTGCGCATGCCCCAGTTTTTGACAAAGTGATGGCTGAAAAGAAGACTTGCAGATAATGTTAGAGACAAGGCGGCTCCAGATCCCACGAGCGTTCTGTAGGGCGGGACTGGACTATTGCGCAACCAACTGAGAATAGGCATTCAGGTAAGCCAACGCCCCTTCTCCAGGAATGGGATATACCAAAGCCTGGTATCTCTAAGGGCGGGTAGATGTTGGGACTGGAGCCCCCAAGGCTAAGTGGACCTGTTGCAAAACCCTCCTCCCAAAGGAAGCCTCCGCTGAGGCGAAGACATCCAACTTGTAATGTCTAATGAAAGGGGAGGGGGTGGCCCAAGTGGCCGTCCTGCAGATCTCCTTGAGAGAGGCCTGCGTGACCCATGCAGCGGTGGTAGCTGCACTTCTCGAGTGTGCGGTGATGCATCTGGGAGCCAGGAGAGACTGCTTGATACGCTTTAGCGATGCACGCTCTGATCCAGCGACCAATAGTCGAGGATGACACCTTAGTGCCCATCGAAGAGGGTTAGAAAGAGACAAAGAGAGCCTCCGATCTTCTGGTGGGCGCTGTCCGCTTGATATAAATTTTTAGGGCCCTCCATACGTCCAGTTTATGCCATCTTCGCTCCAAGGCATGAGAAGGCCGAGGGCAGAAGTTCGGCAGAACCAACCCCTGGGCCCAGTGGAAAGGGGAGTTGATCTTGGGAATGAAGGAGGGATCAAGTCTTAGAGTTACCTTATCCTGGTGGAAGTTGCAGAGGTCAGCTCTGATGGATAAGGCCCCCAATTCAGAGATACGTCTGGCGGACGTTATGGTGACCAGGAACGCCACCTTAAGCGTCATATACCTGAGACTGGTAGTCCACAGGGGCTCAAAGGGAGGCTTTGTCAAGGTGTGAAGTACCTTGGGAAGATCCCAGGTGGGGTATCTGTGGACCAGTGGGGGGGCGCAGGTTGCTGGCGCCTCTGAGAAAGACTCGAATGTCAGGATGGCGAGACAGAGGGGTCTTCCTTCCACCAGTCAGCACAGCAGACAATGCGACCTGCCGTCGCAAGGTGCCATGAGCCAGGCCTCTGTCCAGGCTGTCATTGAGGAAATCTAGAACTTGAGAAACAGAGGCTGAGACAGGGTCAATGCAAAGCGGTCTGCACCATTTGACAAAGGTTGAACAGGTGGCATTATATATCCTGATGGTGGATTGTTTCCTGGCCGCCTGCATAGTCTGAATGACTTTCTCAGAGTAATTTCTCCTCCTCAAGCGGGCCCCTTCAAGTGCTAGGCGGCAAGTTGGAGCCACTGAGGCTCCGGATGTTCCAGGATCCCCTGGCTGAGGAAGATCCGCTGAGGAGGAATCCTCCAGGGTGGAGATGCGGAGAGGTTGATGAGATCCGCAAACAATGGCCTGCGGGCCACTAGAATTATCTCTGCTCCTTCCGCAATGACCTTCTGAATCACCCCTTGAATTAGGTGGAGAGGAGGGAACACACGTACCTGAGCCCAGAGGGCCAGATGCACCTGAAAGTGTTGGAGCCCTCTGCTCCCGGAGAGGGGAACCTCGAGAAGAAGCGAGGTAGTTGGGAGTTCAGGTGTGTGGCGAATAAATCCACCTGGGAAGTCCTGAATCGGTGACAAATGTCCTGAAACAAGGTGGGGTGAAGACGCCACTTGGCGTTGTCCACCGTTGATCTGCTTAGATAATCTGCCTGTATGATTAGAGTCCCGGCAATGTGCTCCGCCCTCAGGGAGAGGACAGTCCGTTCTGCCCACCGGCCTATCAGCTGGTATTCCGCCATGGGGAGTTTGGCTCGAGTCCCACCCTGCCAGTTGAGATGGGCCTTTGCCGAGATGTTGTCTGTCTGCATGAGGACTTGACATCCCTGCAATTGGTTCTGGAAGTGCAGGAGGGCCAGGTGGATTGCTCGCAACTCTAGCCAATTGATGCTGTTGGCTAAGTCTTGCGCTGACCAACGGCCCTGGGCTACCCGACTGTCCAGGTGAGCCCCCCAGCCGAAGAGGCTTGCGTCGGACGTGAGAATCACTCGATCCGGTTCTGTGAAGAAGCTCCCCTTGGTGATAGCTGGGGAGATCCACCAGTGGAGCGACCTCCTGACTTCTAGAGGGACCCTGACCTTGAGCGGGAATGAGCTGTCTTTGCCCACTGATATGGCAGCAAGAACCACTGGAGGCTTCTCATGTGGAAACGAGCCCAGGGCACTATCTGTATGCAGGACACCCTTTTCCCCAATATTGGGAGAGGGTGGCTAAGGGAACCCTGGGTTGCTGCAGAATATGACTCACTAGGTCCCTGATGCTGTCTCGTCTGTCCTGAGACAGGAATACCTGACCCAAGATGGGGGTCTATGATGGCCCCTAGGTGAGTCAGCCTGGTGGATGGGGTCAAATGGCTCTTTTGGAAGTTTACAAGGAACCCGTGATCTTGCAGGGTTCTGATAGTCAATTCGAGATCCCCTTGTGCCCTGATAAGGGAGGGAGCCCCGAAGACTGTGGTACAGTGAACAGTATGGAGTAAAATCCCTGTCTCCACTGGTCCTCTGGAACCACCTCTATGACTTGAATGTCCAAGAGGTGTTTTATGGCTTGTTCCATGAGACCTCGTTTGATGCTGCTGGTGGAGACAGGGCACTGTACGAAGCGATTCGAGGGAAGGAAGAGAAACTCTAAGGATAGGCTGAATCGGATGGTATTCAACACCCAAGTGTCGGTGATCGTTAACAGCCACTGGACTACAAAGAGGCGCAGCCTGCCCCCTATGGGGGGGCCTGCCGAGTCATTTCTGCTTCCGGAACTGGCGGGAGCCGGTGACACGAAATGGCTGCTTGCGGAATGGACCGGCTCTGTCACGGAAAGAGGCCTTGTCCTGCTGTTGGTGATTGCGAATATGATCTACGTTGGGGAGGGTCCTCTTGAGAGAAGTGAAAGGACTGCCTCCTGAAGTAGGGAGCAGACCTCCTGTCAGCCCTCCGGGGGGAAGATGGAAAGACTTTACGTTTATCCCTGTTTTCAATAAGGAGCGGATTGAGGAGCTCCCCCAAAAGCATCTCCCTGGAATAGGAGGAAGCAGCCAGACACCACTTTGTTCTCAGGTCAGTATTCCAACTGTGCAGCCACAGCAAACGTCTGGAGGTGACCGTGGGAACCCGGGATCCGTACTTGACGGCATTAAAGGCCGCATCAGCCGAGAACTGGGTGGCAGCAATGATTTTGTTAAGGTCTTGGTTCAAACTGCTATCCTGAGGGGACAGCCTGTCCCGCATTTTCTGGAGCCACAGGAGAGTTGACTGATTAAAAAAGGATGCCGCCGAGGCGGCCCGAATGGCCCAGCAGTTGACTGATGGGATTTTTCTATAAGCTGATTCAAATTTCGTTTCCTCCGGTTGCAACCCCTCTGAAACGTCACCTGCCATGTAAGGGGAGGAGGAAGACAAGGCTGCCACCGGACTGTCTATTGACGGGAGTTGTAGCATTTCAGTAAATTTTGGAGCCATGGCATAGAATCTTTTATCATTGCCACTGGGAGCTGGAATAGAAGTTGGGTTGGACCATTGCTTTTGGACATAGCTTAGGGGCCGGAATGTACAGCTGTTCAGCCACAGGCTCAGAGAATAACACCTGACCGTGACGCTGAGCGGAGGGCTCAGGGTCAGGAGGTGATTCTTCCTCTGATAGGCAGGCGGTAGCCTTTGCCTTATGAAGAAGGGACTTGAATAGTCCAGAAGGGAATAAGCCAGTAAAGGCAGGCATTTCAGGGGAAACCCGCTCATCATCAGATAGATCGGGGTCCCTCAATATGTCTTCCCCTGCGAGAAAGTCCTCCTCATCCCTGGAGAGGGATGCAGAGCCCCGAGGAGGGGTTAGGCTAACCTCTGGTGATCGATAGGACAACGATTCTGACACGATGGATGCCGAACGTTGCTGTCTGAGGCCCACAGCTATGCCCTTGGAGATAGCCTGAGATCTGAGGGATTCAATCCCTTCAGGTAAGTTGCGTAGGTCACTATCTGAGTACCTTGCAGCGCCCGCCAGAGCTTCCTCCGGTTCAGAGTCTTCGGAGTGGTCTGATTGAGGCCTCACAGGAACCTGGCAGGCAAAGGGGTCCTTACCTCTGGCCAAATGTCTGCGTTCCCGAGAAGTTGTGCATGGGGAAGCTTCTGGGGACAAGGCCTGTGAAGAAATCACTGGCTGCTCCTGCACGGAGGGCTTAGAAACAGAACAATCACTGCAGAGGGGCCTGTTCTCTCTAACTGCCTGCTGGCCCATAGCCGGCTGAGGCCTATCCTTTGACTTGGAAGACCTTTTGCCCTCCTTGTGTGACTTGCCTGAGGACTTTCTGGGAACAGAGGCCCCTGCCTGCTCCGATGCATGGGAGCGATCTGCCATCGTTTGCAGAATCACACACTGAGCCAGAAACAAAGGCCACTATCACTGACTGAAGCCAAGCCCACTAGAAGGGGCTGGTCCCAACCTGAACAACCACAGAATAGGTTGATGGCTGAAGGCAACGACCCAGAAGGTGGTGGTCTAGTAGGACTAGCCCACACCTGGCTGTAGACTCGCTGTGAAGGCTTAGGCCGTGGCAGGGCTAGTCAACACTGCACAGTCACTGAAATTTGAGCCCAGCGAGTCTGATGGAAGCCCTGCTGGGCTGGGCCTGAGGGATGGAGAGCCAAGAAGCCCTATGTAGGACGCTGGATCTGGGCCTCTGAGGCCGGCAGAGATGAGGCCGAAGGCAAAAGCCTTCAAAATGACCGCTCCAGGCTATCAAAATGGCCGCTGCAGCCTTGAGGTAAGGCGTGAGCACAGGGCCAAGGCAAAGGCACTTCAGAGGGGCTCTTGAGATACCCCAACTGGCTCCGGAGGAAAGGTGATGCTAGGAGAGAGCAACCGTCACTAAGCAGAATGGTGCCTCGCTTAGTGCCAGGAGAGAGCAACCATCACTGAGTAGAACGGTGCCTCGCTTAGTGCCAGGAGAGAGCAACCGTCACTGAGTAGAACAGTGCCTTGCTTAATGCCAGGAGAGAGCAACCATCACTAAGCAGAACGGTACCTCGCTTAGTGCCAGGAGAGAGCAACCATCACTGAGTAGAACGGTGCCTCGCTTAGTGCCAGGAGAGAGCAACCATCACTAAGTAGAACGGTGCCTCGCTTAGTGCCAGGAGAGAGCAACTGTCACTGAGTAGAACGGTGCCTTGCTTAGTGCCAGGAGAGAGCAACCATCACTAAGCAGAACAGTGCCTCACTTAGTGCCTGCGCGCGCCTGACTCCAACTGAGGAATGGACTGAGGGATTTTAGAAGTCCAGGCACACCGTGTGACAGAGTAGTGTCAGCGGAGTCGTTACGAATCTGAGGCAAGGGGCCTCCTTCGGTTTGAGTGCCTCCAAAATGACCGCCGGGGCTAGAGATGAGCAAGCAGCTGGAAATGGCAACTACGGCTGCAGAAATAGCCCTCAGCTGGGAGAGTGCCGAATGGACACTAATGGTCCCAGAGGCCGGAATCGGTGGGGCGCGGTGGCAACAAGCCAACCGCAGCCGAAACGTCCGAAGGGTTTAGCGGCTTGTAAACGTCCTTTTAATTCCCCCCCCTTTTTCAATAGGATTAATTTGGAGTGGCCGAATTGAAGGAATAAACCTGAATCCAGAAGTCCAGGAATGGTTTTGCTAGAGACAAAACTGCCAAGTCGACCGTTTCAGATCTGACTGAGTCGGAAACTGGGGCATACGCAGAGAGGCAAGGAGGAGAGGCCGAAAAACATAGACTCAGTAACTAGGCCCGTGGTGGCGAACCTATGGCACGCGTGCCAGAGGTGGCACGCGGAGCCATAGAAGCCGGCACGCGAGGGTTTCCCACCGGCAAACCGGAAGTGTGAAAAAACGCACTTCCGGTTTGCCGGTGTGCTGTTTTTTGCACTCCGGAGGGTTCAGGGAAGCTCCCTGAAGCTCCGGAATGCAAAAAACTACAAAACTGACAAACCGGAAGTGCACTTTTCCGGTAAGCCCTTGCGCGGGTGTGGGGGTGTGTGCGCATGCGCAGGGGGCAGCATGGAGGGGTGTTGTGCGCATGCGTGGGGGGGGAGGGAATGGGTGTGGGCACGCGAGCGCGCGCAAGCGCCCCCCCCTTTTTGGCACGCGAGCCGAAAAAGGTTCGCCACCACTGAACTAGGCAGATCAGACTGTAGCAACCCATTCCTGGACTATTTCGCAACCATACTGGAGAAGCACTATAATCTTTATTACCCATTCTTTTTCCCCATTTACTTTTCCTACATTTAAACAAAAATGTTGTACTAGTTACATATTTTTATCTCTAACATGTATTCTTGCAAAGCGCATAAAATGGACAGATGTAATTTGAGTACCTGTAACTCAAGTTCTTCAATTAGTGGTGACCGAGAATCCAGCCAGCCCAGCTGCATGGCCCATTTGCTGTTCGAGGTTCCTTTTCAGGGATCTGCTGCATCAGAAACTATTAGAGTTTAATGAGAGCATGCCTGTTATGCCTGATATTCACAGAGGATAGGACTCCCACCAAATGGGCTATTATAAAGTTGGGAGTGCCCTCAATGTTGCTCTGCGCAAGATTCAAAACTTGTCTTGGTTCAAAGACCAAAGGAGAAATCTCAGCAGTAGAGACCTATCTATTGGTCTTGGGATTTCTTTCTGCTCCCCCGGATATCAGAATACATATGCTGAAGTATCTCAATATTAATTAAACTTGTATGCCCCCTCTCTCACTGATAAGGCAATTATGGGCCTTATATGGTTACTTTAAACTTTCTTGCATGTTAATTTTAAAAAGGTGTGGCGAGATGGTGCCACCGAGGTGGCGCAGCGGTTAGAGGCAGTACTGCAGGCCACTTTAGCTAATTGTCATCTGCAGGTCAGCAGTTCAAATCTCATTGGCTCAAGGTTGACTCAGCCTTCCATCCTTCCGAGGTAGGTAAAATGAGGACCCAGATTGTTGGGGGCAATATAAATATACATTGCTTACTGGTGTAAACCGCTTAGAGAGCGCTTGCAATGTGAGGCGGTATATAAATCTCACAAATAAATAAATAAATAAATAAATTTTAAAATGCATGCAGAAAGTGCAGGCAACATGTCTCCCCCCCCCCCTTTGAAGAGTCTCTTCTGAAAATCTGTAGATAAGCATCTTCGCTAAATAAAGGTAGATTAGAGAGGATGGGCGTCAGTGGGAAAGATAGGAAAGTTAGCCCTGGCTGTCCTTATAATGTCTGCTTTTTGGCATTCTCTTGCATTTATTTGTAGTCTAATTACTTACCTAAGATAATCAGTGAGATCAGAAAAAGAAGATATAATAGTGGTGGGAAATCCATTTTTTGTGGGGTAAGCTGTATGCTCTGCTTTCCAAAATCAGAGAAGGCTGTCCAGATCACTTTTCACAAGCAAGCCACTTTTCATTTTGGAGCACTTCATTTTAATCTGCAGTTGCTCTAGAGCAGTGTTTCCCAACCTTGGCAACTTGAAGATGTCTGGACTTCAACTCCCAGAATTCCCCAGCCAGCATTCGCTGGCTGGGGAATTCTGGGAGTTGAAGTCCAGACATCTTCAAGTTGCCAAGGTTGGGAAACACTGCTCTAGAGGTCTTTATTTAAAATTGATTGTTCTGGCCTATTTTACAAAGGCAGAGATCGTAAAGCATGCCTGTATTTTCATCTTTTACCACATCCTGAGAAACAATGCAGCAGTTTTACAATCATTTATATGAAATCATATAGTATAGAGCTTGCTTTTAAATTGTCCTAACAAAAAGAAGAGATAGTTTAGATCCTGTGACAAATATTCATTATATAATAACCAGCCATTCAGCTGTATCTTTTTTTTAAAAAAAATTCCTTTTGTTTTTGAAGGTTCAGATTCCAGCACCCATCAAAATGAAATCAGTTTTCAAGTTCCCACTCACTCAGAGCTGGGCGAGAAGTTCTCTTCTTCAGAAGCACCCGGGACAGATTCTGTTAGCCAAGATGCCTGTGAAGGAGAAGCCCCGGTGGTCCAGTTAGATGAGGAAGATGTGCAAGTGGACACTGCCCTTGTGAATACAGAAACGAAGAGCCCCTCAGATGCCAGCGATGAAAGTGATTAACAGATTGAGGCTTATCACACTGCCCTATAGGAATTAAGACTGGAGTGAATGAGGAAAGAAATAATCGGCAGAGCTTGTCATGTTTTATCTTCAGAGAGATAACTGTATGCAGTCATAGAAAATATGTGTTTTTATATTAAAAGCATTCTGAAAGCACACCCATTAAGCAATAAACTCTTGCCTTTGGAACAATTTACCTTCCATGTTGAGGCTTACGGAAAAGGACAAATTGTGAATAGATTTATTTTACAACCTTCAGTAGAGCTATAATACGGAGATAATTTTAAGCCTTTGTGGTAAGTTAGTATATTTTTGTTCCTAAAAGACTGAATATAAAAAAGGCTGTTTATCATGCAATGGAGAATAGGCTAGTTATTTGGAACAAGAGAGATTGGATGGATATTTACATTAAAGAATTAGAAAGGTAAAAGTCCCTGTGTATGCTGTATATCTATAAAAAAAGATAAAACTGGATGTGTATAGCGTACTTGCTATTCTGTGTGTGCAGAGTTGAACCAAAAATTGAACAGCTGCTTGTTGTTTTTGGCTTTCATATAACTGCCTCAGTTGAAGGATCAGCAATTGACAAAAAGCAAAAAGCAGTGCTTGGATTTTATAAAAGAAAGGGTGGGTGGCCTTTGGATTTAATCTGGCCCCCAAATAAGACTACAGCACTGTAACTTATTTGTCATCATGTCCCAGGGATTCACAGTGGGATGTGAAAATAAGATACATGTTAAGCATAAGATTAAAAACATGTTTTTTTAAAAGAAAACCACACTACCATTTCTCACAGTGGCCCTTACTAATACAGACAGGCAACCTCTATATTAGATATTTAATTTTAATTTTTAAAAACCTTTTTATTCCACCTTGTATTATTTTTATACATGAGGCAGTGAACATATCTAATACTACTCCTTTCTCCTATTTTCCCCACAACAATCCTGTGAGGTGAGTTGGGCTGAGAGAAAATGACTGACTCAAAGTCACCCATTCAGTTTTCAGGCCTAAGGCACAACTAGAATTCACAATTTCCTGGCTTCTAGCATGGTACTTTTCAAGCACTATTTGTTATCTTACATTCCTTTAGAAATATCTTCCACTATTTGTTATCTCTCATCCTTTTAGCAGAGGAATGAGAGCTGTGGCCCTTCAGGTTTTGCTGGGCTTCAGTATTATTCACCATATTGGTAACTGTAGCGATACTGTGAGGATCACAGGTTCTACTTTCCCCCTTCTGTAAATATTTGAAGGAGATATGTTCTAATTTGATAATATGTCTAAGGTCTTGTTTTATGAGTGGGCAAATATACTTGCAAACAATTGGCAGCTTTATTTTTTATCTTTTCTAATATTTTAGAAAATATTGATTTAGCTTGTTCACAAAGCCTATGTACTATTGAATTATTCTGTCTCAAAGGAGTGTGAGAGGGAAAGATAATTCAGCGCTGTAGTTCTTCAAAACCCCTCTGTTTGGACTGCAAATTAGTTGAAACATTTATTTCACTTTTGTTGCAGTAATATATAGCTCTGCAAATGACTTGAAGTACTATTGCATAAAGTACATCTTTTCTAAGCCCACGATAACCGTTCTAAATAAGACAGCTAGCTTTAAATCATATGATCTCTACTGCTTTCAGAAGAAAGACAAAGTGTCCAAAAAGTGTATTTTTATTAAACCTTGTATTACAAACCTGAAAAGTAAACAAAATCTGGCAATAAACATGAAGTCTTTCCTTACAAGGAAAGAGCAGAGAGCAGCGCTAATAAATTAAATGTCAAACTGTAAGCCATAGTCAGAAGTTTACTGTCAAGAAGGAAAAAATACACAGCAAGGCCATAAAAACCGGACAACCACATTGGAAACACTTGACTCTGTGTTATTGTTAAATATTCCAAAACAATTGAGTCTTCTGCAACAACCAACAATATGTATTTTATAAGACTTTCCTGACAGTCACTCACCACTGGCAAGCTCAGTGCAATATGGGTAGCTCTACGGTTTTGTTGAATTCAATTATGAAACAAGAGTTTGTGAAAACATTTTCCCTTTTTTATTCCACACATACTGTACACACAACCAGAAAAGGGCAACAACTACTCCATTATTATTTTTGTTGTTGTTCAATGATGTAAGCAGCACTTATAAATGTTACAAGAAAAACCCTGTAAGCATCCAATCCAACCGACGAAGAAAGTGAAACGTAAGGCTTTTCTTCATCTTGTCTCTTTGCCACCCTTCCCCACCCTCCCAAGAAAAGGCTCAAGTATTTAAAACAATTTACAGGCTTATGTACAAAAGTTATGATACTTTTTTTTGTTACACGTGAAAGGAAAAAAAATAGACAAGATGGGAGCAAATGCATTTTCACATTCAAAAGAAGTATGCAAACGTGCTAGTGGCTCTAAATGTGATCATACAACAAAACAAAATTAATGCTGACTGTGACAGGGTAAAAACAGCAGTGGAATGAGAATGGAATGTTAAAAGATTGCACGTCTATGACAAGAAGCATGGCTTCAATCATTTTTCAAGGATGCTATTGAAGGGTTTTTGATAAAGTAGACAACAGCACCAAAAAAACCACAACAACCCAGAATGGATTTCCTAATGAAATCAGGCACAGTTTTCGCTCGCATGCCTCCGCAAAGCAGGCAGTCTTTTTTTCTTCTTTCATTTCCTCCTCGAACAGATGCATAGTGAAGTGCTGGTAACAGAGAACATTTTCTCCAAATCTCCCATTTGCCTATGATTAGAAAACTAAGTCCATCTTCAGCTGCCATAACCTCTCAAATAAAAGAGTGTATTCTCCAATTTAAAAAGGTACAAAACTTTTCCTGCCTGTTACAGAACACAAGCCAAAAGTATAGCAAGTTCTTTCAAGTTTTGCCTCCTATCCCTTTTTTTTTCCGCTATAGAAAAAAAATATCTGCTGACATGATTGGAGAACAAATTATAAAACGCACCAAATTTCAACCTACCCAGAAAAATAAAAGAAAGGGGGGTTATTTAAAAGCCTTTTCGCAATTAGTAGGTGGAAAAAGGCCTTTTTTTTCCGGCAGCGGGACAAAAACAAATTTTATCAGTTCCCTTGCTGCTATCAAAAAAATGAGTGTACAGCAGTTAAAAAAAATCCTGCTGTATCAAACTATCCTAAGTATAAAATAAAAATAAAATTCAACAGTTTAATGCTAAATTAAAATTAGTTCTCTAAAACCAGAAGAAAATCTTCTGTAGAGCTAGTGCAAAGACAGCTTGTAATCTACAGCAATACTCCAAACTATGATATAATTACAAAAAATATATATAAAATTGACCAAAATGAGAGAGACTGTTGGCATCTTCATGATTAACTTGAAGCACTTTTGGATGAACTGGAGGATGAAAGTCTTGATGATGGCACGTCAAGGGTTGCTCTCTTGCGAGGCCCTCTTTTTGGTGTAGGCTTGCTGATACAGATCTCAATGGTGCCGTTCTTGCCAGATACTTTTCCACAAATTTGATTGACTAAGCTGATGATTTGTTCCTAGTTGAAAGAAGAAAAAACGTGTTTTCTTTTTTCTTTTTAACAACCAACTTCCTATTCCAAATACCATGGCAATAATACAATAAACTGAAGCCAAGACACAGCAACCAAGCTTTCCTTAACTGACTGGCTGTAATCTGAAGTGATTATTAGTACTGCTAGTCTCTGTGTATCACACAGGAAGTTTTCTACCTGGGTTGACTCTGGCAGCCCCCCGTCCCATTTAAAATGTTAGCTCGCCAATGTTCAGTTCCTCTTTTCTAGCCATGCCGCCTTCTCTGAGTGCACTTGAGCACTGCTGAGTGCATTTATGTCTTCCATTTTAAGTCTTTATATTCTAAAAAACATACAGAAACAATTGAAACCCCTCTCTACAAATTGCTTCCTTATCATTAAAATGCGTTAATTTCTCCTTTGAGAACCATCATTTTTATTTTAGTTTAGTGAGGCCTATGGCCTTATTTTTCTAAAAATGCTCCATTACGTGTACAGAGCTTCTCTACTAATGGACACGCTAAGGGCTTATTTTGCTGTGGCAAGAGACACCCACCGGAGTTGTATATCTGTTGCTAAAACCTGACATTGCAGGGATGCTTAGAACAGATTGTTTTGTTCCCTTCATTTGAGAACAGGTTCTTACAGCAGTGATCAGAAAGTCCAAAACGTTCCTCTCTAGTCCGGCTGATGCTTGTATAACCTTAACAGCAGTTTTAGGCCTCTAGAAATGATGAACGTCAAGGGAGTTGAGATTGAAGTTGGTACCAGTCTCGGATCTTAAGCTTTCCAGATATAAAGATGCAATTTAACGGCCAGTATCAGTGTCCAAGAAATGCAAGTAAAGGCTCAGTTAGGAGGATCATAAACTCCCAAAGAAGAAACTTCATATACTAGATTTGCATCTGCCACCCTGGAGCCACTCTGGAGCCCCAGCCACCAATCCTGACTATCATTTAGTAGTTGTGTTTGGGAAAGAGAATGCTAGAGCCGTGAAATCAAGTCAGAATTACACAGTTCTCCCTCTAAGGATGTAGGTACTTGCAATTTTGCAAAATGCCACATGATTAAACAACCTCCCCTGTTAGTGACCTGATACTGTGGTATAATCCTCATTCCTCTCACATAACAGAAACTCTCTCTTGTGTGTAGGATGACAGCTGAAAATTTTAGTTTAAACACTTCAAACTTCCTGGTTTTTCTGCATCTTGTACTGTTATGTACATACTGTTACTTGTATGGCTAGTTTCCAATATCTCAATGGGAATAAGTAGTCTAAGGGGAAAATTTCCAATTAGAGATACATCACTCGTAACTGATCAATAACCGATCTTGCCACATTGTTGATGATGCTAAGTTGAGGCTATATCGCACTCTGATAATATACCCATCTTAGCTCTTTGGACCTAACTAAAAATTCTGAGTCCTGATTTCCTCTTTGGGGGGAAGGCTTGTTCAGTAATAAGAGAAGTAAATACCTTGGGGAAACTGAAGTAAATACCCTGGGGAAAACATGTAGGGTCTTGTACCTTAAGCATCTCCTTAAAATATATATTTAGCAACTATGTTTTTTTTCTGTTTTCTTACTATGGCTATTCAGTGTTCTTGAACCAAATGACCAACTGCTTATACTAGGCCCATTTCTAAGTAGTTCTAATGGCAGACAGACATTCTCCTCAGACTGAGTCTCTTGATGATTTTAGTATAACTTTTCTCCAAGTTCTTCAAACTTATGACCAGATCTAAACCTATGGGAAACAACATCTGTGCCTTATGGAATTATTCTTCTTACTGCACTTGACAGGGCAGGATTGCATTTTTCCCAGACCTCTCTTTTGGTCTTGAAAGTTACCTCAGGCTCTCATGTCTTGCAAGATATTAAGTCTGTTTCCCCTCTACCAACTTGATTGATTGCTTAAATTTAGGCAAGGCCTGTTTCAGAATCTACCAAATGTTAGTGCTTTACATAGATAATAGCAAGCTTTTTCATAAGTCCCCTTGACCATTCTTCTATTCCAAAGAGCAAGGATTATTTTTTTAATCATTTACCAGCATTTGTCTAGAGGGATATAAATACTATCTGCTTTTCTTATCATCTGGTAGGCTTGCTGACTCTCAGGCTGTCAGGGCACCCTCCATTAAGGTATGGAGTACCCCCACCACGTGCACCTCTCCAGAACATTTGCAGAGCAGCAGTGTCATCCTATCTAATCATTGTCATTGAGTGTTACTAGTCAGACGTGACATCTAGCACTTATGCTTCATTTGGCAAAGTGGTGCTCCATCCTGACTCATCTGTCCTACCTCCACAAATACAGCAGATTTTTAACTGGTTATTTTGGGTGATGTCTGTTCCTTCATGCTCTTCTTCCACCTTCCCAGCTATGGGTGATTCATTTACTAATTCTTTTGGAAACAATGTGATGAGGAACCGAGAATTGGCTCAAGGAAACGTTGGTAAGTGGTAAAGGATTCAGACTCCCTTTAATTCAGCTCATCTGCAGGATGTTCTAGAAACTAGATCAGGGGTATCCAACTTTGGCAATTTTAATAACTTGTGGACTTGAACTCCCACAATTCTGGGGAAATCTGGGAGTTGAAGCCCACAAATCTTAAAGTTGCCAAGGTAGGACAACTCTGGACTACATCATCAGCATGAAGCAAGAGATAGTCACTTAAACCCAGATGAAATCAACTACTATTCAGCATTATATGAATGAGCCTTGGACTGATGTGCTCCTTCTCATTACTCCTTCATTAGTGATGAAAAGAGATGCTAAGTTTTATGTCTGATTTTGCAAATAAGTGAAGACCTAAAGTGGATTGTTTCAGTAAATTACAATAATGATCACCCAGTCATAAAACATGTTAAATCATCAATACAGGTAATCCTCGACTTATGACCACAATCGAGTCTAAAATTTCTATTGCTAAATGAGACATTTCTTAAGTGAGTTTTCTCCTATTTTGTGACCTTTCTTGCCACAAGTGAATCACTGCAGTTGTTAAGTTAGTAACAGGGTTGTTAAGTAAATCTGGCTTCCCCATTGACTTTGCTTGTCAGAAGGTCACAAAAGGAGATCAAATGACCTGGTGCCTTGCAACTGTCATAAATATGAATCAGTTGCCAAGTTACTGAATTTTGATCATGTGACCATGAGGATGTTGCAACGTGCATAAGTGTGAAAAATAGTCATAAGTAACTTCGAACAGTCACCAAATGAATCGTTATAAGTCGAGGACTACTTGTAATATTTTTAAATGGAGGTGAGGAGAGCATATAAAGTTAGATGCTATTGTATAATATTAAAATCATGCTAAGAGATCATTACGAGCTAGAGCAACTGGTATATTTGACTGATAGCTACTGATATCCTATCATTATAGGACCAGAATTAATGTTAGAGTTCCATAAAAATATGAAATGCTCCCGATTCGGGCGGGCCAGTCGGTCGTCGTAGAGCCGATAGCGATTGCAGCGCGAGGCTTCCCCCACCCGCTTGGACGCCGCCATTTGGGTTCTTTTACACTCTGCGCATGCGCAAAGCGTTCTGCGCATGCACAGAGGGTAAAAGAACCCAAATGGCGGCGTCCAGGCGGGTGGAGGAAGCGGGTGGGGGAAGCCTCGCGCTGCAATCGCTATCGTCTCTATCGTCTCTACGATGACCGACCGGCCCGCCCGAACCAGGAGCATTTCATCCCTGCCTGTGACTCTAGAGAGTTTTTCTGCTTCACAGTGAATAACTCAACTTTCTGGCAATCTATATTTTCAAGAACAATGAAAAGTGTCATTTTGGTGTTAACAGTTTTGTGTTTAAGTCTACAACTGACATCTATTTTATTTGGGGGGGGGATTGTTTTCTGCCTATTTCTTTGGATTTGGGCAAGAACTCTTCAGTTGAGAAGGTGCAAAATGGATTAACCCTCAACGAATAAGTCAGCCTGGGTACAGAAATTTATATAATGTATTGACATTCATTCCAAACAAACATTGGGGCTTTTCATTCCACATAGTTTCAATTAGTCTAAAGTCCCAAAATTGGTTTGCTTTTTTTTTTTAATTCCTCCAAACTATAGACACATGAAGAGACTCTGTCAAACAGCAGGCAAAATGTCCACCTTTGTTGCCTTTGTCTGGAGCTAATTAAGGAGTGGAGGAGGAAAAGTTTGAGGGAGGGTCAGTTAAATGCCTCTTAGACATTACAAAAGACAGTACTCTGATAAATAAGTTTACTGCTGTTTTTAAATGATTTGTTATAGAGAGCTTTAAAGTACAAAGATTCTGGTATCTGTACTGAACCTGCTACTTGTTGAAGTATGTCAACTGCAGAACCATGGCTTCCCTTGATGAGCTTTGAAGACAAAAAATTGTACACACTGTGTATGTAAGGAAGACATCTGTAGCCAAGGAATTGCTAAGGAATTGTATTTTTTGCTACTGTCAACACTTTACAGTGTCGGGCTGTTCAAAACTATTTTTTCATTTTACAATTCTTAAAACAAGTGAGGGGGTAAAAGGCAACAATGCAAATTTATCAAGAAAACCTACTGCAACAATAAATATAAATTATCCATAATATTAAAAAGCAAGAGCAGCAACTCTACAGATCATACATGCAACGTATCAAACTTATAAATTATACAGCCTTAAAAAATAAGCCGCAAGAACACAAACAGTATTATACAGACCTCATCATAACGATACATTAGTTTCAATCCACGACAAGACTTCTGTTTTTCTACATGCCGCAGGGCGCATTCGAGGCAGAAGACAACGTTTTCATTTTCCTGTACAACCTGCAATTTTTACAAATATAGGTTGAGAATACTGATAAGCTACAGGTCATACTGAATGTCTGCGTTTCAGCTGAAGCCTTAATGTAACTTATCTTAGATAGTGAGAGAGTATTTTTTGAAAACCATTTATAATTTCAGTAAAATTGAATTCAATGGGTTATGAAGTAGCTAACTGTCTTGTTTCAGAGCAAATATTCAGATACGAGCAAATATCCTCTATGGAGCAAATATCTCCATAGCAAAGTTTCTTTTTGTATCCTTGACAAGTCTGTAATCTTGGATGGTGGCGGATCAATTTTGAGCATCCCATTCATCAGTGCTTTCCAGGAGACTGTTGAAATATATGTCTTGCACTTTGTTGAAGTATGCACATTATTTTAGAAATTATTCTGTAGTTAGGAAACAATTGATATATTAAAAGACCAATAATCCTATTACATTTCTGTTGTAGCCCCTGCCCTCCTGAACAGCATCCCCCCCCGAGACATGGATGGTGTCCATTCTCTGGAGGTTTGGGAAAGCTCTTAAACCCTGGGTTTGCTCCCACGCCTGGGATTAATGATAGGCTGGGGGTGGTTGGGGATTGTTATATAGGGTTTTATTATGGCTTCTTTTAGTCTAGGCCAGTGATGGCGAACCTATGGCACGGGTGCCACAGGTGGCACGCGGAGCCATATCTGCCGGCACGCGAGCCGTTGCCCTAGCTCAGCTCCAGTGCGCATGTGCGTGCCCGCCAGCTGATTTTTGGCTCGCGCGGAGGCTCTGGGAGGGCGATTTTGGCCTCTGGAGGGCCTCCAGGGTGGCGGGGGTGGAGCGTTTTTGCCCTCCCCAAGCTCCAAGAAAGCCTCTGGAGCCTGGGGAGGGCGAAAAACGGGCCTACCGGGCCCACTGGAAGTCGGGAAACGGGGGAGTGGGATGGGTCGCGCACGCATGCGCAGGGGGGTGGGGCGAGTGAGAGGCTTTGAATTATGGGTGTGGGCACGCACACGCGTGTGATAGCGCGCACGTGCACTATTTCAGCACTCGAGGAAAAAAAGGTTCGCCATCACTGGTCTAGGCTGTTTCGTTTTGTTTGTGTTTTTAACTATCCATTAAACTTTGCAAACTGTAGAATGTATTGGGGTGAGCAGCTGTGTCAAAATAAGTAAGTAAAGTAAAGTAAGTAAGTAAGTAAGAAAGAAAAGAAAGGAAGGAAGAATAGAGAGAGAGAGAAAGAAAAAGAAAGAAAAAAGATAGATTAGATAGATAGATAAGATAGATAGATAGATAGATAGATAGATAGATAGATAGATAGATAGATAGATAGATAGATAGATAGATAGATAGATAGATAGATAGATAGATAGATAGATAGATAGATAGATAGATAGATAGACAGACTGACCGACTGACTGACGGATAGATGGAAAGAATCAGGAATCCAGGATTTGAGAAATTTCTCTTACCATGGATAAGTAACAGAGATGCTGGCATATCTGACACCTTCTTTCGGATGTCTCTAACTGCCACTTTCGAGGCTTTTTCTTCCCATCCACTCCCAAACTGCTGTTGTCATGGCTCCCATAGCGAGCTGAAGAATGGAGACCGGCCTCATATAGCTGCCGCCGCTGCCTCAATTCTGTGTCCCTGTGAAGATTAAAAATAATTAGAACACAGCACAGCCTCAAAGGGGAATTCAACGTTACATCTGGAGGCCTCATTTTTACATGCAGCTGAGCCTTTAATAATTGTCAGTGGATAACATGGCACTGCATACACTCCCAGGGAGCAGCGCCAAACTCCTGCTGCTCCTTAATCCCACCTAAGATTGTGTTAGTGACCACTGCAGAACAAGTAGGAATTCTGAAAACTTCAGTAGCTGAGTTCTTGTAGAAATCTTTAGGACACTCCTTGCTTCAACTAGACTGTTCTGCCAGCCTGAATTGCCAAAAGAAATGTCCCTTGAGACACTTCCTAGGAATCCAAGAATGGTGAAGGCTGGACATTTAGTAAAAAAGAAAGAAAAAAAAGTAAAAGCTGAATATATTGCCTAGAGTCATTGTGGCTTCAAAAGTCTGATTTATGAATGCAGATACATGCTGACCATAGAGGAGGAACAAATGGAACATCATGTACAAAAGTAATGAGTGGATGAGAACAACAGAAAGTTATTCAAAGCAGCACAAATTAGACTTCAAAAGAAGGCTTTCCTTGACCTGATACACTGAAGATGCTTTGCGTTGCAACTTAAAACAGCTCCAGCTACTCTAAGGATTAGCAGTGTTATTGTGAAAACTCTTGCTGTCCTCATAGGAAAAGAAATTCAGTTTGAACAAACCTGAGGACCATTTAGATCAGTGGTTCCCAACCTTTTTGTGATCGAGTACCACTTGGAGGTCCCGTACAGTCGCCGCATACCACCTGGTTCCAGAGAAACTAAATTCGATCAGATATCACTTTATTTCCATAATTGTACCGTTCCTTTTTTGGCCCCGTGCATCCAGCAACTGGATTCTCAGGCCGCTGGGACCAGGTGGGTGGCGTGTGGCAACAGTTGCAAATCGTTGCCAGATTATCTTGTGTTAGGCAGTAAACATTTTTGTGAAGTAAAAAATAACTAACTAAAAATCGTTCATGACCCCGAAAGTGTTTGCGTACCACCTGGAAGGCCCTCGCGTACCACTAGTGGTACACGTACCACAGGTTGGGAACCACTGATTTAGATGGACAAATAGGAAAACAAATGCAAGCCCTCTTCACATTTACCAAATGCCCTTTTAAGAAAATACATATATAGAGGTAACATGGATGTAACATTCTCGAGAAGGAGAAACTCCATGTGGAGATCCTCAATGAACCTCTCAAGTCTTCTGCCCTGAGTGCAAATACGCAGGGAAGAAGACTCGATTCAGACTATCAAATTAACAAATTAGTTTATTAAATACAATTTGTAGATTCCAGTCATCAGATTTTCTATGGATCCTTGATCTATGCGATGTGCTACCGATCATACTTGAATTGTGGGTAACGAAGCTACATGATAAAGAACAAAGAGAACACAGCATTATATTAGAAAGACAACAGCTTTCCCCTCCTTTCAAAAAATGTCCTAGAGAGAGGAAGGAAAAATATTCAATACTCTTTCAGAGCTGAAAAAGGAGAAGCTGTGGAACTCTGCTCATGCCACAGTCAGATTGAAAGAGAGGCTTTCCTTGCTTAGCCATAATTACAAAACAACATATATGAATGTTCGGAGCAGAACGTTTTAAGCTCTGGGTGCGAATACTGAGTTCCTTCATTAAAAAAAAAAGTGAATGCTTGAGAGAATGCTTGAATCCTTCGTTTTTGTCTTCAATGGTTTATCAGCACACCAAGTGTCTTCTCCATCTGTGGTTGGGCTCATTGGTCCTGGCTGTCTCACAGCACCCACTGTAATTGGCATTAGCGTTTCTTTCAAGAGAAAAGAGGATATGAAACAAAGGTTACCTGAGCTCTCTCAGAAGGGCCGATATTGTACTCAGAGCAGAACCATTTTCTTTCTTGGCTTCAGCTGTCGCAATTTGATACAGCAGCTTTTCCATTGAAAATGGCTTGGGTATATGTCGCCTCTTCATTTCCTACTCACAAACATTCGACTGTTAGCTCTCTTTTACCATACAATGAAATACATCCCAATAGAAAGACCACAGCCTAGACTGCACCACATGCAATCATTCATATGACATCTCCAAATCAGACTTGACTGTTTAATAGCTAACAAAATCAGGCATTTCATTTTGACATTTCTTAGACATTGCCTAAGAAATGTATAAGCAAAATAGGTGTTTGTGATAATGACTGATTTCATTAAATAGCACGGCACACAATGTGTCTGTGAAGTGCTTTGTCTGCTTTTACAAAAGGCATTCTGCTTTTTGAAAAGTTTGACACTTTTACCTTGGCAGTTTTAAAACCCATGCTTGTCCACTGGGTGGTAGCAAAGTGCACAGTTTCAGAGACATTGTAACCGCAGCATACTTTTGACATGAAAGATCCTGGAAAGCAGACAACGAACTGCCCGCTCTGCTGTACAGTACGGTGCACCTTGATCCCCTCTTTGCACAATACCTCTGGGGCGATCTAAATGGAGAGAAGGAAGGAAATCACCCTTTTAAAATTTTATTTTCCTGCCATTCGGTACTTCCTGTATAGTGCAATGAAACTTGATCGAACTTAGAAGTCTTCAGGTTACAGTGTACTTCAACTCCCATAATCCCACAATCCCTGTTCCATAAAACAATACCAATATCACATAAACTTTAAATGTTGCAATACAAACTGGAACTTCCAATGCTTATTCCTTGTACAGATGCTATGATCCTGAAAACAAACACAGCTAAAAGAGCCGAGGTGGCGCAGTGGTTAGAGTGCAGCATTGCAAGCTACTTCAGCTGACTGCTAGCTGCAGTTCGGCGATTCAAATCTCACCGGCTCAAGGTTGACTCAGCCTTCCATCCTTCCAAGGTGGGTAAAATAAGGACCCAGATTGTTGGGGGCAATATGCTGACTCTGTAAACTGCTTAGAGAGGGCTGTAAAGCACTATGAAGCGGTATATAAATCTAAGTGCTATTGCTATTACTTGTTAGTAACCACAACTGAGACTGGGACCTTAATCATTAAGTGAAGTGGTCACTAAGTGAAACAACAACTGGGTTTATGATCTTATTTCAGTTTTCCTTTGCTTTACAGACCTGTGAAGATTGTAAATGTGAGGATTGGTCACGAAATTATTTCTTCATTACTATAATAATTGCGAATGGACACTAAAATACACATTTGCTAAACAAGTACTACTTGTACTCTCCATACAGAAACCTTAGAGGCAGAATTAGACTTTGTGAGATACCATATTTGGATGCATCAAAAAAGCTACTTTAGGTAGGAGTTTCAAATTTCCAGAAACATTGACAACATGAGAAAAATATTTCCCATCCTTGGAGGTCACTTTTAATGGAAATCAAAATAGATGCCAGCCTTCTTTACCTATTTACCAACCAAGATTATTCGGGGACGGACGGACCTTTTTTTTTTAAAAAAAAAGGATGTATGGGTTGTTTGGGGATGTACAAATTAGTCTGAGAGATGGCATGTCTGTACTTACAATAGTATTCAATAGGGTGGCTAAGGAATGGTTATCAAAGTGGATGGATGCTAATGATGGAGAAGATGAGAGAAGCTGTAGGATCCGAAGCTGAAATTTGAATAGGTTAACAGTCTGGAAATTATCTTGTCTTCAGGGTGTTGGGGAAGACTGGCTATTGTGCTTCATATTATCAGAAGAGAGCGAGATGAAGTCCTTGCAGCTGACAGGTGAGCGCCATTTGAAGTCAGATGGCAACAGTGGTAGGATGTAATATGGTGGCCATCCACTCAGGAGGACACACCTTATTGAAGTGGGAGATGGAGCTGATATGAAGGAGGAGACTGAGGGTGCATTCTTCAAGGGAATAATTCATTTGAATAGAATGTTGCTGGAGATGACAGGAAGTATTATGGTGAGCATTGAGATTGGCCTGAGATTTGGACATAATTTTGCCTGATACGTACTTGGACTGCCTGAGCCAGAATAGGAGACCCAAAGCAGCAGTTTTAGTAGTTGTTGGGGGTTGGATGGATGATAAAAAGGTCAAACACAGAGGTTTCCGACTTCCTTTTCATTTGGACTAACCCCAGGGTGAAACAATATAGTTCTTTGTTTTGATGATAATATTCTTATGGCTATTCTTACTGGTTGTTATGTTTTAATATTTTAATTTATCCCAGTGGCTTTTATTAATGTATTACTGTGATTGTTTTAATTGTTCTAATATTATAAACCACTGGGTGTCTCTGGGAGATTTGGTGGTATATCAGTGTAATAAATCAATAAACAACCAATACTTTTCTTATCAAACTTATAAAAATGTACTTGTTTTAACACACAACAGAAAAATGAATATTTTACCATTTGAAAAGTATATAAAGTATCTGCTTTTAAATAAAATATACTTTTACTGTTTATTTTAAATAGTTTAAATACATTTTTAAGAGGAAATACTCCCAAAGTAACTTATAGAAACAATCCAATGGAGGTTCTTCTCAGAGATAAGACCCACCGTTTAATGGTGTTTACTTCTAGGTAAGCGAATGCTGGATTACGAGGTCAAAAGAATGAATGCCTTAGGCGGGTGCATAAGCAAAACTGTTCCCCCCCTCATTTATTCTGCCAATGTATAGGCAGCCTATAGGAGGCTGTCTGTCACCTCCACATATTTTTCTTGTACTGCTATGGCCAAATCAGGGGTGGGTTCCTCCCGGTTCGGACCGGATCGCTCGAACAGTTAGCAATCCGCTGGTGACGTCACGTTACTGGATCGGCCGGTGCCGGTCCGTGCATGCCATCTTTTTTTTCTGTTCAGCAGCTCGAAAAAGGGCCCTCCCACCCGCCCCCGGGTTAATACTGACCTTTATTTCTTCACCCGAAGCACAGCTGATGAGCTCCTCAGCTGTGTTTCGGCCTGATTCCACCTCCTGAGCATGCGCGGAAGCCTAATTGCACGAGGGGACGCGCAAAACATCGCGATGCAAACCAGTGGGGAAGGTAAGTGGAACCCACCCCTGGCCCAAATCATCAGTGTATCCAAATCTTTGTTGCTGGCTTATCTGATATGTTTAAGTTGAAATTTGTGGGTGCGCTTACAGAGCCTTGTGGGAGGCCACTGTTTAATCTTCTTACCTTAATTATGTTGTCCCCCATTATTATCTGAAAGGACTTATTGCTCAGCATGTTATTAATTAGTCAACACAGAATTATGCAGGGGATAATATGGCAGTTTGTATAACAACCCATCCTTCCAAAATGTGTTGTATGCCACAGTTAGATCTATGAACATGGAATCCTGCTTCAATATAGCCTGTTAGGCTTAGCACCTGGTCTACACAGCTCCATATCATGTGACATATCAAGATTTAATTAAATGATTGGGTTTTATATATACCCATGGCGGTATGTTTTTTGTTATTTTGTGTTTTTTGTTATTTTGTTAGTCCCTTGCTTCAAATAACTGTACAACTGCTATTCATAAAGTTACAAAACAAAACTGAACTGGATTCCTCTAGACAGAAATCAGACATTGACTTACCATGACGTTACTTTCAAGCATTTCCAGTCCTGGAGTGCCATTGGCTTGCAACAGGGTATGTACCACTTTGTCAAGTTTTTTCTCTTCCGCAGCAGGAATGCAATACCTGTTCACATTTGACACAGAGAGGAAATCACAAAAAATGATATGAATTCTAGACCAAATAAGGTACTATGCATCAGAAGGCAGTGTCCCAAATTGTATCTCCAAAACTGAACGCCAACCTAAGAGGTTAAAAACTAAATTGGAAAAGATGACGTAAGCTGGGGGGGGGGGGAGGGGGAGAAATCAGTAACTTTATATTTAGACAGAATCTAAAATAAGATTAAGTTTCACAATTATAGTATTTAGTAACAGTACATCATGATACTAATGCTGAGTTATATGTTGCCCAAGACAGAGAATAAAAATATTTTATCAGCAGAACAGCACATAGAACGGAAGAGAAAGGACTTGATTGAATCTGTAGTCTGCATGCCTCTGTATGCAAAGACAGATTTTTTTCAGGTAAGTGTTTTCAATACTAATACAATTCTGTTAGTTACATAACAGAATATGTCATCTTTATAAAATCTAGAGCTCATTGTTAAAATCCAAGTAATGTACAACTATCTGCAGCAATAATCTGCATAGTATAAATCATAAGGTAAGATAAAGAATGACAGTAATTTCTCTTGAACAGTGAAAAAGCTATCCTTATATAACTGATTAAATAATTGAAGTTATATTATTAAGAATTTATGTTAAGACAAATCCAAATTTCAGATGTGGCACAAGTTCATATATAGAATTATTTTTTAAAAAAAAAATCCAAGTAAAATTAAATAATGACAGATTTACTTCTGAAATTTTATTCTGGATAAGGCACACTCCTACAACTTCATTAGTAATTCTGTGTCAACTGTATAGAGTTTCCAATAAAAAATGCAAGGTATTCTTGCAGCAGTTACTGTGTATAAAACTTCTTTGATATATTTTGTGAGGACAAAAAGTTTAATAACACTTAGGTTTTTAAAAAAAAGGATGGAAAAGAAATTCAGCCTGTAGAATTTGTTTCATTCTATTATAAATCATTTTCTGAAATTTTCCAAAATTGACACTAAATATAGGAAAACAGTCTAGCCAATTGTTACATTTCTGTAGTTAAAAAATTAACTATAACAATTTCGTCACAGCCAAGCCAAGCTGTAGACCCTGGATATTTAAATCTTTCTCCAGATAGGTTTTTTTAAAAAAATCAAGAGCCACTGATTTAAATTTCATACTGGTTATTAATTACTCAAGAAAGCCACCATCTTTCACCCTCCCAATGATTATATTGCAGTAAATTATATCTTGTACATTTAGGCTGTACCAAACTTTGTACATTAGGTTAGTAAAAAGCACTGAAAAATTGAATGTGGGAAACAGCGTAATTCGTTTTAAAAATTACCTGCTTTCCTGACTTTGGGGAAGGCTTTTTTTCCTATATAACAAGGCAGGAAAGTTTTTTTTTTTAAAGCTCTTTTTAAATTTTAAATTTGGTTTCAAATGGCTAGAATAAAACCCGATCTTGCAGGAAGATCAGAAAAATCCATGAATAGTAGATATATTTTATCAACTTCCATTCTATCAGTAACTCTCCCTACCTATTTGTGAAGCACATTTTAAAGAGGTAAAGAGAACCATTAATGGAAATCAGAATGGGTTATTTCTTGCTTGATAAGGCGTCTTTTCTGATACTGTTGGATTGTTAGATCCGTTTAGCCAGAAAACACAGATTGAATAAGATTCTCAATTTCTCAATACCTTTGTGAGCTTAATTTCAAAGTATCTGAACCATTTGGAACTGACTAAATTTCAATATTAAGACTATATTAATCTCACTTCTCTGCTGTATTAGGTAGTAAAATTTAATTGTGCCACAACAAATGCCAGTCTGACTTTTACTATTTATTTATTTATTTTTTATTTATTTATAAATAAAAGTGTATAGACAAAGTATAAACATGATTGTGAATACATAAAATGTATAAGCATGGTTATGAGTACATGAGATGGTTACAAATACATGGGGACATTAGGACAGGGATGGTAGGCACAGTTGTGCGCTTATGCACGCCCCTTACAGACCTCTTAGGAATGGGGTGAGGTCAACGGTAGACAGTGTAAGGTTAAAGTTTTGGGGGTTTGGATAAAATACTTGGATATTTTAAAATACATACAGCAGTTAAGTTAGAGAAAACTTAAAAGATAAATTCTAATGCAACTCTATAAAACGCCTTTCTCACCCAGGAAAATAGTAACAATAATTTGGAGTGCCAGGTTAAATATTTTGTTCATCCTAAAATTTTACTTATCTTTGTTATACTTACTAGGATATGCTCATTTTTAACATTATTGGATCCTGCCTTGAAATTCTATATAGAATGATTAATGGTATAATTTTTTTTTTGAAATAAAAAATTCTGCAGATCCCCAACAAAAGCAAGGAAAGTAGAGCAAAGAAACACACTTAAGAGTTACTTACCAAATGCAGTCAGCACCAGTGTGTAAGTAGTCAATATATGGAAGGTGATTTTGGTCTCGAGACCAGCATGAGGTAGAAAATACCATGCCAATGTTTAGCCAAGGAATTGTCACTCCTAAATTAGTAACATCAGATCAGAAGAAAACATGATTACTGCCAATCTTCTCATTAAAAAAAAACCCTATTAAATTATGAACTGTTAACTGTTAACATTATATTGAAAGCTGTATGTGACATTTGATGTCACCTGATAATTTAGACCTTACCAGAAATGAAAAAAAGAATGACAGATTTTACAAAAATGAACATGATCCTAATCTGATTGGTCAAATCTCTTTTGATCCCTGGGTCCTGATGCAACAGTATCTTAACAAATCAGCTCCTACAGCTTTATATGTGAATATGATTTTAGCGTTTGCCAATATAGGTAATCCTTGATTTATGACCACAACTGAGCCCAAAGTTTCCATTGCTAGCTCCCTAAGACAGTTGTTAAGTGAGTTTGCTGACCTTTCTTGCCACAGTTGTTAAGTTAATCACTGCAGTTGTTAAGTTAGTAACAGGGTTGTTAAGTGAATCTAGCTTCCATCATTGACTTTGCTTGCCAGAAGCCAGCTGGGAAGGTTATAAATGGTGATCACATGACCTTGGGACACTACAACCATCATAAATACATGCCAGTTGCCAAGCGTCTGAATTTTGATCATGTGACCATGTGGGTGCTGCAATGGTTGTGTGAAAAACAGCCATAAGTCACTTTTCAGTGCTGTTGTAACTTCAAATGATTGCTAAGCGAATAGTTGTAAGCTGAGGACTATCAAGAGCTAAACAATGTCAGTGTTCATAAAACAATGTCTGGAAAAAATAATATTCCCTTCCTCTGAGGAAGCTGAAGATGTGCAATAGGTATACATACTCATTCCATAATTATCTCCATCGATAAACGCAGTCGCACTATTGAAACGGCATGAGAAAATTACAAAGTTTTTTTTACTAGGTATGATAACAAAAATGGAAAATAATAGCAATATCGTACCACTATCAACTTTGACAACTGTCTCAACCAGCCTTTGTAAAGTAGAAATCACCAAAGGTTTTTGTAAAGAAAAAACAGTAACAGCAAAAATCTGCACATTAATTGGCATAGCATAAATCCTTTGGGAGAGCAAATAATGGAGCTACTTGTGTCTATCAATCACCATACAGACATTAGACGCTACCGCTAATGTACTGAATATTAATGAACAGGCTACAACAGATTTGAAGAAGTCAACGAAGACATGATCTCCACTATATATTTAGCTTCCACCTCAATCTGATTCTTTTTATAATACAAGGATTTGAGTGAAACTGTGGCGCGATTATTGTAACAGACAACACAAATCTCAGCAGCCTCACATGAAGAGAAGTCTGCCCATCTGTGTTGAACAGACTGAAGGGTCAATGGATAGCAGAATCACATTTTTAGTTTAAATACTTCCATGACAAAAAGTTTACTGAATGTTAATTTATTTTTAAACATCATTTATAGATGCCTGGTTACAGGGAATTGGGGAAAATGTGATTTATTCCAAATCTTTCTGAGTGCCACAACTACAAGTATACATCTTCTTACCCGGCACAGCACCAAGATGTCGCAGGATGGATCCTGTGTTATTAGGAAGGACTGTTAGGTTCCACCCATGCCTGTGCAAATTAAATAATATAGATAACTGTAAGCAAATATTAAATGCCAACTCAAAATATTCTGCTTCTGATAGTGAATCTAGAGGAAAAAATAGTCCTCTTTCTTGTTCAAATATATATATCTATCTATCTAAGTACACAATTTTTTTTGAATAACTGATCAAAAATCTTACATTCGTTTTCAGTGTTCTGGCTAATTTTTTTGAAGAACTAAAATGATTAACAAGAAATCGATTAACTTTCTGAAAACATTTATTTTTTATAGATGTCAATAATTAAAAGCATCAGGATTACTACTCCTTCATTTTAATAGCTGTCCTGTTCCCAATGTAGAAAAACAAATAAACAAAATATATAATTATTAATTGGTGATTAGAATTTCTCTCTGATGACAGACTATATGCTGGTTGGGAATTCTGAGAACTGCAGTTTTAATTCAATTAGATGGCACCAGGAATTAATGGCTAACTATACATTTTTATCCAAAATAGGTTATAATTCAAATTTAAGTACCCTCTGAAATATCATGTCTGGGGAACAAATAAAGTAAACCTAGCAAAATGATTAAATTAATTCAGAACACAACATAGGAAAGCTAAGATATACCGGATTCAGCTACTTTATGCAATCAACCAACCAAATGTCCACCCTTTCACGTCTCAAAAGGTTTGAAAGAATCTATTCTCGGCAGCAGATTGACTTGAAATGTATACTGCCTTTTAAAGAGCAATTTTATGGCTCTCACAAAAGAGTTTGAGCTGAAATTATATGCTTCTCACTTGAGACTTTATAGTTATCAATGCACACCATATCACATGGATCAAACTGGGTAGTATCTCAATAAAACAATTAGTTCCCATTGTTGTACTGGCCAGAGAAGATTAAAAAAATCAAACAGAATTCTAGATAATGTTGCCATGTATTACCTTGAAAAAGGTTCCGATTTTCCCACAGGGAAGCCACTGCCATGGGTATTAGTGTCCACTTTCCCACAGTGTACTGCTACATGGCAGTCCTTCTGTTCTACTAATCTCCAGTATTCTTGCTATAAGGGAAAAAAAAGCTACCCAGTTGTAATAGATGTTTAAAATTATGGCCAAATGCAGTATCTCAAACATTCTTTACCTTATTCTTAGAAAAAGAAACTTTAGCAAATGAACATGCTGCAGATTTCTTAACAAAAGTTCTTATTATATTTCTGATCTCAGTCTTTCAACAGATAAAATGTCTTTGCTGGTGAAAAAATGTTTTTAAGGCGTTTAGAAAATATGCATTCATTTAATATTACAAGCAGAAGAATAGGGAGCATCCTGCCATAGCCGTAGAAAACATAAAAGGAGGAAGAACCATGACTACCTACGGTAGAACTGATAAGGCGTTGAATCAAGCGAGACCTTTTCTGAACATTTTTTTAAAATGTAAGGACGAGTATCCTTTGCCATACAATGAGCTAAACTCTCCTGGTACAGCTACCAGCAAAGCAGTGGTGGGTTCCTACCGGTGCTGTGTGGGACGCCGCACCAGTAGGAGCCTGGCGATGACATCATTTTCAGGCACTTTTTTCCAGCTTCTCCGCGTCCTGGGCTGTCGGAAAAAAGCCCTCCCACCCGCCCTTGTTTTACTACCAACCTTTATTCTTCCTCTGAAGCACAACTGAGAAGCTCCTCAGCTGTGTTTCGGCTTGTAATGTCGTCCTAAGCATGCGCGGAAGTGAAATCGCCCGATGGAACACGAGTTTACTTCTGCGCATGCTTGCGATGCACACCGGTAGCGAAAATAACCAGAACCCTCCACTGCAGCAAAGGGAAATTGCTTAGAATTTAACCTTAGGATATGGTGTCTTTCACATGGGTGCTAAATTTTATGAGCCAGAATAGCAGAGACTGCAATAGCTATGAATAATGATGAACCTAACTTAAATTCTCCTACTACAGTTTCATGAATGTTTCTGACAGTTGAATGAGTGTATTTATGATAAAGTGGTAATAGGAAGGAGATTTCAATGAAATATTGGATCCTGACACTGACACTGGCATGAAAAAAAAAATCATTAGTGAAGTATACAAAATACAGAAGTATGATAGCTAAATAAGTGTAATACATACTGTAGATATGCATTTGAATAATATTTACATTAGGTAAGTATATATTGAATTGTAACTTAACTGTTCTAATGATATAGTATACCCTATTTCTTTTCTTATATTTTAAAGCACTTTTATGTGGTTTATTTTTGAGAATGTACTGTACCTATCAATTAGCTTTGCATTTTGTTCCCTTTTTCTGTTACTATTTTAAAAGCAATAAATAATAAATATCTGCCTCTTTTTTTCCTATTTACTGCTTCTCCTTTTTTTTCTTAAACTTAGCAAGATTTTTACTTGTCTTTAAAGCAACCCTGCTTTTAAAATTACATAAGAGGCAGCATTCATGAGGACCAAGATTGTATCATTATTACCTGTCTGCATCCAGTTAATATGAGTTTCCATGTAAAAACATGGTTGCCATTACTTGTTGGACGCTTAGGATTTTTCATACAGTATGTAGGTGGGAAAGCATCTGAGTCCAGAATAAGACAGGTTTTAATACTAGGACATTTCTCACCTCTATTTCTGCTGCTGTGGGGTCTTTGCTGAAGCACATACTCATGACGTTTCTTGCTGTTCGATAAAAGGTTGTTAAAGAAACAGACCTTCCCTATGAAACAGAAGCAAAAAGGGGAAGAATTATGATCCTACTTTTTTCCAAATATCTTAATGCAATTAAATACCAAAACTAGGGGGGGAAAACAAATGATTTGGAAAGAAAATTTATTCTGGCACTCAGGATATTATTGCTCATTTTTTTTTGTATTTCCAGCTACTGAGTCCCCTCTGTTTCACAGACAGTTGGTAAATTGGTTGCGCTACAGATTGCTTTTCTATATTCCAATCCATCCAAAAATGCTGGCATGTATCTCAACTTTCTCTCTAACAGATTCTCCTTCATTATTTATTATTATTATTGTTATTATTATTATTGTTTTGTCACACAGTCAGCCAGATGTTCAGACTGGATTTGGCATTTTTGTCTATTTATTGAGTCCTTTCCAAGGAGCTGGGATAGGCTATTGTGGATGTTTGATGGGGTTACAGATATTGTCACAGGATGTACACAGTTCCAAGTAAAGCCACCTTTTGCAATTGACTGATAGTCAATTTATCAATGCCGGTGGTGTTCAAGTGGTGCTCCAGTTATTTTGGGATTGTACCCAAGGCACCTATTACTATTGGGGCTACCTTTGCTTAGTTTTGCCACAGTCGTTCTATTTCTATTTGCAGGTCTTTGTATTTATTATTATGATTGGTCGCACAGTCAGGCAGATATTTAGATTGGGCACACTGTTATCATGATTAAAAGAAAAAAATGGGAAAAATGGAGAAGGCAGCATTGTCTGGATACTGCCCCCCCCCCCGATTCTGCAAATGAATCAGGGTTAGGCTTATCCAGAAATCTTTGGGTTCCTAAAAGGCTCACTCAATCATATTCTATGCTATGTGTTAAGAAGATGATGCCTTCCAGATACAGGCAATTGCCAACCAAGGAAAGAAAAATAATAGCAACTCCCCCCACCCCAAAGAATATTTCTAACTGGCAATTTATATTGGTTCTAAAAAAATGCCACAAAGATACTTCTTTAGAAATGTACTGGCAAGACTTGATTTCAGGGAATTAATGCAGGAAAGGTAGAAAGTTAGATAAATTTCCTTCTACCGCATATATTCTGAAACCATGCCAGACATATAAAGCTAGAGATTCAAAACCAAATTAAAAATAACAACATATTCAGTATTTAGCCGTATTTACCTATTATATTGCAAAACTCAACTAAAATAATTTTTGTTAGAAATAATAAATATTACAAAAACTTCCATATTATTTAATTTTATTTATTAAATTGTTATTGTGAACCAAGAATGCATCACGATTACACAGCTGTGACATTTCTCCTTCATTTAACTACTGCTGCAGAGTTTGCTTTCAGCTGGAATATACATCTGTGACAATTTCCCATAATTCTCCACCAACATGACTAATGCTGGCTAGGAGTTACAGAAACTGAACTCCAAGTATGTGGAAGGCATAAGATTGGAGAGGCTGATGCATGGCTTATAGCTCAGTAGGGGGAGTATGCCAATGTTTCTCAATCTAGTATTATCTAAATCAGCGGTTCTCAACCTGGGGGTCGTGACCCCTTTGGGGGTCGAACGATCCTCTCACAGGGGTCGGGAGACTTCGCCTGGACGCCACCATTTGGGTTCTTTTACCTCTGCGTATGCGCAGAACGCTTTGTGTATGTGCAGAGGGTAAAAGAACCCAAATGGTGGTGGCGGGGTGACGGTGGGGGGGGGTGTCGCGACATTAGGAAGGTTGAGAACCACTGATCTAGATGCTTTAAATACAACACCCATCATCAAGGGATAATGGGAGTTGTAGTGCAATGTATTGAAAGGGCACCTATTTATTGTATAATACATTATGTCTTTATAAAGACAGTGGATCACCAAGTAGAACTGTACTGGTAACAAAATGTGAATTATTCTCCCAGAAAAGGTTTTGCTTATTCCAATGACATAAATTTTCAAGATTACTAGTGGGAGAATGTGGACTAAACAATTTTCACAGCTGCCTGGATTGTGGAACTCAAAGCTGGTATACTGTATATCATGAACATGCAACCAGTGGTTTAAATGATTCTGTTTTCTATCAACAACTTAAATTAGTTCAATTGAATCTATTGATATATTTCAATCAATTGAATCTATTGATTTTTATTTTATTTTATAGGATGTACTGACACAAAAAAACAATCATTTATAAAACCCATAAATAGTTTTCATTTCAGGGTAAGCAACATTTTGCAGAGTGTCTTTGATACATTCATTGTTTGATTCTACAATTTAAGATCTGTTGCAAATCATTTGCTTTCTCAGCCAAAAACATGCATATAAAAAACCCATGCATATTCATTTCTCAAACCAATACCTTTCTAACATTACCATAGGCATTCTATATACATGTATCTATAAATAAATAACTACTAAGGAGACATCAGACGTTCTTGTCATACTCCATGCTCAATGGCAAACTTTGTTCCTAGGCATTCCAATGATTTTTACACATGGCTTCAATCAAATTAAGTATACCAGAATCTCAAGAACAGGGGTGAGCAATTAATTTTTCCAAGAGGCCACATGAGAAACTGGGACCGCTGTGGAGGGCCTCTGCCCTGCCCTCTTTCACCGCCATGTTCCCACTGTCCCAATGCTGGACAGGAGCAGCCAATGTGGCCCAAAGACTATAAAATGCCCAGGTCTGCTCAGCAACAACCTCAAGCCCCTTTTGAAACCCAACAGGCCATTAGGCTCTTGGTGAAAAATCATCAGAAAATCATCAGATAGGTTTTATTTCCTGTAGAGGCATACAGAACTCCAAAGTAATCAAAGAGTGATCTGACCATGACTATGGACAAATCTTATCACCTTCTCCTCACTCGCTAAACCAGAAGTATGCCGATTAAACTCAGCTATTTATTTCTACTCTGTGTTGGCCTGGAGATGCTGTGGAAGTCTTGACAATCTGAAGAGTGTTATGGTCAGTCAGGATTAAAAAGACTGAGGTAAAGTCCTAAAAAGACCAGATGGATTTAGTCTATAAACCATTTGGTTTTCTGTGGGCTTCAGATTTAGCTCTGCATGAGATGTCAACTTGCGACTTCTCCTGAACACATGACTCCTGCTGGATACGATATGCAAATTATTGTCCTGGTAAGAGAAGCCATTGGCCTGCTTCTGTAGGATACAACTTGGAAGTCCTATATGAAGTGGGAGGCCCTGGTGATAGCATCCCATGTCCTTATAAAAGTCAGAACTAGCTTCTCTAAACACTTTATATGAGGCTGTTTCCAAAACCACTCTAGAAAAGCTTCTGGTGCAGAACGCAGTAGCCCACATGCTAGTGAGTGAGCGCTGCACCATCATACAATACAGATGTTAGTGATAGATTTCTGGGTGCAATGAAAAAGGTTGACCTTAATCTTTAAATGATATGGCTTTTAGTATGTCTAGGACCACTTTTTCCAAATGTAACTGATCTGTCCAAAGTGGTCATCCCACATAGGGAGGCACAGGGTCTCCAATGTATATTATATGAAAGTTTATGGGCAGTGTTTTTCCCCATGATGGTTCTCTGATGCTAGTGGAATGTTAGTTTATTAATGATATACGCCTAATTTTTAGATTATGTTTTAAAAGTTTTGAGTATCTTAAGGATCATTCAAATGAAAGATATATATTGGAATGGAGTAGATGGACTGATTATATTCAAAAAAAGTATAAGATCAAGAAGACTCAAATAGTTTATTAATGATAAATGCCTAATTTTAGATTATGTTTAAAAGGTTTTGAGTAACAAGGAGTTAAAGAACTAGAAAAAGTTTGAAATTAATAAGTCGTTAGCATATTTTAGTTTTATGTTTATTGAATACTATACTCTGTGCTTTTTCTGGGAAGTCGGGTGGGTGGGTGGGTGAGAGGGGGGGAGGGTAAGGGGGGTGAGGAGGGGTTTGAGGGGAAGGGGGGAGAAAAGAGAAAAATGTTTGTACTTTGTATTAATAAGACTTTTTGAATTAAAAAAAAACTACTTTGCAGGGCTACTTCTTGGCTAGGAAATACATGCAGAGTGGTAACACTGCTCAAAGTATTTTCCCTAGCCAAAATCTAGCTTGGAGCACCTATCTAAAGTAAGGAAGGAAAAGAAAGCAAAGTAATTGGTTACTATAAAATGTTAAGTGTCGATTACAGGAAAAGAAGTAATGAAATTTTTAAATCTCAGATTTTCATGTTTGTAAATAAAAGGAACAATTGTGTGAAATATTTATTGGGCCAATTTAATAATAAACAGCATTCAAAGCACTATTTCTCAGCTATCCAATCTGTGCCTGTAATTTGGGGCTTGCCAAGGCTGTAAAGCTAATACCAACAGATTTTGAGAACTTGCTTGTCAATTTTTGCCAAGCAATTGAAAGCAAAAACTATTTTTAATATTGAAATAATAGAAAATACGTGTAGTTCGGGTTTTAGATTTTGGCAGTGGTTTGCTCTCCAAACCTAGATCTTTCATTCACCATGAAGAAATCTCCATTGAAAGCTTTCTCTTGCCCTTCTTAAATTCCAATTTTTGCCTAAAATTTATACTCGTACAACGTCACTTTGATTTTAAATTGAAAAATACGCAGTGTATGTGAAAATATTGCCTTTGCTTTTTGGCTCTCTCTCTCTCAAAATATCTGTATAGATATGGAAAGGATTTCTTGGACAAAAATAAAAAAATTTCCTCTGAACATTTCTGTTTGCAATTATTGGATTCAGATACATTCTAAATGCTATGCGAACTTGGCTTTAAGAATGACAGAGCTCATAAGCTACCTTTCCTGGCTAAAACTGAAACTATGACTTGGGCTTGCCCTGAAAACCAGAATTAATTATGATTTCATCTGTGTTTCTAAATCCTACTTTGCAAGCAGAAACCACTGGGTCATTTCAGCAGAAACTACATTCTGATGCACAGTGAGGAATGGTTGAAGTTCTTGAGGTTAATGCATATAGCACTAAAGCAGAATTTAAATCGCTAATTGACCAGCTTGCAGGACTGGACTCTTTGGTATTATACATACAAATATAATCAGGATTTTGCCCCCCAAATACCTATTTTTTTCTATTTGAGATAGATTAAATGCACCTTTACAAATTATAAATTGCAGAAAAGCAATGCCTTTAAGAAAAGTATTGAAATAGCCATGCGGGTACATATTACAATGAATAGACCCTTTTGCTTGGCATTCTATTTTCACAGGTATTTAGCTATAAAAAGCTATTTCAAGCAACAATACTAAAAAAAATTATTTACATATTAAATGAGGCTTACTTTAAGGTAAATGTGCAAAAAGACCCAGTCATTGCTATTATGTTTATACTTAGTTTACTTGGTTCTGGTAAACAAGTTTAGCAGAATGACAAAAAAGAAAGTTGTAGACATTTTAACAAAGCTAATATATCCAGGTGCATGAGAGTAACTCAAGTTATTGCATTAGTTAGCACCCATGTACTTTTAGCTGATTGTAATAAATTGTTACTGTCTGCTGAAGCAGCAAACAACATATTTTCTAAGAGGTGATTACAGCCTCTAAGGGGGTAGAATATAAGATATGCTGTCAAATTGGATGTGACTCAAATGTAATATTATGGAAAAGAAACCCATGAAGATGAAATATCTCAAAGGAAACAAACACAGGTTAGCAGGGAGAAGGAGGCCTCACAAACTAAAGAGGCCAAGTTTAATCAACATGTGCAAGTAACATGTAACTGGGGACCTAAATATAGTACATGCTAGTCCCCTTCTGAAATAACCTTTAAATTTAAAGCAATCTTTACAAACTAAAACAAAATTAAAAGAAAGTTGGCCAGATGCAAAGAAAAGCATATGTCTTTGGTGTCATTATTGCCCAGAATACTCCTGGATTCCACATAGATAAAATGGACCTTCCTAGAAAAGAATAATTTGACCACAACCTAATGCTTGGTTTGTAAATGTGCATAATATCAAAATTAGACAAAGGTGTAATGTAGGAGCAAACAGAGTGTATAGAGAAGATTAGAAAAATGGGACAAAGCAATTCTACCAATTTACTTTCCAATAAATGAGTGAGCATGGTTACTATGGCAACCATTTTAAGAATGGGCATGCCTTCCATAGTGATCATATTCAGTGAGTCCAATTATATGCTCTGCAATTATGAAATGTGCCCATGGCTCCCAAGATTTGAACCCCTAACGCCAAGAATGCTGTTCATTATGTACAGTCAGTGGATTCTTTTTGTTCTATTTTATTTATTTATTTATTTATTTATTTATTTATTTATTTATTTATTTATTTATTTATTTATTTATTTATTTATTTATTTATTTATTTATTTATTTATTTATTTATTATTTGGTTTAGCTTATATGCTGCCCAATTCAGCATGGACTCAGGGCGGCTCACAACCAGGTTCATTAGGTTGCTTCCAAATGAGATTTTAATGTTGTCCTCACCCTGGTATAGTCAATTTTCAGGGGAACTAGATGATGTTGTCTTCATATGTAGCCTAGTCCTGGATTTTGGGGTGGGTTTTGGGGGGACGGACAAGGAGGAAAAGATGGGAATAGCTGCTCAAAGTTTTTTCCATGGTTGCCCTAGAAACAAGCATCGTCTAAAACTCAAATTTAATCTTAAACATTCCAATACATGTTTATTGTGCTATATACATGTGAAAAGATGGTGACCCTGTAATAGGTAATTTTAGCTTTGCTGGATGATAGGGCTCTTACAATGTATTCAGCCACAAACCATACAAACTATTGTTATGGAAATAGGATTACTTGTCACAGGGAGAGTTGCAGATGGCAGTATAGCTCCCAACAACATAGCCTACTTCTGTGCTGAAATTAAGGAAGATGTTGATAAAACAAGCCAATATGAGTTGTAGGCCAACATATTGCAACTATATAACCAAACAAAAGCCTGAACATGGATGAGTTTGAAGTGGTCATATAATATGTATTTTAATCTGCTATTTGCAGTTAAAAGTAAACCATGAATTATCTGAAGAGGGGAAGACAGGTTTTCCTAAGAACCCAGACATTTTTAAGGAGATAATACTCAGCCATCATAGTCCAAATGAGAAAATCCTCATCTGAGATAATAGGTATGAAAATATATTCATCAAAATGGTTAAACTCACTCTGTAGAGCAGGGCTGTCAAACTCGCGGCCCGCGGACCAGATGCATCACACGCTGGCCACGGTTTGGCGAAGGGGGGAAAAAGTCTCGATACGTCGCGTGATGACGCGAGTTTGACACCCCTGCTGTAGAGCATCTCCCCAACCAAGCGGATGTGAGATGTGTTTGGACCAGAACTCCCAGCCTATATGCTCTTTGGCAACAGATTAAAAGTATCTGCACTAGATCCAATGTTAATTGGATATAGAAAAGCCAATTTTATCTATTCCCTAACTAAAACTTAAGACAAGACAAGGTCTCACACCTCTTTTATAATGACAGAGAAGGCAAGGTAAAAGGATATTAATTTCACATATACTGCCTGGATCCTTGTGGGAAATGAACAGGGATATGAATCTGGCTGCTGGAAACATAAATGATATTCAGTGTGGGAGTCTATCTATACAGATCTCAGTTCCTGAAAATGGTGATTACTTCAAATAAAATCACTGACTTGTGTCTGTGCAGTTTTCCAAGCAGCACCTAATTATCAGTTCATAGCGATGGGATAAAGAGCGGTGATGGAAAAGCAGTGAGCACTGGACACAAGTACCAACATAAAAAAGCAATGTATCTAGTCCTCCTTTAGCATTTCAACATACTCAATCCAATCTTGCTAACAATTACACAGCATGTGGTGGTGCCAGATGCTTAATATAGTGGGAAGGCTGCCAAATCAAATTGAGTGGAGGAGTCAACATTCCTTTGCAAACGGATGATGAGCTCAGCGACAAGCAAAATAAGCATTCCAAATCACTGTTTGAACTAAATCAGAGCTGGCACAGCGAGTGAAAATACTATGTGCATTTTAGACGTGCTTTCTAGCCAAGACCCCAGCAAGATTTCTACTGACCTTGTATATACACTTGTGGAGGTCACAAAGAACACCAACCTCTTCTTCTTCTTCCATTGTGGTCTCCTTTTCCTGAGAGAAGAGTCGCCGCCTACCTGTTTTTTGAGGGACCTCAACTTCTTTTGCTTTGTTCCGGAAGCCATTTTTATGAACAACGCCATTGATGAGTCCGTTTTTGGGCTCGTAGCGGGGCAGAGACTGGAATTCATAGTTGTTATCTGAATGTCCTTCCAAAGGACCCCTCCGCTTTTCCAGAATCTCCTTTTCAAGGAGAACTTCTTTCTCCAGTCTCTTGTGCTCCTCAGCAGAGAGGGAATCATAGGAGAGTAGGTACTGGCAATAGGCTTCCTGCAGTTTTGCTAACCTGTCCTGTGCAGTTTTGGGGATACGCAGCATATCTGCCAGCTTATTCCATTTCTTGAGGTCAGTCACCTGCTGCATACCCCCCATTTCATTGATCAACTGGAAAAAGCAGGCCAAGTCTAGCTCACAGCCTCCTGGAGATCAATGTAGCAGAAAAGCAGGAAGGAGGGGAAAAAAAAGGAAAACACAGAAAATTGTTAAGGAAATTGAACCCAGACCACATTCATTCAGGCAATAATTTTTATGAATATGCCTGGATAGTATCCATTCAATTGCAGATGAAATTAAGTTTTCTCTTAAATGCAAAACCTCTCTGTGAAAACCAGAGGCCAAGGAGAAGGATTATAGTCAAGCCTTTCCTTTATTTTGTTTTTTTTATGGGCAATTAAAAATGTTGCAGCCTAGGTAGATTTATATGGCCAGCATGTTAGTTAGGTATTATTTCTTTGCTAGTTTTCTAAGGAAAATAAATAAAAACACTTCCCACCCCCAATTACTCTGATTACTTCATGAATCTATTATTGTCTTTCCATTTTTAACTTCCCTACCCACTGCTATAGAAATCCACCATACTGAGAATGGGAATCTGCTTCAAACAGGATGTACCTCTTTCTCTCCGCTTGTATTTGCACACATCACCATACCAAAATATGCTTTATTTAATTATTAATCAGTACTTTTGAATATAGCCAATTGTTTATTCCACAAACTACAGTTAAACAAGATATGGCTTAGAGCAACGGGTAACAAAGCCTTTGTCTCCTTTATATCTTTCAGCTTACACTGAAATAGCACTTTTCTTTCCCTTGCTACAAAAGCTTAGAAGGAAGAGTTGTCATTGCATAAAATTCTGCTGTAAATGTGAGCAGCTGTATTAGTGTTTTTACTTTGTTATACAGACTTGGTCCAATTTAGTTTTGTGGTTGCCGTAAACCACTATTCCACAGACCAAGTGAGATGTATACTATAGCATATTTTCAATATAAACAAAAGCACATTTTGGCGATTTCACTTGGTGAAGTCAGTTTCTGAGGTTTAAGAAGAGGGACCATGTGTAAATAAATGTCTGCTGATGGTGCAAAATGTATTAGCTGAGTTCACACAACACAAGTAGCAATGTTAATAAAGAAAGACAAGCTGTTGGATCACTCCTACCAGGCATGGCTAAACAAGCCTAGAGAGATCAATACATGATTTGTCTGGAATATGTATGAACCAGGAAGGTTGAAGGCTGAATAAGCCAAAGTCATGAGCAAATAATAATTTCTGATAATTGTTTATTAAGAAGAGCAAGCCAGAATTCTTGGTTCATGCATAATTCTAAAAAAGGCCAGCTTTCAATTTGATTTGTTTAATCAAAAGAACTATAAGCAAGAGGGATTGAACAAGATGCATTCCTACATTATTCATTCCTAGTAATTCTATCTCATATGACATTTTAATAGAGACTATCCAACATGATAACCACATGTCAATATCAGATAATGTATACAATACATGAAAAAACAAGAGCCAGATGTGAATTTTTGACAAAATATTAACAATTCCTGTTAAAGTTAACAACATATATGATGAATTAATGCAAACAAAATTTACAGGATTGGTTCTGAAAGTATTCAAGATTTTAAGACACTAATTTCAATAGTGTCTGAATAAAAAAGCCATTTGAATTCAAAGAAGCAAGATTATTAATATAAAAACCTGTTCTTTAGCCATTTCAACTGGAGCTCAAAAATATTCTGCATTAAGATAGATATTACAGTGTCTGTTTTCATAGTAGCCTATTCATTTTCTCAAAGCATATTGCCTTGACACCTTTTTCCTTTGGCGATTATTTAACATTCAAATTTCTTTTAATAGAACTAACACTTTGGCTAATAATTTTAATGAAACAGGACTTTTTCAAAAAACTGATGAACCCACAGGGAAAATCTGTATTGCAGTCTAATCATTAGCCTTAGTGAGAACAATATACCTTTTTGTCCTCAGGCCAAAAAAGATAGGGAAGCATTTGGATAATTGCATCCTTTTATAATACATATGTTATATACAAATAACAAAGAATTAAATTTTATTCCAAATATAACTTTTTTTAATGAATCAGTCTGGGGAAGAAAAGAACTAACACAATTCAGATATAACTGGGTTCAGATTTAATGCCAAGCAGCAGTTTACCAGTCTGATTCTCAGGAAGATATGTTCTCAGCAATGCTATAACAGTACAATACAGTGGTACTTATGCTTAATTGGTTCTGAGAGGCATAATGAATACTAAAAAGTATGAGTAGCAAAGAAACCATGTGATTACCACTTGACCCTTTGTTTTGGATGGGAAAATCTGTCTGTCCTATTATCCCTGTTAGTAACCTTCCCAGCAGGGCCGACTTCCCATCTACCCTCTGCGCTATCCACCGCTTCCTTTTGCAATGAGCTTCTTAACATGGCCGACTTCCTGTCCTGTCCTCTGCAGCTGTCCCCCACTTCATTTTGCAGCGTGTTGAGTACCAAGCAAAGATGAGTACCAATCCACCATTTTAACGTTGAAATGTATTAGGTATCAAATTTAATGAGTTTTGAAGCAGTCAAGTACTGAGGTTCCACTGTATCAGAAATGGCTAGCAGTTCCTTCTCTAGGCTTTGATATTTTCTTAAGTGCTGGTGTTCTTCTTTGCCTTAAAGTGATGGTACTTAAATTGTCTGACAAATTATTCTTTTTCTTGGTCTCAAATAATGTCATTATTCCCACAAAATTCCCAAACCTGCTCTTTGACACAAACGTCTTGGCAGACCCACAACTGGATCCTCAACTCACAAACAAGCAATCACAAGTTGCTCCATCACCCCCAGGATATGTACAAATTTCCCCAGTTTAAGAACTCCTGCCTTAGAGGACCTGTGGGCCCATCTCAGTTTTACACATCTGCTTCCCTTCTCTAACAAGGCTGCAAAAAAAAGGCTTCTGTTGCAGTTGAAGTATCCATTCAATTGACTGTAGTAAATAACGCTGTATCATGGTTCAGGGACATGATCAGCAGTTGGTTGCTCCCTGTTCGGACCGGCTCTTAGAACCGGTAGCGCTGGTGGGGGAGGCTCCGCCCACCTGCCCGGGATGCTTCTGCTCATATGCGCACACAAGCGCACACGAACCAGTAGCAAAATCATTTACAACCCGCCATTGGACATCATCCAACATTATGTTATTGTCTGATACTCGAAGAAACAAGCTAGTGTCAAACTTGGATTGTTTTGACTTATTTTAACAAATACTAGTAAATAAATCACAAAGTGTGGGTAACATACACCGAATTTAGGATGGAATCAACCATTTCTATCTTCCTTTCCATAACTTTACCCAAAGAGAATGGGGATGTACAAGAATCCAAGGTTCATGCCAGCTCATTGTAATCATGCTAAACTAAAGTGACCAGATTTTTTTTTAAGCACGATGGGGGGGGGCGCCTGGGCGCCGCCATTTGTTTTGCCCGCTGCGCATGCGCAGAACGCTGCGCATGCGCAGAGGGCAAAACACAGCAAATGTCAGCGTCCGGGGGGGGAGGGGGGAGGCCTTTCCTCGCCTCCCGCCTCCCCTTTGGGAGCTGCCCTGGGGCCAGGCTGGCAAGCAACGAACAGGAGACGGGAGACGGGGAAAGGAGGCAGCCGGCAGCTTACCTGCTCCAGGCATCCAAGCGACGCGGTCTCCCGGCCCCAGGGCAATGGCGGCAGCGAGGCGACGGGGGAAGGAAGGGGAGGGGGGATGAGGAAGGGCTGTTTGCGCCGCCGGAGGGGCCGCTCGTGAGCTCAAACCGGCGACGGCTCCTTGTCCCTCACCCCTCCACCCGCATCCCAACAGCAGCGGCGCCTCCGAGGGCGGGGCTAGGGGTGGGGCGGGGGAAGGAGAGGAGGAGCAGCCTCCCTTCCCCCTCTCCCCAGCAGGCTTCTTTTGCTTCCCCTTTTAAGGTGACCAGACGTCCCGCTGTTTCCGCATTCTTTTTAAAAAAGCGGGACTTTTTGAAAAGAATGCGGGACGCGGGACACACGCTTGAAAAGCGTGTCTTTCCCGCCAAAAGCGGGACGTCTGGTCACCTTATGCTAAACTGAACTAGCTGTAGAAGGGCATGAGCTGGCTGTATGACCCATCTGTTCTGACTCCCTGATCCACTCCTTTCTAGATTCTTCTTATTCCTTTTTAGATTCTGTATACAGAAACAAACTGGGAAGCTGGCAGGCTTGCCTGTCTCCAACCAGTGGTCTCCACACTAGTCATTTGGTTTTCTAACTGGCCATGTCCATTACAGTAGCCAGTTGGCAATTGGACAAGCCTTCCTGTGGTAGCCACGGCACATCTCAAAATTCTCAATAGCTCAAAACTGTGGCCGTCTCCAGAGTCAAAGTTCCTCTGAACAAAGTCAGTAATGCTAAGTACACACATGAGCAGGTTTAACAGAAGCCCAATAAATTCTATTAACTAAACACTTAAAATGGAAACTATCTGTTGGCATGTAATAAGTCACAGTATTGATTATATTTACAAACAGCACATCTCACAAAAAATTATTGTCTTTTAAAAATATACCGTGAGATTATAAAAATAGCTGCTTTAAATATACTTAATTAAAAAGCTCCTAATTATAATTTATTACCAGTATAATCTTTCATTAATTTAAAAATCTACTTCACATTCCCTGGGAGGAAAAAGCCTGTGTCATTTTGTATTCCCAAAATCAACAGATTCTTAAAAATAAAGTAGCATATTGGATGAAATCCTGAAATTTGATCACACAAAGTACACTTCTGTCAACCTATCTAACTGTTTAAAGCTTACAGGTAGTCCTTGATTTATGACCATTCATTCAGCAACCGTTTGAAGTTATGTTGGTGCTGGAAAAAATGGACTTGCGACTGCTCCCCAGTTATGGCTGTTGCAGCGTTCCCATGGTCACGTGATCGCTTCAACTCCTCCCACTCACCTATCTCTCATCTCTGTCCTTCCACATGCCCTCCACTCCACCATATACCTTGCTGCCACAGCTGCCCCCGCTGACCTTTGCCATCTTCCTACTGCTGCTGCCCCAAGATCCAAAAGCTAGGTGAGGAGGCAGCTCTGAGATGCACAGCAGGGCGGCAAAGCCTCATCTGCTGAAGGGAACTTGTCAGGCTCAGCTGGGAAAGAGGCAGAGGGACAGCAAGGTGTGGCACTCTGCCACTCTCCCTTGTTAGGCGAGGGAGTAGAGCTGGCATTGTCTCCCTGGATGAAGACGGAGGTTGTATAGGAGGTGCTGTTTGGGGTGGCGGCAGAACTGGAGGAATGTGGGGTATCCAGAGGGGCAGCATGCACTCTGCAGCTCGTGTTGGAAGCATTCCTGGAAAACCAGTTTGTGAGCTTCAGCAAGGGGTAGAGTAAAGCCTGGCACAGGCAAAGCCTATCTGCAGACCTTCTGCTCAGCCCAGCCTTCTTCTTGCAAAGCTTCATGAAAGGCCAGCAGCATCCAACATGCTGAAACCCACAGACTGGTTCTTCAGGTGTACTTCCAGTATGCACCCTGCATCTCACCCTGCTGGTCACTCTTCCTCCCTGCTTCTTTCCAGTTGAACCTGGCAAGTACCCTTAAGCCAGTGCTTCTCAAATAGTGGGGTGGGCCCCCCTGGGGGGGGGCGGAGAGATGCCAGGGGGGGCACATGACCCCAGGGAACATGCTTTTTTTTGCCGCAGGGAGTAGGGGATTTTTGCACCGAACAATAGCACACAGCACAGAGCAGAAGATATGAAGTGCAGATAACAAACCCTTAAGAGACACCATGGAAAAATATTTAACAGGGATGAAAAGAAAGAAGGAGAGAGACGGAGATAATGAGACAAACGTAAGTCTCGTGAAAGCTAAGATGAGGAAATATGATGAAGCGTATGTAGCACTTGGCTTCACTGTGATTACGGTGGGAGACAAGGAAAGACCGGTATGTTTACTTTGTCTAAAAATGTTGGCAGCGGACAGCTTGAAGCCAAATAAACTAAGGCGTCACTTAAACACATTACACCCCAATCACGCTGATAAGCCGCTTGAGTTTTTTCAGTGAAAACGTGCCGAATATTGCAAACAATTGTCCCGGCGGAGAGTTGGGGGGAGGGTGAAATGTTAACAGAAAATAATTGAGAAGCACTGCCTTAAGTAGACGCGGCTCTGCCAACCCTGCCACACTCACTGTGCACATCTCAGGGCTGTGATATCATGTGATGTTTCACCAAAACACTGAAATTCCAGCCCCAATTGCCACTGTAAATCAAGGACTACTTGTAACTTTTTTTAGGAGCTCAAAAACATTGATTAATTCTTAAACTCTTAGAAATAAAAATAAAATACCTTTTAAATAGTACAAGGCATTTTCAAAGGAATTATTGTTCCCACAAAATTCTACTTTTTGTTATCATATGTCTCAGAAACAAAGTGCTGATTCTTTTCCTTTTCATTACTTATTGCAAAAGACAAATAAATCCACATTTTGCAACACTGAAGTAGGTAACTACTTATCATCAAAATTGTCAAATGCCTAGGAAGTGTTGAAAATAATAATTTCAATCACTCAAGTATCCAATTAGAAATCTCTTTAAGAAATGACCAGGATAAATTAGAAAGAACTTCATTAGAATATGAACATAATTTTTCATGAGGAGAAAAGTTAAATATGGGGATGGGGGGAATAATTGTATGTTCTTGAGCCATATAGCTTCCCTGGGAACCCCCCAAAATCCGAATGTAGAGTAGATGAGGGCTATCTCATTACATACTGTATTTTTCGGAGTATAAGACGCTCTGGACTATAAGACACACCTACCGTTTTTGGGGAGGAAAACAAGAAAAAAAATCTGCCTTTGCGTCTGCCTCCCAGCAATTTGCCTCCTTGCAGCAAACAGCCTGTTTCAGCTTCAGCACAGCCTGATTAACACAAGCAGCTGATTGTCGGGTAGATCGGCATGCGGAGGCGGCAATAGGCAATGGCAATCCCTACAGCCTGAAACAGCTGATGGTCGGGAGGCCATCCAACCGACAATCAGCTGCTTGTGTTAATCAGGCTGTGCTGAAGCTGAAACAGGCTGTTTGCTGCAAGGAGGCAAATTGCTGGGAGGCAGAGGCCAAAGGATGGGGGCTGGTGGGTGGGCGGGGCTACATCCGGTGTATAAGACGCACCCAAATTTTCACCCTTTTAGGGGGGGGGGAAGTGCATCTTATACTCTGAAAAATACGGTACGTGTCTGATCACTTTGATCTTCTCAAGCCATAAGATAAGATACTTTTGAAATCTGAATATGTTTGCTCTGAAGAGAACTGCTCTGTATGGAATGGCATGGAACTCTATTGCTTACCCTCTACCACTGCTTTGTGTTTGCTGAGGATTAATCTGAGTATAAATCAGTGCTCAAAATGTTTTCTTGCCACAAAGAGCAACAAAAAGACTGTACGAATAAGGGACTCACCTATGAGTGGAAGCTCTTCCATAGTAATGCCCTGAGATTTGAGGTGCTTCTTGATACAGGCCAGACGCTGCACATTGGGCCCCCAGCGCCTGCTGAGTTTGTGAATGTGCTGGATCTGTGTCACAAACCGCATCTCTTCATTCAGCTTGCACTCGGGCCTCCAGTCAGGAGGAGGGATCACCCGGCACATCCCATACTTCTCAACCTGAGCACGGACTGACTCAATGTATATCAATGGGTCATGGAACTCCTTGGGGGAAGGCCTGAGAATAGGAATCTCTTCCATCGTGGCCCACCCAGACTTGATGCTACCTTTCTCGTGCTTCCCTGTTGAGTCGTGTGGCTTGTGCAAGGACTCTGTTTGAGAGGTAGAATAATGTTCACAGGAGGCATTTTCTGTTTTGCTATGTGCTTGTTTCCCTGGCGTGTTCTTCCCAGCAGCAGCAGCAGCAGCAGCTCTTTTCGGCCTATTCCTTTCCAGACTTTTCTGTGGCACTTCCTGACTTCCAGGCTTTTTCACATGGCCATTCAGCAAAGGTCTTTCCACAGACGGTGCTTTTTTGCTCGGGGTTTCGGTCACGTTGGTGGCTCCCTTCACTTTCTTGACAGGTGACTGTATTTTGTCTATATGGTTTGCTTCCTCCAGCCTCCTTTTTGAGTTGCGCAGCCCTTCCCTCAACTGCCTCCCTACCTCCTTAGTGCATGTCTTTTGGTTCAACTTGCCATTGACCTTAACACCATTAATAGCTGTATTATTAGGCTTGGCCACTCCAAGGGATAGCACCTGTTTACGGGTTTTTGCATTGCTACTTTCCATTTTCCCTGAGATTGTATGGTTGACAGGTGTACTGAGTTTGTGGTGATTTAGTTTGGTTTCCTTGACCAGTTCTTTCTTGGCTTTGGTGTATGTGACAGTTCCCTTAGTCACTGTTGCAGTGTACTTCACAGTTTTGGACGGTGAAGGTCTGACGTCTCTTATCTTTTTGGCACTGGCTGTATTTGCACTCAGAGTTGACATTCGAGTGATACCGTTGACCTTTGAAACCTGGAGATGCCAGGAATATCAGAAAGCAGGAAGGAGAGAAAAAAAGAGAAATCAATGAATACTAGATAAGTCAATGAATACACAATAAACCTTGAAGGTTTCACCTCTCTTGCAAGCCCCTTGGGAACCCCCCCCCCCCACATAATTACAACAAATGGCTCTAGATATTATTATTATATCATAGACTTAGATTAGTATCAGGTGCTTTTTAAAAAAAATAAATTTAGGAATGAAACTATAGAAACAGTGGTTCTCAACCTTCCTAATGCTGCCGCCGCGCCCCACCCTCCCACCGCACCCCACCCCGCCGCCGCCGCAACCCCTCCCTGCCACCAACATTTGGGTTCTTTTACCTTCTGCGCATGCGCAAAGCGTTCTACGCATGTGCAAAGCGTTCTGCGCATGCGCAGAGGGTAAAAGAACCCAAATGGCAGCGTCCGAGTGAAGTCTCCCGACCCCTGTGAAAGGGTCGTTCGACCTCCAAAGAGGTCGCGACCCCCAGGTTGAGAACCGCTGCTATAGAAGAAAACAGCATGAACTGTGTGCATATCTTCACACCTCTAATGCTCCCCAGTGAAGGAGACAGTGCTTCTGTTTCTTAGCACTGCTTGATAGTGGGACTGTGCAAAGATTTTGTATCATGGTTTGGTTCTAAAATGGATCCAATGTTTTTGGATCTTGTGAATATATAATACGTGCTGCCATGTTTCCTTTTGCCTTACCCTAACCCTACCCTACTGTTATAAAACAATTTATGTGTATGGAGAGGCATCTAAAAGTATTTAAAGTTCCAAAACAATATAATACTTAGGGCAAGTCTAAATTAGTGATAATAATAACATTAAGAATGACAAGGCAGCAGAATGAATAACAACTAAGATGAAGTAAAGTCTTAATTTTTTCCAAGTCTAAAAGTAATTTACAGTCTATTTTGGATTTGCCTAGGATCACACACATAAATGCAACCATCAGAGATGCATGTTATCTCTCCCCAGTCAATACTTGTTTTCTAATATTTATGTACTGTATCCACCATCTGTCACCTATGAGACAAATAGGTCTGATTGTCTGACTAGGAATTAAGAACCAACAAGCTAATGCCAACTTTAAAGGAAAATATCTCACACCCATCTCCTATCATAATTTAAAACCAATCATACAATAATAAGCATTCATAACTAGGATACAATATTTACTATTGCAAGGAAATAATATCTAATATGCACCCAAGAGATTAGTCTGGCTCTGAATGATCCAGCTTCTACAATGATCTCAGGAGGCTCATGTTAAAATTATATAGTAAACAATTAATCAATAGTTATGATATGTGCAATTGTTATTTTATGTTGCTCAACAAATTTTATATCAAAGCAGTTTTACTTTGTATTAATAATAATTTAGAATAGCAATTATGATATTACAATACTTAGCCAGAAGTTCCAGTGAGATCACTGGGAATCAGTTGAGATTAATTTTTCTTAAAATTTTCACAATATTTAATTGAATTTCTCCAGTATTTGGTCTAGCTTTGCCAAGGTAAGTTCTAGAATAATTATTCTAAGAGAAGAAAAGAGAACAAAGATATCTACAAACTTTACCATTTGTGATATTTGCCCCAAAGTGATTTATAGATGTGAGAGAAGGCAAGAAGTTCCAGTTCTTTCTATTTCTTATTAGCATCCTAAATTACGGTTGTTATTAAAAAAAAAATTAAACCATGTATAACTGATTAAAGTTTAATGCTAAACATTAATAGAACTGAGGATATGAAGAAGTGGTTTAACATTGCAAAATTACTTTATTTAACTATTGAAGCGAAGTAAATATTAAGAGGCTGCTGAAGATATTTAGGGGGAGCAAGCAGAATGATGCAATAAGCTTTGACCAATAGTACCATATTAGACTAAGGGTGCAAGTATTAAAAATGTTGGTACAAGAAACCATAAAACTGAAGCAATTTCCTCCAAAAGCCGTTGTTCTTATTCATAAGATTATATAGATGTAGAAGCAGCTAGCCCTCTCCTGCATTTTTGCTTCAGTAACTAAGAAAATGTTTTTATTTTGTCTGCTCAAAAAATAAAAGAAAAGAAAAGAAAAAAGGGGGAAAAAGAAAAAAGAGAAAGAAAGGAAAGGAAAAATATAATAAACCTTGGACAAAGGTATTTGAAATTCTATGAAATTACCTTATTTTCCCTGTGTGAAAGTAAGCGAGGCTAATGTAGAAAACTGCAATTCTGTACATATATCAAATTACTAAAACAAAAAAATTGTGTGCTGTTTTACACTGTATAAAATAAATGAGAAGATTAGCACAGACTGCAGTGAGCAGACTACTGGATTAGATTACTTCGTTTGTTTCTTCCAACTATATATAAATTGGATGCAGCAACACAAATACAACGAACATTCAAGTGGAAATAATTTTGCTTTCAAGTGATGAGAACCTGCACATAAAACAATCCCAGGGTATTCCTGGATACTACCAGAAAATGTTCTTGTTTCAAATGCTTGCTAAGTCATAGATATATAACAGAAACATCAAAGTACAAGTCTATAAAAGAGAAAGAAAGCTGGAAGCGATTTTAAAATTAAATCTAACTCCTTTTAGCAAAAAGATGATCTCAAAATACTCATATGTAATGCTGCTTTACCATATGTAATGATGCTTTGCTTAATTCCTTGATTTGGTGGCCAGCCTATAACCCTTTCTGCATTTTCTATTCTCTGAGCTTTACTGTTTTCTGATATTAAAGAAATATTTTATAACGGATATGCTGGAACCACAGTCTTATTAGGGTTTTTGAACCATAACTTTCTGTAACAAACTTTCAGAAAAGAACCATCTCAGATTCTGTCAGGTCCAAGAAAGTGGCTATATTAAGCACATACAATATATTGGATAGAGAATAAGACAGAGAAGAGGGATTACAGGGATCCTCAAACTATGGCCCGCGGGACACATGCGGCCTGAGGACACACTCTATCCGCCCCCCCCCCAGTGGTGGGATTAAGCCCCACCCCTCACCTCCCAGCCACTCTTTGCAAGACTGTCTTTTCCTGCTGCCCTTATTGCCTCTCCTCCAGCCTATAATACCTTGCAGATTGCAGCTGCACTTCTGTGAACTTCAGCTCATTGCTGCCTGAGATTAGAGCTTTGTGTGTGCGTGTGCGTGCGTGCGTGCGTGTGTGTGTGTGTGTGTGTGTGTGTGTGTGTGTGTGAGAGAGAGAGAGAGAGAGAGAGAGAGAGAGAGAGAGAGAGAGAGAGAGAGAGAGAGAGAGAGAGAGAGAGAGAGCGTGGTTTGAGCTCTGGGGGTAGGGTGTTTATACGTAAATAATTCAGAATGCAGCCAGGCAAAGGACTTCTACTCTTTTATTTTATTTATTTATTAGTGAGATTTATATACCGCCTCATAGTGCAAGCACTCTCTAAGCGGTTTACACCATTAAGCAATGTATATATTTACATTGCCCCCAACAATCTGGGTCCTCATTTTACCTACCTCGGAAGGATGGAAGGCTGAGTCAACCCTGAGCCGGTGAGATTTGAACAGCTGAACTCAAATGATCACAGTCAGCTAAAGTAGCCTGCAGTACTGCTCTCTAACCCCTGCGCCACCTCGGCTCGGAAAATAATGCTATTTTTCTACCACTGCAGCTCCTGCTTATACAATGATGCAACAAAGCTGAGTGAATAGTACTGCCATACATATTTTTTCTTAATACAGTATTTTGAAGTAAGTTTTCCTTATCACCAATTTAGCATCTTATTTTTCTTCTGAGGAACACGTTTAGAATTTTTTTTGGAAGAGCATTTCACAAGGAAAGGGGAAGTTGCAGCCTTATTTCTAATAAAATTATGAAAAAGTAAGTCCCTATTATTTTCCTACACTGGAAACCCAGCTAGAAAAATGCAGAACTTCTCCACATTCTGAAATCTCATTCCCTTTTCATACATTTGAAAGGTTCCTTTGATCCACTGTTTCCAAAGGAATTTTCTTTTTAAATGGGTAAAGAGTAGCAGTGGTTAACACTAATGAACTGTATTTCAGTTTTGCTTTCCTTTCTCTTTAATAAGAGAATAAAAAACCAGATTACAAATGGATCACAATGCCAAATTGAGTTTTTATAAAATTCTGTGAATGAGACAGGATGATTGTTCGATAAAAGTCTTTTGAAGAAGCTTGCTCATACATACAAAACCTTTAATAAATACTGACAAAAATATTTAACAGGTTCAGATGGCTAAGCCTTTGTGAAGAACCTTTATGCACAACAGGATTACAACAGTAAATAGAGAGGTAAGACATTAAAAAATAAGTCCGGGGAAAAGGGGACAATAGGGAATTAAATAGCAGCCAAGTTGAAGTACATTTGGCTCATGAAGAGAGAGCCTGCAGAGCAACATAGAGAATAAATGGCTATAACTGAGGAAAAGATTGCGTGAGAGCAACATTAGTCAGAAATGGAAGTAGAAAGATCAAATTGGAGATAAGCATCTGAGAAGCAAAATGAAAGGAGGAGCATATGTGACTAGGGGGAAGAGAGAAGACAATTGTGAAGAAAGAAAATGAAGCATAAAACTAAAAGACTCAGCCAAGTGCAAAGAACAGTGAAATACAGATAGCCCAGGAAAGTGATTATTTTAGCAGAATTCCGAGGAACAGAATTGGTGCCTTAAAAACAAACTAGCAAACAAACAAAAAACAAACTGTCTTTAGAAGTCTTTTATGAACTCAAGCCGTAGCCATCTTTAAAACGGCTGCGTTTTCCAACACTTGGTGGTGGTGGATGGGAAACCTTCCTTACGACAGCTCCTCTTCATGCATGCAATCTCCTTAAATCATTGGGAAAATGCAATCTATAATAAAACTGCCAAGATAAAAATGCTTGGTATTGTAGGGGAAATTTTAGAAACGGCAACTTACCATAACTAATTTGGTACATAAAAAGTACCTAAATAATACCTCCAGCTAGATCTTTCTGAGCCAGCTATGAAACTGCATGAGTGCATAGTCTTTTTAAATATATTGTCTTCTATCGTCTAAAATTGCCCATACATATCTTAATCCACAATTTGTTTCTAAACAGATTTTTTTTTCAATCCAAAAATGATACTAGATAGCTAAACACAAATCAGTCTTTTACTTTATAAGGCTCAAAATAACTTTTGAGCCTTTTACTTATAAGGCTCAAAATAACTGGTCTGAAAGCCTGTCTACGAAAAGATGCTTCTGTAGATCAATAGAAAGAGCAACGGGTCTCATTCAGATACACTGCACAAATCTTATTGCTTGACTATTAATATTAGTGACAATAGAAGAGAATATTTAGAGCTAAAGATTGAGCTTCAGAATCCTTGGTGCTCTCCGAGTTTGGTTGTTTTCTTGCAGGGATTTCATTATCCAACTAGGTAACATCATCAGTGCTAGCAGGGAATGGGGTTCGCTTTCTGTGGCTGTCAGTGTTGTCAGTGTTGGTGGGAGTGTTGTTTTTTGATAGATCCTTAATTAGGCTGCTGTTTGTCTGAGTTGGTTATTTCTTGTTTGGCTACTATTTACTCTTGGTCTGGTATTAATCCCGGTGTTAATTCCTCTTATTCCATCCTTCCTGGTCGGTAAAATAAGGACTCAGATTGTTGGGGGCAATATGCTGACTTTGTAAACCACTTAGAGCACTATAAAGTGGTATATAACTCTAAGTGCTATTGCTAATGCAGAAAGAATAGATGTTCCTTGGTGGAGGTTTGCCTACAGTAAATGACAGCCTAATCAAGGAAGAACCAAGAGGAAAACAACACTCCCATCAACACTAATAGGGTAACCACTATATATAAATAGAGATTAAATCCCACTTTCTTCTAGCACTGATGATGTTACCTAGTTTGGTAGTGAAATATCTGCAAGAAAACAATCAAGCTCAGAGAGGTCCAAGTACCCCACAGTATTTATATTAGGCTAAACCAAGAACTTCAATCCAGAAAGAAGAACAATTTTTTAAAAAACCCCAACCTATCCAATTATAATACGTAGGTTCCAGATGTTACACTGTTTACAAATTTTGCATTTTATTCATAATTACTTTTAAATACTCTGCTGAAGAACTGGTATCAAAGGAAGCAAAAGCAATTGTGGTAGGCAGTTTCTTACCTTTCTACTGATGACATGTCTCCCCCCATTAATCAAACACACACAACTTTTGTGAGACAGTCTAATAAAATGGCTGCACTGCCCGATGCGCAGGATCACCATAGAGTTCTAGAGTCAGAGTTCCATCCCGAGGCAGTGCTTACACTGAGCACATAAGAGAGAAGTTAATTGAATTGTAAAAAGTAACAGTGATCCATCATTAGATTTTATCACTTGTTACACCCACACCAGCCAATGAGTTAAAAATCACCACACATTCACAAACATAAAACTGTGTTTTCTATTTTCCACAGTCACACTCAGATTCACATACATACATACATACATACATACATACATACATACATACATACATAGTTTAAAAAACTGAATTAATATTAACTTATTTGAAAAAATGTATAAGATGTCAGCCCAGTCTTGAAACAACATTTTGACCACTGTTTGAATAACCAACCAACCAGAGGCCACCAATGCTTTAGACTTCCCAACCTCCCAACCTCCCAGTGATTGAGAAAGGGACTGGACAGCAGGGGAGAGAAAGCATGTAAGTAGCAGAGAAAACATATCAGAACAGAAGAAAGAAATGTGTACATCCACCAACACATAAAAGATGTAACAGAAAAACAGAAAAGGTTTGGGAAGCCAGAGCTAAGAGAGAGAAAAAAATATTTTGGGATAAAACATTATGTTGACATCTATCCTACAATCTAAATATAGTGCTAAGAACTAATGCTAACATTATATATCTTTATACACATACCTACTTGTGCTGAAAAAAAGCCTTTTCATTACAGTAGTTTTAATGTAAACTGATCCAGGAACTCATATAGATATTATATCTAAAATTACTGTATTTTTTGGACTATAAGATGTAACGGACTATAAGACGCACCTAAATTTAGAAGAGGAAAACAACAACAAAAAAGTTTTTGGCCTCTGTGCACCCCATTTTCGGCCCTTTTCCAACCCATTTCGAGGCTTTTTTCAGCCCATTTTGGGGGGGTTTGGGGCCTGTTTTTTAGGCTTTTTTGGGCCATTTTCCTGAAAAAAGCCTTGAAAATAGGCCAAAAAAAGCCTTGAAAACGGGCCAAAAAAAGCCTTGAAAATGAGCCAAAAAAAAGCCTCGAAAACAGGCTGAAAAAAGCCTTGAAAATGGGCCAAAAAAGCCTAAAAACGGGCTGAAAAAAGCCTCAAAAACAGGCTGAAAAAAGCCTCAAAAACAGGCTGAAAAAAGCCCCAAATATGGGCCTTAAAAAGGCCCAAAAACAGGGCGTGCGGAGGCCAAAAAATGGCTGGTGGGTGGGTGGGGCTTCAGCAATATTCGGTCTATAAGAAGCACAGACATTTTCACCCCCTTTTGGGAGACAAAAAAGTGCGTCTTATAATCCGAAAAATATGGTAGTATGACAATTAAGAAAGAGTTCATACTTTTAAGGCAGTAATACTAAATTATATAATAATTTTATAGTAACATTTGCTAGTATCCCTATTTGGAAAAGAAATGAATGCAAGACAACCTTCATTCATTCCAAATGAATGTTAAAAATCCCTCAACATTAAGAATGATTCCATATCAGTCATGAAAAGTTTTTCATACTCAGTTTTTAAAATCCTTACCATCGTACTGCACAGTATTTCGTTTTCTGATTTATCTGTTATTTCATTCCTACCATTTGGTCTTGGGGGAAAAAAATCCTATACAAATCTGTAGATACTTTGAAGTATTATTCAAAACTGGATATTTCAAATTATGCTGAGAATAAAAGAAACCTTATCGGTCTCATAAAATGGCTTTGACATCTACAGCAAGAAAAAAGTATAATTATTGGGGGCCATTCTTTTTCTTCACTTCAGCAGTCCGTGTACTTTCTCTGCTCCTACTGTGGTTTTTTAAATGGTGTATACACTTTTCTCTGCATTATCTCCTCTTGTCCCATTTCAGAAAGGAAATATGTCCACAATAGAAAGAATAAGAAGTCTTAGGCATTCCTATGGTTAATGCTTAAAGACCCGATTTCATTGTGGGTCTTGCAGAGAAATTTCATTGTCACATTTCCACCAACTTAACAAGCACAGCAACAAAAAAGTGCAAAGCTGTAAACATTAGGACGAAGTTTGAATGATTAAGATTTCATAAACCACGAATGGGGCATGAAGGCCACGGACTTCTCTTTGCCCTCTCACTGACCACCTAGCTTCATCGCTGGTTAGTATTCAGATTTTTCATTACACCTGAACCAAACAATTCCTGTTCAATAGCTCTTTAAAGCAGTTAACAAATTAACTGGTTATCAAACAAATCCAATCCAGGTTTGACTGGTACAAAACTATAATTCCTTGATTTACACATAAAAGGGGACTTCAAATGTACAATACAAGCTGAGAATCAAGTGTCAACCAAGGGATGAGGAACAGTTGGAAGAGGTGAGACAGAAACATTTGACCCTGGCACTCATACTTAGCACATAAAACAGCTAGTTAGGAAAGATCCACCTGAACTGTCTAAAATCAATCTTTCTTGCTCCTGTGTCTGAGGCTTTATGTCTGTCAATTTTGATTTACATTTACAGACAGCTAAGCAGAAAAGATACCAACTGACAAAAGGCGGCTTGGGATTCCTGGCCTAATTGCTAAATACAGACGAGGAGGTTACCTTAAGGGTGCCAACTGGTAAAAAGTCAAAAGCATGCAGATATTTCTGAGCCTTTTCCAGCTGAACAAACATCAGCCAAACAAAGTCTTGTTTTAGGCTTGGTTAGTTCAGGGAGGTATTAAGAGATTAGAACTCTTATGACACAGAGAGGAAAAATAAAGCAGTCATTACAAAAGAAACACAAGTCAGGGAAACATATTTTAGAGAGAGAGGCAGGGGCGGGTTCCTAATTTTTTTACTACCACTCTGTGGGCATGGCTTATTTTGTGGGTGTGGCTTGCCAGCCATGTGACCGGGTGGGCGTGGCTTGCCGGCCATGTGACCGGGTGGGCGTGGCTTCTCGGACTGCTGAAGGGAGGGGAACTGAGATAGGTCGTGCCGCCCATTCCCCCTCCCCTCAGCAGCTCGAGAAGCCTCAAACGTGTGAAAATGCCTAGAATTATCATCGCACGTTCGTGGCTTCTCGGACTGCTGAAGGGAGGGGAATGGAGATAGCTCCTGCCGCCCATTCTTTCAGCGTCTCACGCGCTCCCTCAGCCATCTTCCCCTGCTTGGACTCACTGTGGGGTAGGAAGGCAACGCATGCGCAGTGCTGGAAGCTCGGCTTCTGGGCATGCACAAAAGAAAATATTTTTAAAAATGTAATTTTTTTAAAAAAATGACGGGGTCCAGGCACCGGCAACCGACCGCACCGGTACTGTGATGTCACCAGAGGGCCGCTACCGGTGCTATAGAGTGGACCGCACCTGTAGGAACCCACCACTGGAGAGAGGCCCTTCTGTCTTAAAGGCTGACATGAAATCCAGCGTAGAGATGGCTGTTTTCTCCCGATTCATCTCAATAAAATTGAAATGAAATGACAAAGCCTGTATTAATCATCAGGAGCTCTGATCTATTTATTTACTATAGCATGCCAAACCTTTTTTTTTTTTTTTGGTATCAGCTGGGGATGATATGTTTATCATGGCTGATCTGTCTTTCCCAAAATTCAGATGTTTTTGTAAACCTCGCATCAGGGATTGACACACTACCTTAGCTTCGAGGAGATGCTTATTTGAGTCTGCTTTTGGTTGCTGAAACTCCCTGAGTTGGGTTTGACCCAATCATCTCTCAATGTACTGTACCCCACCCTAAGCTTGGTATTGTGGAGAATAAGTAATGGAGAGAGTCCTAGGAACACCATCTTGAGTTCCTGGCAGAAAGCCAGGGTAGAATCCTAAAAAATAAATTAAATAATACATCAAAAGGTAGAATACAATGATGTATAATTTATGCAGAATGCAGCTTTTGGGTAGGATGATCAGCAACCTCTTGCAGAAAAGCAAGACCTTTTCAATGGCTATTTATTTTAGTAAGCCCTATCAAAAAGGGGAACTTAAAAACAAACAAACACCCATGACTGTAAAATCACTCTATTTCACAGTGTGCTTCTCAAGCCCTCTCAATCTTTCCCACAAGTGGTTCTTAAGATAAACTGATACCACTTTGCCCCAACTGAGGTATCACACAATACCTGTTTCTTTAAATCCTGAGCCGGTTGATGAAGGGTGTGGTGGTTGTTAGCAGTGAGCCCTTTTGTGGAAAAGCCCATGTTTGTTGAAGAATGGTGATTAGCAGCAGCCTGGTCTTTTCGACTCTCAGACCTGTGTTCACTGTTTCGTTCCTTTGCTGGCACCGTGTCTTTGACTTTGTGTTTCTGAACAGGTTCCCTCTCTTTCACGGATTTGCTGGATCCATTGAAGACTGGACAGGGAAAGGGAGAGAAAACAAGACAGAGAAAAAAGTGATAAGAGTGTGAGAAAAATGAATTCTATTTCAAACAGAAAATGTCATCACTGTTAGCTGCTGCAATTCATGTGTATTTTTGACATAAATACATTTATTTATTTATTTATTTATTTGTGAGATTTATATACCGCCTCTAAGTGCAAGCACTCTCTAAGCGGTTTACACCATTAAGCAATGTATATTTACATTGCCCCCAACAATCTGGGTCCTCATTTTACCTACCACGGAAGGATGGAAGGCTGAGTCAACCTTGAGCCAGTGAGATTTGAACCGCTGAACTGCTGATCACAGTCAGCTAAAGTGGCCTGCAGTACTACACTCTAACTGCTGCGCCACCTCGGCTCAATCTCTACATCTACATCTCACTAGTTCATCATAATAGGACTCACTGCGACTGAGTTTTGAAAACTGACCAGCAAGGCAGATAGAGGGTGTACTTCAAACAATTTAAACTCAGTCCCTAGTAACCGACCAGAGTTTGTACCCATGCTGGACTCTCCTTAGCAGCGCACTGAAGAAAAAGGTAGTCCTTGGCTTACAACCATTTGTTTAGTGACTGTTCAAAGTTATGACACCACTGAAAAAATTATGACTGGGCTTTGCACTTATGATTGTTGCAGCGTCCCCATGATCACATGATGAAAATTCGGCAACCAGCATGCATTTAGTATGGTTGCAGTGTTCCAGAATCATGTAATTGATATTTGCAACCTTCCCAGCAGGCTTCTGACAAGCAAAGTCAATGGGGAAAGCCAGATTTGTTTAACGACTGAGTGATTCACTTAACAACTGCAGCTATTCGCTTAACAACGAGGTCAAAAAAAAAGGTTGCAAAATATGGCATAAAATCACCTTGCTTAGGAACAGAATTTATTATCCCTATTGTGGTCATAAGTTGAGGACTACCTGTAATAATTTCATTTTATATCCCAGATAAGATCTGTACGCAAGATAATAATCATATTTGTGGCTTATAAAGCACTTTCACCCTGTGCCAAACAAGGATAACTATTAGCATAAAATTCCACTACAAAAAAGGACACTAGAATAATAAAAGATTGAAAAAAACCCCAATGGAATGCAGCTAGTTTCAGTGGTTCTATCTCAGACCTTTTGGATGCAGGCATTTATTGTGAGAACATGTAAAACAACAAAGACAAAATTGGAATTGCTAACATATTAAGCTTAATTCAAACATTCTATTCATCCTTACAAGGAAAGAGCTATGATTGGCATTCCCACTCCAATGGCTACAAAATATACTCATGATAATGTTAAGCTAGGAATGCCTGCCAATCAATGCTCTCTCAACATGATGAAGTGACAAGCAACAAAATTAGAAATAGCAGCAGCAGCTTTTGAAAAATGACAGTTCGAAGCCACAACTGAGCAGGAAGCTGAAGCAGTTAAATGGGGAAAAAAATTGTGATTTTTCTGAATATTCAAAAGCAAGTCAAAAATAGTTATTGACCAGTTTTGGTTTGCTTTGTTTGTCCTTTATAGCAATAGCAATAGCACTTAGACTTATATACCGCTTCATAGTGCTTTACAGCCCTCTCTAAGCGGTTTACAGAGTTCAGCATATTGCCCCCAACAATCTGGGTCCTCATTTTACCGACCTCAGAAGGATGGAAGGCTGAGTCAACCTTGAGCCGGTGAGATTTGAACAGCTGAACTGCTGAACTGCAGTGCTGCACTTTAACCACTGCACTACCTCGGCTCTTACTTCTGAATCCCCAAAATTTAAAATAAATGAACATACTGCCAGTGAAGCCATTACTAAAGCTCATTATGTAGTAAAGATAATTAGCTGCTGTGAAGCAATGCCATTTAGTGATTAATATTATCTATACAATAAATCAACCAGTCATTTATATGGTAACCATGCCATTATTTCAGACTAATTCAGTTAAACCACAGAATTTATTACAATTTGCATTTGGATCCTATATTTTTTGCAACCTGCATCAGCTTTGCCTTCTCTTTTGCAAACACTTTCCATTGTGCTGTACCTTATTCTAATAATTAAGCAATTAAATACAGGTAGTTCTCAACTTACAACCACAATTGAGCCCAAATTTTTTGTTGCTAAGCAAGACAGTTTGTACATGAATTTTGCCCCATTTTATGACCTTTCTTGCCATAGTTGTTAAGTGAATCACTGTTAAGCTAGTAACAAGGTTGTTAAGTGAATCCCATTGACTTTGCTTGTCAGAAGGTCGCAAAAGGTGATCATATGATCCTAGGACACTGCAACTGCCATAAATACATGCCAAGCATCCACATTTTTATCATGTGACTATGGGGATGCTGCAATGGTCATAAATGTGAAAAATGGTCATAAAGTCACTTTTTCAGTGTGGTTGTAACTTTGAATGGTCAGTAAATGAACTGGTGTAAGTTAAGTACTACCTGTATTTCCATCTTTTTTTACTTTAACTAGATGATCACTGTAATGGATTTTATGTACATTTCTTAGTTTAAATTCAGAGTCACAATTTCCACTGCAATCCATTCTTCCATCAGAGAAAGAAAAGAACAGAACAAAACAACAGGCCATTGAAGTTAGCTGTTCTCTTCCTTCAAATTAACAAAAATAAAACAGAAAAACATAATGGGAAACTTCTCTCCTGATAAAACTTCCAATAATTAGAGGAAGGAAGCATTTGGATTATGAAAAATGTTGGCTGTTCCTAGTAATTCTTTAGAAAGAGAACCTCTTGCAGAACGGAACCAGGAGAAATGAAACCAACATTTCCTACTTCAATTATATGAATCAAGGAAAGCTGGCTTAAGAAACTAAGCAAGCTAGGAAACAGCTCCATAAAGATTGTCTTTCTCTTTAAAGAAATAAGTTGTGAAAAGAAACATTTCCTTTTGATGAGAGAAGCTGACTAGGCATCCCCTAATCAGGACGCTACAAAGTAAGGCAGAGGGGCAAAGGCAGGAGAATTTATCATGGAGTCCTAGAGAAAGAGCACAGAACTGATTTACTGCGAAGGTGCTGCCAATGTCAATAGAATATGTATGACTTTTGTGGGAGATAGTGACCCAGGTATTATTTCATTCTGGCGGTTACAGTTTAGGACTTTCAGCTACTCAATGCCAAATACATTTTTCAAGCTCTCCCGACAAGGCATTGATCAATTTATCTGGATATGACATGAAGGTCACGTGAAGAAAGTGCATTATGATTAAGGCAGCTCTGCTGATTTGCAAAGAAATAATGGATTTAAGCCTAGTAGGCTGTATTAGTGCCAGTGTTGATATACTAAGCTAGCAATTAGACACAATACCAAATCTGGAATGAATATAAATGCTGTTTGCATATCTAGTCAACATCAACACTAATGTTTTTGCTCTCGTTTCATTTTCAACATAAAATAAAAATTCCGTAAAAAAACCCATTAAAATGTGGTTCTGAAGCAGGCAGGACACACCAAGCTACTATGAAATTAAATTATTTAAATCAGGTTTTAAAAAGATTGGATATTTGTTTTGAGTCAAAATGGTGCTTTTCAGGCAGACTCCCCAACTGGTAGCCCTTCATGTACGCTGGATATCAACTCCTATAACAGTGATGGCGAACCTTTTTTGGCTCGGGTGCCAAAAGGCCTCTGCAGGCCTCTGCAGCTGATAACAGAGCTCCAGATCGATCCGGAGCTCTGTTATCGGCTACACAGGCCTTCAGGAAAGGTCTTTAGGAAAGGCCTCTGCAGCTGATAACAGAGCTCTGGATCGATCTGTTATTAGCTGCAGTGGCCTTTCCTAAAGGCCTCTCTAGCTGATAACAGAGCTCCGGATCGATCCGAGCTCTGTTATCGGATACACAGGCCTTCAGGAAAGCCTTCCTGGCTGCAGAAGAAATGGGCCAAGATGTGAGAGGCCTGGCTGCAACTGTCCAAAGCAGAAGAAGTTCCTGAAGACCTCTGACAGCGAAAAGGAGGCTGAGGGTGAGCACACAAGTGAACTTCTGGTTGGCCCGTTTTCGCCGTGGGGAGAGCTAAAATGGCCGAAAAGGCCGAAAATCAGCTGGCATGTGCATGCTGACATAGGGCAACGCCTCGCGTGCCCTCAGATATGGCTCCGTGTCCACCTGTGGCACGTGTGCCATAGGTTCACCATCACTGTCCTATAATTTCCAATAGGACTAACATTGGTTACATGTCTCATAAATATGAGGTGCTGGGCAGAAGAGAGAACTCCAATTTTGCCTTGGTTGTCTTTCTCATCATCAACATTCTCCACCCCAACTCAATATTCAAAAACATACCATGTCCATTAGGAACTTGCTTGTGTGTTTTCCCTTTCCTAGGAGTAGACTGGCATGAAGATGAAGCATTATTTGTGGTCACTTTTGCATCCTCAGTTTCTTCTTCCTCTTCCTCCTCTTCCTCCTCATCCTGAGAACTTCCAAAGTATACCATGCTGCTGGGCAGGGCAGAAGAACCTGAAAACAAGTCAGGGACATAAATATTACAGCTGTTTCAAAATGGCTATTAAAAGCAAAGCTTTTGAGGAATACAGTGTAAGGGCTCAAAGTAATGAATATCCAGTTCAAAATTGCTCCTTTCCCCCCCAACCTCTTTACTGAACATAGCTCCCTAAAAGTTTGCATATGAAACTCAGCTATTTCACCTCTTTGAGTCGGTCAAACAGTGACCTCTTCATTTGTGTGTGTGTGTCAAGGAAAGATATAGGAACATAAGACAGAAATGGCAGTATTTGAATTGGGAAAGCCTTTGTCAAGTGGACTGAGCCATAGCTCTTATCTGAAACACCTACATGTATTTGTTAAAGAAATTTTCATGTGATAGACATGGCTGCACAAGGCTGTTTATGGGGGAGTCAAAAAGGCAAGATGGGACTATACATGTGCTTGTATAAAAAGATAGGGATCTGGGCTATCATGACCTTTTGACCTTCCTCTGCTCAGACACTGATACTGAAACTTAATCTTTCCTGTTTTTAAATTGGAAAACTGTCCTGCATCTCAGCTAAAGACTCCATTCAACTGCTGAGCAGTTTAGGGGCATGCTTTTGATGTGACCCAAAAGCATTTCTTTCCTAAATTGTAAAAATAGCATATGAGTAATGGCCTCCATCACTTCAGAAACTCTTTTCTCCCCCCCCCCCCGAGGATAGCTTATTGGAGTTAGGGGCTAAACAGAAAAGCCCAAAATGTTTATTTGTTGTTGTGTATGTCACTGTTGTATTGTTGTATAGTTTTGTGTATTTAATTAAAAAAATAAAAAAATATTTTTTTCAAAAAACCTCTTGTCTCCCAAATCACTTGAACTGGAGTCCAAAAGGCACAAAACATCTCACTGTAAGGGTGAAAGCATGTAAGATCCTCCTTATCATTTTTAAAGGAACTCACATATATAGACATATTTTAGAACTTTTCCAAGACCATTTCTCAACAAAGGATGAACTAATATGTCTCTAGTATAGTCCTGTTGGTTTTCATAAATGCAAGGCTTCCCTCACCCATCCTTACAATATAAAAATACTGTGTCTGTCATGAGCAGAACATGAACATCTGGAATATGGAGGCCACTGTGATACAATGGAGATCCAAGGGAGTGTAACTGGTTCAAGTATTAAATTAGAAGTAGAAAGACAATGGTACAACTCTAATCTCAACTACTGAAGTTCACTGGGTAATTATGTCACAGTCTACTATACAATAGCTGTTCTGGTGGAAAACAAGTGATATGCACGCCACCTTGTGTTCCTGGAGGAAAGGTAGAATATAAATCTAACAAATAAATGCAATAAGGTACGAAAATGTAGATGTAATGATGCCTACATTATTTACAATATAGCTTTAAGGTAAGAAAGACAAAGAACCTACCATTACTTCTCACATGAGAGCACCCGGGGGCCTTTTCATTTGCCACTTACCTTCATTAGTCTACTGGAAGGCCATTTGAGATGACGAATGTTTATGATTTTTGTTTTTAGGCACATATGTCAGAAATGCAAACCACATGTCAATAAAATAATCATGCTTTTTCACCATACTACTAAAACACTCACTGCTGAGAAACACAATCAGTCACATTTTAAGCAACCAGCCCTGGGACATAAAGTTTGCTCAGGTATTCCAAAGTTATAACCTCCATGGAGCTGCCAGTAGAATGATTAAACTTTTCAGTTGAGGTTACCCCCTCCCTCCAATTATACACACAACCCTACAGAATCGATTCCATTAAGAAATCCAGGACTCCAGGTACAGCCTTGAGAGTACCTAGATAATTTACAGTTTGATCCAAAGCTTTTTGTAATGTGTGTCTGTAAATTAACGGGGAGAGAATGACACATTTTGAGTTTGGGACTTTAATTCAGAAAGGAGAGTGGGGAAAACAGATAATAGCACAAAATCTAATGTGTGATTACTTATGATTAAATATCGCCTGTTATTGAGTAAGAATTAAAATTACTAATATTCATCTTAACTTTAAAGACTTTTACAAATTCAAAATATTAAAAATTACTGAAAGGCATTTATTTTATCTGAACTATCCCCAAGATCAAATGCAATGTTGTTTTCAGCAATGGTTATGGAAAGTAATAAATCCATAAAACATACAGCTGAACTTACATACAGAATGGATATCCTCTTGGCAAGATTATAAAAAGCAAACAGTGTAAATCTTGAATTCTGCATGACAAAGATGAAAAGTAAACCAACTTGGTACAAATCCCACTAGACAGTATTTAAAAGCAAATCACAGAATTTCTTATTAAACCAAGCTGCAAGTAGCAACTTGCAAAGTAATGGGGAAACATGAATAAAAATTCAGAAAATATAAATATTGGTCACTGCATCAAGTATATTTTCCTTTTCTCTTGGCTTGATGCACTTTTTAAAAAAGAGTACTATGAAACCAAGAATATAATACAGTATCTACCGCATTTACTCTTAAGAATACCAGGCAAAACATTCACCATAATTATTGAAGTACAAATTAAATGTTTTTTTAAAAAAAATCTGGGCACAAATTAAATTGGTACATTATAAATTCAGTAGAAGCTATTTCAGTCCAAGAGCTTTTTGGGTACCATAATTTGGGTTGTGGTTTTTGAAAAATTGGATTCTTTTCTATGAAATATATGCCTGAGCTTCCCCATTCCTGTTTCTAATCCTTCCCTTTTCTCACAATTAAATACAGCTCAGCTGTACTCTTGAGAAGTGCTAAAACAATTGAAGCCTTTCCAGTGAATAAAGATACA